>JAUPFR010000001.1:29550929-30815512 GCA_036925125.1 Oreortyx pictus
GAGAGCTGGGAGCCTGCAGGGGGCTTGCAGGGCTGCCATGCACCCACCCCTGTCTGGGTGCCCTGTCCTGTTGCCCCGTTAGCAGGTGCTGGGCTCAGGCTTGGGGAGATGGAGCCCCATTGGGGTGGACCTGCCACCAGCAAGGCTGCAAATTTCACACTGGCCTTGACATTGGCGACTTTTAAAATATTATTACTATTATTTTTTAGGGAGCTAGGTTGATCCGCTGACCTGGAGATGGGATTGTAGAGAGGAGGGGACAGAGGCAGCAGACTTGCTGCCTGCAAGGGACTGTGGTCTGGAATCCTTCACAGCACCGGGACACTGAATCTCCATCTCATCGGAAAGTCATTAGAAATCTGCTGAGGAGCAGGGCACAGATTGCCAGGGGAGGGCTCAGAAGTCTCTTGTACGCTCCACAATACCTGAAGTGAACTGGAAGGGATGGGGTGGAGCTGGAAAGCAGATTTCCTGCCATAACGAAAGCCCCCTTTCAGCCCACTCTGCAACAGTTTTACGATGTGTTAGAATTTACATTCACGTGTTGTTAACCATTCTTCAGTGCAATGAAACGTTTTATCTGTCTGACCTCAACCTTTGCCATATGCTGGTGCAAACTGTTCAACTTAAGCCCAGGCGGGTTTAAAATAAGGAGGAAAGAAAAGAGAGAGAAAAGAGAGAGAATAGAGGGCCCAGAAAGCACATTGCTGGGGAGGCTCTGCTGTTGCTCTTGATAGCTGCCTTCCTCTCCATTGTCCATGGAAACGTTTTGAAAGTCAATTCAAAAAAAAAAAAAAAAAAAAGAGGAGAGAGAGTGAAAAAAGAAAAAGATGCATGCAGATGAATGAATAGTTGCTCAGAACATGCCAGCTCTTCAGTAATCGTCCGCTTTACATATGCTCCTTCATGTCTGTTGATTCCTTTTATATTGTGGAGAGGCAGCAATGAAGCTTCATTATATTGTGTTAAGGAGAGACAAAAAGAATGCATTTCAAATTGATCAGGATGAGTTTTATAACATTTTTATTTATTTTATCCTAATTTCCCGATTGCATTCTCAACCTAGTTCATGTGAAAAAAACAGGAGATGTAAATTATTGAATAATATTGCCAGAGAGTCCATTAATTCACAATGAAAGATGCCATTTTGTTAACTTGAAGATGTGGGTCCAGAGGAGAGCTACAAATATGATCTGAAGGTTGGAGCCCTTTTCCTGTGGTAAATGCTTGAGGAAGTTGGACTTGTTCAGCCTGGCAAAGGAAAGGTTCTGGGGAGACCTCATTGAAGCCATCCAGTACTTAAAGGGAGCTTATAAGCAGGAAGGGGACTGACTTTTTTATGCAGTCTAATAGTAATAGGACAAGGAGGAATGTCTTTAAACTAAAAGATGAAAAAATTAGGTTAGATGTTAGGAATAATTTTTTTACTCAGAGGGTGATGAAGTGCTGGAGCAGTTTGCCCTGAGAAGCTATGGGTGCACCATCCCTGGAGGGGTTCATGGCCAGGTTGGATGGGGCACTGGGCAGCATGAGCTGGTGGGTGGCAGCTCTGTCCACAGCAGGAGTTTAGAATTTGATGATCTTTGAGATTCCCTCCTAAGTCATTCTATGATTCTGTTATGGTATATTATATGTATCTAGTTAACTTCCAGATACCATCCTTAGGAACCTGTGCTGTGGCACTGTCCTGGTCCTGATATTTTATTCCTATGGAACTGTAATTACAGACCAGACTCTATGTTTTGCCCCAGTGTCTCAATGTGTTTCTGTATTCGTCTTGTGTTTTAGGTGGACTAAGCAATCCAGAATGTGCTTCCTAATATTTTGTGTGATGAATTTTCATGGAATTGTTGTTAATTTTTGTATTAAGAAACATCAGCTTTCCTTCATCTTGTCGATGAAGTTCTAAATCAAATAGAAACAGCACCAAGGAAACCAGGTTCTACCTCTTCCAGATGGGTTTGGACTAGTCTTTAAGGAGGGTATCCACAAACGTGCTGTGATGTTGTCATGTTCTGCAGAAGAAATCAACAGAACTCCAGTAAAACTGTATAGCAGTGAAGCCCATGCCTGAAGAAGGTGCTTTAACATATTCATGGAGCTGTTTATGAGAGGACTTTGAAAGCTTAAGAGTTAGATTATTCAGGGGTTGGGCAAAACTTCACGATCAACTGGTGGCAGTTGGACTCCTGGTAGGTCCCAAGATACCTTTGAAAATCTCAGCATTGCTCCATGAACCTCCTTTTCTAAAGCCACGGTGTCACTGGGGGCCATTCAGGTAGGAGAACTCCATGACTAGACAAGGCTCATATACTCAGAAGGCAGTAATGAATCCCTAAATTAAGAACCTAATTGTATATGTTATGCTTGTAGATTGATACAGCTCATCCAGTAGTCCCTGTGCTGGACCAATCACTGCTGAAGCCTCTTGCAGTATATATTACTGCATTTCTTGGTATATAGCTTGTCTCTCAGGGAAATAAAAATCATTGTTGCTTTCTGTGAAACACTGCCAACCCATCTCACATTTGTGTAAGTAATTTCCATTCTGCTGTGGTCTATTACACTTGATGTTTTGAAAAAGGGGGAAAGAGTTAAGCAAAATGAAGGCCGTTATCAATATTTTATTTGTCACAGCTGAAAAACTGCACTTATAGGTCAGATCATTGCAAACCATTCATTGATTTCAGTACGCAAAGCCCTTCAGGGAGTGTCTGAAATCCACTGATGTTTTGGAGTGCTAGGTTCTGTGTTTGGATTTCTGATAAAACCAAAGGTTGTGTCAAAACCATGTAACAGACTCTGCGTCTGATTTACCGCTGTATGCTTCCAGTCTCTGCTAGTGTTAACTCCAGTGATTTTGTTTGAGTGGAACTGCACAGTATTGATTTAATTCTTGTATCACTGTGACCCTCCTGAGACATGCTGCTGTGCTCTTATTCCTGCTGACTTCAGTTCAGGAACATAATCAGGATCATAATTAGGAATGATAACCTTATTCAGTCAGGCGTGTAAACACAAGCCACTCTTGAAGTTTTTCAGTAATGCTTTTGAATATAGTGGGGCTACTTGCTTCATTAAAGTCAGAGACGTGCTTACATCCTTTGCTGAGAGTAACCTATGTATTTAGGCTTGCTCTTGAATGCTTTGAAATTGGAAATGGAAATTTTGTCTGACTATTATTATGAGCTCTGGATCAGGAACATAGAGAAATCTTTTAACTATGAAGAGATTTACAAAGGCTCTGGATCTAAACTGAGGTTGCTTTCAATTCCCATCTATGCAATTCCTTCTTCTTCTTTTTTTTTTTTTTTTTTCAAACTGGTATTTGATCAAAGTCACTTTCAAAATACATTCATGGTATTGTTTACAAACCTATTACTTTCAGAAAGCAAAGTAGAATAATGCGCTTCTTTCTTCAGATTTTGTTATCCGTTCCAGAGGCCTTTCAAATATCTGTTGCCTCAAAAAGCATCCCCAACAAGGCTGAAATGTTTGTGTCTGTTTTTCACACAAAAAACTTGCTGCACTCCACTGTTGCTAGCAAGCTGCTGGGCAGAGATTTGGCTTCAAATTAAATACTTTTGAAATGGGTTGGATCCAAAAGTGAATAAAAACTACTGCTGAGGTATAAACACCTTATTATAGACAGTATGTGAAAACCTGATGTGAAACTAATAAGGTAAATTACTCATTGCATTAGAAGGTGAATTTTTCTAATGGCATTGAGAGATTTTATAAACAGCCTAAATACCAAAAGTTTAGTAATCAAGGAATCTGTGGTCAGTATTTGTATTCAGGTCAGAATGAAAATAATGGAAGGAATAAGATTTACAAATGGACATATTGTAATTTGATTTGAATAGTCAACGTTGGTAAAAAGCCTAGCTGTTTACTATAAGATTACTTTCAGATTCCACAATAGCACACATAGCTACATCTGTTCCTTTTCATTTTAATACAAAAATTACATCTAATCTAATTAAAGATAGAAGAAAAGCAGGAGATTGATGTCCTTTGGAAGTCCTCAAACTTACTAAAGCGAGAAGTAATACCATGAATTTAAAGAATTAATTGAATTAATTAATCAGAGGCTGGATTCTGTCTGGGGAGCTCCATCTGCAAAGGTAACTGTGAGAAATAACAATTCTAATGCAACACTAGCAGTGTTCTTATCACTTGGTGGTATTTACTAAGTACCTGTGATATACTTAAGTTACCTTTGAAACAGCTGATTTGACCTACCTTGCCTTTGAAACTGCCAGTGTGAGTTGTGTGAGCTGTTCAGCTGCAGCAGCACTGAGCTCAGAGTGGGTTGATTCATCCTGCTCATACTGCAGGGGTCTAACTTCTGCATTTAGACTCCAAGCAATTCAAAGTACCTTGGATCTACCGACTCTGTATGGAGTGAGGAAGGCGATCTATATTCAGATCGGCAGATTTGTGTCTTGCCCTGTCCCACCTTCCTTCCCTTGCATATCTTTAAATTGTGACCTGAAAAGGGCTTGCATCAAAATTTGCCCTCCAACATAGTGAAAACATTATTTATATTCAATATAGAAGATTGTCTCTTATAAAATGAACCCAGCATCCCAGCAGTTACCAGTTCTTTTCATCACTGAAAGCCCATGAAGACAAAGACAGGCATACACTGGGGAACAGAGTTAGAATTTTTGAATGTTTCATCTTATGATAAATGGCTAATTAAAACAAGTGGAAAATTAGTAGGTCTTAAGTATTTATGTAACATTATAGACTTCTATTTAAAGTCTCCACTGTCTATAGCTAAGGGAGGACATTGGTTTGTCTTCTTAATGTGGAGATGAATAATAAATATTGCATATGTTTTTGATCTTTTAGTAAATCCTGCTGAATTGCTTTGCAGTTTTCAGGTGGGATTCATCTCTTCTAGCTTTAACTGTTTAAAAAGAAAGCATGAAACAAGGCAAAGGTAGCTAGCATAAGGTAGCCATTTTGCCTTCCCTTTTAGTCAATGGAAAGCAATAGAATTCTCTGAAGTGCAGTACATTCTTCCCAGGTGTATATATGTAAGAGAGGTGGTGTGAGTAGCATTTGATGAGCACCAAGCAATGTCTGTCTTTGTTGACCATGGAGGGAGGAAGTTCATGGAGCAATTTGCTTAGACCAGATGCCTCATTCTTAGGCAGCTGGAGGTGGTTGAGGTAAAGCTCTTCCACTATGGTGCTGTTGTGTGTCTGCGAAAGGGAAAGACACCCAGATGTGACTGGATTGATGGTTTTGGTAGATGAGATGTAGATTTGGTAAGGTGAATACCAATTGCAATATCTCCATCATTCCTGAAGGAAGATTTTATTTCTCTCTGTCCTTGTAGGGAACGATTGCAGTGATTTCTAGTTCAGCACTTGTGTTATGCCTGAATGCTGTGTCATAGGTGGGACCAGTGCACTAAGCACAGCTTTGAACCTTTGAGTACAGTCTTGGATGTGCCTGAGGCACCTAACTGTCACAAGCAGGGACTGGAAGTATGCTATCCTGCTTGCCAACGTAGTGCCTATGGGATCTTCAGGAGAAGCCATTTGGATAGGAGTGAGGTGAGTCATACCGCAGATGTAGCTGCTCTGGAAAGCTCCTCCACTTCAAAAATGCTGAGCACCTTGATCTAATTCCCTAGAAAAGTTACTTGGAATTATGATTAGATTGTTCTTTTGGAAAGAGTCAAAGCAGACGGATTTCTTGATGTTACAGGGGCAACTTTCAAAGAATTCAGGTTCAGTTGCTTAAATATATGGGATAGAATTCATCTCACCTGCCTCTAGAAGTCTGTGGTTTAAATGATGTCTGTTTCTGAGCTAGTTACCTTTGGCTCCTGTTATAGTCAGCAGAAAAAAGCTGGGACTGCCAAAGGGCATGTCTTAGACATGGTCTGAATGAGAGACGACTCACCCAACCGAAATACTTAACTTTTCTCACCAACTAGGCTTGCCTGGAGCAATTAGCTCAGACTAGACACCTTGGTTTTAGACAGTCAGTGTTAACTTGGATGAATCCTCTTCTCAGCATGTTGGTACTGCTACTTAAAAATTACAGATAAAAATTCAACTACAGAAATTAGAGGAAAACTTGCTGATTTGCAATCTTCCAATTTCATGGGATTACTCACATGAGTAAAAATCATGTGGATGCTTAAGTGCTTGCAGGATCTAAACATTACTCACTGCTGTTTAGTGCAGAATAAATATCTCTATCAATTTTATCTGGTACCGTGTTGAAATCCCAAGAATAGATCATTCTTTGGTATAATATATGTGTATCCAACATTTTGTTTTGCCTGGGCCACACTGAGTGAAGAGAAATTGTCTTGGGATGCATATAGTTAGGTTGCACCAAAAGTAAAGCCTCCTATTTATTTCCATGAAAACTACAATCAGTACAAAGACCAAAATAACACTATTTGATAGAGCAGATTCTCAGCTTCAGAACTCTGTTTTTCAGCACAATCACTACCATTAGCTACACATTTTCATTAGTGACGAACGAGAATTTGTGTGCCATTCTCATCAAAATCTGCACTAGTGGAGATGACTCGCTGTCACTGTTGCCACTGCTAAAATGCACCACCCATCACCTCACTGTGCTCACATGCACAGTGTTGGTATGGAGTGTTGGTTGGTATGGAGACCACAGAGTTGGTCTCCATAAAGGTTCAGCAAGCATCAGTGAATGTCAAAGGATGCCATTTTTTCCCCATGGAGGAATTCAATGACAAATCTTTATTTGTATGCTCTTCCATGTCAGATGACGTTTTGTCAAACTGCCCTTCTGCTGCCATTTGTCATACAGCAACAAAATGCAATGGAATCTTGGATGGAAGGTTCAGCCTCTACTGCCATATTACCAACATCTGTCCGCAATGTAGTAATTCAACATAATAAAACAGGAGGCAGTACTTCTGGAGCAGCCCTCATAAAATACATGATATAATTAATGCATATATGTAACAAAACTTGATAATTTTTGATGCATTTTATTAAAAAAAAAAACAGTAAAAAAAGAGAGAGCAACAGAACCACAGCACTAGTGGGACATTTGACCTTGGTTTCACAAAACTAATGCATCATTATTGTTCAGTGGAAGTAGCTGAAAATAGTGAGATCTCATGATTTTTGCCAGAGATTTTTGATGAAATTTTACTCTTTCTTTACTTCATATTTGAAAATAGTAGTTCACAAATGCATGTACTGCCAAAAATCCGTGATATGAATAAGGCATGATTGGGAAGCGAGGGAAATTTTTCTCTGTTAAGATAGGGCTTCTAGAAGTCTGATAGACATGATCAAAGTTTTCTTTGATTTGAATGTCTGTTTGCAACTCGTTACTTTCCATTTGAAAATTCACAGAATCTGTGTATGTTAACTGAAAAAGGAATTGCAAATATACTAAAAAATGATTTTCTTCAGTGATCTTGAAACCTGATCTCAAGTTTCTCAAAATATGGCTGCATATTTTTTTCTGTTCACAGGTTGTGCTTAGCCAATGTATCAACAAACATAAAATCATTTGCCACAACTTGAGACAGCACTCCACTGCTCCCTCCCCATGCCCTTGTTTCAGTCCAGACCACATTTATAGGACACTGATGTTTTGGTGGTTGCTGAGTGATGAATGTGCACCCAGGGCTGGGCTGGGTCACTCGGCAGGGCAGAGTCACTGCCAAGCTTTGCCTGAAATGTGAGATCTGTTTCAGTCCACATGATGTTCGACCTCACCTGCACTTCTTTCAGCTCCTGCTGCCTTTCCAGCAGCCCTGATTGCTTTTGCTGCTGTGCAGATAGAGGGCTGGGTATCAGAGGTGGCTTTGGGTGTGGAGGGCTGTGGTATGTATGTGTATGAAGAGACATTTGGAAACTATTTGTCTCTGGAAGCCTATCCCTTGTCCCTGACACTACTCCTTGTCTTCCTGTTGCTTTTGCTGTTGCCACCTATGGTTACTCTGGATGAACATTTAAGGAGCTTGAGAGCGGTGAATACTGAAAGATGACAGGAGCAGAATGCCCGCAAGATTGTTCCCCTCCCACTGCACACCCAGTCTTAAGAGACTCTTTGCTGACTTTCTATACTGCCAAGCACAGAAGTGCGTTTGCACCAGTGGTCATCCTGTTCTCATCATCACCTTCATGAGGAGTGGGAGAATACAATACAGAAAGGATATTGTTCAGTCATTTGGGGATTTCAGGGCATATGTCTCCCTTCTTTTACCTCTTGTTATCCTTTAGGGATTGTAGGGAAATCAACCCCATTCGCAGGTGACTGCTTGCAATTAGAATACTCCATTCACTGTTAATAGACACTGGAATCCATCAAAGACTTGACACGCAGCCCTGCTGCATAGTGCAGTGAAGAGTAAAAGAGCTGAAGGTGCTAAATGTAGTGGCAGGAAGTAAAGGGAGCTGCTGTGCTGGTTCGGATAGCAGGTTTGAGAAAACCCAGCTATTCTTGGCATGCCCCTGGGTGCTGTGTGATCTTTAAGAGCTGGTCAGAAAAGCGAGAGAGTGGTCTTTTAAGCATTTTATTGGACACTAGGGGTAGGGCGTTTAGAGTGTGTTGTCATGGTTCAGCTGACAGATGGCAGCTGGTGAGCAGTGGTATCTTGAATGCTTCACGTGACTGAATCCCGTGCTGGCTGGTCTAACATGAAGATAAGCTGATGAAAGTGTCCCTGTACAGAGAAGCTGCACTGAACCAACCTGGAAACCACTTTTAATTATTCCACTGCAAATTCTGTCTGCAAGCAAAGCAGTTAGGAGAGAGATACAATGAGTGTAGTGCAACACTGGTCCATGCTCTCCAGGCCAGGCTGGCAAATACTGAAAAGGATGTATCAAAGAACAAATAATTACCAGTCCTGTTAAGTTATGATGATACATGTTAAGTTGTCCAGTGTTAACAGGATCCAACTGATGTTC
This sequence comes from Oreortyx pictus, assembly GCA_036925125.1. Taxonomy (NCBI): domain Eukaryota; kingdom Metazoa; phylum Chordata; class Aves; order Galliformes; family Odontophoridae; genus Oreortyx; species Oreortyx pictus. The sequence goes on from JAUPFR010000001.1 coordinate 29,559,875, forward strand.
AAGCTGTGATTCAGACCTTGAAACCAGAAAAACACACAGTAGGGCTGTGGGAAGTACAGAAAATGGATTAACAGGGTACAAGGAAACCTGCCAGATCTGTGCAGTATCCTAAGCTCTGCTTGCCTGTTTGCCAGCCTTCTCTGCACAGTGCAACAAGTGTCACCATTATGAGCTGACTGCATGCTGACGCATCAGATCCATGACCTTGTGTGGTGGCTCAACTGACCCTGCAGCCAGGGATCAGATGGAAAGCCATTAAGGGTGGTTCCTCACCAGTGCGATGTCCAAACTCATGTCAGTGCTGCTTCCAGTCATCCTGGGAGCAATCATCCATGAACTGATTTTATGGCAGCACTGACACTTGCCTTCATTCTTTCAGAGCCGGAGAGAATTGCTCTTAACCATGCCCCCTGCTGCCTCGGGATATAATCTCAGGAGCATAGTTTAGGGGCACAGTCAGCTTCAAGGAGCATTACTTTGCTTCAGTGCATTTTTATGTGTTTTCTTTTCCCTGCAGGCTTTTCTCTTCTAAGGGAGACATTTGGACCAGCAGATTCACTTTTTTTTTCTTATTAGTAAAGCAACAGTCAAAAACCCAATGCCTGTGTGCTTTTGCCAGACATGCAAATGTTTGCCCAGTTTGCTACTGGATAACATCCTGGACTTATGTCTTAGCTCTCAGCTTGGTGATAGCATCCTCCCTTAACAAAAGATTTTACAAGCAAATGCACGCATCAAAATCAGCCTACCAAAATAACTGCAGTTTGAAGTGCGTGCTTGCCAAAGCCACAATCCTGGGAATACATTTTAAAGATACAGACAGCTTCAGTGAGATTATTTATGCAAAGAAACACTTTATTTTTGCATCAGAACCAAAATAAGTTTTTTTTTTTTCTTGTAGATCAGAAATCCTTTGAAGTACTTTTTTGTTGTTGTTGTTGTTAATTCTCATTAGCTTAATTAATTGTTGCTCTCTTTTGAAATTAAGAGAAACAAATTGTTCCCCAGATACCAAAAGGCACAAGAAAATAATTGCACTGTTTTTGTACCTGAGTTTTTATAATATTTCTCCTGAGCGGAATCTTAGGAAAAAGGGAGTCAAATTGTTCATGGGAAAAAAGCCACCGTGTTAAAGCCAGAAAAGTATTTGTGCGGGGATTTCTTGTGGATGCATATAGCATTGCAGTGTTCTGATAATGGAAACAATTTGTTTTAGAAACAGCATAAAGGTAGCTAATTTCCAAATAATAGGAAATGGTTTGCTTGACAGGTTTTCCTTTATGGCATTCATTTCTCATGTATAGTAGCAAACACCAGGGACAATGCTGGGCAGGCTCTCCAATAGCTGCTGCGACCCCTGCTGTACTGCTGCCAAAGCCGTGCTACAGGACAAGAACACTCACTTGGTTTACAGGCTCTCACCCTGTGACTGACCCTTACCCCTCAGCCTGGAAGAAGCGAGGAATTTTCAATTAAGAACAAAATCAAAGCAACATCTGAATGAGTGAAAGAGTACATTTTGCATATTATGCTCTTCCATGAAAAAATATCTCTGAAAAGGATGCATGGTTTGGAAAGGTAACCTGGCTGGGAAGCTTGCAGAGATCTGATTCTGCAAGATTGTTTTTCATTTTCCTATTGTATTTCATGCATCTGACACATGGGGAGGGAAGATACGATTCTTCATTGCTGTTGCGTGAGGCTAATGATTCTGATGCTCTGTGGGCTAGTAAGACAGGAAATGGTTTCCTGCCCTGTGCCAGCAGGAGATAAAGGTGCCTTCTTGCCTCATGGATCTATTTGAAACAGACCATCAAGTTGTGTGTTAGAAAAAGAGCTGATGAAGTGGATGGAGAATGAAGGACTGCATTGGTCATATTGCTCTGGTAATCATAAAATCATAGAATTGTGGAATGGTTTGGGTTGGAAGGGACCTTTAAGATCATCTAGTTCCAACCCCCTGCTATAGGCAGGGACACCTCCCTCTAGACCAGGTTGCTCAAAGACCCATCCAGCCTGGCTTTGAATGCTTCCAGGGAGAGGGCATTCACAACCTCCCTGGGCAACCTGTTCCAGTGTCTTGCTACTTTCACAGTAAAGAATTTCTTCCTAAAATCTATTCTAAATCTACCCTCTTCCAGTATAAATTCATTTCTCCTCATCCTGTCACTACCTGCCCAGCTTTCCTGAAGGTCCCCCTCAGTCTCCTTGGAGCCTTCTCTTCTCCAGGCTTAAGAGCCCCATCTCTCTCAGCCTGTCCTCATAGGAGAGGTGCTCCAGCCCTCTGATAATCTTCATGGCCCTCTGGACTTACTCCTGCTCCAACAACTCCATATCCTTTTTGTTTTGAGGGCTCCATATTTGGTATGAGAAGCAATGGTGAATAATTTATCCAGCTGAAACTGATTTTTAGGGGGAAGAATGGTTAGCCTTGATCCATTTCAGCTGGAGAACAACCCATACTTCGGACAGGAAAGAAGGAAGACCTCTACATATGCAGAACTTACTTTTGAGATGTACAAATTGAACAAAGGCTTCTGTCTGCTGCCTTTGTCAGCTCATTTCTTCCCTTGTTTACATAGGAAAGAGGTTAGGACACACAGGACTGTTCTCCCTTCAATGTGTAGCAAGAGTATGTGATGGCAGAGGATACCACAGGAAAACTTTAACTGACAGATTTTAATAGAAGATGAACCATCGTATGATATTCAGTAGAGACTTGGTCATATTTTTAGTGAGTTTTCTACTGACTTCCTTAGCGGTGACATTGTTTTCTAAAAACTTTTAGCATGGTCCCTTAAGAACTCAGTAAACTGCTAACAATAGAAGCTCTTCAAATTTACTGTCTTTTGGGGTTTCGTACCCTCTAAATCTTCTAAGGCCTGAAAGTAAAGAGTGGGACTTGAAAACTCAAAGAGCATGGATAGCAGGAACACGCAGAACTTCTCTCAGCTAGCTATGTATGTGCCACATGTTCAAGGAAGGCTAGAAAGCTAGAAAGTTTAAGAGCAGTCAGAAAGGTTAAAGAGGAATTACAAAATACCCTTGAGAGAAGTGGGAGAACTGAGATCCCTATGAACTGCTCCCTTTCTCATTTAGCTTCTCTATCATGTCACTGATGGGCTTTTGGCTCTGTGATGTGGGGGTCAGCCATCCTATATACTACTCACAGGGAATAAGATACCACGTTGCACATGAAAAACCTCATTGCAATGCTTGTTATTGTTTCTGATGTGATTATTTTGATTATTTGATGTGTCCTACATGAGAGTGAGTAATTAACATAATATTTAAATGTAGATTCTATTTGAACAGATACTGAAAGATGGGTCTTTTTAGCAAAGCCTTTTGGTATTGTTCTTTGTACACTGGGGAGGCTTCAGATGCCCGACCATTTCCCTTGGCCCCCAGCTCTGGGGAAATCAGATCTTTTTGTTGGCTCCCTTGGCTTCTCAGGCAATGCAAAGAGCTGGCTCAACATGGGACCTAAATGACAATTCATTGCCAGGATGGAAGTAATTTTCAGACCTCCTACCCTTCTTCTTGCCATGAATATAATAATGTACTGTAGAAACATTACTGGGATAATTTGAAAACAGCAATGCTGTCAGAAATCAGAAAATGCTTGATAGACCTAGTCATTCACATAGCTTAGCTATGATGTCTAGAATGACTGTACATAGTATTTCACTCTTCACTGACATCCTGCTGGATTTTTTCCCAGTGAGAAATCATCTTTGCTTTCAACCACAGGAAAAGCACTACAGGTTGGACACTGTTGTTATTTTTCTTCTCTTTACTGCTCCCTCCCTTTCCTTTTTATTTTTTTATTTTTTTTTTGCAAAGACCTACTTCATGTTGCAAAGATCATCAGATGAAATGAATGCAGCCCAGCTGGGATTTGCTGAAAATGTGTTCAGCTTGGCAACACCTCTCACAGAGTGGCTGGGTCCCTAAAAGCTTTGTTTAAAATGATGAAATGAAAACAAAGGAGACATAATTAGCTGGTGTGTAATAATAGACAAGGCTTGTATCCAGCTACTGTAAAAGTCATTTAATGAAGGGTAATCTGGACATAAGCCCGCACGCTATAGCTGTAAAATATTTAAGCTTTTTAATGAGAGGGAAAATGGAGAGAAGGGTTTGCTAACATGATTAGGAAAAATGCCTTTCATAACCATTTTTACAGGGGCTTGCAATTCCTAAACCGAGGTTTGTAGCTTTCTTGAAGCCAAAGGAGCAATAAAACTTTTATACCGCACCAACACTTAAAAGCTACATACATCACATTGGTTTTATATGTCTGAGTGGGAACATCAGCGTACTGCTTTTTATGTCTGCAAGGGTCTATACTGGATACTGAGCAACATCTCTAGCTTTTTCCACTTACCTCAGGTTGTAGAGTACTTGCGGATGAGCAATCATTAATCTTAAGCTGCAGTGAAAGTTGCTTTCAGTGTTGTTCTCTTGTATCTCCCCTTCCTTGTTCTGTTTTTTCCCATCCATGCTCTTTCTCTTCCCTACCTTTCTCTTTCTCAGAAGACTCCCTTTACTCATACTCCCTGTACTTGACACTGCTGGAACCCAAACTGATGATGCAGGATTTGGGGTGGACTTACAGCTCTGATGTGATGAGCATATAGCAGAACTTTTAACACACTCACAAGTTAGTGGGCCAAATGCATTCCACCTGTGGATGTTTCGTAGCGGGACAATCATAAATGATGTAATAAAATATAATTATATACTCCTTTAAAACATTTAGAGGTGGGATCTGGCATGATTATGGTATTTACCAAACCATAGGGTCGTAGAACCACTAAAGTTGGAAATGACTTCTAAGATCTAGTCCAACCATTCTACCATTCCCACCATGCCCACTAACCATGTCCTTCATTGCCACATCTACATGGTTCTTGAACAGCTTCAGGGACAGTGACTTCACCACCTCCCTGGGCAGCGTGCGCCAGTGAAATACCACTCTTTCTGAGAATAAACTCTTCCTAAGATATTCAACCTAAACCTCCCTTGATGCAACTTATGGCTATTCCCTCTTGTCCTATAGCTGTTACCCAGGAGAAGAGGCTGACCCCATGTCATGACAACATCCTTTCACGTAGTTGTAGAGAGAGCTAAGGTCTCCTCTGACCATTCTCCTCTCCAGACTGAACAATCCTAGTTCCCACAGCTGCTCCTCATAAAACTCTGCTCCAGACCCTTCACATATTTGTTGCCTTTCTCTGGACACACTTTAAGACCTCAAAGTCTTTCTTGTAGTGAGGGGACCAAAACTGAACAGGGTACTCGAGGTGTGGCCTCACAAGAGCTGAGTACAGAGGTGCAATCTCCACCCTACTCCTGCTGACTATACTGTCCTTCCATTTTGCTTCTTTTCTCTAACCAATGAAGAAAGGTGGACACATCTGAAACCATCCAAGGGTAGATTTGTTCCTCTGTTCGTTCAAAATAATGAATGGAGTGTCACAGATTTCTGAGTTGTTTATGAGATACAGGAGAGGCTGTGAAGGGCTGCAGGATGCTGAAGTGCTGTGTGTGGTTACACATGGCTGGCTGAGGAGCAGAGCAACGAAGACAGATTGACTTCCACCCTACTCCTTTCTGTGGTATATCTGTGCACAGTGCCTGAGAATGGCAGGGTACCCACCAGGAGTGCCTACCGTGCAGTCCCTTGGCCCACTGACTGTGAGGAAGGAGGGCTTGGTGATGGGGCAGAGGATGGAAGGTTTGCCACTCAAAAAATGTTCAGGCTGAAAAGAAGGAAGTCTTGGGAGTTCATGTATCCCTACAGTGCTAAAATTTCTCTAAGCAGTGTTTGTTGGCTGGCTCATGTGCTGCTGCTGCTCAGACAGCTTCTGCTGCACTCTCTCCCCAGTTTCCTAGCTGCCTGTTTTCAAGGGCTCTGTGGATTGCACTCATTGTCAGTGCAGCCAATTAGGGTGATTGTTGCTGTTATTTCAGAGATATCTCCCATAAATAACATGCTCGGAGACGTGGCTTTCTCACTTCTTCAAAGTCAGAACTTTGCCATCAGAATTTTAGCTCAGAGGTTTTACTTAAGCATATAAATAATACCTGTAGGTCTGTTCCTCACGTTCTTGCAAATTCTTCATTTAAGCTTCCATGTAGGAATGGAGGTAATAAATATTCATGTGTTTCTTCCTACCTTGATATGCTAATTCTGGTGTGAATGGTAATCAAGAAGCAGTTAGAAAGGATGACTCCCTTCTGGTATTATTTATGAATCCTCCACTGAAGCATTGGACTGGGGGTGTGTGACAACGCCAGTTAAGGGTGATTTAACATGAATTGCTCTCTGGAGATATCTCCTTCGCTTTTTTCATAGTATAAAAACATTTAAGATGACTAAATTCCCTATTTAGTGCCCCAGTGAGTTGTCTCAAATTAGGTGAAATTAGTTCTTTCTTTCCCACCTCTTTCTCAGCCTTCTGAATAATGTACTGAATTCACGTGCTTTGAGTTGTGAGCCTGGTAGTCAAACTGAATTAATTAAACAAAGACTTAGTGTCTGCAAGAGTGGTGGATCTTTTATAGTTACCCGCTTTGTAATTTAACTGTAGTAGCAGTTCAATTCTGAGCGGGCTGGATGAATGTTCACACTGGGTGGATGTTCAAGGTGACTACAGTCACAAAAATACTTTCAGAAGACTGGAGAACTGAACATACGCCAAAAAGGAATTTCAGACACTAAGACCCACAGACTTTGCTTTAGAAATCTCCATTTTTGGAGAACCTGGGGGAGAAAGCAGGTCTTTGCCACTCACTTTTCTCTCAAGAAGAGATGCAGGCAGATGCACTGTACCTAGTATCAGCAATATGGGTGGAAATTTGGAAGTAAATTCTGCACTGGGATTCTGAGAGGTGGATTCTTCTCTGCACAATATATTATTATTAAAATGTAATGAGTTACAACACTTTCTCAGCCAATTATTTGTACAGGCTGAACATCTTAGATGTCTGTTTTTGACTTCAGTGACAGCAGGGAGCTGCTTTCATGAGTACCAGAACCTGACCGAGTCAGAAAAGTAGCAGTGGCTCAAATCAAACCAGTCAAACCAAAGTAACCCACAAGATTAATGCCTAAAGGAAGGACAAAAGACACCTTGAGCTACTTGCAAATTGCTAATTCTGTCATGCACCATACCGTATGTTTCCTCTAAGAGATGTCATGTAATGGTCAGAATTCATTTCGTTTTTTATTTTTAGCATTTCAGTAAAATTGTAAATAACAGGAAGGAACAGAAGAGCATCTAACCTCGCTGTAGCCAATTTCTCACCTCACAAGCTGTTTTCCTCTCTTAATAAGTCTGAAATGATATTTCTAATATCAACAGATCTTTGCTGAAAAATCAAGTGACCTTTGAATGTAAGAGGTTAAGAAGACCAGATGCTCAGAATTGATTTCGTTGTATATCAGAGGTGTTTAAAGCAAAAAAGCCACAAGTCTGAGCATTGTCTTTTCTCGTTTGATGTTGCAGGTCACCAAGGTTACACGCTGTGGCTGTGTGAAGGCCCTATGAATATGAAGACTTCTTCCTTTCCATCTAGCTACTTTAGCAGCAGAATAACACATAGTCATAAATTACAGTTTTCTTTTCAGATGTCTGGAAAGACAAGAAGGGCTAAATTTGAAACCCTGATTCAAATAGATCCAGTTTCAAGCTGTTTAACATGGGAACTGTGGGAATTGTATCTGACTGGTGGAAGATGGCACTCAATTAAGTGATATGAATTTGGCTCATGAGCTGCAGCAACCGCAGATGTACCCATCAACTGTAAATATCCTCTTTATTCTGTTTCCCAATCAGCACTGAGCAGGTTAAAGAATAATGTTAGCCTAGGTAAGTTGTCAAAAATCGACCAGTCCATAATACAAAAAAAAAGGTTAGTAAAAATTGTGTAAAACTTATAATTCAATATGACTTCTCTACCCTCTCGCATGATAGTCTTACTGGAGACATATCACTACAGCATTTAAACAATGTTTTCTGTTTGTGAAGTTGGTTGTTTATTGATTTGATTATAGGGAGGGGGTGGTTTGCCAAATTTGATGTGTGATGTTTGTTCTGGGCCTAGATTAACTGGACCCAAGTCATGAGGATGATGGAAGCTGCAGGATGCAAAACTGTTTTTGTGCTTTCTCTTGAGCAGCCCTCGGGAAAGCAATATTCACTGCATTGCAGATTTATTCAGTCTCATTATTGCTATTTCACCCCGTTACAATGAGGGCTGGAGCAGAGAGGACTCTGACAACGTGAGAATTTAGTATTTCTTGTTAAAGATGTGCTGAGACAATAGAAAGAAGAGTGGGACCTATGCCAGAGGTGTCAGAGGAAGAAAACAGGTCACTGATGCCTTCTATCAAGATGACAACTCCCAGTAGGAGTCCTTCATCAGGGGCTGCTCGGGAGCTATGGCAAGGTAGTCAATTTTGTTGATGACAAGGGTGATTGGGAGTTGGTATTGTATCCACTGCACCCCCGCAACTGTACTGCTGCATGACCCGCTGGTGGGAAATGCACTGTACAAAGACGGAGGCACCAGTGGCATGGTGGGAGTCCTGTAGGAGTTTAGAGATGTCAGGAAAACACTGACAGCCTGTGTTTTCAGATTTGGTAACCAGCTGATACAGGGCTTGTTTAGTTGCGCTGTGAGGGTAGCAGGCCTCTACATGCTGCTTTGCGGTGGTGAAGCCAGTTAAATGTCTGCTTCTCATTTCTATTGGTTTGCTTTGCTACTGCTGAAGTTTGCATGCTTTTTATTACTCTTCTTGTTTCAGTAAGCAGATTGTAAGAATTACTTCTGTTTCAGCAAAATTCTTCTCCTGAACTTAAATATGTCATTTTTGCTCTAGCTGGCCCTCTGATCCAGGTGAAAATCACAGCTATTCCTGGCTGGCAACTTGAGGAACCTACCCTGTTATGGTGGACTAAGAGTGAAAGAATTACTGAAACAGGACCAAGAGGAGAATGCTACAGAGGAGGCAGCAAGGAGCTGAATTACCTCCACACAGCCAACCCACACATTTACCCTTTCAAGTACATCTTTTTGAGCCTGGTGCTTCACAGCTATTCCCTGCTCTAGGCTATTCCCTGCACTGATTGTACCTAAATAGAACTGTCTGCAAGTTAGGTGCCTGGTCTAAGCTAGCTGAACAACTTGTTTCTAGACCGATGGATAGAAAGAAAGAGAATTTATATAATTGACCCTCTCTGAACTATCTCACACTTTTACTGTATATAAAGAATTTGGTGGTTGCATTGTTTGTAGTCACTAGAGCCTAGGCCTCAGTTTTGACATCTGTATGGGTTAGATGGAAAAGATTTGCTATCTGATGTTGAAAGACTCCACAGAAATCCAGTGTTAGTTTTTAAGATGGACTCAGAGATGGTTCACTGCCATTCTCATGTTGGCAAGTAGTCACACGGCTGAACTTTCATCTGTAATCATTTTTCCTTTAGATGTAATGCAGGATTGCACATCTAAAACGCTTTCTAGATTCTGGTCTCATTGCTGTCTTCATGTGAACATTTTACACTGCATTTGCTCTCTCCCTAGACACCAAAAGAATGGTTTCTCTGTAATGTAGGATGACACATTCCTCTATAAGGATAGAAATGTGTGTTTTACTGAAACATGACCCTGTTAAACAACATCAGTCTTCCTCTTTGCAAAATGGGCAGTTATTAGTAAGTTATTTGTGTGAATGTCCCAGCCATAATGCATTTTCTTTTGCATTTAAATTTGACCAGTAGCTCTTCATTAATGCTCTTAGATCCTTAGGAAGGGCAATAAGTTATACTAACTGGCTGGGAGGCCAGATACAGAAGCTGGTAGAAAATGAAACTCATATGGTCACTGCTTACTACACAGCCTGCCAAGAGTGGGATTCACCAGGCATATATGAATTGCTTAACAATTCTTTAAAAACCAGATGATCTTTTCTGTGATGTTATCCTCAGTTCAGATACACTTGCTTTTCACTGCATCAGGAGTGTGACAGTTCCCTTTGCAAAAATTGGTTAGAAGTGTCATGCATATTCGTATAAATGCAGGAGATGTTGAGTGCTGAATATACCTAGATGTCAGCATCTACCTCTCAGTTCTTCAATCCAAATGATACATAGAAACACAGCTTTCATGTAGGCACCAACAAAAGGATTTATTTTGCCTTTAAAAGTCAGATGTCCAGTTGAAGCTAATTGTCTATTTTATACCCTAATTAACATAAAGAGAGTCTTATCTGGAATCCTTCTAAGACATGTCTCTTAGAATAATGTAAGTCACTTTTTGGAATTACCTTTTTTCTGTAGAGTTAAGAGCTGCTCCCCTCCTACTTTCCCTTGCTTTCCCCTTGATCCCTGTGAGAAGTTGGATGTTGATGTAGAAATTATGCACCTAAATAACTTTATGGATATAGGTCTAAGTTGGAGAATTTTTCTTGATTGTGTTTCAGTCTGTTTTTAAATTCAGAAGTGTCTTCTTACCTCTTTTAGGAGAAAAATCACTGCATAAATCCTTTCTTCAGACAAATACTACAATCAGCTGAACACCAGTAATTGTGCTCTAAATCTTTATAGCTTCAGTTCCAGTTTTTAATGTATATTTAGAATTGCATATTTATTGTATTTCTTCTCTTGCCTTTAGAATGTCAGGCACACCAATAGAACTATATGAATAATAAATTATAATACTATTTATCATCCAAATTGTTATCATTTAGAAATTTTGTCTCAAGTGTTTCTTCTAGAATTCTATTCAGCTCTCCCTGATGACATGTTTGGATGAACATTTTTCAACTCTGAATGCCTAAACTTAGTCATCTTGATCTATCTTTAGACACGAAAATGAATGACCTGATTTTCAGAGTTGCTGATTACTTGTTTTGATGCATTAATATGAATTTAACAGCTTAGCTGTAGGTGCCAAAGTCTTTAAGATTTTTTTTTCCTTTGCACAACTTATCTATCGAACCACAGAACACATACAAAATTAAATTGATAATGAATGATGAATATATGCCATACAAAAAAAAAAAAAGTTACATTGATTCATTTCATTTTTTAGATGATCAGGCTGGCTAATTTTATGTACAAATTTCACGATGAAAGCTGATTTATAATGATTTGAACAGAAAAGTGTGTATTTATCCCATTCAAGATAATGATGAATTCTGTGTGAAGAAAGCACATCTTGTGATTGTTCTTTATGGTATGGCAAAAAGAGATATAATCTGGAGACATATTGTTTGTTCAATCAGAAATGCAAACTTAGTTTTTCCTGGTAATTTTCATTATGTTAAAAATAGAGGAAAACTGCAGAAAAATTGATGTATATTGTAAAATAAAAGCCTTTCAGAGAACATTAAGAACCATATGCTCATTTTAGAGATACATGGTGCCACTTTGAAATATGGCTTCCTTGTTGTTTAAAGACCCAATTTATCAAAGCACTTGGCTATTTTCATTAGTGGGTCATAAGCACTTGCTTAAGGGCACCACTCAGTAGGAGCCTAATAGTCTGATTTGCTATACCTTGCCTAGCTGAGTTTCAGAAGTTCCCTAAACTACTTGAGGAGGCCCAAGACTTCTTAAGAATAACGACCATTGAACTGTACTGTGAATGACCAGACCTTGGCTTTAAAATTAGGGGTCATAGATACCACCTTTTCAGGTCGTTGCCCTATTTTTTTTTTCTTTCTGTTTTTACATTAATTTCTTCCTGATTTGCACCAGGGTTTTGCAGAAAGAAAGATGAAATGACAGACTGCTAGGTTTTCTCACCTGTCAAAAACGGGTTTCTGGGTCCTGATCTGACAATGGAGAGACTCCTACAGACTGCAGGGACAGTGAGGCAGGATCCCACCTACTGCGCTTCATTTGCCTGCAAGAAACTTGAAGAGAATGAACAGCTTGAATACAAGTAAGCTGAAGGAGTATTGCATAGCTCCACCTGACATTACTCAGGCAGCAGGTGGTAAATGCCTGACTGTTGCAGAATAAAGCATACAGTCCCTTCAGCATCAGCAGCTGTGCGATCGCTGGGGAGTTGTTTGGTTACATGTGTTTTTTTCACATCTGTCATTTTAACTAAATTGGTGATCTAAATGAATAGTGTCATGCAGAGGAACATTACATGGATTTATGACAGCTGAAATATATAGCACCTAGAGGATTTGGGGTCCATGAAGCAGTGAATGGATTTCAGAACAGCATGATTTTCATCTGTGGTAGATATAACCTTGATCCATTATTCATCATGCTATGCAAAAGAGAATTACACATTGGGTTCACAGGCCAGACTTCTGGCATTTCAGATGGAAAAAAAAGGAATGTAAGAGAAGAATTTATACATTTATGTTGCCTATGCTTATAATGTGAGCAAGATAAGTCCAATTTTCTCCTAATTAGATTATAACAGGTGCAAGAAAATCTGACAGAAATGAAGATCTTTGTGCAATATCTATACAGCATTTGGTGCAAACATAGCAGGAAAATGAGAAGCATCTCTCTTCTATGCTTTTCCCTTCCTACAGTCTGACATCTGCAATGTGTTCTGCCAGTGGCTTGTAATGTTACTGCCCTTGATGTGGTTGCTCTGGCTTGGATAGTGTAGCTGAGTTGAGCTGAACTGGCTGGGGACATGGGTCACGTTTTAAGATTCATTTCACATTATGCCGTATTATTCTGAGAGCTGTGGTGCCTTGAATATTCCTGTTCCCTTTCTTGCACATGGAATTTTTTTGGTTTGTTTCACAGAGTCTTGGAGCCACTGCTATCACCCATGGAGAAGATATCACAATTCTTTTCCGCTTCCCTACTGCTAGTCCTACCTATCCCAGCAGCCAAAGAGGAAGAAACCTGGATGCAAAAAACTGTCTTCTCCAGTGATCTCAGCAGAGGTGCTAAGAAGTGAGCAAAAGGCCTGGGAAGTAGCCTGGGGAGTGTTAACAAGTGGTACTTCCAATAGGGTGATGCAGGGGGCAGATGGAGGCAGAAACCTCTGCGCATGACATGCCATGAGCTGCCAGAACTCACCTGTCAGAGATTTTGGGTCCTCTTGGTGTCTATAGATGGTAAGAGTTATCTCCTTCTTAGATTTGTACTGGTGAAACTGTTGACATCTCTTTGAAACAGAACAGAATCTAGGTGTGAATCTAGATAGTGAGCAAGGAGTATATGGAGATAGATGTTTCACCACCATTTTTAATCAACACATGGAGCAGTGTTAATTCCACTAAAATCAAAACTGGTGAGTTGAGAAACTTTAGTAGCATTTTAAAGGAGGAGTTAGAGACTTTCTACCTTCATTTAGAGTTTATAAAAAGAGGTGAAAATACATTTTTCAAGTAAACAACTGAAGAGATCAGCTTTGGAAATGAAGTCCTGTTGGACTAGGGTATTAATGCTGTTATTTAAAAACTTCAACTGAAATAGAAAATGTAGCAGATTAGTTTATGGTAATACAGAGGAATGAACAGAATCATTCATGATGATGAAGAATCATCTTATTGTCGGCAAAAATGAATTATTTTGATGTCACGTAATGTATTTGTGTGGGAACAAGTTTTATTGCTGTGTAAATACCATTTTACCATTGCTTCAGACTCCTAGTAAGATCATGATGATAAAGCAGTGCAAATGCTGTCACAAACTGGCAGAAACCAGCCTGGCAGCAAACTCCAAATCCAATGGCAAGCTTCCACAGCCCATTGTAAATTAGCTGCTGTTCTGCTAAAACAGTGATTGGGAGTATGTCTTACAGGAAGAGGATTGAGGTTTTAGTACATACAGTGCAGATGGGTCCTTGTCAAGTTTATGGAATAACAATCATTATCCTTCAGGGAGAAGCTGAAATCCAAACTGTAAAGAAAAAACAAGTTCCACAGCCAAGATCTGTGAAAAAACATATCTTTTGCAGTTATGAATTTGTCTATTCAGAAAAGCATGTGAAAAAATGCGTTTTCAACTGTTGATAGCTAAATAAATGAATGTTGTGGTTCCTTAAAAAAAAAAAGAAAAAATGCAACACAGATTTTACCACTGCTCATCTTTCCTTTTTATCATCATTTCCCCTGGTGGTACATTCTTACCTGTTCTTTATAAGTGTTTTGAGAATTTGCTCCAAACCTGTCCACGAAGAGATATATTACTGTAACCAGTTCTAGAATCCTCAGTACAAGAGAGATGTAGAACCACTAGATAAAGTTCAATGGAGGGCTACAATGATTATAAGGGAACTGGAGCATCTCTTTGATGAGAAAAGGCTGAGAGAGGCAGGGCTGCTCAGCCAAAGAAGATGAGGCTCAGGGGGATCGCATCAATGCTTATAAATACCTGAAGGGATGGTGCCAAGAGGCTGCAGCTAGGCTCTGTCAGTGGTGCCCAGTGCTAGGACCACATGCCACGGGCACAAACTGGAGCACAATAGATTCCCTCTGAACACTGAGAGCACTTCTGAGTTGTGCAGTGACAGAGCAGTGACACAGGCTGCCCAGAGGTGTGGGGTCTCCTCCTTGGGGATCTCCCAGAGCCTCCTGGATGTGGCCCTGGGCACTCTCCTCTGGGTGTCCCTGCTGGGGCAGGGGCAGAGGATCCCAGAGGTCCGTGTCAGCCTCAGCTGTGCTGTTGCTATTCATTCTCTAGGTGGCTTCTCTAATTCTACAGATGGGGTTTCTTTGGTGAATTTGCCTAGTTTTAATTGGAGCGAGCTGAAAAATTTCAGTTACACTTTGAAGTAAGAGATCCTATGGAAAAAAATGATTGAGTCTTATTTTCCTTTAAGTTGACACTGTCTCAGACTAAATACACTTTGTTGTGTAAACAAGCCCTCAGGAATATGCCATATGTTCTGAATTACATTTGCAAGCCTTTGTGAGTCCTCCAACTCATGTTCCTGTGCAATTCAACCTATAGTAATTCAAGATGTTATCACTTCTCTATCCTTCTCTGTTGTTTATTGCAGGAATTCTGTTAGAAAATCCTGCTGGGGTGGCAGATAGGAGACAGAAGCATGTGCTCATTCAGGTCTTACCACGTGATTTCATGGGGCACCATCTTAGCACAAACTTGGTTTCACTCGCCTATCAAACTGGGCTGTGAACTGGAATGGGGGCACATATTATGTTCATTTGAATTTCTGGGGGCACTAAACTGCTGCAGGAGGGCAGGTGGGTGCTGAATCATCTTCTGATAGTACTGTGAGATTAACCAGGTCCAGAGACTTGTTAGAAGACACCTGAGAGGTAACATGGCTCACCAGCTCACCCTTGGGTCTGTGCATTGAACACATCAGCCCTCCCCTTATATGAATGACCTTGCATTGTGTATTTGATAATTTTCTGTAAAATGTGAGTTCTTAACTTGGAAAACTTAGATTGTTTTTTCCTTGATCTCAGCAAAAAATATTTTGCAGCCTCTGCACCAGGTTTGTTTGAATGCTGGTTTCCTTCTGAAAGCCAGTGAGGGTTTTCACAACTCTGCCAGAAAAACAGCATTCAGGAGAACTGTCTGTTCTCCTTTAACCTCATTCTCAAAGCTATAGCAACAGAAAAAATGTTCTGGTCCTCCTGAGTCTTAAAAAACATTAAGGCAAACACTGAGCTCAGACACTTGAAATTTAGCTTTATTACCAAAGGCTGAAAATGAGGCATTTGCCCTTGTAAATGCTTAAATACAGGGGTATATACCTGTGCTCTCTGTACAACTGGATTAAGCTCTCTGCAACAGAGGTTGGATTGGACTAATAAACTCTGGAGTTTGTAGAAAGCCCAAAGTAGTCTTAACAGTAAGGAAAACCATCGGCATGAATGCTATAGTGGGAGCAGCATTGTAGGAAACCTCTTCTTGCTCAAGACTCCCCAGGGCACAGAGAGGGTGGGTTACTTGAGCCAGGCTATTTTCTTCAGACTCTCTTGCTTTGTTTGTCTCAAAATTTGAAACTAGATATGTTAATTTGTTCTGAGAAGCAGACTGACTTGCATAATAGCAACTGCAGGTGATGCAGAGCCATCCTATCCTGAGATTTGCACATTTGTCCCTTCTCTACACTGTCCAAAGTACTCACTCTTCTTTGTTCATCTGTTTATTTCTAGAACAAAGCTACAGTGGTATTACTGCCATTGCCCTTGTGCGAAGTGTATATCTGGTAACAACGAAGTACTGTGCCCATTGCAGAACCCAAAGTGCTCATGTTTGTGTTTACAGGTTCAGGAAAACAAAGTACACTAATAGTTACAAAACCAAATGAGGGCTTTATTTTCTAGAATTAAACATTATGAACACAGTACTCAAGGTACAGCCTCATTCAGCCCTGGTGAGGTGACACCTCAAGTACCGTGTTCAGTTTTGGGCCCCTCACTACAAGAAAGGCACTGAGGTCCTGGAGTGTGTCCAGAGCAAGAAAGAAAGTTGTGAAAGGCCTGGAGTACAAGTGTTATGGGCAATGGCTGAGGGAACTGGGATTTCTCCATCTGGAGATGAGGCTCAGGGGAGACCTTATCTGAAAGGAGGTTGTGGGGAGGTGGGGATCAGCATCTTCTCCCATGTAATGGCTATAGGATGAGGGTTAATGGCTGTAAGTTGCACCAGAGGAGGTTCAGATTGAATATTAGGAAGAATTTCTTCTCAGAAAGAGTGGTGATGTACTGGAACAGGCTGCCTAGGGAGGTGTTCAAGAAATGTGTAGATGTGGCACTGAGGGACATGGTTTAATGGGCATGGTTGGAATGGGTCAACGGTTGGAAGAGATGATCTTAGTGGTCTTAAGGTGGAAAACCAACCTTAATGATTCTATAATTATCTGGGTGTGAGCTCTTTTTTTTTTTTTTTTGTAAGTCCTGTGTGATTAAAGTAGCTGAGAAGAAGGGATTACTCATGCAAATATCTGCTCATCTATTCTGTTGGATCGTACTCAAGTCCCTGTGTAGTCTATCTCATGTATGAATGCATCATATCTGCATTGCATAGTATCAGCCTGTTTGAAGATGCAGTGGCCACACCTTGATCCTGGATATATTAATGCTCTGGTGATGCAATGCTCAAAGCAGCTAAGTAGATGTAGGGTAGGTTTAAATCTGTGTGTATGCTACAGGAAAGGCATGAGAATATTCCCCCTTGCTGGGAGTCAATGAGGTCTTTGAAATACATGTTACAGGCCTCCTCAGGGTTATCTAATATTAATGTGAAAATATTCATGAAGCTAATGGCTAAATGAAGTAGCACCTATATCTAGCCAATAATCTGTAAGTTTGCTCATTTTTTCTTTCAGCTCCAGTTATTTTCCATGTTGTCTTCATTGTGTTATCTGGCTGAAGATGAAGATGTGAAGGAGGGCTTACGGCTACCATGTGAAGCTCAGAAGATTTTGTCTTTTAAAAGCAAGTGATCATTAACATTTTTAGTGGGCTTGGACATACTACACTTCACACTGCTTAAGTCAATTAGAAGAGATTACTTTTGTATCAGAGAATCTTAGCATCACAGGATTCTAGGGGTTGGAAGGGGCCTCTAGAGATCATTTAGTCCAACCCCAAATCAGGCTTCCTACCAGGTTGCGCAGGTAGGTGTCCAAATGTGTCTTGAAGGTCTCCAGAGAAGGAGACTCCACCACCTCTCTGTGCAGCCTCTGCCAGTGCTCCATCACCTGCACTGTGAAGAAGTTATCACGCACATTTATGCAGAACTTCCTATGCCTCAGTTTGTGGCCATTTCTCTTTGTCCTATTGCCACACACTGCAGAGTAGAGTCCCTTTGCCTCCCTTTGCCTCTCGCTCCTTAGATATTTATAAATGTGGATCATATCCCCTCTGAATCTTCTTTTTTCAAGGCTGAACAGACCCAGGTCTCTCAGCCTTTCCTCATAGGGGAGATGCTCCAGGCCTTTTCTCATCTTTGTGGCCCTCTGCTGGACTCCCAGCAAACTTGTTGAGGGTATCTGTGAGAAGGAAAGTACTGGTAGAGCTGTTGTGAAAAACCACTTATCACCTCCTTAGGATGGCCAAAGCAACCCTCTGCTGAGTTTCAAAATGAGTGGGAATAATAGGAAGTGGAGGAAGTGCTAGCATGAGAGGTGCAATTGATATGGTAAGAGGAAAAGCCATCCAGAGGGATGAGGACAGGCTTGAGAGTTGGGCTTACATGAATGCTGTGATGTTCAGCAAGGCCAAGTGCAAGGTTCTCCACCTTGTTCAGGGCAATCCCAAGGATGAATATACGTTGAATGAAGAATGGATTGAGAGCAGGAGAGGAGGACTTGGGAGTCCTTGTTGATGAAGTACTCAATGAGAGCTAACACTGTGAGTCCAGAGGGACAACTGTATCCAAAAGAAACAAGATCAGCCAGATGAGGGAGGTGATTGCCACCCTCTGCTCTGCCCTCATGAGGCCCTATCTGGTGTGCTGCAACCAGTTCTGGGGTTACCAGCACAAGAAAGATGTGGAACTTTTAAAGCTGGTCGAGAAAAAGGCCACAGGGATGATCAGAATGCTGAAGCATCTCTTCTGTGAAGAAAGGTTGAGGGAGATGGGCTTGTTCAGTCTGGAGAAGAGGGGGCTCAGGGGAAACCTCACTGCGATCTTCCAGTACTTAAAGGGAGCTGTTAAACTAGATGAAGACTGACTTTTTATATGGTTTTTATTCATTTTTATATAATGTTAGGAGAAGGGGTAAAAGAACAGAGAAGGGGTAAGAGAACAGAGATTTAGATTTGAATTCTCCACTAGAGTTCTGGTGGTGCACTGGAACAGGCTGTTCAAAGAAGCTATGGATTCCCCATCCCTGCATGGGGCTTTGGGCAACCTGGGCTAGTGCCTTTGGCATGAAGGTTAGAACAAGGTAATTCTCAAGATCCCATTCCATCCAGGCCATTCTGTGATTCTCTGATTCTCTAACTACATCATTCAGATGTGATTTTACTGTAGAGGGAGAACATTTTTCCTTTGCTATCCGTTAACTCTGCACTTCAGGGTATGTACACATTGTGGTCATGAAACACTCACCTACCACCTCCTGCTTGGGCCAACCGCATTTCTCATTCATGGAGCAGCTGGGGTCATTAATGCGTGAATCTAGTGCTGCTCTTCAAGCTGACAAAGGTAGTGGTTTGCCTGGAACATGCAGTCATAAAACCAGCTGGGAACCCTCCCTTTGGCCAAATGTCTGTGTTTATATTCACCAAACAGAGGTATGTGCAGGCATTAGAGAATTTGCTTTTGTTTTTTTGAATAAAGATCTTGTTGTTTAAAGGGGTGGAATGTTTTGGGATCTGCAATATGTTGGTATGTGGAGCAGATGTTTCAAGAACCTTTCTGTATTAAGTTTTTGCTATGTAGCTGCCCGTAAGTGTTGGGATTGAAGTCAACGGCTCAATCCATGACCAGACTGAGGATATAAATATGAACATTAAATCCTTCTGAAGGCACAGTGATTCTTCTCATCACTGGATGTGGATTTCAAGGAAAAGGGCCGGGGATTAAACACAAGATTCAGGGAGTTTCAACTGCAGTGTACTTAAGTGCTAAAAAGGTAGCAGCTCATATGAGAAAATTGGAGTCTTCCAAAGTTGTGCATTGACTTTTATTTCTGAAAATTGACTTATCTTCAATATAATAGTGAAATTAATCATTTGTTTCTACTTCATGCTGGCTCTGTGTCCAGGATGTCCTTTGATGGAGCAGTTATCTGCTGCTAGCCATAACAAACCCCCTGTCTTGTCATTGCCCTGGGTTATTGTTGAGCAATTATTATTTCTTCTTTGAAAGCATATGCATGCTGGTTTCTTCTGCCTTTACATATGTGGCTAGCCCTTCATGCACATATATCTTATTCTGAGTGTAAAGATACACCTCTTTCCTAGTTTACTCGTCCTCTGACCCTTCTCATCCCGGATGTTTTCTTCTGCCTTTCTTTGTCATGCTGTATGAATTTGCCTCATATTTGGTTTTACTCTTTGTGTTAATGAAATAGTGATTGCTTTTCCTTAAATGTCCTCCAGCAGGATTTCATTCTTACTGCTCATGACAGCATATTTTGTTACTGCTGTACTTGTTTCATATGCACACATTTATGTCTCCTCTAGGTTTTGCTTTTCATGCATTCCTATGGGCTCTAACAAAGTGTGCTTTTTTTTGTCTACGTTCTCTCCTTTTTGTCATCCTCTGTTTTGCTGGTTGCCTTCTCAATTCTTAGAGACCAGGACTGCATTCCCTAATGTCTTTTGGCTTTGAACTTACAGACAGATTATGGCTAGACATTAATTAATTTATCCGAGTCTCTAGGTTGCTTTGTTTCAAAGGCTAACAAGCTCCTCTGTCAAGACACAAAATCTGCTGCTAATCATTCCTCATCCTTCTGTCTGGCATACACCTCACCTGCTGTCTTCCTCTTATGTCTTTTCTAGCGAAAGTTACATTACAGGTAATCTTTTTTTTTCTTTTCTTTTTCTTTTCTCTTCAGTTTTGGCAGCTGAATCATCTCAGCCTTTGTCAGTGGCATTTTTAAAGCTCTAAGGCATATTTTGCCCTCTCCGCAAATAGTACTCTGTGTCTCATCTGCTACAGAGAGATGCCTCTTTGCTACAGACTTGGTAAACTGAGGTTCAGCCTCATTAACACTGTTTTTTAAATCAGGTGATAACATTTCTCATACACTTTCCTACCTTTCCACCTTTCCTACACTTTCCACCTCTGTCCTTTGGACAGAGAGATAGCTTTTAAAACACTAACCTGACATGCTACTGATAAAGGGATTAAATGGATGTATTTGCATAATGGCTTCCATAAAGATGATCTTTTTGATAGCTGACACCAAAGTACATTAAGCATGTGAACCACGTGGAGGGGAAAAAGAGCAAGTAATATGTAAGAAGACTTGCATAGCAGTATTGAGCTATTGCTGACATTGATTTCATGAAACAGCAGGATTTTATGGTGTCAACTGTTACATGATTTCTTACCAAAGAATGCTGCTCACCCTGACCTCCTTGTTTCACTGCGTGATGATCCTATAACCACAGACGCCCAAACTGGTTAGCTTCAGGAAGAACCATTTTGCAATCACCTTGGGAAAAAAAAAAAGAAGGAATAATAACTGTTATGTTCTTGTGTCACAGGATGAATTTGAATTAATATTTTTTTTCTGTCTTTTTGATTTTATTTCAGAAATGCATACTTTGGGGGGAGGATGGATTTTACATGCTTTAGGCAAGCTTTTCTAAATCCATAGCATACGAGGAACTGAACGACAGGCAGTGGAATGCTGATTCCATGAGACTCGGTGTCTTATCACGTCTGCGGGCGAAGAGTGGAAATGCTGTTACATTAGACTTGCAAAGTGTAAGGTGCAGTGCAGTACTCTCTGAACCACTCTATCATGTTAGTAGAATAAGACGCTATAGCCTGTTTTGTAACTTTTTGTTTTGGTTCTTTATTTCTTTTGTAAGAAGTATATTGTAAGTCTGTGCCCAGCTTGTTGGGAACAGTTTAGAAACAATTTGACATTGTCACATAAGCTTGAATAAATGTGTTAGTAGATGATTGTTTGATAGATAGAAACAAGATGCATAACCTACATTCAATTCTTCATCCTGTCATTGGCCTGCTAAGCTAACTGAGAGAAAGTGTATCTTTGTGACTTTAGTTCCACGTATATAATGAGATCTTTCTTCCTGAAATAGCTGAGTGTCTCTTATTAATGCATCTAATCTCAAATCATGCCCCTGAGGCAAGTAAATATTCTCTTTTCCGTATGTAGGTGGGTTATATTCATACCACCAAGCATGGCCAAGTACTGTTTGACTTCAGTGACTTCAGATCAAGCCAACAGATTTGGACAGCAGGTGGTGTGAATCATCTCTCTCTCTGCTGAATAATAATCACAATAGCCCCTGCCGTAATAAACATAATGCCTAAGTTTGGCTAGGTTTGAGGAGTTACGCCATGTTTTTTTTCTGTTTTTGTTTTTTTGTATTTTTGTTTTATATGTAACTCCCTCTGAACTCAGAAAGAAGTTTTGTGTGCATGGGACTTCACCTCGGATTGACCACTGAGACTGTTGCACAACAAGGAAGTAATGGTATGTGCAACTCAACAAAGAGAAAATCCCCACAAAGAGCTGTTTTTCTAAGTGGAAATTCCTAAATAAGTACAACCTTCCTTTATGTCTTTCAAGTTATGTTTCTCTCCTCCAAAATGCAGCTGGAATTATTTTTTAGATGAAGGATGCTACACAGAGCTAAAAGAGAGATGTACATTTAAGAGTAATTATGCCTTGACTAGGAAGAAAATTTAGGTTCCCATTTTCTCTGTGAGACCATGTATAAACAGAAATACAAGACAAACTACCAAAGCAAATGATTATCTATCATTACTTAGCTAATATTTGCTTCCTTGATCGGATATGGCTATCACAGATAAAAGAAAAACTGTTGAGAAGCTGTTAGATGTACTTTGCAGCTGATTTGCTGTTCCAGTCTCTGCAGAAACAGAGGCTCATTGTTACTTTCAGAAAACAGACCCCGATTACAGATCCAGACTCCAAACTCACAAGCTGTGTCTATGCTGTCTGCCCAAGGCTGCCTTTAAATCTGCATTTATCTGCTACATACTGCAGCCTGCAAGTGTCTGTGCTGCCAGGCTGTCCTCTCTGTAGCCAGCAGGGCTCCAGATGCTGTAGCAAGGCCAGTGGACTCATGAATGCTATGGCTAGTTTCCTTCCAGTCTGCCTTGAGATTGCTGCATGAGTTGGGAATGGAGTATGGTGCTCATTTGGTGTGCGTATCTGTACATGTGTGTCTGCAGCTTCAAGTTGTTTTCCCTATTTCACTATTTTATATTGTTCCTTGAGGCTACATCTATCCTACTAAAAGCGTCTGTACTTGGGAATGTTGCTGCTTCTAAGGAAAATGGTGTGGGGTGTTCTGTTTGCACCCCACTCAGAACTGGCTCCTTAATAGCATCTTGCTTGATTCCTCCACATCGGCATGATGAAGCACCTGTTCTTTTGAGTCTTTTCTAGAGAGTCAGATCTCTCTAGAGATGTTTGTTGCCCACCAGGGGCCTACATTTGGTACATCAGGACTACCTGGAATGATAAAGCCAGAAGACTAGTTTGCTCCTGCTTTTTCAAGCTCAGTCACTGGAGACTGGAACTAGGAAATTTCTAAATTTCAGAAAAGATTTTATGCCACTTGGGAATCTGCTGAGGCAATCAGGGACACAGGTTGTGTTTTTCGTCCTCTTAGCTGGAGACCAGGATCTGGGCAGAAAGAGGAGAATGGAACAGTTGAATGAATGTCTGCATGGGTTGTGTCATGCTCAGGATTTTGGGTTCTACGATCTAGGACTCTCCCTTGATATACTGTGAATGTTAGCATTTGATGAGACACAACAGACCAGGAGAGGCAAGAATTTCCTGGGCAGAAAGCGGGCTGGATTAATCACCAGGGCTTTAAACTAGATTTGGATGGGCAAAGAAATGTACTTGTCTCCTGTGGCTGAGTGACTGAAGAGCCAGGGTACACTGTCACTTCAGGAAGCAGATGAGGGAAACCTCAGATTTGTCCCAGAGGAATGTGGGGAGGGGGATTCTCCAAGAAGGTAATGCCACTGATAGCTCAGCTTAATTGCCTCTGCCCCAGTGGACGCAGCAGGGGAAATAAGCAGAAGGTACAGGAAACCGTGGTGCAGTAGGAAAACTGCATTCTTATTACTATCATGTAAACATGGTGGGATGAACTGCTCAACTGAAATACTACAATTGAGGACTAAAAGCTTTTTAAGAAGGGATAGGCAAAGGTAGGAGGGGTGGGGGAGGTGTCTTCTATGTTAAGATATGGATAAATTGAAAAGCTGCCTCTGAAAAACAGTTACGAATAGACTGAGAGCCTGTGGGTTAAAATTAGGGAATGGACCAATAAAGGACTTCTGGTGGTCAGGGTCTACTACAGGCCACAGGATCAAGGGGAACCTGTTGATGAGGGATTCTTGCTTCAGCTGCAAGATGTTTTGTGCTCACGGTTCTCATCATGATGCGAGATTTCAACCACCCAGTTATCTGATGGGAAAACATCACAGCGATGTGCAAGTAATCCAGGAGACTCCCGGAGTCTGTTGAAGATAACTTGCTGGTCCAAGTACTGTACAGACCCATCAGAGGTGAAGTGTTGCTGAACCTGGTGCTCACCAATGTGGAGGAAATCATTAAAGAGGCTAAAATTGGGGGCAGTCTGTGCTATAGCAGGCATTCCCTTGTTTGAGTTGGTGATCTTGAGGAGTATGGGCCTGGCAAAGAGTCAGGACTCTGAACTTCAGAAGAGTGAGCTTCAAGCTGTCTGAGAAATTATCGGGTGAGATCCCCTGGGATCTTTAGGGTCCCTTCCAACCTAAAACAGTCTGTGATTCTTTGAGTTTTAAACTTTTCTGGGCCCTTTGTCTCTAGAGTGGGAAAATACCTGAGACTTGGATTGCAGCCCACCAGAGGAGTATTTTCTGGAGAAGGAAGGGAAGTGTGTGTCAAAGGAAGACCTAATGGGACAACACTGGAGGGCTGGTTAAGACCTGCTAGGATTAGTAAGGATCTAAACCCCTTCAGTGTCACCTTTTGGGTGTGATCTGTTTCCAGGATGTCCCTCAGTTTTGTTTGAAGAAGATTAGTTAATCACATCAAGATTCAGACTGAGAAAGAAGTGGTGATTGTGCAATTCCAGATGATTACTCACTCACTGTCTGTATTACATATGTGCTGGTGTACACCTGAACTGTGGTCTGGATGGGGGCAAAATGTTTTTCTTGTGTTGTCAGAGGATGGTTAGTAGCCTATAGTTGCTCTGATTTGAGCCCTTCTGCTCCTTGTGAATGGAAGCTCAGGGTCTGAGCCCTTTCAAAGACACTGATTGTAGCATAGACCTCTGCATTCCCTTCAAAGGACTGTGATTTACCCCAGGAAAGTAGATTTCTTATAACTTGGGAGAAAGAGATCTGGATTCAGTTTCTTGCTTTGCCACCATGGCTCCGGTTATTTGAGCTTAGACACTATTGCATGCCTCCCAGGTCTCATCTACCTTACATTAAATTATTAGCTATAGCATGATATCCTCCAGTGAAAATGCTGCTTCTGCTAAGAAAAAGTATTTTGCAAGAACAGATTATGTCCGTGCCCTACAAAATGAGCTACTCAGAAAAGATTCTGTTGCTAGCTTCATGAATTGATTTGGGGGCTTATGTTTATGTAAAGCTGTGGTTAAAAAACATGTCACCCTTAGTAAACTTTATTGCTCTGAAGAATTTTCTAGTATGGATCTACTATGAGCCTCAGCTTTTCCATTTATAAATTGGAGCTGATAATGCTATGATAGTAACAAGAAAGCTGTTTGAGACAGGTTTTGTATGAGGTAGTACTGCTTCTCCTCTTACCACTCCATTCCAGTGCTGGCAGAAAATAAGAGTCTCCTGACCACTCTCTCCACTTACACACTACTGCAGCCTTTTGCCACTGACCCAAGAGGAGACACAAATCTGACAGAGTTAAGAAGGAAACAGTAAATGCTGCATTGATGATATAGGCACTGAGACAAGAAGGGAGAAAAGATGACACATTTGAGTCTAGGAGGCTTCTTGGATTCTTTTGCAAGTGCACAGACATCTCTGTGCCAACTGAAACATGTCTCCCAAGCTAATTTCCTCAATCATCCACGAAGTCTGGGAAGTAATTTTAATCCCAATTTTGCTGGTTGAAGACTCGCAGTGGACTCACTGAGGTGATAGCTGGTTGCTTGGTGGAAGTGTGAATCTCATGCAAAAGTTTGGATGCCTTGGGGCTGGCAGACAAATCATTACCCGTCATGCTGTAGTTGTAGTTGCAGCTGGAAAGTGTGAGGCTATGCTACATGTTGTCTACAGCCTTTTTTATCTCTCCAGATCATAGCTTCAAAGACAGGGCAGTGAATTATCATGGCCAGCTGGCATGCAACTCCATAAAAGAGAGCAATTGCTTAATTAGGTACACACTGTTGATGTATGAGTAAGCTCTAATGGGTACAAGATATCCATAGGAAAAAATTGTTTCCCACCTGTGCTGTGTGAGAGTTGAGACCCCACGTTTAACTTACTGTAAAAGGTCTTTGAAGTATAGGGAGGGTGTTTCTGTTGCATGAAAAGTCGCATCTGATCTGCTCTTCTCTGTTACTATGAAGAGGAATAAAGACCAGCCAGACCTGTATTGTCTGCATAACATAGGATGGATCTACGAGAATTTTTGTGGTTGAGTCACATTAAGAGGAAGTTCTAACTACCCACTGTAGCAAATAAGCACCTGTTATCCTGCATAACCATGACTAAGATTAGATAATGCACCATGTGGAAAAGCTTTCATATTAAGAAATTGGGTGACAGTTAATTTCTGACAGCGAGTAACTTGTCTTTGTGTATTAGTAATATGACACCCTTATAAGATTTTATGACATCAATTCTTAAAAAACATAAAATATCAGGCAGGTTCCTTAAGATTTGGCTGGGGGAAATCCCCAGCCCCAATGATAAAAAGAGCTCCTGTTCCCCTGGCTGTCACATCTGCTGGCAGAGATGAAGCATGCGCAGGTGGCTCTGCTGCTCCTTGTGCAGGGCACAGTTGCACTGGCAACCACGATGACAGCTACAGAAGTGGTAAGAAGGGGTCTCATTGCCTAAGCTGTATGCCTTTGGTTCTTCTAACGTTGTTCAGATTGGTGAAAAATCTTTTCAGGATGCTGGGAAGTTATTACACAAATGTTGAGATCTTTGCACGGAGAAAGTTTAACGTATTTCTCCATTCTCCTCTCAGCTAATGTACAGGGACTGGGTAATAAATGTGAAAATGAGGCACGGGTTTAAAATCAGAGTCAAATTCTGCCTTTGGTTAGATGAGTGCATCTCCCAGTGAGCATCTCAGTGGATATTAAATGCTCTGTGTAGCTTCTAATTAATTAGCAAAGGCTTATAACAGGAAAGGATACACATCTTTGATGTGGAAGGAGCTGGGAGGCAGGGGCTTTCCCAGCTGCTTGATTGCTGTCATAATCACTGTCCAGGCACATGAAAGCCATGCTGGGTGTTTGGAGTGGGGTGTTATCCCTCTTTCCCCTAAAACTGTATCTGGTTGTGCACAAGAGAAGTTCAAATCAAAGACATAAAAACAGGAAAAAAAAGTGGGAGAAGAGAAAACTTTGAAAATATGTAAAAAATAGCATTAGTGAGAGATTTGTTTTGATTTTGCTTGGTTTAATTTTCTTTTTTTTAATTTAAAACTAGGCTTAAATTGTTGTAAGACAAAGTTTGCAAATAACTTTCAAGCATTCCCGAATGAAACAAAACATTTTGTCTTAGGTTGACCCAAGAGGCCGACTGTATTTTTATACAGTAGGAAGACTCCCACTTTGTCTCCTGGTGACTCTTTTTGATTTGATTTGTCTGATTTAGTCACCAACCAGAAATACCTAGTTACATTTTTTTGAAGTTTGGGAGTGCTGTGGACACAGGCAGTGGATGCAGCACCTTCTGGAATGTGCATTTACCTGGGTAATGAACAGAGAGCTGCAAAAGTCAAGAAGAAGATTTAAATATATGTTGATAAACTGAGGAGAGGAAACTTAAATAGGAGATAGTTTTCCTCACTCTGCTTAGCCTAAAGCTGCTTCTGTGTTTGTGCAATTTAATTGCTACTACCTACCTGCGCACCAACTCAAATGGTTGTTCAAATTGATTGCTTTGACAAACTGTCCCACAAAAGTTTGTTCATGCTGTGACCCTTTGCTGCCCACTTGGAGTTCCCTGTCATCTCCTGACTCAGGAATGGGGGCTGGGATTGGGGAAATGCAGCAAGGTTGAGGAATGGGTGTCCTCCCATGGGGAAGCCCATTTGGTGTTCCGTCTGTCACACCATTTGACACTGAGGATGTGTTGCTGCAGTTCCCACCTTGTCACAGGTTTTGGTGAGGCTCTTCTGTGGGCAGCAGTATGCTGCATCACCATGGTACATGATCCTCAACACACTCTGTGTAGTTGGGGCAGACCTCCAGGGATGCTCAATGCCAGGCTGACAGCTGCTCTCCTTTCTATGACAGGGAGGCACATATGTTCACATCTGAGCATTAAAAGGAATGTATGTTGTCTTACTGCATAAAAGACTCCCAGGTGGATTAGCTTCCCAGCTGAGAAGCGTGTCAGCTCCCCTTGTGCTCCCTCCCCATGGCATGATGCTGTCCCCTCTGCGGTAAGCAGAGTGGGACACGTGTCTCAGCTGTCACAGCTTGCAGCCTGATGGCTTAGAGTGAAGGGGCAGCAAGTCCTGCTCTGAAGACTGGCATGCAAGCTGGGCAGCCAGGAGCAGATGTCACTGCTGGAAGAACAGCAGTCTGCGAATTTAGGGCAGGGGGGCATGGTACTGTCGTTTTTGACTGCCACACAGTTCTGCCAGATCTATCTGTCAGAGCCACAGCTCACACCTCCTGAGCAGGCTGAGCATCCCCTGGCTTCCACTGGCCACATATAGCCTATCTCTGGGACAAGGTGTCTGTGAAGAGACACTGCGCTTGGGGAAATGATAGTCGACAAGAGAAGCCAGTTCATTTTATAGTTTCTGGGGATGGCTCCTGTAACAAAACAAAAGTGCTTCAGAGCTGCAGGATGGCGGCTATTTGGTGGAGAAGGGATGGTGCCAAATGCAGGAATTTGCACTGAAAGAAGCTTTCTTTTCCATTTTAGGCTCCAATCAGCACACTTCAATATATGACTCAGCTTAATGAGAAGGCAACCAGCCAGCACACCTCCCCAAAGGTATGGCCATTGCTTACGGTTCAATAAAGTCCAGAAAATAGTATAGCTAAGAAGTTGTTCTGCATTTTTTAAATGCAACATAGTTGCTTGGAGGCTTCACCCTGATGCAGGTAAGTCTGGCTACACAGATGTTGCAGTTAGAAATCAGATGAGGTTTAACAAAAGCAAGTGCAGAGTCTTGAACCTGAAGGAATAACCACAAGTGTCAGTACAGGTTGAGGGATGACCTGCTGGAGAGGAGCTCCGAGGAGAAGGACCTGGGGATCCTGGTGGATGACAGGCAGGCCATGAGCCAACAGTGTGCTCTGGTGGCCAAGAAGGACAATGGGATCCTGGGGTGCATTAAAAGGAGCGTGGCCAGCAGGTCGAGGGAGGTGGTCCTCCCCCTTTACTGTGCCCTTGTGAGGACTCACCTGGAGTACTGTGTCCATTTCTGGGCTTCCCAGTACAAAAAAGACAGAAATCTCCTAGAAAAAGTCCAGCAGAGGGCCACAAAGATAATAAAGGGCCTGGAATATCTCCCCTATGAGGAAAGGCTGAGCAAGCTGGGTCTGTTCAGCCTTGTGAAATGAAGACTGAGAGGGGATCTTATTAACGTTCATAAATATCTTAAGTGTGGGAGTCAAAGGGATATGGCCAACCTCTTTTCCGTGGTCTGTGGGGACAAACGCACAAATGTGCGTAAGAACTTCACAGTGCAGTGACGGAGCACTGGCACAGGCTGCTCAGAGAGGTGGTGGACTCTCCTTCTCTAGAGATGTTCCAGACCCACCTGGACGCCTACCTGTGCAACCTGGGCTAGGGAGCTGCTCTGGCAGGGGGGTTGGACTTGATGATCTCTGGAGGTCCCTTCCAATCCCTACAATTCTGTGATTCTGTGCCCTAGGACCTATGAAGAGATGAATTCCCAGAATTGTCAGTGTTACCGCCATGTCATTCTGTGCTTTGGTCACATCCAATGATTCGATATAGCCCTAATGACTACTGAATTTCATCCCAGAAATGAAACAGCTGGGGCCACAGGGATCTGATGACAGATTTTCAAACAGTTTGGTGGTGATGACCTCCCTGGAGGAAGGAGAAGGCTTCTGTTTAATTCTGTCTTCCCCATGCAAATGAGAGTAGGGCCTTGAAACAGTATTCCGTCACCTCTAAAAAGTTTCCTCTAGAGATTGCTGAGAGTGAAAAAAATTTGATTCTCCCTGTTCTACTTAGTTCAAATTTTACTCAACATTTTACTTGTAGAGGGATTTGAACCTGGTTTTTGAGAATTCTGGTGCAGTGCTCAAGTCCAAGGTCAGTGGATTTCAGAATTTAGTGTCTTTGCCTCCCTATGTCAGTGACTGCTCAGTAATGTGTCTGCTTTGAGCTGATTCTTCAGGGCACACTTGCTCTGAGTGGTCCTGAAACCTAAGCATCAAGGACGATGTTTATCCAAAGCGCAGCTCCAGCTCAAGTCAAAGATGGTTGGCAGTTTGACAGTAGATTTTCACCACCCAGGCTAGCCCAGTGTGGAATGTATGGAGGAACCTCTTGCGAGAGAGTGTTAAATCTCCACCTCCAGTTGAGAGCTTAAAATGTTAAATGGATTTAGGAGTGGGATCCCAAACCCATCTATCTCCTTGCACAGCTGTAATGGCTCCTGTCCTTGCCATATGGTTTCTGTGGATCACATTCTGTCTTAGGAAGAGCGAGAAGCTAATTGAGAGTTGTTAATGCCACTGGGATGCAATGTAGCTGGAAATTAAGCACTGAAATGGCTAGGCTGATTTGAGGATATAACTCTAATTTACGGTTTAGGCAACTGAATACATTTTCTGGTTTTCAGCAGACCTGGTTCCTCTTGGCTCTTAGTATATCTTTATTAAATTGAAGGAATGTGAGTAAGGGACATCTCTCATAGCTTCAAATATGTATATGTAACAGCTTAGTTTTACAGTGAAATGTTGCTGTCAAGTCCTTGCTGTAGGCTAGGACAGTTTGCACTCATTTAAAGATTCAGAGTAAATTATTAAACTTTAAAAAACACTTAACTCCATCAAAAGCAGCAGCCTGTTCTCTGCATTTTTCCATAGGATGAGGAAAGATGGTTTTGCTATGATGCTATATCTTGATTGAAGTGCTTGGTGGCCCAAGAGAATCCTAACTAACATGTGCTTCTTTTTCTTATCAACATCACGATTCTAAAGTTAGCTATGTCCATGGAAGAGTGGAAGCAGTTTTCCCTGTCCAGGTTGTGTTCTCCTTTGGGGAAATGGTCTCTTGGCATGTGTATAAATAGCACTGGCTGAGATGAAGCTCTGCCTTCAACTCTAGGCTCTCTTTCAACACAAATATTAAAATATAATGATTATTTTTCATAGGGAATTTGAATGCCCAAGTTGGATCTGCAGGATCATTTTGGGTGATCATTTGAGTAAATCAATGAAGAGTTTATTAGACATATGGAATAAGTTCTGTACCTCTAGAAAAAAAAAAGGATGGCTTTGTATAGTTAGGACTGTAGTTTAGTGAAATATATGATCTGTATTTCACACTTCTATATATATAGAAACACATCTATAGTACATACTATGCTATTCTATGTATAGTACACTCTCTTAGCATATGCATGCACATATATAAAATATGTACACATGTATATCTGTTTTTCATACAGAAAGGGATGAAATAAAGATCTTCCACCCAACAGTCAGTATACCAATGCATATGACAGTCTTACAGATACTCAGTAAGCCATATTTATTTATACCTTTGTATTTTTCCCCTACCTGTTTCTTTTCCTATATTGCTGAGCAACGTACCATCCTTATCATGCCCATGTAGAGGAACCAGAAGTGCAAAAGCTCCCAAATGACCCCATTCTTAAGACCTAAGAACTTAGGAACTTATTCTTCATATTAGTTTACATTCTGATAGATATATTTTTAAAGGTACTCAGAAATAGTTTGCAGTATGTTTTCAGTGTGATATTCAGAAGTGCTTTGGTAACCTATCTGGCAGGGAAATCAATAGAAATGACGTGCTGGGACATTCTTGAATCCTATGATATACTTCTCTGCTTCTTTTCATGTTAAATATCTTCAGTAGTCTGGCCTGGAGTGAAGTTTTAAGGACCATGGTGCTTGAATAGCACAGATAAAACATCTTTTCATGATTTCTTTCAAAATGAGGCACATGCTGTTGTTATGGCTGCAGAAAGAGGTTGCCAGAAGTGTGAACTAGGATCATTCCTGCTTGCTGCTGCTCTCTTCTTGGCTTTGCTGCTGGCCATTGCTGCGTGTTCTGAGTTGGCTGGGTGGTGAGGAAGTTAATTGAAACCACTGTGAAAAAGTGAGAGAAGAAGTGCTGAAATTTCATCTTTTGGTTAATAGTTTTGTTGTTTGCTTCTTTCTATTTTTAAGAAGGAGAGAGAATGAGAAAATAGATGAATAACACTGGGATTTCTGCAAGGCAAGAGGAGACATTATAGAAAGAAGTGTATTTGAAGAGCAAGTTTCTAGCTTTAAAATATGCAGCTGCACTGAAGTATGTGCCAGAATATTTTAAAGTAACATCAAATAAATTTATTAATAAATTCATGATAGGTTTATGAACTGACAAACATTTTGTGTACAAACAAAACCCGAATATTTCACTGCCCCAAGCACGCTCTGAATTCAACCCAGTGTTTATAGAAAACTATGTGATTTGGCTGTAAATTATGGCAAGACTATGAATTGCCAGCTCTGACCTTTCCACGGACCATGTCCATTGCTCTGGTGGTGATGCTCTGAGCACACAGACAGCCAGGACAAGGCAATTCATGCTAATGGTATGGGTCAGAGTTATGTAAGCTATCCAAGGCTGAGGATTTGTGTGCTGGAATATGTAGGCGTGGTGTTCAACACTGTAGGAAAAGAGGTGTCTACATTAGGTTGAGCCTGGATATTCAGTTCTTCACCTTTCAGTAGCAGATAATTAAATTCATACCTGTTTGTAGGGACTGGCTGAGAAATTTCAAACAAAGTACGTTTCTTTTCAAAACCTTCCCAGTTGCTATTTTCTATTTTGCTGTTTTAATCTCTATGGGTGGAAATAACTAAATGATCTGATCAATTCAGTTCAGATTAACAGAGCATAAAGTCAAAGATGTAAGTTACCAAGTTATCATTTTCTTGCTGTTATGTGGTTTCTCACCCTCTGGTAAGATTCTTTTGTTATCTTAGGATAATTGTCCACAAGATTCATAGAATCATAGAATGGCTTGTGTTGGAAGGGACCTCAAAGATCATCCAGTTCCAGCCCTCTAAAATGTAACAGTGAAATTGTTGCTCATATGATTGTCAGATTATTGTCAGGCTTTAGCAATTGGTTCTAGAGAAGAATATTAACTTTTTTCCATTATTGACTTGTTTTTGCAGCTCTTTGCCAATGTGACTGGCACTCTGGATGACCATGGAAGTTGTCAGTGCTCTGTGTACTTGCCGGATGCCACCTTTCCTGTGCAGAAGGCCGAGCAATTGCAAGTGATAGCCACAACGCTTATACAGAAATTTGAGACAGAGCTTTCTCAAGTAAGGTCTTATTTCCTCAGAAATACAACAACTGTGTCTTTGCTGAAAAACGGTTTCCTGTGAGAGTACAGCAGTCAGCACTTTTCCGTGACCTGTCTTTCAAACAGCAGGAAAGAGGGCTCTGTAATGACAGGGAGAAGGGTGCTTCAATCTCAAATCTCTGGCACTGTAGCATGTCATACATTTGAATATCCTTAGCTTCCTTTCTAGGCCTTTGCAGCTAGAGGTGTATGGCATTTTAGGAAGGAGGGTTGTATTTTTCCTCTTTGGGCTCATTTTTATTGGTTTGTGATTGCTACACAGAGCTGAAGGAAGGCAAGCTTCCTGCTCTTTCATGTGTTATGATTTGTATCAAGCCAGCCAGATTGCAAGAGGGAAATGAATGGAAAGAGGAGTAAGGTCAGTGCATCTCAGAGGGAGGAAGTAGGTGAATATATGTCCATTCACCCTTCACTCTTTTTGTTTTCAGAGATTAAAAATCAATCCAACAAACAAACTTCTATGTCAATATCTGAGGCTGTGGAAGGGAGAGCACTGAATTATGTATTATTTTTAAAGACAAAACACTCCTTCTGCAAATTTGGCTGCTTGTTGTACAACAGATCCAGTTCTGAGGAACTCAGACAGACCTAAATATGTTGCGGTGCAATGGAGGTAGCTGACTGGCAGAAGTCTGCCTTTGAATTTTGATGGTGGATAAAGTTTCAGGATGAAGTGTCCAGCAGAAAGCATTTTCTTCAGGAACCAGGCATCTTAAAGAATGAAGTGTCCTTGAATTAATCAGAAGAAAAGGCACGGCATCAGATTATAAATTCTATCCATAAATATTCATAAACCTCCTCTGGTATAATCAGGAACAGATAAGAAATTAAGCATAAAACACCGCAACAACAGGCAGAGGACCGTATGGAAAGATCAGTTGAAATCAGTAGATTTGAAAGAAACTGGAGCTGCTGATTCAGCTGTCAGTGGAGATGCGGAGAACAGAAGAAGCTGACAGAAGCCCCACCACCCCCAAGCACAGGAGTTACTTGGTCTCCTGCAGAAAGGAAGTGTTGCTTAGTTAATGATTTGCGACAGACAGTGAGATTTCAGGTCTTCATACTGTTCCCATCGTGGTCACTGCCAGCATTTGAAGCTAACAGCACTGGGAAAGCAGCTAGGCCACGATTCCCAAACTCTCAAACAGAAACCTGGTGTGATTCGTCATGGTGTTTGTGTAGTACCTGTCCCAGTTGCTTGCCATGGTAGAGCTGGCCTCTTACTGGTACTCTCCTCAGAGCAGTACATATTCCATTTAGGATGAGTGGAATATCTGCCAGCCTCACACAGATCCGCAGAGCATCTCAAGTGCTGCTTGGTCTTTCTGTGTGGACAACCTCAGATCACCACTGACTCTATTGGGAGTTCAAGCACCTTGCTCACAGGAAGACACAGGTTACTATAGATACCTGAAATTAGATGTCTGAGTTTGTATCTGAAACTCACTTTTAAAGTCAGGGCAAGCTGAATTCTTGCTGTGGACTTTAATGTCTAGGCTGCCAGCTGGCATAAACTGGTGTAACTCTATTGTCTCTAGGTACCCAGCAGTGTACTGCAGTGTAGATGCTGACCTTGGCTTTCAGTTCTAGCAGCAGACAGTGACAATTCTTGACCTCTCTCAGGCTTCACTGAATTTCATCCTGTCGGGACCAATCAGCCAAGCAGTGTTACAATGCATCTGGTTAGATGAAGTGTGACATACATTGCAGTGTGATACAGGCAAAGAGACACTTCGGGTCAGAAATGAAAACAAACATTGTATTTTGGTGGAACTGTGTGTGTGCAAATTATCTCAGTTATGATGTTGTTTTTCTGCAGAAAGGAGAAATCTGTCAACCACTGCCCTGTTGATACCTGAACTTAAACAATCTAAGAGTCTCTGTGCACACAAATACTTCACCTTCCTTATGCAGACCCATATACTACTTTGGTTGTAAAAAAGAAAGACACGTAGAAAGAGCTCATAGAAAGAAGAAGATAATGGAACACTGAAATGAAACTCTCATTCTCATTGTTAATCGTTATTAGAAAATATCCTGAACAAAATTCTAGGGAATCATTCTGCCATCTGCAATTCTGCTGGCAATTCAGATCCCAGTCTGTCTTTATTGCTCAACCTAGTCTCACCACAGTGGTGATTTCTACTAAGGGATTTCTACTAAGTGCTTGTTTTTTGATTCTGAGAGCCTGCGCTTTATTCACTCTTCTAAAACACCCTTTGAAGCTCCTGGGAGGTTTTCCTGGGTAAGGGCTTCAGGATTGGGCCCTCTTATGGATGCTTTCCATGTGCTACAAGTCCCAGATAAACAGCCTGATTGAATTGTTAACCTTTTGCCTGATTGTACGCTAATTCAAAAAAGCAGGGGGGTCCTTTTATAGAATCAGCAGGCAGAGAAGCTTGCAGATAAAGAGATGCTCTCATGCGCCAAATGAGTGCAAACTGTAGGCTGAAAATACCAGACTAATTTTTCCTCTGTCACATCAACCTTTGCCAGCATAATTATGATTACAGAAGAAAATTAACCTTTCAGAGCAAAGCGGGAATTGACTGCTCCTCTCAGTAAGAAAGGGGAGAGGACACCTCAGGAACAGGGATGGATCAGCACTTTATTCCAAGGAAAGAAAGCACCTTTCAGAACTTAACTCACAATGGTCATAACACTCTCACTTAACAAAGACAGGAGAAAAAAGCACTCCTACTCTCCACAAGGAAGAACTGTTTTCAAAATAGATTAACCTGGAGTGGAATTCTTAGTGTCAGCTCTCAGACTGCTTGCCAGCTGTGCTCCTTATGGGTTTATGGAGGTCACAGCTGCCCAAAGCCCCAGGCCAAGTGGCTTTATAGGACTGCTGGTTTGTCACTTCTTTCTCATCTACCCATATTTACTTTTTTTCTTCTGCATCTTTACCTTGCACTTCAGTTCCTCCTTCTGTAGCCTCCAAATGCATGCTGGAGAAGTGTCTGTTTGCATGCTGCAAAACCTGTTTTGATAAATACCAATTGCAGGTAAACGACACAGTATATGAGCATAGAAGATTTTTCCTGCCCTTTTCATTCCATGAGGGTGGGGAAATGAAGGAAACCAGTTTTTTTTTCCTTTTTATCCTACGTATACATCACACAGCTCCATTCTCTTTCTATAAAGGATTATTTCAAGCTCTGTGCACTCATTACATAAGGCTTTTATGACAAATGTGACAGAGCCAGTACCAGTTGTAGGTCTGTGTCCCTAACCATAGGCCATGCACAGAATATGTGTGCCAGTCCATCAGAAGACAACAGCCATTTGCTAGCACACAGATACTGTAGGAGAGCAGGAATTACAAGCTGCTTCAATCTGTCTGCCAAGCAACAGAGCAACACCATGTTCCTTTTTTTCTCAACTGATATTTTTCAGCTACAGAAACCCCTGAGCCAGATCTGGTCAGGCTGGAATGTCCACTCAGCACACTACAATG
Organism: Oreortyx pictus; assembly: GCA_036925125.1. NCBI lineage: Eukaryota > Metazoa > Chordata > Aves > Galliformes > Odontophoridae > Oreortyx > Oreortyx pictus. The sequence goes on from JAUPFR010000001.1 coordinate 29,596,776, forward strand.
CTCAGTGTATGTATTGGATTTGTCTGCAAAAACAGTATAGATCTGTTAAAACAGCACTGCTGAGAAAACTGCATTTTGTCTAACAATTAGCTAGGGGTCCTATGAGCTTAAATCCATTGAAATGCTGTTGTGACTGTGCATAGCGCTGAAGAGTACTGGAGCTAGTTCAGGATCAACTGACATGGACAGCTCTCAGCTACGCAGGATAGTGTTTGTGTCCTTGAGAGACCTGGATGGTTGTCTGGATGAAGATAGTCTGATGTGGAAGGAGAATTTCCGGTCTGTTACCTGCAGCACTCTGCAATCAGGGCTGAAATAACAATGTGTGCCTTGGTCCAGCCCTCGGTGCTTTGATCAGAAACTCAGGACCCTGGAGAAAAATTCAAATTCACAGTTTTCTCACTAATGAGTAGCTTTCATCAGTTCCAAGGGTCTATTTCAGTTGTTTGCAGGCTTGGTCTGCACGGAACAATAATAACAATAATAACAATAATAATGTTGGTAATATTAACGAAGTATGGGAAGAGCTAATAACCCTCTGGACTATTATGCTAATAATGGACTAACTATTAAACTAAAAATAGACCAGTTATAATAACAACCTAATAGACCAATAAGACCTAGTTAGATTTCCAAATACCTCTATGATAGTTGTAGTTTCACATAGCAGTGCAATTTTGCTCAGACACGGACCAGCTTCATGTTCCTCAGAATGTAATCGTATCTCTTTTTTGGTCTGCAAAATCTAAACATGCAGTTTAGACACTGACCTTTAAAGATTCTTTCTCAAAACTATTTTGGAGGGTATCTTCCAACTCCAATCTGATTTCAGTCATCAGTGAAAGTGCAAGGTCCGTCTTCCTGCCTAACAGGTGATGGTGTCAACTTGGACAAGGAATCCCAGCTGCCTCTTTTCCAGCCAGATATGAGGAGCTAGGTCTTTATATGCTGTCAATTTTTATCCTTAATTTTAACAAATAGCTAAGTTATTCTTTACCCAAGCTTACCCTGGGAGATCTAGCACATCCAGTGTTATGAGTCAGGGTGCTTCTGCTGCAGCTTGTGGAGGCATGCCTGTTTATTTCAGATTTACAGTGCAGTTATGCTGATACTGAAAATGATACTTTTAAAAAGGGATCTTTGACATTTATGGTTCTCCTTTAAACCAGTTTTGTGGGTATCTTGTGGTCTTAAAAGATCCTTTATGTCCATCATGAGGTCCCATACACGTTCTTTGGAACACAAAGGATTCAGCAAAATATTACATGGGCTTATTTGATGTGTGTTTGCTGGCCTTCCAGTTTCAGAGACTGAGGGAAACAGCAAATCCATGGTCTTCACATCCTGACAGGATTTTGAAGGCTATTCCAGAGGCAGTGGGAAAAAAATATTAAGATACTGCAAGAATGATTGACAGGATAGGGACTAAAAGTATTTCAATTGAAGAAGTAATATTTACGGAAATTGAGAAGGGGTTTAAAATACAAATACCAGCTGTGATATAAATACAGAGTTATTGGAGCAACGAACTAATCACATTGACTCCTGCTTAACTCTTGTGATAAAATTGTACTGGCTTAAAGGAAAAAAAGGCGCGATTTCTATGAAGCGTATGGGAGAAAAATCCCCTGAAGTGATGAATTTAAGGGAACTTAAATTTTCAAAGGAATGTTCCAAGTCTATACAATATTCTTACAGTATTAATTCTGCATCTGAATGCATGTGCTGTGACCTTTACCTCAGCAGATACATGTGCGAAAACATATTCACCCAGACAACTGTTTAATGGTTCAAGGGCTGAAGAAGCTGCTATGTAAATTAATTTAGCTAAAGCCTGCTATAAAATTTTCACTTTCATTTAAATGCAATTTGATTTCCAACACTGTTTAAACATCCCATACTCCCAAAGATAAAACAAAAACCAATTCTAGAAACTTTTGGTACAATTCAAATGTAACACAGGTTAAAATCCTATTTGGATTTTGAATTAATAAGAAATAAATTTGAAAACTGTGGAAACCCTTTATTGTGTTTCTCACCTTCCTTGGGTTGCTTTTGTGAGATATGCACTTCAACTTTCCTCATAAAAAAATTTGCCAATGTAGGATGTTGGCATACTGAGGATAAAGTTAGCTCACAGAGACAATATTGGCAAAGGATTAGAAAAAAAAAGGAAGATTCTGAGTAGAATTCTGCCTTCAGTTATCCCCAGGCATTCCTGAGGGGACTATGTGGAGCAGCCAACAATAAACGAGGGTTAAAGTTTTACATTTTTTATGTATGGGATGATAATTTTGTTTACGTAGTTTATGTGAAGAGTAAGTATAACAAGTACGTGTACATTATATGTGGGGTACTCAGAAATGTGATAAGTATCTCAAACGGGCTTATTTTACTTGCTACATTTGCTAACCTTGACCTGAATATACACCTTTTTTCCCCCCTTCCTTTAAGGTTAGAGAATATTCAAAAAGGATTGAACTGTATCAACAGCAAATTCTTAATATAACCATCAGAGTGGAGCATATGGAACAGAGCAGCATATCTTACACAGAACTGGACTTCCAGTTACTGAAAGTGGAAATCAGTGACCTAGAAAGACTGGTCACTCAGCTGAAATCCAGTGTTGTTGGGAGCAACGTCATCATCGATCAAATATATTTGGAGGTATTGCTAGAATCTCAATTAGCCAAAAGGTCGTCAATATGCAGAATGTCTGTTCTCTCTTTAGTGTTTAGGTTGAGGAAATATAGCTTATCTCTACTGAAGCCAGTGATACTATTTTAGTATTTCATCAGAATATATTAAAGACAAGCCTGACCTTAAATTTATTAATATATTTTCCTTAATGTAGAATACAGAAATGCAAAAACCCCATGCAAACAAATGGGGTCCTCTTTATTTTTGCCAAGCCTCTGCCTGGAAGAAATCATTTTTGCACAGCATTGAGCACATGAACTTTTAAATTATTATAACATATATTAATTTATTGACACCCATGCTTCAAAGCCTCTGTGCTTTAACTTAGATAATTAAAAAATTAGCTTCTGGTTGCTGGGGCAGTGACCCAATCAATACAAAATCAAGAAATGGGAAAGACTGTCACCTTCCCAGTGGACCATAAATCACATTTTCAGAATTGTAATTAATCACTCACCTAGAGAGAATAATTGCTTTGCATGAAAATGAAATATCGTTAGTTTCTCCATTGTCCTCTAGATCATCAAGTAGGTGATTGAGAACATTACTTATCTTTGCAAAAAAATTTCAAGGTACATTTCGAGACTAGAGTAAGCACTTTCTCACATAGAGTAGTGAGCATTTGTTTAGGACCTACTGGATATTTTCACACAACATATACAATAACACTGTTCTGCATTATGGTATAGAGCTGAGTGTCAAAGCAGATCACATTGCACTGTTGGAAATGTGAGGCCAACAGAATAGGGCCAATTCCTTAAAACCATCTTCTGTGATGTGATGAAACCTGCTTACAAATACCTATAAAATAAAGTTGAAAGGAATATAGAATGTTTGTCTTTTTTTTATTCTCCTCCCTTAGATCATGAATCTAACTATACTGGTAAATGAACTAGAATCAATGGACAAAAACAATATCCTCGCAATACGTCGACAAATTGTGTCTCTTCAGAATCAATTGAGAGAGTGTGAAAATAGCAAAAACATTACTGTAGTACCTCCTTCTTTCCCACCAGGTAAGCATTTGTCTTTTTCGAGCAATACAATACATGAGCATTAGAAACAATTGTAATGTTACTACCCAGTATTGAAAAATTGGTCAGAAAGCTACTAATGTCTCATCAGCATGTTTAAGAGGAAAAAGAGAGCAGGGAAATAAACTCTTGCAGACACATTAATTGGTTTCAGCTGGAGAAAGCTGTAAACTTCCTCTCACCTGAAGAGTGAAAAGCGAGTGTCTTCCCACAACTTCTATTTCTTCCCCAAACAATTTCCTCTTTTTATTATTTATTTATTTTCAAATGCAGAAAACTGCTTTTTTCAGACCAGCTTTGATTTTTAATGGTTCCTGTGAAAATGACTTGTTTCATGGCAATTTTTCTCTAAAGCTGCTTGAGAATTTATGAGCAACAACTGATGTGCTAAAGCTGTTGGTAGACAAACTGAGAAAGGTGGCTTTTCATGATTACTTTTGCCCCTCAGACAAAAGGCTCTTCTAAATCAAAAGGTCAAGAACTTTGAGGGGGAATTCTGGCTTCAGGGAAATAAGTGGGAGCTTTCATATTGATTTCAGTGGAAGTAGGACTTTACTTTTTTAAAAAATAGGATGTTGCGTTCTGGAGCTTATATCTGTGGTTCCTAAAGCACAGTTCATAGTAGAATCATAGAATCATTATAGTGGGAAAAGACCACTAAGATCACCTAGTTCAACCATCAACCCATCATCAGCATGCTCACTAATAATCACGTTCCTCAGTGCCATCTCCAGGAATTTTGACTCTACCACCTCCTTGGGCAGCCAATGCTTCATCTCCCCTTCTGAGAAGAAGTTTTTCCTAATATCTAACCTGTACTTCTCCTGGCACAACTTGAAGCCATTCCCTCTCATCCTAGAACATATCAACTGTCATAAGACATATGGTAATTATCTTACAACTGGAACAGTTTCTGTCTTGGCCTATGCTCAGTTTGAAAAATCACATTGCAAGTGAACTGCAGTCTGAGGAATTTTGAGTTGATTATATGCTGGAGCATACTGCTTGTGAAGCATGAGCTGAGATGTGCTGGGTCAAGCTTTCCGCTTGCTAACAGATGGTAGGATGTACCAGGCTGCATTGATCCCCTGAGTATTTTATACACAAGGGCTTCAATTGACAGAGTATCGTAAAAGAGTAAGCACGCTTTGTACACAGTACCTGGGGGAAGAATCCTGCTTTTTTCACATAAGCTGGCTGGCAATCAGTGAGGTTAAATGCAAAGGCGCTCATAAAAAATGAGGTGTGCACTTATTTGCACCCACCAGCATTTACTGCTCATCACATTTGGGTCAGCAAGTTCAGGTTTCTTGTTGAAAAGGTGAGAGTCTGGGACTAGTAGAAATATAAGTTTTCCATTGGTTAGCAGCATCCCTGCTGTCCTTGGGGCTTTATGGTGATGCAGGCAGCTGCTGCGCTTCCCTGGCAGGATGCATGAGTGGCACCTTGACTTGGGGATCAGGCAGGAGAAAAAGCTGAAATAAAAATCTGCACAGCAAAATTTCAAGGCCCTTCTGCTGCTCAGCAAAGGCTTAAAATGCTACAATGAAAAGAAAAAAAAATGCAAACAATGTTTTATAAGTATTTGAAGGACGTCTCATTGATTTACTGTGAGTGACGGTGTGTGGAAAGAAACAGCTTCTTTATCTTCAAGCCCACAGCAAACCTTTGTTTCGGTGGGAAAGTAGCGAGCTCTGGAACAAGAATGCTGTGTCCTTCCATGAATGATAGAGGCAGGAGCTGCTTTTATGCCTGGGTGGCTGACGTGAGCGTCTGTGGAGCTTTCACAGAGTGGAAGAGGGAGGTCTGCACTTCACAGTGCAGCTCTGTGCACAGATAGGCAGGTCATGTGCAGAACAGATCAATAGCTCTGGGGTGGAATAAATGTAACTGTGTAGGGTGACTGCGCTTAGGGACATGACTTAGTGGACATGGTAGTGATAGACTGATGGTTAGACTAGGTGACTTTAATGATTCTGTGATTCTATGACTGTAGCAGAATTAATTAGTATCTTCTCAGGGCATGGTGATGAGGTGGACAGAGTTTATCTGGGACCAAATTGATATTGCTTTAGCATTGTCTTTGTTCTGACTGATGTGCCAGATGGCTCAGGTACCTTTGCATGCTACTGTACTGTGTGGGAGACACAGAGAACAAAATTACCTAGAAAGTCCAAACCCCAGGTAGTATGAATCATTAAGGCTGGAAAAGACCACTAAAGTCATGTAGTCCAACCATCAGCCCATCACCATTGTGCCCACTAACCATGTCACTTGGTGCCACATCTCCATGTTTCTTGAAGACCTCCAGGGATGGTGACTCCACCACCTTTCTGGGCAACCTGTTCCAATGCTTCATCACTCTTTCTGAGAAGAAACTTTCCCTAACATCCAAACTGAACCTCACTTGGTGCAATTTAAGGCCATTACCTCTTGTCCTATCACTAGAACTTCAATAGCTGTGGTGACTTCTTGTGAATTATCACCACTGACTTGATCTAAGGACATCCTTTGGCATCATCTGTGAGTTCATCTCATGTCTCCAGTAGCAGGAAACTCAGAAGGCTTGGAAGAGGTGTGTGGGGATATTGTCATGGTCACCTCTGGGCTAAAGGTGGTCTCTGAGCCCAACCCTGGAGGTGTTTGAGGCTAGGCTAGATGGAACCCTAGGCAGCCTGGTCTGGTGGGTGGCAACCCTGCTTACAGCAAGGGAGTTGGAGGTCAATGGTCTTTAAGGTCCCTTCCAACCTAAGCCATTCTATGATTCCAAGGCTGGCAGAATGGACTAGCAGACAGATTGTGGAAGGATGGCAAGTTTCCTAATCACTGGAGATGCCAACTCAACTCTACAGATAACTTGAGTGTTGTATAGAATCACATCACTGCTAATCCATGCAGGACTAGAGTTTCGTGACATTGTGTGCCTAATGGGCAGAGACTTCATAGAGCAACTAATATGTACTGCAGTCTGTATCTGGAAACAAGTGGTGGTAGAACAACATTATTGCCTGGGGAGATGGAGTATGTGTGTGAGCGAGCTGCATTTTCTAGATGGTCACTTTCAAACATTTGCATGGATGCTCACACCTAGTGTTTTAAAGCTGTCCAGCATTCATTTGAGCATTTGAACAAAATTTCCATATGTTTTCTCTGCAAGCCTGAATGCCTTGAATTCCTGCCAAACCATTTGGCCTTGCCCTGCTTTTAGTTCATATTATATTTATAATGTTTGTATTAAACTGACTCTTTGTCCTGTTTTCAGGCTGCATTTTCTTTCCTCCTTCCTGCTTTCTCCTGCATATTTTGGGTAGGCAATATGAACCAGTGAGAGCTTGGATAATCCCCAAGCTGTCTAAGAGTATGAGTCTAAAGGCAAGTTTAATTAAAGCTTCTTGCTTCTCCATGCTGTACTACACAGCCCCTCTGACTCTGTCCCCTAAGGCTTTTGCTGCCTTATTTCCTGAGTGAGCAGCCTCTCTTTCTCAAATAATGTATCTGAGGGAAATCTCTGGTCTTCATTTGCCCCATCTTCCGACTGGAGGTGTGGGTATCTGAAATAGAATCAGTAAACACATAGTTAATCATCCTCATCATCATCACTAACTTTCTTATCTGCAGCAGGGCCCAACTTCTCTCTCTTCCCCAGTTCAGTGGGAAGAAATATTTATCCATTTGTTTTTTCCTTTGTGCTGATTTCGTCTGGCTGTGTCAGGACAAATATAGAAAGGAAAGAACCCCATGATGGTACTTTGAGGATTCTGCAGCAGATTTTTTGTCACATCTCACTGAAATGATCTGAGAGAGGCAGCAGGGAGAAGTGACTCAAACAAAATTCAAAGGCAAAAAAAGAAAAAAAAAGGCAATAATAATAATAAAAAAGAGTAAAGCTTTTTCCCCTCCACCCCCCCCCAGTTTTTGTATGTTAAGAAATTAAGAATTTCAAGTTACTGGTGAATAGTTCTTACGAGGAGGAAGACTCGATGTAGCCTAATCCTGAAGCTCAGGCATTCATATTGAAGTTTTAGAACAATTTCACTTTTACTTTAAATTTTACCTCCTACACAACCTCAAGACACCTGTTTTTTTGGGAAGTGTCTTGGGTTGTGTTCTGGAACAAGAATGTCCATACAGAAAGAGAGAGATTCCACCAGGTACCCAAAAGAAAATGGGCTTTGCCTCTTCTCCATGACTGTCTGAACTTCCCCTGGCAACACAAATGTGCCTCTGCTTACTGTAGAGGGTCTTGAATTTTTAGCTGCCTGAAGACAGGTCAGACAAGTTTGAGCTCTCCAGTCCTTTTAGATGCTGTAAACTTATGCGTATGCTGACTGCAGCTCCCTTAGTTTGATTCCATGATCAGTAGTACTGGTGAAGACTGAGTTGTCTGTGGGTTTACACGTTACTGAGAAATAAATAGCAAAGTTAAGTTTTTCCCTGTGCAGCTCTGCCTCCTTTGTCTCAAGCCATAGTAACAGCTGGTAACAGCTCACACAATCTGGATGCAGTGGGTCATTCCCCTCCTGTTGATGTGCTCCCTGCAATCTAAACAAGCCCAGTTCCCTCAACATTTATTTCCTATGAAGAAAGGTTCATAGTTTTTTTAGCTTGGAGAAGAGAAGGCTCCAGGGAGACCTCAGTGTGGCCTTCCAGCACTGGAAGGGAGCATATAAACAGGAGGCAGAACCATTGTTTACATGGGTTGATAGTGATCAGACAGGGGGAATGGTTTTAAATGAAGATAGGGGAGATTTAGATTGGATGTTAGGAGGAAGTGTTTTCCCTCAGAGGGTGGTAACGGCACTGGAACATGTTGCCCAGAGAGGCTGTGGATGTCCCATGCCTGGAGGCAATGAAGGCAAGGCTGGATGTGGCTCTGGGCAGCCTGGTCCAGTGGTTGGTGACCCTGCCTATGGTCGGGGGGATTGAAACTAGATGATCTTTGAGGTTTTTTTTCAACCCAGGCCATTCTATGATTCTATGATGTGATCTACTGGGAGGGGGTGATGCATATCTGGTGCATGGGAGTACATATGAGAGTGGAGCACCAGCCTGCTGATGGTCTCTGTGCCCCTCATGGGAGTTCCTTTAAATGCGGGTCCCACATATGTGGTCCCTTCCCTTCTGCAATTAGATGCAGCCACCTGCTTGGAGAAACAAGACTCAAAAGGATGTTCTGCGCATGCTCGGCTCTGCAGCCCATCAGCCAGTTCTTTTCAGTTGTGACTTCTGAATGACAGCTCCTTTTCTGATGAATCAGAAGGATTAGTAAACAGTTGAGCTGAGATACTGGTTCTTTATGCAGGGAGCAGAAGATACCTGTGTGTATGTATCTGGTTAGCCCTTCTCTATTTGCTACACAGGCATGAAACAAGGGAAGGCAAAAATACCAGGACTTAATTTATCAGTAGCCTAAAAGAGTCCAAAAAGGAGTTAAATACATGAAAGTTTGCATAATATATATGAATGTATTTCAAGTATCTTCTAATATTTACAAAAGTACATGACACTTTTTTTCCTTTGTGCATTTTTTCCTCACAAGATCCAGACAGGGAGGCAAGGTTAGACTGAATAAACAGCAGTGAGTTCTTCCGAACCTGTGTAGAAGACAAATCACCCCCTGACTACCACCGACTTTTCTGGTTAAAAAAAAAATTAAAAAAAAAAAAAAATCTGGGTGAGTTTTCAAGGAAATCAAAATCAAGCACATGCTGTATAGAAAGCTCAGACAATTTTTGATGTCATTAAAAGGGAACATGCTTCTAACTTTATTTTAATAATTCATTGTTTCATAAATAAAAACCAAACAAGTGTTCAGCAGAGGGATCTCTTTAAGGGAAGAAATAATAATTTATTATTTCTTTTGTAAAAAAAGGTCTCTCTGCTGAACACACGTTTGTTTTTTATTTATGAAACAATGTATGAATTATTAAAATAAATCTGGAATTGTGTTCTGCTTAATGACATGAAAAATTATTTGAGGTCGCATATAGATGAGCTTAGAAGTGCTTCACTACCTGCAAGCTTTGGTGCTATGTTTTTCTAAACAAATCAAGAGATTTGGAGCATTTAATAACCATTTACTTCTGAGATACGTTTATTGTGATTTAATCACAGTAATATATTCAATATGTCACCGGCTTAAAGAAGCCCTCGTGCCGGAGGTAACAATACAGAATAGGCTTATAAGAAAAACAATTTGAATTGATTCATGGAGTTGGCAGGCTGCAAGCCATTTTGCACTCTCTGCTTTAGCTTTCTCCCATTGCATGAGCTGAGGTATGAGCACCTCCAAACACGAATGTTTGTGCCAAGTGCTGAGGCAGTGTCACTAGCCGTGCTATGTGCCATTTCCCGAGACTCAGCCTGGCTGGCTATACAGCAATGCCTTCCTGGTGTTCTATATTTGGAAAAGAGCTTTCTGCTCCAGGCCTTCATCCTTTGTGAAGCACTTAAGTGCATGCTTAACTACACATCTTCTCAGAGCCAGGAATGTTGATTTGCTGTGATTCTTGGTGGCACAGAGTGTTCAACCAAGAACATCCCATATTTCAGCAGACTGATTCTCAGGATTTAAAACGGACTGAGGGATGGCACGAGGTTGTTCACAACATGCGTCACCCTCTCTGCATCTCTGCCGTAAGCTGGGCACCTGATCATGCAGACTTTCTCCAGGGTTCAGTGCTGGCCCCAAGGGAGATGCCTGTCCGGGGTGTGGGCCTGTGGGTCTCCTTCCTCAGTTGTCGCGGAACCGGGCCGAACCAGTCCAAAAACCGTTGACAGTGGCTTGGAGGATTATCTCAGCACAGTGATTTATATTTAATATAAAGTTGCCTCCCACTTTTCTCAGAAACTGTGAGAATGCTGAAGGTGAATCATGTGTCCACTCAAGTCATGAGCACAGGCAAGCACATGACTGTGAGGGGTGAAGGTGTTTTGTAGTGGAAAGAGGTAAATACTACATTTTGACAAAGGAAAAGACATGGAGATCTTCACTGCCAAAACAGACTTTCCACATTGACACAACTCTTACCTGCTTACCTGGACAATCAGATCACAAATTTCCTTGTCCCAGGGAAGAGTACCTTCTCCTACCTCTTTAAAAGATCTTTCGGCATTTGCAATGGTTCACTTTTCACAGAATATCTTGTTTCCAAGTGTTTTTTGAAGGAGTGTATCTTAGTCTAGTCTCTCTCCACATTTCTATTTGTAGAATAAGACTAGGACGTCTTTGAATGCAAGATACGTAGGCTTTTTCTGGCAGTAGCTTCAAGTGTTTTCAATTTATTTTCATAATTATACTCTACCCTTTGGTAGGAATGGCCAGCTTTGATGGCAAATATAAGTTTTTACTCTGTTATTTCTCTGTCTTTTTTTTGCTCTGAGACATAGGTTATTATTATTCTAGATGTTCCCACATAAGGCTTGGTTTATAACTAGCAGTTCTTTTCATTCAAGTGGTAAGCAATTGTGACATGGTACCCAGAAAAATTCTTAAAAACAAAAGTAAGTTTGATTTTAATTATTGATACCGCAGTTGGTGGTAGATGAAGTTCCTGTGCTGTGAGGGTTTCTTAACATCAAACGGTTGTGCCGTTAACTGTTGGTTAATTGAAACATGAGGTTCAAGCCTGTTCTAGTGATAGACATTTCATTTTTATGGAGAAAGGCTGAGCACCTTACTGAATTGGGAAACCTCACAGAATCATAGAAGCATAGAATTACTAAGGTTGGAAAAGTCCTCCAAGATCATTCAGTCCAACCGTCCATTTACCAACCATATTTCCCCACTAAACCATGTCCCTAGGTACAATGTCTAAATGTTTCTTGAGCGTCTCTGGGTACCACTAAGCTTGTGAGCTAGTTCCAGTCACTTGATTTTTCTACTTATACTCCCAGTGGTGGAACACCTCTGCAATGGAAAGTGTGGGACACTTCTGTGGCAGCTGAATAAAATACTAATATTGACACTTGAAAAAAGTATGTCGATTTTGCCAGTGGCAGCTTTGGACTTACCAAAGGTACATGAAAATTTCTGAGTGGAGAATTTTTTCCATTGGTGGCTGCTGATGCTGAAAGTTTATCAGGAAAATGGAATGTCACCGTTGTTCATTACATGTATATATTGTACATACATTCGGACATTTTTGTTTCAAATACTGTTCATCAGCACTGAATATTCATTCCACTTTGTGGTTTGTTCCTAGTAAATGTGGAACAAATTCTGTTCATCTCAAAAGCACACATGTTCTTTAGGCGCAAAAAAGTCAAACATTTTGGGTGGCAAAATGGGAAAATAATTCCATGTTTCTGAAGATGGCTTCATAGTTGATGTATGGAAAACAGAACTATTCTGGTACATCTTGAAGTTAGACTCTCTCTAGAATTGCAAGATATGAAAACTAGGAATGATGTCTATCTACATTTCCTAGGCTGTAATTGATACTGCCTACAGATTTCTTTGAGAGCTTGAGGTGGAAGGCACCATGTGGCTGTGATGCACTGTTTCAAAACTGTGTGACAGTAGAATGCAAATCTGAAATGAGGCCTTGAAATTACTACTGCTGCTTCTTCTTCCTACCCCTTCTCAGTAAAATACACAGAAATCGGATGTTTCTCTTTCTCATCTCCCACAGTCTCTGTTTCACTGAGGTGGAAAATAGCCTAAAATGCTTCTGAAATTGTATTTACCAGGGAATTTCCAAGTGCACCTACATCAAATATGTCCCTTGTCTGGAATGGCACAGTAAGATCTTAATTTCTTCAAATTAATCCTAATTGAGGATGAATGTCCCTGTCTTTTTTTTTTTTTTCCTTCTCACAATATTTACTGTAATTATGTGTACTCCTTTTTTTTTTTTTTTTAATCAACTTTTTAAGTCAGCTTGAAACATTCCTTGGTCCAAAAGGAGCTCTTTTACATATGAAATTATGCATTTATATCCGTGCTTTGCCACAGAACTAATTCCTAGTAAGCACTCTGGAGTGACTATGCTGTACTAAACCTCCCCCTTAATGATGGCGTTTGGAAAACCTGTTTTTTTCTCTTTCATTGCAGGTAGCTGCATTCACCGTGGACTGCTGAATGTTAGCCAACCCTATGTTGTAAAGCTGAACTGGAAAGGATTTTCCTACAAATATGGTTCCTGGGGTAGAGATTACTCTCCCTCTGAACCTGAGAAAGAAATCTATTGGGTTGCACCACTGGAAATAAATGGGAGATATTTTGAATATTTTAGAATTTATGGTTCCCTTGATGATTTGCTGCTGTATAAAACAAAGTATGAAAGAAGACTAAAATATGGGGAAGGAAGTGGTGCTGCTCTTTATAATAATTATTTCTACTATCATGTTTATGGTTCATCAAATATAGCCAAGTATGATATAAATACAAACAGTGTAGTTTTGAGTAAGGCCCTTCCCTTTGCTGCTGTTAGTAACCGTTTCTCATACGCAGGTGTATCGTGGCAAGACATAGATTTTGCCGTGGATGAAAATGGGTTGTGGGTAATATATTCAACAGAAAATAGCATGGGCAACATTGTGATTAGCAAACTCAATGAGACCACACTTGATGTGCTAAATACTTGGCAGACAAGACAGTACAGGCCATCTGTTTCCAATGCTTTCATGGTATGTGGCATTCTGTATGCCACAAGGATATTAAGCACTAGGAAAGAGGAAATCTTCTACATGTATGACACAAATACTGGTGAAGAAGGTCATGTTAGTGTCATTATGGATAAAAATTTAGAAACAATCCAGAGTCTTGCTTACAGTCCTGCAGATCAGAGACTGTATGTTTACAATGATGGTTACCTTGTAAGATACGATGTGACCTTTCAGCATTAGCATCTCAGTGACACAAGCATTCCATGAAACTGGCAGCAGCTAAATAAAGAGATCTGATATGCCTTTAGACAATGCTATCAACACTGTGGGGTTTGTCTATCTGAGGTACTATGTTTCTGGGTGTTACACATATTGCTTTCATTTCTCTCCTTAAAAGAATTACCCACCCTGATCGGTTGTATTAATGGCATCACATTTGGCAGTACTGGGTTCCTCAGGTTTTGATTGGTGTTTATTGGTGCTTGGTGCTTTCAAATTGTCCTGCCTCTAAGGGCAGATTTACAGTGTAGATTTAGTACATTTTGCTTATGGAAATTGGTGAGCATAGGCTATTCACTGACTGAGAAGCTAATAAACCACTGATGGGCACTTATGTAACACAGACAAGGCACTCAGAAACCAACAACGGATTTCCACTGAACTTTGTCGAGATGAACTGAGGCCTCAGCAAATTAACAGAAACTTTAAAATAGTATAGGAAGCAGAACTTGGTCTGAAGACAACAACCCATTTCTTGGGTGGATGCAGAAGAAGCTGGCTCAACGCTTCAGGAGAGGGAATAGAAACACACTTTTCTGTTCAAAGTATACCATCGGTCAGGGAAGAGAAGGCACTGGGACTGAGACAGCGCAGAGCTCACTGTCCTTGTCAGAGCTGATGCAGTGGGGCAGCTGCCATGCCCGTGGCTTTCTCCCAGCAGCTCAGCCCTCTCCCAAGCTGCCACAGCAGCAAGCAGGCTTCCTGGTGTGACTGTGGGGACAGACTTGCAGCACTGCTTTTGCTGTCCTCTCCTCTGTCCAATTTGTCGTCCTTAGCAACTCCTTGTGGAGAGGCCTGGCCTTAGGGATGGTCTTACTGCAGTCTAGCCATGTTTTGTGGTCAGTGTAGCTCCTCTTTCCTGGCAATGCAAGAAATACGCTTTTCCTTTCCTTTATGCCCTTGTAAGCTGTTTGAAATCCTTCTGTTGACTTTATTGGCCACAGCCCAATTATATATATATCATGTATTGCCATGGAATGACAGGAGTGTTATTTAATGTGCCTCTATTCAGCAGTTTTGCCATTCTGCAATTGGATTTCTGAGAGCCTTGTTACTGTAGGGTCCAATTCATTCCCTGTGTAATTCTGTCTTACAGCAAGGCAAGTGGTCTTGTGGAAAACAGAAGTCTGGTCAAACTAGTTGGATATGTGTTTGTTTTATAAATGGCTGGTGGAAAATGGTTTTTGCATGTGTGTACTGTACCAGTGTCTTACCTTCATCGTGTCAGAAAACAAGCTGAAATACTGAAATTCGGAACTCCGTGATGAAGAAAGTAGTTCACATCATTCATTTACTTCTGCTACGCTTGCAAATGTGTTTGTGTCTTCTGATAATCAAAAGCAATATGCAAATAACTAGCTTTGTTTTAATTAAAAAATAATTCAAAGAATCTCAGCCGTGCTATAGTCTTGTGAAGCTCCTTGTGACAAGTAGGCAACTTCGGGGATGCAACAGGAAGCCAGGCTCACAAATGAGTATCATTGCACTCACTTGGGCTTAATGTGCTTACATAGCTCCAGCAATAACACCAAGGTGTGATTCAGTATGTCAACAAGTGCATGAGAGGAGTTTTATTTCCCCACACTGAAATATGTTAGATGGTTAGGGTAGCAATTCTCCAGCGAGCTGAGATGATACTGGAGATGTTGGAAGCTGATGAACTGATGACAAGCTTTCAAGCCAGGTGCTGCTACTTATCAGGTATCAGCATCTGTTTCTTGTAAACCTGTGAAATGAATTTGAAAGCCATGGAGGCGTTGGTGCAGTAATCTGAACAGTCAGCACTGGCAGGGCAGCTGCGTGAATAATCCACAGAAGCTGCAGTAAGAGTTTGGCTGTAAAAGAAATAAGAAAGTACTGTAAAAATATTTTTTCCCTTTGCATCTGTATGTGTCATGGAGGGTGAGCAGCGTTTAACTTACTGTTGAGAAACGCTGGAGGCGCAAACCTTGAGGCTCCTCAGCTTGCTGCTTATAGGGAGTGAGTTGGTGTTAGCATGAGTGTGACTGATTCTGGTAATGAACTGCCATTCATACGGCTTTTCATGGATTGTCCCTCATAGTCTGATGTTTTCCTTTTTGGAAAGAGCAAGTGTGTCTGGACCAGGTGCTTCCATGGTTGTAATGCAGGTAGGGATGTGATGGATGCTTGTCACGCTCTGTTGTGGTGTTACCAGGACCCAGAGTGACCTGGCACTGGGCTCCATCTGGAGCTTGGGTGATGTGGCCCAGGGGTGGCAAGATGGTGACAGCTGTCTCCTGTGTACCGCACAGCATCACAGCAGAGAAGATGAGACAAGACATGATCAGATGAGATGGTGGTAGCTCAGGACTAGGAGGAAAACAGAAACACATCCACACGTAGAAAACTTCAAAGTATACTGCATGGAGGGGCTGGCTTAGGGTGAGCAAGGCTGGGATTGTCCTTTGATTTTGTCCTGCCCCAGTAATTCTCAGGCAGTTGGTGCCAGGATTTGGCAGGGCCACCCTGGGGCTGGGCACTATGGGGACTCCACATAGGGATGTTAGGGCAGGGCCTAGTGAGCAGAACCCATCCCAAAGCCTCAGTCAGCAGCAGGGCACTTCCCTGTAGCTTCTCAGGACATGGCCAGGCTGGGCAGGGCTGAGAAGGAGCTGGATCCCAAGCCTGCTGCAGCTTCACTGGGGCAGGGGCAGATGGCTGTGGTGTTGACATAGGAGCTGGGCTTGGGCAGGGTGTGAGCAGCCCTGCACATGGGCAGGGAAGCCAGGCTCATTAGTAGTCCAAAGACCCTGGCAGGCGGCAGTGTTTCTCTCAACATTTTAAAAGGCTTTACAGAATTGTAGAAATACCACTGTCATTTTAAAAATAGAAAAATAAAGGCATGAAATGACTGTATTCCAGCTCTTGGCCTATTGATTTGGCATCTCCCTGCAGAGGTTTTGGGGAATATAAACAATATTGAGCGTAAATAGTACCTGCCAGAGAGCCTGGAAAAGAGGACATCTGTCTGTATGGTGACATGGTGAACTACAGCACAGGGACTTTAGTGTAATTTTGTTGATTAGTGGTTTTCATGCCACCTGACTCAGCCCCTAAGTCAGGGGACAAGGCTGCGGTCTGTGCAACAAGCACACGCACAGAGGGAGAGCAATGCCTTCTGAAAACCATTCCGAGCACTTCAAGAAGAGGGAGTAATACATCTTTTTAGTGCTTCCCTTGGACTTGCCCTTTTGGGCCCTGGGTGAATGCGGTTCAATACAGCTAGCTGCTAAAACTGAAGCATGATCTTGAACTGGCCTTTGCACATAACCTTGGGCATGCTCCACTCTTTGTGCCCATTCCCACTTCTTTTGTATGTAGTGTTACTACTGCTTTGTCTGAGAGGTGTTTCCTCCCCTCCTTCCTTCTTGGACATGTTTCCCAGCACTGTTTGTTCCTATGTTGGTGACTCTATACCATTTCTTAGACACAGCTTTTGCCTGCAGTGACAGAAATTTTGTTCTGATCCTTTTCACCTAGGCTTTCCTGACACCCACTGACCTAATTCCCCTGTGGTCTGGTCAAAGGTAATGACAAATTCATCTTCTCTACTTTTTGCAGTCCTTCTCTCACCCATTCCCATACTGTCAAATGGGTTAAATGCAAACCCCTTTTCCTTTATTCCAGAATTTTCACATCTTTCCCTCCTAGGCACCCTGTTGCCTAAGTGCTTACTGCTTTACTGCCTATTTGATGCAAGCCTCCTTCATTCACTTGCTGCCTTGCCACACACTCTTCCCTTTCTCCCACAGTGACACTTTCCTCTGTAGTGCCCTTTCCAAACAGATCTATCTATCACCTTGCCCGGGCTCCTCCAAATTTCTCTCTGAGGTCAACTTCTGTGAAGCTCCTGATAAACTGCCAGCTAATTACAGCTAACTTGTTGCCTTCAGTAGGAGACTAGTATTTATTTGCATCATGTATTCAATTAGCTGGCACATGGGAGTGTAAAGTTGGCGCATATAAACTCCCTTATTATTCACTCCCGTATGTCACACTCCTTGCTTTCCGTTACACTCATACCTTGTCTTAAGTAGAGATTGTATGTTCCTTGAGGAGAATACCTATATTTTAACATGAGGTGGTACAATGCTGAACACAATGGGCTTCTACCTTCCTTCTCTTTCCTAGGCACTTCTGAGCAACCAACAATAAACAGCAGCAATATCTGGCCTGGGATTGTTGCATGCATCTGTGTTTTTGTCTGAATTTTCATGCATGCTGCTACGTGTGCTGCATATAAATTGGCTTTGAAAAGTAGGCAAACAATATGCTTGCTGACAACTGTGTAAACATTCTGCTAGAAACAGTGTTTCAGTAGCTATCTGCAGATAATATGGCTACAAAGATTCCCTAAATTTGTATACTGTGGGACAGGATCGCTTTTTCTCCTGTAAATATTAGGTTGCTTTCCTTTCCGTCTTTACATTTTTGTGACTGTGTGATAGCTGCTCCCTGAGAGCTAAAGACCAGCAGCACAAGTGTGCTGAGCCTGCAGCCATGATCTCTTTAGTACTCCCAAACAACCTGTGACGTTGAAGGACCAGAACTTCTGCTTCTAATAGGACAAAGTGCTTGTTTATAGTCAAGCAGGGTTTGGGGAGATTGTAACTAAAGAATCACAACATTACATTTTGTAAAAGTGAGCACGTGTGAGGCCAAATGTGTGTGTCTAGCAGGAATCCTGCCTTCCCCTCTGCTTGCTGGGTTACTGCCAGTTTGCAAGCTGTTAACCACGTACAGGGAAGCGAAGCTGCATGGACAACTGTTCTTGTGAGTCTTCGGGGAATGGCTCCTGCCACTGGCCTACATTCTACGAGCCAGTTGGACTGTACTTGGCATTGTGCCATGGGTGAGGGCAAAGCTGGCTTTAAACCACTGCTCTTCCTCAGCAGTGAGGCTGGAAAATGGTCAGCAGCACAGCAGCTCCCAGACTTCTTTATCTTGTTCCTGCTGCATGTGACTCCTAAGGAACAGCAGGACCCAGTCATATCCCACAGACTTCTCTGACTTCAGTAGACATACTATGCTAGGGAAGGCAAGAGACTGACAACGCTACTACACGGCTGGTGGATCCACTGATGGTAGGAGGTGTCTCTTCAAGAAGAATCCGTGTACAAAGTTTTGGCTGAAGCTGTGCAGAAGAATGGAAGAATACCAGGCAGAGATTCCAGGAGATATCTTTGTCCACCCTTCTGCTTGAAGGCAGCATCACATATGTCTGAACTGGCCTTGACAGCTTTTTGTGTAATCTGTTCTTTAAAACCTCTAATGTCAGAGATGTGACAGTCTCCCTAGGTGGCCTCTTTGAGCACTTAACTACCCTAAAAACTAGGAAATCTTTCATAAATCTTATCTGCTGCAAATCAGGGGAGGAACAATTTTTTACACGGGTTGATAGTGATAAGACAAGGAGAAAGATTTAGGTTAGATGTCAGGAGGAAGTTTTTACCCTCAGAGGGCGATGACGCACTGAAACAGGTTGCCCAGAGAGGTTGTGGATGCCTCATCCCTGATTGCATTCAAGGCAAGGCTGGATGTGGCTCTGGGCAGCCTGGTCCAGTGGTTGGTGACCCTGCCTATGGTCGGGGGGATTGAAACTAGATGATCTTTGAGGTCCTTTTCAACCCAGGCCATTCTGTGATTCTATGATTCTATGAAAAGTCAGGAAAGACAAGAGGTAGCATAATTGCCTGTGTGAGAGAAGATCAGCATTAGAAAGATTGACATAATGGAACTCAGATCTTCATGTTTATGTGGGAAGCGCATACACAAGCAGCACAAATCATTACCATCTGTATTATGAACAGACCCCAAAGCATTAACCTGTTCTATTAGTTGCCTGTGCTGGAAATACTGTTTATGTTAGCAAAGCTGAGGTACAAATCCTTCTAATGCATAATGCAGGACATTTTATACATTTGTCAGGAAAGCAATTTGAAATGTTTTGAATGGAAACATTCTCTGCTGAATCGTTTTATTGTGATGAAAAATACCCCCAAGAAATGGTGATGTTAAAGACGTTGACTCTTTGGAACTCAGGAAAGTTTGGAGAGATCAAATGCACCTTGTTTTAACATTTCCTGCACCTCCCTTTTAGGTTTGTTTTAAAGGGGGGAAAGATTTATTTGGCTCTTTTAAATGGAAATAATAATGATTAGCTCTTCATACAGTGCCTTTTATCTGTGGACCTCAGAGTCTTTCACTAACAGTAATTTAGCATGGAAACCTCAATGTAAAGAAGGGAAAAATATAATAGCATTCCTCATATTCACCATAGGTTCTGTGCCTCTATAAATGGAGAAGAGAAAGTTAGCTGAAAGTTGTGAAAGATCTTTTTGTCTGCAAAGCTTTTCTTTTATATCTCCCGTTTCCTTGAGAAATCTACTGGGGTCTTTTCCCTTCAAGCTACGCAGCTCCCTTAGAAACTTTGGGGTGCATTCTGTGCAGCTTCACACTGCTCCCTGTCACACAGAACAGGAACAGGAATGGGAATTGGTAGTGCTTCTGGCACCGCCAGCTCCTGAAGGGATTTCTTAGTGCAAATCTTTGGGAACCGGATTATGTTTTGGAAGTGATTCTTTCATGTCTTCTTATCAAGGGCCTCAGGGCTTTAACTGTGTGTCTGTTCTCTGTGGGAGATAGGAAGTATTTTCTCTTTCCCTTAGCTCATACTGATTTCTGCTTTTTCCTTTCTAATTCCAGTAAGAGAAGAGGCCCAGGGAGATTCAGATGTGCCTCTGCAGGCACAGAATCAAGCTCAGGAAGGATGGCAATTATTTTTTTGTTGTTCTGATCATCTAGCCTAATGTCCAGAATCTGGGACAATGTTTACAGCATAAGCACCTGGAGACGCAAGAAGGATCTTCTGCTGCTTTTTAGCTTTATCCATTGTTACCTCTTCCTATTCCCACATGAAGAAGTATGAGAAAGGAATTTCTGTTGCAAAGTGGCTTTCCTACAAGCATTTTAATATACTTAGATTTGTAAATCAATGGCTTTTTAAGTACACATATTCACCTCCTGGGGATGGAAATGTGTATTCATAAGCAGATTACAAAAAGGCATTTTTGCAACCCTCTGAAAACAACCTAGCTTTATCTAGATTGGAAGGGAAATAGAGCTGAGCTCTAGTGGCACAAACTGACACTGGTCCATATCAGTGAGAACTTCCTCACCGCTTTCATATCTAAGTAGTGAAGAAATCCACATAGAGAGGTCCAGAGAAGAGCAAGGGAGGAAGAAAACACTGTGTATTTCGTCAGTAGACCATCTTGGTTCCATATCCCCTGTTCTTTCGTATTATAGGTCTTCTAGTGCTTCGTTTCAGCTTCCAGCACTGGAATTTTTGCCTCACAATCATGGATATATCTTTTCATAGCCTGGAAAACCATGTGACATGTGAATTTTATCTGGAAAATATGAGGTAGAAGTTTTTCCACTGTCAGCCTACAGTAGGGTCTTGGAGAGGTTGTCCTAAACTGTGTGTCCAAGGTAATCTGAAGAGTGATATTAACACCAAAAAATGAAAGGTATGGTGGTGTTACCAAGCAGAAAGAAGCACTTGAATGGTTTGACTTTGAAAGGATTTGGGAGTGAACAAATAACTAGGAAATGGCAAGCTGCAGGGTTTACTGCACTCATAGTCTTGATGAGAAATAATGCTCAACCAAAGTTCTCTGGCACTTAAATACTTTATTAAGTAAGCTTTTATCACATTTTTTCTTTAAATAACTAGTGTCTGTTTACAGCTTGTAAAATAAGTTTGTGAAGTACTTTTGGCAAGAAATGGTGTACCCATAAATCACACAAGTTTATTTCACATGTTGAAAAATGGCATTTAACAAACAATGCACCAGACAGAGTTTAGCGGTAGCATCTCTGGAACATTCCCTTTCAAGCCAATAGTACTTACAATTGTAGAATCATTAAGGTTGGAAAAGAGCACTAGGATCTTCTGGTCCAACCGTCAGCCCATCACCTCTGCGCCCACTAACCATGTCCCTCAGTGTCACACCTATGTGGTTCATCTCCGGAAATGGTGACTCCATTACCACCCTAGGCAATCTGTTCTAATGCATTACCATTCTTTCTGAGAAGATATTTTTCCCAATATACAACCTGATACTTCATGTCTCTTGCTGAGGGATTATTTTGTGAGTAGCCTACAATACGATGAAACCCCTCCTGCAGTAGTGCACATTGTAAAACTTCCTGAGCTGGATTTTAGACATTGCAGGCGTGATCAGCAGAAAAGTGGTTAATGTGCTGAGAGCTGGAAAAGAGATGATGGTTAAATGGAGCAAAAATTGCCACTTTGTACCTGACTCTTCACAATCCTGCCTTCGTTTGCAGCTGTATTGTGTCATCAAACCATGTGCAATCCATGGGGTTTCAGCTGCACGACTTCCATTAACTTTAATCAGAGTCAGGAGAATAAACTGCTGAGCAAAGCATTCTGAAAATGTACCCCTCTATTCCAAACAATTATATTACTCTACTTTGTGCAGTGGGGTATCTCTAGGAGGCAGAGCTGAATGCTCTATCATTTCAATACCTCCCCTTTGTGCATAATGAGATCAGCATGATTTGCAGCCTGCTACATACTACGGTTGATAACTGATTTCACTACACAAATGACCAAAAGATTGACTTCAGCATTTCTCTACGTGAAACAGATACAGTAATTCCAGAGAGATAGCAGGCATGTTCTGTGCATGCATGTGGTTGTAGGGGATAGGAATGCTGTTTAGGAAAATTCAGTGTTGCTGTCCTGTAACAAAGGTTGTTGCCAGGATACCATCAAGTCATACAAGATAACTTTGGCTGTGACAGCTCTAATGTTAAAGAGATATAAGAGCTATCAGAATCGGTACAACACATTTCAGGCAGGAGCAGAGGTCCAGGTGCAAGGTGATATATCCCTGATGCCATATTTCCATGAACTATGACAGTCATACAAACCTCAGGATGCAAGCAGCCCTGTGGCAATCAGAGCCTGTGAGATACTGAAAATCCTCATCCCTCAATGTCACTGACTGAGAGATATGCTGCTCAGACACCCCGATAGGCAGTGAGCACGTAGAGCTGGCATCTAGCCCTCTTGCTGTATGTGTGCTTCCTGGCTTTTATGCCCGGGCTCAATTGTTCTGAGTAAATAATCGCTCTCGTTTACAAATCTGCATTCTGAATAATTTCTTCGGCATTCAAACATGCCCCAACCTTTTACATGACCCTCAAAGTGCAGATAAAACCACCGAGATTTCCTGTGGGAACTTTAAAAAAACAATAACTGCAAACTCTTCTGAAGGACAGATAAAAATGTGGTGAAAGTTTCATTAGCAACAAACCCCAGCCCTTTTAGTTGCACCAGCAGCCATATTTTTTGTTCACCGGGACAGTTTTTGCACAGATGTCAAGTTTTGCTACTTGAGGAATGTGAAAATGAGAGCAGAGTTTTCAATGCATTTGGATCAGTAGGCATTATCAGGTCTCAAGCCTACCCTTCCTTATCCAGATAAACAGTAATTCTTTACAATGATTTCTGAAGTGTACCATGTTCCCATTTACTTAGACACGCAGTGCATATAGTGGGAACCATTGAAAAGCGTTGTCCTGCATTATCTGAGGGATTTTGAAGGAAATGAAGCAAATCTGCTTTACAATACATTGTTCCTGCAAGGAAGGATCTCACAGAATCTAATCTTTTTTTTCATTCATTTTGTAGTATAGCCTGCACAACAGAGGCAGCTCTTCAGCATCATTTGTATGATAATAGCATTATTTTGTCCCAAATATGGTGCACATCTCAAGGACCTCCACAGTCACATCAGGGGGATTGTTCAGTCCAGACAAGGGGGAGGCAATTGTGGGGGGAACAAGTCCCAGCACAGTGAAGTGAATTTCAAATATAACCGTTAAATCGGTACATTACCTTTTTCTTCTTCCATCGAAAAGCCTTTTCAGCAAGAGGGACATTTTGCTTCCCATGGAATTTCTGCCAGACCAGAAGAAAATCAGCTTTTCCAAGAGACTTAGTCTCCTGAACGTCACCTGTCTGCCTAATCCTGGATGGCAATAGAGCTTTGGGTGGGCAACAAATAGTTTCAAAACAGAGGTCCTTTTCAGTGCGCATGGGTAATTAAAGATCTGGGAATTTTGGGGTGAAGTAGGATGTCACTTAGACCTTGATGTTGTTTAGGTCCAGAGATGTCTGAGATGTATAAGAGTAGGACCTTGTCCTACAGCAGTTCCAGGTGGGTGAAAGTTTCCTATCTGAAAGCCATGATATTGGAGGGCATCTCACATAGTCCTAATTACTCCCATGAGAGTGAGTGAACAACTTTATTAATAATTTGAAACATCTGTAGGGTTGGAAGGGATTGATTCCTTTTGTTCTTTCTCTGCGATTCATTCAGGGAGCCTGGGGAAATTGGCCTCCTAATTGAGACACTGAGTTTCTTAAACATGGCAATGTCAACCTCCCATGTGCCAGTCAGAACACTGCCTAGGCTTCCAGGAGTGAAACTAAGTGCTGTCTATGATGGTACAATGGGTAGTTTTCTTTTAACAGAGCAATTAATTTGGCATGAATACCTTAATTACAGAACCAAACTCGCTTTTCTTTTTTTGGGGGAAGTGTTAGTAAAAACCTCATGAAGTACTTGATATGACTAGTTGTGTTTTATTTAGTTCTCACAGTGTGATGAGTTTGATGTGAATATTCAAAGTTCACATCTGCTAGCGTACAGTAAATCCACATTAATTAGATGGGACATACTTTTTTCGTGCAACTTTATAAATCTAGGGGATGTACTAAGTCTAAGATGGTTGTATAGGCACTAGAGTTAGGGAGTGTCCGACTATGAATCTTTTACTCCTTATGGAAAAACATGAAACAATAAGTAGACTGGATTACATCATAGACTATTGTGTCAAGGTATGTAGATTAGAACAAAAGTCTAGAGATTCTGTTGCCCACCAGAACTTTTTTAGGACCATGTGATCTACCTTAAGCCATTTTGTTTTTTCTCTACTTTATCCAGTGAAGCATATTTCCTCTAACCCTAGTATCATATCTATCTCTTCTAGGGTGTCTCAAACAGGCCCAGGTGCTTACACTGTAAGCAAGAGAATCCTTGAATGTGTGGTTCTCAGCCAGTGTGGTCAGTGAAGCTTGAGATATCCTTAGCTCTTCAGATGCATGTGTTTTGTCCTGGTTGTTCTCATTATCTCTCTAGACTCCATTGGCTATATTCAGCTGGCTGCTTGCAAGCCCATTTCATGTGCAGACACCTGCATCTTGCATATCCTTGAAGTGCCTGATATCTACTGTTGCATTCATGTTAAGCTGGAAGAAATGAAATGAATCTAATCCAGTGATTTGTTCCTGATGAGAAAAGAATAATCTACAGAATTTGCAGATGAGGGCTGAGACAGAAAATAAGAGGGAAAAACATCTAGCTCAACTAACATCACACTGGAGTGTCTTTTCCTTCTTTTTTAATGGAGGGGCTGGGGGTGGAGGTAGAGGAGATGCAGGGACCCAAAAATGATACAATTTGTTCCACATTGACATATCTAAAATGTGTAGTCAACTAAAAGCACATGTTCCATATACGGTTGAATCCCCTTATTTTTAAATGAGGTCAATTTTGATATGAAAAAGCCATTTCAAAATAAAAAAATGCAAAACAGATTCCTTTTGAAAACGTTGAAATGAAATCTTGTGCCATTTGGAAAGTTTCATTCCTGTATTTTCAGATGAAATGTCAAATAAATATTCAAATTTGCATACTTTCTATCCCATGCAAACAACATATTTTATCAAATCTATTATTCACCTACATTTTCAGGATAGCTCTATTTATGATGTGTGAGCAGACAACTTATATAACAAGCACAGTGTGAATTCAGCTATAAGAAGAATATGACACTTCATTCTCCATGACTCTTAACACTGTAAAAAGAAGACTGCAAATTCAGCTACGGCAATATTTGTGTTAAAAAGACTGGCTACATAATCATTTTCACTGAATATCTATTCAGTAAAATTGTGAACGTCTGTTCAGTAATAGTATGAATAGAAACTCAATTTTGACTTCTGCAGAAATAATTTTGGACTAGGCTTTACTTGAAGTAAAAGTAAAACACAACTTAATGGGCATGTAAGATAAAGCAAGAACTAGTCCTTCTGGTTTATGTATTTAACATCAGCTTAAAATTCAAGCTACTTGTAAAGCAATCCTAGAGTAAGAAACTAAGTTTTTATAAGGGTATTCTCTGTGTAAGCACTTGAGAATGATTTAGTTGTTTCTGATAAACCTCTGAAAATTTAGGTAGCCCATCTATATTTGGTCAGTAGAGCTGGAAAGATAATCTCCCTTTCAAAGTTTTAACATTTCCATATTTCCTAGTGACTGAAAACATTTGGTATGACAGCTTCACCTTACTCCCAATAAGTCAAGTTTAAATTAGAGTGCAGTGTGAGCAAGCTGGACTCTATTCTAATAGTCAAATTGCATTGTTTGCAGCCAAATGTCAAGAGTTAGGGTCAGAAAGACTATGGACAACTATATTGTATATGTTCCTATAAGAACAGCTGAGTCTTCTGTGGTTCACGTAATTTCTTTTTCTCCTTGCTCTAAAAGGGGAAAAAATGCACCAAAAAGCAACAATCCCCAAACAGAGTGGTGCAGCATTAATTTATGAAATTTATTTTAGGGGATCATTAAAAGCTTTGTATGGAGCATGTGAATTGTTTGTATCATGGCATGATACAGACAAAAGGAGAAAAGAATTGAAATGAAAATTTCCAGTGGTGTGTGCACCACTTTCGTCATTTTAGCCTCAAGTTTAGGCAAGCAGGGACCTGTACGTAGAGCCCAGAAATTAACCTTTTGCTTTTGGTGGTGCTGCCTTAACTTATAGTATAGACAGTTTTAGGATCTGAGCCCTTCTTTCTAATGCAGCCCTACAGCCAAATAGGTCCAACTTTCTAAGCAGTAGCTACGCAAGTCTAGAGACTCATGTGGAGTGAAACCTTGCTCCTTTCTCAGGAGCTGCATGCACAAAGTGCTTCTCTGTTATATGTGCTCATGAGTACCCATGGCCTCCAGCATACTTGAGACTTTGCTGATTTCCAGAGTGCATTTTCTGTGTGACTTTGGTCAAGTCACATTTTACTTTCCTCATCTGTAGGCTAGGGATTATATTGCTGGAGTGAATGGAGGCTAAAATCACTGGTGTTTGTAATTTGTGTTGATATTCTTTGAAGGGAGGTAGGCACAATGGAAGAGCAAATAAATTATTGTGACTGTTTAGTACTTCAGTAAATGGAAAAGCTCTTCAAAGCAGAGTTCAGAGCAAGTACAATAGAGTGGAAAATTACATGTGCAGAGCTAAGAAAGACAACAGAAAGGCATGAGGAAGAAATTTTATTGTTGTTGTTCTAGTAATCAATGATATATATACATTTATTTTCCAGTATGCATTATAATATTAGAAGCAAGTCTTTCAAGAACATTATCAGATTTGGGAAGGATAAGTAAATGTGTTGCACACGGATTGTGTAATTTGTTGTTAACTGTCTCAGGTCTGACCAACTCAGGGGTGTAGTCATGGAAGTCAATATCACTTTGCTAGGGAGGTCCACGTGACATGTCCTGAGAGTGAGTTATAAGAACTATTTCCTCCTGGGCAGGTTATTCACATTGGTTGCTATTTTTTTCTCTTCTTCTTAAAATGGGATCATTATAGATCATCTCTTAGCAGGAATGAGCAGGGTGAAAGGGCATTGTGAATAAGACCACCACATAAGTGCCGAGGGCTGTGGATGTGGAAATGGCCATTTGGCAGCTTACAGGAAATAAGATCTTTGTAATTTGGTTCCTGCAGAAACAGTTATCACCACATCACCATTGTCACCAAAATGCTCAGCTCTGTTCATCACATCAGCAAAGATGTCAGAGCAGAGTGAATGTGTACAATTCCTACAGGCATGACTCCTCAAACTTAGCACTGTTACATTCTGTGAACTGAAGTCCTTGTCACGTTCTTTCTTATGCTATGTAATTTCTGTCCCTGAGCAAGTCTCCTACATTCCCAGATTGTCACTCTCACAGTTTTTATATTCAATTAATCCCCTTACAGAGAGAGATGTCGTTGAACCAAACCCCAGATGTAGACTATCCTCAATTCCAGGAGATGGATATGAGTGTAAATGACATAAACGTAGAACTTGCAGGCGGTTTGCATAACCAGCAAGCTCCCCTTCTTGTGTTCAAATGTTCCCAAAATTTGATTTTCCAGGTATATTGGCTAGAAGCAATAACTAAAATCTTAAGTCTCTTCAGTATAAAATGCACACAAAAAAAGACAATATTCTGAATTGGGGTAGATTATACTCGTCCCACTGTGGTCAAAAGGTGATGATATGCAGTAGGTCATGACATGTACTATTTTTTACTATCTATGTATCAAACAAATGACAGAGAAGAGAGAAACCTTGGGAGGAGAAAAGATGAGAAGAGCTAAAGAATGAAAAGAATAAAGTGAATCCCTAGACCCTAAATGATTCATACCTGAAAGCTGCATGAAGTGGGACGGAAGGAGTTTAGCTGTCCTGAACAAGGACATAACTGAAGAGTTACGACAATATACTATTACTTTATTTAAATAGCCCATTTAATTCTTTTTTATTTTGTGGGATCTTTTTCTTGGAAACTGGGATCCTTTTGACAGCGAAGGAGAGTGAACCCTCCTTAAAAAGCTGACCCTGCTACAAAAGGGACTGCTAAGAAAAATTGAAAACAGCCTCTTAACAATGGATTCTTCAGTTATAGTGCACAACTGTTGGAAAAGCATGTCTCAAGACTTCCAGAAGGCTGCTGCATAGAGCTGAAAAGCGATTAAGGCTGGCAGATCACTGTATAGTTTTGCACTGCCAGTCTTGAGACTGCCTCAGTAATGGTGTGACTTACTCAATTCAGTATAGCCTTGAAAAGGGACCTCTTGAGCTCAGAAATGCTGTTGTGTAGACCACTCACTCATTTGCCTCGGGGGGATTGTCACAGCATTTCCATGGCAATTGCTGGTGTAAGCTGAGAAACGTTCAGGAGGCTGCCATAATATAGAGACTGTAGTGACTTTTGTGTGTATATGTGTGTGTGTGTGTGTGTGTGTGTGTGTGAGAGAGAGAGAGAGTGAGAGAGAGAGAGAGAGAAATTGTCTAACGAAAGATCTAGCTGACCTACTAATGTAGCTGAACTAGTGGAGGTGTTTGTCTCAGTGCTGTAAAGATCTGTTTTTAGACCCATTTCTGAGCTTTGAGTGGATACATTTGCAGAAATCAGGATTGTTTTGTGAATTATTTGTCAGCAGAAAAAGAAGGCTAAATGCATGAGATAATGTATTCATAATGCATAATTTGACTATTTTAGAAGCAATTATGCTTTTGAAACCATCAGCATAAGCTTAATGCAGACAAAATGGAGCTCTTAGTAGCCCCCCTAAAGCCCTCTTTCTTTCCTCTGCCACTAAACATCAAACAACCATTTTTTTCTCCCACCTGAATAATTTCTCCAAATCCCAATATATTGATCATGCTAAAATCTTTCTGTTTCTTCCTAGACAATGTCACTAATATTGGTCCTCCCACCTCCTCCCCCTTGTTATTTCCCAATTCAGCCATGATCACTCCTCATTTCAAAAGCCATCATCATACTCAGCCACTTCAGGAAGACTTCTGAAAATTTAATGTAGAATATGTTCGAAATTTCAATTTGGGGCCAAATTTTCAGAGCAAGCTTACAGTATACAGCTGTGCAGGCTCAAATACCTAACTGGCAGCATTACTGGGGTGTTGTAGGACTTGTGTCCTCCAACTTCCCTTAGCTGGAACCACCATCAGCTGGTGGCAATGGAGAGGAGAGAGAGCACAGATATTGCTGCATTCTGAATACACCAGCCAAGTTCCTTGGGCAAGAAAACAGTGAATAGTATATTTGTCACACTATTTCATAGCATCATAGAATCACTGAAGTTGAAAAAGACCACTAAGATCATCTAACCCAACTGTCAACTCATCTCCACCATGCCCACTAAACCATGTCCGTAAACATTTGTTGTGTGCAAAGGGTATTGTCACCTGTCTGTGTTTTATGGAACATTGCTTGCCTTTTCTTTTAATCTGATGACCTGTTGTATGTTTAGCAAGCAACAAATATGAGGGATATATGGTTGTTTTTGAGAAACTTCACTGCTTCATGCTTCTTACCCCTTCACCATACACAATGTTACTGTCTCACCTGGCTCATTTCAATTTGTATGCTGTAAAACTGGGAGGCCAAATGGACAAACTCCACTTCTATCAGTGTTTTTTCCTTTTTTTACGATGGGTGGTGCTGCGAAGTGAAGACTGGAGGGAGAAGAAAATTTGCAAAGGGTTATTTCAACTAGAAAAGGTATGATCTGTTTTGCATATCTGCAGAACTTACGACTAGGAGGGATGGGCTTAAATGACAGTAACAGACCAATATGACTGAGATTTGGAAGGTATTTTTCTAACCATAAGGACAGTGAAGCATGGAAGAGACCGAATGGGAAAATTAAAGTGTTTTGAAGGTTTTTAATGCTGAACCAATGCCTGTAAAGAGTGACACAAACTTTGGGTGACAGTGCTGTGATGCAGGGACTAGCCTGAATGACTTCTTGTGGTTCTAGAGATTCTGTTCAGGTCCTGATTGTGAGTTCTCCTGTCTGATGGTTCAGCAATAAGCTATCCCTTTTCCAGCTTACAGCCATGATTTCAGGAATTTGCATTAATACTAATTCAGGAATTTCAAAGGTGAATTTTGCCTAGGCTCTATTTATATATACTCATGAACACCTTGCTTTCTTTTTTTTTTTTCAGCAGTTTATACCTCTCACGGTTACAAACAGTAGCAGCCTGACTAGTTAGGATGGCTTTTACTGTAACCTGCATTGATTTTCTGTATTTCTAATCTTGCACCTTTAATCTGTCCCAATTAGCTTTACAGTATGGTTTCCCATGGCTTTGTAGAATATTTCAGAACTGACCCAAGCAGACAGATGTGTCACATAGAGCTCAGACTATTAACAGCATGTTAACGGTTGGAAAGTATTTCATCTCTCCTTGATAACTACAAAGAAAATTCTGCAGAAAATGAGTCCTGAAGTATTGTAAAACTCCTTAGTAAAGCAATGTTCTCCTGTTATTTAAACTACCATGGGCTTGTGACCTGCTATGCAGGATCAGAGAGCAGGACAGAATGTCTGCTTCCTCTGCTGACATTTGCAGGAGCTCAAAAAAGTGCAGTTCATTTTCTCATTTGCTTTCTCTGCTGTGATTAAAAGAAAACTTTCTCATATATAAGCCCTCGACCCAAGCAGTTTGGATGCACTTGGTGTTTCAGGGTGTGTTGCCTCCTTGCTGTCACATCCAAAGAAACTTCAGAATCAACAGCTGATTTATTCTTCTTTGTGGCTCTTAAAGCATCCCCCTGGTTGGATCTGAAGCACACCATAACGTGCAGAATATGCTTGGTCAAAATGTCTTTTGATCTTTCCTATTGAAAGATGCAGTGTGACAATCTTGATGACTCCCAGCAGTCCATCAGAGATCTGTTCTTTTTCTGTTCCCTGTGGGCACTAAAGTCACTGTGACCACTGTGACATTTTAATATGCTTTCTGTATTCCTTTACATCTTCAGAAAGTTTGCACACTTTTTGTGTGTCTTTCAGTGTACAAATGGATGTGCATATTTGTTACCAACTGAAATCAAGACAGAATAATAAATGAAAATCTTATACGACAAGCCCTGAATTGCCAGTAATGAAGAGAGAGTACAAAATCAAATTAAAAAACCGTATGCTAAGAGATAGCATTAGAAACAATTTGACATTTATTGAACAACAGATGGTGATTGAAAGCATAAAACCTTGATTGTCTTGCTAAAAAAAATAAAAACACCTCATAGTTCTGTCTAAGGAAATGTCTAACATTTCAAATAAAATAAGCATCAATGAAATCTTTGGAAGATCAGTCTTGAAGGTGTTCCTATATGTACTCTTCTAAGAAGCACTGCTAAAATCTTCTTCTAAAAGGATCACATTTGTAGCTTGACAGTTTCCTGGAAAGGAATCTTCTTCCATGCAAGACACAGATAGTAAACACTTAACAGAGAGAATATGCCCATTAAACTTACTATTATTTTTTTTTAGGTGAAGTGCCTACTTCCTTTTCCTTCTACTCTGTTCTCTCAGCTTTCAGTGAGTTGTCTGAGGATGCAGCATGGAGTCCTGTCCTTCAGAATGTGAACTGCAGGGAAGAGGGCAGGTCAATCACCCTGAGGCAAACCTGGGTGTGAAGGGAGACTTGAAAATTATTTAGTACTCTGTCCTGTCCTCTTTCTCCTGCACCTCACAATTAGGCACTGTCCTCTGCCTGTGATGCTCCTGATAAAGGTGTTCTCTCTAATCTGTAGCTTTGATTCTGTATCCTGCCTGTAAAGGAAGTCATGAAACATGATTAAGATAGATGATCTATTGTCTGGGTCTGTATTTACTTTCTAGTGGGAAAATGGTGGAGGCGCATCATTCCGGGCAGTGCTCCTGGGGGGATCATCCCCTTTTTATCTCCAGTTAGTACATACTGCCTGGCTGAATCTGAACTCAGAGACAGTCTATTTGTGGACACAGATTGAGATATGCTGAATTTATATTTATGGGATCAAGTATGAACTGTTTTGCCTCATCTCTTTCCCTTTGTGCTAAACGATTTATTGCATCTTTGTGTGTAACGGTGCCCTTAGGAGTGACATAATGTTAATTAGCATAGGATACATTAAGTAATATGTTAGATAGATGCAGCTAAGATGCATAGATGCATTTATCTGAGATAATACATTAGATAGACATATTGGACACTTCAGCTTAATTGCTTTGTTAATCTAGCTACCCACCCTTTACTGCATGCCCTGTTTTAATGTCATCTATGGGTGAATCTTGCCTTATTTTCTGCGCACTTCAAACTTGTTGGCTCTCATGTCATCTTTTGCTCAGATCATACTTCTCTGTATCATCTGCTGTCCCCCTTTTTCTCCTTCAGCATTTTTACCTTTCCCTCCAATGTTTGTCCTGGCTGCCTTATCTACGTTTCATTGACCATGCATAAAGAATTTCTAGTCTTCATTCACATATATTTGCTCTGCCAAGTCTGATTCACAGATTACATCTGCTATGTCTATGAATAATAGCTAACAACATGGTCCTAAAGACTTCACTATACAAGATATTTCCTGTCAAAAATATTCCCTGAAGCACTTGAAGACAATGATTGTAAAAACTCAAACCGCAGAGCAGATAATACGATCTTAGAAATTATGAAGATTCCTGTGTCTGCATACAGGGGAAGAGAAGCACGTGCGCTAGGTGGTTTGTCCAATCTTTGGATACTTATCATGAATAGCTGACTGAACTGCTCTCTGAGGCAATTATACCTTTCTAGGATGAACATTGACTAAATGACTTTCTCAGGCTGGAAATTTTGCTAATAGGAAGTAGATCACAAACTGGAAAATGAGATATCTGATTTTCAACTTCTGTATGCCAGCATCCTTGTTTCATGAAAAATATTTGCTCTTTTGGCTAGCATTTTTCAGATTTTGATTTTTGACCAGAAGGCTATTTTATTTGATTTTTTTTTCCTATTATCGCAGGCATTGTTTTGTCAATATTTAATGCAAAATGTAACTTTGAGAATAAGAAACGACACTACAGATACATGGCATTTTAACAGCAGAAGAGAACTCTAATGAAAAATCTGACTCAGTTAAAGCACAGATATTCTGACCTTGACTTTAATGGTGCAGAAAATGGCAGAAAAACATTATTTCTAGTTAAAAAAATTGCAGTTACTATCTACTCATTAGTGATAAGCAAAGTAAGTAAAATTTTGAAGGGGAATACTGAGGACTACAGTAAGAGGAAGGTGAAACTGGAGGGCATGAGCAGAAGTGTTGTTAAAACGAACATCTGAAGAGTCTAGATACTAAATTCAAGAACTTCTGGTCTTCTTCAGAAGCTGCAAGATAGCTAGTGAAGCCCTCAAAGGAAGGCAGATGAAATACTTGGAGGAAGATGGAGAGGATGATGTTCTTATGATTTTCCATGAAAGTATCTGGGATTTTAAAGTCTTCTGTCTTTGGAGATGTTCAAAGTGCTGAACGACCTGATCAAAGCTGACACTACTTTGAGCAGACTGTAAGACCAGATGACCTCAGAGATGCCTTCCAACCTCAGCTACTCTATTACTTGGTGACTATTTTTCAAGCTTCGGTCATGGAAACATAGGAATATTTCTTTGTATTGGACATCAATGAATAGCATAATTCCTTTTCACTGCTGCTGGCTACACGAAGCTTTTCTGCTATTATCCTGTAA
Source organism: Oreortyx pictus (assembly GCA_036925125.1). NCBI lineage: Eukaryota > Metazoa > Chordata > Aves > Galliformes > Odontophoridae > Oreortyx > Oreortyx pictus. Next base: position 29,630,882 of record JAUPFR010000001.1, read on the forward strand.
AATTTTGTATTGAAGACATAATCTGAGGAAATATTCTTCTTGAGCACAGGCTCATTATTATTGCACTGGAAGAAAGCAGTAAAAGAAAGAAGAGAGCCAAAATAACCCGAAAAGTTTATTTTGCTGATACTTGCAATAGGTAATGAGAATATCAGTAGTAAGAATCTGTTAAACTACTTTAAGTGAGTCTGATCTACTTTAAAAAGACACTCATTATCAGTTAATTCATTAAGGGTATTTGTTGAGGTTTAAGACATATGAAACAAAAATACCTCATTTGCAAGTGATTAATACAGAATTACTCAAGCAGTACAGCTCCACAAAAGAAATACTTACATCTGAATTCCTTTTAATCTACTTGAAAAAGATGCTTAGATCTTTAATCATAAAATAAAGTAGATATGTTTTGTTAATTAACTATCAATCAATATTCCAGTTCAACATCTATGCTGTTCATGAGAAGGACATACCATTGAGACAGAATTTTTTTCATTAAACATTCTTCTTCCTTATTCCTTTTTTGCAGCTGCCATTGAGGCATTAGCCAATTCTATTGTTCAATAATTCAAGGAGAATTACTGTTTATTTATTTATTTATTTATTGTGTTGTAAGTAAAGCTCCCAGAGGATTTGTTTGTGTATTCCTGTGCAGCTGAAACTTGTGCTGAGTGCTGAATTGAATAGTTTAAGTTTTTGCTTTGTTTTGTTTTTAATAAAATATACTTCTTATGTTCAAGACTTCAAAAGTAAGGGCATTTAAAAACTCAGGAAAGACATCATTGTTTGTAATCTCCGATTTCAAGGCTGGTCTTTACTGGACTGCGCTGATAGTGTAGATCTAATGATTTTGTAGACACAGTTCCTGGTCCAATTTTGTCATGCTCTTGTGGTTGAATGGCCCACTAGGTTCTCAGGTTGTGTAAGATGGAAGCGGTCAGCACCTGCAAATGACAGACTTTATTATTCCTTCATCTTCTGTCCTGTTTTGGAACAAGAGAGAAGAAGGAGGAATTGCCTGGGCAGCAGATCCACGTTAATTTTCCTGCTCAGGAATAAATATGGGTTTTTAGATAGGAAGAGGACCATATTGTTTCCTTACAAAACATTCCGAACGATTCACATCTAAAGTGGAAATGTCTATGTGTTTAAAGCCAGGGGTAATAATTATTTTAATGTCTGATTTAAAAAACACTAAAAAAACCCAGGGTTAATAATGAAATGCTGACACAACTTTATCTATAGCACTTCTAGCAGAGTGGTTATAATATGAAAAAGTAAGGTTCAATAAAACGCAAGGCAGAAACAGCAAATTATATTAGATGTGACATATTAGCCATAAGGCCTTTTCTAAACTACAGTGAAAAAATTAGGACAAGGGTATGGTAGTATATTTCTCCCCACAGCATGAGAAAGGCCTAACCCTCAGAGCATTCCCTCTAAACTTGTATTCTATTTCTAGCATGTGTTTTATTAACTTTTATTTTTGTTTTGCAGGCTAGACACACAGCACCAACCTTAATGTCAAATTAGATAATGAAAAGCAATAGTCATCTTAAGAGAAATCATTCAAATAACTGTCATGTTGCATTATAGTTTTTGCTGCTAGCAAAAGCCTTAATTAAGTCTGCAGAATGGTTTCTTTTCTCATCCTCTGATTTCAGATGCTCTGAACTTCCTAAGCATTTTTTTCTGTTAGAGCTGCATCTTTATGTTCCTCCACAATTCATCTGATATATAGAATAGAGCAATATCTAAAAAAAAAAGAAGTAGGAGGGGAGAGTTTCACATAAAATTCTACCATTTATCAACTTGTAGGAAAAAAGTGAAAGCCAGAACTTCAAATGTTGCCAGATTAATTCCAGAATGATCAGCATAAGCCTAATGACTGCTGCTGATTTATACTGATAAAATTGAGACAATGGCAAATGACATAGTAGTATGATAATCTGAAACTATGCTACAAAACAGATTCTGTCCCTCTCATGCTGCAATGTGGTCACCAAACTGGGAGAAATCTCTGGCTGGAAAAGAGCTAAGCTGACCCCTGAAACAATTTTTCTACAGGAAAGGGTGTTGCAGGATCATTGCTGCTTTGAGCAATTTCTGACTTAAGCAGCAATTCCCATCAGGGAATTTAATTATGCTAAAGGCTGAAATGATAAGTACAAGGAGCAGAAAATGCAAGGGAAATTGAGCTGTCCTTGGGTTCTGAATCAAGCGGAGCACAGCCAAACCTGAAGGAATGGGTCTAATGAAGGCATGCATAATAAGCTGCAATTAATACCACTGAAAGAACCTTCTGTGTGATAGACATTATCTACTGCAATTCTAGTATTAAAATGTGCAAGTTGGACGTGCCTATGAACCCCCACCTAGTTTCCTTAACCTTGAGAGTATCTGAGTCCAGCTGGAGGCATGAAGGATCTATCACGTCTCTTCTCAAAGGCTCTTGAGGTCTGCCTACAGCATCAGACTCTTCCCCACTTGATGTACTCCACTTTTTACCATGGTCTGCTCTCAGCACTCATGAACTGGTGTCTTTCAGGTTGCAACTAAACTTCTGCTGCCCTGCAGAAGAGCGTTCAGTCCGCAGGACCAGAACAGAGCTATTATGAACTGAAATCCTCAAAAATGTGTTTTCTGGGATGTCAGCACCTCTGCACAAACTGCTAAGATCTGCAGATAAGTTTCTGGCGGTCCAAACTGCCTGCCAAGGCAGATGGCAGGATCCTCAGGCCTCAGTCACGTACTGTCTATGGGAGAATTAAATTCTCCTCTGTCTACATGTTGTGGTTTAACCCAGAAGGCAGTTCAGTACCGCACTCCCCACCATTGGGATGGGGTAAAGGTAAAAGTATGAGAAATTGTGAGCTGAGATAAAGACAGTTTAATAGGGAAAGCGAAGGCTGTATGCACAAGTAAAGTATAACAAGGGTTATTCATTCATTGCTTCCCATTGGCAGGCAAGCCTTCATCCATTTCCAGGAAAGAAAACTTATAATACATAGCAGCTTCTTAGAAGACAAATTCCATCACCCTGAGTGCGTCCCTCCCCATCCCCAGCCATCTTTCTACCAGCCTTTATTGTTGAGCATGACTCCATATGGTGTGAGATAATCCCTTTGTCCATTTTAGGCCAGCTGTCCTGGCTGTGTCCCTCTTCTCTCCTTGTGCACCCCCAGCCACTTACTTGCAGGGCAGCATGACAAGCTGAAAGTCTCTGGCTCTGTATGAGACTTGCTCAGCAGCAACTTAAACAGTGGCGTGTTATCAACTTTATTATTCATCATAAATCCAAAACAAAGAACCATGTCAGCTACTGTGAAGAAAATTAACTCTATCCCAGCAAAAGGTATGACACTGGTACTTCCATAATATTGGTGCAAAATGTGTCTAGAATATCTGACTATCACATGTTGCTGTTTACACAAAAACCTTTAGAAATAAAAATGCTCAAGTGATACATCAAATAGTGGTGACCCAAGTTCCCTTTTTTCCATTGGCATTCCCCTGACTTGTTGGAGTCAACAGAATCATAAAAGATCTTGAGTTAGAAAGGACCCCCAAGGATCATAGAATGATAGAATGGCTTGGGTTGGAGGGGACTTCAAAGCCCACCCAGTTCTAACCCCATGCAGTGGGCAGGGTTGCTACCCACCTGATCAGACTGCCCAGGGTTCCATGCAGCCTGTCCTTGTTATTTGTTAGGGTCTGACAGTGAAACCATGTCTCTCCAGACTATTTCAAAGGTATGATATTTAACATTGCCTTTATACTTGGGCTAAATTCCCCTTTTGTAAAATTGAAACAGTAAAACTATATTTCCCCTTTACTTTGTGTGCCAGGTCTACCTCAGTGATAAGTGCTCTGTGACACGAGAACATAAAATCTTCAGGCCGGTCCATCTCTTGGGATTACATACACCTGGGAAATGGTGTCCCTCTTGGAATACATCCAGTTCAACAAGATGTCTGACAAATGTTGTACACAAAGAAGAACGGCAAATTGGAAGAAAACAGAGATTTTCCATAGAGAACATAAAGATGGACAAATAGAGGAGAAAAGGGAAACAAGCAAACAAAATGTCTTTTGAGAATTCTTCATTAAATCTTTTGAATGGCATGTTATCCGTTTTTTTCCTGCTTTTTGGCCAGATCTGCAAAGTCACAGTGGAACTGGCAGAAGGAAGGGAGGGTCAGGACATGCTAAAATGCTACAGAGGTATGCAGCCTCTAAAAGTACTTCATCCAATAAGTGGTTTGTTCAGGAAGAACAGTGTGTGACAGTGCAGTGTCTGTGGCACAGACTCAGATGTGGACGATCCAAATCCTTTATTACAGGTTTTAACATCCCTTATGTACTTTAACAGGTTTTCTCCTGTAACTTTCCCACCTGCCTTTATATGTCCACAAAATACTTCCCCAAACAGTCCTTCACCGTGAATACAGGCACATATCCAATCAGGGCCATGAGTTGTTCCAAACCGTGCACTCTTCCTCCAACTGGGGTCTGCCATCACTCAGCTTACTTGAACTTGTTTTACTTTTCTTATGGAATGTCTTTGGTTCTCAGCCTTCCTCTCTTGTGCTGCTTATCCTGCTCCACAGCTTCTGCTCTAAATATACTTCCTTGCATTCCCGCAGACAGTATCTAGTTCTTCAGATTTATGACCTGTTTGCATAGCAAGAACAATCCAGATCGAAACCCTTTTGAGACATACAGGAATGTTTGCAAATTCCTCCCTTCTTCCCTTCTATGTTTCCTTCCTCTGCTAAATCAAAACCAAAAATAATTCCCTTTGCATAGATATATTACAGTTTTCTCTGACAACCTAAACAGTAATGAAGGACTGGGTCACTTATCACTACGTGCATACAATACAATACTTGTCCACCTCCATATTTTACAGCTGTTTTAAAATGTTGGTTTCTGGGATGCAGGTACCAAATTCTAACCTGGAAAGGAGAGAGTAAGAAAAAACAAACTGAAGGAAAGTTTCATTAAGCAGGGTTGATAATTTCTGGGGAGGGTTCAGGAGGACTCTTTGTTTTGTTAGTTTGTTTATAGGTTCTAGAAAATCAAATAGATTAAAATACATCAAAAAATCCCCAGGAACAAGTCTGAAAGTGAGCAAGAATTTAATCTTTCTTCATTGCTGTCAACTGAAATTCTTTCCTCCTGATAAATATAAGTAGATGCTGTTGCTGCTTCTTTATTGATGCTGGTGACCTCAATCCAATAGTACAGAAGAAAGTGGAAGATTAAGATGTATAGTAAAGCAGGACTGCAAGATTATTGCGATAAAATGGTAAAATTGTCAGTCCCACATTGCCTTAAGATGGAATGCTACAATGCTTTTTTTTCTTTTTGTTGTTGTTAGAAAAGGTTAAAACTCTTTCAAGAATATTTTTCTTACTGATAGACTTTCCCTGGAGAAGACCCTGTAGTCATTTCCATCCTTAGTGACCTGACTGTAAATCTGATAATACCAAAACCCCCAAAATAAACTGACTTGCTTTAAGGATCTTCAGCTGTTCAAATTGTACTTGCTGGGAGTTGCATAAAAGAGGAAATTATAATCTAGCTAAAAGTCAGAGTCCGTGGTTAAAAAGGCATTCAAAAAACATTCAGTTAACAAGATGGTAAGAGTCGATGAAGAACAGGATCCATATGTTCACCAAGGAAGCTAGCTGGAGGTAGGTGAACATTAACTTAAGCCAGCGTCCCAAAGAGAAGCCACTTACATATAACCTAGGCTATTTGGACTACTCATAGTTGTGCCTAAGATTTTAGTAATGCCCAAAAAGTATTTGGAACTTGCTCCTTGGAAATTTCAGTTGTAAAATGATAAAGATAAAAGCAACAGTGAAGGAAAATGGGGTAATGCTAGCACTCATGTTGTCACCTGGATGGAGAGTGGAGTGTGATCACTGCAGCCTGCCTTTTCTGGTCAAGGAGTGAAGTTCCCTTTACCAGAGACATGGGGTTGGAAATATGATGCATGCACAGGGAAATCTCTTTATCACCATGGGAGAATTAAAGCAAACCCCTTTCCCAGCACAGGATTCTAGCATGGAAACCTTACAGTAACACCAGGCATGCCAGTGGTACACAGCCTATCTTTAGATTTTTTCCACTCAGTCTCTCCTTGTGTGATTATATTGTGAAAAGAGCTAGACAGAATATCACTCCTGTTCTAGCATCCTTCGACACTGAGTTCAAAATGTTTAAACCTGCAGGGAGGCTGCTAAATGTTCCTTCTGAATATGTTTTTATCTAAATCTTTGCTCACATGGGTAGAAAAGGGAAGAAGTCCTGACAACATTTCATGGCGTATGTCTTAAATTTTCTTAGATACAGAAAAAAAAGTGACCAAAGACAATGTTAGTCCAATGGCCTTGTATGTCAAAGCATTTCCAAAATGCCTGCACTCCCTATTTACACCCTGCTATTTGCATGTGAAAAGGCTGTATTTGCAGATGTCAAGATTTCACTGAGGGTCAGACTGAGCTGAAACCCTGAGTTTCAGACATTTCAGAAGGCCTGGGAAGGCTTGTTTTCACGGCTCTGGTTTATGTCATTGTTGGAGATAAGAAAGTGAGATGATTCAGTTCAGAAATAAATCCCTCCAGGGTTGGTCTGTGCTTTGGTTTTGGCCCCTTCTGTCAGATGGCATTGTTTCCTTGTCTTATGTGGCCGGGAAAGCTTCAAATGCACACATTTGAAATAGAGCTTTCTCTACCTACATACTTCAAGGTAATTCAGATTGCTAGAGAGCTGCACTACAGATCTGCTCTCGGGCACTTCTCAGCATGATCAGCCATGGAAAGGGATGGCAGCTGAAAAATCATGCCAGGAAAGAAAGGAAAGCAAAACAGGGAAATTCTTGGTGTTACTGTGGCTAATGCAGTTCTGAACTTGGCTTACAGTGGCTCGCTCAAAGCAGAAAAAATACTTCCACTAAGTATAGTCCTCTCTGAGCAACTTGGAATGCAGTGGCAGGTGGAGCTCTGCATCCCTTCCATTGAGTAGCCATGATCCCACTGCCTGCACAGACATCCCTACCATAAACTCTCCACTGCAACAGCTCGTTTGTGGCTGACAGACATCATCAGAAATGGGGTGGCAAGACATGAGCATCAGAATGCTACTGAGAAATGATATTTTCCTATCCAGCATTGAGGCTGCTAGAATTTGTCCTTATTCCTGGGACAGTGAAATTTGATTTTGATGATGGTGCTGTGAATCCTTGATCATTCCCTAAGGACTGTTCTTACAGAGCTTGGAATTAGACTATTATTACATTATCATTCAGAGCAGGCCTGCCGACGTAATTATTTCCTATTAGAAGTGCCTGCATCACTGCAGTTTCAGAGTATTGAATTTGCATTGCGCAAAACTGTAGGTAAAGATCTTAGCTGATGTATCCCCCATAACTTTACTGAAAACAACAGCACAACAACAGCTTACAAGCATTTGCAATAGTAAGAGTTCTGCCTACATATGAACACCTATATATGTAAATCTGTGCACAAAGGTGTTAAAAAAACTGATATTTGCAGGGAAAATCCTGCCACAATGAAGATTATGTGAGGAGAAAAAGGTTGATTTTTCACATAAAAAGTGGAAATTGGTCAGTTTTGCATTTTGGTAGAATTATCACCTTGAACTATGTACCAAAAGTCTTCAAACAAATATCTGCAATTACCTATCTATTCACTTTTCTGTTGAGAGACTTTGAGTTAAGGAGTGCACATTCAGAATGAGAAGGAAAATAATGATCAGATTTAAGCTAAGCTAAAAGGCATTTTCTCAGCTGGAGGTTAGAAAAAGGAGATTACATAAATGTAGAATTTTGTGAGGGGTCCTTGATGGTGTGTGGAAAAAACCTTGCATACAGCATAACATAATAATGGAAAGGGAAAATGAAAAAAGAAAACAACACGCCCTGCTTTAAACTTAGTTGATTCAATGCAGGTACATTTTTCATTTTGGTGGTGTTTCTATTTTACACAAAGCGTATTTTAAAGAGAACTTAGATGTTTAACTGCATCGAGATTGTGCATTATACTCTTTGTCCTTTGCAGAAGAAAGTATACCTGCCAGCAGCACATAATTTAATAAAGAAAATATCATTATAACTAGATTTTGGTGACACTATAATCATGAAACTCAGGCGAGGGGTCAGCCAGCCAGATTGTTTCTACTGGGTATTTGAAAACCGTAGGATGCTGTTATTTTCAGCTACACCATAATTTTATTTTAGTGTGGGGAATAAATCAAAGATTTTAAAGGAGGCTATTCTTTTGCTATCTAAAATCTGTGATGCTGGCATGGAATTGCTTGTTGCCAAAACTAGTTGGGAGTATATTTAGTCTGAGAAAATGATTGGCTTGATAGCTCAGAGGTCGAAAAACACTCTATGACAAATATGTTCAGTTTAGCATCAGTGTAGGGTTTTCTCTGCTGTCCTGTCCTCATGCCTTCATTCTCCTTTATGGCATTTTCCTGTTATTGTGTCTTTTGGGGAACGGGTCCTGTGTGCTGTTCAGCCTGTGAATGGGTTCAATCCTTAGCTTCCGTGCAGACCGCTGGGAAGTGTGTCACTTGTGAAGGCAGTTTTGTGAGGAGACAACTCACTACTAAGACTCATACTCAGACAACCAGCCTCATGTAGTTCTCCGAGCAGCTATCAGGAGCTAATTGTAATACTTATTAAAGACAGCTTAGCAGGGATGTGAAAATGGCAGGCAGAGCTCTGCTATTATCTGCACCAGCTCCCTGTCCTCTCACTCAGCAGCGTTGCTATCCAGGTCTATTCATGGACAGAGATGCTGATTTTCTAAAAGGGAAAAAAAAAAAAAAAACCCCGAAAAAAAAAACCCTGAAAAAAAAAACCCGAGGTCCCTAACCAATGTAACTTGTCAGTTCTGTAAAACCAGTCCATCCTGAGAAGGCCGACAGACTCTTTATATTGCATTTGCATCACATGCCTGATTTTTGGTGTAAATCTGGCTGAAGGACCACTAATGAGGCAGTACGTTCTGCATAGTCTGCAGTTGAGCATCCCATAGGTGTTCCAAAGGAAAGCTGTGTTCCACAGATTTACCTTAGATCCTTTATTACTGATGATAACAACGTAGAGAACCCCAGAAAAGAACAGCTTAACTCAAATATCCCAGTTAAAGAGTTTCAGTGTTATCTCTTATCATTTGCAATGTCTCCTTCCCACCTCCACCCACGTCCTCCAGTTTTTCATGTGAAAACTGGGTGAACAAGGTATGGAAATCAGGGACACAACAAATGTCGAACCCAACATGCTATCACCTTAAACTCCTTGTCACAGTAAAAATAGTCAGGGGTTTGCATTCTGTTATTCCTCTTGCAAACTGCCACTGCAGACAAGCACTTTGCCTGTGGTAAATGCTCTTGTTCAGAGCAGATGTTTCCTTCAATTAGCATTTTTTCAACTATTTAGCAAGTACATTCTATTAAAATATTTTAATTTATGCAGAAATTATGTTATTAAATTTACAAATTCTTTTTATAGGGCACATCCTGTAGTTTCAAGCTAATAATTTTCTGTCAGTAACAGTTACCATGGGCCAGAGAGTATTTCTCTAATAAGAGATATCTGCATTCTTTTTTTTTTCGAAACAGTGAGGCATTTTCTTCTTTCATGTATTTCTCATAAGTATGATGATTGCATTTTTTATATCCTCCACATAAAGGAGGATGCTTAACATTTAAGACACTTGACAGTTTTTTGAAAACATAGGGATACAGATTTTAGTCTTGAAAGTTTTGCACGTATATACTAACTCTTTTATGCTTTATTCTCTGCTACTATCTTTTTTTCCTTCCAAACCCAGAGCCTTAAGGATTGATAAGACAGTCTTTCTTTCCTTATCCTTCCATCTGTTCAGACCATTCTCACACACCCTGCAGACGCAGTTCTGCCCCTGGTGTTACTTTTCCTCTGAACGTTGACGGAAATGGACAGCATAGCTCAAGAAACCCATATATAGGTCAGTGTTATTTCTGACAACACTTTCATCTATCAATTAAAATTAGCTATCGCAAAGTCTAACACAGTTTTCCCGTGGGAGGCTGAGTAGCTCATGCGGTTGATAAAGAAATGCCGACTTTTACATCGAGGTTGTCGACAGGAATCCAGCTCAGGTTACGAGTGACCGACAGTTGCTACCATCTACTGGCTGTTTGCAACTCTGTGAGAAGCAGCGGGGTATTGCCACTCCTTTCTCATCCTATCGGCAGGGTAAAAGGGTTCCTGTCTTGTTGGCAAGGTGACCAAATGCTTCTTGGTCTTGGCATCTGGCAAGAGGGTAGCCCTGTCCTTTGAGTGGCTCTTTGGCTTGTATTTTGTGTGTTTTTCTCCTGCTATTGAACATAATGCTGCTTGTTTACTTTAGATGAGCACTGTTGTGTTTAGGAGTGCGCCAACTAATCACTGCTGAAACTGATTTTATGCGAAGCAGTCCATGTCTGGCTTCAGTATTAAAATTCCATATCCCATTAGTTAACCTGTGTTTAGCTGTCCCTTGTTAATGGCCTTTCACAGAGATGGCAAACCCACTTGCACAACTATTGGATAAAAAAAAATAATTGGATCTTTTATAAAGGTTAGACCATAAAAACACCAAGGTAGCTGTGAAGATCCTAAAATCACTGTGCAGTAGGGCAGAAAATCTCTTTTAATAAACAATAAATGTATTCACTTTATAATGAACATAAATGAAGTAAAAAGGTCTACTGTCATAACACTATCTGTGTTTCAGGATTTCCAGAAGTCTTACTACATTTTAATTGATTTTTCTTATTGTTATTCTGCAGTAACGGGTGCAGTTTAACTAATTAAGAGAAGGAAAAAAACAACACAAAATAACTATGTATGTTTATTCTCTGTATTTATAATTCTGAGGATAATTATTGGGGATTAATAGTAATGTTACAAATTGTTTATTTTAATTAACTCTAGCTTATCCTTATTCCTGGCTTTCTTAACTTGGTTAATGCCAGAGGCAGTAAGGAAGACATTGCAATTTGGCTTTTCCTTTCACATCTTCTACATGTAGACCTCCTGGATTCCAAAGTGGAGTGGCTTTGACTAGTTGCCCAATCCTTGTCAGCTACAGTCAAATGAGAGGTTTCAAAAGTAGACTAGCAAGTGACAGTAAGCTGGCAATGTATTTGCAAAATGTGATAGATTATAGATCTACCCATCACCTAAAGGGAAGGCACAGAGGCAGCAGTGACAGAATGACAGGAGAGCTTGCAAATGCCAGAATTCCATGTAGCAGTGAAACATTTATTGTTACCAAAAAGAGTGAACTCCAGCAGGATGGAAAGTAACCCTCAGAGTTCTTGTAAATTTAGGTCACAAACAAGAACAACATGAAACTTTTAGATAACCAGGGTACTATTGTTGATTTGATGTTATGAATGATGATATTATACGGTGTTTACCCAGCCATAGACAGTTATCATAATAATGTAGGAATTCCAAGCCAGCTGTAGTGTTCTCCTATCCAAAACACTGATAATTGTATTCACTACCACAATGGAAAAAGTTATCACTTCTTGACAAAAAGTGCTAGGTTGAATTCTCTGGCTTCTTCTCCACAAGCAGTCAGACTAAATATCTGACATATTCTTTGACCTATTCATGGAAACTTTGTTCATGGAAACTAAGCAGACCTAACATCCTTTCTGATTAGTCTGTTCCAACCCTCTATGCTTAAATAAACATATACAAGTCACAGTGGGAACTGCTGTAGAGCTGAAGTATTTGTTACACATGTGACTTATTAAACTTATGGAGTTTAATAATAAAATAAGAAGGTAAACTATGTCCTTCTGATATTTAGGCCATGAATTGATTTTATTTTTTAGCCAGTTCAAGATGAAAAGTTATAGCGAGCCCGACACTTTCAGTGAACGAAAGGGTTTCCTTCACTAGTTTCTCTTAGCAAAGTGGTCAGATAACCATTTAAGTGGCTAGCACTGTGCAGACCCTAGGATGACCTTCATTAGTAGTTCTGTAAAGAGCTATTTAAACAAATGGACATACAAGGGCTGTATTTATATCACTCTGACAGAGTTGATGGTACGAGTGTATTGTTCTATTTCTCCCTTTTAAAGGACACCCTAAATCCTAGCTTTCCTGTAGTAATCCAGAAGTTCTCATGACATTCTGAACCACAGCATGCAGAATTGCTGTTGATTGGTAGATAGATTTGATCCTCTATCTGTTCTGACTACATCTATCTGATTAGTAAGATAAGATTCAGTCCAAGTAAAGATAATAAAATGTAGGTATCTGAATGACGCTATTGGCGACAAATTTATAGTCCTATTGCAGACATTTTCTTCAGCATTATCTCAGTCCTAGGCGCTACTGAATGTACCATTTAGGAACTGAATTCAGATGCCCACACACGGACTCACTAATGTTCTAGATTCCAGAAATATCTCCCTGGTTTAGGACATCTTAACTTCTTGTGTACGTGTGTGTGTAACTGCTATGAGTCAAGGTCTCTGCTGTTTGCATTTGGAACTTATACCTAAGGTCACAGGTATATATCTGAGGTAGCTAAACATAAGAGCTTACTGCCATTTGAGTTGCCTTAGGATCTGAGACCTGACTGTCCCAGATACTGTCAGCTGTCTCAAATGTTATTGTTTATTTATGTTTATTCAATTGCATCCTGGTCCAAAATGTATGTGTTTTAGTCTTGATTTGAGTCATACCCCAAAGGAGTGAATCTGATGTCTTAAATACCGGTTTTCTTCAATGTTAGATGCCCTGGACACCTGACATCTGCAGAAGTATAACAGATATTCCACAGGATATTCAGATGTGAGGAATTCTGGAGTGGCAGCTTGAAAGATACCCTCAGTGTCTAATGGGACAATGTAAATCTATCTTCACGTGACTGAACTCATTCTTAAGTAACCAGGAAGAGGTTTCTCACTAGAAGAAGTTAATTGTGGCTCCATCATCCCCAGCACTACTCTCTATTCCACCACCATTTCTTCCTATTTCCCTGATGTGTTAGTCAGCTTATTCTCTTCTAATCCTTGTTCCATCAGGGGCTGAAAAAATGAAGAGACCACCACCCAGAAGGAGAATAAGGCTAGAGCTACGCTGCAGGGTACTGATGGGATGGCTTCCAAGCAGGCTGCTTTAGATGTGCACTGTGCCTGTTTTCCAGGAAGAACCAGAGTGGTTGGAGTCCCATGAGAATCTACTATTGTGAACTATGTGGACATGTGTGCACGTGCTGCATCTGGGTCACCTGTTTCATTTCAAAGGGAATATTTTGCTACTTAGACTTTTGAAGTTCAGATCTGTTTAGTGCCCTTCACAGACTGAGCTGGTCCATTGGGTTAGGCAATGAACCATCAGAGATGCCAACACTCTTATTAGAAGCGCTCCTTAGTTTTTTTATTCCTTTGATGAATTTCAATTTTCCTGAAACTGTCTGACTGGGGTGAGGAAAGTAGGTAAGACAGAAATGATTATGGAAGCGCCATCAGGAGAGCTGCATAATGACAGTGCCTGAATCATCTGTTGGAGGCATTCTCTTCCTATTTACTGTATGGTCATTAGTTAAAAGCCATACTTGATCTGTCACTCTGCGTCCATTTATGGATAATATTGGTAGCTCACTGTGTCTTTTGAAATCTATTTGGACAGAGGACTGAAACATTTTTCTTTGACAAGGGACTTGTCACACTTACTCATGTCTTTTCAGTTCCAAGCAAGATTTCTGCAACATGTTCTGGGATTTAAAAGTGTCTTCAAGAAAGCAAAGTCAGCAACTCATCTCCATTTTGGAGCATTCACTAAATACTATTTACATACAATATTGATCTCCCAGAATTTCTTTGTGACTTCCTTTTTAACATCATGCAATACAAAGAATTAGTTACAACCTTGAAAGCCTCATGTACAGAACAGCTAAAGAGAGAAATCTTTTTCCTCTGAGAAATTCTGATTAAAAATTGTAACCAAAACTAGGTTTTATTTTGAAGAGAGAAATGACAGCTTTTGCTTTCTTGATGAAAATCACAGCTTTGGTGGTAGTGGGGCTGGTAAGAGGGATATTTTCCCATATAAATAGTTTTGTGACATTGGAGTCATTCTCTGTGCATACAAATGCGTAATCAGCTTGACAATAAGAATTTATTACGTGCATAAGTGTTTGGCTACAAAATGTGTTGCAGAGGTATTCTAATCTCTGATGTGCTTTCCTCTTATGATCAGAATTAAATCCAGAAGTAGTGATAGGGAAAATTCTTGATTCTAGTATAGGAAAACAAGGGCTATATCAAGTTTAAATGACTGCAAATAAGGCAGAACATCACTGAACAAGAAAAAACTTCTGCACTTCAGTGAGAGGTAATCAAGTGATGGGTTACTGGGTAGCAAGTGATTTTCACCCAGTAAGTTTTCTAACAAGTTTGATTTCAAAAGGAAAGTGGGGAGACATGCTTCGTAGTGCGGAAGAAGTAATTTGGCTGTGGGAGTGAAGGTGAGAGTCTGAGAAGCTCTACCTATGAGAGGGAAATGTACAATTCTGAGTGGATGTGCAGTCAAAGATCTGGACTTTGGAGGGAGAAAAATGCATAAGAACAAGATTTGTCTATCTGAAGCAACCTTTTCCTTTTGGAAAATCAAGTTGATGGGACATTTTGAACAAGCTCTGCCTGGTTAATTTAAGAGAGAGGAACATCAGCACCTTCTGTGCCTGCTGTTATGATGCTACTACTACTTCAGATAACCGTGCCAGAAATGCATGCTCGGAAATATGCACATTTCTTTCCTCCATACATCTTGAATATGAATGATGCATTTGGAGTTGCTTTTACTGGAACATCTCTGACAGACATTGCTCTCCCTGTGACACAGATATAAGTCCAGGGTATTGTGCATGAGGTGCATATAGACAGTATTCATTCTTTTAAGCACCACTCTGGCAGTTTCCACTCTCTGGAAACTGTTATATACTCCTCCATTGCAGCAATATTGTA
Organism: Oreortyx pictus; assembly: GCA_036925125.1. Lineage (NCBI taxonomy): Eukaryota > Metazoa > Chordata > Aves > Galliformes > Odontophoridae > Oreortyx > Oreortyx pictus. The sequence goes on from JAUPFR010000001.1 coordinate 29,645,939, forward strand.
TTCAGATAGTATGATGCTGTGTGTCTACTTGAATGTATGTGAAAACATACAAATAAGCAATTTAATTATCCTTGGTTGTTCCCAAATTCTGCCTTTAGTTCTCCACCACTGGAAAAAAAGGAAGTTCACAGAGTTCTTTACAGAATAAAAAATGTCCATATATTTTATGAGAAAACATTTTCCACTTTGAAAACATAAAAAAAAACCCCACATACTTGCATTAAACGTGGCTTAAGGTTTATAACATATGACAGTCTTTAAAAAAAGGGATATATCTGGAGGTTTTCGTGACTTCTTAAAAATACCTATTACACATGCTGAAAGTGCTGCACATTAGATACTCTTGTCTTGGAATGTAATTGCCTTAAAGGCATAAAGGAAGCTGAGTCTAATAATTCCCCCAGCATTTCTATTCTCCATTTCTGTTCCACAGAAGAAGCTAGAAGGATGTGGTATCATCAAAGAGGCATGTGTTGGGAGAGGGGAGAGCTAATCCTTAAATAGTTGTGCCCTGCATCTCAACTAAGGAATGAAAATCTTGCGAAAGGATTTCCTGACATCTTACATACACTGTAGGCCTCAACCTATTAAATGCTATAATTGTTGCACTAAGATAAGGGATGCCTCCAAAGTAATCCATGCTGGGTGGCCCTAGGTAAGAAATTATTTATTAATATCCCAGAGTTGTGCCATGCAGTGATAGTGATGGAAATTTGGCAAACCAACTCTACTTCTGTCAGAGTGAAACAGCCACTTCACTCAAGCCTGGATGACAGATAGATGTAGAGATCACTGTACTAGGAAATATGAAGAGTTGCCTTCTGATAAGGGTGGTGACTGAAAGAGACAACAAAGCAAAGACAAGAGGGTGAAGCAGTGTTACAGATATAAATTAGACTGATACGTCTTTCTCTTGCAATCCATATTCCCCTCTATATAGCTGCAAAATGTTTTTAGTTCAGTTTATTAACACTTGGCACTGGTTTAGAATTTATCCAAATTATTTGGATTGTTGGACTCATTTCAAAGAATCGCTCCAATCTCTTTTACATAGGCCAGTATGATTTTCCATAAAAATGGGAAAAGTATGAGATAGAATTGAAACACCTTGCTCAAACGGAACAAGTAGAAATTATATATGATAAATGGTAATTATTTTTTGTGTCTAGTGATATTTTTTGTAAAATATGGTGTTAGATGGCTTGGAGAAAAATCATGCAAAAGACTGTTAGCATCTGGTGATTAGAGTGTTTAGTGAAGACACAGACATTTCAGGATTACTTGTTCCTTTTGTACTCTGCAGTCCACAGGTAGATAGGTAAGCACCCTTATCTATGTATAAGGGAACCAAAATGTCTCAGGCTGGAGTCCAAATCCACCCATGGTCTGAGTGAGGAAACACTAAACTAAGTTATATGAATGAAACTTTCCTGATGCTCCCACAGCACAGCTGCAGATTTCAGGGGATTACCCTATACTCACTTTGCAGTGAATGGAACTGGAATCCCTACAGCTATAAAAACCTTATTTTTGCATTAAGAAGTAAAAAAAATACAGCCAAAAGATATACTATCTCTTTCAATTTTCTACATAATAATGTAGCTGTTACAAAACTCTCCCTTTGGAGAAAGGGATATTTTCAGACCTCAGTGTGAAAGAGTCCTACCCACATACTTATCGATGTGGAGAGTGCAACCTGAGCTGCTGATTATTATGAATTACATCCAGTAATGATTGGGAATTGACAATCAGTGAATAAACACCATTTGAACACATCTTGGTTGTAAATGAAGAAGGAAGTAGTCCTGAACAAGCTACAACCCAGAATTGATTCTGGATGGAGGTGAGCTCTCTTCCACCTGGATTCATGTTTCATTTTCATCCTTGTTTCTCTCCCCCGCACTTCGTGAAGATTTAATTTCTTTCTGAACTCTGCAGAGAAAGGAAATCCCACTCTTTGTGACACCTTCCCATTGACAAGATCATATTCCAGAGCTAGAGCACTTGAAGGATGGCAGGAGATGGAGTGTTGGCATTAACATCTACGCTGAATTCTTTGCTTTTATGAAGTCCTGTTGCATGTGGTTTTCCTGCTGTTTGGAGGCTGTGCCCACACAGGACTACACCAGAGCACTGAAGGAGACAACTGAAACAGGCTCTGGGAGTCAAACATCTCCTTGCTCTATTTTCCAAAGACTGTGTGAGTATCACCAGGAATTTGAGGGTTACATGAGCTGGTTATCATCCTTCGAGAAGAAGAAGGGGAGAGAAATCCCTACTTCCTATTGTCTGCTGCTGCTGTCCATGAAGCAAGTGAAGGGATTCATTTTTCCTGTCTCTCCCCATAGGCTTACCTTTTCCTCAGTGTTGGTTGTGCATACCCAGCTATGGCAGGGTAAGTCAGGCTCCTTTATTTAGGCTATGGGACAACTAGGAAGCATACCACTTTCTATTCCTGGTGTAGCAACATACTGCAGATCCCACAATATACATCCAAAGAGTTGGACATCAGTCACTGTTGCATAGAAATATTTACTTCATTATCCGTTATGTCATGTGTTTTCTTCATGATCCCTTCTCGTGCCTCTAGCCTGATTCTTGTAATCAGTTCATTACCTTAGCTCTGTGCTCAGAAAGCTTGAGAGTTCCAGTCATTACCAGTGCCATGTGTTCAGTTCAAGCTACGCATCTTTGAACACTCTATTTGGTTGTTTTCTGGTCTCTATGTGCTGTTTGTACAGTACTACATATGTTTTGTGGAGCCCTCTGATGAAACGCAGACATACTGCTTGTTAGGCTATTGTCTAGCTGCTAATCAGTAGCAATTCCCAGTGCCCTTCAGTGGCAGAGTTGCAATAATTGGGTTTCCTGGTTTCAGGTTTGTGTAGTTTATAACTTCATCCTTCACTGACGCTGGCCCTTAGCATCCTGAGGGAAACAGTACCATGAATGAAAATTAGGGTGAGGTTGCATGAGATTGTTTAATGATTGTACTCCTCATTAAAGGTTTTATACATTGACTAGTGCTTTGTGAGCATGAAATAAGTGCTCTAATGAATCGAAACCAAATATTTATGGGAGACAAGTAATTAGATCCTAGTGAATAAAAGAGCCTATTAAACCATCTGGACAGTTCAAAGGGTGGTATAAGCTTTGAAGAGTTAAGGACAGCAGTTAAAATCTGACCCTTGGTAATGGTGATTAGACATTATTGCCACCTGACTGCTACCTGGGAGGCCAAGGTGAGATGTGTGAGTGATTGCAAATGGGTTTATGACTAATTTTGCAGAAGAGATTTTCAGATTCTCATACTTTTTAAAATACATCCCATCAGAAAGGTGGAATTTTAGATTATTTTTGTCTACACTGATGTTCATTTAAATTTAAATTAGAATGTATTTATTATATGTGAGAAAACTTGTGTTTCCATGACAGGTTTTATGCATCTTTCAATGATTAAAAAGAAAGTTGAGATTCTGATGTGGATTATTTTAAAGGAAAGGGGAAAAAATACCATGAAAAAAAATGCTCTGAAATCTGCAATGTTTCATGTGGAGTACAGATACGGGAGATTTTAAAAAAGAACAGACCCGTAGCTGAAACCTACTTATGAGGAATCTTTAGCAACAGAAAAAAAAAAAGGACTTCAAATATTTGAACCACCGGCAATTAGGAAACCAAGCACTCAAACAAGTAAGAATCTCGGAAGAAGGCAGGCATTATGCAATCAAGTTTTATCTGAATTAGAAAGAAAGAAAATTAAAGTGGGTGGAGGTTGACTCTTGCTTTGCAAAAAAATGATGTTTACTGCTGTCAGAGCTAAGAATGGATTTCAAAGCCAAAAACAGCTGCATTCATCCAGTCAAAAAGTTGCTAATATATCTCGCAGCTAAAAAATGCTGCATTTTGTGAGCCAACACTACACTTTGCAGAAATCTACCCAAGCCAAGGAACTCTAAGTGCTTCTGGGTGCCATCATTCTCTCCTCTTTTTGAAGCTCAGCCACTGGTTCAGCAGGGATGTGATTAAGTAAAAGTAGGTAGCACTGGGATGCTAGTCTGATTTGGTTCCTTGCTTTATGATGACTAGGTTTTATCCTGGAACTTCTGATAGAAGGAGATTGATGCAGAGCTTCTTGGAGCTGAGTCTTTCTGCTACATTTACCATTGTAACACCATATACACAGAATATTGGGAACTGTGGGGCAAAAGAAGAATTAGCCTATTTTATCTTCCTTATGGAATTGTAAGCCATTGGACCTTTTATTGAACCACGTGGTTTTTAATGCCTTGTTCTGACATGAGGTATGCAAAGAAATGGATACCCAAGAATGGAGTCCAAAGAAGACAAAGTTTGGTGAGGAGCTGTCTGGGAGAACCATTAGGAGAGGCTTCCAGCTGGAAGGAAACCAGTTTTTCACTCCATCACACAGTGGTAAACCACCTCCTATAGTTAATCTCCCCTATCCACAGTGGCATTTCATTGGAAAAGAAAGCAGCAGTCTGATCTGAGATAGTTAATCATCTGGAGGTCTGGGGCCAGTTTTTGCCTGATTTGGAAGGTCCTCAATGCAAGCTCGTTTATCTCTCTGATGAATTCTGTAACCAGGATTCTGCAGGTACTCGCGGTTTAGTGTCTCATCTTGAAGCTGTTCTGTTTGATACAGACTATTTAAGCATTCATTGGAGCAGAGGCTGCATCGGAACAGGTCTCCCAGGTGAGTCTTCCAACCATCAACCTACAGCATTTCTCTCTTGCTCCCGCTCTGGCCTAATGAATATTTAACATATGATAGTGATGACAGCCATAGAAAAGCCCATGAGAAAATTAATTCTGTCTTCATAGCAGGGTTTGAATAGCGTGCCGTAAATAAAGCACTGGGGCCACACACTGAATGTGGAGGATAAAAGAAAATGTTGAATAGCTTACTCGTTAAGTGACAACCATCCAGCATGAACACAGAATGAGGCAAAAACTGGGTAGAAAAATAGTATGTCAAGTAATTAAAGACTGTGGCACAATGCATATGCATAAGGGACTGAATTAATGTTTTCAGGAAATCTTAATTTTGGCATTTACTGGTACTGGAGTGCTTGACTTTGCAATCTGAGCAATATTCTTTTAATGTATCTTTTTGTGTAGATAAGTCTGACATAAAAAGAAACTGAGGGAGCCTCACAAAGACCTTAAAAAGCCTATTCCTTTTTCCTCTACCACAATTGCCTCTGAATGAGAAATTATGGTAGCTGGCTGAGAATCATAATCAAACAGTGAAAAGTAAGCATAGTTGATAATTATTACCACTGCATTTCCTCTGAAGAAATTATTTTCCTCATTTCCATTCTGAGCATTTACTTCCTAACTTTGCAGACTAACATGTAATGAATGTTACCAACAGGAGGTTTATACAAAATCCTCTACTACGACAGTTGAAGTTGAAGAGGAAGGGAGAGGGGACATAAAAAGGGTGAGATTTGGAAGAGACAGCTAGAATAGATGACTAAATAATAAAAAATAATGAAGATGGCAAATTTTGCCTGCTGTTCTGCTGATGGATTTGCACAGGAGCAGATTGAAATATTTTAAAAACATATTCGTTATTTAAAATCATTTGTCAAGGGTCAAATTCTTTTCTGGTTACTCACAGTGAAGGAAGCAAAATCTGTCTGCAGAACAAGCTGCTGGTGTGTGTGAATAGATGTGGGGAAATCTGTTCCCAATTAATTTATGGAAATAATTATCAATTTCACAAGCAAGACTTAGTGTGTTTGTTATTCAGACTGTGAATAGTTTTGACTGATCTTGTAAGTAATGTGGCATGTTGCAACGTGCTACGACATATTGAAATAGATTTCTAGTACAAATATTCGGCTATATTCTGTTGTAATTTGATTTCTATGATTACTTCCTGATATTCAGCAGTAGTTGCCCATCTCAACATCTCTGCCTTCTTTTCCCTTTCCTGGAAACATTTTCACTACAGTAATCAGGGAAAGTAAACACAAAAGGAGATAAAGTGATATATTTTTTTGGCACTATTAGCCTAGCATTGGTGATTAATGACTGAAAAAAAGATTACGTCTATGAAAATACACGAGACTAGTCAGACAAGAAAAAACAAACAAGATATTACTAAATTCTCTAATGGTATTGTAGTGAAAAGATAAAGGACATACAAAAATCATGTTTCGTAGCTCACTAAGAAATATACCATGCTGTAGAAAACACTTTTTATACTGATTCATTGAAAGACTTATCTTTTGGTTGCTTGTGGCACAATATTTTCTTTTAGTTTGCAATATATGTTTGTTTCCAATTTAGCAAAAGTACTTTTAAATGTGACGTTTGGGTGACATGAGACACTCAATCCAATATTGCTACAATTTTTTGCTGTCCTGCAGGTGCTCAGAGAGTTTTTCTTTTTGAAATAGAAGAACAAAAGAAATTAAAACTGGGTACTTGCTTTACCTCACACTGTAAATACTTACTCTAGAAGTGGAAAGACATATCCACAGTCTGTCTAAAGCTTAGATGTTACAAGGAATCCACAAATGTATTTTGTTTATTGGCTGAGTACTAGATTTCTCCTCATTTCTTTCTAGACTGACTTTGTAAAAGGGATTGCCACTAAGCAGGTTTTTGGAAAGCAGTTGCAGGTTTAGTAGTGGTAATGACTACATAAAGAAGTTTTCCTTGTTGAAGAGTAGAATGAAGAGTTTTTTAGTATTTTTTGGATTTCAGGGCAAATTATGCTATGTGCTTGGATTTAGCATTAGTGGGGAAAAAGGCAGTAAAGCTCTTTTTTGCTGGATCTGTCAGGACCGGCCCAGTGGTGTTGACTTTGGACCCTTCTGATCTTTAAATCAGAGCAATGACAGCGACGATCCTGCTGACTGAGTATCTACATGGTTACTGACAGTTCTTCAGGTCAGAATGACCTGCACTTAGAAATCACTTGAGGTTTTCTGAACTATGGTGCATTATCTGAAATGCCATATCCAAAGCATCTTTCGGAGATTTATTGGCCATAATTTTGTCTTTGTACTGGAAAGCTATTGCCATACATATTAGTTGATGTGATAAGCTTTGCACAGCTGGAGGTCTGGGTCTCTGTAAGTGCCTTTTTGTTCAGTTTTGGGTACAGTTTACTTAATTTAGAGTGTTCTCTGAGTGGCTATTCTGTTTTAATCAAGAATAAAGATGCCATTTTTTCATTCAAGAAAGCTGTTTATGACTACCGCGCTGTAGAAAGACAACTAGAAATCACCTTTTAGCCCAAGGCTGATGTGCCACCCTGTTCATATGGAATGAGAGGCTATCCTTTCTCCAGCAGACATGTTTTCAGAGCAGTTCAGACTTGAACAAGGCTGTACAAAAAAAGACAGGCTTCTCCACTCATACTTGCTTCCCAATTCTCTGATGCTAGCAATATGGATATATATTTTTTGGAACTTAAAATGTAAAAGGCATAGACAATGTATATTAACACAGATGAATACAGCTTGCGTAGTCTGAGTCAGGCAGCAGGTTGTGCTGCCTTTCATCTCCTTTGCATCCCTGGTTTGTATAAACAGGGTTCAAGAACTGGGCTCGTTGCTTTCACATTCATAAAATACACAGATTAGTATTTAAGCACTGAGTCACAAATATGCTGAATAAATTAATGAACTGAAGTGTGAAGTGAATAATATCCTTCTTTATTGCAATAAGTGGTTCCAGTAGAAACAGGCACCTTATCTTTATTCAGGGGGTAGGTGGAGTACAAGCAACAGAAATTCAATTTTCTCCTACAACAGTGATAGCTGTAACAAAGGGAGAATATCTTTGTTGTGAAAAGATAACAGAATGGTTGAGGTTGTAAGAAACCTCTGGGAGTTATCGGGACCAATCCTTGTGCTCAAACAGGGACAGCTAGCCATGGTTGCCCAGGACGATGTCCAGATGGTTTTTGGAGATCTCCAAAGAGTGAGACTGCACAATGTTTCTGGGGAACCTGTTCCAGTACTTTGTCACCTGCACAGTAGGAAGTGTTAATTGATATATAAATGGAGCATGTTTCAGCTGGTACCCATTGCTTCTTGTCCTGTCTCTGGGCAGCACTGACAAGAGCCTCACCCCATCTCCTCTGCATCCTTGCCTCAGGTCTGTTTATTCATGATGAATTCCTATTTGAGCCTTCTTTTCTCCACAATGAAGAGACCTAGCTCCCTCATCCTTTTCTCATAGGACAGATGAACCAGTCCCTTAATTATCTTTGTGCTCCTTAGCTGTTCTTTCTCCAGTATGTCCAGGTCTCTCCCATGCTGGATAGCCCCAAACTGGACACAGTACTTCCAGGTGTGGCCTCACCAGAGATGAGTAGAGGGTAAGTACCGCTTATCTCAATTTGCTTTGCCTAATGTAGTTCAAGATAACACTCGCCTTCTCTGTGGCAAAGGTACATTGCTGGCTCATGTTCAACTTGGTGTCCATCAGGACTTGGAAATTTCTAGCTGAGTGTCCCCCAGCAATTAGTGCTGTCTTTGGCTGTTCTTCATGTGGAAGACTTTCCCTTCGCTGAACTTCAAGATGTTCCCATGAACCTATCTTTCCAGTCTGTCAAGGTCCCTCAGGATGGTAGTATAGCCTTCTGGTGTATCAGTCAGTCCTCCCAGCTTTGTGTTATCTGCAATCTTGCTGAGGGTATACTCAACATCCTGCCCCACCATCCAGAGTTTATTAATGAAGAAATAAGATTGGATGCAGTACTGACTCCAAGGTACTGTTGCTGGCTAGACTTCATCCCACTGATGACCACACTGATGGCGCCTGGCCATTCAATCCATTTCTTGTGTGCTTATCCTCTCCATACTTCCTCAGTTTCACTGTGAAGATCTTATTACACATATTGCCAAAACCTTACAGAATTCTAGATAGGTACTATCCACTGCTCTCTCCTTGCCTCTTAGGCCAGTCACTCCATCGTAGAAGTATGAGGTTGCTCAAGCATGACATGCCTTTGGTGAACCCATGATGACTATTTTTGATCCTCCTGGCATGCCTATGCTTGCAAATTGTTTCCAGGGTTAGCTCAATCACCTTCCAAGAGATTGACATGAAAGTGACTAGCCTGTGGTTTAGGTCATCCTACTCTTTTGGAATATAGGAATAAAATTTGCTTTCTTCTAGTTCTCAAGCACCTCTCCAATTCACCATAATCATTCAAAGATCATTGAGAATGGCCTTGCAATGACATCAGCCATCTCCTCTAGTGTATTGGTACATTCTGTCAGGACCCACAGATTTATGTATGCTTAGTTTGCTTATGCATCCCCTGATCTGATTCTCTTCCACCAAGGGTACCTCTTCCTTGCTCCAGCCTTTGTCACTCATCTCTAGAACTTGGCTTTCCTGAAGGCTCATTTTGATGAGGCAGAATCAAAGAAGGCATTCAGTACCTAAACCTTTCCCATGTCCTTTGTCGACAGGGTCCCTGCCTTGTTCAGCAGCATGTTCACATTTTCCCTAACCTTCCTATTGTTACCTACGTTATTACAGAAACCTTCCTTGTTTTCTCTGACATCCCTCTCACACTGAATTCTGTTTGGACTTTGGCTTTCCTAACTGTAGCTCTGCAGGCTTAGACAGTCTTTGTATTTCTCCCAGGTTACCCGCTCCTGCTTCTTCCTGTACACCTATTTTTCTGTTGACTTTTGCAAGGAGCTCCCTGTTCATTCATGCAGTACTTATTGGGACAAGATTGGTCCTGAGACTGGAGGATGTGATTAAATATCAATTAAATATCAATTAGCTGTCTCAGGCCTATCTTTCCTAAGGGCTTTATCACATGAGATCTTTTCAAGCAAATCTCTGAATATTCACTAGTATCCATGCAAAGCCTAACTTATCTTCTAAATAATTTCTGTTTAACCAAATGCAAGTCATGCAATACTTCCTCTGGTAAAATGTGAGTGATATTTTCTACAGTTTTGCCATTCATTGCAATGTCTCCCAGCTTTCTTTACTCCAAACACTGATGTCCCAGATGTACATGTCACTCTTTCACAGACTAATTGGCTAATTCTGCACCTGTAAATGGAACAGAACAGTGACCAGCCTTTGACCCTGAAAATGTCTCATTTTGTGCCCAAACAGCTAAAATTATCCTTGAGACCACACTGGCTGTGCCCAGCTATCTGTTGGGAACTACTTTAGAGTGGTGTTAATTTCTTAATAGTGCTGTGAAACAAAAGCTGCTCTGAGCCAAAAGTGTGCCAGAGAAACTGCTTCTGGTTTAATATACTTTGGGCCATTGCCCAAGTACACTTTTTTTTTTTTTTTTTTCCCCACTGGTATTGATGTATCTGTGAAGTCAGTTGCTCTCTCCATGGAAGAGTTTCATACAAGTTTCTGCTATATGATTTTGTCTTTTTGCCCCTGGCTTTATAAAAGCACTTAGGACTTGTAACATGACATAGTAGTTAGCCAGTGCAGACAAGCATAGTTTTAAACCTTGGTCTCCCAGTGACCTCAAGTCTGTTACAGCTGGAAGCTGCTCTAGGAATGGAGACTGATGGTATTTCTCATTGAACAAGAACAACAGTACTTAATTTTTAATTTATAAAAGAACTGACTGTTTACTCAGGAAGGGATTTTAAGCCTTTTGTATGCTTTTTATTTTTTATTTTATTTTGGATAAAGGCAGGCCAGGCTGTTGTTCTTAAGCAAAGCAGTTTTACAAGCAAGATCTCACAGGAATGAAGAGTTACTCCCCAGTGCTTAAGCATTATTCTGTATAATTATGAATATTTTTTCTTTCCAAAAATATATTTTTTTGAGAAGCTGACATTTCAAAGGCTTTCAATTCTATGTGTCACTATCAAATAATCTTTTTTGTACTTGGCTGTTTATTATTGGATTGCAACAACGATAAAGCTCTAGGGGTTTTGTCTCCTTTGGTATGTTAATTAGCTATTTTGCCTTTGATCTTTTTCTTACTGAAAAGAGTGAAAAGCTATCTCGGTAGGGAATCTTACTGATGTACATTCATCCCCTCATCTCCATAATCTGAGGATCAGAGGGAGACAACAAATTTCACTGCTGAGTGAGGTTGCTATAGGCCTTAGTTATAATGTACTCCACTTCTAAATAATCCCACCACCATTTATATTTGGAATATTGAAGAGGAACCTCTGAGAAAAAGAAATGCAAAAATAATTAATTTTAAACTATGAACTACCTTCATTAATTTAACTTCTTTCTTGAAGTTTTAAGCTCATGCATATGCCACAAGCTCTTTTTTTCTTGTATGTCTCTACACATCTTAGACATTTCTCTCTTTTTCTCTTTTTTTTTTTTTTTAACCTCCTATTTTTTGCTGTTGGCTTCTGGTACATTTTCATTTACCAAAGAAATAAAATACAGGCCAGGTAAAGTATAACTTTTGATTGAACTTTTCAAGTATTAAATGTTAGAATAGCTTTCCTATGGAAATGGTGAAAATCTTGTAACTTGGGACCACTGCAGTGATGGGGCAGGACTGTAGTGTGGTAGGGAATGCACACACACAGCCTTACGCATATACCCATTACGAATGTCTGTCTCTCAGATTCTGTCATCAAAAGCTGTCATCCTCATACTGTGTTACTTGAAAAGTCTGAATGAGAACCTTTCAGTGAGAGGCAGAGACAGATAGGCTTACTTCTTAGGACAATCCAGAAATGTAGACAAGTTTATCAGCTACAGACTTTCCAAACAGAGTTTCTCTGAGCAACTTTATCCATTTCAACAATTCCCAATGCACTTGGCAGTCTTGCTGCTGAGTTTCTTGCCTGGTGTTCTGCAGTAAGGTAAAAGACAAAATCTTGACATTCACAATCAAGTCATCTCCAGCTCAGCTAGTCATGAGGATAGCCTCAGCAGTTCATGGAGTGAGACTGGCATCTATTAGGCGAGACTGATGTCATTTTAAAGAATTTTTAATGTGTCAGGTAAACCACATCCAGTTTTTCTCCATTACTTTCCAGTAACCAACTGATATCAAATTTTTACAGGTGTCTTTTTGAAATTAGATAATTACTTCCTCTCCCATGTGACCCCAATTGGAAAGCTGAGGAGGATAGGTGAAGAGGACCTAGTGCAGAGGACATAGGATAGTCTTGCCAGCATACAACCTACGCTGCTGCTCCAGTTCACCCTAACAGTGTCTCACCTTTGTGCATATGCAAGAGAAGGGGCCAGACTGTTCACCTTCATACTGTATGTCACTTACTGAGGAATGCGCAGCAGTCTCGGCGCTCTGCTGGCATGAAGTCTGGGGTTGGAAATTGTTCTGCAAGCTGGCAACAAACAGCTCAGTTTACAAAACATAATGCCATCAAAGGTGCTCTGAGCAATATCAGACAACCATATGGGGCTGGCTTGGTGCATAAATTATGAAAGACACATGTTTTTCTGGAGCAGCTGGAGGTGCTGTAGTATCTTTTATGGCATTTTGGCACTTCTATCTGGGCAGCTAAATCTCTCTCTAGGAGTGGCATTTAATGCCACATTTGGATGCTGAAATTTATATGCCTGCATGTGAGCAAGGTCTAATGGGTATCTATAGTCCAGACCTGACTTCCACTCCTGCTGTGTAAAGGTCTGTAGTAGCTTTTTTAATGCAGTCAAATGAATACCATTCTTGGTCTCCTGGGTTCATGCCTTTCAAAGACCTCTGGGAATCATGTTATTCTCAAGGAAGCAGAACACTGCTTGTTTCCTTAGAGCTCCTGCATGTTGTAGTCTATACTGTGGTGCTTCCAAGCTGAAACAAGAGAAAATCATCTTGGAGCAGCTCCAGAGAAATTTCAGTGCTTATGTCTTCCTGCATGTTCCAGAACCACAGGATGTGGCTTGTGACTGATGCAAGGTAGTGCTCTGATATGAAGAAACAGAGATACTTCTTGCTATAGTGAGACCTGTGCTGTTAATTCTCTACATTCACTGCTTGCACAGCAACATTTCCCCTCAAGCTTTTTTTCCAGTGTCTCTAAGGCTTAATCTTTTAAAACAGTGTCTGTCAACCAGAGGCAATAAGAAAAAGCAGGCAGGAAGATTTATATCCTCTTACTGTTTTATGCAATGAAATTCTTGTTCCCACAAGGATCAGCTGTTCTGAGCAAGATTCAGGTGGTGTCCCCAATGGTCTGTGTAATTACAGGAGGAAGGATTACTGTTTTCTGCCCTGAGTTAAGAATCTAAGTCTGAGGTAGACTCATGACCTTCCCTTTATAGTCAATGAAGAGAAATCAAAATCTCCAGAGGAGATTCAACATTTAAGGCCTCTCTAATAAATCACTCCCTGGATGTGCTGATTCCTGTCTATTGGCTGTAATAGGAGTCTCAAATGATGAGCTTACCTCAACTTAGACATTTATAAAGTCAGTGAGATAAAGGCTCATATGGAGCTGGGACCAATGGAGGCTTTTCTCCTGCTTCTCAGGATAAAATGTTTTGTCAGCCCCTACATACAGTTTTACATAAAACTATTATTTTTGTTTTCAGAAATATTTCGCAGTTGTATTATTTTTTAAATACTTGAAAAATAATGAAAGCCACTGTTGTTTTTAGGAAAATTAAAAAAACTGCTTTCCAGTCACATCTACTTTTAAGCCACAGTGATGGACAAATACACACTAAGTTAATGCTAACTGAATCAGATACAGTGAGAAATCCTGTGGGCATGCTGAGTGGGTTTCTATTTGTGCTGGCTGATTATGTCTTCAAGTACATACTCTGCTGCTTTATTTATGATGTCTTATCACTCTTAAGTTTGACCTCCTCACTCCTAAGTTTGTCTGTGTTCTTCCTTTGCATTTTCCTTTTCCTGTTTTAATTTTAATGAAATTGAATTTTAATTCTCCTGTTTAATTTTTTTTCTTGTTCATTGTTTTACTTCTTTTCTTGGCATTTGACTGTCAGTAAGTTCCTGAATTTTTCAGGCAAGGGGTTATCTAGAAGAGATTCTAGGAGTTTCTTTACCTTGTGACTCTCCAGTGTACCACCAGATCTGTAGTGAGAGCAATCCTCTGCCTGAGACTTGACATCTTTATAAAGGACTTTGAGGAGGTGATACACTCATGAAGTCTACAGACGACACCAGGCTAGGAGGCACTGTTCAATGCAGTTAAGGGTGGAGCTGCCAACCAGACAAGCTGGAATAATTGACTGACAGAAAAGTTATGGCCATTGGCAAGCTGGAGCAAATTCAGCAGAGCCACCACAATGGTTGGTGGAGAAGCTTTTACCTTTGGGAAAAGGCTGTGGCAACAGGACTCAACCAGTCTAGAGATGAGATAGCTGTGGCAACCCATCATGGCCTACAGGGAGATCACTGTGAAGACAAAGTCAAGCTCTCCACAGCGGTGTGTTGGGACAGGATGAGGGACAACAGCCCTATGGTGAAACAAGACAGGATTAGACTTGATCTAAATAGAGACTTTTTTCCTCACACACTGAATGTACATCAGTCCATGAGGCCAGATGACATGCATCCCAGGGTTCTGATTGAGATGGCTGATGTGGTTGCTGAGAAACTCTCCATCATATTTGAAAAATCATGGCTGTCAGATGATGATCAACAGTTCTACGTATGGGTGGAGGCCATTCACAAGTGGTGCCCCCCAGGGGTTGGTCTGGGACTTGTGTTCTTCAGCACCTCCATCAATGACATCAGTGACATAAACAATGGAATAGAGGAATAGAGTGCAATGAGTTAATGGTTAATCACAGAATGACTCAGGTTGGAAGAGACCTTAAAGCCCAACCTATTTCCAACTCCTTGCCATGGGCAGGATTGCCACCCAGCAGTTCAGGCTGCCTAGGGCTCCGTCTAACCTGGCCTTGAACACCTCCAGGGATGGGGCTTCTCTGGGCAGCCTGTGACAGTACCTCACCACCCTCTGAGTAAAAAGTTTATTCCTAACATTTAATCTAAATATTAACTCTCCAGATCAAGAGCATCATGGGGAACCTGCCCCCATATGTCATTCTTCAAACTCTTGGCAGTACAGACTTCACACAAATTGCATGGCTGCAATCTTATCTTGTTCCTTTCTTGCTACCTTTTACTGTCTACTTATCTTTGCTAAGCAAAGCTATCCATCTCATCTCTCTGCAGAGCCGCAGCCTCTATGTTTTATGTTGGCTTGCAAGGAAAGTGGGCTACTCTTGTTGTTTCTGACATCCATTGAGGGTTTGGATGCATTCGTTAGGAGTTTCTTCTCACACTGACATTGTGTAGGAGACAGCTGCTTTATTTCAGTGGTGACTTTGTATTGGGTTGGGTTCTTCTCTCAAGAGTACCATGGAACAAGCTGTGGGTGGTGTCACAGTAGGATTTCATGCCAAATTCACTAGGATCAGCTAAACAGACAGAGCTCAAAGGTAGGAATATGATAAAAATAATAGATCTTTTTGGCTGGAAAGATCCTCAAGAGATTAGTTATTGCCACTGCAGCAAGACATGATAGGTGTACTTAAACCTGTGGTAACAGAACATTGACTACTCAGCCACTGTAAATCCTCAGTTGCTAAACTATTCAGTACCATGGATTTCGCATCTACTCCACACTGCAAACTCCAGTGTGAAACTACTCTTTCAGTTGCAATGCTTTCTTGAACAGCTACATTAAATCACTGCTGCAAATTCAGTCTTTTTTAATTTTTATTCTTTCCTTTGTGGACAAGGAGAACTGTTGCTTGTTACAATGAGCTGCAGAAAGACTGGCCCATTTAACAGGATGGTCAGTCTCAAGAGGCTTCACTTCTGTGGGGTTTATTGTGTTACTATTCTTGCTTTCCTTGCCTGAAGGACAACACATCTCAGATCTCAGCTGCTCATCTGGGACAGTTGCTGAAGAGTTTCATCAGGAGGGAGGGAAATTCCCCAGTATTACAGTGAGCTCTAGCCATATTTTTTGAGGGGCAGAAACAGAAATTTTAAATGCAAACATCTAGTTCTGTAGACAATGCCTAGAGCATGGTAGTGCATGAGACCTGATACTGCTGGTTATGGCTGTAGGATTCACACAGCTGCCCTGTGTCTGGTTCAGTGTCATCATGTGAACTGAGCTGGTGAGGTGGGAAAGGAAGCTTTGAGCCCCCACCTTTGAGTCAAGGTGTTAATGCAGCCACCTCTCCCAGCTGCTTCCTGACTGCCTTGGTCGCACCAAATGCCCTTCCATTTGCTCAGAGGCAAGTGGGCAGGAGGCAGCCAAATGCTGCAGGAGTTTTACGAGGCTGACAATTGTGAAGGCTGCCTGGAGTGGATGTGGTAAATAAAAATACCACAGCTGAGTCCAAATGGACGTGCTGGTATTTGTTTTTACCTTGCAGGAGAAAACTGAGCAGGAGAGCTTGATAACATCTGATCCAAGTGTTCAGGGAATAACCCAGCATATAACATCCTGAGTGATGAGCAGCTTGTCAGATGGACCATTTGGATAATGAAAGTCACCCAAACTCACCCACAGATCATATTTAGGCAATCTGGTATCTATATTCAGATAAATAACACAGCTGAATGATCTCCTGTGTATCATGTAGCTGCTGCTGAACTTTTATTTCCAATCTAACTTGCTTATCCTTGGAAAGTAACAACTATGCTTGTGTAAACACAGAAAATTGGCGTGTTCATTTTTAATGCACACATTTAAAGAACACTAAAAAGGAAAGGTCAATATTTAGAAAAGTCCATAATTATTATTAAGCATATTCTTATAGTATCATTTCTGCCCCTTTGCATGTTTCTGGTATTTGTATTTAAATTTACCCCTAGATACAGTCTTTATTCATATCTGAGAAAAATCTAGCATCTTCTGTTGCAATGGAAGGCTGTATCCTAAGACTGCTAGAAGGTCACAGAAGGGATTTCAGACATGGTGTTTTCTAAATTTATGCAGTTATTTATTTGAGACAATCTTGTTTTCAACTCATTTGTTTGTGTGTGCCTGTGAGATAAATACACAGTTTATTCTGTATATATTCATGTCCACACCCTCCTATTTTTTTTTTTTTTATTTCTTTCCATTATAAAAAACATAATAAGGACTATATTTCATTGTTGTTATATCCACGCTACAGTGTAGGAAAACAAATTAGCTTTAGCCCTCTCAATTCCTTGTCTGTAAAACTGGGATTTACAATTCAAGTCTTTGAATCCTTCTATGGAAGAAACGTGTTCAGCAGCATCTGGATGTTGCTGTTTACTGCTATGCACTCTGTTATCATTTGAAGGGCTTATTAGTTTGTTTGCCCAAACACTTTTGAGCTGGGTACATGGATGCCAGCTCGGGTACAGAGGTTTACTGCCTCATGGACAGCACTACGTATGACATACAGGACCATGTGGGCTCTGGGATGCTGGAGAAAGTGTGCTGGGATATTTAAGCGAGGCAGTGGCATCACATATGCCACATGGAACTATGAGGCACAGTATCACTGTTGGGATGGCAGTTAACTGAGACAAGGACTTTAGCAGTGACTGCAGAGCCCCAAGTCCCTCGTGGTGCAGCAGTAAGCAGCTAATCATGCCCAGGGGTGTCTGTTCTGTGGCAGGTGTATATCACTGCTTTAAAGCGGCAGATAGCAAAGCTGCAGCATGATTTTGCACTATACTTGTAATGAAACGGAGCTGGGCTCTGTCATTTGAGACCGCTTTCTTCGTGGTCAGTGCATGGAAACCATTTAATATAGGTCACAATATGCTGCAATGCAAATAAAGGAAAATCTGGAGTGACTGCACTCTAACATATGCGTTCTCACATGCTGTCTTAAGTCGTGGCTCAGAGACTGTTTATTTGCAAAAATAATTTCCCCTCTGAGCACTTGCGAGGGAGATGGCTTCTGTGTCAGTTCAGTGCTGTAGGAGGTAACAGCATGACAGCCTCTGCTTCCCTTTCTGACTCTGCTGCCTCCATTTTACTGTGAGCCTTACTGTGAAGTACATCCCATCTTTTCAGAAATACCCCAGAGTCCCCTCCCTGTCTGTCAAATAAAACCTTTTTGTGAGTGCTTCACTGAAGTCTAGGTGTGGTTTCTCCCCTTCCTCTCTCTTTATTTTTTTTGCTATTCTTTGCTTTCTTTCTGTCATTTTGTCTTTCTATTCTTTTCTTTTTTTGCCAAATGATGAGCATTTTGAAAAGAAGTGTGAATCTGAATGCATGAGCAAATCTATTCGGGCACCTGCCTCTTGAAAGAGAGGAAGACAGAGCAGAGTATAAATGGCAGAGGCACTGCATGATTGCAGAAAACAGCTCTTTTCACATCCGTCTTTCTACAGAGATATCTTTTCTGGTGGGAATGGCGCCTTTATTACTTTTAGTATTTCTTTTCCAAAATTTGCTTTTACAAATGGAAATTCACTGAACTTTGTTGAACTCTTGTGAGATAAGTAATATGGTCCAGTCCAGTTTGGCTTCTGTAGTGGAAAAAGCAAAATATAGAAATGTGTGGAATCCATCCAGGAGTCTGACAGTGTAAGCTGCCTGAGCTTACACCAAAACCTGAGCAGAGAGCTTTTCTGTCCTGTGGAACTTCTGCCTGATGAGATATACTATGCAATTTCTACCCATTTTAGTTTCTATTCTTCTTTTTTGTTTTCTTCCATTTGTATCCGGGTGGCAGTGAACTGGAGAAAGGGGAGGGAGTTGGATGTAAGGAAGAAGTCTTCTACACTGAGGGTTGTGAGGCACTGGAACAGGTTGCCCAGAGGTGTGGTTGACGCCCTGTCCCTGCAGGCATTCAAGGTGAGGCTGAATCAGGCCCTGGGCAACCTGAGCTACCTAACTCATGTTGGTGTTCATTGCAGGGGTGTTGGACTAGATGACCTTCAAAGGTTTTTTTCAGTTCTAAGGATTCTATGGTTCTGTGAGTTTGGAAAGTTGCAGAGGAGCCTATACCCACAGATGAGGCGATTCCATGCTCTGGCATATCTCCTTAGAGACAATGGGATGTTGGGTCTGTGTTCCCCTGAGAGAAGAATGTGCAGGAAACACCATGTCTATACTCTCCTACCTGTTCCATGTTATTGGTTTTCCTGTGACAGTGGTTAAGCTTATTCATAACCATACACTATTATGGCTGCTCATTCATAATTCACACTGCAAGTGGCCTAGGCTGAGTCTTGGAGTCCAGATATAGCATATACGGTCCTAACTGTACTGCTGACATGTGGCTGACATTCAGCACTGTCATGGCAGCAGTGCTCTACTCCTCAGATATGAAGCAATTCTACTACTTCCCTCTGCAAATGTTTGGATTTCACCGATGATCTACACCACCAAAATTCAAAGTATTATTGTAAAATGTTAGCACCAGTAATAAAGAAAAGCACTGCACCCAGATGAAACCGTAAAGAGAATTTAGATAGTGTTGCAATTATCTCATTTGTAAATTGAGTAGGACGCTGCTGGTAGCAAATTTTACGTAAAGTGTCGTAGGGTTTTTAAATGACCCTAAGTAGTCAGGGCATTTGCTCTGAGTGTATTGTGCAAGATGGAATAAATGGCGGAATGATTTGGGCTTTTAAAACTAGGCTGAATAAAATGCTACAATATATCCTGCATGGGTGGGCTCACTCTGACAGGCAGATGCATTCAGGAACATAACGTGTCTTGTATGCATCTGATTTATACCGCTCTGTGAAGGTGCCTAAGGGCTGGTTTACACACAAGCTTGCACTGTTTTAATTAAACCTGTTTTCAGTCTAGGGTTGTCAGTTCAGAATAAAAATTACTGTCATCAAGACAGCTAAAAAATGTCCGTTTGGTGGGTGGGTTCAAACTCTGCTTTAGGCATCCCACCAGAGGTGTCTGAGGGCTCTGCTGTGAGCTCTGCTAATCAGGTATATTAACATGGAAAACAGGGAGGTAGGTTCTTCCACAGCAAATGTCCTGAATTCCCTCAGGAAGAGCTTTAATGCTCTCTGCTGACACTAGGGTATGAGAAGATGAAGCCCCTAGCTTAGACAAACTGAAGCTAGATACCCAGAACAGATGATGTAGATTATATCTCCTCTCATTTGTGCAGACATTTTTCTGTCTCTGATCATTCCTTCAGTGTTTATACCAAGTCCACTGCTGGGTGGAAATCAGGACCACAGATGCAAGTAGAGAAGATGTGAAGAATATTTTGGATATGAAATATTTTATTGAAATATCTATAGAGAAATTCAAGAAAAAGTGAACAAAAAAGAGAAAACAAACAGTGAAAAGGTGCCAATAATGACTTCAGGAAGATATATAACTGGAGGTGCTGGGAATATGTTGTGAAATGATTTTTTTTTTTTTTCCCCAACACATTCATTGACTGAGTCCTAAGTTTTCAGGGAAATTTAAGGAAGAAATACAAGCAGCTTAGCGGGATTTTGACCCATATTTTTCTTCCAGAAAATCCTGCCTTAGATACCAAATTAAGAATGAGCAACTATATTGTATTCATACACGTTTATTCACACATGTATGCACATATACTACATGAATATATGCATACATGCATGCACGAATATATTTATACACTTGTGTATACTACATGAAGACAAACACAACATTGTTACTCAAGATTGCAATATTCAACATGCCTAGTAATTGTGCCTACATACATAAAGGGGAGGGAAGAATGTATTCTTAAGTGCAATCCTAAAATGAAAATTGATTTCTAGGGTTTCTAGGAAGAAGAAATAATTAGCAGTAAAACTCCTAACATGACACTTGGACTATTAATACTGAACTCTTAGAAGAGAAATTCAACCAGCCCTCAGCCTTCTTGGTTAGCTTAGCTTTACAAAGCTAACAGCTTTTGTTTTCCTCAGTGCTTTAAATTTTTCTCACAGAGATGCCCAAAGGCTTTACCTGTCCATTTCCTGTCCCAGTTTGTTTAGGAGTTGTAAATGAAGCTGCAAGCCTGTGTCTTGTCTGTCAGACATGTTTTAAGCCACCTGTGTAATGAGATGGACTTCAGACAAAATACAGCCCTCAAAGTGGCAGAAATAATCTTGACATTGGAGCACTAATCATTAGGCTTGGATTCAGTTTTGTGTTTCAGGAGATTCATATCTATGTTGCCTCATGAAAAAATGCAGCAGACAGCACTTCTGGAGGACTCTCTTTGCTTCTACACCAAGGGCATAGAAATATTTACAGTGCACACAGCACTACTTGCAGTCAACAGCATCAACGTCCTTCACTCACATGGCTTAGGGCTGATCCCCTCTTCACTGACTTTCAGGCTCTTCTATCCTTCTGACCATTGCAGCCTAGTACTCAAAGTATCTGAATTAAAGTCTTGGAGGTACCTGGAGCTATCTGAAGTAGTTCTGGAAGTCTGAACTTCATGTGGTCTGATGCATGCCATTGCTGAGGTCTTAACCAGGCCGCTTAGAATGTTCTACTACAAAGGAGAATCTCAGGAAAAAGTATAAATAGACAGTCAAGACACTGGGTCATGGGGTAGTAATGAAGAGGTAAATCCTCTGGCATTCGTAGCATTTATATCCCAGAGCTGCAGGAGTAGAAGGAGAACATAAAAGAAAGCCTCAGTTTGCAATTTAGTGGGAAGGACTCTTGACTGTGAGGTTTCAGTTATAATGCTCTTTCCTCATGAATTATATCTGTGATCAGCCCTGAACCAAAAATGCTGAGAGTGGAAAAAATACTCTTGTCTGAGGAAGAACTAGCTGGGAAAAGTAGTGTAAGAAAACAAAAACAGTGGAAAATATTGTATAGACAAAAATTTATATAAAATAAGTTGGGGAGCATCCAGTGAAGTTGTCTGCCAAACTTATCAGAAACAGGTTATGTATTTTTCACATCATTATAATATGGAATTCATTGCCACTGGATGCTGTGAGAGTCAGATTTAAGTAAGATGAGGGTGAAAGGAAGATTAGTGGGGAAATCATTTATTACAGCCCACTCAATCTCTAATCATATATAAGGATCTGGTATAACCCATAGCTAAGGAAGACCCTAAGCTGATGATGGTAGGAAGCAGGGAATGTTTGTTATTGATTCTCTTCCTTCTTTCTAGTGTATTTTGCAAAGCTTCTGCTATTGACTGTTGTCAAAAACAAGAACTAGGTTAACTGCTTCTTTGTTCTAACTCAGCTGTACTCTTCTTATGTGCTCTTTAACAGAAACCATAGATAATCCTGAGAATTGTTTCTTTTGAATCTGGAAAGGGAAGAATTTGTATATTTTTCCTGTTACCAGAGAGCACAGCATACTGCCACATGTGCTAATAATCCCATCTAGTTCTTCTTATTCCACAATGGGATCAAATTCAAGACAACAGCTCCAGGCACTTAAATTACCGTATAGGAAGCCTAAATGCAGGAGAGCAGTCAGAGAAAACCCCTTTTAAGCTTCTTGGGACTGATTGAAAAGTTCCTGCATATGTCCCCAGAGTGTTACTGATATTTTGGAGAAAATTCCTGAGGCACCTACTTCTTATATTGGAGATCCAGTATTTACAATTGCTGTCTTACGGCAAATGACCAGCCACAGGCGATTTAAGCCAATATGAGTGACGCAGGAAGAAGTCTGTTCCTACCCTTACCCCTCCAATCCTTAGCACATGGTCTCCCTAGGCAAACACAAGCATTTTTGAGGCTGTACAGTAACTGGATAAGCAAGATAATAACTGCCCATATGGCTACCTAAGTGCTAACAGGCAGAAATGTAGGGCACAGGCTATAACCACTATTTCTGAGAGTAATAAGGCTTTATATTGGCTTAGAACACTTGTGAAAGCATATATAACACCTCTTCTAAGGTCTAATTACTAAGAATACTTGGCCCAAGATGAAGTTTTTTGAATGACACTGTTTTCAGTTAAAAGCAAATGATCATTTATAGAGTATATACTGTGTAGAACATTTGGTCAGGAAATAGAAGACTGAGGATTTAAATTAGTGTTCACACTGTTCAGATTAAAACACTAAAGAGATGGATATCCTCACAACAAGTCAAGGAAATGTTCTTAAGAAAATACCCTATATCCTTCCTGTTTAAAGGTGGAGTGAAAAGTTTGCAAGGTCAGAAGAAGTGAGATAGGGTATATCTCCTGCTTAGAAATTAGGAGACAGAAAACTTCTCTTATTTTTTTTTTCTCTCTTTTTTCTTTTTTTTTTTTTTTTGTCCTGGGATGACTTTTTTTCACTCCAGTGCTGATGTAGGTTAAGATGTGTACACGTTATGTGTACTCAGTATCACGTAAGCAAGGCCAGATATATTGTTGTCCTTAATCTCATCTACTGTTTCTCCTTTGGGTCCCATATAATCTGCATGCCTGTGTGCACAAAAATTCAACTTGAACAGATGTGGAGGCATCTACCTACCCAGGTGAGACTACAGACAACAGTTCATGCACCCTCCAGTACTTCTAGAAAGTATAAATTCAAACCCTTTTAGTTTCAGGAAGATGCTGAACTCAGCTTTAGCATTTCCTGAATGAGATGTTGTGCAAAAGAGAGCTGTCTTGTCAGTCTTCTCCTCAAGGGAAACCTAAATGCTTAAGCCAGGATCAGATTTCAGCATGTGAACTGCAAGCTCGTGGCTGTGTCTGAGATAAACGCACTAATAAGCAAGGGACGATGTTTCAAATGCAGCCAACTCTCTCTTTGAGTTGTTTACTTTGGCTGCAGTGCAGGAACCAAATCATCTGTTGTTTCACTTAGAGAGAGTTTAAGCACCTTATGTATCTAATAGGAGCACCTGGTCATGGCGCACTTGGCCAACACTTCCATTGGGGTCCAATCCAGGAACAAATGGAAACTGTCACAGCCTAATGCACACACGTGTGGTCTTATAACATGGGCCCGTGTCTCATGCAGAAGGAGTGCAAGAATTTCAATTAACCTTTAAATGCTCCAGCTCATGAGTCAGGATAACACCCAAATGCAGATTTTAGTTGGGTCTGGAGTGTATCCCTGGAAGAGATGATGGCTACAGCCTGATTAGAGAAAGCCCTGTGATTGTTGTCATACATAGCAAAACCTCAGCTGTATTAGGAACAGATTCAGATCTTTCCAGTAACTAAATGTGCCTGTGACTAAGCTTCCAAAGGAATTTAGTTGCATAGTGGGCTAGCTAGTTACCCATAGAATGAACATGAAGGCTAATATATTTAATAAGAACTATGCAGATTTGTATTAGGGAAAAAACCAAGCTCAGTGATGCAATGAAGATATTCCTGTAACTCACGTAGAGGAATTTTGGGGAAAAAAAAAGACAAAAAAAAAAGGGATCCCTATTTGGTGAATATTTATATACTTTAAATAATGGTAATTAAAACAGTGAGAAAAGAAGTAGTGGGAGGACGTCATATACCTCCTCCTATTCCTTGGATGAAAATCACAAGCTTCAAATACTATCATCAAAGATAAAAGGCTTGTTATGTTGGCAACTTTACAGTCACTTTTCAGGTCTGTCAGATAGTCATGCTGTGGCATCAGCCATTGTTCTTCCAGAGCCCTCCTTCTTCTCTGATTTGATGGGAATGAATCTGCCATCGTTTAAGTGATATTCCCTTCCCAAATTAAAAGGAGGGCAAGGATTGGCAGATCCTTCTTTATGTGAAAGAAGCCATCAATTATTTAAACACCTCTTTTAGCCCTGCCACTGCTACATCTGATTGCAGAAAAACCCAACAAGCTTCCATCCACCGTAGATAAATAAATAACATTGAAAATGCTGCTTTGTATTGAATTAAAATATCGAAAATGCAAAGCTCTACCTTGATGCTGGGATCAAGGGAGATGCATTTGTGTTGCTGAAGTCGTGAGACAGAACCCATTCTTTTCAAAGTAATTGGCTCCCCGCTGTCAGAAGTCCTGAGGAAAGTTTGGCATGTTTGTGTAGAACTGCATTGTCTTACTGTATTTATTTGGAAAAGAATGCACCCTACAGCTGGACCTCTTCAATCAGAAGTAAATGTCTGTCTGCAAGCTAGCTACTGAGTTTTGGGGATATGCATGGGGCTTGCACATGTGTGCTTTCTTATACCATACAATCTTTTTTATTTTTTTTCTAAGTTTGTGTCTCCAAGATGTTTTGATTGGGATGATGACTAAAAAATTCCTCTGTGAGCACGGAGCAAACTGAATTCTGAAAACTTCCACTTCACAATTTACAGCAGAGCCTTCTGAAATCCTTGTAAAAGAGTGCTGGAGAAGGGATGCAGCCTCAAAGCAGCTCAGTTGCTTTTTCTCTGTCTAGAAGCCCAGAAATAAATCTCACATACCATCTGGCAGCAAAAAGTAGAAGACTAAGATTGTGAAGAAAAAGCGAGGCATTGACCAAGTGTTTCCCGGTTTTGTATTGCTCAGTAGGTATTTGCCCTTTTCTCACCCTGTGAGCTCAGATTCCCCAGTGAACTGCTTTGCCAAAATATGAAATGCGAGAGTTTTCAAGATGCAAACCTCCAAGGAAAGCTGTTGATATTCAATAGTTCAAAAAACAGCAGCACATTTGGTTAGACACAGTAAAACTTCATATGATGAACAATACATTTTTAGAGATGAAATTTTGCATAAACTCACAAAGCAATTATAATCAAAAGGAGCTTGAAGAGATATGATATGAAAACCTTGCATTCCCCTGGGATAAAATAGTACTGCAGGGCTCTTCTTGACTCATGACTGTGTATGGAGTTGAAGGGGAAAAATAGGACATATCAGCTGATAAAAAAGAGATAAAGAAGTAGTAAGTTTGTAATATTATGGACCAACCTTCCTTCTGCTGTAAATGTGTTTCTGATATTGAAGGGGCATGTTCTGCCCTCATCTCCACTTCAAATCATTGCATTTTTGAAATGCAGCCTAAAAGTAAAATGAAAACCAAAGGCTATGTCTGATAGTATTAATGTTCTGCTAGTATCCAAGGCCTTTGAATCAGACGTATTGTTTTCAAGGAAGGAGAATATCAGTATTACTATTTTTGTGCATATATATATATGGGTATTTTTTTCATATTGTGAAGAGTTTTCAAATTATAAGCTCTAGAAATTCAGGAAAATATGTTTATCCATGTTCTGCATATGGCAAAATTTCCCTCAGTAGCCATCTACTCTGTACCTTTCACTAATTTCAAATATTTGAAAATAAATAGTTTTAACCCTGGACTAATAATCTAAATACCTCCCCTATTTAATGGAGTGAATAGGAATCTCCTGAACACAACATCTCAGACAATGCTAACTAACATGTCTGGGTGATTCATTCACTGTCATGCCCATCTCTGTACCAATACTTTCTAGGAATTAGATGGAGACAGAAAGTACTGAAGGCTACACAGCAGACATAACAATTTTGGTTCCAAATTCAGGTCACTACTATGAGCCTGGTCTAGATCCAATTAGTGACCTGCTATAGAGGTGAAAACCTGAATAGCCCAATGGTAATTCCCTTAGTTATTTGGTCTCCCAGAGCAATTTTGTTTAGCTTGAAGCCTGTTTTTCGAAACTACTGATTTATATTTTAGCTGAGTGTAAGAAGGATTTTAATCATTAAATGTAATAACAGAATTTCTTCTTATAGGGTAAAATAAAATCAATCCATATCCAGTAAAGAAGCCTCTGTAATTGAAATAGAAGCACACCACTCCATCACTTCAGGCATGTAACAATAATAGCTAATAGTAAAAGATGATATCTCTCGTCCCCCGAGGGACACTTGAGTAATTTGTAGGCTGACAAAAAGATCATCTATAGCACCTATTCAAAGTGGACAAGGTGGTGTCTGTCTATTTGTATTTCTTGATTTATGCTTTGGATTTTGTTATAACCTCTGGTATTGAGAGTGGCTTTGCATGTACCTAGACAAATACACGCTCATATATTCTCACTTATTCCCACATTCACACATATACTTTTCTTCTTGTAAAGACCGTGCTGCAACATCTATATTTGTGATAATAATTCAGACTCCAGAGAGAAGAACATGTCAGAGCCACATGTCACATAACTTTTTGACTTCTCTGATGGTAAATGTATAGAAGCAAATGTGTTTATCCTTAAAAAAAAAACAAAAAAAACCCCAGAAATCTGGTAACTGCTTCAGAATGAATCTAGTTGATGTTTCCTTCGTGAAAACGGTGAAACCAGTGTATCCAGGGAAATAAATCACTAGCTGCCTAGACAGTAACAGCCCCCTATAAATAAGAATAAGCTCTGTGAGACATTGCTGAAAAGTGGAATAGAATTTGCCTGATTTAGCCACTAATACAACATGGAAATTTTAGGTAATTATTTCAGTTGTGGTGCAGCAAGTTTCTGAAGAGTCCTATATATTCCAGGGGCAGAGGTCGATGTCTCTGAGGGTTTCAGGGGCAGATCCAGTCCAGCCAACTTAATCGTCTGTATCTAGGAGAGCAGGCTGCTCCTCTACAGGTAGAGGAAAAACCACTTGGAGATTAATATTCAAATACAACAATATCTAAGAACTAGAGATGTACAGATCAGGTGGTTTAGATCACTTTCTATGACAGAATAAAAAGCTCTGATGGGTCCTTGATCTGCTGTGTACCCTTTGTTATTCTGTGTATCCATACAAGTAAAATCATTTCCTTTTGTTCGCTGTGGAATATGATACTGTGAATACTTTTAGAAGATTCCTTTTCTAATTCAGAGATGTGTTTCACTTATCATCTGGTTCATTATTGTACAAAGACTTATCTAATAGCTTAATCAATCTGTTCCCACAGTACCTTATCATGCCAGCTTGGAAGGGAAATATGGTCAGGCAGAATGTGGATAGAGAGAAAAAAGGACTAAGAGGGCAAGAAGAAAAACTACAAAATAAACAGAATACAGACTGTACAGAGTGATTAGATTGTGGTGAAATAGAAACCATGTAGTCGATGCGTATAGAAGGCTAATTTAGGTATGAATGCAAAGAAACAAATGATCGTAAGAATACTTGGTTAAAGATGGAGAGCAAAGGAGGAATTTTTATTTATTTCTTTATTTTAGGTTGCATGTGAAATGATAGGGCTGTGGCATGGACGCAACAATCTCTGGGTGAGTTTCATGTCACCTAATTCTAGGAGCTGAGTTCATCTCTGGATTAAAGTACCTGAGTGAAGGTTTATAAGCATGTCATAAGCACATAGGTGAGGCTTGAGTTCAGTACAAACAATGAAGATAATGATTTCTTAGGTTCTGTGTCACATTTGTAATATCCATCTGAATATCTCAGGCATCTTAGGAGGACTCCAATTGCACAGATGATAGTTTTTTAGATGACAATCCTACCCAAACTGTGTTTAAGGCTGTTGAAACCAAGCACTTAGAAGCAACAGACTCCTTGGAGGTAGCCATCTACCACCATTATAATATGAAAGAAAGACAGGAGAAATTGAATAATTAAGAAAGTAAAAATTCTGACACAACTGAAGAGAGAATGCTAATATGACTATGAAGAAGTCTTGTGAGTGGAATCACATCAGCACCTGGTACTTTAAAATTTTGATAGCAGAAAGCAATAGCAACAGTGATTTTCAACTCATTTGCATTGTAGATACCCACTTTACATAAAGGTCTTCTGCTTCCCCCTCTGATAAGTGTATTTGTCCAAATTATTTATTGCAAATGAAATAGGAGATGAGTTCAACCATTTTTCCCTGTTTATGAATCATTTTCAAGCTCAACTTAATTTGTATGGAAGTATTCATTGCACATAAGTATTTGCCAACTAGTTTATGAGGACAAATTACAGATGACAACTTGTTCATGAACATTTATTTCAACTCTTTATTACTCCTGAGTTGTGATTAGTCATCCATATCACATGGTATTGAACTGACTGTTACTTTTTAATCAAGAAAACAATGATTAATGATGGCAATTAACTGATAATGAGAAACAAGAATAACGTGGATTTCAGAACTCACAAACAATTTTAAAATAGACCAGCAAGTATTCAAAGGCATACAGGTAACCAATACTGTTTTCATAAGAGTATGAGCACAACTAGATTAATATGTTAATTAATGAAACATGCATCTCTTCTAGGTATTATTCTTAAAAATATATACTACCATTTTTCTATCCTAAGTAATTTTGCGATAGCACTCAAGAACTTTTTTCCTCTTACATTCCAGGTAAAGGATATTAATAACATTGTATTTCCCCCTAAGGCCTGTAGTACTCTTTGATGCATTCTTTTGGGCCCTTTCCGAAATGTCATCCTGCACTATACATGTTAATCCCCAGTTTTGATCATGTCTGGAGCTATATAAAAAAAACCAAAACAACCCAACAAAAAAACAAACCCCAAAAATAAAAACCCAACCAAAACCAAAAACAAAACCAAAAAAGAAAGGAAACAAAAAGCCCAAACAAACATAACAACCATAGGAAAACAAACAAAGAAACAAAAAATCAGAAGAAAAAGACAAGAAGCAGCTGTGCGGGTTGCAGACAAATACTTATTTTGATTTTTCTTGATTAAAATAGCCACTGGGAACCCTCTACAACTCTTTTTCTGGGCAGAAAGAAGCAGAAGGTGTCATTGTTCAAAGACTGACTGATGCTTCATGGTTATGACAGAAGTAGCTCCGAGCATTATCATTTGAGTACTACTGCACTTGCAAATATGTGGTGGAAGTAAAATTGCTTTGGCAGCAGAATGGACGAGAGTACCTTGGATATCTTTTAGCAGGTATTCTTCTCATTATTTCAGAAGTAAATGGTACATAAAACAGTTAAATCTGTAAGATTTCTGTTAATTCTAACTCTCTTGATGAAGACAGCTTTATCTTTTTTTTTTTTTTTTTTGAAGTAGCGTGAGTGGAGGGCAAATGGAGCAGAATGTCCTTTTAGATGCAATCTCTACAATCACAACCAATCACAGAACCTCCTTTGATCGGATAAGGTATGAAGAAAACACACATTCTGACTGCCTTTGCTAGATGAAAAAAGTCCACGAGAATGTGACATGTTATCCCACTAGAGAAGATATAAATCCGTCAACACTAAGGAAGACTTGGTTTCTTCTCTTGCATTCCCTTACTGCCCTGAACGTTGGGACCAAAACCCAATGAGCATTGATGGATGAGCCAGCTAGGTTATGGCTCAACAACAAATGGAGTTAAGCTGAAGTTTGGTTTAGCAAGCTGAAAAGGCATACTTTTGATTATTGTCTGTTGGCTTCAAACAGCAATGGACAATTCAAGTAACTTCAGGAGCAGCAGAGCAAATGAAGCCCGTTTTCCTAAGGATTTGGTTCATGAAGTTGTACTCTCTGGAATCTAATAAGGAGTGAGCACCAGCTGTTTCTCCAGCAGGTAGAACATTCATTCCCAGAATGTAATGATGGATATGCCTGCACTGCGCAGTGCTTTTTCCCTGCCTTCAAGCTCACTTCTACACCCTGTTGGTTTTAAGAATATATTATCTGTTGGCTCTCAGATGGAGATGTAACTGATGAATGAGTTTGGAAGGAACTGGAAAGGGGCAGAAGAGCACACATACATACAAATTACAGACAAAGTAAATGTAGAAAGACAGGCTAAATCCATGATCAACTTGCATGTACTTACATGGGCAGATAGTATAATGGGTCCAGAATTATAAAAATTATTGGTTTACTTAGGTTAAAGAAATAAGAGATATATAAACTTTCTTTCTCTAGATATATCAACACTGTGGTTTGGCTGTGCAATTACTTTCACCCTAGGCAAACAGAACAACTTGAACACAGAAAAAAAAAAAAAAACAAGCCAAAACAAAACTCTAGGAGCACCCTCAGTATTGTTTCAGTAGAAATGCCATGATATAAATTTTCATATGGGCTAAAGTAACCCATATGAAATACCCAAATACCTGAGTACTTTACTTGCTGATATGCTTGTAGTGACATCTTCCTTACAATACTTACGTAGAGTAAATGAAATGCTGCAAACATAAAGATTGAAACCCAATTGCAAAGTAAGTGTGATTGAAGTATCCATCCTTAAGCTAAGGAGTGAACTATATTAGCCAGATGAGCAAATGCCCATAACCACCTCTAAGGAATGCAAAGAACATACATCTGGTTGTACCATGACATGGCTCTGCCCAGTCAAACCAGTGTATTGCTGGGACTGGCTGATAGCAGAAGTCTAGGGAACATTATAGAACTGACATGAGTAAGGAGGTCATCTTTGTGTATTAATTCACTCAGGCTGCACCAGTTCAACGGACTTCCCACAATGAAGGTGTGAGTGCCATGCTCAACATCTCTTAATAGTTTTAATTCCATGAATTTTGTCTTGCCATTTTTTGAACCTGGTCAAACTTTCTCCATCTGTACTATTGTGTGACAGAGGAGTTCTCAGTTTACATATGCATGGTGTGAAGAAACATTTGTCATGATCCTGATGGCAAGATCAGGACTTCTCTGACTCTGACCTGCTGCCTTCACTTCCCAGCTTTATCTTGACCTCATCAGTCTCTCTGGTGTTCACTGGGCACTTGGACAGCCCTTGGTCCTCAAACCTACTCTATTGGCCATGCTTGGGCAGCAAGGGACTGCACTTTTGTCACTGCACCTGCCTACATTGCCACTATCTTCCAATCCCAGCTTCCCTTTATTTAGTTCCTATTCACTTTCCCAGGACTTTGCAGAATTCATTTCCTTTCCCATATGTATGCATTAGGAATAAAGTCTTTACTTTTCTATACAAAATCATGAAAGATGAAAAGTATTATGCAGGAGGTTGTACGTACCTCCTAGCTTCCCACTGAAACCTGTGGGAAGTAGACGTACATCTGTGTCTGAAGACTGGCTCCTACTATAACTATCCTATAATGATGGGGAGTTAATTTTCCCCAGCTTTGGTCGTTTAAATACGAGGCATTTAATATAAATTAGTCAACTGAGATGTGTGAATAGTTTCAGTCCACCTTACAATCCCCATGGTGTTCACAAAGAGAACCTACCTTAATTACTTAGATGGTCAGACCTAACTGGTTGTTTTATGCTAGGTGTCAGAAAGTTAATCGTTAATTTACTTGTGTCCAGACTGATGGATCCAGGATTAGTCTTTGCTAATATGTAGAGTATTTGGATATAAATCACTTGAGTAAGAAATATTGCCTTGTTGTAGCCTTATTATATAAATACAGCTTATGACGCTGTTTGTTTAATGTGTCTGGAAGGGCACTTGGGGTTCAAAAGGCTTAAAAGATTAGAGATAAAAGGAAGGTAATGTAATTCAAGAAATCGTCTTCTGCACCTAGTCCAGGAAACATTTTATATTCTTCCTTAATTTCCACCAGATTGAAGAAAAGATGGTTTTGAATTTATAAAAATGATTTGTTCCTACTTGGTTATCCTTCAGTAATCTCAACTATATTTTAACCCACCACTTGGATACTAAGTATATAGTGCATTTAGCTCTCTGTGATCCTGAATTATCTTCTCAGACTGTATTTTATTAAGAGATGAATACTTTTATTGATACTATTTTTTTTTTCTTTTTAGCAGGCTATACCCTCTGGTTCTAATCACAAAAGAATGCAACATCAGAGAGTTTAATAAAAATATGAGATATTGTGACATTAAGACATATCTCATTTGTATACAACTGGATTAGATTGTTTACTGAGGTTCTGTTTTCAGAGAGTGATTATATAATTAAAACAAAACAACAACAAAAACAAAAAAGCTAAACCAAAATGACACCCTTCAGATTTATTTCTCAGATGTATCAGTGCCTTCTCAATGGTTTCATTTCCTGGTGTTTAAATCTTGAAGTTATTGTACATGATAAGACACTACCATCAGATCTACAAAAAGTGCAGATCACTTTCAGGCTTTGCATGAGTCTACTGCAGGGATGAAATAAAACAGAAATGTTCTACCTCATAGAGAAAACAAAAGAGTAAAGAAATTGAAGTTTTCAAGGTCTTGAAAAAGTTTTTGCTACCATTAAAACCAATGTCCTTACCACCTGATGCATGACATCTGGGGAGTCTAAAACAGCCACCCCATGGATTCAGTTGTTTGCAAAACATGCTTGTGATGGATTCACTGTTCAATGTAGCAATTATGAAACGTGTGGAATGAGATGTGAGAAAGACTTGGGAAGGCAACTAGATGTGCACAGCATCACCAGGAATTCACTGCTCTCTCCTGTCTCTCTCGTAGGGCAGTCTTGCCCTAATATTGTAATTATTGCTTTTATTTTTATTTTTAAATTTTCCACAGAGAGGAGGGGAAAGCTGTTCCCGGGGTTTGGGTCATCCCTGGGTCGAGCTGTAGCCACCGTTAACCGCTGGTGTCCCGCCCATTAGAGCCGCCCCGGGCGCTCTCCTTGGTACCCAGCTCACGTCGGCTCAACTCTTCCAAAGCAGAGCCCGGGGCTCCCTCTGTAGTTCAAAGCGCGGAATTGGAGTAATCTCCGGGAGCAGCCTTGTCCGAAAAGAGGGTGAGTGACGGTGAGTGGTGCTGGATCCGGGGGGCACCCATTACCATCACCACTACACTCTTCCCCCTGCTCCCATAGCCCCCACCGAATCTCTTTGTTTGATTTTTGCTTATTTTATTTTATTTTATTTCATTTTATTTTATTTTATTTTATTTTATTTTTTCCTGTCTTCTCCAGGACTCTGATGGGGAGAACCACCCTGAAGAGTACAGTGGGCCTGGAGAGCTCTAGGGTGCATGAGCCACTGCCACAGGGGACACAGCTGCTGTATCTCTGCTGGTTTGCCTTTCTCTGTATGGGTGCAGTGCTGATCTTGCATTGGAAAATGTCTTTCTTTAAACTCTACATGTCCTTCATTAGCACACACTGTCTTGTTCCGAGATGTGGGGGTCACAGCACATGTGAGAAAATAACAAGATGTCCATGCACCTACAGCCCTGTGGGGTTCTTGCATGATGCTCTGAGCGAGTGTGGTCCTGGACAAAATCAAAGAAATTACCAGAACAGTTAACTGAAAACATTGCTACCTCAGGCTTGATGCCTTAAGTTTGTGAAGAAGTAAGACCAAGACATAAGTCATGCACTGCTGGCCCCTAATTGCTAAAACATCATTGTCAAAAGCATATCTTGAAATGCCACAGTAGTTGTCAGCCCTGGTGAGCTAAAAGAACCATCCTGTCTCTGTCAAGTAAAAAAGACATATTGGAAAATCAAATCATTCACAGATGGGAGATTTTCTGCACAGAGCTTATAGGATAAAGAAATATTCATGATTCCTATAAAAAGGATTTGTTCAAAGATAATTTTGCTACTGTTGCTAGGACCAGAGACCAGCAAGTGGAGCAGAGCAACTGTTTCCCAGTGAGTGCACCAGTGCATAAAATCAGACTCAGAAACAGGCAGAAAAATACAGAGGGACTGCACACTACTTTTGGCTTCAAATCATAAAACAAAGTTTCTGCCACTTTCTGGCTTTGATCTCTTCAGTTTTCTTGGTCACTGACGCTGTGTGTCTCAGTTCAATCAGGAGGAGAGCTCTCTCTGAAATCAGGGCAGGCTGAAAGTTTCTAGGCAGTTTTCATGTTTCCTCTGTGGGCAAAACTGGGTGTTGAACTCAGAAACAGGCCATTCGGGTGGGTGGTAGCTGAGCAGTCTCTGAGTTAGTTCTTCTTCTAAAAAAATATATACTCTTGGCACTGTATTGTTTTTTAAGAGAAAAGAAAAAAAACTACATAACTTTGTAACATAACTTTAGTCCTTTCTTACTGATATCTCTGTAAATCTCTTTCAAATGCAGTACTAGCAGTACAAATTGATGTCTTTGAATCTTGCAAAATTTACCCAAGAGATTCTTACTGATCAGTGATGGCAGAGGGAAAAGAGGAAAGTTGGTCATTCATGTCCTCTTTGCTTAAAATATCCAGCTGATACGTTCAGATATGCCAGGAGTAGCTGAGAGCAGCCCATAAATCATAGAATCACCAAACGGTTTGGGATGGAAGGGATCTTAAACCCATCAAGCTCCAGCCCCTTGACTTGGGCAAGGTTGGCACACACTGTGTGAGGCTGACCAGGGCCCCATCTGGTCAACCCTTATCTTTGCTTCCCTATCCCCATGTGATACTGAGTGATTTCTCAGAGCTTCAGTTTCTCTACTTGTGAAGTGAGAAAAACAGATTTGTTCCTCCTTTATATACACAGGTTATGCTGCAGCTGAGTATTATGTGTATGTTTCTGTTGCATTTACATTTACTATTGAACCTATATTTATTTAATGTACTGCAATCTTTTTTAATCTGAAACACTTGTTTATGCCACACTGATTATTAAATCGATGCAAAAGAATCAGATAATCTCTTACAGCAAAGTCAAGTTTATTTTTCTTTCCATCCTTCATCTCTTCAGACCAAGGCAAAGTCTGCCTATTTTTCCAAATTAACAGCTGGAAATACTGTACTTCATATTTGTGTGGTGACTAGAAAAAAAAGCCTTAATGGTCTCCTTTTTTCTTTAGTGCCCATTCAGCTTCAGATCAATTGAGTGTGAAGGACACTAGGAGATGAGACAGTGAATTTAATGACTGCGAGTTCAATATCACTAGAGAAAGGCTAAAGAAACCACCTTCAGAGGTGATAGAAAAACAGGTTGGAAAGTATAAAACTAACATCTCAATTTTGGAGTGCAAGACATAAATGAAGGCAATGATCTGAAACAGACCTTATTATTGTCCTTTCCAAAGCCTCTAGATGAAGAAAGGTAGAAGCAGATTGAAAAGTAGGGATGCCTGAGCCCCTAGATCTTAGCATCCCAGACTCACCGTGAAATATCTCAGTGATGTTACAAAAGCATGAAATCATGGAGGTGGCTGAGTTCCATGTAACCACTGTCAGACCCCTGAGTGACTGTTTTCTGGGTGCTTTGTTTTTGGAGGCTCAGTTTGACATTGCAGGGAGAGGTCTGAAAGTGAGCAACTGCTCAGCAATGCTTTGTTAATATTTCCTGAAGCTGAGCAGCAAATAACACAGATGTTATAATCATAGAATCACAGAATCCTAGAAATGCTGAAGTTGGAAAAGTCCACTAAGAGCATCTACTCTAACCATCAACCCACTGCTACGATGCAGACTAGATCACGTCCAACCAGGTGTTCCTGAAATGTTTGTCCTATGTCTGTCCATGAATGCTGTAAAAAGCCTACTGTATGAATGCACTGAAAAATAAAGAACAAACAAAACAACAACAACAAAATGTTCTATGAACAGTTGAACGGCTGAGTGTTGAATCATTAGTTTTACACTGATACATATTTTTTCCAGCTCACATCATAGAGGTGTTTATAGAATCCTACCACTATTTTTGGACATGATCATATTTGCTGCAGAGTCAGCACAAAGAAATGTTCATATGCTTATTTGTATATAATAAATAGCTATTTGGTAGAGCAAGC
This sequence comes from Oreortyx pictus, assembly GCA_036925125.1. Taxonomy (NCBI): domain Eukaryota; kingdom Metazoa; phylum Chordata; class Aves; order Galliformes; family Odontophoridae; genus Oreortyx; species Oreortyx pictus. The sequence continues at coordinate 29,682,314 of JAUPFR010000001.1, forward strand.
ATAACAAAGGTCTTCCTACAGTAAGAGTGATACTGCTGATCCAAGCATAAGGTTGCTAAAAATAAGCCACTGCTATGAGAATATTTTATCCATAATTTAGTAAAACATGCTGAATTGTTGCTTTCTAGAGAAATACTTCTTTAAAAGACTTTAGAATATTGTTTTTCTTCCAGTACTATGGACTCTGCAGAAGAAAAAACATACGTAGGTGCAGAGAGCTCTCACAATTCTTGTATCTCAAATCTGAAAACAAGAAAACACTTTCACTGCATTATGAAAAATGATTATATGATTACATACTCGTCAATGCCAATTTATGAGCACATACCTCGGTTTGGAAAGTCTAGTTTTAATCTCCAATAGCCAAAGCTGAATTAAGGTTTTTATCATGCAAGTGAGTATTCCCAAAATGAAAAGGCTGCTGCTTTTCTATAAGAGATTTCATGGGCACACAAATTCAGGGTCAAGGCAAGACAGAGGATTAAATAATCCTTCTCTTTACACCTAAATGTCCCTAAAATAGGAGTATTACTGTGAAAGAGCAGTGAAAAGACACTGCGGAGTATCATAAGTATGCACTTGGTATTTTTGTCTGTGTTCTTGAGAGAAAGTTTCTAACTGAGATGTGCAAACAAAACCCCAGCATTTTTTTTTTATTTAAATTATTTCAAAACCTATCAGTGTTTAAACAAATCACCTTTTTAAAATCACCCTCTGTACTCTGTCAAAAACGTAAGTGAAAACCGTACAAAGACACACAACTAATGCTACTAGCAATTAAAAAGTAAACAAAGCCAAGTTGCATCTTTATTCTGACATGATTACATATGTAAATAAAAAGATCTAAGTGTAAAACTACAGTTAAACATGTTCTCTGTTTATTCTTCTTCTTGTGAATTCTTGTCTGATGTATCAGATGGTCTATTTCTTTGCATTGTAACATAAAACTAGTCTCAGTTCTGCATATGAAACAGTGAAGGCAGTCTTTTAAGCCCACGTGGCTAGCTAAGTTCTGTGTTGTTGTATGAGTAAAAGCTCCTCCGTTAGGACCCTTAGAAAATCATAAAAATAGCTGTACTAGAGGGATGATGAATGTAGCTTATTTAGAAGACTGTTACAAAGACATATGAATATGCATGTCTCCCTATATACATACAGAAAAATCTATTTTTTTTAATGGATTATACTGATTATAGCTGGAACAGAGTTAACATTCTTCATAGTAGTCTGTACAGTGCTATGTGTTAGATCTATGACCAAAACAGAGTTGATATCACAGTGATGCTTTGTCCAGTGCTGCATAAAGCTTGCATAGTGTCAAAGCTTTTTCTTCTTTTCCACTCTGCACCCTAAGTGAGCTGCAGATGGACACAACTGAGATAACTGACCTGAAGCAGTCAAAGTGATATTCTGTACTCCATAACACTGGGCTTAGCAGTAGGACCTGCAGGTATAGTTAAGAAATACAGGCGGGATTGGCTGTCAAGTTGACTATTGCTCAGAGGCTGATTGGACATCAGTCTACTTGTGAGATGGTGGTGAGACACTGCCTTTGTGTTGTTTATTTTCTTCTTTCTCTTTCCTTCACTCACTACACTGTCTCAATCTTGATCTTCATGTCGATACCTACAAGCTTTTGTGTATCATATTCTTTCTCCAGTCCCACTGGAGATGGGGGAGTGAATGAGCGGCTGCATGTGTGCTTGGCTGTTGGCTGAGGTCAAACCACTACACTGACAAACAGAAATTTTGTTAATGGTAACACAGATTTAATTTTCAGAGCACATAATACTTTATTAATTCAGTATAAACATTTTCTCACTGAATTATATACTCTCGGAACAATAATGCCCACAAAGAAAGGAGGAATATGAAGATTCATCAGCGCTGGAGCTCCCCATAATGGTGATATTAAACAGGAAAAGATGTTCCCTGAATATGGGTGAAGAGAGGCTACAGAAGGTAGGTACAATTGAATGAATATTTCAAAAGGGGAAGTCCTGCTTCAGAAACATTCGCTCTCAGAGAATGCTGAAGGAATGACTTATCACCTGTTGTAGTCATTTCAGATAATATTAATTTAATTTCCAATCAAAAGCAAAATTTGAGATCTGTTTAATAGAGGCTCTAGTTAAAGATTTTTAATTAAAATTGAATACTAGACAACAAACTACTAATTATTAGGGCTGCTGACCCAGGTGAAATAATTTAAGGACTGGCATGGGAATGACAATTTATACAGGCTAACTAAAGAAGGAATAGAACAAATATTTTCTGTTTAAAAATGCATATGTTCTCCTGCATCATTCTTAAGAAATTGCTTTTCATAGCAGAAAGACATAATTCAAGCAGCTTAGAACAACAACAACAACAACAAAGAGAAAAATATACAAAGTGCAATATAAATGATCAGTAATCTGGGACCAGTAAGTTATTCTAGTGGATGATTTAGGATGCTCTTTATGCACTACTTGGATAGCTGGAAGCACTGCAGGAAGGAGCTACATTTTACCTGCAAATTCTTCTAAATTATATTCTTTTTCAGCTTTTAGTTACATTACATGTACATACTTGAAACAGGCACTTTAGATTTGCTCTTTTGAAAACTGAGAAGATTTTTGAATTCAAACCATGGGAGCAAATGCTGGCTCTTAATTTCAGACTGCTTGGTAGAGAGATGTACTGCTTCAGAAGTTCTAAGACTGTGCATCTATTCAAAACTTCCCCAAATGCCAAGGCATTTTCAAGTCTGCTTTTTGGAGAAAATACACTTGGGCATGAATTTTAGTCTGGAGTCAGAAGGCTGGTCCATGTCATTCACTGAACATCGCTTTCGAAGGTCACTGTGAAAATTAGATCGCTGTTAAATTGGCCATTATTTTTTCCCATGCTTTCAGTCTGCTTCCAACTGTGTATATATGTACAGCCAAGACCAGGGCAAGGATAATGGAGCTTGGTCGTTACCTGTGTTCTACCACAGTATGAACTGTATATAGTATTTGATTGTCTCAGGTGACAGCATAGTCCATTAGGGGAAGCCAGTTTACCTGAACAAGTCAGTCTGTAAGGTATGACAAGTGAGTGGCTGCATCATTTGCAGTTGCAACATTCCAGCTGAGACATTCATTCACTGAGGGAAAGGTGGGTGAGTAATTAGGATCAAGAGACACTAGAGTCATCTCCGAGGAAGTGGCTGTCACCTTGGAACAGAACCCTTGGCTTGTTTGAAGCATATGCATAACATTTACTTTAGGCTGCTGTAGTAAATTATCATAGCTATGTTTCAGAGACTGAAGGTAATAAGTGAGGGTGGCAATTCATATGTACAGCCAATGACAGACAGTGGGATCCTCCAAGGGGCAATTCCAAGCTTGCAGCTAAAGGAGCTGAAAAAGGATGATGTAGTTACCTCCTTCTGTGCCTCATTTTCTTTAACCATTAAAGGGAAATAATAGTATTTCTTCTCTCTTTTTTTTCCTCCTGCTCCTCTTCTCTTTTCTTGCAAATGGATTGTGTATCAGGTATGACTTCCCCTAACTGTACAAAGGCAATTTTAAATCCTGCATTTCCCATATGTACACTGTGTTCTACAAGCCAACACATTCTGTAAGCAATATGTGCTAGAAAGGAATAACACCCTAGAATTCATAACTTTGTATATCTTAGCATTAATAACACAGAATAGAAAATAATTTTCTGCTTCCTATTTTTGTATCGATATTTCAGCTATCCTGTTTGACCGTTGTGATTGAATCAATCTGAACTGATCTCTATTAGAGGAAGAGTTTATTTCTGAGATTTGCTAGTCATGCATAAAACCCATAAAGACACAAAAGAAAAACTCCTGTATCAAATCCACACCATAAAACCCGTATCAGTGGGCTCATCATAAGGGTGGAGGAATCCATTCTTGACAAGCTATAGCAGTACAAAAAGGGTTCAGAGTAGGCATGCTAGATACTATGGCAACAATCTAATGAAAGCTGGGAATCACCTGCTGCCTAGCCTGTCTGCTGGTTTGAATACAAGACACTGATTGCTAAACGACTCTGCTTTCACCAGATGCTCAAGGGCTCATTAACGTCAAAGGGACGACAGTCCCATTAGCAAGCTTGTCTATGGATTAACCGTTCAAGGTTTATGGAAACCTATATTTACCCACTGCAGGTTAAATTATTTCCATACCTTAACACTGTGTTTTAGAGAAACCAAAGGGCGTTTGGAATTACATTTTTCTAACTTCTATCACAGCTCAACCAGGTTTTATGAGGCCAGCAAGGAACTTCACTGTGGTTTAGTATGTCAAAGATGAGGTGAAAGTGAATTTTTCTAGGGTGAAAAAAAAAGAGGGGTGCAAATTTCTAGTTGGTAGTTGTGTTTGTTTTTTTTTTTTTTAATATTGGCTGAAATTCCACTGAGGACCTGGAAATGCACGAGATTTCTCTTCTGTCATCTCTCAGATGTAGAGTTGGGTTTAGGCAAGTTTACTTAGACGACTATCAGAAGGTATCTTCATCTCTCAGACACTTAATGATAGAAGCTGAAATGGAGGCAGAATAGAAAAGAAAATTAAACCAGCTTAAATTCATGATGATAATTTTATTTCATCATGGTTTCTATCTGTTTTGATTCTTTTCCTCCTAAAGAATACCAAAATTGTAGTTCCCAGAGGTTGAAATAAATCTGTGCTGTACGAACTGAGGAAGAATATAAAGTTCCATCTGTGGGTAAGGGCCCAAGGCTGAAACTTCTTTTTGGTCACTGATTTTGATGCAAGTGAAATGAGCAATGGCCAATTCATTACAGAAAGGAGGATTGTTTAACTAGAAAAATAAATTGGCAGATTCTTACTACTACCTGCAAGTGACCATTAAAACAAATATTAAAATAAAACTTGTGTGAACTTTTTTTCCTTTAATATTTAGAGCTCTTTTTAGTCAATGTTATTTTTACTGTCTTTACTCTCACTTTGCACAGAACAAGATGGAGAAGGACTAAGCTTGGCAACCAGTGAAGGTGCATAGTCAGAGTTTCTTTTGGGGAAAATGGAATCTCTTACTCATATATTAAATTCTCAGATGTGTTTTGGCTTCAAAAAACAGTTCTGGAAGGAGACAGCTGTTTTTTAGAAGCTTTATAGAGAGAAAGATCTCATCTGCTTAATTTTGGATATCTTCATCAACCAGGCAGGCTCTCTGTTTGAAAGCTTTCAAAAGTACCTGCCAGTCTCTGGTGAATGTATAGACAATTTAGGCATGAGCTTAGTAGCACTCCCTTCACTAGGCGCCTGGAGCTAGGGAGTGAATAAGATGTTGAAATTGGGCAGATTGTCTCTGCACAGATAACATCTGCTGCAGTCATTTTTTGGACACCTGGATAGATCAGCTCCCAGAAGCCCAAGGTTAGGTTATGATTTAAAACTAAATGCATCCTAATGTATCGTGTTCCATTGCATTTTTTTCCATTGTGTGTTGAACACATCAGTAAATGCAATGCAAGTATGAGATGTAGAATCCTTCCAGGGGTGTTATAGAAAATGGTATCTGCTGCAGATTGTTGACCTGAGAGATTTAAGGTGAGTGCCTTAAGGTTAAAGGGGAGCTGTTTAGAGGGTGGAAAAAAAAACCAGCATAGGTCTGAGCTATGTTACAGAAGGAAACCATTGGCTATCTATATAATGGTAAGGTAGGTGGTGGTGTCATGATATTTTCCTAGTCTTGACACTTGACCACCATCATCAGAGTGATGCTTTTGTTGTGATCCAAGAGTGTCCTCTCACATAATTCCTCAGGGAATTAATGTGTGCTGGGGGTCATTTCCAAGAGGTATTTTGTGTGCTATGTTTGGGAGAGCCAGAGAGCCTAACTGTGTGGATGCAGGCCTTTTCACATCAGCCAACCTCTATACCTGAGACCATTCTTGATTTATTGGAGTAGACACAGGCTCTCAGAGGCTGTATGCTCTGTTTCTGGACCTCTGTCACTGAGATGGTGCTCTGCTTTAGTCCATAGAAGTGTACTGATCCCAAAGTGGCTCACAGATTACACAATAAATTTCAAAGCCCTTCAGCTGTAATGTTTGGTTGATTTGTATCTTGTGTTCCTGTATTGGTATACCAATACAGTAGAGCATTAACTAAAAATATCTCCCTGGAACTGTCCACTGATTAAAATGGACATTTATGGTAAAACAAACAAACAAAAAAACACGTTAGCTAAATCTGTGACAATTTTTGAAACAGGCAACAAATAGTCCTTCAGTCAGTTTTGATGTTACTTACAAGAAAAAAAGTCATTTTGGAAAAGCTATAACTAGCCATTTCCCCTATTACAGTTCCTGGGTGACATCTGACCAAGTCTGTCATATAAAAAAGGTAGTTATATATTTCTTATATCAAGGTATTTATTTAAATGCATCTGATAGGAAAGTTGCCAAGAGGAATTTTGTCCTCAATCTTATGCAAAAGCAAATATATGTAGGTAAGATTACTTGTGAATGTTACCACGTTCATTGAGTAAGACAAGAGCAACCCAGTGTATTAAGAAATGTCTCTGGAACAGTCCCCAAAGCATGAACTATGGCTGTGCTCTCCCCTTTTAAGGAGATGGCTTCTGTCAACCTATTGATTTTTCCTCAGCTCTTTGAATGATGGCTTGAGAGGTTTTGTTGTATTGTAATTAACCAGTGAAAAAGCAAATCACTTTCAAAGTTAGCCCGTGCACACGCTTGCTATTTGTGATATGCATAAAAATTAATTACAGTTTGAATTTACTCAACACAAAGAGAAGCTAGTGAATCACAATTTGCAGTTCATTGAATAAATGTCACTTATTGATTTCTGTGGTTGAGTACTAGTGAGGTAATGCCATGTTTGCTACTCATTAGAGGTGGCACAGCACAATATATCATAAAATGTAATTAGGGGAACATCAATCATTTAAAATATGCAGCTAAGATTGAATATATTGCTATGCATGGAGAAATGAAAGGGCTCATTAACAACATACTGTAATATGACGAGAAGAGAGCGCTTGATTTTCAAAAAAGGAATCTTCCACTGTGTTGAAGATCATGACAAGCCTCTTCTTCATATTTTAATTAAGGTTTTAATCTGATTTTGCTTGTGCTGCTAGAACAGATGAACTTTCATGCTTAACATTTTGTCAAAAATATTTATGATAATGTTCGTTAAATGTTGATTAGTAGAGCTTCTCATTAAGGCTCTTTTAAGGTTGGGCAAATGCCTTTTTGAATAGGGTATTCAGTTCATCTTTGCCAAGATCTGAAATGCAATTGCTTGATCACAACTTACTCCAGCTCATCATTGTGGTTTTTTGGTTTCTCACATATGTGAAGAGGCGGTGAGATGGGACAATGAGAATCAGAGAGGGAGAGAAAATCAAAGCTTTACCTTGCTGTGAGGGAACTTCTTTAAGGTACTGGTGGCAAGATGAAAAAAAGAAAAGCTAACATTCTAACACTCTTCTTCTTTCTTTCTTTAGCAGTGCTGGTAAAATTTCAGCCAAGGTGGTTCTTGCAGCTCTGTAAAGCGTGATTCTACTCTGTGAGCTGTAGGAATGCTTGAAAAGTTGAAGGCCTGTAGAGAAGGCTAATTTTAGCTCGCCATGCAGTGGAGGGATTCAATTCTTGTGAATGGTGTGAAAATGATCTTTTTACCCCTTCCTGCAGAGTCTCTCATCAGTTCTGTCCTAGGCTGTTCTTTCATCTGAGCTGCTGGGCTGAAGCAACAGCTGAGAAGAGAAGTCTCCTAGGAGGAGGAAGACTACCAAATAGCTTGGCTAATTCTGCCTCTTCAAAAGCTTTAAACATTTCCTTATCTGAGGGAGCACTGGGTTTTGTAAGTAATCGAGTTTAGGGAGTGTGGCTCTAGGAGAAAGGGCCTCATTATGCCATGTACTGAATAGGAGGCAGAGCTTCTGTCTATCAGAGACTTTCTGTATTTTTAATGATTACCAGATATTGAGACCCTGATTGTGACCCTAACATGAAGCAAACCATACTAGCCTTTCTATTCACATTGGAACATTTTATTTTTCAAATATCCTTTCTTCATCCGCCTTTCAAATTTTAGGAAAAAGAAGAAATCTGTCCAGAACAAAACAGTTAAAACAAGAATGCTAGTTATGTATGGATTTCTTCTCCTTTTCTGTTTCTTTGTCTTCCCCTCTCAGGGCTGTATCTTCTGTCCAGACACTTAACATCACTGAACATAAAAGAGTGCCTTAAACAGTTTTTCTGATTGCTGTAAAGTCCCTACTCCCAGAGTCTTTTGCTCAGTTAAAATATAAAGCCAGTGCTAGGACTCTGGCATTCTGGAAGTACCTGTTTTTCTTTCAGAGGAATCCAGGCCCACTTCCAGAGTTCTTACATAGATGTAAAAGAAGCTGGAACTTTAGTCCTAAACCATATAGATCATATTTTGCTTACACAAAATTCAGTCCTAGAAGCTGTAGTTGTGTAAATATTCTTTCTGTGAATTCACCATGACTTTTCTCTACCATTTTAAAAGAGCATTTTTCCCATCTGTTCTGTAACAGGTTTTCCAGAAATCTACTGATTTCCAGTGATATACCTATGCCTCTAAAAAGGGTATCAACCTGGTGTGGGAGCAGGACTATAAACTGTAGAAGGCTATAGACTGTAGGTATGCTGCATTTTCAGCTCATTCCTGACCCAGAAGCATCAGTGAAAAATGGTCTTTTCTAGTATACCAGGTCCTCTGACTATATTGATCACAGATTTGACTTTAGAATTTTTGGCTACAGGTCTATTAACTAGATATCTAATAGAAGCTTACAGTTCTGTCTTGTGTATAGACACACCTATGCAGAGGATCCTTATGTTGATTGACCTGGATGCACACAGGTGCATAATGCTGATTTAGGTAGCTTAGGTATGCTGCCTGGTTTCCACCTGTCACTCCAGCAGGTAGTAGATATCTTGTAACTTTCCCACATCCCACCTGTTCCCTGCAAATATCTATGACACCCTGAGGCCTCCAAATTGGCATAGGATGCCTATGTATGGAGAATCAATTTCCTAGAGTCAGGATGACCTGAACCTTAACTAGCTCCCTACTGTGTTAACATATCCATCCGAGCTTTAGGCTTTCTTTATAGTCACAGGAAAGAGTCATCTGAGTCATTTTAGTTTTAGATGTCTACTTGAAATAAACTTTGGAAAAGATAAGTCATATCCTAGCAGTGCCTGTTTTCCACAAGAGATTATTTAGGGAGCCCAAATGACTTATGTATATGATCCTGTGTGGGGCCAGGAGTTGGATTCAATGATCCTTGTAGGTCACTTCTAACTTGGAATATTCTATGATTCTGTGATAAAGCTTATGTAATGCTGACTTACTCACCTGCATTCAGTGTGGGGAGTCCCACGCCAAGTGCTTCAAGTATTGGTTGTATGTGACAAGGTTTTGGTAGTGGGTTGAGAAAGCTTTAGGGGTTGCCTATGTGAGTTCCAACTGGCCCTAGAAGTGGAAACTCCTTCCACATCTCCACTCGTTCCTAGAACTTACCTTGTACTTGTTTGGATCCTTTTATTTGAAAGAATGGTGGAAGGAAAAATGAAGTAAATTTCAAATCCCAAAATGTTAGTTTCTAATTGACTGATCTTATCATGTAATAAGTCATAAATCGGTGATATTTTATCCTACATGAAGTCAGAGCTCAGTTTTAATTTAACTAGTGACTCCTGTTAGAAGACTACAAATCAATGTTTTTCCTTGATTTTTCTTTGTTTATTTGGATAGGCTTTTCGGTCAGATTTTCTGGAATATTTCATACTAATGCACTAGAGAAAATTTCAAACCCTAATTTTCAAGTTGAATAGAGTAGTAAGTTATAGTATTATAAAGTGTTTTGGAAATAAAATAAATAATGTGGACTGTGCTGGTAATGTACCTACAATAGTATTTTATGTGCATGTGTAATGTACATCTGTGCTGTTTTGGTCAATAATGGGGCAGAAAGAACTAAGTAAATTGATTGCCTACATAAAGTCAGACCCAAGACAGTAATTGTATAATTAATGTGTATTGCACAGCTTTAGCCGAAAGCTTACAAACCTCATCTACTTAGCAATATACATTTAAATAATGTTTCAGAATTCCAGGGAGAGACTACACTGTATGAATAAAATAGCATTAATCCATGTCTAGTTGAGTAGAAAGCACAGACAGAATATATGAATATATATAAAGCAGTCCATGGATGTGCCCCAGTGCTTTCTTACAAAGTTAGCCATGTAGAGAGCCTTTGTTAGTTTCCTTTTTATCTTTATTTTCAAATAAAAGGAACAATTAAAGCATTTAGCTAAACAAAGAAGAAAAGGCAAGGTAAAAGGAAAAAAATTATTGTGAGTCAGCCAGTCTTTCTGTATCATTCAACAGGCAGCAAACGGAAATTGGGAGCAGGCCATCTTTCTCTGTAGGTAAAGGCAACCATCTGAGCTCCACTGAACAATGACTTTTCCTAATGCATCAAAATTACAATGACAACTGTGCTAAATAACTTTCCTTGGAAAAGTGTGGAAGCGTCAAAAGTGTTATTAACTCGCACAATTGTTCATTTGGTGAGGTAGTCAGCTGGTTGAATGTTGAGCTGCAGTACAGTGGAATGAATGCAGTTGGTCACGGACTTGAAAGAGAGTTTTAAATACGTAGCATGACTTTCTGAAGGTTTAGTCTTCCTTAATGCCTGCTCCCTGTATTGACAAGTAGAAAAAATTTAAAGCATTCATTCCACTGATATTTATAAATCCAGAAAATGAGAAGTGTCAAAGAGAGCATTTTCCAAAGTGCAGTGTTAACTTTGATCTAAGTCCAAGAGCTAAGAATATGCCAATGTCATAAAAGCAGAGTTCACAGGATAATACCGCTTGAGAACGACCTCAGGACAATCTCTAGTTCAGCGTACTTAGGTTGGTGAGGGTGGACTGCACTGTCTTCAAGTATGAAGCACTACTAGTTTTATTCAAAACACTTGAAAATCACCTTTTCATGCCCTACCCTCTTCAACTGTTGCACATGTACTGCTGTTGTCTATATATACTGCAGAGTTTTGGACCTCTTAAATATTTAAGGCTTTTCAAAGGCTGAGAGATTATAAGTGCAAAGGAACACTAGCAAACATTCTCATGGTAAATGTGACTTCAGAAATGGATGAACACCTTTTGAGGGTAAGGGTGATTGGGTTGCACCTTCTACATCAGGGTGAGATATCAGATTTCAGGGCTACACTGAATGCTGAGTCTATTGCCCCCAATGGAATCTTAGACACTAACTCATATTCAAATGTCAACATTTAAGTGTGATAATCTGGAATGAAATCCAACACTTTATAATCAATCCAGCTGCCTAAATGTAGATATGTGGCACTATCTGAAATGTTATTGCATGTCCCGTGTGCCTTCTAACTTCCTGCATTGATGACACTAGGTCTCCTATGAGTCCTGTGTCAAATATTCCAGCTCCATGTAGATATAGTGAATATTGCTAAGACCCATCAGATGACATCAGCACCTATGTTCAGGTGGCTAATTCAAGACCTTGGTGTCTTCAAACAAAATATTTGGATAGCAATTTCTGTGTGTGTGTTGTTGACAATGTTTGGCTATTTAGTGTCTAATCACTACAATTTTTCTTGTTCACAAAATTGGAATTTCAGAACAGCTAGAATTGAGAGACAAATCAGTAAGTTTTACAGTCATATTCTACAGTCTCCCTTCTATTCTAGTCCTTAAAGTGAATTGGACAACACATATACATGCTTGTAATGTGCTAAAAATGCTCTAGTGACTGGAAATAGTAATCTGTGTACTTTCTCCTTTTTAATGGCACTAGTGCAAGAGAGTATTCAGTCTGAGCTGGAAGTGAAGATATAAGCTTTACATGATCATATGTCAGATTTGCTGAGTACCATGCTGAGGTGCAGACAGTTATTTCTGTTGTATGATGGAACATAGAGAGCCAAGGTGAGAGTTTTAGTCTCATTGATATATTGCAATCTGAGCCCAGTGACAAGCAACCAATGTTTGCATTTCTTCCTTCTCAGCATGTGGATTTTCTTTTCTTTTTTTCTTTTTAATTTACTTTTAGCTTTATTTTTCCTTCCTTTTTCTCAACACTTTCCAATAATTTGTTTTTTTATTTAAACTGAATAACTGCCATTAGAAGAGGTTGATATCACCACCTTCAAAAATTAAGAACAATGATTCACAAGATGGGCTTCAATACCCACAAGAATTCATTAGGACAAAGTCTTTTTGTCATTGAGAAAGCCTAGGGTGACAGGCTTGAATAAACGGGTCTGTACTGCAGATGTCTAAAGACAGGTGTTACAGATGCCACCTCTGCTATTTCCAGGGTTTATAGATCATTTCTCTTCTCTTTTGGCATTGGATGTAGGGTGAAGGCACCAGGAGTGATCAGACTGATTCATTGTTCTTATGTGAGAGGTGAGAGGAAGAATCAATAAAGCTTCTGTGATATTTGTTCTAACAAAAAAATATAAGAACTCTGAAGTGGTTAAGCTAGATCCTGAACTGATAGGGGAATACATGGCCAGCTCCTTTGAAACCAGAGGCAGGTAGCAAATACATGTGGGAGTCTGGAAGCCGGATTTGCTGAGAACAGAGGTCTTGATGTTTTATCTGGAAGTGCTAAATAACTAAGAATTGACACAGTCAACCTAAAGGAAATAAGAAATGCTCTTGTCTTTAAGCATAATTAATGAAGAGGAAATAAGCAATCATTATACTGGTGATTGCAGTAACGATAGATGTAAACAGTAGACTTACATCTGAAGAAATTTCAGATGATTTTCTTCTTGGCTGAACCTGGGATAAACCGCGGACATATATTCCCGTTATTTACTCAGCTTAGCATGTAATGAGTTCAAACCTCACTAGTTTTCAGCCCTTCAGCAATGCAGACCTTTAGGAATTTACCAGTAGAATTGCAGCTTCCATTTCCAGAAAGATAAGAAAAGCGGGGTACAGATCCATTTAATTTTGTGTGGTAGAATTTCTTTTTTCTTTTGCACCTTCTAAGAATTTGTCTATGGACATCAGGGCTCTGAAGAAGATGAGACTGCCACCATACTGGCTTGAGTGAATTGCTTACTGATCTACCTCAAAGATGCTGTCATTAATGTACAACTTTAAGATATATTCACAGCAGACTTTAAAGTTTCATACTGTTTTAGTCTATTTAAGTTAGGGTCCACGTGTGACTGTTGGTCTACTATTCTGGTCTAACTGAAGCTTTAGACAGAACAATGAAGAATGCAGTGAAGTGAGATAATATGATAAAAAAAGAAAAAAAGCAGTTCTCAAGGATGTAGGAGGAAGCTATGCTGTTTTCTTTTTACATTGAGTCATAGAATCATAGAATGGATTGAGTTTGAAGGGACCTTAAAGGTTATTGAGCTCCAACTCCTTGCCATGGGCAGGGCTCCCACCCATCAGAACCCCATTCAACATAACCTTGAATGCCTCTAAGGATGGGGCATCCACAGCTGTTCTGGGCAATCTGTGCCAGTGACTCACCACTCTCTTAGGAAAAAAATTCCTTCTAGTATGTAATCTAAATCTCCCTTCTTTTATTTTAAAGCTATCCCCCCTTGTCCTATCGCTATTAGACTGTGTAATATCTCAGGCCCCCTCCTGTTTCTAATAAGTTTCCTTCATTTACTGGAAGGTCATAGTGAGGTCTCCCGGGAGCCTTCTCTTCTCCAAGCTAGACAAGCGCAGCTCCTTCAACCTTTCTTCATAGGAGAATTGTTTTTTCTTTGTTTCTTTCTCTTTAAAGATATTTTCTCTCTCACATGCTTAAATGTAACATATTTTTTTTTTTAACCACACATGTGTTCATCCCCATGTCCACAAACATATGAGTAACGATGGGCAAGCCCTAGTACTCTCATATTATGCTTGACATAACAGATCATGATAAATTCCCATGATAAATCCTGGAAAACCCAAGGACAGAAGCCCTAGGCTCTTATGTCCCTCTGCTCACAGCAGTGGTTAGTTAGACAAATAGATGTACTCATGTTTGAGAGGCATCACAGAAGTATTTAAAAGAATTAAAATGCATTATTGGACAGGCAAGGATGAGAACGTGCAACTGATGAATCTCAGCCATGCTGAAAATGCTGAAGCAGTCAAATCTCCATGGAGAGCTTGTACTAGCTGCATTTTGAAGCTCATGGATATCTCTCATGCATACAGTTATTTAGGTTTTAGTTTAAAATAACTGGAAAACTTACAAACATGGCTCCCAACACAAACCTGGCAGGTACTCTCAGCAGCCAGGAGGGCAAATGTAAAATAGCATCTCTTCAACTCCCTAAATTGTGTGAAATTCAAGTGCTGAGGAGAAAAACAGGGCCTGATGATTAAATGTAGAGAGCTGTCATTGCTGCATTATATTAAAATAACTTGCCTCTAGCAAACTGTGCACTATTTCTTTCTTTAAATCTGTCAGTTTTCAGGAGACTGTTACTTCAGCTGGCTGCATCAATAGCTTTGGAGCTATGTAAAGTTTCACAGTGAAGAGAGCACTTATAGATAGACTTTTTATGAATGGTGGAGTACCCATTAACCACTGAATAGCCACTGCCATGTGCAGGTTATATTTCCCTTTGCCTTAATGAGACTTGGTACAATCAGAAATTGAAAATAGTTCTCAGATGCATTTTTAAGTCACAACAAGGCTCTGGGCAAAATAGAACTCATTTGTTTGTGGATTGCTACCATTAATAAACAGATCAGTAACTTATTACTGCCTCAAGCGCAGCACTTTTAATAATGTCCAAGGCAGACAGCTGCTAAAGCTGCAAACAGCAACACAATGGAGCTGGTCTGAATGAGCAGAAGGAAGAGGAATAGCATGTCAGTGGCAAAGTCCCTGACACTTGGAGAATGAACAGAGGTTTCTCATTATAAAGTCTGCTCTTTCTATGTACCCTTTTTCTCTCTGAAACAGACTCTGGTGTCCTCCAATAGATCTCCATTAAGTTGGTGCTTTTTCTTGAAGCTCGAGGCATATTCTCTTCTACTTGACCTCTGGGATTTTTCTGTACTCCACAAAGGGCAGCCTTAATATGTCTTTGTGAGAAGTGATTTTCATGCTCCATGAAATTTTGTGCCTTAAAAATCGAACAGAACTGCCTTTTCTTTCTGCATTGACTTATTTTATTGGTGTGTTTTTTACAGCCAGGCTAGCAGGTAATTTGGAGATAAATATCTGTATGGTTTTTAATAGGTGCATAGCATATGCATCTCTTGTTCCTGTTTCCCTGTTTATAAGTCTCCTCAAAATTGTAGATATACATAGCTGCTTATTTTATTTTATTTACTTATTTAAAGTGGATCAGTACAATGATTTCTGTTGCCAGGTTAACTTAGTGATCAAGGGGGTTCAAACTCAAGACTCTCATTCACTGATTAACCAGACTCATTTACATAGCATGGAAAGCTGAGACAGGCATCCTCTGTACTGATTCCCTTAATTTCCAGAGATTCCTTGCATCTCATCCCCAGAAACAGCCTGCTCCTAGACACTGGTGTTCTGCCTCTGTCCTCTGCCTATGTTTCCCATTGAACTGGTGGGTGTACACGAAGCACGTCTCTCCTTCCAAGCGTGCAGATCTCCTCACAGCCTGGAGCTGGCTGAATGGCTGTGAAAACCATGCAGGTAAAATTGAGTCAATGTAGAAATCATTTGTGTGCATTCCGAGGGCATTTACATGCTTGATGTGTATTTGTGCTTGTGTGAATGTTTGTTGCATGGATAGGCATGTCACATTCATTTAGATAGCTCTTCTTTTGGAGGCAGCTGTGAAATTAAGAGCTTTTAGAGTTCACCAGTCCAGTTAAGGAAAGGCTAAAGAAGGTAAATGTGGGGAAAAAGGAACCTGAAATGAGAAATAAGGAGGAAAGAAGAGGAAGAGGCAGCTCTTGAAAATGTGTAGGATTGTATGGTAATGAATAAAGACTGTGCCAGCTTTATTATAGGGAAAGGGGCCAAGGACTGAGGTGAGAAAATCTGTGACTTTTTCATTTTGTAACAAAAATGAGGTGAAGGCCTGTATCAGAGAGAAAGTGTACCTCCTTTTTTATGGCTTCCTCAGGTGAGAGTGTGCACAGATGGGACGTGGAGCAGCAGGGAGGTCTGAACCATAGGCCAGCTGCTTTTGTTTCTAGACACCCTTGTGTGCATATTTTCCTCTTGTGGGAAAAGGTGGTCTGAGCAGGCTAAAGCAGGAGTTGTAATTACTAATAGTATGCTATCTTACCCTCAGATTACGTAGGTAGAAACAGAGGAATAAATAAATGCATCTGCTGATTGCGTCTTTCTCTGGGGAAGTACAAGTAGTCCCAGATATTTGCAATGTCTGAGTAGTAGGCTGTGCCAAAATTCTGGAGGAGTAATCATAACGAGTTATGGATGGGTACAAAATGAAAGGAATTGATGGGCTCTTCTCATCAACTGAAATAGTATTAATGAAGTAATGGATGAGGAGAAAAGGAAACGTCCTGGAAAATGCTAAAGGATGGGTACGCTATTACTTGTCTTAAAATAGATCCTACACCTTTAAAAACAATTATGGCTGAGGGCATTTATTGTTACATTTGATCTTATAAACTATTTAAGTCTTTAGCTTGCAGTTATTTTGTTTGCAGTAGGTATTGCACAGCACAGGCCTTAGTCCACGTTACATAACTCGCTGGATGATGGTTGTAGTGGTTTGCAACTAATTGATGTATCTGTGTTGTATTTTCTATAAAATCATATCCATCTGTGTGGATGATTTCAGTGAATTTTAGCAGGGTCTCTATAAGATGCTATTACTTCTGTCACGCAGAGACAACTATATAACGATTTGCATAATTATAGATGGAAGAAAATGTTAGCCTGCATATTTAAAACTGTTATATACATTTCCACCTCATTAAAGATCTCTGGAGCTAGGTAGCATACTCGGGTTGGAGATCAGGTGGCAAAGTGTATAGATAACATAATCTATATACTAGTGCTAAAGAGCTTCAGCTGAACAAAACCAATAGAGCTGTCCTTGCAAGCTAAAAAAGTTGCAGAGGAAAACTGATTTAAAGAGTGCTTCTGTGAATACACACATTTCTCTCTGTCATTGTAACTCTAACCTTGGGGATCAGTCACTTTGGATGTGCTAAAGAGATGCTTTCATGAATAAGTGATGATTGGTTTAATGTAATTAGGGATCTTAATAGGCGAAGTGGGAAGAAGGTTACAGCACTTGTGGTGTGAAAGCAAGGGTTTTCAATCTGCAATTCAGATCTTTTCTTCCTCTGTCTAAATCTGGTACTGTGTAAATTTTTGCTGGTGTGCATCCATGGGGTTGCTCAAGCCTATAGATAGCTCTGGATGTCTCAGTACATATTATGTGCCATGACCCTAGCAGACCTGAAAGGAGGCAGATTCTTGTGACCTCATGATAGTAGTTTCACCCTTATCTTGCAAACGTCTGAAAGCATTTCTGAAGATGGTCCTACATATGAGAAAATACGTGTACTTCTGCTATGTTTATTCAAATTGAATGGGTAGAATACATAATTAATTTAGATAAGATGCTTGTCTTTTCTCTATTTTTGCTCAATAAAAGCACAACAACATCATTTAGGGCTGGATCTAAATTGGCATGATAGAGAATGCCTTGGAACAAATGAAATTTTGCTGGAGGAAGGACTTTTACGGGCTATGGGATATATGGCCTACTCATCCTTGTAAACTGGTCTGAGTGGGGCTCAAAGCCATGGAGGAGATTCTGACCTGTATGAGGTTCTATGAGACATCTCTAGAAACACCCTCATTTAGAAAGGGTTATCTAAACTCTGTTGAGGATTTTCTAATTCTCTCCAAAATTTTTTCACTGAACCACTAAAATGGAGAAGATCCTTAGAAGCACAGGACTCTAGGATAACTTAACACAGTGTTCCTCAAGGTTGGAAAGCAGTGCTAAGAAGAGATACACACTCAAGTATCAGAATTGTACCTTTCTGAAGATGGTAGAGCATTCAGTTGGATGTCCACCAACAGTAATGGAGGACGCTGCATTTCTGTTTGGGGCCTCCATCTTCTGATCATTAGATCTCACAAATGTTTCTATTAAACTGACATGTTCTTCATACAGTTCTACTTATACCAGATAAATCTGATGTAAATGTGACGACAAATGTTTTTTGCAAGTTTTGTTGTGGGGGTGTAACTGATATTCAAATAAGCAGTGCCATGCAAATGAATATTATATAAACGTGGTGAATCATAGCAAGCTATGAACTGTACAACACCTAACTCATTATACCAGGAAAATAAAAGAAGAGTTAGAAATCTTTGACATGAAGAATTTCTTTCAAAACACCCAATTACATTTTCTAATCAGTTAGTATGCTCTGTACATGCATCATTTAAGTATTCCCTTATAGGCTTTCAAATACAAAACTGTAAAATGAAGATTTTGTAGTAACAGTCAACAGGGGAAAAGCAGCAAGCACCAGAGCAACATTAAATTGGTCCTAGTCCCCTTTGTTTTCTAGTAACACTTTTCCTGCTGGTTTTAGCAAAGGTAGAAAAATCATGTCATGGAAGGCAGTGGTAATTTTGTCGCTGATTCAGTACCATGAGATTTTCTCTGTGATACTTATCATTAGATAAAAGCACTGAGTAGTGGCAAACTGATTGATCAAGGTCACTGTAGAAGTACTTTTTGAAATGCAGGCAGCAATGTCCCAAAATGGCAAGCAAGTTCTAGTTCTGTCATTTAGATGCATGAGCAAAGCTTCAATAAACAGAAGGAACAGTGAACATTTATAAAACTCCTGCTCTGGGTCTGCTGGATGTAGCCTCGTTTGTCAATCTGAGGCCCTGAAAACTCAACGCTAAGATGCTTCCCAATGAATTTTGATTCTGCAAGGAGCTGCTCACCACAGGAACGATTTGTCTTTAGTCTGACTTGCTCGAATTTGTAATGGTTCACCTTTTTATTTTGTATGCTGGCCCAAAGCAAAAATGTGAGGAATCTATTGCTGAATCACCCTGTCTCGTGCAAAACTAGTTTGGAGACAAAAGAGATGGTAACATCCATTTTTGGAAAAAACTTGTGTGCATTGTTAGTTGTGTGCCAACCTCCTTTTCATTCCAGAATATTCAACAGATAGCAGTGAACTTGATGTTTCCATAACAGCCAGAATGACAATTTTATATCTATTGATTCATCAAATGTTCCACTTCTGGCAATTTTT
Source organism: Oreortyx pictus (assembly GCA_036925125.1). Taxonomy (NCBI): domain Eukaryota; kingdom Metazoa; phylum Chordata; class Aves; order Galliformes; family Odontophoridae; genus Oreortyx; species Oreortyx pictus. Next base: position 29,701,631 of record JAUPFR010000001.1, read on the forward strand.
GTTTAATGTTATTGTTTGGAAGCTCTTCTCAGGGAAGTGGCTTCCCATGTGCTGCCTATAATGCAAACTCTATCTAAAAAGGCAAAATAGTTGGATAAAGTGAGAAGTACAACATGGCAATGAGATAAACTTGAGGAGATCTTGAAGATGATCCACAAAAGGGGCCTTGGTAAAGTTTATGAGAGTTATTTCCCAGTCATGGAGAAGAGCAAAGATGAAGATGTAACTGCTACTCCTTGAAAGTGCAGAAAATCTGTGGTGGAAGCTCTGAGGCCAGATATTCAGCAGGATGGTGGTGTCTGGTCAAAAAGGAAGTAGTGAAGGATGAAGAATGCTGTTTGACTCAGGTTATGCCCTGTTGCAGGTGAGAGTCAAGCTCTTCATTGCTGCTGCTGCTTCTTCTGATCCTAAAAAGTGCATTCTTGCCCATCCAGTGGTGCAAAAATAATTAAGGAGCCTAATCCCTTGAGCTCAACCCTCACTGCCAGAAAGTTCACAGCACCTAGGATAGCTCCTAGATTCACCAGTTTGAGGTTGTTTTTCACCTTAGGTGGTGCAAAGACCTGTTTCTATCAACATGTTGATTTTACAAAAGCTCTGTATCTTGTGGGTCACTGAAGAGAGACAGGAATAGCCTTGTCTATCTGAAATGGATCTCTCAGAAGGGTGTCTCTTGTTGCTCTGTTTGCAACAGGAAGTATTTGCATTTTGGAATTTCTGGATCATTTTCTCAGATCTCCCTGTATGCCAAGGATCTGTTCCTAGTATTAGACACAATCACAACTCACTCAGGAGTTGCATGGGTTCTGGATTATCACTTTCAAATGAAACGCTGTGTGAGAACCTGAAGTACGTGTGAAGGTTAATGTATTTTATCATCTCATTTTTGGCATTGCTTACTATTATATGTACAAGTGGGTTTCCTCCTCAGACAGTGAGCTGCTGATGCAGTTCACCTCTCTTATTTCTTGATCAGTAAGATCCTATAGTCCATTTTGAATAGTTTTACTTTTTCCATTTGAGACCACAGTTAAAATGACTCTGCTTTGTTACCAGTTCACTAATAGCATGACTAACTTCAAATCTGTATATCACTCTGAGTGAAAACATTTCTGGGGATGGGAGTGGTAAGGTGGATAAAGAGCCCTTAGCCCAGTACTGCAGCGTTGTTAGACTGACAGCTTTTTGTTGTGTGATTAGCACAGAATTGTTTCTACAAGTTTGTCTTCAGAAGCTCTCCTTTGCTACAGCAAGGTACAGCAAGCTAATTCCTTTGCAGCTTAAATTCTGCAAAAGCTGGTGAGTTTTCCATGGGAGTGGAGACAACAGGCCACATAAATTTTTTCCTTTCATCCCACACCCTGCATTATTTAGGTGTCAGAGTTTTTCAAATGACTGTTCTGTCAAGCCCTGTGAGTTTGTAATGTCTTCCTTTTTGATGGTGGAATTAAAGATGTACGCTAGCTTTATGTTGCATGAAAGTAATTTTTTACGCTAAGACAAAAAATGCATGTTTTTAGGTTTCTTTGTCATTTTCAGTGAGCTTCTACAGACATGTTGGTTGATTCCTGCTGAGGGAGCTATCTTGTTTTATACTGCTTTCTTGCTTGAAAATTTGTTAAGAGCAAAATTACTATCACTGTTTCCTGGTAACAATTAGGGCAATGTCCAACTGTATCCAGAAAGGGAGAACTTTGTCTGGTGAGTTGTGACTGTGCTTACTTACCTCTGGGGGACTTTCTTCTATCCTCTCTTTGATTTTAGTGGGATCTAGGGTGCACTTTTGAGGCTCTATTCGCTTCACTTTAAAGGACACTAATGGTATCTCCATTCTAAATGAAAAATGCCCCAAAAGCATGTTTCATTATCTACAAGAAGAACCATGAAGGAATAGGATAAACTCTGAGCTCTTTGCAAGTCTAAAGCTAAGGAAGATGAACCCAGTGAAGAAGAGCTCTGTATTGTCTTGAATTTTAAATGGAACTCGCATGATTCTTATGTGAGCAACGAGAGCAATGAGCCTCTCTTTCTTATTAAAGCATACCACAGAGTGATGTGAACTCTTCATGTAACCCTGAATCAATGTATGTATAAAAGACTGTCTTCAAATTTGGTTCTGTGAGGAAACATTTCCAAAGTACATTTGAAAGGCCTGTATCATCAGAAGTGCATCTGAATTTGTTTGCCCTTAAGCTAGTTGGCCACAGTGTTAAAAGTGATTTTGAAGATGAGTATCTGAAAATCCTGGTGATTACCTCGTTGATACTTTGGGCACTTAGGCATCTATTACCAGGGGCAGTCCTTGTCTGCAGTGATGCCTCTTTTTCCTTGCCTTTAACAGGGAATGTGAAGCTGTAGGACTTGGTGTAAATACAGATTAATTTCAACAGGAAAGATCTGTGGTTTGGAAGCAACATTTATCAAGGTGTGGAAGAAGTATGAAATAAGGCATAGCAATAGCCACTTTTTAAGTCATTTCTTTTTTTCATTACTGTGAGATACTGCAAAGAACGGATCATTTGACTTCACAAAACATATTTGCTTTGGAATAATAAAAAAAACAAAAATCCACAGCAGCTTCCCTTCTTTTCTTTTAAAGCTTAAAAAAAATCAATACTTTTTAGCCTTTCAAAATCCATGAAAGTTTATATGATCCAGTAAGCGACTGATAACTGTAGAAATAAACAAATGGTATTAAAATGAGAAAGAACGAGGGATGCGTTTGATCCCAAAATCAATCTGCACAATGCCTTGTTTGTTGGTGATATTGAAATAAACAACACAACATCCAGGTTTATATGTCACCTCAGAGGACAGCTGCAAAGATTGGTGTGAAGTCTCAGGACACTAAGCCTACTGAGTCATTCCAAAAGGGCTAAGTAGCTTGTTCTGCAGCCAGCAGCAATAGATATTTTGATAAATATTTTGAAGATTTTTTTGGTGTTGTTTTGCCTTCCTGATCTTGGAAAAAGCCACTAGATGGCACTGGCTTTTCATAGCTGGAAAATAAGCGCTGTTTTATCAGAGGAAAATGTGAGGCTCTTGTTTCACAGGGTTCTGCTTTGTGTCAGTAGGTGGCAGATTTGGGCTATCTATGATTAAAAAAATAATAAAAAAAAAGAAAATAGAATCAGCACCAGAGGTTTAATGTCCTCTGTTGTATCTTGCAAAACTATTTTCCTTTCTTTTTCTCAAGCCTTCTACATGTAAAAAAAAAATAATAAAAAATTATGAGTGGAATGAAAAGAGGCTGTTGTTTAAAACCCTTGTTTCATCTTTTCAAATTAAGGGCAGAAATATACTAGAAAATAAGAACCTATTAGAACCATTAATAAAAAGGAAATGAAAACATAAATGAGTGAGAACACAGCTCTAAAAACAATTTCCAGTTGAAGTTTCATAGTTAATCAAACGAAAGTTCTAAGATACATGAATTCTTGTAAGGCAAAATAGTGAAATGTCTCTTGGTTTAAAAACGTGTGACAGGGTTACTTTTCACTTCTGTGATGCCCAATGTATCTCAAAGCCACCTTCTTTTCTTTTCTTTTTTTTTTTTTTTGTTTTTTTTTTTGTTTGTGGCATTTTAAATAAAACTACAGAGGAAAGGATGCCAAAAGATGATAAACTCAATATTGGCTATATTTTTGGATGTTTGTGCTCTCTGTCGTGCAAGAAATCTGGTAAGGAGGTGTGGCTCCCCTGAAATAAATACTCTATTTCCTCATGAAGCAATAGTTTTCAGCTTAGCAGTCCTGAGAATCCTAACAATCAGACCCCAGATGAGCTGCTGGGAAGGAGTATGCCTCAATGGGACTGGGACAGACCCAGCTGAGAACTGGGCTTGCTCCAAGACAGCAGCGGAGTGGCCACAGTTGATGTGATGCTTTGTTTGGAAATCAGCTTTCAAAGGGTATGATATGATGCTGTTTGCAGGACCTGAGCTTTTATATCTGCAAGAAGGGTTCTGTGAACAAGCAAACAGAGACGATCTGAGCCCGGGAATGAAACTTCAGTCTCCATCCTCCTGATACCCTACTATGGCATGAGGTGTCTCCTTCTATTTGGAGCTGAGAACTTTGTATGTTACCCTCCGTGTGCTTTTATATTTTTTCTTGTAAAGTAGTGGGTGGTGTCTGCCTTTTTTTTTTTTTTTTTTTTGGTGTGTGTCCTTTTGCTTTAATCCAGAAATGTTGTTGGAACTGTGCCACCCTCTTATGTAACAGGCCGGTGCAGTCACCCAAGCAGTAACAGCCTGAGCTCAGCTCCCACTTTCCCCAGGGAGGCTGCGGTCCATGTCTCTCAGCTCCCAGGAAACACCAGACCGTGGGGTGCTGGTGTGCAGGAGCTCTCTTTTCACTTGTCCTGCTCATGGTGCACAGAAAAAGACATTACTGCAGTCAGTGTAGAAACATGAGTGCATCCCCAGAGGGATGTGGGCCTGGTGCTCCTTATTGCTTTGAAATGGGTGCATGCAAGGCTATCTGGTGAGGCTGCTTTTGTTCTCACTTGCTTTCTGCTCTCAGCACCAACAAAATTAACTCTTTCCTATGCAGTGGAAGAACTTCAGAAAGATGCTGAGGAACATAAGCAGCGAAATACCTGAGTGTAAAAACCCATTTATTTTCAGATCCTCTTTCAGGAGACAGCTGAAGGCTCAAAACCCCTCAGACAGTGGTGAGGATCGAATCCAGGTCCCTCTGTGATGCTGTAACAGCACTGCTGCTGTCACTGCACACAGGTGGGGGCAAAGGCTCCTCCTCTGCCCTCCTTTCCAAAGGAAGCTATGCAGACCACAGTGTGTGATGAAGGCCCTGTTTGTGTAGGTGTGTTGAGTGAAGAACATGAAACAGAAGGGGAGTTAGAGTGGGTTTCTGAATGCTGATTTGTCTTGGGCATTACATGGACTACATTAGTGCTGTCTGCACTGAAGGTTTTCCTGTGCACATCCCGAAGGTCTTTAGGCAGTGAGGGAAATAAGAGAGACCTTTGGGACCACGTACATCTGAACAAAGGTTTCATCCCTGCACCCTAAATCCCATGTTCTGCTCCTTTCTCTCTTCTAAAGGGTTCCTAAATAACTCTCAAAAGAACTCAGAACAAATCAATTGATGTGCTTGAACAGCACCGAGCAGACATATTTCACTCCCTTCTATAGCTCTGGAAGCTCAACAAGCTTCTGTAAACTCTGCTGGGGCCGGGAGTTGAATGGTCTGGCAGAAGGATAGGAGAGATTAGACCACTGTATTACACCTAGAGCATATATAGTCCCTTAGGGATGTGTGTGTAGGATGGATTGGGGAAAACTGGATCAGAAACATAGAGTGCACAACAACTCCAGGCACATTACACCGATGCCTGCTGCTTGGGCAGGATAAACGCAATTAGTTCTACCTGCTGTGCTAATCCTACAAATCTCATCCCAGCCAATTCATTGAAATTGCATTCTCTAGCTTTCCCTTTGTTTGTCACGTAGACGTTCTCGTGCCTAATTCTGTGAGTTTAACCAGGGCTCTGCTCTGCACACCACTGCTGGAGGGAATCATAGCAGGAGTCATAACCTCATATGTTCTGCCTTTAAAACTTCCAGCTGACACCATCCTCATCTCAGAACAGCTATGAGCTCGTGCAATTCCTGCTGCAGTTCAGTATCCTGATTAACGCAGGCGTGACATTAGCCAGCATCTCCCTCTCAGACTTAGCATAGGAGTCATTTCTTTCAGCTTTAGCTGTGTAAAAAGAACATACTCCAGCTATTTTTCTGAGCAGCCTTACTCTAAACAAGAGGAATTGTCACTTCCCAGTGTTAGTGTCTATCCATTCCCCCATCATTGACCTAGTTGTACAACAACAACAATTTCCCATTCTTTCCCTTGACTACTGAGGGAACTGTCAGAGCTGGCTGAGACTGGAAGTGTTAATTTGAGGGTCTCAGTGCTGAATGATGCGAATACCTCATCTCTGCAAAAGAATCTGAATAATCCTGGACCTGATAGCTGTAGTCCAGGGCTGCAGGCATTTCTCTAGTGCTGCTCTCTGCTTCCTTAATGACCACAAGAGAAGTATTTCAGTAATTTGATAGAATTGGTCAGATTGAGATTGGCCTCAGAAGGTGTCTAAGTTCAACATACAGCTTAAAGCATGTCCAACTGTGGGGTCAGACTAGGATTCTCAGGAATTTATACATTTAGGTTTTGAAAAATGGCCGAGGAAAACCAGCTCCACTGCATGCAACTCTGAAACTAGTTTTATTTATGCCCACTAAGATATTCTTGTTCTTATGACATGCTGCTGTGAAACAGCCTGCCTCTGTCTTCCCAATTACTTCCTCAAAGACACTGGGATCTGCTGCATAGTCCATCTGATGCTGTCTCATCTCCAGGCTGAACAAATCCTACACCCTTGGTCTCTCCTTGCAGGGCTCCAGACCTAGCCATCATGGTGGTCTTTGCTAAACTTGTTGTACCAGAGCAGTTTTCAGTTAATGTTCTCACACTAGCGTGCAGAATATCACTCACACACCCCATTAAGATCCGCTTCAAGCCTGGACTCCCAGAAACCATGATGAGGACCACACTTGGTGTCATGGAAAAGTTGCTGAAGAACAGAAGCTGACAGATTTATTATTGAGGTGAGACTTCCAAGTCTGTTTTGAAGACTTAGTTTTCTGCCCAAAATTTTCAGGCATGTAAAAGAATGCCAGCTGCTCTATTGTTGCTGTCCGACCCAGTTGAGAGGAATCACGACTTCAGCCTTGAGCAAGATGAAGGTTCAGAAGTGTTCTAGTGTCAGGCATCTAAAACAGTTAAGAAACTAAAAAGGAAGGTAGAAATGTACCTTGTGAGTTCTTTCACAGATATCAATGCCTAATCCTACTCCACTCAAACTCTGCTGTCTCCAAATTCCATTGTTCCATGAACTCTATGCCCATGTACATATTCTCGTGTTTTTTGTTGACTCTGGATAGACTCAGATGCTTAGAAACTGTTATCCGTAGAAGAATTCTACATTCATGGCATTTCTTTTGTGGTTCAACAAGCTGATATTTCTTCCTGCAACTGATCTTGTTGCGGTGAATCGAAATATTATCCCTCTGTTTAAGATTCAGTACAAAGCAGTGTGGTTCTGACATGACCATGTTTGAAATGAAGCAATGTCCAGCATCTGCATTTATGAAAGAAGTTGCAGTTCGTTCTTACCACTAGATCTATACACAATGTGAAGAACTGATTAGAGACAGATTGCAGATGAGATTCCTGGACATAAGGAAGAAGTTTTTTGCAATAATGGTGGTGAGGCACTTGAGCAGGTTGCTCAGGGGGATCTGATCTTGCAGTGAGAGTCCCTGTTCATTGAAAGGGAGTTGGACTAGATGGCCTTTAATGGTCTCTTTGAACTCAATCAATTTTATCATTCTATGATTCTATGCCTGAGTTGGTATTGTTTCAATTTAGAGGCTACCTTGATTCTTCTGGGGATTTTAGATCAAGTGTCACACTGATGTCTGCTGCCTCTCTGGACTGAGTCACTAGTTGAAGGTCACAGTTGCACTGACTTCACATTGTTCTGTTCTAGACTATTCTACCTCCATCGCTGGTTACAAATTTACACAATTGCTCTAGGCTACTTGGGAAGGGCTGTATGTCCCTGTGCATGCCCTATCCTAGCTGGGGCAAAAAGGCAGCAGCAAATCTGGCTTTTCTACTTGCCTCTGCAAGCCTCTTATAAGAGGACAAATTCATCTCCTCTCTTCCTTCATTTGCTATTAAAGCAATCCCAGACTGAGATGTTAACAAGGACTGGATTTCATCTCAGTTTATTTCTTTGACAAATGTGGTATTCCTTTACTGCTTTGGCATTAAGCACTTTTTAAAATGTAAATTTCTCAGCTGCAAGGAATCACATTAAAAAAAAATATTCAAAAAGCAACTGTCTAAATCAAAGACTAATTGGCTGCCAAATTATGGGTTTATGCAACTCCCTCGTTGCAGCTTGTTTTGTTTTTTTTTTTCCTTTTCTTTTTTTTTTCCCCCAGAGGTAAGTAAAAAAGCACCAGAAAAGTCACAAAAAAATATTTTTGTTTTCCTTTCATAATAAAACATGTGATGTCAACCCATTTACTTTGAAAACTGCTGCTGCCTGCAGTGAAACACCTGAGACTGTCTGTCCACTGTCAGTTTGCTTCCACATGGAAATTGAAACCACTCCCATGATCAAATCCTGACCAAGAGGAAACTGAGACAAGGAGCATCATCACTAGCAATATACACGGTGAGTCTGGAATGGATGTAGACACCTCAAAGACCTGGCCTTTATGTCTTCTTTGCACAGGGGGTTAAGAGAATCATAGAATCATGGAACCATTAAGGTTGGAAATGACTTCTAAGATAATCAGGTTCTACCATCCACCTACCAACAATACTGCCCATACCAATCATGTCTCTAAGTACAATATCTAGCCTTTCCTTCAACACTTTCAGGGACTGCGACTCCACCACCCCTCTGGGCAGACTGCTTCAGTACCTCACCACTCTTTCTGAGAAGAAATTCTTCCCAACAGCCAACCCGAACCCCCTGTGGCCCAACTTACAGCCATTCCCTCTAGTCCTATTGCTGTTACCTGGGAGAAGAAGCCAACCCTCACCTTTCAGGATGCTGTTGAGAGCAATTAATTCTGCCCTGATCCTCTTCTTCTCCAAACTAAACAATCTCTATTCCCTTTGCTGCTTTTCGTAAGACTTGTGCTCCAGACTCCTTGTCCCTCCCTGGACACACACCAGGGCCTTGACATCACTAAGACTGCCTTCCTCCCATTGCTATGGCAAGAGACGTGAAAAAATGTGATCTTCTGTAACTTGGATTTTTTAAATTTCATTTCTCTCTGGTAGGGCTGTTTAGGGGCAATATGCAAAGTGATGCAGCTGGTAAGCTTTACTGTGCAGGCCTGCATGGTAGTCTCAGTCTCACACACAGGGAACTTAATGGGAGCATGGAATTACTTTCTTTGCAGATGTTTGCTATCACACAGGTGGAACACTCTGAACTAAGACCCACAGGGCACTGGAGTTAATGCAAGACTTGAGGTACATTATTTTGGGTCAGTCTCTTTGCATTTGACCCACAATAGGCATGAAATTAGGAGATGGTTGGATGGTCTCCCCAGGATGTAACAAGAGTCAGATCACATTTTCCTTTCTTCTTTCTTTCTCTCTGTGACAGTTCCTCGTCCTGCCTCAAGCTCTATTCGTGCCAGCCTTTCAGAAACATCATATGCAGCAGACTACCTGTATGCAGTGATCTTCTTCTCTATATGACCTTGCAAAGATGCTATTCTTCTCCAAGTCTGTGCCAGGATTTTCTCTTAATCCTTTGTTGCAATATCAGTATGATAATTCACACTTGCAATGAAGAACAAGGATTTCAGACAAATTACAGTGAAGCAATAGGAGTTTCTAGTAAAGCACTTGCCTTGTTTCTCCAGCTATAATTCTTACCTTTTCCTCTAAGTTTTCCCACTGATCTGTGTTTATCAGGATAAATAATCCACTGCCACTGGGGAACTGTACACCTGACACTATGCTGCAGACTGATTAGTCAGGAATTACCATTTACAGTGGGAATAGAGACCTGATTCTTCTGCTTCAGCTATATGGTACCTCATTAGTGGATTAGGGGAGGTTGGGGTGGGGTGGTGAATCGAGTCTCCCTATTTTAACAGTATATGGACTCTGAGAATTAATGAGGATTTTATCTAGGAAAGGGCTTATGTTGTGTGTTTACATACACTAACCAGGGTGGTGACATACCTTCACCTTTGAAATATACTCTCCAGTAAATAATAACTTAGAAAGAGAAGGATACAAATACCATTCCAAGAGCTTTTCGAACTGTACTGCATCTTTGCTGTGTGAAAAATAAACTGCAAAATGGAAAGATGAAGAATGAGCCTACCATTTTGCATCCTCACCTTTAAAAATAAAAAAGTAGTTTTAAAATGCATAAAAATGTTCCGCCATGATGAATTGCACATTTATAACCCTATTTAGTGAAGTATTTTACCTTTGTAATTTTAGAACTGTCATTTTGACAAAAAATATAGATGAGCAAGTTGGCCTTTCACATTTAATGTTTTCGTTCTTATTTGCAATTCACCAGGTTCAGCTTTGATTAAAGAAGTGGTATAAATGGAATGCATAATGGTCAGGACTTGAAGAACATATTACTCTGACACTGCAGGATAAGACTTTTTTTTCTTTGTATAAGCAGATTTGGATTCTTCACCTGAGAAACTTCTTGAGCCTGGGCTGCTGCTGGCTTTGTCACATCTGAAATGCATCTCGTCTTTGACTCCAAATTTACATAGAAAAAGACTCTTGATTTAAAGTGGAAAAGACAAAAGTCGGTGGAAAGGCATATTTATAAACCCACACTTTATTTTAGCAGGCTTTCAATGAGTGAATCATCTTTTGCAGTCTGACTTTGACCTGAGATGGGCTGCGGCTGCTGCAAAATATTTTGAGGCTAAGACTAGGTGGTGATTAAAAGAGGCTCTACTCTGAACTTGGCACCTCCAGTTGATGGGGAATTTCTTCCACACTGGCTCCCATGGATGCTCAGGATAATGTGACCCTGAATTAATTTAAAGGAAATGTTTTTTTCTCTACTCTACAACTCAGAGAGTTGTTTAACATCTTTATCTCCTTTCCTGTGAGAGCATCAGGTTTTCCACATTAAGTCACATAAGTTCCACATAAGTTTGTTTTCCACAAAAGTCAGTTTGCAAGAAAAAAACAACACAACCTGCTAAAGCAGTTTGCTTTTTAAATACTCAAATTCATAACTGTTGTTTTGGTAAATACAAGAAAAAGACAAATTCTCTCTTCCTTGACTTACTCCAGTTAATATCTTTTGTATTACAGTTTAACATGTAAATATATATTTCTAATGGAACCATACTGTATTGATATTTACCAACTGAGATCTGTAAATCCAGACAACCCTTTTGAAAAGCTATGTAAATCATTTAGTGATCATTAAGGCAAGTACCTCAGGAATGAATTAGGCAGTCATTTAGTGGCTAGTAGCAACGTCATGAATTTATCTACCAAGGGTATGATATTACTTTCGCTATGTGCTGGACTTAGTTTTGATTTGTGCATTTTGTTTTGTTGTGTTTAATCAGATGGTCTTCTCCTCAAAAGTCTATGAGAGTGGATTTTTTTTTTCCAGGGTCCATATCAGCTTGGATGAAAAGTATATAAATAAATAACTGAAGAGGAAGACAGATGTGAGAAACAAAAGAGATAACAGAATTCAATTACGGTATTTGGAGAAGGGCCTGACAGAAGGCATGAAACATCTACGTATCTAGGAAGGCCAATTTTAGGAACTAGAGTACTGGTACACTGAAGCATTCATTCTTCGTTTTTAATTTCATTCTTTGGATGCTGGTTTGCAGCAGATCACTCATCAGCATCTTTGAGCCAGCAAAAGATCCGACACCTGGCTTCCCAATCCTATTCCAGGGAATTTCATAAGCAGTTTATGCAAAGCTGAACAATCTTGAGATACTGAGCCCATCATTTTAGATAATTTATCCTGTATTGTTTAAGAATCTTCCTTTAAAGGTAGAAACTGGAGATCTGAATATCTTGGAAGAGAAATTCAACATTTTCTGCTTCTGGTTTGGTGACAACTGAGGGAAAGATGCAGCTCTTTCAGGTATTTTTTATGCCAGTCTAGGTTTGTGAAAGCTTTCCCAGCCAAAACTATTTGTCAAATTAATGTTGAATTCACAAACTGTTTTGGAATGGATGAAATTGCTTTTTGGGGATATGAATAGTTTGTTCACAGGAAGAAAAATGTGCCCAGCTCTGGTGTATTATATTGGCAGAGTTGCACCCAAATATTGCTAGAAATAACTTTCTGACTGAGGAAGGGTGACGAATCCCACACTTAACCTTAAACATACACTTAAAATCTTTCCTGAATGCAAACTATATTCATCCTAATGGAAGTGTTGGGCCTAATTTTCCACTGCTTTATGTGCTCCTGTTAGTCTGGGCAGGCTAAGTGCTAAAAGAATGCAATATGCAAGTTGTTTGCAAAAGTGTTCACCTCATCCTCATCTTTTTTTTCCAGAAGCATTTATGCTTAGGCAGGTTTCTTTGACAGCAGAGAAGCAGGTCCAGTTTGTTAAAATGCCACATTTTTGTATTGGTCTGTCTCATTTGGTTTGCCTGTGAAGATTATTCAATGAAGAGTCTCAAAAGAGATAAACGAGATCTTTTGCTAACTGCACCTTTTCACATCAGGGCAGTAAAAACATTTAAGTCAAATAAGACTCTTCCAGGCTGAGTGTGACACCTTTGCTGCACCTTTTCTTCCTTCATTGCCACTTATCCCACTTAACGGTGGCTTGATTAGCTGACTAAGTGGAAATGCTGAACTGTAGCTGAAATTCTCTCTTTCCCTATCAGTTCTTGAAAGGCCAAAATGATAAATGGAATTCAAATCTCATAGCCTCACTTGCATCACAAAATGTCAAGCCAACCACTTTGTCTGGGTTCAGTGTTTCTTAAACTCTGTTCCCTGCCTACTCTATCCATCTTCTTATGTGTTTGTATATGTGCATGTGACAGAGCACATATATGTATTTAAAGATCAGAGTTAGTTTGTCTTGAGTTGTAGGCACAGAGATATGGAGGATTTTAATATTTATCTTTAGTCTTTCCTACTCATTAATTTTCAGCGATACAAAGATCTGATGCATGAAGGTAAGAAAATGAGAGGAAGGAAAAAGAAAGGAAAATATTTGGAAAATCCAGAACTGTCTGGGTTGTCCCTATTTAGAACACGTGGAATTCAAGTTTGCTGTGAAATGGAAGTACAGCCCAAGGCTATGAAGGAGTATTAGGCTCTTTTAAAATCAGAATGGCTTCTTATAACCTTTTAATAGCATGACAGGACTACTGGCAAGACTGTGGTTGGTATTCTGGGCTGGGAGGAACTCACTGAATTGCCAAGGCTTTTTTTTAATACCTTTCCTTGGAGAAATCCCTTTTTTTTCTCCTGACAAAAAATTATGTTCAAGGCCCAATTTGAGGATTTGTGACCTCTATTTATTACAAGCTTCTGATAATCTCTGTGATAGACATAAGAAATATGCAGAAGGCTTGACATGGCATCAAGTCCACTTGAACCTTCTGCTGAGGGTAGCCGTAAAGTCATTTCCATAACAAAAAACACTGATGCTCACTTCCATATCAAAATATGAATTTACAATAGAAGATCAAAAGATCAAAATTGGTGTAATTTGCCTCTGGAGAAACCAAGAGAGATCATGTTCAAAATTGTCCCAAGGTCCTTTTCAGTCCTGGGAATCAAAACTTTTCTCACCATGATGACAAAGGCAAAGATCTTTGAATAGCTGCAGACTATCAGTTTTGGGCAGATGTGCCTACCTGCCCCTGAATCTGTGACTGTTTGCAGCCTAAATATGTGAATGAGGCACAGTTGCATGGCAACTAAGACAGATTAGTATTACAAAGAGCACTAGTGTGTAGCTGTAGAATCTACCGTCCTGGACATTACAATGCTGTTGTATCTTACAATTACAATTTTATCACCTTGTGTGTTGTGCACCTGTGACTGTTTCAGGCTTCTAATTGTACAAAGCTCATTCTGGTGAAAGGATCATGAGCATTTTCAAGCAGTTTATAATGAGGATGTCATTGCTTTTCATAGCGTTAACAAGATTACCATCATGTGTTCATGAATACTTAAGCACATTCAATAAAAAGGATGGGAAGTGAAGAGGATGAACTATTGCAGCTATGAGACTGTTAATCAAGGCTGTAAATTATCTATATCCTTTAAATTCATGATAGAACAGCATCATCAAAGCACTGTTTCACCATCCGGCTGCAGTCTGAAAACAAACTCTCCTTTTATTTTTCTTTTTAATTTCTTTTTAATTTCTTTCTTTCTTTCTTTCTTTCTTTCTTTCTTTCTTTCTTTCTTTCTTTCTTTCTTTCTTTCTTTCTTTCTTTCTTTCTTTCTTTCTTTCTTTCTTTCTTTCTTTCTTTCTTTCTTTCTTTCTTTCTTTCTTTCTTTCTTTCTTTCTTTCTTTCTTTCTTTCTTTCTTTTTTCAGGAACATACCATTTTCTGCGAACTTTGAAGATGGATTTTTTTGCTCAGAGTCCCAAAGCACATCTTGTCATGAGTACTGCCAGAACTCAAAGGAATTCAATGTATTGCATCTGTGGGAGGATGTGACACTGGTCTGATGCTTTACTATTCAGGCCGTCAAATGTGCGGATTTCTTTCCAGGCAGCTCCATCCATTTATTTACTGATTTTTCTACAGTACTACCTTCTGCCACCTAATTTATTATTGTTTCTTCTCATTCATGCTCCCTCTGTGACGTGGAAAATTCCCAATGCTGCACTACTCTGGGGACACAGGACCCTGAAGTCACAGCGCTGGTGGGTACTGTATGTGATGGAAAAACACATTAAATTCCTTGGATACATCAAGGGATGTATTCATTAGGGAGGAATAATTGCATGCACCAGTACAGGTTGGGGGATGACCTGCTGGAGAGGAGCTCTGAGGAGAAGGACCTGGGTGTACTGGTGGACGACAGGTTGACCATGAGCCAGCAGTGTGCTCTCGTGGCCAGGAGGGTCAATGGCATTCTGGCATGCATTAAAAAGAACGTGGCAGCAGGTCAAGGGAGGTGATTCTCCCCTTCTACTCTGCCCTGATGAGGCCTCATCTGGAGTACTGTGTCCATTTCTGGGCTCCCCAGTATAAAAAAGACAGGGATCTCTTGGAAAGAGTCCAGCGCAAAGCCACGAAGATGGTGAAGGGCCTGGAGGATCTCCCCTATGAAGAAAGGCTAAGTGAGATGGGTCTCTTTAGCCTTGAGAAAAGAAGACTGAGAGGGGACCTGATCCATGTTTATAAACATCTGAGGTGTGGGGGACAAAGTGGCGAGGCCAAACTCTTTCCAGAAGTGTGTGGAGACAGGACAAGGGGAAATGGCCAGAAATTGCAGCACAGGAGGTTCCGCACAAATGTGTGCAAGAACTTCTTTACGGTGAGGGTGATGGAGCACTGGCACAGACTGCCCAGGGGGGCTGTGGAATCTTCTTCTCAGGAGATATTCAAGACCCGCCTGGATGCCTACCTGCGCAACCTGGTGTAGGGAACTTACTTTGGCAGGGGGGTTGGACTCCATGATCTCTTCAGATCCCTTCCAACTACTATGATTCTACGATTCTATGATTCTAAGAGGGACAAAAGAGGGTGATGGACTGAATTTTGACCCAGAGGTCGAGTGATGTTGACCAGTTCCTGCCAACACAATTTTGGAATACCTCCATTAGTAGAAAATTCCTGTTAGCGTAGCTGTGTGAGCAGCAAGGAGTGACTAATAGCTAAATAGTTTGGACAATCCGGTATTCCCACAGACTCAGGCCTCTTTTCCTTGGTGGTGTGGACAAAGTTTCTGAATAATAACCATGCTTTCAGCTCCCTTCTTGGGTCTCTACCGTGGAAGCAAATTGTTAGAACCTTTTCAGGGCTACAGTGCTTCCTGGTGAACTGTTCAGCTCTGAGTAGTAACAAACTAACAAAATTCTAACTTGTTCCTTATCTTTTCTCTTCACAAGAATCACTCTGAAATATTTTCTGTCATTCTTAAAACTGAAATACATTGCTGCGTAATTAATTATTGTTGCTGTGATACTGCGATAATTCCCAATATCTGGAAGTTATTGCTAGCACTTAAATGCTTGCTTAAGTGCTTTGAATACATAGAGGGAGTGTTAAATTCTGGGCTCCAGTGAATAATCCATTTTTAAAATTCAGTATTACACTTCAGAGGATGTGGAGACAAGGAGCTTCCATCTATTGCATGTCTCTAGCCTTTATGTAAGAGTTTAATGATCCTTTCATCTTTTAGTTCCTTTATGTCTCTTGAATCTTTCCTCCTAACTATATGGTGGGTCACTGTGGGCAAGGAGAAAGGCAAATGTTGTCAGCCCATCTTAGCCTATTATGTCACTCAATGATTAGTAGACTTCCATAAAATGTAGAAGAAAGAGGTGATTCTGAGCCTTCTCTGTCCGACCAGCAAATTAAAACTGGGCTCCTGTGTGACAGCTAAAATGACCAGAATACTGAATAAAAGGTTGCTACATAACTGGTGATGTTTGTTCAGTGTTGTCAGAGAGCGTTAGGCATGTTCTCTCTAAGTATGCTTAATTTGCTATTGAGCAGGATGTTGGAAGGCACATTGACCTTGTTGTGCCCTGAGGTACTGTGTTGAATTTAAACCTATGCAAGACTCAATTAATATAGGCTTATTTGTAACCATCTCAGAGACATGTCTTTCATATGACACTCTACCTGATACTGGGGAATACTGTCTCTAAACCACTTATCTGCTGTCTCAATCAGGTTGGGTGTCAAGTGGCCACATGAGTAGGACGTTTTCTGAGCTTTTGTCTTTGTTTCCAATGCTTCCAATATTTCAGCTGATACTAACAGCAGTAAAAATATTGGACTCTAGCATTTAGACTAGTTTCCTCTGTTTTGTTACAGCCAGTGGTTGATCTAAAAATGGCTTATCACACCTGGTGGTGAAAAAATATGTGGTGGTAAAAAAAAAGCAAATAAGCAAAAAAGCAAAAAGCAAAAAAAACCAAAATGCTGTTCTGAGCCTCCAGTACCATAATTGAGTAGAACAGATATTTTTCATTAAACACCATTATCCTTTCTTTGTCCATCTTCAGATCCTTTTGAAATTCTCAGGAGTAGCAATCTCATTTGCCTCATATTCAAAGCTTCCATCTTGAGAGGACAGTAAAAATATGTATGATCACTTTAAACCTTAGTTGAGGTAAATGCAATGTTCAATAACTTCATCAAATAAAGCTTGAATTTTATGGTGCAAATGCCAGTCTTCACGGTTCAGTGAACTTTTTCAAATAGTACACAGCCTGCCTATATCAAATTTGTAGAAAGGGATTGATTTTGTTGTTATTGTTGGAATAAGGCCATTTCAGTCTCGTTGCATGCTTTCCTGAAATAATAATGCCATATTAAAAGATAAATGATAAACAGATTACTGTTTTTAAGGATTATTCAGAATGTTAACAACAAATATGACAGACTTTCTGCTGTAAACTTAAATGGCAAGCCTCAACCTGATTATTAAAGTTCTGGTTTCCACAGTCATAGGATTATAGGGCAGTCATTTTTGTCTGCTAGACAGAAGCATTATGCGTTCAACTATAACTATAGACTGTTGTGATTATTATTTTTTTCACCATCTATTTCCTTAATTTTGCGGTGGTATTGATAAGATAGCTATGAGAGACTGAAAAATGCTTCCTGTGCATAGCTAATGTTAACAACTGTGATAGCAGGAGAGTATGCAATGAAAGCAGACACATTTAGAACATTATCCATTTCCAGACTGATAGTCAGTGACAGGACAAGTGGTAGCTGTTTAATGAATTATTTTGAAACCTGGATAGTGGAATGAATTCCCCTCAGATTTTTATATCCATATTTTCTAAGGCCGTTTATATGTAGCTTAATTTTTTTTTCCTTGTATTTCATTCCTTTTGTCTGTAGTTGCATGATAAAAGGACTGCCTTTAGCATACACAGGCAGCATCACATTTAACAGCATATAAAATGCAAATATACCTAAAATTTGGGTTAGGAAGTGTGTAGTAACAGCTCCTTAACCGGTGTCAATGTGCATAACTCCATAAAAGCCACTGGCATAGTGCTAATGCAACCAAGCTGAGCCCATATCTGTCCTTAAATCCCTTTCAAAGCAATACATGATCAAAGCTTTCTTTGTTCCTTCTCCCAAATAATTTGCAATCTAACATTTGTTTCTAATTGGTTTATCCTAATTTCCTCTGTGTTGGTGCCTTTTGGTACCATCGACAGTTTTAAGAGCTGCGCATCTTAGGATCACACAGGCAATGTTTCTGCCAATAGTAACATTTCAATGAGGCACTGGACCTAACAGTGCATAGATTCACCTAATGAAGGTAAGAAGAGAATTAATTAAACCTCTCAGTATGGTCTGAGCCCTGATGGTGGGGTATCAGGTAGTCCTGTAGTGTGCAGTTACCCAATTAGTATGGAGTAACTGAAGGTTTTCTTGTATTAGCATAGGAAGAGCCAGAACCAGATAAAATAAATATGGTCCTATAAGACAATATAAACAAACAAACAAACAAACAAACAAAAACTGTGATGGTGATAAATCACTCAGCACGTGTTTGGATAAAATGGAGAAAATATCTGCAATTTGGGAAAAACTACAAACAGAAGCTTTCATCTTTTACTTGGAGACAGTAACTTTGGGTTAAAATGAACAGGTACAGTGGGAAATGGGTACATACTTTGCAGAGAAATATACACTGGGCATATTTTCTCCTCTTTACTCCTCGTACATGGCATTGTTAGGCAAATCATCTGTTATCATTGCCTGTAACAATGATTATCACTCTCTAATGTTTTTTCCTTGCTCTCTTGAGGGCTTTAAATGCCCTTGTCTGTAATGTAGTCTTTGGACAGTGATTCTATTTTTTGTTTCCTTACAAGGTCTGTAACAGTAAGGCCTTAGCGTATGAATTTGCAGGTTCTTAATAAAAAGAAACAGTAAAGCAGCATCAGATGAGAAAGAACAATTGCACAACAGCTAGAGAACTCATGTTTCAAGATTCAGATAGTTTTTTAACTATCAGTGGACAGATTAGTCCACTGAATCCTGCTGTACATCTACATGATATGAGAACTTAACGCCCTTAGACCGCTTGGAAAAGCCTGGTCTTAGGGTATGCTTAGTGTAGTAGGAATGTGATTTGTTCTGTTAAAATATCCATTAAGTCCTTGCAAACTTGTTATCCTAGTCCTGACAGGTAATTGGCATTGACCTGCTCAGAAAGTAACCTGACTGTGAAAACGAAGTCAGTACTCAATACAAGTTGTCAAGAAACAGGTAGATAAATATGAGGGAGTTAGAGAAAGCACTTCATTAAAAACACAATATTCAGACAAGGTTAGAAGTAAATTATAGATTCTACTTGCCTCTAGGTTTGTTGGGAACAAGGGCCTATGTGCTGAAATCTCTTGGGTATGGTTGTCATCAGTTATAAAATGAAACGTACAACCAAGGGCTTATGTGGATAGTTTTTGGCAGACGTGAAGGGTAGGGGGAAAAGAATGATGGAAAAGCTTAAACAAAAGAAGAACAGAATAGAGTAAGAAAGACTGGTAAATATTAGTTAAAACAGTAGGAAACTGAACTTTGGCTCATTGTGGAAGGTTGATGAGGTGAAGTTGGCATTGCACGTTAGAATGTTTAACATAATCTGTGCATCAATATTTTGATTTCATATTCATTTGATAAATAATGCAGTGAGAACAGGAAAAGGTGCATATGAACCTTCTCTGACATTGGTTGTAACAGTAGAAAGAAATAGACTTTCAGTGCCTGGAATGTCAGTTTCCACACATACTAACAATTACACAGAAAAAAACCCTCAGACAGCAAAATGCAAAATTATCTTCTTACAATTTACTCTACTGCTGTACTGGAAAAAATTAAATAAACTTGAATTTCATTTACACATGCTGCAAAGTGAGAAATGTATCTCTAGTCTGTCTATTTATTTATTTATTTATTTATTTGTGGCATTAGAACCAGGCATTTTCACAACTAACACAAAAGAAGGTTGATGCTCAAACTGAGTCGAAATTTCTGTTCCTTATATGCGTACACAGAAAGGGAGAGGGAGACAGAGAAAGTGGGAGATTGGAAATAAGAGCCAAATATCTGTAGCTTATCCAGGTCCCTGGGAGGAATCTCACTGGAGATGTGAATTCTCATCAATCACAAAAAATCGAGAGCATCTTCCTTGACCCCACAGAATGTTCTTTCTGAGTGTTTTTGCTCCCTGCCTTTGGTTGTGCTTTGCAGCTTCTTTTCTGAATGGAAGCAGGTGGTATTGTGAGAGATAAAAGAGTTACATCCATATTCAACATAATGATGAATCAATCTTTAAAAAATACAAAAGAAACCCCACCCTTAGGTTTATAAATAAATATGGTTGAACTTAAGCCTAGTTTAATCAAAAGCAGATTTTCCATGTTGTTTTCATAATATATGTAGATAAGAGAAGTTGGAAATAGTTAATGGTAATTCTGCTTTTGCAAGGTAATAACTCTGATTGTTACTTTTGGCTTTTATTACAACTGGCAATCTGATTTAATGAGCAATCAAATATAGTGTCTTGAATTCTATTATTTATTGCTTTGTTCACTATTCATTTTACAATCTGACTTTAGATAGCTATCATTTCAAATTATTTGGTTCAATGCTGCAATTAGGTAGTCTCCTAAGTAATACTTTCTTCTGGCACATGGTAATACTTGAAGAATAATTTAGTTCTCCCCATCAAGATGAAGTTGCCTAGAATTGTGCAGTTTTCTCCTGTATCAGTTTTCTCCTACTACAGGATGGCTATTTGAGTTACTGTAGCTCCTGAAATTATGCAGTTTCAGCTGCTCACTTACCTGCAATAAAACTGTTACAACTTAGGAGCATCTGAAAGCTCTTCTGATTAAGAGACCTGATGTTGAGTGCATTACTACGATTGGAAGAGCTATATGGGAAACTGCAAGCCTACAAGCCTTGGAGTCCCATCAATATGGAGCAAAAAGAAAATTCCTTAGGTTCATTTATGTTTGAGCTGGATCTGGAACAGCAAAATGCATTTTTTTTCCAGTGTTTTCGTTATATGAGGTAGGTCTGCTACGGAATAAAAGGTATATTCTGCCAGATAGCTAAATATTCAGGTTGTTTAAAGGCTTTTACATGCGGGAGGCATGCTGTAAAACAAAAAGCAGTATTCAGATGATGTTAGCCTGCTGCCTGTTTCCATTTTTTTTCTATGGTCTTTCTGCCAAATCTGGGAAAAAAAAAAAAAAAAAAAAAGAAGTGTTGTCAGATTCTATATTTGTTATGATTTTTTTCCTCAGTAATGAAATATCAACATTTTCGTGGTTTGTACGCTACATGAAATATAATATTTTGCTGGAATCTTTTGACCTTTTCAAAAACCTGTATTTTGATTGTCTGGCAATTCTGCTATTTCCCTGCAGGTTAGAGAAGAAAACTATGTTTTGTAGAGGAGGTGAATTTACAATGGCATTGCACTGAGTTCTGAGGCAGGTATTCAGAAACAGACTGTATAGTCTATTGGACATAGGGATGGTGGTGATTTGTAATGATTAGTCCTGCAAAAGGCAGTGACCTGGACAGAAATTTTTTTTCTGAGTGTCATTGCAATAGGACCTGCTCTGATGAAAAAAAAAAAAAGAAAAAACTCTTCTCAGAAAATATCCAATTACTGAAAATGAATCTCAATTCAGGGCTCCAGGAGTGATACTCAATTCTGTTTTGCCCCTAAAGCCATCTTGTTTTTTTCCCAACAACACAGATAAACACTACTTTACTCTCCAGCATAGAGGCTCCAGGCTGACAAAATCCCCTGCATACTGTTTCAGGAAAAATGTCAGTGTTTTGAAGACTGTTTTCTTTATGTATTGGAATGAAAGCACAACTTTTCAAAATATTTTATGAAAAAGTCAGGTCCTTTATTTTTTAGGGCAATATGAAGTAAGCGAGAGAAATATATACATGCGACTGAGACGAGAAGTAGAGTTGAGCTTTATTTTCATCTTCCTTTACAGCTTCTTGCTCCACCTATTTCATCCAGCCTAATGACAGAAAGAAATTAATTTTTCCTGTCTGCTAGTACAGCCACTTCATGTACCTGGCTGGGTCTTTTCGTCCATTTCCCTGTTTGTTCTTTCTCACTCCAGTTTGTTTTATGTTGTTTTCTAAACTGAAGCTTTCTCTCTTCATGTGTCCACTGTCCTCTTTTTTTTTTTTCCCCCATAAAAGCAGCTTATTTTTCTTTTTGGTCTTGTGCATATCCTGCACTCCTATTTCCTGCTGTGTAAAGGCCAGTCTAAAATCTATGGAAAATCTTCTTTTGCATGAAAGCCTTTGACTGGAATCCTACAGGCTTTATTGGCCTTCTGGTAGGGTGTGAGGCAAACAACAGCAGAAATGTTATAATCAGAGTGCTCTGGAAGCACAAACAGTAGGGCTTTCTTTTTTTCCAAATGTATTTAAGTTGTGTGAGATGGCAAAATACATATAATGCCTTTATATTCAGCTCCAGTACTGCTGCTTTCAGACCTTTAATGTTAGCACTGTCAACCTGGGCACAACCTATGGAGAATAAATTTCTTCTTAACTACCATATGTGATATAAACTGCCTTCGCACAATTTTTGAATAATAATTTTCCTGCTCTGTTATTTTCTCATTTGACATTTACTTAAACCTTCTTAGACTGTAAAGAAAGGAACTCTGATTTAAGTAGTTACGAAGTAACATTTGTTTCTTCATCACTTGAGCATTTCAGTTGTATAATATGTTGTCTTGCTTTACCCATTTGATCCCTCCTCGCCACCCATCACATTTCAGTAAAGCTATTGGAATGAGTGAATATTTTTCTTATTATTCTCATTATGGAAAGATAGGGGATTTTCAGAATCACAGGGTAGCTCACAAAAAACCTATTTTGATTATATTATTAACTATAACAATGTGACTGATCTTAGAGACTTTGTAATAAATATTTTCTCTGCTAAATCAACTCTTTTGTTAGATTTGATAATTTAACTTTATTGCAGTGAGGAGAGACAATTTGCAGCTTTTTTCTTTTTTTTCTAGAAAAAGTGTATATATGTGTAAACTTTAGTTTTAGATTCTTCACTTTCTCTATGGTAAATTCTGTTATTATGGATTATGCATGCCGGGGGATATTTAATTAAAATAGAATTTCCCATATAAAATATTTAACATTTGAATTTAGCAATTGTAACAATGCATCTCAAATCTTGTGCAGAGGCAGAACTTCAGAAAAACAGGCTTTACCATAAGAGTACAAATTACACTAGATACTCACTAAGATTTCATTGTACTTTGCTCTCACATGATCTGCTGTGAATCTCTTCTTGTATGAAAATGCATTATTAAGCGTTGATCAAGCAGTGAAGCTTCTGGGTTTTCTTTCAGGAATTAATTGTTGTATCAGATTACATGGGGTCTAAAACAAGAATTGTTTCCCTCTCTCCCTCTGGGAAAAACAGAGAATGTAGATTTCTCTTGCTAAGTTGTGCTCAATGAGAACATGGTTTTCACATGAAAAATATTCCTCTAAGCCTTGCTATTACTGCCTGCCCTCTTCCCAACATTTGTGGAAACGCTGTAAAAAGAAGAAATGCAATCGGTTTACTCAATAAAAGAGAAATAAAGTCTTCCATGAGAAACTGCATAGCAAGCCTGTGTTTCCAGAGCTTGGCTCAGAGGCTGCTTCATGAAGGAATATTAACAAGCTCCATTGCTCTAGCAGCTCACTAAAGCTGCTCTGTAGAAGCTTGGATACTGTTTTTAAATTGTTCAGAACAATTTCTTTCCGAATTTTGCTGAAGTCTTCTGTGATTACCGAATAGATAATTGGTACATTAATAAGACTCAAAATAAAATAATGGCTAGTGCTCAGAACACAATTATATGAATTTCAAACTCTAATTATGAATTGGAATAAGTTCACACACACAAGTTTCAGTCTTGATACTGTTATAGCATTTCCACAGACATAAGAATATTTTATTTCTTGAACCCTTCCTTGTCTAAAATGAGTTTTTAGTTTACCAAATATTTCTGCATATTCTTAATTTCCTGGAGACTCATTTTTGGGTCCTTAAAACCCTTTATGGAGGTTTTCCTTGTGCCAAAATTGACCGGGACTCTAAGATTTTACCCACAATGTATTTAATTATTAGAGTCAAACTGCTGCAAAGGTTGTAATGGAAATGTAGTTAAATGCCTCCCTTTTCTGTTTTTTAATTTTAATTCTTATGTTCTGGGAAACTCTTGGACAGTGAAGATCACAGGTAAGGGACAGCTGAGGTGGGAAGGATAAGCTAACAGAAAACAGCAGTTACAGAAAATTCCCCTCCAAAACCTCCTCTGCCTGTTCAATTTCTATTCTGTACAGAGGAGCTATAAAACTGGAGAAAGGTGAGTAATAGATTTTAGAGACATCAGAAATATAAATTATAGCTAGACATTTCCTATCAGGATTCCATGCCGTTAACGATAAACAGTCAATGAGATGTATGCACTTCTAACATTTTTAAAATGAATCTATTGCTCCTATGACAGTTTATTTCAAACATTATGCTTAGGAATTTATAACTTTTGTTACCATATTAATAGATAGTCCAGATATTCTAAAATTTATTTTTTATGAGCATGACACTTTCAACATGTAACATAACAAATGGCTCTTCATACACATGCATATACAGAGGAATTGCTCTCTATGTTAGGAAGTGGATAGATTGAAAAGAGCTGCCTCTACAAAACAGCCATGAATAGGTTGTGAGCTTGTGGATTAAAATTAGGGACCAAACCTATAAAGGACATCTGGTGGTTGGGGTCTGCTACAGACCACAAGATCAAGGGGAGCCTGTTGATAAGGCCTTCTTACTTCAGTTGCGAGGCATTGTGTGACAGACTCTCATCCTCATGGGGGATTTCAGCCACCCATATATCTGCTGGGAAAACAACACAGTGAGCTGCAAGCAATCCAGGAGGCTCATGGAGTCCACTGAGTGTAACTTCCTAGAATGGATACTGGACAGGCACACAGAGGTGAAACATTACTGGACCTCATGCTCAGCAATGTGAAGGAGAGCATTAAAGAGCTCAGGACTGGAGGCAGACTGGGCTGCAGTGGCCCAGGAATATGGGAATAAGGAGTAAAATCAGGACCCTGAACTTCAGGAGAGCAAACTCAGGCTGTTCATGGAACCGTTGGATGAGATCCCCTGGGAAACTGTCCTTTGGGATTTAGGGATAGAACACAGCTGGCAGCTCTTTAAGGACACCTTTCTGAGTCCACAAGAGCTCTCCATCTGTCAGCATGAAAAACCAGCAGAGGAGGCAGGAAATCATCATGGCTAAGCAAGGACTCTGCCTTTTCTCTTTCTCCTCTTATTCTCTCTTTCTCCTTGTCTCTTTTTTTTTTTTCTCTCTTTCTCTTTCTCTCTCTTTCTCTTAGTTGTACATTTAAAGTATTATATACAAGATCGCTGAAATGATGTCTGTTCTGCAAGTCTGATTTCATTTTTCATCAATTCAGAATTGTTTGCACAGGAATGAGAGATCAGACCAGATTCAAGACTCAGAAAAATGCAGTCTCTGATCACCGTTGCTAGGAAAACAGGTTCTACCTTTGAAATTATGCTTGAATATCAACCTTTTCACTCATCGATGTTTGATTCTGCTTGTTTGTAGGGGAAATATTTGCATTAAAGCTTTTCTGCCCTTTGCACCTAGCTTAGCCCTAAGGAAGCCATGATTTTAGATGACAAGAAATGTATCAGCTTTCATAACGTTAAACATAATTTTATTTCTGCTAAGGTCTGTCTCTCCCCATGCTGCTTTTATTCTAGTTAAACTCTACAGATTTTATTAGCTGCCAGACCAGGTGAGCTGTTCATGAAACTCTTTCCTTTCCTTATACTGCCTGCCAGGCAGTCACTGTCTCCTTGCCCTCAGACTTCTCTACAGAGTTGGCTTTCAAAGGTGGGTCAGGCTCTTTTTCCTTGCTTTGTTACTGGCTAGCTTCTTTCTTACAGGCTCTTCTTTTTGTTGCCGTGGGAGGGATGAGGCCTCCCTTGAAGCAGAGAAGTTTTGGAAATAATACATGACGTATTCAAGTCATGTCTAGCAGGGAGTGCTCATTGCAAGATAAATAGCACTGAAGATCAAAATGTATGAGAATGGCAGGCTAGGCCTTTTGTTTACTTTACTGCCTTATAATTTGAATATTAATCCCTTCATTTTCAACAATACCAATGTCTCACTCATTTTCTATAAATAAAATGTGTTTACTTTATATACTTCTTGGTATAGAAAATCTGAGGAATTGAGAATAAATCTAAGTGTTTTTTAAATGAATCTATGCTAAGGATGAACAAAAAAAGTTTTCCTTTGTTTTGTAACAGAAGAATGGACAGTTTGGTAACATCTTGTTGTATATGCAGGCTTCATGTATGTTCATTATTCAGAGTCTAGGAAGGGATGCCAAATAGTGTAATTAGGCTAGCAGTTGTAGAGGAATTGGTAGCTAATATCCAGCCCTCCAGCTGCATATGGTGTTTGCATACAAATGTGACAGCTGTGTGTGTAGTTATCCTACTTACTGAAGTCAGGATGTGAACAAATGAAAACGTGAAGGGAGACCTTCACAGAGACACAGAGTAGTGTAATGTACAGGGTAAACAGCAGAGGCAGCAATGTGGCAGCTTAAAGGCAGGAGGAGGTATGAGAAGAATTCATAATGAATGTTATGGAGTCTGTAATCAGATTTTCAAATACTATAAGGGCACTTTGAGCAGGGATGGGAACAACTAAGATGGACTGTGGGCAAATTAGGATGGAGAGTCCACTGGAGTATGAATGTTGTGAGACAGGCTGCTTTTCCAAGAGATGCCTGTCCAAGCTGGTGCTGCTTTTCTTAAAGACTGACATAGGCAAGATGATTGTGAATGGGTATATTGAAGAGGAAGCTGATAATGAAGACACAAGTATGGATAAAAGAGAGCATGAAACAGTGAAAAGATAAAATGGAAAAGAATATGGTAGCTGTTCTGGGGAGGGATGGAGGAATGTCAGGAAGCCAAGAGTATCTCATACAAAACCTTGTATGACAGAAAGAGAACAGACATCTGTCCCTAATTCACTCACAGGGACCAGGCTGAGTTCTGTAATTTTGTCTTTTGTTATGTTCTCCTGAAACAAATTATTTTTAAGTCTTCTTTCTGGTGAGTATCTGACCACTTCATAACAAATCATTCTTTCTAGGACATCACTCATTATTAGACATAGTGATGGCATGTTTGAATCTCTAAAGTGGTAATTTATGCTATTAGCTGAGTTGTCTTGATGACCTTCACTACACTAGTATTTTACTCTCTCTTTCATATTCCTGCACTTCATACATACCAGAGAATAATTCATATCCTTAGTAACCTTTGTAAATGATTTCCCCAGAGGTTTTTCTTCATCAATACCAGAGAAAACTAACCCATTGTCATCATCCTCTAAAAAGTAATTAGCCATGAATAATTGCTCCTTCCTGACATCTTTCTAACTTTAAACTGAATTGATTTTTTTTTTTAAGTAGATCTATTAATTGTGGAAGCATTAGGCTGCTTTCACACTTTTATTCTCCCATTTCTTATTCTCTGCTTTTGTTACAAGTGCTCTGGATTATATTTGCTTGTCTGTTTTAATGTTGCTTGCACAGTTCCCCAGCTTTACGATACTTTGAATTCCAGACTGATAGAATAGATTTTTCTATACAGTGTTATTAGATTCGATTTTGGAATACTTTCACTTTGTGAGTTATTTTCGTGAAAGTCTTAGGCTAGTTTTACAGTATGCTTTTTCTCTTACTCGCCCAATAGGATTCCCAGTGTGTCTCTGCCAAGCTAGAGTCACGGAACAAATATTTATCAGAACTGCGGTCCACTATCTTTTTGTAACTGATCTTCACTTGATTTATCTTGCACAGTCTGTGCTACATGGAGTGTTTTGGGGTTGGATAGCTGCTGCCCAGGTCTTGGCAGTGTGGCATACCTGCGATGTGTCTCACCAGTGAAGCCAGGAAATACATACCAGCTCTGCAAGTGCGTGACTGAACAACTATCTTGTCTGTGCTGTAAAGAAAGCTTCTGAAAGAAGTTGTCTAAAAAATAAAAATGAGGACAAGAAAAATATGTTCACATGCATCCTCAAGCAGTTCCCATAATGGGAGACTATTTTTTCGTCATCTATATCTAAATTCTTCCACTTCCCATGGAAGCCATTTTGTAAGGATAGTTTATACTAGAAATGTTTCTTATACGGAC
This sequence comes from Oreortyx pictus, assembly GCA_036925125.1. Lineage (NCBI taxonomy): Eukaryota > Metazoa > Chordata > Aves > Galliformes > Odontophoridae > Oreortyx > Oreortyx pictus. The sequence goes on from JAUPFR010000001.1 coordinate 29,729,728, forward strand.
TATGAGGGATAAATGTGCTTTTGTTCAGCATAAGGGAACCCTTCAACTGTACAGCTAGCTACACAGGGAGAAAAACTCAGATGTTTTAAACTGCTATAGCTCCGTTGACTTTAATAACAAGCAATGACACAGGCAATGTAATATTTTGTGTTTCATGTGTCTATTCCCAAGCTTCTTCATGGGAGTAGAATTTCTCACTATTTTTCCCTGATGGTCTGTCTGAAATCATCCTGATATTGTTTGAGAACTGCTTTACCTCCATCTCTCTTTCATGTAATGCAATGGAGCTCAAAATATGCTTCAGAAAATTTAGAATCTATCATAACTTTGATTTTAATTTTTCTTTTAGTTTCTTAAGAAAAGGCTTTCTGGACATTTGTACACATGTATATTGTTTGGCCTTTGGTATTTGTAGGCACCTTTCCTTGCAGCACATTTTCTTCTGTCCTCAATATATTTGTAAAAATCCTCTGTTTTTTTTCATCAATTCTGTTATTTTACTTTTTTTTTTTTGTTCCATGCAATTATCTGACTAAATGACTGAATCTGTGTTAGTTTACTTTCCCATCTCTAATACAATAGATTTTAAAAAAATCTCCCATAATTTTTTGGTCTCTCTTAATTTTTCCTTGTAGCTCCTTGTTTTTGTTAGCCTTCTACATACCAGGTCCTCCTTGATTTCCATTGAAGTTCTAGTTTAGGATTGAACTCTTGCTTATTTAAATCCTCCAAGTGAACTTTTCCAGAGCTGAAAATCTTTGCAGTGCTTTAATACATGAACTCATTTTTTATTCTGTTGGTTAGAAGCATCCAGTAGTCACTATATTCATGTTTCTCTCTCTCTCTCACTCTCTCTTTTTTTTCCACGCTGTAAACTTTACTGTAGAATGAGGACATCTTAGCTGCTGACTTTGACTGCTTCATGAATCCTAATGTTGCCTTCAAAATGATTTAGATATTTGTCTCTGTACACATTTGAGTTGAAATTCCCCCAGAAGTATGACAACTTAGCATATTAGTCCAGGAATATTTTATACTTTCCTTTTGTGTGCCTTGATTATATTTTCCTTTTCTGTGTTTTTATCCCAATTTCTAACTTTGTTGGGGTGGTGAATATTTTCCTGGACTATAACACCACATAGCTCATCCCTATTTTTCCGTCTCAGCCTTGGACTGCAATGCGTAGATTGAAAAGATGACTGCTTAAACTGAAATGATGACTGCCAAGGAGATCCCCAGGGATAGATACTCTCTATTATTCCATAGGAAAAATTCTAGCAATATATTAAGGTTCTGGTTATATAGTTGCCACCCTAACAGGTCTTCTCTATATTGGTCACAATTTGTCACATTTATTTACATTTCTACACTTGAGTAGGACCTGCTGAATTTGGAGAACATTCAGATTATATAAACTCTATGTATGTATACAGTAGGGAATGGAACTTGTCTCTAACAATTTAAAAAATTAAATATGTTTTCCACTTTTTTGCTTTATTCTTAAAAAAATATACTGGGCTGTATTAATAATGGACTCAAATACAGCTGCAGTATCTTCATTGATTTATATCCCTCTGGCATAGCTCAATCTACAAGATGTCAACAAACAGAACAAAGATTTTTCTGAATGCACAATTTTTTCATGCCACCACAGACTCTGAGAGACTCCTTATTATTATTTTTGATCTCTGTGGGTCTTGATATTATGAAATCCTTCTGTAAACTCAGCTGCATGTACATTTCATCTGTACAGAAAACACTTAGGTTGACTTTACATTTTTTCCACCTTCAGACTCTTTGTTCCTATCCATAAGAAATTAAATTTCTCAGGGGAAGAAAGATTGAAACCTCAGTAGAAGATGAAATTGGGAGGAAAATCCCCCATTGACTGTACTGGGTAACAAAAAGATTCATAGGCATCTCTCCAGGAGTGTTATTTAACCTCAAATGCTTCTATGTTGCCTTCTATATGAGCTGATATATTTCACTTGGACGGAGTATATCTAATTATTCCTACATAACTGTATAATAAATGTGCATGTAAATTATATATTAGGAATGAGGATACTCTGGGAAGTATTTACATATAGTTTATCTTTTATTTCTCCCTATTATGTTATTGGTTTAAATTTGAAGTGACATAATCCCCTTTTAAACTTCTAGAATGCCTTGTGTTATTTCTTATTTGCTCCTTCTAAAGCCTCCCTATATGCAAGGCTATTTATTATGGCTCTAAAACTTGCTAAAACTTAATAGGAAAAATTGTGTCACCGTGGTATCTATAATAGTTGCAAGTAATAATTTGTTCCCCAAATTCATCTGCTGCTTCTTTAATTCTTCTACCTTTTTTACAGAAAGTATTTTCTAGTGATATGAAATTGCATGTGCTCCATTCAGATAGACAGAAAAAACACATAGTCAAACTTGTTCACGTGGGAGCCAGGTGAAATTCCTCATCCAGTTCAATTTTCAGCTTATTCAGGTGAAATTATTTCTGTCAGCAATTAACTTGCCCCCATAATGTTCTAGAAGGCATTTCAAAAGTTAACAATGTGAGTCTTGCTGAACCTAGAAATAGTGCTGACTCTTCCATGTCACTTCTGGGTCACAATGTTGTCAGTTCCTCTTTCAATAGAGCTTCATGATATCTGTTGTTTTATTCCTGAGGTCCTAGTTTCTGGGGACGTCTCATATTTCATTTTTAAAAGCACAGGTTTATAGTTCTCATGGTGTCTTGGAAATCTTTGATAACTTGACCTGAGGTGAACCCAGAGGTATTAGAAACTTAGAGTAAAAAACAAAACAAAACAAAACAAAAAAACTAAAACAAAGTATTCCTGAGACTTAACACTTTCAAGTTTTTTTCTGGCTAGTTTTATTCCTTGGAAACACTTTTAGAGAAAATTCAGGAGTTTTGAAAGCTTGTGGTTACCAGTGTGGAGTCATTAATAAAAAAGAACAGTTTCTCTTCATTTGCATGAAAATGTGCCTCTGACTGCGTAATTTGTGCTCAAAGCTCAGCAAAGCCCAAGTAGAAATTCTGCCTTGCAACTTTTCAGCATAAAAGCTCCTTAGGCCATCTAGGCATGGCAGTGGGCAAATGATGGACAGAGGTTCAAACCAGGGGTATCCTCTAAGTTCTCTTTGTATCTACAGGCAAATCACATGACTTCATTTCTGCCATAAAAAAAATGGGGCTGATATTTTTTTGCCCTTTTCAAAGCTGTTGTAAGGATTGACTCATTAATATTTGAAGCATGTTACTGTGAATGGGAGAGAAAATAGAGAAAGGTAGAAATTGGTGGGCAAAGCATGTAGTAAGGCAGAAAGAAATATTGCTACTTACATTTGCTGAAAGTGTGGGTAAAACTATCTTTTATGGTACTCCCATCTACACAGGAATGCACTTATAAAATATTTACATTTTCTATATTTCTACATATTCAAATGTATTGCACACCTCCTGGAGTTCAGATATAGTTCCCACTATGATGTGGTGGGCAGCAGGGCTATAGCTGTTATTAATTCTTGAGTGTTAATCCAGTTCCTATCTGCAGGATTAGGTAAATCAGTGTGAGCCTCAAACACAAGCATTGCCTTGCATTCCCCTGGCATGTCCTGATAAGGTCTGGGGGTCTTTTGTGACTGCCATCAGTGGTTAGATCCAAGCTGCTTAATGTCCTGACAGAATGAATTACATGCTGTCCTACCTTCTATTTGAGGGACATTAAGGTAGAGAGACCTCAGGGGGAAAGCTGCACGCTCTTTTCTAACCTCAGGCACATTGATGGGAATACCTTATTCTCCACCTGGTTTACCTTGCCAGTGGGCCTGAGACTTCTCACACACAGCAACATCTGTGTTTTCTCCAAGGGGTTTTGATCTTCATCAGAGACAACTCCAAACCCAAGATGCTGTGATGATCATATGACTTTCCTAAAAAAAACCAACAACCCAGAACAACATTACTTAACTGTGGAAGAGAGAAGGTGACATAAATTAAAGAGGACTTTAAAACAACAAAGGCTTGCTTGCATGTCTTTTTTACCTGGGTTACTGCCAAATGCTGACAGAGATACTAAATATGCTTCCTGTTAGCTGTCAGCCCTAATGGCTGCGGTCAGGCTACAACCTCTGTCTGTCTCCCTTACACACCTGTGAAATGCCTACCAACTTCTGCACAGTCATATTTTATCCTAGAACTCTTCTGTTGTCTCCCCTTCCTGCATTTGTAAAACCCCCACAAATTTGCTGAGATGTGTCTTTGTCTGAGGTTGTTTCTTGGCTTTCCTCTTGGTTTCCCAGTTTCCTTGTTGATCTTATGCAATAACTTTTTCCAGTAAGTCACAGAATGACTGGGTAAAAATGTGGTATTTGGGAATTAACCTAGAGTCAATCAATTTCTACCACAATCTGCTTCAGTTTTATGAATAATCTCTTCTCTCTTCCTTTCTTCTTTTCTCCCTTTCTTTCTCCCTTTCTTTTTCTCTTTCGTTCTTGTGTATTCTTACATCATAATTTATGGCATCTGATAAAAAAAAAAAAAAAAAAAAAAAGAGCAGCTTAATGTGTTAAAACCTTGTTCCACGGTAGAGCAAAATAACTCTTACAAAACAAAGGCAAAGATGCTAACAGTTTTGAAGTAGCACGTTTGCACTTCTCCAGGTACACACGATTTCTTTTTTTATACTGTGAAATGTTTAGCCAAAAGTTTTACTGCAGCTGTGCCCTGTTTGCAGTTTTGTGAGGCTATGCTGCTGCTGGAATCAGAAGCAAGTATGATGGGGGAAATTCAAGTCTGGTTAAAGTGCTGCCATGGACTTAATTTAAGCCAGGGCTTTGCCTGAAGTTTCTTCATAGCAGAAAGCCTTCCATAGGCAGAGAGGAAAGGATTCTGCTGTAGCCTCTTTTTGACTGGGGCTGGAAGTCAGCTCATCTAACTTAAGCTGCCTGTAAGTCCAGTACCTAGTCTAAACCAGTTTTCCAGGCTACCCTTATAATTAACGGAAGGAGATAAGCTCCAGAGGGCAATTCATGCTGCTTGTCTGAGACATCTGCTTTAGGACTGGATCAATCAGTCTCTTCAGTGCTTTTCTTTCCTTGCTGACTATAGGTGGATGCCAGACAACTAGCTTCAGCCAGAAGTTTCTAGTTAGGGAGGTGAATAGCATGCTTATTATCTGCAGGGTGTCATGCCTGTGGAGTAGGAGTACAAAGTCTTGTAGGACTCCTGCCCTCTTGCTTTTTGTGATTAAAAAAGGAGTCAATGTTTGGGAGTGAATTTGCCCTTTGCTGTTTGCAAAATACTATCCTTAGCTGCAAAGCAGTAACATCAGGCTTGATGTGGAATAAGACAGAAATTAAAGCAGACTGCAGACATGAAACACAGACACACAGCTTGTAACTAGCAATTCCTCTTGCAGTGGTTACCGAACATTCCTCTCAGGCACTGTGACTATTACAACATCCATGCTCCGTTCTCAGATCAGACTGCCAACAAGGAGACATAAATAAAGCATTTTTAAAAGGGATGATTTCTGTGCAATTCAGGTGAAATCAGGAAGGTGAAGTGGCCATGATGACAACTTGTCCACTGGATGTGTGGATGCATGGTAACAATGAGTTTGTAAGGCGAGACATGCAGTCCATGCTTTACTGCGTTTTGTTAACAGTGACGTTTCTGGGAAATTGTTTTTCTCCATCTTGCTATTTAAAGCAGAAGAACTAAAAGAGAAGACTCACAATAGCAATATAAACCCTTGTAAGTGGTGAGGGGGCAGAGGCAGTGTCTACAAATGGCAGTTTTTGAGTTTGATAGGCTAAAGCAAAGTTAAAAACAACAAAACAACCAAGCCTCTAAGTAGTGTTTGTCTAACTATTTTCAAAGATGGCATTTTTGAGCTTTATGTTGCTTTAGTCAGTGATGTGCTTTAGCACAGAAACAACAGGAATCGCACTGAGCTCATCTCAAACACACATAAAATATTTTAGTATCTTTTCTTTTATCTCCCTTTTCAGATACAGCTCAGGAGAAATATGTTCCAAGTGACAGCATCTTTGACAACCTGTACTTTTTGTTCTACCTTTTGTTCTTCTCGCTGTGAAAAGTCATGTGATGAAGATTGCTGGAGAACATTGATACTTTCCCTGCTTATGTCTAAAATAAATAAATAAAAAAAATACAGAAATAACTGTGTACTTCCCAAAGGGTCAGATTGAGTCTTCAACAGCAACATCCACTGAAAGGCTCTGCATCTCTGAAACAGCCTGGGGAAGGTCTTATCCTTGTCAGGATGTATCAGAACCAAGCAGTAGGGCACTGAACAATATTCCTTATTCTAGTGCTAACACAGCTTCTCACCATAAGCTAATAAACCTATAAAGCACCATGGAAATACCTTACACTGTTTTGTTTTTTCAATACTCTTTCTCCCATTTCCACCAGGAAATGATGCTGCGAGCCAGAGAAAGGCATATTCCAGGAACATGAACAATGCTTCTTAACCCCATAGCTGTTGATTTCTTGAATTGGAACAACATTTTCATTTTAAGAATTTCAAACTTCTGAGCTTTGCTTTAATTGCACCTACATCCAAAGCCAGCAGGCACTTATGAATGTATTTAACTTTACTCGTGTGACCAATGATAAGCTCAAATGCAAATACTTTTTGAGAGGCTTTTCCACTGCCCTTATCTCCAGTAGTGGAGGCTCTCACCAGAATAATGAATTTTCTTCACGGATACCCAGTGAGATAAAGCATTGTTATTATTCCATTGTACAGCTAGGAGAAATGACACAGAAATTAAGTACTTTTCTGAAAGTTCCCTTTACAGTTAAAAAAATAAAAAATAAAATGCTACAACTCCAAAAATGTTCATTGTATTATTTTAAATTAATTGCTCCTGCTATCCCAAAGATTTTTCTGTGTATCTATATATAGAGCTTTTAAGTGCTGGTGATCATTTATGATGAGAGAACTTTGCTGGAAAATGAATAAAAACTGCCTTACAGTGTAAGCACTTGTGTCTGTGTGTGTTTAAGTGCTTATACTTGAGTTTATAGTTAATAAAATAAACTTTAGATACTCTAGGTTTTCTGCCAGGGCAAGCATTTCCAAGAACACCGAAAGCACTAGACAAATCAACAGAGATCATTGAGAGGCACTGAAGAAACACACACTATATTTTCAAAGCAAGGTCATTGTTCATTAATATTGCTATGGAGAGCTTAGCTACACACTGAATTCTTCACGAGCTCTACTTATCAAAATGCTTGATACTCAAAATCATTGTCTGCATGTAGAGCAGCACAACTAGTCATTCACTTACAGAGGTGAGGAAACTGGCTGAGAGTGTAAACTCTGTCCTCATATAGATGTTGTTTTTCTTTTTGGAAGTAGAATGACAGTTTTTGGGGGTCATATCCTACCAACTGCAAAAGATCAGACATGCTGTCTTGAGCATCTCCGGGCAGAAATCAATGGATTTTTATAACAACCAACTGGAAAACAGAATGAGGGGTCCACCATTCACTTGACATCAGCTCATCCTCAACAAAAAAAATTAGAAGTTCAAAATTCTCATAAATAGGAAAGCGACAGTGAGGGATATGGAGGAAGAGGAAAATGAATGCTGACTGAAACAAAGGAGCCATAATAGTCCCTGATGTAGGAGCAGATGAAGAAAGAGATCTATACAGGTGTTGGAACAGGGGGAGATGGAGAATAGCATGCCAAGGGTGAATGGGGAATCTTGGTAGAGAAGAGTGGAGATTAAGAAGACATTACCTGCTAGAAGGAGATAATTTCAGATCCTTAGTATGAGAGGAGAACTGCAAGAAGTTCTTCATATCAGGTACATAGGAAAAAAAGCACATAGAAGGCTTCTGGAGAGGCAAAGGAAACAAAGACTGCTAGTGCCTACAGTAAACCTGAGCTGCAACTGTAACAGAATGTTCTCTAGTTTCTGGAGCAGTGTGTCCTTGAACATGCCTCTACAGTTTCTCATGTGATGGGGTTTTCAGACCATCTTCAGAATGAGACCGTCTTTGTCACTTCTTGCAATACAGGTATGAATACAGGGCAGGTAACAATCTTCACTAATATCTTATCTTACTCTAATATCTTCACTGGGAGGAGCCTTGAAGGCAGGTCCAGATGACAAATCTGGTAAAGGTACTGGGGTTAGCTCTTACAAACAGGAGACTACGCACAGGATTTTTATCTGTGTCTAGGAGTGATGATGAGGTAGTATTGTAGTTCCGTAGAGAAGTGAGCATTAAAACTGAACAGACTGTCAAGCTCTGAAGACAGCAAAACTTCTCTATTGAGAGAAGATTGTAGGATCAAGTGCTATGTTATCAAAATTGCTAGATATTTGTTTATTCAGCTACTCAAGCCCACTTGAACGAATTGCACAAGTCCATTTTAGCCATTTAGTTAAATTTAATACCTGAAGCTTTCCAGTGTAGAGATTTCATTTCATTACCATCTCATGGATGAAAATCACCTCAGAACAGACAAGAACCCATGATAGTTAAATAGTTCGCAAGAGCTGCTGAGAAATACTTTTTCTTTTGTATGAAACCTTACCTATGGAAACAGTACAAAGATGAGAAAGAAGATAAGGGCATTGTGGATGACTTAGAAAGGCCAAGGAGGATATTTTCTTTCTCAGTAATTTGAACCTAATTTAAACACACCTTTCAGCTACAAGAAAAAAAAAAAAGAAAACAAAAAGAAAGATACAGACCATTAAGCTATAATGGAGATACATCTTCAGATCTCTTTGAAGTACAAGAGAAGAGATACATATAAACAATAGTTAGCATTTTTTTAGTGCTTTGTATCAGAGACCATCAAAGAACTTTGAAAAATTAGACCTCACGTTCTCCCAGTGATTTGTGTTTGAGTTGTCGTTACCATTTTACAGAAGAATAAAATGAGTCCTAGGAAGATCTCAGTATACCACTCCATTCCCAGGTCTATGCTTCAACTGCATGACAATCTTTGTGTTCCTGTGCAACTAAACAGAAATTTAAAACAATAGACACATTGCCACATATGCATTAAAAATCCTTTAAAAATACATTTAAGTGCATGCTAATGACAAAATTCTACTTTGAATGCTTTTGTCTGCTTCACAGACACAGTCAAAATTGGGTGGATACATTGGCATGCTCTTAAACAGATAACATTGTGTGTCAGGATAAACAGTTTTCTGTTTGTTAGAGTTGCTAAAATTTTCAGAACACCCTAAAGTGGTTCGTTTTTGTAGCACTCAAATTGCAATCTTCCACTGTTTCTCTCACTGCTGCTGCACATTTCATAGATCCTGTGATTTACGTAGCTTTTAATAAAAGCATGTAACACACGGATTAGGACAGTCCAGGCTAAAAGATTTTCACAAGCTTACACTTAGACTGATTTTTGGCCTAAAAACTCTTTGACCACTTTTCAGCAGAAGAAATAATCAGTAGGACATGCAGCTGCTGTGCAAAGGCCAGGGGAAATTAAAACGTTTCCCATAAGGAAACAAATGAGCAAAATACATATGCAGCTTGATTAGAATTTGCATTGTAACATCATTAATTACTAGAAAGCCACAGGTGGGAATGACATGAGGCATGAAAATATGATTACGAAGGGGGAAATGATGAGACTGTGTCAATAGCTCACTCCTTACAAAGGGACCTCAAACTGGTGAATGGCTGATGTTGTCCGAACAACTTCTTACAGATGAAAAGTTTCATAAGAAATAAGTACAAAACAGTAGATGTTGGCAATGCTTATTGCTTTTTGGTCCTTTACAAATATAATTTAAATTTTTTCTTTCTTTTTTTTTAAAAATTCATTTAATAGATGTGTGTAAACACTCAGCAAGCTATTGGTCTTCTGCAGACAATAACTAACTTTGACAGACGGAAATTTTACAGAAATGCTCAGGAAAAGAAAACGAGTTTTTATTAGAAATGAGGTTGACAGTGTAGGGATGTTCTGTGCTCACTTTGATTGTAATTTGTCTTATGTTACCCTATCTCTTTCTACGAGTTCTCTTTAGGCTCTTTTGTCTGGAAGCATGACTGTAGGGCTTGGCCACTGCCGTAGTCCAGATTTTAAAGTATTGTTGCAACTTTGACGTAAGTTAAGAAGTTTTCTGTTGTTATTATTATATTTTTAATCAAACTAGTAAATTGAAGCAGTAAGGAAGAGTGTCAGGAATAGATCTAGCTCCTTAAGTTAACAATTATTTTACTGCACAAAATTTTAAATGTGTTTTACTGGACATGAGGCTCTGCAGGTAGAGCCATTGTGAATGCTGAAATTGCAAATCAGGAAGTAATCTGTTGCCTTGTCATAATCTTTTCTTGCCACAAATAATAAAAAAAAGTAATGCAACAATAGTTGGGAAGATTTTTCTAGGCTTCTGAATACAAAGATCTGTCACCTCTCAAAGAATTCAGTAGTGGAATTGATAAATTAATTAAATCTTCCTTCTCATGGCTGTATGGCTAGCAAAATGAGTAATATTCAGAGAAAGAATTCCTTCCCAACCTTGAGGCTATGCTGAAAGTCCCCTCAAAACACGGGTATGACAGAGAGATCAGTGATAAAGCATGCAATGCTGATTCTGATTGAATTGTGTCTACCAGGACAAAAAACCATGATTAAACGGGGTCCCATCCTTCACCTGCTCGTAACATATGAGGTACAAAACCAGAAATGCTGTGAATAGGGTAATTTGGGCAACTGACTCCAACACAAAGCTTAGCTCTCTATTTCTGCTGGGTAGTTTGCATTAATTTCATGATGGAAAGTGGTTTTGTCTGGAACAGCCATAGATATCTCTATGTAATTGGCTTGGAATACGAATTCTAATATGGAATGAATTAAGAGCTTAAACAAGGCAAAACAATACTCATCAGCAGTAGCATATGACTGTTCAGAAATACAAGTTCTTATTTGTAAACAGCAGCATGGGTGAAAACACAGCCTCTAAGGCTGTGAATATATCAGCATGAGCTTCAGCCTATCTACAGTGCATTGAAATCTTTTCCTTCCTTTCCCCACAAAACAGAATAAAAATTGTTTTCCACCCTTTTCATATTCCCTGAGAGGAAAACCTACCTCACTGTGCTCGAACCAGACAGTTAAAAGTAAAACAATCTGAAACAAAAAACAACAACTTTTGTTGTTATAGGATTGTTTCCTATCTCAAGTAAAGCAATAAAAATATTGATTGGTGGAAGAAAGCCTGAAAATCAAAATGATTCGTCTCAGTAGCGGTTCCTAGAAGAATGAGCTCCTCAGATGCTGTAAACTGTCCAGCTTCTATGGATGTAGGCTTTAGAGCAATCGTAACATGTGCATGAAATGTCACAAGAGCTATTAAGCATCAGATATTAGACGTTAAAAGTAAATAGAAACTAACAATGTTTGTATTCAAACTCGAGTCCTTCAGTCATTCTCTGCCTTGCTTGTTCTAACCTAAATAAAACCAAAAGACTTCACTTCACTCCTGCTGCCACAAGTCACTGATTGCTTACAGCCATGGAATGATTTTGTCCACCAAGCTCCTCTCCATCACCACTGGAGTTTGGATCAATCAACCTTGTAAAGGACTAGCTTCAGTATGTTCAGTATTATCAGCAGCAGCCAGTTTTCTATCCTTGCTATGAGGCTGAGCTTAAAAAAGAGGTGCTCTGAAAACCCTATGTGGTAAAAATAAATTGTCACCCCTTCTGAAGAAAATGCAGATGCAGAGAAATCCATTTTACTGTGGATGTGGAACCATGACAGTACTGCCACATTTGTGCTACAGTGACTTGGGCAATCAGAGGCCAGCTGGGTGGGTTAATTGGGATTTTTCCCTAAAAAGCACTGAAGGAGTGCAGCTACTCATTTTAATTCTTCATCCTCAGGTAAGCTTCTCCTTCCTGGATTTTCTGTTCATGATATTTTCATATGCACCATTTTTTCTCCTTCCATGTATCCTCCTGTCATTTTAAGAGCTCCTTCTGTGTTGTGTGTCCTCTGTTTTTCACTTTTGCTGCTTTAGCATTCTGAATCCAAACTCAGTAAATGTTGCCTGTGGTCTAATCATTGTGCCTTCTATGTCTCGCTATTAGAATTTGCCCTTTCTCTTCTCATCTGTTTCGATAATTGACCTCTTTATTTGTTAGTTTAACATTTTCATTCCTAGCTCTAGTTATTGTCATTATTCTACTTATATAGACTCACTAGTGTTTAACTCCATAATCATTATATAGAGAGAAAAGCTGCAAGCAATTTGGAACAGTAAGTCCCTCTAAAAAGAGAAAATGCGTTAGAGCACAGTTTTTTTTCCTTCTTCTCTTCAAAAGATTGTTTTCCAAAGCTAATCAACTAATGCAGCAAAATAAACTGCTCTGTCTAGAGAATCAACACATGGCTCTCTGTCCAGCTGGAAAGAATGTAATGCCTCAAGGAGAATGATGTTTTCTGCACCCTTCACATTCAGAACAGAGATGGTGGCCAAAGTATTGACTGCTGATAATCATTAAAATTCTTCTTAATGACTGCACTGGAGAAGTTGTTTTAACACAGGCCAAATCCCCAAACATGTTTCCTATTCACACTGCCCCTGCAGTTTTAATTGGAAAAGTTATGCTTTTACTCTTAAACTCTGTAGTACAGTTTTAAAATAACTCTGTCGTATTTCACTTTAGAGACAGTGGCTTGACTCATAAATCTGGACTAAAATGACCTACATAGGCAATATCAGCCATCCTTAGTCTCAAGGCAGAATCAGCTACGAATAAACTCTTTTCTTCACCACGTATTCCTTTTAAAAAGGCTACTTAACAAGGCTCCTCTATAAACCTAACATTAGGAAGGTTTTCTTATTGTCTGGTATAAATCTTGCTTGAAACAATGTAAACAAGTAACCTCTTGTTCTATCTATAGAACAAGATCAGCTTATCTCTCTCTTTTTTTTTTTCCCAGTAAATTTTTACGTATCAGAAAACAGTGGCCCTCTATGTCCTTTGGCCCTCTATGTCCTTCCTTGTGACTAAATGGACCCAATTCTTCCAATTTTTCCAGAAATGTTGTGTTTTACAGACACTTTCTTTGGACTGTAAAGGCCACTGATTGACATGACATCATTTTGGGGTTTTCTTTCCTGTGTACTGAGCATAATAAGAGTTTTACCTCTCATGCATATAACACATATAATTTTGCTATTCACATTATGAAGGCTACTTTAAAAGTAATGCCTCCTGTTTTGTTATGTTGGCCCACAATGTCAAAGATGGATGTTGGTGGTATGGCAGGAGAGGCTCAGCTTTCCGACAAATATTCCATTACATTTTGTCGCCGATTGACAGATGGCAGCAGAGGGAGAGTCTGACAGCATGACATGTCATCAACACTTGCTGAATGCTTATGGAGACCAAACAGAAAATGCTGCAGAGTATTATAAAAAAAGTATATTTTAAAGCTTGTTCTTCATTCCTTTCCCTGACTCCCATACAGCACTGCACAGTTTTTGACTAGAAAGAGACTTTGAGAGCTAACGTTGTTTGTTATCACTGAGCTATTGAAAGAGAATTCCTCCTTTGACAAGGAAATAGCAGTACTGATCCCTCCGAAACTTGCTCATTCTACTTTCCGTGTACAAGGTTAAATTTTCTGTTCCTCTGCCTCTCAGAGAGGAGTGGACTTATGCTTCCCTAGTCATCCTAAAGCCCTTTTGCATAGAAGTAGCTACTTTCAGAGTATGTTAAAGCCTTAGATAATACTCGAGCTTTGTTAAAAATAGGCTTGATCTCTGAAGCTTGTGAGCTAATACAGTGTAAAGAAGGACAGCACAGAATGATATTTTTCTTTGCATACATCCTTCCTCTCTTCAAGCCAGTCACTGAGTTATCTTAATTCTCATCTTTCTGGTACTCTGCATGTCGAACTCTAGCTGAAGTTAATGGGAGCGCTGCATGTAAACTTCTAGGTTCAAGCCCCCTCTCAAAAGAATCTCTCCTACACTTGCAGGTTCTTTGATACCATGAAAGCTTTACCGTGAGGTTGCTTTCCTCTTGTAAACAGGATCAAAGGCAACATGTCATTTTATTTTATTTTATTTTATTTTGGTCTGCTGTCTGGTTGCTGTCATCTCTTTCTTTTCTGGCTTAACGTGTATTGTACCTTGAACATTATATCTCACAGCACTTCACAGTTTGGTTCCACCCTCTTTGTGTGGTACATGACACATTTGAGTGCTTTTTCCTATCAATATGGCATTTTGTATGATATACACGAGTCTGCTAAGCTAATTGTGATGTTATGCTTTTAGATCCAGTACAAATATCCTTTTTTCAAGCTTTCTCTTGTGCTTACATATCCTTTACTTTCTAAGCATGTAAGTACTGTTTTCCTAATTGATCTATTTGTGTGACAATTTCATAATATAAACTGTTACCATTTTCCTAGGACAATAAATTAAAAGGTTTTCTAGATCATATCTCAAAACTGTCTTGAATATGTGATATTGATGATGTAAAGCGTGCAGGTTGTAAGCACCCATGTCTCAGTACTGCAATGTATTCAAATAATATTTCTTTCTTTTAACCCTTTTTCATAACCGTTTAGCAACACTAAACAGTTGAACAGAAAGAAAACTGCTCTGAGCTGAGGAACCTACCTCAAATTCCAAATTACACTAAATAAGGTCATTCCTACTCTTCTCAGAAACTCCAGGAAAGTAATTACATTCCTTCAGACAAAAAGGAATTCTCAAAGCCAAGGGTATGCTGTAGGTTTTGTTGTTGTTATTTTCATTTTTATTTATTTATTATATACATACATAAAGGAATAACTGAGCAGATACAGTGGAACAATTGTTCCTCTGTACACAGCACTGCTAGGGGTACTATGAAAAGATGTCATCAACTCAAGGGGAATATGGAAAATCTAACAAGAGAATGGCTTCTTCTATTTACTGAAAAAGTGACTGAGAGGCAATCATTGAATTTATTTACTTTTCTCTGTATTTAGCTACTTCTCTACAGAAAGGAGTTCTAATAGTTGGTTTTAATAGGCAGAGAAGGGCTCAGTCTGACTGACCCAAACCAAATGAAGCATTGTGCCTGAATGTCAAAGTTAGAAGAGCTCGTTTGCAAATGACAAAATGTAACTTAATGACAAGGAGCTTTTAATAAGATAAAGGCAATTTCTAATGACACAGAAGGAAGTAAGAGTACTGGAGCAGTTTCACGTGGGAAAAACACCGTCAGACAATTGCCATGAAGGATGGTGAATTCCTCAGACATTCTCTCTCTGCTCAGCCTAAAGGGAGAAGATGTTGTGTACTGCCACTAATGTGTGCAGCCCTGTGTTAATAGAGATGAAAAGAAAACAGAGTTCCTACTTCAAGGTCTTGAATGCTTTCCCAGAACGGGACAAATGAATTTGTAATTTTGATGTCCTATGCACCTCCAGGCAACTAGTTGAATTGGGAAGAGCACATCTTTGCTTTCTTGGGGTATAAACAAACCTCATGTGTTGGTTCTTGCCCTCTATGCCAGATTCAGGAACTCAGAAGCAACGGTGAGCTCTTCCCAATTCAGAGAAAGACTCCAGTTTTTCACTGCTATACAAGAGTACTGCATCTCTTTGTTTTCTGGGCATCTGTTAGAGCTCTGTTTCAGATGATCTCTGTCTGATGCGCTTACCACTTAGACCTCAAGGGGGCTGAAACGTTTTAATTTGTGCGAAGTTAGTGAACTTACTTACAGAGAAGAAAAGCAATGGCCTGTGATACAAAAGAGGTGACCTTCAGCTCTGATTTTAAATCCTGTTACGAATTCCTATGCATAGATATTGCTGAGGGAAGACTTTGGCACAATATGCATTTAATTTAAAAGTGGTGTTTATTCCAATTGTGCAGAGGTATTCTAGCATGTATGAAGAGTCAAATCCAGAGAAAGTCATTTTAACCAAAGATCAAGATGAAAAGCCAAGTTACATTATAAAGATACTTAAGCAAATGTACTATATTTAATCTACTCTCACATTAAAGCAACTTCTAATTTGCACTTTCACTTACATTTCTAATGCAGTGGTATTTATTACCTTTTGCCTACCTTACCAAATGAGCAACAATCTCTAGAGATCTCTCCTCTCTGATTAGAAAACACTCGCTGCAAAATAATAGATCTATGAAATATACATGAAGAAACTTTTATTAAAATTACATTAATAGCCAAATTCTGCGCACAATTACACTTGGCCATTGCAAAATCAATGAATTGCACCAGGATAATAGAGAGCAGAATTTGCCCCGACTGAATAATTTTAGCCGATTAAAAACAGTGAAATGAGATATTAATATTGACACTCTCTGTTTGAAATATCCTTCTCCTGAGGACCCTGGATTCATGATTTAGGACTCTGTCTGGAGGATCAAAGCCACTCTGTCAGCCAGTTCTGTCAGCAAGACAATATATGCTCAGACAAATAGTCTCATATATAACTCCACTTCTGGGAAGTAAAAGGAGGGAGAACCTTATTCTCTCCTTTTTTGCACCAGGTCAGAATTAATATTCACCCACAGCGATGATGATACATATCTGAGTAAGCTTTACACTCTCTTGCTCAGGCACTGCGAGCAACAGAGTCGCAGCAGCACAAAGTTCAACAGAGGCCAAGCGCCCAAATATTTACTCAGACTACTTTGTCACTAGCTTGCTTTGGTACCTCTTTCACGTTGGCAATAATATGAGATTGGCCAAGGTCCAAGCAGCAGGCTTATTACCTCCAAATGTAGAGTAGGGTTTATTAGCCTTGGTAGAGCACTGTGCCAAAGTAATATATATGATGTTGTAGAGATAGGGAAGTAAAGTGTCTTTAATTCTTTTGGTCTGCAAGCTAGCTCATGGGTCTGAATTGTGTTTTGTACTCTAAGGGAATTATATTCCCCAACTGAGGGAATGTCTGGCCTGGGGAAGAAAAAACATCTGGGGCTAATGACTGTGCTGAACTGCTTGGATATTTAATCAGGGCTTTGATGCCAGAGTGCAGACTTTAAGGCAGAGGAACAAGGTAGTGCCCATGAGAGATGCAGGCTTAGACAAGGGCTCAAAGAAAGTGGACTGTGTGGGAAGACATAGCTGCTCAAGATGAAGCAGTCACAGTCCCTGGAGGTGTTCAGGAACTGTGCAGACATGGCACTGAGGGACATGGTTAGCAGACATGGTAGTGATGGGCTGATGGCTGGACTAGATGATCTCAGTGGTCTTTCCAGCTTTAATGATTCTATGATTCCATGTACCAGTTTTAGTGGATAGGAGCAGCACAAAAACCACTGCAATTAAAAGAAGATGTAAAGGTGATGTTTGAAGAATTGCTTGCAGCTTCAAGGGTGTTAAATGTCTACTTCTAAATGAGCTATCTGACTGAAGACAAATACAGCAATAAAAAAGGACTAAAACATGAAGAAAAAAAGAAAAGTGTGGGTATACTGACAGGCTGGGAAGACCCACACAGAAGTAAATTAATTGCTCTTCAAGTAAGGCAGGCTGTTCTTCCTGACTTCCTGGAGAGAGGAAATAACTGTAATCACATAATGGAATCATAGCATCTTTTAGGTTGGAAAACACCTTCAAGGTCATCAAGTCCGAATGTCAGCTGACCTACCATGTCCAACCACTAAATCCTGTTTCTTAGCGCTCTGCCCATATGTCTCTTAAATACCTTCAGTACTTTCCTGGACAGCCTAATTCAATGCTTGACGACAATTTTTTTCATGAATAAATTCTTCCCATTGTTCAATCTAAACGTCCCAGTTGCAGGCTGAGAGCTTTTCATCATGTCCTGTCACTCGTCACTTGAGAATAGATACTGACACCCTCAATCATTGCAGCCTCCTGTCAGGTAGTTGTAGATATCAGTGAGGTCCCACCTCAGCCTTCTTTTCTCCATACCAAACACTGATTCCTTCAGGTAATCCTCATAAATCTTATTTTCTTGTCCTTTTGCCAGCTTCACTGCTCTTCTCTGTGTAGACTCAATCAACCCAATGCCTTCTTCTAGTGAAGTGACCAAATCTGAACACAGCGTTTGTGCTGCAGCCTCACCAGCTCTGGGTACAAAGGGAAAAATGTGATACATGCCTACTTCTTTTCATCTCTGTTTCATACCATAATTTCAGGTGCTTTTTTTTTTCTTAGGATGGAAGAAAAAGCTGTGTCTTTACCCGTGGAATCTAGTAGCTTCTCCTAATTTGGCTTTGGTCACAGATCCCAAATAAGAACGTTTTTACAGCTGGATTTGTTAAAATAGGACCTGCGAGTTGCAATCCCCAGAGGCTGGCTTGGGAGTTCAGTCCTGCTGGAACAGTGCTGTGAAGCTTTTCTGATCAAAACCAGAGGTGTCATTTGTGGGCAGCCTCAAACTGAGCACTTGCTGCCACGGTAGGCTGGCAGCGAGTTATCTTATCCAGGCACCTCTGCAAGCTTACAACAGGATGGCAGAATGGGGCTGGGGAACAGGACCCTGCATCTCTCTCATTGTGTATGCTGAAAAGAACAGCTGGATTAAGATGCCTCCTTCCCTCTGCAGCACTTCTTATCCACACTGAAATCACCAAGGCAATAATATGTTGGATGTCTGAGGACTTCAGAATGGATGCCCTATTATTTCTCCCTTTTGTTTTGTTATAATACGTGTGACCTTCAACTGCTTTCAAACACTTTTCACTCTGCAGAGAAAATACCATGCTGAATGGCTTAACCGTGATTTCAGTACAAAACTAACCAACAAAAAAGAGTTTGGGACAAAAGCAATAATGCGGGCAACGACATTCAGAAGTGTTAGAAGTAAATCTAACTGCACACAAAGCAGAGTTCAGCTAAGTGTCACTGCCAGAAAACATCCTCTGTTCTCTGTGAAATGAAGTTAGAAAAGAGCTAAATAGAGTACTAAAACTCACTGAACACATTTAAAGAGCATTTAAAGGGAGGGGATATGCCTGCTGTGGGGGGACTGCAGGCACCTGTTATGCATCTCTGCTTATTTTACAGGTGGGACAGACGAGGACCG
This sequence comes from Oreortyx pictus, assembly GCA_036925125.1. Classification (NCBI taxonomy): domain Eukaryota; kingdom Metazoa; phylum Chordata; class Aves; order Galliformes; family Odontophoridae; genus Oreortyx; species Oreortyx pictus. The sequence continues at coordinate 29,748,801 of JAUPFR010000001.1, forward strand.
GTCATTCAGCTGGTGTAAAAGAATGCTCCGTGGCTTATGCTTATTTCTCGCAGGCAACGCTTTAGGAGCACCCTGGGCTTGCTCAGCCCTGAGCAGAGGAGCTGAGGGGAGGCCTGATGGCGGCTGCAGCTCTCACAGGGAGCGGAGGGGCAGCGCTGAGCTCTGCTCTGTGTGACAGCGACAGGGCCCGAGGGAACGGCATGGAGCTGTGCCAGGGGAGGGGCAGCTGGGGGTCAGGGACAGGGGCTGCACCACAGGGTGGTGGGCACAGCCCCGAGCTCCTAGAGTTCAAGGAGTCTCTGGATACCCCTCTGGAAGACATGGTCTGATTTTTGGGTGATCCTGTGTTGGAGCCAGGAGTTTGAATGGGTCCAGAGGAGGGCCACGAAGATGATGAGAAGGTTGAAGGACCTCTCTTACAGGGATGAACTGAGAAGTTGGGCTTTTCAGACTGGAGAAGAGAAGGCTCCAGGGGGACCTTATAGCAGCCTTTCAGTACCTGAAGGGGAAAGCTGGGGAGGAAATTTTTATAAGGGCAGGTAGTGAAAGGACAAGGGGAGATGGCTTTAAACTGGAAGAGGGTAGATTTAGACTAAATATTAGGAAGAATTTATTTGTTGTGAGGGTGGTGAGACACTGGAACAGGTTGCCTAGCAAGGCTGTGAATGCCCCCTCCCTGGAGGCTTTCATAAGCCAGGCTGGGTGGGGCTTTGAGCAACCTGGTCTAGAGGAACTGTCCCTGCCTATAGCAGAGGATTGGAAATAGATGATCTTAAAGATCCCTTCCAACCCAAACCATTCTATTATTCTATGATCCTTGTGGGTCCCTTTCGATTGAGGATATTCTATGATTCTATCTTCTACGATAGTCCTTCATACCTGTTTTTGAGTGTACACTCAGAGGGAGGTGATGATTCCCGGATAAAATAATCATCTATTGTCATATGCTTCCCTATCTTCACCCACTCATTTCTCACAGTTTTACAGTCATTCAGATTAGGTTTAGTCCCACATGTCAGCAATGGAAAATGTAGCCCCGTTGTGATGAAGGAGCAGGGAAAGATGCGCATTTTACTTAACAAAGTTATGCTGCGGCACACGAGTTCTTTCAGATGCAAGGAGTAATGCATAAGCTGATGTTTCATTTGCATGCTAAGGAAGGTCTGAATGTCTGCTCATTCTCCGCTTGGATCACAGTAATATGCATGAGTGAGAAAGGAGGATAATAACCAGTGGAAGGAGTTGCTTTTATTAACATACTTTTGCATTTCTTCTTTTAGATGAAAACTTCGGAGGCAAATATTTTCTTCCTCTACTTAGGTGTAAAAGTACATGGGTCTGTGTGTGCATTTCAAATGCACAAATGGGAAGAAAAAGGTGTCAGTCTTGTTTATTTTTAATTAGATTAAAAAACAGAGAATGCTCACATGAGTTTGATAAGAGATGTAAAATTCTCCCACAGAAAATGTTTTCCTGTCAGCTGCAGTGAACAAGAACTTTGATATTTAACACCAACTGAAATAGGCTTGTTCTGAGAGCTTGGCCACAATCACAGAATCATTGGAGTTGGAAGGGACCTCTGAGGATCACTTAGTCCACCTCCCCTGCTACAGCAGGTTCCCTACAGCAGGTCACACAGGAAAGCGTTCAGGTGGGTTTTGAGTATCTCCGGAGAAGGAGACCACAGCCTCTCTGGGCAGCCTGTTCCAGTGCTCTGTCACCCTCGTGTGTCTGGCTGTATGGCCTCTATACTGGCTTTCTTTTGAGCATGTCAACTTTGTTGACCTCTGTTGTGTATGTTATCAAGATTACTGGCAGTCAACCTGTCAAATAAACAGCTAAGGAGCAGGTCTTTCTCTAAGGAGGCTGTTTTTTTTTTTTCTTTACATATTACATTTTTTTTTTTAATCTATCTATTTAATTATTTACTTGCCTTTTATGAACATCAGGAATCCTGAATTGTTTTAATCACACTGAGGATTTCAGGCTGGCAGAGATGGGAATGATTAAAACATATTGTTCTCTGCAACCATTATATGATTCCTTCACTGCATATTTTCCTTCACCAAATACAGGAAACTTATTGCAAAGGAAGTATATTTCTTGACACTAAAAACTCGGGATCAAGGAACAACAGACAGGAGAAGTAAACCATAAGAATCATAAGGAATTAGAATACCTTGTTCATCTATAGTCTGCAGCAGGAGATGAATATTTATGTCTCAAATGCTATGTTAAAACATTCTTCCTTAATATGTATTTATATACAACCTTCCACAAGAAGTCTGCCTTCAAAAGCAGCAGGCACTGACATCCTGTCTTGCCACAAACACAACATCTCATCAGATGCTCAGAGAGAATTTATACAAGACTTTGTGAAGTGCCTAACAAATAGCACACGTTCTATTGAAGAAAGCATCGCCATTTCAAGATGAAGAAGTAAATCTGTTCAGTGCTTTAGGAGTTTGAAGCGACTTTAGGAGTTTAAAATGATTTCTTTAAAAAATGTAGGTTCCCAGCTTAATGTTTCCCCTGGACCCCTCTGGCTAACAAATGACTTGTTTGTATCGTTTCTAAATATAGATCCAGGTAACAGATTGAATCTCATTCAAAGATTGCTTCTCAAACAAAAATAATGAAAACCTTTTTGTTCTTTGTTATATTTCTTTGCATGTAGAGAAAGACTCTGAAAAATTCCTTGTTAAAGTGAATGTACTTATCATTTTCCTATTATCTGAATATATAATCCTTTTTTTCCAAATAAACAACAGAAATGTTTTCAAACACTTTTTTTGTCTTTTCAGTGTTGTTATTGACAGTTTTACCCTATTCATCTAGAAAAGAACCAGGACCTCTGGCAGAATTCCTTACGTTCATGTGTTTTATTACCTATGACAGTTACATCCTTTGCTTTTTACTTGATTATTTTTGTTTTCTTCCCTAATCAGTTTCTTGAACTTTCTAGCTTCTAAATTTACACCCTTTTCTGTCATGTTGCTTTTTTTTCTCATTACAAACACACTTGCATGCACACACACAGATCACAAAAATATTTTAGCTTTTGCAGGTGCTTTTGTTCTCTCTGCTCAAGTCAAGTTGTTTTATAACTCACATCACCTCATTCTTCATTTTTCTGTTGTGGGACAGTAACTTTCTGGCTGTCAAATGAAATGCTTAATGTTTCCCCAAATAATTTATACTTCTCTCCAGTTACATCAGCTGATAGTTGTTTTCAGCTCTACGAACCTCTCTCTTTTAAATCACCAATCACACTTATTACTTATTTGAACTTTCTTTTCTGACTGCATAAAATGAATGTAATTAACTCGTGATAACTTGCTCCTAAAAAAATATTTGCATTTAGATCTTACATCAGTGCCCTTTCATCTGCCAAGACGCAATCAAATTTATCTTTCCACGACATTATTATTTTGAGTTAGGAAATTGTCAAGGTTTTTTTTTTTAATTATTATTATTTTATTATTTTTAAGAAATTCTGAGATGCTTTTTCTACCGATTGATCTCAGATATATTACTTACATTGAGATGTCTGCTTTTTGAGTTGTTTATTTTCCTTATATAGGACAGGCAGGGTTTGAAAAAGCTATTCATGGTGTTCTGAAACGATGATCTGAACTACTCGCTTGTGCCCTACCTTGTACTATACTGGCTAGGAAACTGATCCATAAACCTTCCAGATCACTTGTACAGCATTTTGTCAGTGGCTCATACATAAGTATTTTGTGGAAGGTAACACAGCTTCCTTATTCTTTTTTTTGCAAACCCTGATCTGTGCTATAGCTTGTTCCTTAGTGACACATTCTTCCTCTGATTCTACAACAGTAATTTTTTCAATGTGTTTTCTCCAAACATCCTTTCTGTATGCTATGTGGTGCCTTTCCTTCTGTTCCTCCTTCATGTGTCTGCCTCCAAAGCTTGGCTGGAAAATTGTTTATATAAAAATTCTTGCTGCACAGTCCCATTCCCTCAGTAATCTGGGAAGGCTTAGCTACTTGATGATTTCAAGCACTGATTCTGATCAAAGATCTGCTAGGCGCAGCCAGATGGGTCCCATCGAAACACCGACAAGCAGATCAGGAGGCTTGATAGGAGACTGAGAGACTATCCCTATAGCCTTCCCAAAGGATGAAACTTGAGTAGAAAAGAGACACACAAATGCATGCAAATGCTCTCCCAACTCACCTTTTCCAACTGTGATACCTGTGAGCACAGACTCTGCAGCTGGCCCTTCAGAAACTCCCTTGTTAGCTGCTCTGTTTGCCAGGCTCAGCTGTTTCATTCAGCTTTTTGATTCCAAGTAAAGTTATTTCAATGGCTAAGCAGAAGGAATGATTCATGCAATGCCCTTATGGATTATCCCAAGTTATGAACTGTGAGTGGTGGTGCAAATAGTAATATACATGTATCACGCTAAAGTGAGAGATGGTCCCAGTGATCACAATGGAAAGGCAAAGAATAAACAAGCACCAGAATTTGCCTTGCTGGCTGAAAGAAACATTTGATTTCTACTAAAGCTGAAGGTGCTAAAGAATATTTTCAAACTTTCTGACAGACAGACGGAAATGTCTTAGGGAACCTGACGCAGAGCAATTATGGATGCTCAAACACAACAAAGATTTTGAACATGAAAAGAGAATACTAAAAGGATTTTTATACTTGACAGTTCATTTCATTGTATTCTCTTTTTATATTAAATTATTAAAGAGAGGTATATCAACGTGTATATTTTCAGCCCCTTTTTGCCAGTTTAGCTTATTGGAAAAGTTTAACATATCCCAACAAAATATTTTCATAATATTTAAAAAATGTTATAATTTGCTTCAGTGAATTATTGGTTGTACCATCTGACAGGCCATTCTTCCTCTCTCAAATGAAGCTTCCATCTTAACTTAATAGAGAACTGAATGTAGGATATGGATAAGAGGATTTGCTGATCGTCTTTGAAATGTATTTGAACTCTTATCTGCATTCTACCGCTGAATTCAACAGCTCCATGATTTTTGGAGTATTAATGTCTGCAAGAACTGCAATAGTATATTAGAATAAGGTAGATACCTAATTCTGGTACCAAGGATTCTTCCATGCTGCTGAGACAAAAATGTGCTAGAGTTCTGAGGGTTACAAATCAATTTTTATGCTGCTTAGAAATTAGCATGTTTTTGAGTTCTTACAGACAAGATTCTGTAATGTTTCTGAGGTCTGTGTGGACCACAGGCATCTATTCTGATCTGTTCATAACACTGAGTCAGGCTCCTCTTGAAAGTAAGTTATCCTACCTCAAGATAAGTGTCTAAGTTAAGTACACTAACATTTACTTGGAAATACTCATCTTTCTCCATTGAGTGTAAAAGCAGCTTGGAGACTAGCTCAGCCAAGTACTGAACATTTAGACTGCTAAAATTAGGTGAGATATATCCCACTGCAGGAGCTCAAGCTTGCTGCTCAATCAATGAAGAGGCAGGAGACAAGAGCTTGAATTAGGAGTCAGTGTCTCTCCATCTGCTATATGAGGACTTCACAAGTATAACCTGGGCATCTGCATGAGAAGGAGCAATCTAAATGCCTGGAATGGGATACTTATGTGATCAGTGCACTTATCCACTTTACTAGGAGTTGCAAAGAGGTTTACAATTGGGCACTGCGCTGAAATTATCCAATTCCTGAGGAATTTGGATTTGCATTGTGCTTACAAGAGGGGTTTGCTATGCTTAAGTACAGAGCCACAGCAGTTAAAGTCAGCTCAAGTTTTCATGTGATACTATTGGGGGAAACATTATCTTCATTTCCCCTCTCCGTGTGTTATTATCTTCTGCCTAAATGTAGATTATGTGCAGGAACCAGAACTTTTATTTGACTCAGAGGTGCTATGTACTTTTCTGGCACTATGATAATGTACAGGACTTGCACGTAGCCAAAATGTTTTGATACTGCTAACCAATGTTTTAAATTCTCTGTAGAAAGTCTGTATGTACCTTCTTCTCATCAGCACTCTCATCCCTGTCATACAGATCCCTTCACAGTTAACATGGCTTTATGCAAGGACTTGTTTTATATTTATGTTTTCCTCTTCTAGCATCTTGGCCAGCTGCAGCTTCTGTTTACTGTTCAACAAACCCTTGGAGTACTGGAGTAGTTGCTAAGCTATCAGCAAGAGCTGGGAAAGCTGGACATTACTGTAACTCACAATTTGATGTGTGCTCCCTGTGGACTGCTGCTCACTAAAGAAATTTTGGGTGAGATCTGTTCTATTTGCAGAAATCTTATCAGGGAAAAAAGGAAGTATACAGCATGCAAGTCAAAATCTCCTTGACTGTTTTTCCAAAGGAGTTCTGCTAGCTTTACTAGGAATTAATTGAGTGATAAGCTGAGAAGGAACTGGCTATTTTGTTTGTTTGTTTGTTTTAAAGTAAGTAATTTTCAAATGGCTACGTGTTATGGGTACTACATTTGTAGGTAAGAGGTGTAAATGAGCTTTCTTCACAATTAGAGTGTTGGATGGCAATTTATGTCATATATTATTGCAAATTTTACTGTGGATTGTCACTAATCTTTGGCCAGTATAGTCTTAAGAGAGTAAGGAGAAGAAAGGGAAGGAAGGAAGAGTTAGTAAATGACTATTTTTGGAGACTGTGGTGCAAGTAGAATCACACCTTCTGTGTCTGTCACCTAGGTAACCTTTTGTAAAGCATTTCACTTTTCTGAAACCAGATGTGTGAATAATTGTACAGAATCACAGCTATCTGCAAGGGACATCCTCTTCCCACCCGTCTCTTTTCCTTTTCCAAGGATGGGAACTCCACAACTGCTCTGGGCAACCTATGTCTATATTTGACCATCCTCAGAACAAAAATGTGCTTTCTTATGTTTGTATGGACTTCTGCAGTATTTCAGCTTGTGTCCATTGCTTGTTCCGTCACTGGACTCCATTGCAAAGAGCCTCACTCTACTTACTTCTGTCTCCCCTGTCAAGTATTTACATTAAGATGACTGAATCACAGAATTATAGTGACTGGAAAGGACCTCTAGAAATCATCTAGTCTACCCCCCTGCCAAAGCAGCTCCCTCGCCCAGGTTGCACAGGTAGGCATCCAGGCAGGTCTTGAACATCTCCAAAGAAGGAGACTCCACCACCTCTCTGGGCAACCTCTCAGTGCTCTGTCACTTCCCAATCTCAGCTCTCTCCTTGTATTGCAGATACTTCAGTCCCTTAATCATCTTTGTAGCCCTTTGCTGGAGTCTCTCCAGAACATCTGTATTTCTCTTGTACTGGGAATCCCAGAACTGGACAGAGCACGCCAGGTTTGTTCTCAACAGTGTTGAGAAGAAGGTAAATGCAGGTTCATGATCTACTCATTGCTCATCAAAAATATATGCCCTTCTCTGTACAGCTGCTTTTCAGTTGGTCAATTCCCAGCATGTACAGCTGTCTCATTACATCCCTCCGATCTCAAAGAAATTACATTGAGAGGAGCACTGTAACTTCATGCAGATCTCTAGTGGCTCCAGTTTATTCCCCATGTTGTGTGTATTAATGTACGGGCATTTTGGAGCTACGGGGACTGTTGTGTGGTTGAGACTCAGCCAACTGAGAGGCTTCTTTGGACACAATCTCATTTGCTACAATGTAGTTGCACATTTGTGGGCAGAGCACAAGCTGTCTTTCTGGTGCCATAAGCCATGAACTGCCAGCCTTTTTCATTATGAGAGTCTCAATTTCCCTGACTGATAAGCCCAGACTTGGCCAGTGCCTCCTTCAGCACTGCTGAGGGTTCAGACTCTTGAAACTGCGGGATTTTGGAGGTAGTCCGCTTAATCTGTTTTGAGCAGAGGGTTGGACTAAGGTTACCTTCCAACCTCAAATATTCTGTGATACACTAGAGCTGCTGCACAGACTGCTGCGTCTCTTGGTTGTCTGTACTGGATGTGGTTCCTTTCTATCCTTCTCTTCCTGCTTTTCGTAGATTTGGACACTATACCTCATCCAATGCACTGTTTTGTTTCATTTTTACAAATGAAATGAACAATGGATATATTTGGTCCAGGAATTTCTCCATTTGTGTCAATCTGAAGCAGACACGAGTGTGAGAGTCTATGAACGGCCACTTCTTACTGAATGATTGTTGCATTATCCATATTTACTGTTATTATTTTATGAATTTCGAAATCTTTAGTCATTTCTCATTCAGATAAATTTTCTACTAAAGTCTATGGAAGTTTAGCTGTGTAACAAATGGGTAATAAATGAATAAGACCTCCATGATTGGGCATGCTAATGATTATAATTTAACACTACTATAGCTCTTTCCATCTTCAAAGTGCTTCACGAACATTAACCATTCTAATTAATTTCATTTAGAGATGTTCCTACTGTATCTTTTCCTCTACTGAGCACTGTAGTACACTTACTGCTGTATTGTAATTCAAGGGTTGTTATGGTAAAGATTTTGACAAGAACAGAGAATCCCTTGTGAAAATTTGCAATTGTGCTAATTACATCAGAGATCAGATGTCAAAATTATCCTTGAAAAAGATCCTTGCACAAACCACAGGTATACCAAGTCTCTCAACAGAAGAGCTAGACTTGGCCAAGCTACCACTTCCTCTGGCATTTCCCTGCTGTAGGGATAAACAGATTTAATAACTTGCAAAATTGATTGAAAGCCATGTTAACATTCATACTCAGGCTCGGAAAATGCGTACGAGGGAGCAAAGAACCCATGTAACTACCCTACCACTACCAGTCAACTTGTCAAGGCCAAATAAAGTAGGACAGAAGAATGACATATGATTGTAAGACAGTGAGGCATCTGTGTTTTGTAATTTTCCTATCTTGAGATACATTATTCAAAGTGTTATCTTGTTAGGCTATCTTAATGGGAGTTACAAAAGACAGTGTAATAGATACTTAGCAGTAATTTGACAGATTGGTCCAACTTCCTCACTATGGGGAGCTGGCTGTCAGTTTTGGGACGTCTCTTTGAAGGCCGTGTATGTGTAGAAGGAGTAGACTGTGAGCATAAACACTTGGCCACCCTGAGGTACAGGAGGGGATGCCCTTCTGCTAAGCTTCACTGGCTGTCTGAACAGCTTTCCTTCTTGCTGTTTTTTTTAGTCAATTCAGTAAGGTATCATCCCTTGGAAACTTGGCAGTTGGTGTGCTGATATTTTAAGTGCATGTGCACAGTAGCACTGTCCATGGGAAAGTACCCATCAGTCTTGGAGCATCTTGTGATTAGGAAATGATATCTAACTGGAGTCAGTCTAACTATAGAGGTCAGTATCATTTTGCAAGTATTGCTTGTGAAAGTGAGGTCAAACTACACTGTTTCTCTTATTAGTTATTGAGAATATGAAAAGAAGACAAACTTGACCAGTCCATATGATATATCTAGAAAATTACCAGCAAGAAGAAACACTTGGACTATAGCAATGTTACTACCTGAAGGAAGTCCCAAGGCCAATGGACTCCTTCTGCTTCCCAGTTTCACTGTTCGGTACTAGCCTCCTTCGTAGCTGTCCTAGGTGGAGGGTTCCAAAATGGAGCAAGGGGATGAGTTAACAACTTGGGGGCAATCACAAAGCAAATGCTGAGTTTCTCTCCCAATTTTCTTATCTGTAACACTTTCAGCAACATTTTCTAAGTCCTTCCATACTTTTTCTGACAAGTCCAAATTGAGAACTATGTTTCAAGCAGGAAGGTATCATGAACCTTTGAGAGAAATATATGTCTTGTAGAAATCACAGCTCTGGTGGACACAAATTTATTTCAACACTGTATAAATCAGACATCTGTTTCTGTGGTAGTGAGCTGGTACATATCTGAAATGACCAAACGCAGAATCTGATCTTAAGTATTTATTTCTGTATCACTGAATACCGATATTAAGTAGCACATAACTGGAATTCATAGCAGCTCCTGTAACAGTGTTTCTGATTTCTCTTTGAAAGATGGTTAGAGAATCAATGAAACGATGCTGAAGAAAAGAATCTGAATTTAGCATTATTTTAATATCATACAGTGGTATGTAACAGAACATTATATTCCTGGTATAGTCAACTCAAAATAAGAAAAATTCATTAAATTATTCATTACTGTTAATAAATGATGGATGTTTTCCAGAGGAAAAATCTTATTACATTTCTGGAGAATCACATTATTTTAATTGCCATTCATTTTCTTTCTTTCTCATAACTGTTAAACTCCTTAACTAATGGTAGCCACCATTGCCAAGGATTTTAGGCTTCTTCATCTGGGACCTGAATAATACTTTGTTTGTTTATGATTTAACACCACAGTGCATTTCTCCTTTTTCATGCACTGATACTCCTCTGTGTGCAAAATATTACTCAATTCCAGTTGTTTGTGTAATATAAAATTTTTAGTATATCTACTCTTTTTCCAGAGTTACTGGATGCTTTTAAAAAAGTGAGGTTTTAACCTTAATGCTATGTAGCCCTTCTTCACTTAATTTCTGCTACATGCATTTTTCCAAACAATGCTATTGCATATCAAAATCAAGTGACATAGCGGAGGCTAATGTTTAATCAGAGACATATGCAGTTTTATGAATCTCATGACTTCTCTGCCCCAATCTATCAGTGACCAGGTTTGATAGGGAGATGAACTGGAACAACTAGAGCTATGTGAGGCATGGTGCTAGGGCCAGGCTGTAGGATCCCCAGAGATTTCCAGATGTCTACAAGATTCTCCTTTTTCCCAGGTTCCTTCTTGAATCTCCATTCCTGGAGTGTCTCTGAAAGTCATTTATTTCCCCTTTTTGTTGTATTGGGCAAAAAATACCTGCCTGGTGACTTGTCTCTACAAAATCCTCTTTCTCTAATTTGCTTTAGGCACTGCTGGTGCTCACAGCCACATCTTGTTGTTGACACTTGCTGAGGATGTTTATGGACAAATTTGGACAAATTCCCAATTCTTGGTGTTCTGACATGGTTTTCTGATTTTTGTTACCAGTATCCCACATCATGACATCATGTGAGGCACTGGGAGTTAAAGAGTTAATGCTCTAAGTCTGTGGACTGCCAAATTTCTGGGTACCTGGTTCTCAGAAGAACTACATACCCCAGAAGACTTTGCCTTCCCATTTTCCACCCAGAGGGAAAGATAAAACTGCATGCAAGTCTGGAGACCTCCTCTATTTGTTGCACTGTCTGCAGTGGTAGCTTCCTATCTGTCTCACCTACAGCTTTAGTGAAAGGTCTTTGGTTTTGGACACTCTCATTTTATTTGATTTATTAGCTTCAATTCCAATGATATTATATTATATTGTGTTATTTTGCATTCTGATATCTTCTTTAATTAATTAGTTTTCTTCCTCAGATCATTGCCACTGTTTTTTTTTTTAGGCTCATCTTCCTACCCTCTCCCTTCTCTCCATTCCCCTTTCCCAGGGTATGGATATGTGGGTTCCCCACCCTATTAGTCACGGAACTGGGCCGAATTGGCCCTTAAAACATTGACATGGTCAACAGACTTTTTCCACAGCTTGACTTTTTATTTTCCAGGACCATACAAATCATTCAAAAGTAGTTTTTTTCCTGGTTTATCATCATTATTGTTGTTGTTGTTTGGAACAAGAGATTTGTCATATTTCATCCACTTTAAAAAAAAATGTCAGTTTCGGTTCATGGGCTTAGGCTAACAGCCCTGCTAATTAGGTCCAAATCATATTAACTACTTCATGCTCTCAGAACAAGACTTGCTGTTGCCAACAAATTGTTGACAAATTGCATGACTTACCTTACAGTATAATAAGGTGATAAAAAACTGGAATTCCAGGTTTATGTTCTGCAGTTTAGAAAGTATAGACCAAAAAGAGAAAAAGTTTCAAAGGGTTACAAGCTTCCTGCATGCTCTGGAGATCACGTGAGACTAGAGAAAATTTGTGCTCTGGAATAAAACAGAGTTCAAATTCCACACTGCTCTGTAGAGTGACTTTAGAGCAATGAATTTGATCTATGAGAGCATTTTCCCAACCTCCTCAATTCTCTTGCACCAAGAATTTCTCCTTATCTTACTGAGGGTTGCTCTCATATGCTACAGTGTATCTTGAGAAAAGGAAGCACCATCTCTGGTGCAGCTTTCCTAGCACTAATTTCAGTTCCCATCATTGTCCCTTCAGGATCCCCAGGTGATTCACGTTTTAATGTTTCACTCTGATTCTTCTGAAGCTGTGATTTAGCATGTAGAAAATATAGTGCAAAATCATGCTAAAGCTGTAATAAAATATGTTTACTACATTTAATCATCATCATTCTATTAAACTGTTGAGGAATATTAACAAGGGATATGACAATAACACCATATAAAGTTCATATGCATATTTAGCAGTTGTAAAATGTGTTAGAATTATTTAATACCTTTGCAACTGTTGTGTTCGATAATTAATGGAAGTGGGTAAGGAGATGTGCTGTTTTTCAACTATCTGGAAAAGGAAGAACAGCCTCAGTTTAACCTGATAGTTACTAATGAGCAAGAAGCAAAAAAGTCAGATGACCTTTGCCCAAAAGCAAACACTAATGCAGTAGTCTACATCTTCTGAATGCACTTGTTGTTTTGTCTCTACAAGCATATGGATTAGACTACCAAAGTGTTCTCTGCTCAGGGACTGTATTAAAAAATCGGAAACAGAAGAAGGCTTTCTGATCCTCACTACCTGCCAGCTACTTGCAAAATTTGTGTAGGAGAGAATAAATCTGAGGAATTGTAATGGTCATGACCTACAAATCACATTTTCTAAGATATTTAGACAAGTGCCTACGTGTAATGCCCCACCAGGGCAGTGATCCTCCCAGCTTTTACATCCTGCAAATCAAAAGCACTTTGGTACCTCTGTGGAGAACTGGGGAGAAATCAGACATCAGACTGTCCAAGATGAAAATTGCTGCTCAGCTCTCACTTCAACCCTGAAAAGCCTCACAAGCTGCCTCTAGCAGTCCCTCAGTACTTCACTTTCAAACACTCCAAGAACCTCATGTCCTGCTTCTCTGCCTGTCCAGAAGTACCTAGTATGGAGAGCACAAGTGGAAAGTTTTAGTTCTACTATAATGATAAATATGAAAAAAAATACACTGGTGGTTGCTGAATTCTTTGAAAATGTGCGTGGAATGATCTCATGTCTGAGTATTCATCCAGGTATGGGAGACACAAATTCAACTCGCTTCTTCACCTGAAAATGTTCAGGACCACCTTCCCTCTACTCCTGAAACAATAACAGAAATCTTCTGTATGATCTTTCTACTAGCACTTAGATATCAACTATATAACATTTTCAGATATCAAATTCTCATGCTGAATGTAGGGATCAATGTTAAAATCAATAATAAATAAAAGTAGATGTATGCCTGATAACCAGTGGCATATTGATACCTAATTCAATTTTACAATTCATTTAAAATTACCTGAACAAAAGACTGTGTCTCTTGTGGTGTCATCTCACTGCAGATACTTTTGATTTCAAGTTCTCTCTACCAAGCTAAAGAAGACTTTTCAAGGAGGATATCTCAGTTATGGGCTCTTGGCTCCATCTGTTCATTTTAGTAATGTTGACATCCAGAACTTAAGACCACTTGGGTATGTTTGGTATGTACAGGTGTGTGCATGTGATCGTGAGCAGTATATTTAGTGGACGTTTAGTAGAGGGATAATTAGCATGGCCAGCAGGTCGAGGGAGGTGCTCCTGCCCCTCTACTCTGTGCTGCTCAGGCCTCAGCTGGAGGACTGCATCCATATATGGAGCCCTTGCTGTAGGACAGACATGGACCTGTTGGAGCATGCTGCAAAAATGATCAAAGGGATGGGACACATCTCCTATGAGGACTAGCTGAGTGAGCTGGGGCTTTTCAGCTTGCTGAAAAGAAGGCTACAAGGTGACCTGATAGCAGCCTTTCAGTATCTAAAGGGGAGCTATAGGAAAGAAGGGGACAGACTCTTTAGCAGGATCCATGGTGATAGAAAAAGGGAAATGGTTTCAAGCTCAAGGAGGGCAGATTCAGAATCACAGAATCACAGAATTGTAGGGGCTGGAAGGGACCTCTAGAGATCATTGACTCCAACCTCCCTGCCAGAGCAGCTCCCTAGCCCAGGCTGCACATGTAGGCGTCCAGGTGGGTCCTGAACGTCTCCAGAGAAGGAGACTGTGAAGAATTTTCTATGCACATTTGTGTGGAACTTCCTATGCATCACTTTGTGATCATTTCTCCTTATCCTGTCTTACACAGTGAGGGTGGTGAAGCACTGGGACAGGTTGCCTGGTGATGTGTTTCATGTCCCATCCCTTGAAACTTTCAAGGTGTGGCTGGATCAGGCCCTGAGCAACCTGGTCTTTCTGTGGTATCCCTGTTCATTGCAGGGGTGTTAGATAAAATGCCCTTCAGAGGTCCCTTCCAACTCTAAGAATTCTATGATTCCATGACTCTATGATTTGAGGATAATTAACTCCCTTCTTTTTTACTGAGAGAGCCAATGCTTAATGACTAGACAAAATGGAAGCACTGTTTGTCTTTGTGTGTATTCCTTGTGTTTTTTGAGTCATTGTGCAAGTCATCTAGTATACAAAGGTATCTGTTTTATTTTGTTGTTATGTATGAAATAATTAAATAAAATAAGCAGTACCAAATTACAGAAGAACATCTGTCAGTAAACTGTCAGACTGAAAAACTACTCCATTACTTTACACCTGGCTTTGCCACCAGCTACATGTGAAAACAGGTCAAGTCAAAAATAAGAACTCCTCACTTCTCATTCGCCCTTTAGGGACTCTTTCTGAAAGGACTAAATTTTGCCTTATGTATCTCACTTGCTACTTGCCCATGGCCAGTGAAGAACCTTGAGACAAAATCTGACCAAATGAATAAAAGATGAAAAAGGAAAGGGAGACAGACTTTTCACATGATCTGACTGTGATAGGACAAGAGAGAGTGGTTTTAAACTAAAAGAAGGGAGATTTAAGTCAGATGGTAGTGGGAAACTGTTTAATCAGACCGTGGCAAGGCTATGACACAGACTGTCCGGAGAAACTGTGTCCTACCTCTGCAGGTATTCAAGGCCAGGTTGGATGGGGCCCTGGGTGGCTTGATCTGATGGGTGGAACTCTGCCCACATCAGGGGGGTGGGACTGGTTGGGCTTTAAGGTCCTTTCCAACCCAAGCCATTCTGTGATTCAACAAAGTCATCCTGCAGTGATCACCATCAGGGACCTTTCTTTGCATGGCATTTATCTTGGGGACCCTTATCTGATCCTAGTGCTACTTTCTCTGCCTGTTTGCCAGCTTGGCTGTTATTCAGCCCTGTAAACCAAAACCGAATCTTTAAAGCACCCGATAGAGCCCTTAGTAACAGAAGAGGGAGCTCTCACGACACTGATGGAAAGTTTTGTAGAGTGCTCTTTTACCCAAAGAAAGCAGAGGACAGAAACGTGTCTTCATTTCTAGCAGAGAGAAAGCAGGTGTGTGCGCACATATTAACTCATGGAAGGCAGCTATAGCTTAGGCTGCCTATTCCACAAAACAAACAAAAAACAAACAAACAAACAATAAAACCTTGGGATTTCAATGTGTTTAGGAACTACAAGTTTCCACAAAACTTGCAACTCGTTGACTTCTGTCTGTGCTATGAATCGTAGGAAAATCTCCACGTAGGAACGGAGAAATCCTATGGCCTTTCTATTGAGGTCAGCTACTTTGTTGCTGGTGGTAACAGTGGCACAGTAGAATGCCTAGCACATGAACATCCAAAGTGGGATTCAAAAGGGCAGAAAAACAAATAAATGCTATCTCACTGATCTTATTTTGGGAAAACTTACTGAAGAAATACTGGAAGAGCTGTCAGTTCTGATCTCTGGTTTCCCCAAGGCCCAGGATGTTAATTTTGCCTGTCCAGAATTATATTGTGTTTATTTCACATAGGTGGAGAGTTAACCTAAATAATTAATTAATATTTCCAACAAATTACAATATTCTAATATCTTTTCAAGAAAAATAAAACGGAAATTTTTATCTAATAAGAACATCTTAGGAAAACTAATATGAATCACTTCATAGATTTCATTTCCGGAAATTGACAAGGAAACAAAAAAAAAACTAACTACCCAGAACTATTCCTGATTTATGTGCTTTCAAGCATTGACAGAACTTTTACTGAAATTAGAAACATCTATGTCTTAAAAGCACATCAGTAATGAGCTACATTTGGTATGCAATTGCTACAGTAAAGCTGATAAGGAACAGTGTATTTATTATAGTTTAATATTTATGAGAATATATAGTAATTGACTCTGTTATATAACTCTTCCTAGAAATTTCCTTTCAATTTTTCCATAAAACTTTATTAGTTTTCTGGATACATATGTTAGATCCCCTAGGTGATATGGTAACCTGCATGGAAACAGATGTGCACCTCTTCTCTGTTCTTTATTTACGTCCCTTCTGCAGAAATTTTCTTGCACAATATAGACATTATTCCTTTTGCTTTCTATTTGTGTCCTGAAATGGCAGAGACAATAATGTCAGCGCAACTACAGGGAGATGAAAGCATAAAAATAAGTATGAGCAGATCTGCTCTCACTTGTTATGATGTAAATGCCAAGATTCTTCATTTGCTGCAGTGAGCAGACCATTGATTTAGGCCTTTAGCTTGCACTGAAATCGGAACGTTAGACTGTGCCAAAGGACATCGTTATCTGTGTCATTAAGGCTCTCTTTGGATACCAATGTTTTATCATGAGGAAACTCAGTATAATTTCCAGAGGCCAAGGAATGTGTCACTAGAAAAAGAATGAAACTAATTTGAGCTATCCCTTTTCTCTTATCTTTATAGAGGACAGGGATAGTAGTGACTCATACTCTGTCATAAATCTGAGGAATGTCAAGAAAATTCAGAGAAATTCTTCAAATGGAGATCAAAAGCAGAAACTTTTGTAGACTTACAAAGTACACAGAAACATAACAAAAATGGTTTATGACCTTATGAGGCACAGAGACACATTTAAACAAGGACCTGCAGAAACAGAAATTGTCGTTGTGAGTAATGCTAATTCTCAGGTAGTTTTGGAAAAAAAAAAACCAGGAAAAAGCCTGATTCAAGTCTCATCTCTAATTACTTCACAGGAAAAAAATTTGAATCAAGGAGAGGTCTTCATTGGTGTGTACTGAAGACATATATCATAGAATCATGGAATCACCGAGGTTGGAGAAGACCTACAAGATCATGCAGTCCAACTGTCCACCTATCACCAATAGCTCTTTCCATACCATGTCCCTTAACACAATATCTAAACATGTCTTGAATACCTCCAGGGTCGATGGATTCCAATGCCTGACCACTCTTTTGGAAAAGACCCCTCACCAGCTTCATTGCCCTTCTCTGGACACACTCCAAGGCCTCGCTGTCTTTCTTTCAGTGAGAGGCCCAAAACTGAACACAGTACTTGAGGTGCAGACTCACTAGTGCTGAGTACAGGGGGAACATTACTTCCCTGCTCCTGCTAGCAGCACTATTTCTGATACAAGCCAGGATGCCATTGACCTTTTTGGCCTCCTGAGCACACTGTCGGCTCATGTTCAGCCACGCACTGCCCAGTACCCCCAGGTCCATTTCCTCTACACAGTTTTCCAGCCAGTCTGCCCCAAGCTTGTGGCTTTGCCTGGGGTTGTTGAAAGTGCAGGATTCAGCACATGGTCTTGTTGAAACTCATCCCATTGGTATCTGCCCAGTAATCCAGCCTGTCCAGATCCCTCTGTAGGACCTTGCTACCCCCAGGCAGATTGACATTTCCAGCCAACGTGGTGTCATCTGCAAACTTGCTGAGGGTGCACTCAACGACTTCACCCAGGTCATCAATAACGTTATTGAAGAGAACAGGCCCCAGTACCAAATATCCACTCTCTAATGGACTTAATCAATTATTGGGATAACTCTCTAGCAAGGAGAGGAAGATGTCCACCTGAGAAGGAAAGTGGAGCTGCAATGCCTCTACTAGTTGTAGATTGCTTGGCTCTACAAGGACAACAAGGCATACTTCAATTTCTAGGCCAATCTTATGGGTGGTATAAAATGTTGATTCATGTTTTCCCAGCTGTAGAAGAGGTCTGAATCTGAATTACCAACACTCGTGTCCTATGCTCATACAATTTGTGTTTGAACAGAGAAGATGATTTTTTCTGACAATTTTCTAAATGTAGGCCACCATTGCCTTGATTTCTCATGAACTGTGGGAATGAGGTATTAGATATAATGAAATAAATATTGAGTAAGAGAAAAAAAACACACTCGTATATTTGTTTCCTCAGGAATATTTCTGATTCTTAAATTTGTCTTCCATATAGAAAAATTGGTCATTCCTAAGGCTTTAGTTTTGATAAGATTATCAATTCTTCCATGCAGATTCTCTTAGAGAAATGGAGTTTAGCCTGTTATTTTGTCTTAAAATTGATGTCTAGTCTTAAAGTAGAGAACAGAGCAAAATGTAGAGCAGGTGAAAGATTAGAATTTATGTAGGCTTAGGACTGATAGTTAAGAGGGAATTTATCAAACCTTATAAAATCCTCAATTGCATGCATAATGTCCCTATAGTTTACAGTTTCCTTTAATATAAACCAAGGAATTATAAGTATGAAACAGATGGTAAGAAACACGTTTTCCATACCAAGAATTGTAAGTGCATCTTCCTGCAGAAAGGTTGTTTGAAACACTTTCTAGGAGTAAAACCTGCATTTAATCTGTGAGAAAAAATATAGGTGTGAAGTTCTGATCACTGAACTTTGCATTAGTTTATGAAATGCAAAGCCTTTGACAATCTACTAGTCCACTTGAGATACTCAGATTTAGAAGAAATAAGGCTCTAGAATTATGGCAGAATTTGACTGTGGTGAATGTTGGAGCCCTGTGAAACCAAGAGAAAGGGAAAGCATGTGTAACAGAACCCAATGAGTGTTTTTTTTATTGTCTCTTTGGTTTCTCTTTGTTTATATTTTTCACCTACATAATTTCTCTTCTAGTGGTTCTGAAATTCCTTCTGATTGTAACCTAGCATCCGTGCATTTATGGATCCCATTCGTATTCTTAAGATAGCATTTTCTATACATAGAAAATAGTCACTGAGCTGCCTGTCTATACCTCTCAAAAACTTTCTTCAGAACTAGTTATGGAGAGATTCACTGAAAAATTCTGCTGACCAATGGAGTCTACCACATGCTCCTAGAGCATAAAGAGAAGAAGAACATTTTGGAAAGAATCTTAAGATCTGCAGGATGGAAATGAAGTTGCTCTCAAAAAACTGCATAATCTGCAAAGATAGGTAAATAATTCTTAAGGTAGATTTAGTCCTTTTAAGAGTTGAATTAGTCTCTGGAGAGTCATTCTTTCTCCTTTCACCACGTGTGGAGATGAATGACACAAAAAACTGTCAAGAAGCTAAATCCTTAACTTATTTACATTGAAATCATTTCAGATTTGTGTTATGGTAACTAAAAAGTGGTGATAATCAATACAACAATTCCAGATGAATTTACAATCTAATGCTGTTTCTTCTGTTATTTCTGGGTAA
This sequence comes from Oreortyx pictus, assembly GCA_036925125.1. NCBI lineage: Eukaryota > Metazoa > Chordata > Aves > Galliformes > Odontophoridae > Oreortyx > Oreortyx pictus. The sequence goes on from JAUPFR010000001.1 coordinate 29,768,384, forward strand.
ATCAGATAGGGTTTGATAGTGACTTTGATGTCGCTGGCATGGATTTCTAATGATTTAGTTAAGGTTAATTGGAGCTTGTATCTCTGAAATGGGTGTCGCAAGTGTATTTTGAATAAAGAATATAAAGAGGTATGTCTCAAAGTCATATCCTTGCTGGGGATTCAATGACCACATAATTAGACTTAGATATCACATTTTCTTTTACTTAAATCATTCTTTACTGACTAATTTCTTCTTTACTGTTAGTAGCGCTGGACTATTTCCCAGAAGCTTGTTTTACAGGTTCTGTGCCCAGTGGTAGACACTCTACAAGCACTAAAGAAATCCATTGTTGTGCAAAATAAATGGTGAAGAGGAAAAAAATAATACAATTTATGTATTGGTAGATGTTAGAGACACATAGATACCAATATCCCTTTCCATCTTTTGAAATGATTTAATATAATCCTGTTTCAGTCCAGAGAAATAAAACAATGTTCAAATAATGCCAGAGGATGTATTGACAGAGCATAGTCATTTGGAACATGCTGTACTAACAGGTTTACAACTCTCTTATGGCAGGCTGCCTATTTGGAGCATGGGCAAGGCACACAGGATCTGTGTACCCATTCATGAGAGACACACACAATGAGGCAAAGGGACTCAGAATGGAAAAAAAAAGAGGTGCTCTCCATCTGTATGAGAAGATGGGAGAAAAGGATCGTCTTGATAAGGGAGAAAGACTGTATGGTGTCATTATGGACTAAGAATGATCAATAGCATAATATCGAGAAACAAAATTCCTTTGTTCTTATATACTTCTTACTACATCAATCCTCTGCCATTCTCTCTTAATGCAAGCGCTATTTACTTCCATGATATATTCCTCTTTTTAATTCCACTCGTATTAGCTAGATTATCCATCTTTGCCTTACAGCCAGTGCCATGATTGCAAATCCTAGGTTCTTGAACTGGCTATAAAGTAGTTTCAGGATGGTGACTGGTTGCATAAAGCACATTATTCCTGTCTAGGGTTTCCAGGAAATTGTTGTATTCTACTTATTACCTGTCTTTGAAATGAAAACATCAAGATAGTTTATCTCTGAAATTCTATACACCACAATCTACAAGTCCAAAAACTTAATAGCATCATGAATTTCATATAAAATAACAATACATTCATCCAAGATAGCTTTCTCTCTATTCCACATCATGTAATCACAGTCAATAAACTTATACACCATTGCACCATATAAATGTATTAAAATCTCTGATTGACTGAACTAATCTTTTTTTAGAATAGGCTGTAAATAAGTAAGCATGGTGCTGGATACAAACCTTGGCTATATGCCCCTTGTAAAGAGACAAATCCAGGCATGTTCTGATATTTAAGAATAGTTTAAGTGAAATGTTAATGGAGAGAATGTACTCTTGAATTGCCTTGCAAAACACGAGTAATCCAAGCAGTCCTTAATGGTCTTCCTATCTATTGACTATCTTTTGCTGTCACTTAGGTCTCAGCAATTACTTGGTCTACAGCAGAGTTTCAGGGAGGTGTGGATTTAAATTATGCATAGACATAGAGTTATGGACTCAGTTCTACTCAATTTATGTACCTTGCTGAAATGGTAGAATTAGAAATCTGGTCATGGTAACTCCATACTCAATGGAAAAAGACAGAAACGTACAGAGAGTGATTCAAATCTCATGTGGGCAGAATTATCCTCTGGAAGTCATTGTCACTCTAAGTTTATTATAGAAGCAACCTTGGGCAAAGCTGCTTTTCACATATAAACCTCAATTAGGTTGCTTTAATCTGGACACAGAGCTTTTCTCATATAGTTAAATGAGTAAGCTCGTCAAAATCATTGGGTTTGCACTAACTTAAAATACACAAAGAGAAAACCAGCACCATATATTTTAGGATTTAACCATGAAAAAGGACTTCATTTTAACTTATAGAATCCTAGAATCATTTGTGTTGGAAGGGACCTTTAGAAGTTGTCTGCTCCGACTGCCCTGCTGTGAACAGGGGCACCTACAGTTAGATCAGGGTGCTGAGAGCCTGGTCCAGCCTGACTTTGACTGTCTCCAGAGACAGGGAAAATTCTTCCAGTACTCATTACCCTTATTACAAACAGCTTTTTCCTTATATCCAGTCTAAATCTCCCCTCTTAGTTTGAAAACATTTCCCTCATCCTATTACAACATAGGCTGCTAGAGATTGTCCACTTCTTTTTTGCGGTCTCCCTTCAGAAACTGACAGGCCACTTTTAGATCTCCCCAGAGCCTTCTCTTATCCATGCTGAACAGCCCCAGCTCTCTCAGCCTGTCGTAATAAGGAGAGGTGTTCTATCCCTCAGATCATTTTTGTGGTCCTCCTCTGCATGCTCTCCAACATGTCCGTGTCCATTCTGTACTGGGGACTCCAAATCTGGACACAGTACTCCAGGTGAGGTCTCACTGGTGCAGAGTAGAGGGGCAGAACCACATCCTTCAACCTTCTGATCACGCTTTTGAAGTATGGTTGGCTTTCTGGGCTAGCATGGGTTGTACAGAGGATAGAAAAGTTACATTCAAATAGACATTAATTTGGGTATGCCACTAATTAAATGACAACTACTTTTCCATGCTTATCTTCATGTCTTTCCAAAAGTTCATTTCTGCCAAAATATTGTGACCCTCACCCATGTGTTTTAAAGTCACATTGCATTTCACTGACTTTTAACTGAGCTGATGCTGTAATGTCCTCTGAAGACACAAATGAGCACTAAGTCTCTCCACTAAACCAGGAAGAACTGTGCTCCCTGTGAAGTAACACTAAGCAGCAAACTCCTGAGCCTCTGTACTAGACAGCAAAGTTCCTGTGGACTCCCCTCAGCCCAGGTTTTATTCAGTGACCCTGTAACAAACACAGTCACTGTTGTCGTTTTGGCTCGTTCCCATTACATTTGTCTGTAATGTTGTTTGCAATTTCCATGTTATAGACTTTAAACATTTCATGTAGGGACCCTGCCTGAATATGTCTGTAAATCATCTATCACACAGCTGATGTAGTAATACAATAATAATAATTAATTAATAATGGGCCTGTTCCTTAGAAGTGTCGAGAACTGGCAACTGACATTGATGTCAAACCCTCTCAGAGAAATCAAGTCATTAATAATAAATAATAGGAAGAAAATAATAATATCACATTCTGTTTTTTCTTAGTGCTGTGATGATCAGATCCTGCTTTCTATTTGCTAACTACATGCATATGGTTCAAGTTACTGAGGGCAGATACCTGTGAGTCATACTAGTTAAATGTCCCTCATGAGCTTTGGGCTGCCTTCATAGAATTGGCACCTTAGTGAAATTTGCAGAGCCTGCCAAATATATTGAAAGCAGTATATTAGAGGGATCAGAATTCCAAGTGTCCTACAAAATAAGGATGATAAGAATTAAGAAAAACATAGCTAATTATATGTAAGATTGCTTTAAACTTATTTTATTTAAATTCCCAATTAGCTAATATGCATACCACCATCTCCCCTGTTAGAATTTGGCTGCTTTTATATGCCACTGAACTTTCTCCTGTGAAGCTGTGTTTCCATACACCCTCACAACCTGATCTAAACCTCAAGTGACAGAAGAAGGGTATTTGTTTCATCACTGGTCACAGTGCACTTTCTCTGCTGGTTCACAGAGGGCTTCACTTGAGACTGCCTATCAATCATCCTTCAAGTGTAAAAATCACTTTTGTAACAAAGGAGTTATTATCCACATAATTCTCTGCTTTCCTTAACTGTTGATTTTCTGAGTCCTTTGTGTTAAGTTATTACATCAAAGTTGATTGAAGGCAGTTAAATTGTAATCACTTGATATTTAATGTTGCTGGAATCTCAAAGGACTGTGTTACTTGTAATTACAGCATTTTTCTTTACATTGCTTTGAATCTTAGGAGACAATCCTTTCACCACTTTTCCTGGTTAATCTGCCTTTAGAATGGCTTTATTTCTTCAGCTCATCAATTTTCGTAATGCTACTCAATAAAAAAACAAAACAGGGAAATTGCACAATAGTTCCTCTGCTATGTGGAAATATATATATATATATATATAGTCAAGATTGACTAAAACCTTAGAGAATTTCTGCATCTTTGTTTACAAACACATGTGAATGAAATCTCTTTTGCCTGAATTTTTAGAAGAACTGGCATTCTTATATCATCAAGTTAATGAGCAAAATTATGACAAGAAAAAGAGAACAACAGAATGCCAAATATATTAGTAAGAACAGATTACCATTATGAATATGCCTTTACATTTTGGTTTAGGATGCATTTTGTACTCCTTCAGTTGCATTTTATTATGATGAAGGCTACTAAATTAATAAGCCAACATCTGGAAGAAAAACAAGGCAGAGACAGCAGCGCTATACCACGCACAGAAGCATATGATGGGAACCATATTTATCCTTGGTAGTAATACAGAATTCACTTTAAAGGCATTTCCTTCAAATTCCAGCTGCTGCATTTTTGAAACAAGAAAATATTTTATCATTTTTAGGCATATTTTTTCTTTGTTAGTAAGACATCCAGGCTTAACTGAAATACCTACATATAGACTTGTAGACTTTGAGTTCTTGCTGGCCACTTACTGTGCTACCCATGGGCATGGACCTTTTGTAGGTAAGTCATGTGCTCTGTGTCTCTTGTGGCCATCTCAGTTATACCAGGCGTTTCAGGAGGTTCAGCAGCTGATGTCTAGGCACTAGAGTCCTACCTAGTCTTACCTAGAACAAAGTCTTTCTCAAGATTTTAATGCATTGTTTAAATCAAGAAATTAGTGTCATTCACAGTAAAGTTTTACTTCTCAAAACAGGGATATAACCTGTGAATTTTGACATTTGTGTGGGTCCTAGATAGAGAAATGACTTTCTGTCTGTTCAATCAGAGTTTGTAGGAAGGTTAATATGTTTTATGTCCATTATGCATATTGGGAAACTGCATGTGCAGTATGCACTAAACTGGAAACTCCATAGAAGAACTGGAAACAAGGGTACACAAAGTTCCTGTATAAAGAATAACCTATGGTTTTTGCTTCTTCTGTTTCCATGCTGAAACACCAAATAATTATGTTAGTAACAAACAAACAAACAAAAAAACAAACAAAAATTTCTTATAGCACAGAAATATTGCTTCTACTTTTCCCTTCCCTTCCCTTCCCTTCCCTTCCCTTCCCTTCCCTTCCCTTCCCTTCCCTTCCCTTCCCTTCCCTTCCCTTCCCTTCCCTTCCCTTCCCTTCCCTTCCCTTCCCTTCCCTTCCCTTCCCTTCCCTTCCCTTCCCTTCCCTTCCCTTCCCTTCCCTTCCCTTCCCTTCCCTTCCCTTCCCTTCCCTTCCCTTCCCTTCCCTTCCCTTCCCCTTCCCCTTCCCCTTCCCCTTCCCCTTCCCCTTCCCTTCTTGCTCCTCCTCCCACTCCCCCTCTGCCTTCCCCTCTACCATCCCCTCTGCCTTCCCCTTCCCCTGCAGTTAACAGGCCATGTTTTCACATAGCAGAGCTTTGAATTTAAGTAAACAGTTAATTGATGGGAGGTATAGATATCTCCTCGAGTAAGACCCAAACTCCCACTTCCTTCTCCCTTAGTTAAAGTCCTTTATGAAAAGGTACAGAATTAGCATTCACTTTCTGACCTAGATAAACTTGTGTCTTTCCCTAGATCACATACTCTTTATAGGGCTTTGATAGAGCTTAGTTCCAGAAAAGAGCTTTTAACTGTTGCCTTTGGAATATTGCTTTCTGTAACTGTGAAAATATCTTATGCTCTGAATTTCTTCAAGTGAACTTCAGCATTATAGAATATATTCAAAAAGGTTTTTACACCCTAAGCTACCCTAACAAACAGAAAACAAATTTCTTTTGAAAGTATAGCTTTATAGTTCATTTCACTATGTTTACTTCAGCAGTTTTTGAGAGGTTACAGTATTCACTACAGGAAGAGCTTTTTCTCACTCCCTTCTAGATACTTTCAGTAGATTTTGGATAGAAGTGCATAATCAGTGTCAACATAACATCTCTGACTGCAACACTCACAAGGAGGTCCATCTAGAAAAGTCTTATCAGTATGGAACAGTTTATGGTGTTAGTGAATGATGAATTTTTAATCCACTAACTGGTTCTCCCTGAGAGGTTAGTTGTTGTCATACTCCACAGGTCATGTATATTTTTAGGGCATGGACAGGACTGAGGTTTGTTGTATAAAAACAGGATGAAATATAAATATGATTCCCATTTTTTCAGTGAATCATTTATAGTGATTTGAATATTATGAACTTTTCTGCCATCATTCTCTTTAGTTGTATATTTGTTTCTCTGAATGAGATCGTACCTGTGTCCTACAAGTGGAGATGGAAGAGTGCCTTGTCTATCTTGCTCAGGCAAATCTATCTGAGTGTAGGTAGTGACAGTTCTTGTGTCAAACTGAAATGGAATAGAGCAAAAAAAGTGTATCTGCAGAAAGAATTTCCAGTGTGCTACAGCAAGTATCACTTCTGCAAGAAGAGGATGTTTATCATTGGTGTTAAGGTGGGCGTTTAGTATCTGGAAGGGACATCAAAGGTGAACTGCGAAAACTGAGTTGTCTCCTGGATTATATTGTACACAGGGTATAAGTGCAGGCCAGTTGAAATAAGGTTATCACAAAATTAGTCACTTGTTTCAGAAACTTTGATATAGAACATGTTTCTTCCCTTGGCTAAAGTTATCCTCTAACCCCTGGCTGTGAAACTGAATATGAAATGTTTGCCCATGAAGTACTGCTGAATTGTACTTTTTTGTTTCTGAACTGTTTTATTCTCTCTCCCCAAATGCAGTTCTCCTTGAAATAAAGGAGGTTTGACTATGAGATGCTATATTCTCTTGTGCTTCAACCATTTGTACAAATAATGCTATTTAATTTTTCTTATACAGCATTTCAGTGAGACTTCTGGTGTGACTAAATACAGCTTGCAAGAGTAAGAGCTCTTATGATCAAAGGATTTAGAATATTCTGCTCTTGTTAAGCTGCTGATGGCAGTCAATGAGAAGCATAAAAAAAAATGACAAAGAACTGCTTATATGCAAACCTCATTTGAAAGCAGGTGCTCTTCTAGTTATCCAACAGAAGACTCAGTTCACAAGTTGTCCATAGAGTACAGGAGAAAAGAAGTTTTAATACAAAAGGATCATCTCATTGACCCAGCTTGATCTGTGTTTCAAAGGCTAAGCTGGAAGTGTACTACAATGAGCTTCACATATTGATCAGTAAAAAGAAATAATGATACAGCTCAGCCCATGCCATTGTCCCCTTTCTACTTTTTATTTCCTTCTCCTACTTCTTTTCAAAGGAAAAATGTTGCAACTATTTTGTCTTAAGGAGATTAGACTTCCTTCTCTAAATCTAGACTTGATACTGAGAAATCACGGGTATCCTGAAGGGATTTATGTTTACTTTATGCATTTTGACTTCACACAACAAATAAATATTTTTAAATGAAGAAGAGGCAAGAAAGGAATGAAATGGAAATATTTTTTCTTTATTTTTCTGTCTCTGTTTCACAGACATAGACGTGTTATAGTTTTTCAAACTGAAATGAATATGAGTATCACTGTGAATAAACTCTCAGCTCTTCATTTTCCATTTTTGTGGGGATAATGAAATCAATTTAAAAAGACTAACAACAGACTGTTTTCCCATGAGTCAAAACTAATTTTCTGATATGAATGAAGGAGTTTTATACAGTGAATAGTGTGAAGTATTGGAAAAATTTTAATGACCTAAATTTGGATTGGTTGTATTGCTCACAAGTGGAAATGTATGAATAATATAGATCAGCCTCAGCAAAACCAGATGTTTTAGCTACCAAATGTCCAATTTTCAGAAATTAGAAAGAGGAATTATAGCTAATAATGAATTTATAAAAATGCTCCAATGGAGCTTGCCTCATTACTAAAATGGCTGAATGTTGAATGTTGACTCAGCTAACCCATTCGTACTCATCCATTTATCAGAATTTGCATCACAGTGGCCCTGTAGACAATGCAGAGGAACAATCAATTAAGAAGGGTTTGTACCAAAGTCAGAACACCAACTAACTAGTAAGTATCTAGGACGGATACTAAAATACTTACATGATCAGTACAATTACATGAGCTACATACTGTACAAAGGATATTTTAACTCTTGGTTGGATTTAACAAGCTGAACTGGGCCTCCCAGAGCTCCTTCCCATGGTGTAGAATGCCCACATCTTTATCCTGTCTGAGATGTCAACAGCAATCTTTGAAAGACTGAAAATAGTTCAGGCTTTCACAACTGCAGTGCAGGAGACTTGCCATAATGACTGCCATATGGCAGGAGAGTTGCCATAATACATTAATGTTTCCAAACCCACCCTAATCATTTCCTGGAAATGGTTAAGGTTTTCTCAGAGAAGGGAAGAGATTTGATTAAAATTTCTTAAGTCTGAAGGAGTGCTTCTGGTAGAGCTGATGATTCCTTACAAAGCTGGAAAGAGATAGGCAGAAAACTTCACCACGGTCAAGACTAAGTTGTTCTGGGCGTGCTCAGAAGTAACACTTTTAGGTCCAAAGAAAATTTTCATGTGCAAATGTGGATGGATCAAAATTTGAAAGACCATATGTATCTTCTACATAGGTAATAAGCACAGGAAGGGTTGAGGACATATATTTAGATGAGATACATACCAGTGATTGTGATATATTATCACCTTTTCTGAATCAGTTTGAGTAGCTAGTCTGGTCAAAAGTAACCCCAAAACTCTATAGAAAGGTGTTTCCATGTATGAAAATATTGCTCTTTCCATTTTTTTTTCATGTAAAGCAAATGTCTCATCTGTGTAAAAAGGACTTTTCTAAGCAGGCAAAGGAATGAGAGACTTAAATAAAATGTGTTTTTTTGTTAGTTAGTTAGTTGTTTTTTTTTCTATTTTTTTTCTTTTTTCTAATTTATTTATTTTTTCCTGTGACATATAACTTGGCTTCAAGCTCTGCATGCCCTCAAAACTTCGGATGTGAAAGCTAATACATTTCCATTCATAATCATTTTATTTGGCTTATTGCTTGCAAAAGAAAAAACAAAGCTATGCATTTCAGTCATTATAAAAGGCCATTATTAATTTATTCCTAATGTGCTAGTCTGATTTGATAGTCTGTCTGTATTCTTAAAAATGCCTTTGTAACTTGTTCTTTGTTATCTCCTTGGCATGTAGTTTAATTAACGTATGTACAATGCTTTGAAGATGCAAAGTGATATATGAATGCTAAAAGTATCAAATTAAGGCTTTCACAGGTGAAACTATGGGGCAGCAGGCAGCAAGTACAATATTTGAAGGTATTCTGGTAACGGGTGGGAGCAAGAATAATGCTCCAAATTTGCTGTGGAGAGCAAAAATACCAATGTCAACCACTGGAAAAGCACCTGTTTTTTGCTGCTGTCCAAGATGCCTGCTGCTATTCTGTTCTGTAGCTCCCCTTAAATATGAACGATCATTTTTCATGATGATTTCACTATGCAGTTTTGGGAATGAGGAAGAGAGGTACCACAGGGAAGCATAAGACCTATCATTTCAAATCCATGTTCTGCCAAATGTTAAAATAGGAAGAAAATGGATTCTATGAGTTACAGAATCATGGAATTGTAGGTGTTGAAAGGGTCATCTGGAGATCATAAAGTTAAACAGATTCATGTCTAACAATTTATTTACTGAGTAATGGATAGGCTGCTATGTTATATAATCTTGCTTAGTCAAAGCTACATCTCATCAGAGTTATTTTACACTGAAAGGTCAAATGCAGCAAAACAACTTTAGGACTTCAACGAGGTCAGAAACATTAGTTTCAAAATATCACTGTAAAATAAAACAATAGCTTACATATGGGAATTCAAAGAGGTCAGAAGAGGGGAAATGAGCTCACTGCTAAATTTACAGACCTGGACCCAGTAGCTTTATGTTAGTTTGTAGGCTTTTAGCATCCAATTTAATGCAGCAAGGATGAAGTTAGCTGCACATTTAGTGCCAATTGAAATGCTGAACTTGAGACAGAAGTTATGGTGCAAGCCTTATGGGACACTCATGACCTTCCAGAGCAGAAGCTCAGGAGAGCATTGATTTGTCTCTCCTGTCTGTTAGCCCTGTGTGGATATCGTATGTTAGGATGTTTCAGATGGCATTGACTGCATGTCCTTATGTAACAGAATCCTGTTCGTGTAGCCAAAGCCATTGTTTGGCATCAAAAAGAGTAAAAGTGTCATGGCTTCTATTCAGTTTCCATGCAGTTAATCTCTCTTCCTCTGGAACCTTTGCATGCAGCAGACATCAGCCCAGTACTACAACTGCTAGCTTCAAACTACATCAAAAATGTTCGGTTTTGACTGAAATAAAATAAATTAGCTCATATGCAATTTTAGATGGACTTTCCCATCAGTTGATAGGTTCATCTGATTTAGGCTCTGTTTAGTATGTTGCAATTGTCATGACTTACAGCACCACACTACAAAGATCAGACAATCAATGCTGGAACCACGTTGTAGATTAGTACAGAAAAAGAACTCAGTTTGTCTCAGCTGGAAATTGTACCTTGTACATTTTATTGTGAACTTGTAACCTGGTGTGGGAACATCTTTATTTTTCTATATGTGCTTTATCTTATTTTGGATGGAAACAGGGAGGAGTCAAAAATCACCGTATTTATTGCTCTGACTGACATGTTCTCTTCTGATGGGTTTTATCTTGCACATGTTTATTATATTATTCTCAACAGGATCCCTATTATGAAGTGAATGAATGCAGCTATTCATTCAGAACAGATGTGCATAAAGTGACAGTCACTGAATCATTGCCTTTTATATGTCAAGGAAATCAGTACAAAGTTGGCTGTCAGTTGACACAGTTACATCAGTCAGTTTGAAAAGGTATACTTCAGTAATAGCTGTACCATATTAATTTATACTGTACAGCTTGCTGTTGTCATGCTGCCCTAGCTTGGTTTTGCTGTTGCTGTTGTTATTTTTAAAAGAGCCACCAGATATCATGAAACAAAAGTCATTATCAGTTTTCTTAGGTTGCAGTACTCTATCTCTCCGTATTTCCATTGCTGATAAACAGAGTGAACTGGCAGACAGGTTCATCTTTTATACAAGTAAGTAAAGATCTGTTGTTACTAGTCTTCCAGTTTTGACTTTCAGTCTAATTGTACTGGGAAAACAATTTATGGATTTTAGATTTTTTTTTTGTTTTGTTTTTTCCCCCCTCTAGAGATGTGTAAATTCTCAAATTCAATCACTATAATGATAAAAACATGTTGAATAAACATACTGAAAGAAGCACATACCTGTCATGGATTCCTTTTTTTTTTCACATATCCAAGTAAAATCTAACCTAATAACTGCATCCATTTTTCAAAGGTAACAGAACAACAAGGCATTTCTAGAATTGGAGTTAATGATGACAGCTGAAAGATATAATACTGTGCGAAAAAGCCTATATGTAGAGTCACATTATTCTTTTTATTGCTAGTTCAGTGTATCTTGTATATTCTCTTGATGAGTCTGTGTAGTCTTAGTTTCTGTAGAGGTTTGAATGAAATTAAGGAGCTGCTGTCATGTTGTTATCAGCAAAAAGTTTAGATTTTTCTAAAAGAAAGTCTCTACATGCCAACATATCAGATTTTACAAAGCTTTGCTTTGCTGTCTCTTATATGACTGCAATTTGACTCTAGCAGTTCATATAATTTAATTTTTGTTGTTGTTGTTCTGTAGAAATAAAAAGAGAAAATGCATGTACATGATCTAAAACTAATCCATCTCTATCGCCTACTGCCTGAATAGGTTGACTAATGATAACTGATGATTATCTACTTGGAAAATAATGGGCAAATTTCCCTTTCTGTAACTCTGCTGACTTGAGGCTACACTGTGTTTTAATTATAACATGTTCCAGCTAGACTCAACAAAGAACTAGCAGATGTGCTACAGGGAAAGAATCATCCTTTGGTGGGGTGTCAGATTATTACTGTTATTTATTTAAATGCTTCTAAAGTGACAGTCTTGACCTAGTTGGTCTTTTCTTCTGCTAATGGCTGTGAAATTGAAACAATTCACTTGGCATTTAAGACTGTCATTAAGAAAATGCCCAAGAATGCCAGAATGGAGACATTTTTTGCCTGTTTGTGTCACTACGAGCTGCTTAAAAGAGTTACTTTGCTAAATTGTGGAGACGACATAAAACCCTCTTGCAACATGTTGGAGTACTAAAGCAAGGTAAGTTTATTTTAGCCGCTCCATGAACAGTCACTTCTCAAGATCTCAGACAAAATCTTGAACCTTAACATCAATTGAAAGCTTCTTGTTCAGTAGACTTATAATTGAATTCATAGTGCCCCTATGACATTTCTTAAAAAAGTCATGAATCTCCAGTTCCCGTGGTGAGAAACTCGGCTGATGTGATATGAACAGCGAATAGAGCTAGGGTGCCTTGTCACCATAAATGTGTGTTTGGGGATCTGTACTACAAAGGAGAGCCACAGGTTCTGGCTCTGACATTAATTTAATGTAAAAACTTTTCTTCTTTCTTTCCTTTTTCTCCTTTCTCCTTTCTCCTTTCCCTCCTTCCCTTTCCCTTTCCCTTTCCCTTTCCCTTTCCCTTTCCCTTTCCCTTTCCCTTTCCCTTTCCCTTTCCCTTTCCCTTTCCCTTTCCCTTTCCCTTTCCCTTTCCCTTTCCCTTTCCCTTTCCCTTTCCCTTTCCCTTTCCCTTTCCCTTTCCCTTTCCCTTTCCCTTTCCCTTTCCCTTTCCCTTTCCCTTTCCCTTTCCCTTTCCCTTTCCCTTTCCCTTCCCTTCCCTTCCCTTCCCTTCCCTTCCCTTCCCTTCCCTTCCCTTCCCTTCCCTTCCCTTCCTTCCCTTTCCCCTCCCTTTCCCTTTCCCTTTCCCCTTTCCCCTTTCCCCTCTCCCCTTTCCCCTTTCCTCTTTCCCCTTTTTTCCCCTTTCCCCTTTTTCCCCTTTCCCCTTTTTCCCCTTTCCCCTTTCCCTTTCTTCTTTTTCCCTATTTTTTTTCCTTCTTTACTGCTTTTTATTTTAAACTTTTTCACTTTTAATTTAAAGTGATCCTATTTGAGGAATTAATCAAGTATTTCTCAAGTGCTTTATCAATGAAATGCACAGCATAAAATCTGTCGAAAACATAGAAAGTAAACGTTTAACAAACAATGAGTGTAAGGCAGGGCCAGGAGCATAGGTACTAAAATCTGCTCAGAAGTGCAAGAAGCCAAAAGCAGGGTATCTGAATGCAGAGAAAGCAAAGGCAGCCTTCCTGTACAGTTACTAACCCCTTTGATCTCAGCTTCTTGTCAGACCTCCCTGCTTTTCTGCCTCCCCTTTCCTCCCATCTCAGCCTTGCTTCTCACTGGGGTCCCACTATCCAGTTCAGCTGCAATCTTTCTCAAACTACAGATTTGCGACTGTCATATTACCTTCTTCCTTTCTCACTATGGCTGGAAAGGGAAACTAAAGAAGATTTATGCTCATGGCAAGAGAGCATGGAGAACAGTGATAGAGGCATGGCAACAATGCCTCTAGAAAATGAAATAAGAGGATTTTTCTGCAGATTGACAGGGGGCTCTGATGGAATAGTCTCTGTGGGCTCAATCTTTCCTACATTCATCAGCAGAAAAATGGCACGAGCAGCACAGGCAACAGAAGAAGCCAAGTCTGTCCTTCCCCTTGCCTATGGAGTCAGTTCTGTCACCAGCGATCTTCATCAACTCCCCACAGGAATGACTCTTCCTCACCAGTCCCTCCAGCAGCATTGACAATCTGTCTTCCCTCTCTCCAACCACAGCCACCAGTTTTCCACTACCGAACTCTCCAGCAGCCACCTCAGTTTCTGAGCCCACAAGCTTGCTGTTCACACCACTGATCTCTATCTCCTCAAGAACGTCCTGTACAACTGGGGCTCTGTGTCTAGGCCTGGGGCCCTGAGCACAAAGATGCAGAGTTGTTCAAATCGGCCTAGAAGAGGGCCACAAAGATCAAAGGTCTGGAACACTTCTCCTATGAAGAAGGGCTGTGGGAGCTGGGCTTGTTCAGCTTGGAGAAGACTCTGAGGAGACCTCGTTAGAGCCTTCCAGTATTTGAGAGAAGGGAGATTATAAGCAGGAGACACTGACTTTTTACATGGTCTAACAGTGACAGGACAAGCAGGAATGGTTTTAAACTGAAAGAGGAGAGATTCAGGTTGGAAGTTAGGAAAAAATTTACTCAAAGGGTGGTGAGGCACTTCTCCATCCTGGGAAACGTTCAAGACTGAGTTGGATGGGACCCTGAGCAACCCGATCTGGTGGATTGCAACCCTGCCCATGGCACAGGGGTTTGGAACTACATGATCTTTAAGGTCCCTTCTGTCTTAGGTCATTCCATGATTCTATGATTCTGGACTGATAGTCACATCCTGATGTGTGCACATGTCCAGCAGGATTGAAGACTTTAGCATAAATGCTGAGTTTTTAACAGCTCAGAATAATTTTTCAGTTTATTCAAGCTGTCCTCTCTGCAAGTAAACTGAACAATTATCGGGCATTCACTTATTTTTCATGCTCTGAAAATATGAATTTTTCATTACCTTCCAGTTCACAGTTTTTTCCCTAACTTTGTTAACCATTTAGTGTGAACTTCACTGTCTACAAATTTGTATGCTTTAACTGACTGGTGGGTTTGGGGGAACATTTTGCAGATGCTGTCTTCTCTTTTTCTCATTTTCTCTCAGCACAAGTCCTATTATATTCTGAAAGGAAAATGAGAAAGAACAGGCAGAATAAATAATAATTAAAAAGCGTGTTTCTTTTCAGGCAGCAGCACTCAGCACTCCACTGCAAACCATGCTGTGTAGGATCTTGTAAAGCTTGATTGGAAACATATTATTGTATTAAAAATGCGTATAAATCTCCCTTCCCTTAGAATTAATGTTTTGCATTGAATGGAGGCAGAACAAGGGTTTCAAGTGAAGTTTACACTGACAAACAGCTATGTTCTCTGCTACGAAGCCTCAAAGAAGTGAGCTTTTAAGACCTTATTAAAGACAAAGTTGGAGCAAATAGACTGGCAGTGTTACAGCCATTTCAGGTGAAAAAGACAGGGTTTTTTCAGACTCCTCAGAGGGTGAGTAATGAAAACTATTTGGAAGATATCCCCATCATGAATGCCCAGCTGCCTAACTCAGATCTGTCATTACAGTTCAGGGATGAAATAGAAAGTGACCTGACCCGATTAAACCTTCACAGCGCCCCGCTACCAACAATACAAACATCTAACTGCTGCCCTCATTCACAGGCATGTGTGTGCACTGTTAATATCTTGGGCTGTGTTTACAAAGTCACTGAAGTCAGAGTGGACAGTGGCAGGAACAGCCAATCCAACACACAAAAAGGCTGTCACACAGGAAGAGAAAGACTACATTTAGTTGCAGTGTAGCTCTGAAAGCAGACTATTAACTTCTAATTCAGCTTTGTATTATTTTTTTCTTTGCTTCTGGAAAGCTACAGAGACATGGCATTGAAGTTGTGATGTCCAGAAAAGGGAGAGCAAGCAGGGGTAACTTGATGAAGTTTCAGGTCAGGGTGTTGTGTCACAAGTGCAGCCATCCCTCTGGAGTCAGTGACTGCTGCCCTCCAGACTTGTCCACCTTGTAACACTAAAGCCATGAGGGCTTGTTTCAGTCAGATGCAAAGCCCTCTGAAAGACTAGCAATTTGTGCTAGCAAGTGAGGAGAGCGAAAAAAGAGCTCTGAAATAAATTCAGGTGCTGAGATTTTGGCATAGAATATTTTCCTTTTAGGAAATATTTTCCTTTAGGATGATGGCATCTCTAATTGGGTACATCAGTGCTGCAAAGGCTTGGAATGTATGAATTCAGTATACTTGGTCAGGGTCTGCTTGAAAAAATCCCCATGTTCTAATATGTGCATGGTACTGATTGCATTTTAATGATGGAAAATTTGCATTTTATTTAGGTATCGGCTTCTGAAGCTTGACAAAAACCTGAAGAGTTTAAAACATTTTTTCCTCATATGGTTACTTCTCTGTTGTTCAGATACTTGATAGTGCTGATTCAAGCTTTAGTGTCTCTTCAGAGGGAGGCAGGGTGTTAAGCCGCTAATGCAAAGCCTTGTTTCTACCAAGTGCCACTTGCATCAGACGTTAAGCAACTCCAGTGGCAATTCAGAGCAGCATCCTTCAACCACATGCAAGCCCAGAACTCAGTTCAGCTGGACATTCATTTTGAGTCAGTGTTGTTCCTAGCATCTGAATCAGATAACCTGACTCAAGTTGTTCCAAAAACTGCTTATAAGGGTAAAAAGTTGAAGATGAAAAGAAATCTCCTGTCTGTTATTCCATCATAACAGTGTTTTAATAAAACATTAATAAACATTCTCTGACCCTAGCTCTCCTTTTAATCTAACGTCCACTAAATAAAAGAAAGCAGAAGGTGACAGTCACATAGTAAAGTTGCTGACTTTTCAGATATTTAGTGTAATTAGCCTTTATTTCTTACTTAAATATTGAGGACTTATGGAAATATCTGGAATTTAAATGTGTATTCTGTTTGCCAGGAGAAAACGACACTTTATGAAGCTTGTTGTTCCTATGAAGAGTATGTATTGGACAATCTGATTAAGATATGGATATCTGTTTTAGGTCTAGAACAGAATATCTACTTGTTACCTTTAATATTTGTATTAGCTTTTAAAGACAAGCCAAGGTTAAGATCTTCAGTGAATGTTTGTCTTTTCATCTGTAGGACAAGAAAAATTCTAGAGAGTTTTGTTGAAAATGAGGTGTTATTGTTGCAAGAGTGTAACAAAACAGTTAGTCCATGAAAGCTAGGAGAACTAGAGGGTGGTGAGGCACTGGCATAGGCTGGCTGGAGAAGGTTTGCAGGCTTGATGGATTCCTGGTCAGTCTAACCTAGCACCTAGCAACTCTGCCCTCAGTGTGGGGCTAGAACTACATGATCTTTGAAGTCCCTTCCAATCCAAGCTATTCTATGAAATAGGCAATGGAACCAGAAAAACATATCATGCTAACTGGAAGTGTTTACCTCTGACATTTGTGGAGCCTCTCTGTGACCAAAACACTGCAATGAATGAATGAATGTTTACTACTGAAGCAGATATTGGAAAGCTATTTGTATCACAGGGTATGGTGAAAAGAACTTTCAAAGTGCCCTAAGTATGGGGCAAGAAAGTTCATGTGAGAGCTTTGTTCCAACCTACGTCACTCATTCAGACATCTATCTGCTTTAGGGTGGGGTTTTCACCATCCCTTGAGATTGAGGTGTGCAATCATCATTGTGGGGTTATTTATTTATTTGTCTGTCTGTCTGTCTGTCTATCTATCTATCTATCTATCTATTTATTTTTCTATCTATTCCATGGGGGTTGCTCAGGTGTAGCTAAGGGCAAAATTGGGATTTTGATATATTTATTCATTAATGGGAAGAAATGCATGGAGTGGAGAGAAGGCAGATTTTTTATTTCCAGACTCATGTTGCATCTGCAGCTGGCAGATGGAACAAAGACATCTGTTTGTGCAAAATGAGTGAATTTCTTCTGGATGTCTCTAAGGGAAAATAAACACAGCGACCTCTGAATCTTGAAACTGTTCTTACAAAGCCACTTTCTGAGCAGAAACACACTTTAACCCAAAACTGGTATAAAAGACCATGCCAAATCACACATACATTGAATAAGGAAGTTGCTCTCTAATTGTTGGATGTAAGCTTGACTGCCTTTGAATTAACAGTTAAAGCTGTATTCATTAATCTGAACAGGGAAGAGCGAGCAGACTGTCACAACATACCTCAGTTCAGTAGTCATGCAGAGCAGGTGAGAGAACACTAGCCATTTACAAAGTGAAGCAGCTGATCTCCATCAGTGCCATCACTTAATGACGAACAGGAAAAAGGCAACCATCTGCAAAATCTAGAAAAAGATTTATGATTTATCTAAAAATCCAGAGTCCCAGCGGGCAATGTACAACTTACAATTACACAGAATGATTAAACTTAATGCTTTTAAATGCTTTGTTAACACAAGAACTACTAAGGACATAAATGTATTTTGGTCCATTTGCTGTACATACGACTTCTGTGGAAATTATTTCCTTTGGGGAATAAACATGAAATTCATTACATTTGAAGACAGCTTTAGGAATGAGAAAGCCAATTCAGAAAGAAAAGGAGCTGACCCCACACTAGAGATGAGGTAAGGTGAGATGCAAATTGTCTCCAAACAGGAGCCGATTAAAGGAACAACTTGAGTTCATGAAATCAAGCTGAACTCTATTTCAGTGCCTGCTGATTTTTTCACTTTATCTTTTATTTTTTCTTTTATTCTTCTGCTCAAAAGACAGGTTAAAGGTTAATGGATTTGCCCATAAGAAGTCTGGATATTTAACTTCTAGTCTGCTTTGTTGCTGAATGGAAACTGCTGTTGTGCAAGAAGTGTAACATAAAAGTTCTGGCAAGTCTTGACGACATAATTTAAGATGTTACTGTCCTCAGTTGTCTGTCCTTCTCTGCCAGAAAACATTACTACTCTCATGGAAACTGGTACAAAGGAACTACCACTACTACACTTGCTCAGCTTTACATTCTGGCATTTTAGTTAAATCCACCCTCAGCTGCAGTTTTTACTGCAGCAAATTAAGCTAAGAAATTTAAAAGCTGTCTTCTCTTTCTTTTCCCCCAGATTTTATTGCTATGGTGATGTCTACCAGCAGAAGGGTAGGAATTAGAGTTATTTGAATCAACAACATTTTAAACACAGCCAGACTTATAACAGCTAGCTTACCAAGCCCTGAGCGTTCTTGTTTTGTTCTCTGTCTCTTTTTTTTTTTTTCTGCCTCAATCTTGTCTACTGAAAATATTACAGAGTGGGAACAGCAGAGGCAGCAATTCCATAGATAATCATTGTGAGAAGGAGCATTCATCTGAAAGAAATTAAATTGTTTCTGCAAGTGTATCTCAACTGGAAGTGTAGTCACAATTGGAAACAGCTTGGAAATTGTTGAACACAACTGTCTCGTAAGCATCACTTTTGAGAGGTCTGCACTAATGTGAGTTGCTCATCCAAATCACCTGGGATGAGTCTTCGAGTGGCCATTCCATCATGCTACTGCTGATTCTCTGAGCTGAAGCAACACCTTTCAGGAATGATACATAGAGTGAACTCTAATAAATTGTATGCTCATATGTAGGTTCCTTCCTGAATATTCCTAGTTAGTTAATCAGGGACTTTGTGCTGTAGCAGCTGCATGATGCCTTTGTCATATTTTCTGTGAAGTTCACCTGGGAGGAATCCAGAATGCTGGTGGAAATTACATGTGCTGAAAGATGGCTCTTGGCAATGAGCTGAGGAATGAGAGATCTCATACAGGGCAAAGTCAGTAGGATCAGCTATGCGGAATTAGCATTTCTTTGGTACAAATTAAATATTTTCTGTCTACATTTTCCTTTACAAGAGAGGGTTTGTAAAATTTGCTCTCACTGACAGAACCTGTTTTATAGTTTCTTACTGTAGCTGGATATGGATGGCCTGGAGATAGGCATAAGAAAGAAAGGAGGGTTTCCAATCTATCTGTATAAAGCACTGGTGAAACTTTCATGAGAAAACCTATGCACCTTCATAAGAGATTTGGATATGTCTCAGAAAGACTGTGGAAATGACATAAGTAATATATATTATCCTATTTTCTGTTTAGAGATTAATAACCCATAGTCAACATATAGCCTAGGATCTATTTTCATGCATAGAAAAAGATGCCTTCTTGCACAAAGCACAAGGCATGAATAATCTTGCTTTTTCTTGAGATTTATTTTTATTTTTTCGCCCAGAAGCATAGAATTCACATCCTTACCTGTAAACAAAGTACTGAGCTGTAAGGCAGATTTGTTATTGATGTTCTGCTATAGTTAATCAGGAATACCAAGCGCCCCATGCAAGATTCTGTGGTCACTGGATTCACATAATCACAGATGTGCTGGCATTTTTTTATGAATTTCCCCAAATATCTGCCAAAACCAGATTTCTTTGTACTTATCACAGAAAACAGTTCTGCAGTGTGCAGAAGACAATGTTCCTTGAACCAAATCTCCCTAGAGCAACCCCCCCGCTTGTTACGTTCCACTGCCAAATATTAATGCTTTACTCTGATGCTCAACCAAGCAGTGTTGTATACCATGGGATGTCTTTTATCTATCGATTGCGTACATCAGAATTTTAGTACTCAAACAATTAGAGTTATTAATTTAACTCCTGAATATTCATATCACAATCAAAATAAAGGATAAACAAAATGCTTCCTACAAGT
This sequence comes from Oreortyx pictus, assembly GCA_036925125.1. NCBI lineage: Eukaryota > Metazoa > Chordata > Aves > Galliformes > Odontophoridae > Oreortyx > Oreortyx pictus. The sequence goes on from JAUPFR010000001.1 coordinate 29,788,764, forward strand.
TAAATTTGTCAATAATGTTTATATGCTTTTCATACTTGTTAATGTTTTTTATTTATTTATTTTTCTTTTCTTTTCCAGAACCAACCTGTGGTTTTTAAGTTGTTGTGGGGGTCGATTTTTGTTTGGTTTTTTTTCCCTTGGTTGTTTTATTTATTTATTTATTTATCTATTTATTTTTTGTATGTTTGTTTTGCTTGACCAGTGACAACCGTTTCTCCTAAAGCTTATAAAATGTCATTATGTATGGATTCTGCTTACACCACAAAGATGATATCAGTGAGCATGTCAATATCTGAATGACACCTGATTAATACATTTAGAAGTCTTGTGAAAGACACCTTGTGTATGAACCTTTGGCCTACGTCACACTTGTAATCTAAGGGTACTCATTTGGCTCATCTATGAAAAAACAACAAAGAGAAAGCAGTACATGTGCTTATTCATTTTGATAGTAAAAGAGATGAGTTAATTTCTTAACTCAAAGCCTAGATGCTCAGATGTACATCATATATTATCTTCATTAATCTACTTTTCCACAGAAAAGGAACAGAGTGGTGAAACATGCTTATTCAAAGCTCAGATACACTTTTTGATCATAATTAGTGAACACAGCATTTAGTGTTCTCATTCGTACTCCTGCCTGCTCGTTAGAAACCAGGAAAAGGGCTGGGAATGCTTATATGAGGACAGATGTACAAGCATCTGTATTGGGCATTTCATGAGTTAGAAAAATGGCAAAAGATGCCAGTGGTATTAGTCAAGTCTATACATGTATTTCTATGTAATTTTTAGAGATCTAGAAGCAAAATGTTGGTATAGATTTTGATTTCCAAACTGTATGTCAAGTGGATGATGGATTCCATGCTGTTCTTGGACACAGTTCCCAGCTCCCCCCTACTCTGTGAGAAATGACTGCAATCATAAACCCACCACATAATGAAGACTTCAGTAGGAGAAGGAAACACTACCACACCAGGAATTTGCAGGACATCTGGTAAATCAACAACATTATCACAAACATCATGGCCAACAGTCTGAGCTCTAGCAACAGTATATTCATTTTCCAAATGTTCCAACTGAGAAAGCTACTCAGACCATTCCCACTGTACACCAGATGGTTGATTGGTAAGCCAATATTTTCTCTATACACAGCAGCTTACTCTTCCATCATTACAAAACATTTTGCATAGGGAACAGATATTTTATTAGAGACAGGATTTTCTGTGGCCTATGTTCTGTTGAAGAAAGATATACACTGTACAAGATACACACCACAATATGGGTAACTGCAAGCTACTCTAAGTTTTTTTGTTCATTTATTTTGCTGCAGTCCACAAACACATGAGAAACCTGTGTGACAAACTGTTCCCTCTTCTCTTTGTCTGTGCCACAGCAGTAGCTGTTATCACTGGACAGGTTCCTAGCTTCATTACTTCAAGCTTTGTTGAATGTCCTATGCAAGACAGGAACTTCCTTAAAATCCTTCAGTCTGAATCTTGTTTCTTCTCTGAAACTAAATAAATACTGTTTTTAATACGCAGTGCTGATGGTTTGTCTATAATGATGTCTACTTGGTATACTGTTCAAAATATAAGCTTAAATAAGCTTTCTTTACAACTTTACCAAACTGCTTCTGCTTAATCCCAGTATTTCCATGGGTAGTTTGCATATTAAGGTGATGTACTGGAGGAAACAATCAGTAATAGTAAGACCTCTGCAAAGGGGAAGGAAAATACATAGTCCTGTTCCTCTCAAATTCCTCCAGATTTTATCAAGGGAATTTTGGTAATTCACTGGAATAAAGATTTGAAATTAAGCTAATATTGAAAACATGCCATTTGCTTAGTTCTGCATCAGTGAAAAATCTCAGCTTGCACATACTCAAGAGACAATCTGTAGATGCTGAAAGTGAAGTTTTCTGAAGAGTCCAAACCTTGTGAGTGTTATTGTTCAAGACCTACATAAGATGGATTGGATTCTTCCTGAAAATACTCTTCCTAGTAGTTACAGGGAGCATGCTGCCCATTGGAGCTGGAAAATGAAGTGATATATTTCAGTCATTGCTCACACCCGTGCATACTCAGTCACAAAATATCATTACAGTTATGCATGTATCTACACATTTAAACTATTCTTCCTCTCAACTTCTCACATTTTTTTCAGTTTCTCAATTTCATCTGTTTAAACCCTGATTTCATAAAGCCGTATTTCCTTTCAAGCAGGGATTAGCTTTATTTTCTACAGAAATGGTACTGGACATGCTGCTGCTTAGGAAGAACAGAGGCTTTTCTCTAGGTGAGGACTGGCCACCTTTGGGTGGAGGTGTGGTATTACTTTGGTTGCAAAAGGTGAAGAACAGAGGCAACACAGAAGATTCTCCACGCCGTATCTGTTCAGACAAAGTATTTCAACTCCTGGTCTCAATAAAGTAAATGACAGCTGTGCCCTGTGACTTTCACTGTCAGTGAAGAGAAATGACTGTGTAATTGCCAAAATCTGATACTAAGCTGGTACCAAAGAGAACATTTCATGGTTACAGAAACGTTGGAAAAAAAAAAAAAAAAAAGAATGACATAAAACAGAAGGCCAATGCATTGAAATCGGGTTTAACAAAATTCCTATTGTAGTTTGTTTAAAAGTAAAGAAGTAAGGAAAAAAAAAAGATGTAATATAGTTTTCAATCATGTCAACTGAAAAGCATCTTTTCCCAATGATAGACTTGCCTACATCTATCACAAGGTAAACAATCTGTGCTAAAAGCATACAGACTTATTTTTCCTTTATTCTTATCTCAGTGAAACAGTCCACTGACAGAAGTGCCTTTTGTCTGGAAGAGATTTGGTCGTGTTTCACCCTAAACGAATGCAGAAATAGAAGTGCATTAGAGAAGTTTTGACTGCCACTGGCAGTGGAATTCGTTGGCCATTATTTTTCTCTCTAACTAGTAAACACAGCATATTGTTGGAGAAGAGCTACATGTAAATTTGCAGTCACTTTAAGGTAACTTACTTATCAGGTATATCAAGAGTTAAAATGAAATTAATGAAAATTGCTTGCAGAAAGAAAAGGAAAAAAAAAGATAAAAAGGTATTAACATTGGAGACTTCATTTTGTCAAAACCGAGTGATAGGCAAAACTATCTCTGGAGGGATGATCATCCAGGTGCCAAAAATCAAAGAGAAGTCTTATGTAGGAGTTGAGGAGTTGACAATATGTAATAGCAGGCTGAAAGCAGTGGAGCTGAATTTTAAGGTGGAGGGTGGAGTTATTAATTTTTGGCTTAATATCTTGTGGGGTTGGGTCCCTTCATACCTGACTTACAAGAGTCTGAACAGGTGATGGGTAATTACAACCCAAGGAAAAACTGTCGCATCTCAATGTCTGATATCAAGAGTCTGTCTTTAGTGATTGAAGTCTGGAAGAATCACAATGGAGATAAATAAATGAGTTCTTGTAAGAGTGTGAACAACTTGTAATAGTGTGAATAGTGAATAACTTGTAATCCTTAACTCATGGAACAGTATTTCTTTTGATTTATGTCAATCATTTTCAGAATAAACATGCATTTACATTATTCTTCAGGCCCTTCTATCCTTTTAAAAAATATAGCTCTTCAGTCTTTCAGATTCCTGCTTTGTTACAAGTTGCACGAGTCCCCTTTGTGTTTGCACTGTGCAGTAGCTTTCAATTGTACATGGTGATTCAGTGAAAGAAATAAAAGTAAAATTTTCTGTTTGGTAGTTTTATACTACAATTAAATGATTGTTCACCTGTAGACATTAAGTTACAGCATCACAATGATCCAAAATTTTAGAGGACTATTTTTAAGGGTTTGACACCTGGATACATTAGGTTAATGTTCTAAGCAGTGGAAAGAGCAGAATAAATATATTGGAGCCACTGATTTTTAAAATTAAAATATGAATCAACTTAGAAAGGAAAGTTGTGTTGGTAGCGTAGTAGTAAAAAAGTCATTTACTTTGCCAGTCTCTGTAACTGGGATGTTATGGAACTGAATTCAAATCCTACATTTGTCCTTGGCTTAATTACAGTCTTCAACACCTTCTTAAAACATTTCTTATTTCTAAGCTTTCACCTTCTTCATGCAATATCTTAATTACTCTTTCAAAAGGAAGATTAAGTATGACTGCTTTGACCTCTTTCTTTTCTTCCCATTCCTCACACTCTTCCCAAAGCCTCATTACATTTCTAATCACATCTGTCCTTTTAGAATTCTGTTCTTTTGTAGAGTGTTTTATTTGTTCACAGTTTTCCAGTTACATCTCTGACTGCTCTTCCACTCCCTCAGTGATAAACCTTCTGCTTTCTTTCATTAGGCATAGGATATCCCATAGGGAGTGATATCTCTTTAAGAGATCAGCTGAAGACAGAATTTCATTTTCTGTTTTTGCACCAGTCACTCATATCAACATCTTCATTGTCATCTCTCCCTTTATCAAACCTGCCCGCCTTGTTTCCCTTAAGTCTTTCTGTACGTTCAGACTCCCTTGAAGTGTAGTGGAAATAAAATAAAATTCTTTCCCCTCTGAAATCCTGACATCTACCAATTCCTTGACAGTGCCAGTAAAAAAACTCACTACTTCCTTTGTAAATATGGAAGCCATTTTAGACCTTCCCTTTCTCACTTTGCATGAGAAACCATCATTTTCTGTGTAACAATTGCAGCATTATAGCTGCTACTATAAAATGTACAAGGTGCTTTTTTCTGAACAGACATTGAAAACACTTCTTCATTCACACAGTTTATATAATTTTGTCTCTTGTTATCTATTGGACTATTTGGTTATCTATATGGACTATTCTAGGAAGCTTATATATATAGGTTTCTACAAGATATGTTTTAGATATCAGCTATTTTCTAGGATTTTATTGACTCATATCATTGGTTCTCTGCTTCTCTGCCTGCTTCAGATTTTTTGTTTTCCTAATCCTTCCTGAACATAACGCCACCCCAGATTTTAGATGAGTTGTGGAGGATGGGTAAAACACTTTTTGGGGGTTATAGGAGTAGGCTTACAAATGTAGCTGAGATATGCGCACCCAGGTTTCACTGTTGAAGGGTAGGTGATCTGAGAACCTGGACTGAAGAAAGAAAAAAATGGGACAAGATTCATAGAATCATTGAATATCCTGAGTTGGAAGGGACCCATAAGGATCATGTAGTCGAACTCCTGGCTTCACAATGGAGATGGCAACTCTGGACTTGGAGACTTAGTAAAAGCAGAAGACAATTTTTCCCTATGGTACCAGTTGCTCCAGTAGCATGATAAGGATGTCTGGGAGGCACATTCCTGAGACACTGCCAGTCTCCTGACTTGAGTGAGAAGGACAGAATTTGGGTGGGGGAGTGGCTGAGGAATCCCTTTCCTGGCACTGCTGTGCATTCAACATGAGCTGCCCCAGGGAGCTCCATTTCTGGGGAAAGCTTCCCCTAAGTTAGGGTTCCACCAGAATGTTCTTCCAAGGTGTAGCATTAGGGCTGGGACATTCTTAAAATTAAGATTCTAAGCCTGAACATTTGAGCCCTTTAAGCTGTTTCTTGAAAGCCAACCTAAAAGCCTGGCTTCTGGCGTTCCAGATTGATCTTATTCTCCCCTTCACATCTTCACAAAACAATTTCTTTTCCCATTACAGCTATTTTTAATTGTGTGAAAGTTGTTTACTAGGCCATACAGAGACAGAGATGATGTTCTGATTAAAATGGGGTAGGTTAGTTAGGCAAGAAGAGTTGAGGGATAAAGAAAACTACACTGTAAGTTTAGACTAAACCCTAACTTTTGGACAGCTGAAGTCATATGACTTAGATGAACATCAGTCTGAGGTTTTACAGTGATTTGAACATGGTATTATCTAAAGGAATGCATTTTTAAGTACAGGGAGAATTGTATCTCAATAACTAACCAATAGTAGTGGTATTATGGTTATGTTCCAATTCTGCTAACATGACTTGTTTCTCCATGGGGCTAATGAGCTTAGAGACACCTCTGCTATGTCATGTGTACACTAACTTTCTGGTTATGATTGCTGGCAGACTGAACTGGATCAAGGCACACACATAAACACTGGTAGATTATACTGTTCAGCAGACAACGTTTTGACTTATGCCACTTAGTGTTCCCCAGAGAAAGACCAAAGGGGGCTGTTCTTAATACATAGCGCTGTGTCTTGTGCCCAGAGCTGAAAGGCTGAGATGGGTCTGATTTCTTTACTGACATACCTGTGGACACTTCCAGCCCTACTAGCCTTTCACAACATGACATCTCATAGACAATGGTCTTGTAAAATTGCATCACTGTGCACTCCTGAAAATATTAATGTCTTTAACCACAGACAAATCCATTTTCCATGGGGAGCTGCAGCTAAAATAAAATATTGGTACTCAAGATTAAAATACCATAACGTTAGATGATTACTTGTGGGAATAAAATTTTAACTGTTGAAAAATTGCATTTATGCTGGCAGCTGGTAGATTTAAGATGAAGAATTTGTGAATCATCTAAGAAATTTCCCTGAGACTCTAAGGTTTTTCTGAAAACGTTAGTGGCAACTGGGTCTGACTTATTCTTCACAGGGCAGAATGTAGACCCCGTGGTGACTAACTAGGAGCTTACATTCAGTTGAGTAACCAAATCACCATTTTGTGATCTTGTCATATCTCTTACTGTCTTTTGATACTTTTTGTATCTAATTGTCACTTCTTTCTTTTGTAAGGCAGTGTATTTGGGAAATACGATTTGGTTATGAGACTGCACAGGAGAGAGGGAGGAGTGATACAGTGAAATTATAATCTTTGGGAACTAAGGGAGAACTGTGAGTTTCTCTTATTTAGGACTGAGGCAAAAAGGAAAAAAAATTCCCCATGTCTCTCTCCATGTACAATAGTCAAGCCTGAGTTTTAAGAAGTTCCATTAACTCAGTGCTCCTCCAGCTGATAACATTTCTTGCAAATAGCTTAACTTGTTTTGCTAAACCAAATGTGAATAACTTCCAATAGAGTTGTTTGGAGGTAATTCTAACTGTCTTTATTTATATTTGTATAGATTGGCTTCATGGCAGGATCTCTTTCAATAAAATGCAGCATAATAACTATCTACTAATGATACTTTGGCTTGAAATATCGCCAGGAAGTTTAAATTGGTATCCACCTATTTTTAGCAGAAATAGCTGAAAACAGTTCACAAAATAAGCCCCAGCTGTAATAAGAAGAAAAATTGACATAAACCAAATGCTCACCACGGGTGAATTTCCACCTACTCTTCACAAATAGAATGAGATCATAAACAGTGGGAGGCTGGCCTGTCTCTAATTTTAATTGTTTTATTTTTCAGTTTATAGCCTGATTAGATTGAGAATGGTAGGCAGGTATAATTTAATTTTAGCACTGACCCCCTACAGGATGGATTGCAACAGTGATGAGCCCTAGTAAGAATAGACTGTTTAGTAGTTCTTGCACATGCAAAGAACTTGTTATACAATATAACTGCTGCAACTTCTTTTTTGCACTGAAGTTTCAGATTGAAGTGAAGTTCACCAAGTACCATAGCATAAACGAGTCATGGATATCAGCATACAAATATCCTTCAAGGATTTCACAGTGATCCAGTAAAATTTTACCTTATATGCTGTGCAGTGTTTCTATATTACTGGAACAATCTTCCTAGTGGGTTGTTAACATATTTTATGAACTGGCAAGGGAAATAAAATGTAGAGGACAATGGTCATTCCATAGTTGAAAATGAAATGTAACTTCCACTGTAAATCTGATTTGGAGCTTCCATTCAATTTTGTAAACAAAGGACTGCCTGCCTGAAAGTGAATCTAACCTGGAATTCTTTTTATTTTAATTTGAAAAATGCTTTTGTTTATGTAACCTTAAATATATTACAACAAAACCTGTTATTTATCTTAACTTAAATGAAGGAAGAGAAGAAATTTGATTCTAATTAAAATGCAACATTTGGTACAGTTTAAACAGTCTTTTGATAGTTTTTTTTTTGTCATTTTAGCAATGACATGTCAGTATTTTTACTGGATTTTCACTAATGATGATACAATGCTAGCAGTTCTATTTCACTGTGTGGTTGACTCAGTACCTTCATCATCTGATGCCCTTCAAACAACCTATCCTTTTTCCAGACCTGAGTGAATTTACTGCAGTTCAAGGAATAACAGAAGACCATGGATTCTGCAGAGGTAAGAGAAAATTAGTGCATGGAACTTCATTAGATAAGGTCCTTAATATTTTAACCCCTGCTAAACAGCATTTCTATATTTGAAAACAGGATAAAACTGTACTGAGTATAATAACTACTGTGAAATTTTTCATCCATCCACTTTTGACCTGCTGGGAGCAGAGCACATGCCTGATTACTCATCTGCCATTAGTACTGAATTTATCAACAGATAATTACTTAAATATTATTTAGAAATGCTTTAGAATTAAAATTCTTTGAATTAGAATTAATTATGAATTCCCAATACACCTTAGCTAACTATAAGATGGCGACTAAATATGTAATTTTTTGTAACTGTACAACTTATCAGACTGTGCCTAAGAGTGGAGATTGAAGGAAGCTGAGACCCAAGAGTAGAAAATGTTTCATACCCTCTGTGAATGGGCAGCAAAGCATAACATATCATGTAGGTAAACTGAAAATTTCAGCTGGTGTCAGGGATCTGCAGAGCTAAATGCCATTGTCTCAAATAAAAGCTTCAGCAGAACTGTTGCCACAGTGAACAGATACATAGAAAAGAAAATTCAGGAATAAGCATAGCCTGGTTCATTTTCCACATTTACAAGCTACTATAAAGGGTATCCCTTCCTTTAGAGCATAAGTTTTATTAGATTCCTTGTCTAATATCATGGAACTTCCACTAGGACTCAGGTATGAATTTTGTTCCTCCGTTGTTTCCTCTTGTACTCAGTTTTGCATTCGTGCAGTAAACAACCCCACTCTCACCTCACGGATTACTTGGCAGAGAGAAATGAGAGTGATTTTACTCAGTAGCAAAGTGAACTTCTGTAAACATTTGGTTTCATTTGAGATATTTCGATATCCCAGATACACAGCTATGAGAGCTGTATTAAGGGCTGAATGTATTGCACAAGAGCTGAAATGTAAAGATGAGATTGACAGTATGCTCTAACTTGCACCTTTGGAGAAATGAGGTCCAGCATGATAAATAGACTTGGGCTATATTTTGAATCTCCTTGGGAACAGGACCTCAGCAGAGAAACAGAGGAATGCTTGCATGAAAGCATGGGAGTGGAAAGGATTGTTAACAACTGATAGCTACAAAAAAACAGTGAAGGTTAAAATAGACAGACTGGTATAAGCTGAATTAGTTCAAATCTCTTTGCATCCTACTCAAATCTTCTTACAGTAATTCCTCCATTAATACATAGAAGTTTCCCTAACTGTTTTGCAGATATGTCAAGGAACTGGTAGCTACATCAGGCCTATAACTTCTGGTTATTTGGATTTGGATTACATTTTCAGTAGTTTCAGCTCATACTTCCTCTTGATGTGTGCTTTACTAGCCGTAGGTTCATGGTCTCCTGATCATCCAGAAAGTTTTTAAGCGCATGCCACCCAAGACACATATCTGGCTTTCCTTTGAGTGGGGTGAGGGAAAGTAGTCATGTGAGCTCTGCAGGAACATGCATCTGGAGTCTGGGCTCACCTTGCTGCCTATCTGAGAGATGCTCTCAAAAGAGAGTAAGGACAAAGCCAGAGGGATGAGGACCACCAGGGGTAGATGCAGTGACTAAAAAAGAAAAAGAAAGGGGGTTTGCTGACAGTGACCAGTGATACAATTTGAATGCCATGGGAAAGTGTTCATGCTCACACAAGGTATTGCTCACCTGGAACCCTGCCGGGGCAATGCCAAGGTGAGGTCCTCTGGGATGAGTTTTGTAAATATGCCCAGCCAGGCTGGAAGAAAAGATGGTAAAATACAGCACCAGGCAGCAGGCTTTTGGGAGCTTGTTTGATACACAAAAGGAGCTGGCAGATCACATTCAGCTATTGGTTCTGAGAGAGGCCTTCATCTTGTTGCAGAAATGATTTTCCTCCAGGGATGATAACTACTACCATATAACACTGTAGCAGCCTCTGCTCCAGGCATCAGCCCTCATACAGCTTTTGCTTTGAAACTACTATAAAAATGCAAAAAAAAAAAAAAAAAAAACAACCAAAGAAAAACCAAACAACTTTCAGCTTGAGGAAACATGGCTGGTAGCATCCTGACTGTTTTATGGAACAAATTTTAATCAAAAGGATTGATTATATCAGGTAGAGATCTCTTTCTGCCTCTTTTTTCTTACATGTAGGATTTTAATTCCTTGTAGCACTGCAAAGATTTATTCTTCAAGACGTTTTGCATCCTGTCCTTAAGGTAGTATTTTTCTAATGAGTTTTCTGAAAGTAAATTTTACAAAATTATTTGAAAACACTATTTTCTTCTAGTTTAGGAGCTGTTATTAGAAGTTTTCTTTTCCTGATGTAACAATGCTGCTACCAAATCTACCAGCTCATTCTCTTGCTTCTCCTTTTTGAGGACTTTGTTCCGGCGGAACTTCGCTACTGCCAGCCTTGTCACAGCTGTGCTCTTTTATATGCTGTAAGATGCTGTTAAAGAGAGGCATTATTTCTGCTGCAAGAGCTACACTTAATAAGATGAAGGAAGATGTTTTGGAATGGGCAGCACTGTTGATTCCTAGGGTTCTTTTTTTAAGGAAGAAGCAGAACACACCCTGATTAATTCAACAAATACCAATTTCCATGGAGATACCAGTGGGTATCCTATTAGTATCAGCGATAGGCTAACCCAAAGAATAAGGGATGTATTCAATCCATAAAGTTGTTGGAAAGGTTTCCACATTTGGTTTTACCCATCTCCTTTGTAATTGTTCAGAAATAAAACTTTGCAGAGCATGGCAGTGCACACTCTACATGCTGCATTATATCAGTTTTTTGATTGTAAGTAGTCTACGCTCTTTCATCACAGATAAAAAGTGTAAGACTTTCAAAAAGGAGTCAATTTTAAGTGTGTTTGTTCTGCTGGGGGAACTTTTCATAAAGCCAGGCTGAACAACTTGCAAATTTGAACTGTTGCCTCTCTTTGGAACTCAGCAGGCAAAGTTTGAATCATATTTTTCTGCCAGTGATAGCTTTGAAAGGAAAGTATTGAGGCTTTTTGTTTTCCTGTCCTTTTGTCCCATTGCTAAGGAGGACTCCTTCAACCTATGCAACACAGCAATATGAGAGAGGTGAGGTACAGTGGTGTCAGCATGAGGCAGGGGGCCTTGAACTCCAGCTTTCTAATCCTGCCTCTGAGAGAAATCAAACCAAATTAAAAACATCTCCAGGCAAGATAGTGCATAACGTCATTGCTTTGGCTTAGAAGTAGCACTGAGGTGTGCAGCCCAGCAGGAGCTCCTAGAGGCAATGTGCTGTCATTCAAACCAGCACAGATGCTGCTTAACTCCATTTAGCAGCCTGACATGGGACTCTGAGAATGGTATGGGTCCCGGTGGTAGAAAAACTGCAGCTGCCTCCTCCTCACCTTAGGAGAGAGAACAGCATGTGTTTTCCTCAAAACATCGCATTAGGCGTACTCCTGTCAGTACTTCTTTCAGTACTTCTTTCTGTTCCCTTTTCCTTTTCTCATCCCCTGCCTTTATCTCCCACTGACCTGTAGTTGCTTACACTCACACAGTGGCTTACAACACTGCTTACATTGCCCTGGAGTTTGAGCTTCTGATTCAGAACTTACGCTGTGGCCCAAAAACACAAAGCACATCTGAGAATTTGGACTGAAAAGGAGGAACTGAGCTGCTCTTGCACTCCCTCGATCACTGGTTGTTTAAGTGCCTGGCTGGAACCCTTGGGTATAGAGAGAGGTCTGCAGGCAGGCAGCCTTAACTAACGTGCAGCAGATGCCAACAGCAGCAAGGGCAGCTGGACGCTGTCAGTGCATGGGGAGACCTTGGAAGCCACCCAAAACCGAGAACTTCTCTGCCAGTTGCATGTCACTGGAGGTTCCTCATCAGTTCGGGTGATTTTTCTGCATGATGGCTGCAGCAACAGCTAGGATCTAAAGTGTGTTAGCTGTCCTCTACATGATTCTAATGTGTTATACTGAATGGCTCTACGAGACAACAGGAAGATTCAAGAACATTATGTTACATCACTTATGTGCTTGCGAATGTGACAGGCAGGTTTCACTGTTGAGTACGTACTTCTGTTCACAAAGATTTAATTGTCCACTGTTTAAATGGAAATCAGAGTATGTAAACATATATTTGCAAGAGTGGGTTCAACTCCGTATTCATTTGGGTTGAGTGGCTGTGCAAGGTAAACAAATCTAATAACTTCTAAACATAGAAAATGTGAGGTTGTAGAGTGTAAGGAGAAAACAGAAGATATTTAGGAATCTGCTTCTGAGACCAGCTTAGAGAATAATTGACAGATTTTCAAGCTTCAAATAAGAAAAAATCTTTCATGAGTTAGAACTATTATGTATACCATAAAAATTGCACACCCCTATTTTCAGAGGTTCTATTACTGACTGCAAGAAAAAATGGAAGAATCAAATAATATAGGTCACTTTTTTCTACCCTTATTTGATTTATGTTTGAATGCAAGTTTTGGTGAGCTTAATTCCCAATCACTACTGGTACTGCGTAAATTTCCCGGATTTGGCCTATTGAAGTGCCTTTTAGTCTGAGTGAAGTCAGGACATCTTTGTGATATTTCAAGAATAAATTTGCCAGACTTAAGAGATCTGGTTCATTCACAAGACAGAGACGAGCCTGTAGCACGGACGGACTGAAACTGTGAAAATTGCCTGTTAATCAGTAATGTTGATGTAGTATTAGTAGGGGGGAAAGTGTTCATACTCCTTTTTCTTTAATGCAGCATTTTATGCATGCAGTTATTTAGATTCATCTTCTCCAGAAAGTGGTTGTTTACCTGAATCCTGCCTTCCCCAAGAGCTTGTGCTGACCTGGTTTATATATTCTTTACATTTAGACCTTGATATGTAAGTCTAAATTGACTTGAAAGCAATGTGACAGAGTGGAGGTTAACCAAAGTGATTTAAAAAAATAAATGAGTACAGCTTAAAAATCTACAGCCCCGGGCCATTTTGTCTCAGCAGCACTTTCATTATTTCAAGACCTGTCCTCAGGGGCTTTCCCTATCAGCAGCAGTGACTGAAGCTGGCTTGTGAGCAATGACAATTTTCCAAGGATATTCTGGTGGTCGTGAGTGTAAAACAGTTCCCTTTTGCCTGCTGGACACAGTAGCCACACCACGTGGAAGGAAATAAGGAGCTTGCTTTCTGCTGCTATATTTATTTCAAGAGATTTTATATAATGAAAGCACTTTAACCAAAGCTCATCTCATTTTTCATGCTTAGAGAGTTCTGTTTAAAACTCACATATTTCCGATGAATCAGTTTGATGCCTCTGAGGTTGGAAATAATTTGGTATCACTTATTACTATTGGGGCAGAAAACTGTGCCTGAATGAAGAGGGCATGATGTGGTGTGTCTGTGCTAACTAAAATTATTCCCATCGTGTGAATGTAGTTTTTATCCCATTCCTTCACCTTATCTTCATAAAAAAAAAAAAAATTGAGAAACTTGCATATAGGCTCAACATCCTTTCATTACCACTCAGATCTAAGAAGTATTTTTATTTCCCAAGCAGGCTTTGTAAGAAGAAACACAAATTTCCACGTTTCTCTCACTCTATTTTCAAAGTAAATTTTCAGAGAGGAGTTGATATTTCAAAACCTACTTTGTTAAAACAAAACAAAACAAAACAAAACAAAACAAAACAAAATAAAAAAGACCAAAATCCAAAAAACTTGCTAATAAGGCAAGGAAGAGTATGTTCTGCCTCACTGAAAAGGAAGGCAAACTGCAGCATCAGTTCATGAAGAAAGACTAAGCCATTAGAATAACAGTATGGAAAACTGGAAAAAAAAAGTCTGTTTAAAAATTCAAATCTTAGTGAAATTTCTTTGACTATTCTATATCCAAATGAAGGCTCTCACTTTAGGAAGATAATTTATTATATCTTCTAAACTTGACTTCCATGACACTACCCAAACATCTGAAATGAGACTGATATTTGAGGAGCTTGCTGAATCAGGAAAAGAAATATAAAGTGGTTTGCCACATGTTAAATTAAATTGCTGTGGAGACTGTGGTACCACTGAGAATGTTTCCTAATAAGATTGAAACCCCTTTTCCCCCTCATTCACCCATTAAAAACAGAGGGAATGTTATTATGCTGCAGCCTAATTTTCCAATACACTTCACAAAACATTTATGTGATGTGTTTCTTACTACTTTAACCTTCGAGGGCATAATGGGTACCACAGTTGCTTTCCTTTAAACAAAGTCTTGCTAGCATTAAACACACAAAAGAAGATGAATTTTTGTCCCTTCTCAAGAAATAAACATGCTTAACTAGTAAAATAAATTAATTTACTCTCAATTAGCACTCATTAAGAAGTGTTTTGTGCAAACTAATAAACTTTTTCTTTCTAGTGGAATAAAAAAAAGACAGTGGTAAAGGAGCAAGGTGAGATGGTGTATGTCTTTGAATTACAGAGCTATGTGAATGGCTCTAATAAAAAGCATTTTTACCCTCCTCAGAAATGATGGATTTTATTCTGCTGAACTTGAATAATAGTGTACGCTGTAATGTACTCCTCTGCCCCCTAAGTGGCTAGTAAAATTAATCTTTGACAGCAATGAGCAGTACTGGAGTGATTCTTCTGCTCTAAGCTTGAATTACTCAGACTTTGAATCCTTGGAAAATGGAACAGAATATGCTACATCCTGTTTACCAGATGTTTCAGGAGCAATCAGTATGAAAGCACAGAAATTTAATCATCAAAAAACATGAAGGCATGCTGTGAAATACCAGGGAGACTTTTAATTCATAGCATTAATTTACATTATTTTTATTATTATCCTTTTGTGTTATTTTAATAATAGAATAAAATAGAAAATTAAGCAACCACTCTTAGCTATTTATTTCCCTACACAATTGCTAATATGGGAGATATTTCACCTCTCCTCTTAAAGAAGTTGAGGCTGACATTAATGATCTTTAGTCTCATGGACCTGTACTATAGTGATAGTTTTAAAGTGCTTATGTTTTCTCAGCATATGAAGCTTAGGATATCTCTACTCCTGATCCAGGCACCTCAAGACACCTATGACTTCATGCATAGGAAAATAAACAAGGATTCTGAATGAAATCCTCCCATAGAGGATTAAAATAATGACTAGACATGATGTAATGGATATTGAAATTATTTGCCTTTTTGGTTTGTTTGTTCTATTTTGTTTTTGTTTTACTGTTAATTTCTGGAGTATCTTAAGTGGTGTTCACAAACTAGAAAGAAAAATGGACAATCTAAGTAAGATTGTAGGGTGTTTTTTTGAATATATATATATTTAGATCATTGTCTTCTGTCCTGGACTTCCAGGTTCAGAACTTGATCGCACTGTGTTGTTTTCTTGTGCAGAGATTTCCTGGCCCGCACAAAACTGATGAAACTGAATGAACAACTCTTAGCTGGTCAGCATGGGAAGGCCAAAAGAAAGAGAGGATGTAAAAAGAGGGAGAAAAAAAATGCAGTGGAGTTACGCAGTCAGAAAGATGGTTTTATAGTGTCTGCATGTATAGATGACCGGTAGTTAAGTCCCTCTGTGCTCAGGTATGTGAAAGAGAAAGAATCCAGTTAACTATTGGCATTACTGTTTTCATCAGGTTTATTTTTTCGTCTCTCTCCAACTTAAATACTAACATCAATTACAATGTCAAGCTAGAGGTAGAAGATACAAGGTTTTATTGTTGAGATGGTAGCCTTCAGGAACAAAGAAAATGAATTAGATTTAAAATCATATAGAATGATGCATATTCTGTTGAAAATATGTATCTTACATACAAAGAAAAATGCCAGTCTATCATTTTGATGTCTTATTAGAAGTGTGCAATTCAAAATTTTCAGTTATTCTACTTCTGACAATCAATTTTATTCATTCCTATTAAAACATTCTCCTTACTTCCTTTGGTAAAATAAGTGGGAGGGGGAGACTGTATGAATTTTCTTGAGTTCTTAAGAGAGTCTGTGTCTTCTGTGATCACTGATACAGTTATTGTGAAATGCTGTAGCTATAATGGACTTGCTCCAGAAGTTTTACTGAGATGCTCCAACCCTTAATCCCTGCTCTAAATTGTTACTTTTGGTGCCACATCACAAAATTAATCTTTCCATTTGCTTTGCACCAAATCATTTAACAGTCTGTGAATTCATATAAAGAACCATGAGGCAAAGCTTTTGAGAGAAGTTAGCAAGAACCAAACCAGCTTGCATATCTTATTTCGGAATGACAAAATAAAAGCTTCAGGGATGGCAGGTCTGACTGCAACTTGTTGATCCTGTTCTTTGCCAGAGTGCACAATTCATGTAATAGTTTCTTCTGTTATTTTTTTTTTTAATTATTACTTATATATCTTTTGAATAATCAGCTGCCTTTGAGAAATGACACTGGTCATTGTGGACACATGCAGATCAGTGATTTGAAATAGCATTAATATAATGATGTTCCACTTGCAGTAAAGCAATACCAGTAGTGAAATTTCCTCTGGAGATCTAATGGTGGGTTTAAATGGCATGTTGTGTCAGTGTTTGTTGAAGTGCCTTGGAAGTACATTTAGTCTTTGAGAAAGGAAAGGTTATATCTTACTAGCCCTTGAAGTCAACCCTTGGTATAACAGAACTGGTAATGTTAAAACTTGTTGCTTTCATACAGCTGCTTAATGGACCATTTCAAATGAGTAGGGGTGGTCAAGGGTGTCCAACCCTTCCTCTCAGATCAATGTGGCAGTCAGATAGATGTACTGAAAGCCTTCTTGGTATTGCCACTGGGAGCATTCAGGAAGTTTCAGCTTCCCTTTTGGACAAGTTAGAATAAAAATGAGCTGGACTGTTATGAGAGTAAGAAGTATATAAAGTCGAGAATGCTGGAAAATTTCTGACCTAATAGTTGCTTTATATTAACTAGTTTTTATTAGCTACCATGGCTTTAAATAAAGGAAAAAAGGAGAAAATACATTTAAACATAGTATTTGAAGTATGAATCATCCTGTTTAATTTTCAGGGTGCAATTCCTTCCAAAGTGGGACACTAAAACTCAAATGTCCATTTTGTATCTCTATGTCAACTGGATGCTTAAACTCCAACTGCAACCAGCATAGGAAATATACCACAAGAAGAACTTCACAGCTTCTCCCAGGCTGAAAAGTTTTCCTTACCCTTGTACTGAGGTTTGACCCTGATCTTTCTCAACCTCTCTAGGAATTGTAGTTGGAAAACATTATTGGTTCTAGTTCTAGAGCAAGACAAATCTTTTGAAATATTGATTTTTGTTTACTTCTGACTAAATGCAAGTGCAAGGTTGTTGTAATCAAGATATTTTTTTCTCAGCTAGCCCAGCAAATAGGAAAATTGAATTTACTCCCAATGGAAGAAATATTAACATAATGGTCAGAGGATTCCTCTGCCAAAACCTAAAGAACTGTATTGTTCACAAACCCTAACCACAGTGTCAACACTTTTCTGCTTTCAAGTGAACCATGCTGAGGGAAATCATGTAGACATGGAACAAATTAACAAATTAACATTGTTGTTTATTTAAGTCAGTTATCTTTGTAGTTGGATTACTATATGATTGGACCTCTGCATGTGAATTTACATGCCTCTCTGTTCAGTAAAATGAACTCTAAGCTAATTATAAGATACAATTGTCCTTGCATGTCAGAATAACTTGGACAAATTTTATCATCATTGCAGACAGATTGATGTACACATTCTAAAATTAAGTATAAAGTTAAAATTTGCTTAATGTAACACAAAAGAGTTAATCTCATTGGCTGCATCTATTCATTTCATACCTTGGTGAGGTATTGGAACAAGTTTTCCAGGGAGAGGGTAGAGGCATCATGGCTGGAGGTGTTCAAGTAAAGTGTAGACCTTGCATTAAATGAGATGGTTTAGTGTTGTGATGGTGATGGGTTCATGATTGGACAAGATGATCTTAGTAGTCTTTCCAGCCTTACTGGATCAAGGATTCTGTGGTCCAGCAGCATTCCAAGAAAAAGCTGGGACCTATTCTTCTCTTTTTCCTTTGCTCCACTGTTTTGTAAATATGAAAGTCCTGCAGAATCTTACAGATTTTTTTTGCTTGTTTTTCCTTTTTTTTTTTCCCTGGTGTAGTTCACAACATAGTCACATAATTTGGTACTAACAGCATATAAGGTAACCAGAAATGCTGAGACAGCCTGGATCAGATGTTGTTCTGGGGCTACTTTTATACGTCCAGCATTTGGACAAAAATGAAATCTGTTGTTAACAATATGCCTGGGTCCTGGGGGAGGAAAATTGGCAGGGAAAGGCATAGGAGTTGTATTAACGGAAAACACAACTGAGTTAAATTTAATGACTAATATGACTATAAATATCTAAGGAGCAGGAGTGGGGATGAGGGTGGTCTCTTCTCAAAAGTGTGTGGCAATAGGACAAGGGGAAATGGCCACAAACTGATTCATAGGAAGTTCTGCACAAATGTGTATAGGAACTTCTCCACAGTGCAGTGACGGGACACTGGCACAGGCTGCACAGAGAGGTGGTGGAGTATCCTTCTCTGGAGATGTTCAAGACCCGCCTGGATGCCTACCTGTGCAACCTGGGCTAGGGAGCTGCTTTGGCAGGGGGTTGGACTCCATGATCTCTGGAGATCCCTTCCAACCCCTACAGTTCTGTGATTCTGTGATTTTGAATATTGGTGTATATTTCTAGATTTTTTTCTCTATAAATAGGATATCAATATATTTTAAAATTCTGAATTTCTCCTGTTCAATTTCAGAAGATGGGATCCCCTAGATCTTATGATAATGCATGATGTCTTAATAAAAATAACTAGAATTTGAAGCAGTACTGCAGCATTGAGATTGAGAAGAACTGAAGTAAGCTTCAAAAGGATTTTATGTGAATGTCTAGACTGATGCTATAATTTGTTTGATCTAATTTAGTATTAAGAATTCTTCACCAGCAGAAAGCTTAAGCTAGTGAGCGAAATTTGAGCTCCATAAAATGGTAGTTTTTGTTAGATGCTCTGCGTGAAAAAGAAGGTATCAATTCTTACATCCTTTTTAGCTCTTTCCTTATAAATGCTAAAGCACCTGTGAGAGATTGTTGGAAAGTGCTATATTATATTATTTTCTATTTAGAAATGAATGTACACAGTAAAAGTCCTGTCTGTTGAGCTGAAAATGAACTCCTTGGGGCATATATCTGATGTCAGCAGGAATGAGTAATTTAGAACTTGAAGTCTGTACTTCCTCCCCAGAGTATGAGGCACAAATATAAAAGGATTTTAAAAAGTACCCTTCACATTTGCATCTAGAGGAAAATACAACAGCTCCAATTTATTTGATTTGTTCATTAATTGCTCAGCTAATGCTTGGAAAAGAACACAGCAGGGACAAAATGTAGCCATTCACTTGCCAGGCAGTTTTGTGAAAATTTGAGCTACCAAGGGAGTGGATGTAACACAGAAAACGTATTGCATATAAAACCAAAAATAAATATGCAAAAAAAAAAAATCAGTAATTGTTTGGATCTGTAATCTTCAGCAGTATTAGCCCCATAACATGTAGGAAGGGACTTGAAAAAGTATGTATATGTGGAACTGGAAAGGGATAGTTATTTTACAAATGTATCCCCTCATCTCTTTACACCATAAAATGTATTTATTCCATCAACAACTGTAGCTAACAAATTTTAGACATTTTTTTGTTTGTTGTTGCTGATAAGATCCAAATGTGAGATCAGAGGTGAGACGAAACCATCCAAGCACACGAGATGGACTTATTATTTCATTCAAGACAGTAGTGCTAAAGTTTTCTTCCAAATATTCCACAATTAAGTTTTCAAGCCCTCTATGCTTCTTATCTTGTTTCTGTGGTAACATTGCCATTAGCTTGTAACAGCTTAGTCTGGGATCACAACACGCTGATTTAAAGACCTTTTACATAATGGCTACATCACACTGAGTTAGTTGTAAGTTGTTGCCTATGTGAAAAAATAATGGAAACTTCTAGTAATGGTTTTTATTTTTGGTTGAAGTGGAAATATCAGCTTATATACATAGGTTTTTCTGAAAGTAATGTCTCATATTTATTTGTTTATTTCAATGGAAACTACATCAAACAAAAAGTACAATAACACTATTTGATAGAGCACATTCTCAGCTACAAAACACTGTTTTTCAACATAGCCACCACCATTAGCTGTGTATGATGCCAGCAAATTGAAACCAATATTCAGCTCTGTACACAGTTTCCTGATTGTACTTTGCTGAGTTGTGCATATGAGGTGATGGAGACACTCTTAATTTTTTAGTGTGACAGCTGTGCATGGCTATCTAGAAAATGGCTTGTCTTTCACTTTACTGTCACCACTGCTGAAACACACCACCCACTGCCTCGCCTTTCTCACATCCACTATTTGGTATCCATAAATGTTCAGCAAGCATCAATGAATATCTATGGATGCCATTTTTTTCACATGAGTAATTCAGTGACACACCTTTGCTTCACCCACAGTTCCATACCAGATGTCATTTTGTCAGACTGCCCCTCTTTTACCATCTGTCACACAGCAACCAAAAGTAACCGGATATTGGTGGGAAGGTTAATTCTCCATACAATTGCATTACGCAATATGTTCACTCTCTCACCTGACTAGGCACTGGTCATGGCATCTGGGCTACTACCTGAGCAACTAACAGCAGATCTCTGTATTTGTTTATCTTTAACTTTTTTTTTTGCTTTTTATTTTATTTTATTTTATTTTATTTTTATTTTATTTTTTATTAGAGGTTGTAATTACCTGCCTTTGGTTACAGCAGTATAAATGTCTCTTCAGTTTGTAGAATTATCCACAGCATGTATAGCCATCCCAGAGACACAAAAGACAGACGAAAAATAAAGAACTATTAGCATCTTCATGTAAATGGAGTTGTACATCTATATGATGAAAGAATGAGTTTAAATACTAGGAATATCTTGTACTTGATTTGTGTTGCACAGGAATAGTTCAAATACACAGGCTTAAGGTGTTTTTCTGCAAGGTTACAGAAAAGTATATAATCTCCTTTTGATGAATAACTTTTCCCCTATTCTCTTTCTCAGAAACAGAAATTGGCCTCTTCTGCAGATATACTGTGCTCATCCCTATTCTAAACGAGAAGGAAGCATCTTTCAAACACTGGTTGCTTAGTTACTTAGTTTAAAAGTTTTGGCCAATGCTGTTTCATCAATCATTTTGCAAAATTTGAAGTCAAGAAGAAAATTTATCTTAGTTGCAGGCTGAGCATAAAAAGTTTTTACTCCCCTTTGTAGTGTGGGCTGTGGTCCACTTCCCAGTATCATTGGGACATTGTCATTTATCACATTCCTGGTTACAGAAAGGGCCTAAGACATCAGCAGCACGTAGAACAGTTGCCCTTTTTTCTCCCTGCAGACTCCTCTTGGTTCAAGGTTTTTGACTTCTTGTACTCAGAATCCCTATCTGTGTAACTTTGGTGTATTTTGAGGACTGAGCTCTGAAAGCAGATTGGGTCAGTATTAGACATGTGTTTCTACACTATGAAAAATCAGAAGTGCTTAATGTTTTAGATGGAGGGTGACAGTAATCTCACTAATTCAATGTATCTACAGTGAAGACGCTGCAAAAAGAAACCCTAGACTTCTGCTACAGTCAGAGGAGAAAACCAAGGACCATATGGAACAACTCATCTTGTTCTACCGAAGATACACAAAACTGATGAGGTACATTATCCTCTGCCATTTAACTGTAAAAGAAACATAGGATGACTATTGGAGATGACAGGAAGGGACAATGTGCCCTACGAGGAGGGACTGAAGGAGGTGGGGCTGCTTGGTGTGGGGAAGAGGAGATGAGGGGGAGACCTCATTGCTCCCTTCCAATACCTGAAAGGTGATGGCAACGAGAGCAGGGTTGGGTTCTTCTCACTGATGACAGTGACAGGACGAGGAGAAATGGTCTTAAGTTGCACCAGGGTAAGTTTAAGTTGGATATCAGGAAACGCTTCTTGACAGAAAGGGTTGTTAAGCACTGGAATAGGCTTCTCAGGGAGGTGGTGGAGTCACCGTCCCTGGATGTGACTAAAAGCCATTTGGATGTGGTGCTCAGGGCCATGATTTAGCAGGGGGTTGTTAGAGTGAGGGCAGTATGCTTGGGTCGTGGTTGGACTCAATGATCTTTGAGGTCTTTTCCAGCCTGAGCTGGACTCTATTTTTCTATGATTCTATGACTCCATTGCTCATAAGTAGACAGACTCCTATTTATATATGTGCTGCACCACTGATAGTCTATAGATTATCCAGAATACCCACAGTGGCTACAAATTTTGGTACAGATTCTGTTGGAGGCTCATAGTTTTTCAGTGGAAGCTTAGGCCAGGCAGGAAAATTTACATAAATAAGAATGAAACAAAATAGCTCTGTTTAGTAACTCATCCACAGATCTTCAGATATACAGCACAGAATTATCAATTCAGTGTAGAGATTCTTGAATCCAGTAGTTGAACGTAGTCTGGAAAAACTTGTTGTAGTATTCCATTATGTGCAGGAATTACATGTGTGTACTGTCCAGAAGCAAATCTTGTCTGTTACCTTGCTTATCTGTTCAAAAACTTAAGCAACAAGAGTAAATATTCAATAATCAAAGGCAAGACACAGGCTTCTCTGCAAGGTCATTTGACTTATCAAGATGTTGGGAATGGAAGTGTAAGGAAACATGTTAACATACATGTCCTGAAGATGGGCACACAAGTCTGATCAACTGATTCTTAAAAGTTCTGTTGATACTCAGTATAGATAAATGAATATGCCTAGAGATAAATTAATTTTATCCTAAAGTAGGTGCATACAATAAATCAGATGAATCATCTTCTAAAAATGTTTATTTCTCTCTTGTCTCAGGAGTGAGATTAAAGGTACAACTAGAACTTTAATGCATAGCTCTTAGAAGCCTGGAGTTAGTTTAGATTAATCCCAGTCTAAGATACTTTAGATGAGTTATCCTTAGAGGTATCCTTTTTATATCTTTGGCTCTACAAAGAGCATAGACAAAAAGCTTTACATACTAAATATTTGAGTGACCAATTTTATGTTATCTGAATCACATTTAAATTGAATCAGAAATTTTAAATGTTTGGTGTATCTTCACTACTTGTAGCAGTACAAATTAGAGAGATAAGTAAATTTAGCCTGATCCATAATGTTTCATATCATCCCATTGGAAGTTATGTCATGATATATTTTTATAATAAAAACATACAGCCTCAAAATACAATACTATAATCAATGTAGAACAGATGCTCTGAAAGTAGTGCTTCCTATTTTACTGTATTGACTTACTACATCAGAGGTGGATGTTGGTGGTATGGCAGTAGAGGCTGAACCTTCTTGCCAGTATTCCATTACAATTTCATGCCATGCAACTGATGGCAGAAGAGGGGCAGTCTGACAAAATGGCATCTGACATAGAAGTGGGTATAAAGCAAAGGCGTGCCATTGAATTTGTCCATGTGGAAAAAATGGCACCCATAGATCATTGGTGCTTGTCGAACATTTACGGAGACCAAACAGTGGATGTGAGCACAGTGAGGCAGTGGGTGGTGCATTTCACCAATTACATAGGAGCTATGAAACTGTTGGTCAGCCCTGCTGGTGCAGATCTTTATGAGCGTGGCATGCAGGCTCTTGTTCATTGCTGGTGAAAATGCATAGCTAATAGGGGTGACTATGTTGAAAAATATTGTTTTGTAGATGACAGTTTGCACTGACAAATACTGTCATAGTGCTCTTTATATCTGTTGTAATTTCCATGGAAATATTTATTATGTTATACATAAATTTTGATGTATGTGGTGAACATTACCTGCATCCCATGTAAGACTTTTTCAAAACCAAATCCTTACACAAAAATTCTACAAACTTACATCCATTGTATCAGGATGTGCACATCTATAACTGTTAATAGTAGGTGCTTGGCATTCAGACAAAGGAGATAGGCATTATTTTTGCCTGACAGGAACTGTGCAGTATATAATAAGTTCAGTACCTCAGCAAAAGAAGTATGATTTTTTTCATTAAAAAGCAATGAAATTTCCATTCATGAATTTATAGGTTATCATGATGCCCCTAACATATCTTAACTTTTAGTCAGTGAGAGAAATAAAAAAACGAAACACCTCTATTGGCTTTGGTTTGGTCAACAAAGCCTCCATTTTTAAATGACAATCTGGTGATGTGCCTGCCATCTTCCTAGCTTCCCCCAGGATTTCAAGTCAGTGATGTTCCTTCATTCGTTTCTTCATTCATTCCTTTCTTCTTTCCTTTTGGAGGTTGGAGGAAGGGAATCTGACACAATAAGCTAGAAAAATCCATTCTGCCAAATTGCATGCCCTGCTGCTTCATCACCATTATTATACTGAGGTTTTACATTAAAGTACCCTGGATTTTAAATTGAAAGTCAAATATAATTTGCTACTAGAAGCATGAAGTGAGTGACTAGAAAAGCTGATAGCTAGGCGCAGCATGACAAATTGGTATCTATCTAATAATGAGTCTTACAAGGTCATGGATCACTACAAACCTCTCAGTTTTATGTAAGTAGAACTGGACTACATTGTGTCAATTGTTGTTTCGGGGGAAAGGGCAATATATTTTAGATTGGCCCATACATTTTCAGAGCTAATGCTAGACAGATACAGTAAGTCCTTTTTTTTGAGAGAGAAAAACATGGAAAGTGACAGAGAAAGAAAGGGAAAGAAGTTTTGTTCCTCACGCTCACTTTTAGGATAAATTTTGGACAAATAAATTTTCCATTGTATGCATTTAAGCTTTAGAGAGAAAAAAACCCCACAGATTTATATGTAACTAAAAAAATTAAGGAAGTGATTATTTATGGGATTTTTTACGTAAATCATGGAATTGATTTGATGTCTACAGCTGTATCAACAAAAACAGGAGAGGAACAGGTGTGTTCCAACACTAGGAAAAATGCTATTAATAGAAGAACATTACAACATTTGAATCATTCAAATGTTTCTCAGCAAGTATTAATCAATAGGTTCCTAGTGGAGTTAATAAAGGTATGACTATTTATACCACAATGTAGATTGTCTTATAACATCATCCCTTAATGACATATCCACAGAATTTGTGCAGCTGGTAAATGTTGTCATTTGAGACTTACACTCAGCTGAGATCATTTATTAGGAGTTGCTCTTCTGGGACACAAAGACCTTTATCAGCTTGCTTTATGACATTATTTTTATGTGCCTTTATGAGACACTGTGTAGGATTCATGTACCATAACTTTGGCATCTAAAATGCAGTTCACGGTTCTAAGTTCCTTTGTCATCACTATAGTAGAGTAGAAAGAAATAATCTTTTGGATATTCTGACAGACATTATTATATTGCAGAATAGGTCTCTGAGATAGATCAGATTGTCCAGTAGAAGGCAGAAGAGCTTCTGGCAATAAAAGAGCCTAAGGTTAAATTTTGGGCTTCATCGTCTATTCTTCAGATCTCTGAGGCTGAGTAAGTCTGTTCCTAGAAAATCTGCTTCCTTTTGTATCTCTCTCACCTGATGGGGAAAAAATGAAGATAGAGAGAAATGCAGACTTGGGGGAAACAGATACGTATCTGTGAAGGACAGTAGCTGAAGGGTGCAGAGCAGGGATAGAGGTATGGCAGTCCAGGGACAAATAATTATTAGGAAACTGTAGAGCTGACAGGTATTAGGTGGCTGCTGTCCTGACCCAAAGTGGAAGCTGAATTTCAGCAGAACTGACCCAAACTACATACATGCCTCATCCAGTCAAACCAAAAGTCATACTGCTTTTTTACAAAAGACTTTCAATCTTACTGGGAGATTAGTCATGATTTACTGATCTTCTGTTGCCTTAGAAATAAGGTAGTAATAGCATTGCCAAAGTAACATGCAGTGAAGACAACTCCCTATAAAGATGCTGTCTCCTGTAAAACAAAATGCAGGAGATGTGATCATGTTAACAGTTCTAGCTAGGGAGTTTGGTTCTATAAAGTATCCTGTTTAATTTATTTCTATGTTGGAGGTCTCTTGTTTAATCTCTCTTATGTCAGCTAAAACTGAGTTGACTGCAACATCAATGGTCATGAACAACCTGCAGTATATGCACCAGTTAGAATCGTATTTCCTGTGCAGTGAACCTTTCAAAATGCTAGGCATCTGTTAGCTAGAAGTGACTCAAATTCTTGTTTAACCCACAAAAGGGACATATTGTGCCTTGTCTCTCAATTCCAGTTTTGCTTTTTTTTTCCAACCCTCAAGGAAAATCACAGTGTGATACATAATATATGGGAGAAGCAAGCTAATCTTTTGTACAGTGGTCTAATCTGAAGTTCACAGAGATTAGGAGAAGAGAATCTTACTGATCAGTGCTGGATAAGATCTTCGGTTTACTGGCCCCAAGAATAAAATGCTGCTCAATAATTTGTCTTCAGAGGGGGCAAGCTGTCAAATCAGTCACTGTGCGGAAGGACTGTCCCTTGTAGGGACATCACGGCCCATAGAGAATAACAGAACAATGAGTAATAAGCAGCATGGATTATGAAAATAAATCCTATCAGACAAATGTGATTGCCTTTTCTGATAGCATTACCAAATACATAAATGAAAGGAAAATGGCAAACCTAATATACTTTGACTTCAGTAGAGAATTTGATATAGTGACCATGAAATCTCATACAATTAATTCAAATTGGCAAATAGGAGAACTGTCACATGGATTGAAGATGAGCTCAAAGGCTATACTGATGGATTGAGTTGAAGAGATATACATAGTTATTTGCTATGATGCTGGCACTAAATCAAGACTTGTTTAACTTCTTCATTCCTGATTTGGAAAGCAGAATGAGTCAGCTCATTAAAAAATTTACTTGTGACATAAACTAGGAGGGGCTTTCAATGTCCATATGGGGAAAGAAAAATGGATGTAATGAAATAATAAATAAATAAGTGGAAGGCAACACCTCTGGTATAATTTGAAATGAATATTAAACAAGTATTTAATAATCTGGAAAAAGAGAGAATAAAATATAATTATGGCAGATAATGGACATAACTTGGAAGAGTAACAAAAGTGCAAGTGTAATTAGAGGTGCATATGTAGAATTATTGCCTCATGGAATAAGGTGATACATCAGAAGATTAGATTAATTCTGAGCATAGAAACTGACAGGATTTCTACAGCTCTGGCACTCAAAGGATCAGAGTGTTCCTAGAATTAATGAAAAGAACTGTAAGACACTGAAGTGAAAGCCAAATGACCAGATGCTTTTTTTTTAAATGAAGAAATATTAAAAACTGGATAAATTATAGGCTAGGTAAAAATCTATGAATCTGTACTTGTTCCAAAATACCTCACATTTAGTGATGATATGAAAAGCCTTGACTATCTGCCAATATAAATCTCCATGTACACTTGACTAATAAATCTAAAGGTGCCTGGTAGTCTCCAAATATCAGTAGAGTAGAAATCCCAAGGATGGAAAGGAATTCTGTGTGATGCAGAAATACGTAAAGAAGAGCAACTTCATGGAGATGAGAAACATGATTTTAAAGTAATAAGAAACATTTACTTGCCATATTATAAATGTAATGCATCAGTAAATACATACTATATATGTGTACTTATTTGCCTTTCACCTCTGTGGCAGCATAAAACATTTGCAATGAATTTTGCTTCCTTAAGTAAAAGTTTCCTTTAATGGAAAGTGTGGTAGAAAGATAAAATATTTGGGACAATATCATCTCCCATATGCAGTCTTTACCACCCCAGATGGCATACCAACTGCCAAGTCCTAGAAATACTACTGAATTATTACCTTCCAAATATGAAGCAGACTAAACCAACACTGCATATAATAGTTCCTCCCTCAAGAGCTTCCAAAATTAAGACTAGGTGCCTCTTTTTCTATACAAAACCCAGATGGTACATACAGATCAACTGTGAGCTACATTGTTAGTGTGGCATTTAAACCATACAAAAATGTATGCTAGTAAAACAAATGGCCTTTGTTTACAAATAGCAGAATGAATAAGTGAAAAGATGTAAAGTTTTGCAGCTTGCATTGAAGATAGGCATTGACTATCACTCAGTATGGCCTTTCTTACATTGAAATTAGGTGCAAAACAAGTTTTGACCAAATAGAAATATTTAAAATTAAAATATAGACTCTGACGTTTGAATTTGTGAAAGTCTAACTTAATTCTTGCAGTAAGAGCCCATCTGTAGAGTAATCACCCTGTACACCTGAAATAAATAACTCTAAGTTTTAAGATAGTAGAAGAACAAAGAGTAGAAGAACAAAGAGTAGAAGAAAGAAAATGTTTTTCAATCTAACTCACATTTCCACTAGTTTATCAGACTCTTTTCAATATCTTTTAGACCTATTGGCTAGTTTCAAGCAAATTTTGTAGAGGTGGAGAGGTCTAAAGACTTACATTAAATAAAAAGTGAACCAGACATATCCATAGCTTCATCACAAGTGGCACCAACTGGTTTCAGGGTAACAGAGATGTGAGTAGAGGAGGAAACTCCTAATGCTACTTCTGCTAAAGGAAAGACTGCATAATGAAGTGCCTTCTCACACTGAGAGTGAAAAAAAGGAAATGTTAATGGAATGAAAGCTTTGATTGGAATTGACTTGTTATTGTGAACTAACAAGAAGTTTATCTGGATATGAACATAAA
Source organism: Oreortyx pictus (assembly GCA_036925125.1). Taxonomy (NCBI): domain Eukaryota; kingdom Metazoa; phylum Chordata; class Aves; order Galliformes; family Odontophoridae; genus Oreortyx; species Oreortyx pictus. The sequence goes on from JAUPFR010000001.1 coordinate 29,817,712, forward strand.
TGGAAAACAAATTATTTCTTTTGCTGACACTTTGTAGCTGGTAATGTACAAATAACAGTGAAGATTTTCTCCATAGAATCTGTAAGTTTTTTCTCAGACTTAACATTTCTATTTCTGTCTCTCTTTTTCTATTTCTTTTTCTTTTTTTTTTTTTTCCCTTCTCCCAGTTCTTCTGAATATTCTGATTCTTATTTTTTTGGTGAAGTATGCCTGCATCCACAAAGAAATTCATTTAGAATGTCAGTTGGAAGTAAGGCAGAAATTCAAAGATAACACTACAGTCTGGAAGGTGAATTGGGTGGATCTTGTCTGACTTCTAAGGTCAGACAAGAAAGCTATGGATACTGAGGTATGTTATCTGAGTTACAGGATAATTCCATGGAAATTCAACATTCGCTACCACATCTCTACTCTACCTCTGATATTAAATACAGGAATATGTCTAAGTTAGGATTACCACTGGTAGAATGAGCGGTGAATTGGTACAATTTTGCTTTTTGGTATAAAAATGCAATGTGATAAAAACAAAGACATACATACAGCTGATGCTGAATCAATAAAACTGGACAAATTCTAGTGATTGAACTATTACATTTTAACACAATTAGGAATGTTACCAAAAGAAGAAAGATATAGCAACATGCAGTGGTCACCTGGATGTCACTGTATGGAAGGAAGCCATAGGTGGCTCTAGAAAGAAGACTAGATTTGTTCTCAGAATGGTCAGTCCTGAATTACTTGTATTTAGGTGTGTGACAACACGTTGTTGATTTGTACTTCTGCAACAGATCTAAATAATTTGGAAAAGTATTCCATATAGGAACTATATCTAGCTATCTGTTCTTCTAAGAGTGTCAGTTTAAATAACTTCAAATCCTTTGTACAAAATTTAATCAGTTTGTTGTAATATCTAATATTTCTAGAGCACTGCCTGCTTACTTAATTGCTGAACTTTTGTGTCTTTTGAGCACAAATGCCATATTTCCATGCAACGACTTCAGTGGACGTGCATAAATTAACATCAATTGAAAAAAATGGTCTTAAAGAATTTTGTGGTAAGGTTTTCTCATAATAAAACACTTGGCATATCTGAAAGTCTTCATTTTAATGACACTTCAGTCAGTTATTATTAAACACAGGGCAAAATCCTAGAGTAATTATAGTATTATAACATCGCTATATATTTCAACTTTTCTCAGCTTAAATTACCACCATTGAAATTTAAGCATTTTCCTTGTTCCCATCTACTCAAGTATCCTTCACGAAGAGCACAGAACAGGAAGAAAAGCTCTACTAGCCCAGACACACAGAGTTATTACTTTGTCTTTCAAAGTCTTATCTAGTAATAAGATACTGAACAATCCTGTAAATAGTCCTGGACATAGGATTTTACAGCATTCAGTGCCTCTTGCTCTAGGCAGCATATGGCATTGCCTGTATTTAAAACTTTTGTAGTTGAGATTCAAATGGATGGATAGGTTTGAGGGGAAACTAGGAAAACTGGGATTCCTAAAATAAATTCATTTCTGTTGCCTACTTCTGTATCTCAGAAGACTATGAACTGGAGGTTGCAGGGAGTGGTATAGCATGTATGTTCAACTCCCATGACCTCTGTTCTGAACATGAGGCATGCGTCAGCTAGCTTGGCTTCTTTTTGGCTTGCAGATTGTGTTTGATGAGAGATGACTACCTAGCTCATCCAAGGGTCATGGCTAGAGCTGAGGTCCACCCGTGCACATCTCTCCCCAGCTATAGGTTCAGATTATATCCCTTCTCTTGATCTAGACAGGGGATGGGATATTTCAGGATGGAGTACACCAAATGAAGCCTAGGGTACAGAAAAATGAAAAAGTTTTGAGGACCTCTGGTTTTCAGTTACGCAGAAAGACTGAGTCCTTTTGTGGGTTCTTTAATAATTGCGTATGAAGCAGAGGGGCAAAATCACAGCTGCTCATATTGGTTTGATTTATCTAAACATATGGGATCAATAAATTAAAAAAAGTCAATTATTTTATTTTATTTTATTTTATTTTATTTTATTTTATTTTATTTTATTTTATTTTATTTTATTTTATTTTATTTTATTTTATTTTATTTTATTTTATTTTATTCTCTCCTGTAGCCTTATGGAAAGATTTGTTTGTCTCAGCACTATTCTACAAGAGTAAACTAAATCATTGCTTGCTCATGCACCCTGATTAAGGGTCTTACTGTCAGTTCTGCTTCTCTCCTCTTCTGAGCCTTGAAGTGTTGCTGTTGAGTACTTGCTATACCATGATGGTACTATTTGCATGAAATTGAGCTTGGAAAATGGGGAAGAAACTGACAGGCATTCTGTCTAGTCCTGAATTGCTTCTCAATTCAGCTGTGTTCACTGCCAAAGGCTGCAGTCCCCGGGGGGAGATATGGTTAGCAGCAAAATACCTTCACTCGGTTTATGCATTAAGATGAGGGTCTGTAGGTCCATGACGATGTGGTTTTCATGTGGTCTTCTGGGCTAAAAGGACATGTTAAACCCACAGTTCTCCCCAGAGATGTTTTCACGTGTTCTCTGACCATTTGGCCAGCATTTCAGTTTGTTCTCAGTTCTTTTAGCCACGAACTTACAAAACCAAAGACTCTTACTTAAGAACATGAATATTTGCCATTTGCCTCAGCTATTCTTCCACTGAATTGGCAGATACTGAAAGCTTCAGGTAACTGGGGCGTAAAGCCACAATAAAACAGTGATGGCCAATCACATCCTTTGAGAACAAATAATATATGTTTGAATAGTCAAGGATATAATTAAATGAGAAGTTTGCAAACAACAAGTAGATTGAAAATGTTTGTATAAAGAGCCTAAATCGTTTAAAGAAAATGTACACATTTATGTGAATCATAATATTTTTGCCCATAATCTGCCAACCAAAAAAGTGTCTAATTTAGAAGCTAGAATGTTTCCCAAGTATTGCTTGCCCAGCTCTAGTGTAAAGTGACATACTGAATTCAATTCTATATTGAAACATTTCTCTGAAAGAAAAGGGTTTGCAACTTGTAAAATATCCCTGGATAATCATGAAGGTCAGAAGTTGTGACCTTTCTGTGTTTCTTGTCTATTTACAGTTCATTTCCACTTCAGGTTGTCAGGGCTTCAAGTACCTGCTTCACTTGAAGTACAAAACAAACCTCCTTAGTTGACACTGTGAAAGAAAACACCCATCTTCTTTTCCTCCTCATTTAATGAAATTGTCTTCTAAACATATGAAAAGATCCTATCTCATTCAGTGACTCAGGCATTTCCATAGTGTGGCACACTTAAAGAGGTGTCTTCACTTACTCAGTTCCTTCAAGGGAGGAGAGTTCCACGTTACTGGCCTCTAGCCCATTAGACTAATAAATCAGGAATCACAAAGTAATACAAAGCAGAAAATGAAGTTCTTTGCATCTGCAACGAAGTACGGATTGCCACTCAGTCTGTGCTCTCAGACCAGTGGCTTAATACGTGATGTAAGAGATTCCTCCCAACCCCAGCTGGAATCCTTAGCTCAAGTTATTTTAGGCAAAGAAAGAGAATGTTCGTCTCCAAACTTGGGAAAGAATCAGGTGTAATAGGAATCTGGTGGACCACCTCGCCTGTATCAGTTGCCATCATCTTTCACCAAATTACCAAACGTTTATTATTTTCTGTCTATTTGTTGCTGTTTGCAGATTATGTCAGCTTCAGAGAAGAAATACTAACTCTAACTGTAAAAACTCTTATGTAACTTTGGGAGAATGCATTCTGGCCATTTCTCTTTTTTTTTTTTTTTAATTCCTCCTCCATTTAATTTGAGCAAATTTGTTAACCATGGGCATTTTATTTTATTTTTATAATCTGTTTTCCATTTTTATTAAATAGTTATGTTTTATTGTTAATTGAAATTGCAAATTGACCATATTATGCTTGTGCTATAATAATAGCATCTGGGTTTAAAACAGTGGGAAAGATTACTTCACAGCTGTTCTCACTATGTATGGGCCTAGAGCCTTAAAACTGCACAACCTATGGGGGATTTCCTGCCCTTTGAGTTGATCTCTTTAGTAGCTGAGGTTTTGCTTCAAAAATAAAACTTCTCCCTGTCACTTTGAGAATAGGAAGGTTAAGGGTCTGAGACAGTACCTTCAAGCATTTTGATATAATAAAGGTCTCTTGCAATAATGTACAATCTTTTAGGGTTTGGTCCAAAAAGTCACCCTTATTTCTGGAAAAGCCAGCTACACAAGAAACACATGCTGAACTACAAATGTCATCAACCATGCTTGAGAGAAGTTTTATCCTGTGCTCACTGACAATCCAACACACAATTTCTTGAGATGCTAGAAAGGTATTAGTATGTCTTGGGGGAGTATTGAATACTGTAAACTTCCCCAGTGTATCACAATTACAGGAACACCTGTTCTTAGCAACATTTTGCTGAGACACCACAAGAATTTGGTGGTCAATGGTCCTCAACATTTCTCATTTCTTTCCTGTGGTGAGGTGCTTTAGAGTTTTCTCTCTGGACTATAATAGAAAACTTTTAAGGTCAATGGTTCAATGCCTCTTAAAGAATAACCCTCACCTCTTCTATTTCTTTTTAATAGTGGCTTTTTGACACACTTGTGATTCTTTGCTTACCAGTGTATATTTCTTAACCATTTATGTTTTAAATTTATTCTTCGTACATAGCTGAGGAAGGAAGGAGTTGAGAAATAAAGAACTTACTGGGATAGTCCATATTAAAATGCACGGAATTTAAGGAATTTAAAGAAGAAAACAAATGTACTTAGTTATGAAAAAAGTACTAAGGAACAGGAACTCAGTTCTGAAAAAACATGAAGTTCTGTAAGTGGGAGACATGATTTTGTATGAAGTTGGTGGGAGATAGCAATTCCTTGCATTGTAATGGGCAAGAGGGTCTTTTTATAAGGGCGTGTAGCAACAGGACGGGAGAAAACTGGTTTTAAAATGAAAGAGGGTAGATTTAGACAAGATAATAAGAAGCAGTTCTTCTCTGTGAGGATGATGAGACAATGGAACAGGTTGCCCACAGAGGTTGTAGATGCCTCCTCCAGGTGTTCAAGGCCAGGCTAGATGGGGTTTTGAGCAACCTGCTCTAGCGAGACTTGTCCCTTCCTACAGCAATTGGAATAATCATTCTTAAGGTCTCTTCCAACCCAAACCATTCTGTTTGTATAAGACAGTCTTAGATATATTCTGTATGCTCCACGGCTCATTTGTGTGTCAAAATAAAGGGCCAAGCTTTTAGAGAGAAAGATGGCAGTTACTGAGTAATATGTTGCAAATTCAGTTCATTCCCTAAAGCCCACTGTCTCTTGCACTACAGCACTGAATTAAGGGCTGAGCTGGTCCTTTTATGGGCATGGGCAAAGGGAGAAAGCTGATAAAAATGCATTTATCAAAAGCACTAAGAAAAGAGTCACCATAAAATTGCCTGTAAGAGCAATACAGGGTGCAACAGACTGGTCTCCATTCTCATTGGTAGTTTTTCTGTTGAATGTTGTCTTGAACAGACATTGCCTTGTTATCTTCTTCCCTTCCTTTTCTAGAGCTTGTCTATTTGGGCTAAAAGATTTAGGGAGAAAGACTCACTTTTTCTGTGCATTTGTACACTATCACACACAAATTCTAATTGGCCTCACAATGCACTTTTGCAGCTAGTGTCTTATATTACCAGTTGAAAGACATGAGAATGGATAATGGGAGAAAAATGAATAAATATTGTAAGATGCAGCAAAAGCAATAAACAGACACCCTGGGTGGGCACAAGCACCTGTTTCTTCTTCGGTGCATGACAAAAATCACTTACTCTGCCATCTGTAAATCTAAGCATAAAGTAAATGGTCCCAGAACTGGATGAGGTAAAAATAGCAATTTAAACGACAAATGTTGCCCTTTTTCCTCTTTGCAGATGATCTTTTGACAGACCTGGATAAGAGGGAAGATATTCAGTACTTTTAATTATTTGAGGAATGCTTTTTTTGTATGGGATTCTTTTAAACTTATTACATTGTGAAGAGTCAGATATATCGTAATATGTTATTCTTTTAAAAAGGAGGGAATATTCACACATCAGAGAATACTGACAAATAAGCATTTATTACATTCATGTTTGAGAGGAAAGCAGATATTTTCTTAGACATTCCGCTCCATAAAAACTCTAGAGTGAAAATATATCCCTGTTAGACTGGAACATGGACAAAGCCATGAAGTGTGAAGCTTTAGTTCATCGACTTAACAGTGACCCCCCAAACATAAACAGTAAAGAACATGATATGAAAATAAGTTGTCTCTAAGTTTATTTGAAAAGCTACCAGACTAAGTTTAATTTCATAATTTGGCATTTATACTGTAAATGAAAATACTTTCCCTTTATGGCTGTAAGATAAATGTTATGTATTACTAAGTTTATTACTAAGTTTTTCAGTGCTTTAGTTATGTAATGGGCTATTTGGGTCGTCTTCAGTTACAAAACTGTAGTCATTAAAGTGTAGCATGTTTAAGTCTACCAATTCCTGGAATCCACTGATCTGTGCAATTGCTGTCTTGCTGGAGATGGCAATGTTTGACTTGACATTAGTTTTTTGTTCTTCCATATTGTATATGACACACTGTCTTTCCTTTTTCATTTCACTTGCAGTATTGTGGCATTTTAAAGAAACAGAAGAAACCTTGTCGGGCTGTCAGTCTTTGGCCACTCTTGGAATATTTTTTCTTCTACCCAGGGAATCATAACAGCCACAATTTCAGGTATATTGTCTTTCCAAGCACTTCAACAGTAGTCTTACAGGAAATTTCATTTGTCTTAGTTCTCAACATGGAACAAAATGGGAGTGCAATGGAAGTCCTGTGTGAGTAATTTCTCATAGGGAGCACTGAGCTAGCAGTTAAGGTCTTTTAATTTCTGTGTTAGATTCCAACTTCTCCCACGTATTTTCTGTGATTCTATCATCTCCTGCCTCTCAGTATTTCTGTGAGACTCTAAAAATCCTGTAATTCTCCTTGGAAAAAATTACTCTTACAATTCATATCTCCGAAGGAGAAAGCAGTTATCTGATGTGTATTAATCTTTATGGGGTTGCATAAGGGATCCATGACAATGGAGTTCTTCTTTCCTAGCCTCTGTAACTTGGGAACAATAGTTTCCTATTTTAGAAGAGCCTATGAAGATAAAACTGGGAACTTTATAGAGCCTGTGCTGTATTCCTTGTTAGTTTCCAAACTCTCTTAGGATTCCGTAAAAATCCCAGCCAAATTCATTAGTGTTCAGACCCGCACAGAAACAGTAGTGATGAGAAGTAATATGGTTATAATTCAATATGTCTTGGGTGGAGTAGGGAACAATTTTAATTTCCCTTTACTACTAGTGATGGATTTTTACAGCTTCACCTTTCTGTGCTACCAATCCCAGCAGTCCCAGGCTCTAAACAACAAACAGCTTGACTTGCAGAAACTTTCAATTCCCTCTGGGGAGGACCACAAACTTACAGCATATTTTAAGCTGTTGTTCGATTTTCTGAGGAAAGAATTGTCTCTAGGCACAAATTAGTGCTACCAGTGGAAGATGGAGTTCAGCTGTTTATATACTAATATGCAGCAATTATGATAAAACAAAACTCATTCTGAAATTCTGCTGTAACTATAGTAACCTGCATTCAGTGTATTCCATTAAATATATAAAGAAGCTTCCCCAGCAGGAGAGAGTAAATACTATCTATTATTGATTGATGAAGGATCCAGACTGTGAAAAGTGGTTAATATATTTTTGTGAAGAAATGCATTTGTTAATCCTTTCTTTTATTGATGATTATTCTTTGCTTAAATAGCTTCAGATAGTTATCATTAATTTTTACATCTATATTGAATCGTTTGTTTCCTTCATTAGAAGGCATCCATTTTACAAAGAGTCTCTTTGAGAGAGAAATTCCTTAATTTAATTTAATTTAATTTTTAGCCTGGGATATTTCTGTTAACATTTGACTGAAACTTGACAAAGACTTTTACAACCCCAGATGAAATCTGTATACTCTCATCATTCCTATTTTAATAATGATAATAAATACTCAAGGATTATTCTATTTAATGATGAACAAACAAATTATGTACATATATTATTGCTTCATTTGTTAATTCTTATGGTTTCCAAGTTACTTAAGTTCAATGTTGCAAATTACACACAAAATAAAAGCATGAAACTCAGATAAGAACAATAATGAGATCTGTGTGTTTGGGAAGGAGAGAAAACATTGGTGGCATTGAATAGGTACACAAGCAAAATGTTGCCTATGCCCAGAGAAACTGCCTTGCTCCTTGAATAAATGCATAAATAGGAGAGTTGGAGAGGAAAGAGGGATGGCTGTGCTATAGGGTAGCCCCCCAGGCTATCTAAACCTAGGATTTTAGCTTTTCTGTTAGAACTGTATTCTGTGCAGAGTTAGTTCAGCCGTCTCCACAGGACTCTTCTTTCCTAGCTTAGAGAAACTGGGAAGCATTTACTTGGAAAACTGAACAACCAAATATGAGCTTTGAGTTTTAGCTCATGCTGTGGTCAAGAGAAATTTAGTGCCTATTGTTAACAAAGCCTAGAAAACAGTTCAGCTGTCTGTTAACAAGGGTTGCCATTCAGCTGCTTAAACATAGTCAGTTAGAGCTGTATGAGAAGCCTCTGGGTGTATTGTCCTCCAGCTGCTGGTCTAACAAAGCACTTATCTTCTCTGTACCTTATGATATATTTGCCAAGACCATGCAGCTGTCTCAGATATCCCAAAACATTTCAAAAGGGATGAATACAAAATACCTATATGAACGGAGTCATGGACTGGAACCCTTGGTCTGTGCTCAGAATAATGGAAATCTAAAGAGATGAGTAACAAATGACACTCTGCTAAAGATGCCTTAATTTCAAGCCACATCCTACTTATACTCTATATGCCATAGCTTCGTGGGTGTGACACAAGATAATGAGGGAGGTATGATCTTTACCTTTCTGGTTGCCTGATAAAGACAACATCCTGAATTATCTTCCCTGCATTTAAAGTATCCTTCTCCCACAACTACATTAGGAGGAACTGTTCACTATCTCAGCAACAGACAGACCCTACGGGGAGATCATGACAAGTTGTAGGGGTGGGCAGTCACCAATTGCATGAAGTTTAACAAAAGAAAATTTTGCACCTGGGATAGGACAGATGTGGATATATATGAGAGGCTGGAAAGCTGCCCCACAGAAAGGAATATGGGGAGTTCTGGCTGCTGACAAGATGAATGTGAGGAAGCAGTGTACCCTGGTAGCCAAAAGGGCTGACTGTGCCCGGGGTGCATCAGGGCCAGTGCTGCCACTGGGTGAGGGTAGGGGTTGTCCCCTCTGCTATATGCTATGTGGCCTCACCTCCAGCACTAGGTGAGGATCTGGGTGCCACAACATAAGAAGGATGTAAAGATTAGAGAGCATTCCAAGAAGTGTTTGGACAATGCTCTCAGACATAGGTTTCGAATTGTGGGTAATTGTGTGAAGTCAGGAGCTACAATGGGAATGGCCTCAGGACACCGTCCAGGCTCAAGTGCTAGTGTCATTGAATTTGTCCATGTGGCCTTTGGTTCACCAATACTGAGTGTCCAGGGACTGGTGGAGTCACCATCCCCAGAGGTTTTCAAGAAAATGGAGCACTGAGGAACACGGGTTTGTGGGCATGGTGGTGATGGGTTAATGGTTGGTCTAGATGATCTTAGTGGTCTTTCCAACTGTAATGATTCTATGATTATGTTCTCTGATTCTATTCTTGTGAATAATTTCCAACACTGTATATTCTATGACTGTGAAGTGTTTGAGGAAACACAGCGCTACAGTTCAGTTGTATGAGTCAGAATCATAGCATTACACAAGTGATAATATTACTGCATTAGCTGATGTGTCTTGTAGGAGAGATACCAAACAATATCAAAAGTAATACAGTAAAAGAGTCAGAAATGATTTTTTTCTTATTTTTAGATCAAGATCGAAATCACCGGTAGAACCTGGTAAAGAAACCTACATGTACTTATATTGCCACTCATGTAGATAAAAGCTTATGTCTTTGGCAACGTGTCCCAGAGTTACCCACTGGTAACAGAGAACTGTTTGTTCTGAGCTGTGCCTACAATAGTACAACACAGTGCTGCTTATTCCGATTCACTTAGCTTTATCTGTACCATTTTGCTTCAAAAAGAAGAGGAAAAAATGGAAAATAATGTTGATAGTGTTTCTTTTTTTTTTTTCTACTTTATTTTATTCAGAGCCCAAACTGTCTATTTACTTGTTTGCTTTTGTTGTATGAACTTACTCTGAAGTGATGGTACAGATTACCAGACTGTTATCCTGAATAAAAAGTGCTGTCATTAATTTTCTTTGGCTGCTGCTATGGGCCATTATTTCCAATAGCTGTAGCTGTCACTTCCAGTACTGTGACCCATCAGGAAATCTCTCAGGAAACTGAAAGTTTACACAATGGCCCAGCAAGAATATAATTTACAGGGTAGCAGAAGGTGCATCTCCCTACTGTTGTCAGATTTATTCCTCATTCTTATTGCAGAGCTTAAATAAGGACAAGTAAATGCTCTTTGTGCTCTTTTTGTACTGTTGCACTGTCCACCTGTCGCTCTATGGTGAGCTTGAGTGCCCTGAGACAGTATATCCTCCATCCATTGACTGCTTGCCAGCATCAAGGCAAGTGCAATCACAAGGGCTTTCTCTGCTTGTGTCAGAATTATAGCTTTCTGCACACCACTTGCTCCACAGGAGAATGTCCACTGCTACAGAGAATTCAGAGATGTAAATAAAGCTGGGAAACAGGTATAGCTGCAAAGGGATGAAAGAAGAATTTGTGTCTGGTTAGAAGCAGGTATGAAAGAGAAGGAGAAAGAAGAGAAAAGCAGAAGCATTTGGGGGTGGAAGCCTGGGGTATTCCATGTATTGATTGAATTTTTATTAGTCTTATTTTTCCTTGTGTGCGTTCATTTAAAATCTTCTAGGTCTCTAGACGTTTGTATCTACAGTAATAATTTTAAATGAGACACAAACCATTCACTCCTACTGATAATTTGTTTACACTAGAGAGAAATATTTAGCAAATGCTCATGAACTTTTGCAATTCATTCTTAGATAACACAAGGTGACAGAAGGAGTACTTATTATAGCTGTCCTTTAAATGCTCTTAAATGATCCCTTGAAACTGAAAGCCAATCCAATCTTCTTCTGATTCCAGGAGATGGACAAACATCTTGTGATTAGTGTCTTTCTTGGGAAGCTTTGGCTTTTCTCTTTGAAAATAACCTCTGAAAAGGCTGTGACGCTTTTTTTTTTTTTCCCCCATGTACATTCACTATTCTGTCATTTCTTTAAAAAATTAAGTAACCTGTGAAGAGTTTGTTGCAAGTACATGATAACTAAAGCAGCAACTCCCTACTGGTTCATGCCTCACCTCGTATGTTTCTGTCCCTTAAATAAGAGTGCTATTTTAAAAATTTCCAGTGTAAAATTTTCTCTCCACAAAACCTCCATAAATGTTTCTTTAGAATACAATTTTGTATTTAAAATTAGTGTATTAGCTACACAGAAAACATTTGGTAGTTGAAGGTCACACTCATTTATTCTGTAATAATACCTACAGGCTAGTTTTTTTCTTAAAGCTCTTCTTGATCTGTGGATTTATATTATTTCTGTCATGTAATGGTTGAGTCTGTATTGATGGCTTTTAAGATCCTCCTGGATTTCATTGAAAGAATGAGATTTAAGATTGCCAGTCTTTTTATTTTTACAGAGCTTCCATTGGTTTGGATAATGGTTCCATTTAGTTCATCAAATATAAGTAATAGCTCCTACTCTATAGGCCTGTATCTGTTTTTACATTTACCTCCCTCAAAACGTATTAGCTTTCTTTAATAGATCTTTTTAGACCTGAAATTAGCTACTGTTTACTAATCCAACTCTATCAGTAGCATTTGTTTCTCATTTCCACATTTTGCAGTACATTTTATTCTGTGTCAACAGTGTTTTTGCTACAGCTGGAGAGCAATCAGAAGCTATGATATGTTATTGTACAATTTCTTACTGCATACTGAGAAAGCAAAGAAGAAAGAGCAAAAGTAAATTTATCATGAAACTTTACAGTGAATTTCCAGTACTCCTCTAGGAAACATATTACACTGCTCTTGATAGACTCTACAGGAGATTGCTAATGAGACAGTATACAGGAAAACTTTATTATTAACACAGTTAATAATATGTTAAATACTATTATATTAAATATATGTTAAGTATGTTAAATAAATAATATTTCACACAGATTTCCTTTCCTTTAATCAGGGACTGTCTTTAATCTTTCCAAATAATACCTTATCTCTTATGTTACTTAAAAAACACTGTAAAACCTCAGAGAATGAAAACAAAATATAATGTGACCAGAAACATAAAGCATAAGCCAGTAGAAAGCAAAGTAATTTTGCCCACCTAAACCTGCGCAGAAACTACATAAGAGGTAAAATGAACATTTCAGGATATGTTAGAATTTCAACTTTTTAAAATTTCATGTAATAAAATTCCAGATGTATTTCATTTCAGAAATAGTTCAATATTTAAGTTTTGCATGACATCTAAAATTAATCATACATTATAGGCATTTTTAAGTTTTTAATTCAGTATTATGCTTGAAATGGTATTAGAATTATTTCCACCTACCAGTTTGTACAGAAATGTAACCAAGATTTCTCTGTTTTCACAAAGCATTTTCCTTTTTCCATCTGGCATTTTCTGACTTCTGATAAAATTGTTCTATCAGTAGATTGCTGGAAAGATTTACCTGCAGCCTTAACCGTGGTATAGATTTGAAGAGTGTGAGAAGGAACATGAATCCCAAGATAAACTTTTTGTTATTCCTACTGACTTAAAAATAAGATAGTTACAGTTCTAGTGTATCTATTCCTTCAGATATAAAAGTCAGACTTCCCTGTACTGGGTTATATTCTTCAGCAAAACAAATTTTAACCTGCAGTAACACCAACTCCAAAACAGAATATCATGGGAGTTGTACAAAATTTCAAGAAGGAAAGCCAAGCTAAGAAAAGAAATATATATGTTTTCCTTTATTCTTTATTTTTTATATATTTACTTATTTTTATTTTTTAATTTCTATTTTTTATTTTCAGTGCTGTATAGTTTTCCAGGTACATCTTTCTACTGAAAATATTACCCCTGAGGCACTGTTATTATCCTTTTGTCATGAAAGTGAAAGAGGTATAACTCAGGGAGCCTCAGGCGACAGCGAATTACCAAGGACTTTCCTATAAGTATGTGAAATATAATTACACTCCTCAATAGGTGAGACAAAATATATTTGGGTAGAGAAAGGAAAGTTAAAAAAGTATATGAGATAAATTGGCCGTGCTGTGTATTTTTCATTAGGAAGAAAGGTAAATGAATGCATGTGAAAATAGGAACGCAGCCAATCTTTTATTGCACAGCTGAGTACAAGACTAGTTTGACATTTGAAAAAAATGAAGAAAATAAAGAAGAAGAAAATAGAAAAGAAACTTTACTGATGTTGGTGCTATATTACTGATGAGGACTAAGACAACGTTTACAGTGTATTCTCCAAAATGCACACCTCCTGTTTTATTATGTTGACCCACAATATCAGAGGTGGATGTAGGTGATATGGCAGTAGGGGCTGAACCTTCCCAGCAATATCCTGTTTCATTTTGTTGCTGTGCAACAGATGGCAAAAGAGAGGCAGTCTGACAAAATGGCATGTGACGTGGAAGTGAATATGAAGCAAAGGTGTGATAATGGATTCCTCCATGTGGAGGACATTCATTGGTGGTTGCTCTCTTTATGGAGATCAGTGTATGTGATTGCAATGAGGTAGTGAGTGGTGTGTTTCAACAGTGGCCACAGACAGTGGGTCACATCTGCTGGTGCAGATTTTTATGAGCATGGCATGCAGGTACTTGTTCATTGCTGGCAATAATTCATAGCTAATGGTGATGACTGTGTTGAAAAATATTGTTTTGTAGTTGTGAGTTTGCTTTATCAAGCAGTGTCATTTATCAAACAGTATCTGTATACAAGATAGTAGTTTCCACTGGAATAAATAGGAGACATTGCTTTCACAGTATTACACAGAACACACAATCGTAGGGGTTGGAAGGGACCTCTAGAGATCATCGAGTCCAACCCCACTGCTAAAGCAGGCTCCTTAAACCAGGTCACAAAGATAGGCGTCCAGGTGGGTCTTGAACATCTCCAGAGAAGGAGACTCCACCACCTCTCTGTGCAGTCTGTGCCAGTGCTCCGTCACTGCACTGTGAAGAAGTTCCTGTGCACATTTGTGCAGAACTTCCTATGCTTCAGTTTGTGGCCATTTCCCCTCGTCCTATTGCTACACACTGCTGAGAAGAGTCCAGACTCACCCCTTTGCCTCCTGCACCTTTGATATTTATAGATGTGGAGCAGATCCCCTCTGAGTCTTCTTTTTTTCAAGACTGAAAAGACCCATGTCTCTCAACCTTTCCTTATAAGGGAGGTGCTCCACGCCCTTTATCATTTTTGTAGCCCTTTGATGGACTCTTTCCAGGAGATCCCTGTCTTTTTTTGTACTGGGGTGCCCAGAAGCGGACACAATACTCCAAATGAGGCCTCACCGGAGCAGAGTTTCTCAACTCATGTCACAATGAATGTCACAATGAACAATACCTGACTCTTCATTTATTTTTGGCATGTCTGTCTCATGTAAGACCCAGAAAAACATGCTTCTTTCACTGAGTGTGTGGTTAATTCCAACTAAGTGGGGTATTCCACAGTAATTTAATCATGTTTACGTTACCTTACTTGATGATAGAACATTAACATCTTGGAATTTAGACTGAAACCTTTTTCAAACTCTTGTTGAAGTTACTGGAGTAACCATGCCTCACTGTTTAGCCCACGAATTTTCACTTCCAGACACTGAGTGGAAAATTAGCTCTCACATTACTGAGCTGGTCAGGTCGGGCTAAATATCCCACAGTAGGAGAATAATTCACAAGCTGGTGAATTGCTGGCTTTGTGTTCTTCTACATGCATGATTACCTTTCATATTTTCGTCCTTGCAAAGATAAACACAACAGAGCAGTTATTGTAATTACAATATGGTTAAGAACAATTATGAAGAAAATTAGAAAAAAAATATATATTTAGGTAGGACTGTATTTCAAAGAGCTGTAATATTTAAGTAACATTTAAATCAGAAATTAATAAATAAATGTTAAGTCTTAAAATCCAAAGGAGAAAAGAATCTCTTTATATCACCTCATAGCACTTAGGAAAATGAGTAAAATTTAAGAACTGAGATTTAATGAACACATATTTTGCTCAAATACATTTTCAGTGCCAGTAAAAATGGTAAGGACTTCCTACTGGATATAATTTGAATCCTAGAACTCCAGCTGAGAAGAGGAAAATCTTCTTTCTGACATGCAGACCATTTAATTATAGAAATCATATTCTTCAAATTGATTTTTTTTCCTCCTCCACAAATGACACAATTAATAAAATCTGTAGTGAGCTTTTATTAATACATTCTTTTCTTATATGTAGGAACTGTTTATAAACTCAAACTGTTCAAACTGCTACTGTCAGAATGAAAACTTTTGAAGACAGTAGGAGAAAAATTGATGCTTCTTCAGATAAAAAAGATTTCTCTCTTACAGATGAGGCCTCCAGGCCTTTATGTATCTTAACCCAATTTTATGTTCAGAGCCTTAATTTTTAGCTTTTTTTACTTTTCTATTGATCCAAAATATAAAGTTACGAAGAGTGAAAACAAATTATTCACACTCCAGCAAACAATACCTACTGTAATTTCTAAAAGGCATATACTCATCTTGTGGCTGTAAAGTAATTCTAATACTCATCTTGTGGCTGTAAAGTAATTCTATACCTGTTCAAGTTTAGTCACATTTTAGGGAGCATACTCCTAATCAGAGACTCCCTGTCTGCTGCTTCTGTTGAAGAATGAAAGTCTACAGTCCAAACCTTGTAAACCTTAAAATGCCTCACGCTTCTAAAGACCTTTGTCCAATTTGATCATTTGCTTAGATGCTCTCCTTCATAGTTCTTACTGGGCTATACTTGGGTAAAAATGGTAAAAAAAGGGAGGATATCCTTAGCAGAGGGATTTATTGATATAAGTTTTTTATTATTCTAAAGCAAATCAGAATTTCAGCTCTTCTCAGAACTACAGACATCCCAAAGCAATACTAATTTCAATTTCAATCTCACCATATCTGCATCTCTGAGGCTTAGTCGTCTTAATACTGATTGAGTTCCTGTGTAAACTTATCCATATGATAACAGGACTGTCATTGGAGAAACCTCATTTTTATACTTGCTTTTTTTTTAAACAATTTTTCTTTGCCTTTCTGACCCCTTTATCCCTTAAAAAACAAAAAACAAAACAAAACAACAACAAAGTAAATCAAAAAGTCTAACTCAATTTGTTTTTATTCTCTTGAATAAGGCTGATTAAAGCTTCCATAGGACTACCATTAGACAACCAACCAAACACTTCATCAAGAGAAGAGGAAAAGTTTTTAGTTGATCCCAGGGAATGGTTCCAGAGTGCACTGAAGTATTGTTCATTGTGACCTCTCAATAAAGCAATAAGAGGAGAACCTTGTTAAGCCCTTCTGTGTACTTCTTAAATCTCAAAGCAGATGACTTGTTCCCTGTAGATTTCAAGAGGACCAATAGAATTGTTGAGCTTCTAATGCCTGTCCTGAAAGTTCATCAAAATTAGCAGAAAGTACAATTGATTAGAGCCCTCCGGGTAACCAATGCAGCAGCTGTTATTTCAGTACTCACCAATAATGATATATTTGAGTTTGCAAAAATGGCACAGTGACACAATGTTGCTGACCAGGACTGGGGGACAAAACATTCTCTGAACAATGCAGTTCTATATAAAGCAACTCGGTAATTTCATTCTGTAAGTTTCAATGTTAAGACACATGCTCTACTCATACTACAAATGGGTTTCACATTTTGATGAGGAAAACATTACTTTTGTGATTTAAAACCCCCTAAACCCCATATCGTTCATGTAATTTATTCATTCTGGCAAGGCAAATAAGAAAACAGTCTTTAAACTTCAGTGTAATAAGAATGGAATCCAGTGTAAAAATAAATTGGAGACAGAATTTAATTATTGCTTTTCTCTGCATGATTTGCTCCCTAGCCCCTTTGCAAACTTTCTAACACTTATTTAAAATTCTTCTTTTATCCTTCATCTGTTGACATTATTTACATACAGAACTCTGATGCGTTTACCATACAATTAGAATAGATCTTCATTTTAATTAAATATCAATTCAGGATCACAGCTTCAAGCTATTTGTCAGCACTGATAGCGATCAATAGAAGGAGATGCTGAATAAAGAAGACAAATAGATTTTTTAAGTAGTCAAATATTTTTCATTTCTTCACATACTGCATTTTTTACTAGAGAATGAAGAGATTAAATTTCCTGCATCCTTTTAGTTTTTCTGTGGCACATATTTAGGAAGTTGAAATGAAAAGCTAATTGTCGCATTATGCTTAATTGACATGCAACCTTTTTCTCTGTAACTCACCATAACAACTTTGTTTAACTGGAATGTGGTGACTGATTGTTCCAGGAGTAAAACTTTCAGTACTCGTGGGCAAATTAACAAAAATAAAACTCAGGAACTTAAGGTTCATACCAGACCCCATGAGACCATGCTTCTTCTGCCTTGCTATTGAAAATTCCACAACACAGAACCATGTATTTACAGCTTAAGTATATATCATACTCAGTTTACAGTCATTTATTTTTATGTTGACATGTCTTTTGAACTTCAGCAGTTCCTTCACACATTGACATCTGTCTCTTCATGACATATTAATGGTCATACCCCCTCTCAGTCTTATTTTATCCAAGTTTTAGTTGTCCAGACTACTTTTTTCCTTCCTTCCTTCCTTTCCTTCCTTCCCTCTGCCCTTCCTTCAGTCCTTCCACATCCACATGAAAAGCACGAGTGCAGCACAACCTATTCATGGATTTTACCATTCAAAGTAATAGTGATCACAGACATGTTTATGTATCAAAGATAATTCTTTTATACTTCGTTGGGCATTATTCCTCAGTAATTAAATTATGTAAAGTGCTAAAATTTGTCTCGACACTTCTTCATGGTAAAATCACATTTCAAGATACAAAATTTAAATAATGAGTTTTATTTTTAAAATGCTTTGTTTTAAAAGAGAAATAGGCTGAAGAAAAGGAAAAAGGGAAATAGTAGGTTTTTTTTAATAGCATCCTATCGGTTTTTGTCACTGAGAGAACAGATAGGCAGATACTACACTTTGTGGAGAGGTTGGGAGATCAAACAAAACTGAATTTCATGGATAAAGTCTCTTTTTCTTCTGGGAAATTTAAGACTTTTAAATTCCTAGATTGATACTTAAGTAGCTAATTTTTAATATACTGTTCTCATCTAATGGGCACAAATTTTAACAAACATATCATGCTTTACTCATATGCTTAATTAGTATCAATTTATGTTTCAGTTATGCTATTCAGTACTATTACCTATGTATATGTTCTATGTACATATACACAATTGTTTGTTTTATGTGTATATTAATGCATATATATGCTTACATGTGCTAAGGGATGATTTTACTTATTTTCTGTCAAGAGCTTCAGACAGTAAAAAATGAAAAAGTGAAAGACAAAGTGAAAAGTGTATGGAAGGGCGGAAATAGAGTGCCAGTTAGCAACTATCTAGCCAAATTTTCTTTTAACAGATCACTGTCTAACTGATCTCAAGATCTTGTCCTACTGTGCCAAAGAGTATTTATTACTTAAATAGATATATTTGATGTAGCACATGCATTGATCCTGCAATTGGATCTCAGTAATATGTGTGTGGCTCACTCTAGCTGCAAAAAATAGGATTGAAATTCTTTTATGGCTCATTTAATAGCCTCTATGAACCAGCTCTTTTATCTGTGTCAAATAGTGTTCCCTTCTCACATATAAATACCATGTTTTTATGTGAATATTTGCATGTCTTTATCATTCACATTTCCATGAGTATCCAAGCATGTGACCTAACAATTTTCCAGTATAGTCTCTCACAGAAAGCAAATGTCATAACTGGAAAGTCTGAGAAATATCCAGATGGCTGAATAATTCTGTAAGAAGTTCATTTTCATTTTTACAAGATTTGAGCAGTTTTGGAAAAATAGAAATTTAATCATACCTTCTACTTTTGATTTCAACTAAGTAATTATTTATTAAAAAGTTCTAAATGGACCTGCCATGCATTAGGTTGAATCAAAGTCCTTGTTTTCTTGTCAAAAACTTGCAGCAAAATCACACCAGATTACGACACTATCAAGATCTAAGATCTCACATTGTTACTGGGCACTATAAAATACATTTTATTTATGACACTGTAAGACATGAGTGCTTGCAAATGTACAGTGTTTAAAATTTATGAATGAAAATCCAAAAGGTAGTAGATCCATTAAATTAATGTGAACAGATTATCTTGTCACAAATAGTATGGAGACTTAATATTCAGAATCGAATTTTAAAATTCATGCTAACTTTTACAATTTGAAACCAATAAAAATAACCAACAAGATTTCAAAGTAGTTAAACATACTGAAGTAAACATTTTGCTATTACTAGCTAACTGAAAAATATCATAGGGCAAGCACAAAGTAGGACTTAAACACTACAGAAATTCTTCAGTGAAGAATTTCTCAAAAATTTATAACTTCAAATTTTTCTACCCTAGGGATTTGACACTACAGAAGGATTCCCTTTTTGCAGTTCCCCCTGCCACCCCCTTTTGCTTATTTTATTACTTTTTGTCAGTTTCAAGCATGTTCTGAGAAAGACTGTCAGTTACCCAATTTGAGACTCAAGAGATACCCAGGTATCCCTTCCCCTCCCTCTCCCCTTCAGCTTTTCTACTTTCTAGTGGTTGCTTGCGTTTCAAGTAACATAACACAAACGGAATTGTAAACATGAATTGAAAAATTACTTGTTGATTTATCTAATATCGTTCAAGGACATGGGCAGTGGTCCAACGAAGTATTTAGTCTTCTTACTGTTATTTAGGTTTCAAATGTTCTTCTGAAATCCCTTTCACTGACGTTTATTACCTCACAATTGGGGTGGACTAAAAGCATGCCCGCAGGCAATTAAGGAAATTCAGCTAATGGTTGATAATTTATTAGGCCACTGTAATTCAATTCCATCCCGTTATGTGCCTTAGCTCTTAGCAAACTCTTTCAAATGAAGTTAATTCAAAGGCTTTACTTAGTATGTTTATGGTGGCATAGACAGGCCTTATCAAATTTCTCAAGGATATGTTATTACATAATGTCTTTTAACAAAATTACAGCCTTCCTGCCTATTCACAGAGACCAGGACAAAAGTATTACCTAAAGCTATTAAACAAAACAAAAAAATAAAAAAATAAAAATAAAAAAATACAGCTCCTCCGCTATAAGGATTAATGTGTGACATAATGAAAAAGTGAGATTCAGAATGCAGTTCTTCCCATGTAACTATATGTATGTTAACTGTGAAGTTCAAATGTTTTCCAGTATCTTGTGTGTAGTTGTATGTACAAATCTGGATCATCAGATGACATCAGAGGTAGTGATGTACTTTGGGCACAGCCTGGAAAGCACTTAAATTTGAGTCTGCTTCATTTAAATGACTGCCCCAATGGCTGCTGAAAATTCCATCACAGAAAGTTGTACAGACTGATTCTGGACAACATTTTCTCTGAGTAACAGCTGAACAAGAAAATATCTGTCAGTGGCTTTTTCGTAAAAAAATGAACTTGCTGGAGCATTTACATTTTAAATTCAGAAGGAACAAGGATATCACTGTGGGTGAGTATGACTCAAGTCCTAAATTACTCATCCTGAAACAGGTTGTCAGTGTCATTTAGAGAAGAGCAGGTGCAAAGTTACAATTAAAATACTTTCCTTCCCAGTCCTATCCACCACCTACCTGTGAGAAATAGAGAAAGAAAACAAACAAACAAAAAACACCACCACCCAACCCCAATCTCTGGTAGGCCTCATGCTTATAAAGTAAATAATACTGTGAGGAAACCAGAAACTGAGTATGTAGATGACTTACTTCACAGGAAAGGCAAGAAAAGATAGGTAGGAAAAAAACAGTAGGTGTAGAGAATAACTGAGGTAGTTATGGAGTCATTCAAAGTATAGAACTGTGATGTGTCTATTAAAGTGTCACTGAACAGGTGGTGGATTTTGTTTTCTTGAGTAATGAAATGCCAGAAATATCTGCTAGCATTCACAGTTGTAAATAATTTCAAAGTACAGAAAAGCAGTAGATAAGAGTCAAAGTACCCGTATCAAAAATAAACTGGCACAGTAAGTTTTCTGCAGCTTATTCATCTGAAATGCCATTTTGCCATGAGGAATGTTACCTTCTTTTAGTGAAAGTCAGGAAACAGTCTGTATTGTGAAAAAAAAATGCAAACTATCCTGAAATGAGGTCTGAAAGTGCTGTGCACACTTTCCTTACAGGGAAATATTACATTAAATAGCCATGTAATGGGTAAGATGGATGAGTGAAGTGGGCTAGCTACATATGTACCGGGGCAGAGATAGTATTTCAGTAATTGTAAGCCAGATAAAACAAATCCCATTTGGGGAAGTGGTAGCTGAATGCAGTATTACTGTTTGAAGGCTATACTGAAAGCTACATTTCCTTGTCTGTGTGGTTAGTGTAACAGTTTCTTATTTATTTATTTATTTATTTATTTATTTATTTATTGTGCTGCTCTGTACTATGCTGCTGTAAGTATGAAAAAAAGATTTAAGTAGATTGAAAAAAAAAACCCAAAATGCTATTGACAAGAATAGCAGGCTGAATCAGTTTTCTAATATTTTCATATAGTTTTTTTCAACAATTTATTTCTGCGATTGGATGGTCTGTTATTCTGAGTATTTTTCCTGTTCAAATTGAAAGCCAAATTATATATTGATCTCTTGAAACAGATCAAGATTTGAGAGAAATATTAGACTGGTGGCACAAAGGACTATAAAAAAAAATCCACTTTTCAGATAGAGATAATAAACAGGGCAATGAACTTAATGATGAAACTGGTTTAGAATGGAAAACTGTATTTTCAAGAGAACCTTCTCTTTCAAAATTGATTGAAAAAAAGATGAATGCTTTAATAAAAAACAAACAAGTTTTCACGAGATCTGTAATTTATTAGGTTAGATAAATGGCTGAATTGCTTCTGAAATCTATATTTACTTGTGATATGATTTAACACTTACATTAAGACATATATATGCAGATATCTATGTGTTGTGGAGTTTTGATGCAAATTCTTAAGTGTATATCTCTTGGTTGTTCTTCATCTCCCAGTGCAGTCACATATGCAATTGTCCCAGGTCCTCCATAACCTCTGAAAGCCCTATTTAGATATCTCATACACCAGAGAGAGTATTAAATGTAGCTGTATGCCTTTTAAGGGTGTTGTCTACCATGAGCAACCAAGGTTTCATTTTGTCTGAATAAGATGTAGTCAACAAGATCAGTGGAGTCTGGAAATTTGTCTGACAATAACAAACACAACGTGTTAATACATTAATACATGCAGACCAGCTCAGTAAATGCCACTCATATTGTCAACTAAGATCTCAGCCAGTTTTTGTGATGACAGGTGACTTGTGTCACTTTCAGACACCATAAAATATCCAGATTTACCACATAGGATTGTCAGACAGATTTTAGCTCGTTATAGGAAAGAGCAGGGGAGCTGGATTTAATTGCCACAAGTCTTTCAGATGTTCATGCTGAATTGAGTCACCTCATAGAATCATAGAATGGCCTGGGCTGAAAAAGACCTAATTATAATTATAAAAACCTAGGAATTGACCAAATATATATCTGTAATGGATTAAAATAATAGCTCAGAAGCCTAGTATATGAGGCACAAATCCCAGACTCAGAGAGTGCATTATGTTGGAAAGGACCTCTGGAGTTCATCTAGTCCGATCCCCATCTCAAAGATCTCTAGACCTGAAACGTGTTACCAAGGACGATGTCCAAGCAGATTTTGAAGATCTCCAGGGAGGACCCTACAGCCTCTCTGGGTAACCTGACATATAGCTCAGTAATCCTCATAGTAAAGAATTATTTCACTGTGTGCCCATTGTCTTTTCCCCTGCCACAGAGTTTCTTCTGAAAAGGGCCTGACTCTGACCTCTTCACATCCTTCTTTCACATATTTAACCACATTACCCCCCTAAGCTTTCCTTTCTCTAGGCTGAACAGTCCAGCTCTTTCAATCTTTCCTCATAGGAGAGGTGGTCCAGTTTTATAATCAGATTTATTGCTCTTTGCTGGACTCCCTTCAGTAGATACGCGTCTCTCTTATCTCTGGAAGGCCAGAACTGGACACAGTATAGTTAATGTGGACTCATCAATGCTGATTAGAGGGGAAGGATCACCTCCTTCAATCTACTGAGAATACCTAATGCAGGTAAAAATACTATTAGCTATCTTTGTGGCAATCTCAGTACATACATGTAGGCGTTTACAGTTTGAAGATCAGTACTGCCTGTGTTATTTTTTGGCTCTGCTTCCCTGGCAAGCTTTCCAATTTAGTCAGAAGGGCTTTAAACTAGAGTTGTCAGGGGATGGGAGCCTCAACTCATCCCCCTTTGAGGCTGATGACGGTAATTGATGAAATGTGCCTGGAGCTGGATCACAGGACAGGAAGACAGTCCCTAAAGTGCAGGATAAGGTTTCAATTGGCAAATCAGCCTCAGTGGGAAACCCAACTCAAATGCCTGTAAACTAATGCAAGAAGCATGGAATACAAGCCCAAGGCTATGATGTCACTGAGACATGATGGGATGGCTTTCATAACCAGAATATAGAAATAAACGGGCATGAAATCTTTAGGAAGGACAGATAGGGGGAATGGGAGGGGATGTTGCCCTCTACGTCAGTGACCAGCTGGAGTTCATGGAGCTCCACCTGTGGGTGGAAGAGGAGGTGACAGAGAGCTTATGGGTTAGGATTAAAGGGAAGGCAGGAAAAGGAGTTATTGTAGTGGGGGCCTGTAACAGGCTGCCCAGTCAGGAAGACTGAGTGGATGAGGTTAGCTGTAAACAGACAGGGACAGCTTCACATTCATAAAACTTGGTCTTCATGGGGGATTTCAACCACCCTAATATCTGTGGAAAGGACAGTGCAGCAGGGTGCCAACTATCAAAGAGGTTCTCAGAATACATAGATGACAACTTCCTCTTCCATGTGGTATAGGAACCCATGAGAAAACATACTTTACTAGATCTTGTCCTCACCAACAAGAAGGGACTGGTGAGTAATGTGAAGCTCAAGAGCAGCGTTGGCTGTAGTAGCAATGAAATGGTAGAGTTCGAAATCCTTAGGCAGACAAAGAGGGAGCACAGAAAGCTTGCTGTTCTGGACTTCAGGAGATCAGATTTTGACCTCTTCAGGGAATTGCTTGGCAGGGTGACTTGGGATAAAGCCCTGGAGGGAAGAGTGATCCAAGAAAGTTGGTCAGTATTAAAGAACCACCTTCTCTTAGTCCAGAAGCAGTGCAACCTGAGAAAGAAGAAGGCAGGCAACAATGCCAGGCAGTTTCTGTGATTCAACAAGGAGCTTCTAAACTTATTTAAGTGCAAAAATAAAGTCTACATGGAATGAAAGCAAGAATGGGTTACCTGGGAGGACTACAAAGGAATTGTCTGAGCAGCCAGGGATCAGGTCAGGAAAGCTAAAACCCAGGTAAAAATAAGTGTAGCCAGGTTCCTCAGAGATCAGTACTGGAACTGGTGTTATTTAACATATCTGTAGAAGACATGGACAGTGGGATCTAGTGTACTCTCAGCAAGTTTGCAGATGACGCCAATCTAAGTGATTAGTTGGCACACTAGAGAAAAGGGATGCTATCCAGAGGGACCTGGACAGTCTTCTGAGGTGGGTCCATGCAAACATCCTGAAGTTCAACAAGGCCAAATGCCAGGTCCTGCATCAGGTAGGGGCAATCCCAACTACAGATACAGGCTGGGCAGAGAATGGCTTGAGGACAGCCCTGAGAAGGATTTGTAGATGCTGACTGATGAAAGACTCAACAGGAGCCTGGAATGTTTGCTTGCAGCCCATAAGGCCAAGTGCATCCTGGGCTTCATCAAGAGAAGCGTGACCAGAAGGTCAAGGGAGGTGATTCTGTGTCTCTACTCTGCTCTTGTGAGACCCCATTGGGAGTGCTGCATCCAGTTCTGAGGCCCCCAACACAAGAATAACATGGAGCTGTTGGAGTGGGTCCAGAGGAAGGCCACAGAAATGATCAGAGGGCTGGAGCACCTCTCCTATGAGGGCAGAGTAAGAGTTGGGTCTCTTCAGCTTGGAGAAGAGAGGGCTCTGGGGGGACCTTTTAGTGGCCTTCCAGTACCTGAAGGGACCCTATGAGAAAGCTGAGAAGGGACTTTTTAGAAGGGTGTACAGCGACAGTGTAAGGGGAAATGGCTTTAAACTGGAAAGGGATAGATTTAGATTAGATATTAGAAAGAAATTGTTTACTGTGAGAATGGTGAGACACTGGAACAAGTTTCCCAGAGAGGTTGCAGATGCCCCCTGCCTGAAGCTGTTCAAGGCCAGTTTGGATGGGGCTTTAAGCAACCTTGTCTAGTGGGACATGTCACTACTTATAGCAAACGGGATCAAACTAGATGATTTTAAAGATCCCTTCCAACCCAAATCATTCTATTCTATGATTTTATGGATAGATCTGACTAATTGATAATGCTAAAATAACAGTAGTGTGAACAGGCAGATCTGAGCCCTGGCCTTAAAGCATAGGTTATGTTTTTGTCTGTGCTACACACTTCTGTTGAGATATTTTTTTTTTCTGTATTAGCTATTAGCCTGTCCTAAAATTGAAAATCAGATATTCTAGATCCTAATTTCTTGGAAAATAAAGGGAAAACAAAGCCAAGGATTTAATCTTCATTTAGAATAGAAATGTGAATCCAGAAAATGGGCAACATAGAAAAAAAGAAAAAAAGTATCTTTGTGTTGCCTTCATCAAAAGGATTCCTGAGAAACCTCTGAAAGAAATAAACAATGCCTACATCTACTGTACAGCCTAAGGAAAGGTATTTGGTCTTACCATAGCATGCCTTCTGCCAGAATTAATCTTCTCGGGAGGATTAGATGGTTCAGGGAGATATAAATTATATGTAACTGTACTACTTTGTTGAAATTTGGTCTCTGCTGTCAACTCAGACTGCTCTGGAAATTTCCTGCTCATTTTTATTACCTACTAAACTCCTTTACTATAAGGCTGGAAACGATAAGTTTTTTGATGTCAGAACTCATGGGATAATACCTTCTTGAATGGCTCACAGCTGTGTGAATGATGATATTGTCTGCTACTAAAGAAAAATCAGAGATATGGTCAATGTTTGTTATCATGTCATTTTATATATCATTTTATCACTTGCACTATCTCCAGCACCCAGAATTGTCTGCTCAAAGCTTTTACCCCTTTGCTTTAAGTTTCTGAGTTACTGCCAGTGAAAATTACATTTCCTCTTGAAAATGTGCAGTGATGTAGTTAATCAAAGCAAACAGTAAAAGGATGCTGAGCTCCACATAAGCTAAAGGTCTGATTCTGCTACCCATGCTTCCGTAGCATAGCTGTTATTGAAGTTACTAACCTTACAGAGGGCACTATTCAGATGAAAAATATTTTACCCACTGTGTATAAGAATTGGACAGCTTGATTCTGCATGCTCAGTGCTGGGAAAGAACTTCCAAATATTTATGAATTAAAGTAAACAGAATTAGTAAGTAATCTTATTTTGTTTTTATTTTCAAATAAAAAAAGTAAAGGTTTTCATGTTAGTTTTCCTAAACTTTTTATATCTGTCATGTAATGTCTGGCAAGTGACAATTGAACTTGTGTGGTGATGCCAAACTGTCAGTCCAGCTCTTCTATTTAATAGTGGTGAGGTATTCTTTAAAAGCCTGAGATAGCTGCTCCTGAACTTTACCTGTCCTGCAGAGCAGGTGAAGAAATGATTTTATGAGGTACTGACACCTCTCACGGTCTGTTCTTGTGATAGCTGCTTCTACTCAGTCCTGACAAATGACTTTGATGCCCGCATATATTTTCTAGACAAATCAGATTTGCAGCACATATATGTATCCATTAAAATATTTGAAACCTAGCAGTCAAGGTCCCTTGATTGTTAAAAGAAAATTTGGATTTCAGGCAGCGTATGTTATAGCTTCCAGAAACCAGCTCTTAAATTAACAAGTCACTGAGTTCTTCAAAACTTTTTCAAGTGCTGATTAACAAGGCAACGTAAACCCTTTACAACTTTTTGCCCTTTCCCTTTATTAAACACCTGACATTTAGCAGAATTAGTTGATGGAATATGATGAGTCTTACTACGTGCTATGTGATGGAATACGATGCAAAACCTAACACAGAATCTGAACTGAAATATTGCCATTTGTTTGGACACCCACTGTTTAATGTGATTTTTTATTTTTTTCTAAAGAAAATTACTTGGAGAAGCAAAGTGTTTCAAGAGGATGTGGTATTGCAGGAGGGTGGCACAGCCCTGCATTAATATTTTCCAATTGGAACTCAGGAACAATTCTGATGCCTGGAGAGCTGAAAGATTTCCTCAAATGTTACCTACCCATTAGCAGTTTCAAGGTATTTACTCTCACACACACAAATACTTTTTCCTCCAGAGGAGTGAAGATGAAGGTGGAAAAGATACAAATTGAGTGTTTGAACTATAATATAAACAGTCAAGTCCAAAAAAAAATAATTGCTGGCATGCTGGGTAAATACAAAACCATAATGTGTTAGAAATGTAGTGTAGAGGTTATCCAAGTAAATTGCAGGTATGTGTTCTAGGAAGGGAAACAGGCATAAAGATTGAAGTCGAATAATAATGCAGTGTATCAATGATATGTAATGTAGAAGGTGTTGAGACAACATAAACTGTTAAGGTATTAAAATGTGACCAGATGAACTTTAAAACAAGTTCTATTCAGATACTATTTGAAATAAAATATGGATAGCTACGCTCAGATTGTGCAAGTAGACAAATAAACTTGAATTCATATGAACATAAACATTTGAGTTTCAATCATAAATATATCTAGAAAAAAGTTAACTAAAGACACAGATTTGTATAGAGAGCTGACTCAGTTGGCCGGTTTCTGTTCCAAAGAATCAACTTCAGCTAATAGAGGAAAGCGATTACTGAGGGCAACTACACTGAAGCTCTTCTGAACTAGGAAAAAAACTTTACTTTTTTTTTTTTCCTCACATAACATTGATTCAGAAAATGATTAGAAATTGTAAAGGCATTTCAACTATTCTTTAACAGTAGATTTTGAACAGGTAGGCCTAAGTGAACCTAATGACGCTCATTAACTTTGAGTTCAAGATGTTGCACTGAAGTTGCAGCAATCCCAGATATGTGCTACAGACTGGGAGAAGAGCACACATAGAGCAGCTCTGAAGAGAAGGACATGGGAGTCATGGTGGACAAAACCTTTGCCAAGAGCCAGAAATGTGTGCTTTCAGCCCAGACGACTAACTGTCCCAAGCTAAATCAAAAGAGGTGTGGACAGCAGGGAGATTGTCCCACTCAACTCTCCCCTCATGAGACCTCATCTGGAATACTGCATCCATGTTTGGAGCTCCCATTAAAAGAAAGACATGGAACTGTTGGAGTGGGTCCAGAGGATGATCATGAAGATAATCAGATGTCTGGAGTACCCCTCTTAGGAAAAACAGTTGAGGGAGCCGGTCTTGTTGAACCTGGAGAAAGGATTCTGGAAGGCCCTCAGAGACTTTAAAGGAGCTCATAATCAGGAGAGAAACAGAATTTTTACATGATCTGATAGTGACAGAACAAGGGATGGTTTCAAAATAAAATTGAGATGATTTAGATTGGATGTTATGAATACAGAGAGTGGTGACGCACTGGAACAGACTGTCTGAGAAGTTCTGGATACTCCATCCGTGTGGATCAGATTGAATGAGGCTCTGGGCAGCCTGATCTAGTGCCTGATTTAGTGGCTGACAACCCTGACCACAGCAAGGTAATTGGAACCAGATAATATTTAAAGTCTCTTCCAACCCAAGCCATTCTATGAATCAGTGACGATTCTATAATTTCCAGTCATAAATAAGGAAACACTACTGACAGAAATTTGGTAGTTAGATGAGTGTTTATATGCTATAGAATCATAGAATCATTAAGGCTGGAAAAGATGTCTAAGATCATCAAGTCTAACTGTTCACCCACTACTATGATTCCCATTAAACCATATGCGTAAGTATAATGTCTACAGGTTTCTTTGACACTTCCAGGGATGGTGACTCCTCTGCTTCCCTTTGGCAACATAGTCCAAAGCATTACCATTCTTTCTGAGAAGTATTTTTTTTTCTGATATCCAACTTGAACCTTTCCTGGCACAATTTGAGGCCTTTACCTTTTCTGTCACTGCTGCCTTGAGGAATAGACCAAACATCCACCTTGCTATGACTTCCTTTCAGATAGCTGTAGAGTTATGTGCTATCATAAATCTCATGTTCAGCTGAGTGTCTATCAACACCTCCAGATAATTTTCTGTCGTGCAGCTTTCCAGCCAATTTGTCCCAAATCTATAGTACTACATGGTGTTGTTGCAACCAAAGTGTAGGACCTAGTATCTAATCTCATTAAAACTCATACAATTCAGCTCAGTCCATTTATCTGGCCTATCCAGGTTCCTCTGTAGGGTCTTCTCAGGCAGACTGAGATTTCTTCCCAACTTGCTGTCATCTGCAAATTTACCGAGGGTACTCTCAGTCCCCTCATTCAGATCATCAATGAAGATATTAAACAGGACTGTTCTGAGTACCAATCTCTGAGAAACACCATTAATAACAACTGGATTTAACTTCATTCACAAGCACTTTCTGGACCTGACCATCCATCCATTTTTGATAAGTAAACCAGTCTAAGGCATGAACTGCCAGTTTAGAATACTGTGGGAGCTCATCCAATATCACAATCACAGAAGAAGATTAGTTTGGTCAAACAGGATCTACCTTTCATGAACATATGTTGACTGGGCCTTATCTCAGATGTTGTGTGGTCGCACTCAAAATGATCTTGTCCATGACCTTCCCCAATTCCAAGGGGAAACTGACAGGCCTGTAGTTCCTCAAATCGTCCTTTTGACCCTACTTCAGGTGGATATTAAACTGGTGAGTCTCCAGTCCTCTATGAACAGCTTGTTTGACCAGAACCACTGATAAATGGTGGAAGGTAACTTGGCAAGTGTTTCCTCTAGCTCCCTCAGTATCCTCAGGTGTATCCCATCTGTTTCCATGGATTGGTAACAATCCAGATGTAGTTGCAAGGTGCAGATTTCGTCCTGAAATTCAAATTCATTACGTTATGAAATAAATTTAAATGAATATTCAATAGTTTAGTCCCCCTAACCACACCAGTACTCAAACACTGTGATATTTGTATTGAGTGGTTATAATATAGTTAAAATTTAAATCACTTGTGACATAATATGCCTAAGTTTTAGCATAGATGATAAAATAAGATAAACCCATGGCAGCCTGTGGGAATGAGGCATGGAAATGTAAATGACAACATTTAATTCAAATAGTTTAATCCAAACAATTGGATGATCTCATTAGCAGATTAACTGTGAATACTAGTGAATAAAATTAGATGATAAGGGTTCAGATAATGAGTCTATTCAATGAAGACTGGTACTGTTCTCCACAGTACACCAAAACAAGTTTTGAAGGATAAGAAAAAATGATAAAATGAGAATGCCATGTAAATCTAAAACCCTTTTGATGAGGTAATATGTTTTCAGTAGGAGAAAAAGAAACAAGATAAGTTATTTGATATTCTAAAAGAAACTGATACATCACGTAGGAAGTTACTAATTCATATGGAGAAGATGGCTGTAATTATGTGAGAAGTAGCAAACTGGCTAAAAGATAAACAACATGAAATTTTGTGAGGAAGTAAAACTCCTGGCATGAAAAGAAAATGTCAGTAGAAGTTATTAAAGGGATTTAAACACTGATATAAAAGATATTCTTTTTCTTAAAAAATATGTGGAAGAAAGTGTGAAGATGTAAAGCTAGGAGTTGATGTAATTAAAAAATGCTTTATAACACGCAAAGAAATAGATGTCTTTGAGGACATAATTATACATTCAGATGAAATTTAATTGTACATCATGTACATTCATGTACGTAGATACTACAAGGTCCAAATTCACCATCTGGAAATTGTTGATTTATTGATGTATTACTATAAATATGCTTCAGAGCCATGATTGAGATGCTGTTGTGAAAAGGGTAAATACGGTAGCAGAATACAAAAGATGATGGCAAAAGCAAAGAAGTATTTATTATATACTGTAATAGCAAAGAAATAAAATAAAAAAATAAAAAAAAAAGAATTGAAAATGTTTGGAAGATAATTCTGAGGAGGAGCATCTGCAAAGGAAGATACCAAAACAATGTAAGTAACACTGTGAGCCTTTACTGGCTATTTTTAGTCAGATGGCTCTATCAAACAGGACTAACTAACCATAAAGTCAGTCACCATTCTGTTATCTCTGAAGTGTGAAGAAATGGGAATACAAGTTTCTGTTCAATTATGTTACTTCTTCGAAAGACTTTGGTCTTATATCTGCCCTGACAATATTACTGATCTATTAGAGGTATCTGAAAAAAGTATTCAAATTTTTCTTTCTTTGCTGGCAAAGGGATTTTGTTCTCACAGAATTCCAGACTCAATTGACATGTTGATAAAGATGCATGGGCTCCGACTGACTGAGACTATGTTTTATTTGGAAGCAAGGGCTCATGTCATTGACAAACTTGTAATTGTAATACTTGCAAGAAGGGTCTACTCCTTAATTGTCTTTTTATTTATTTTTTATAAATTTCATTATAAAGATCTAAATCAGTTGAATTAGCTACAGACTTTCTCAGATGTAAGAGCTACATAGCATTGTATGACTGCAGCCAATTCTGAAGCTTTCATGAATCCAGACTAAGCAGAAATTTTATGGAATCTGTGATATATTTAACACTGAGAATCCAATTAATACCAGCAGAAAAATGCATAGCAACTATTTTATTCAATCTAAACCTTTTGTGTATAATATCAGAGCTTGTGTTCAGTTCTAGGAAGAACATCAGTCCTTTGGAATTCCTTCCAGCAACTTCTCCTTTAGCAAAACCAAGAAAATATTAGCATGCTGAACAGCTCTTCCCTGGCACCAACTCAGATCTTTAAGCTGGAAAGACTCTTCTAATCTCTTTTGACTTCCTGCTATATCTAGTCTGCAGGATGTCAATCATTTTATTCAAACAAAAACTCAATGAATGGTTTCTATATATCATGATTGAATATGATGTCTGTAACCCCAGACCTGTCAGATTAATTAAAGTAAGTCAGGTAAGTTGAACCCTAAAATCAGTATGTGGCCAGGTCCTCAAAGCATTGAATCATATGTTGAAGGTTAATACTTCCTTGCATCCTGCACATCAAAGAGAAGATGTCACTACAGAATATCTTTGTGAAGTACCGTTCTCCTGGATGTGCTCGTACACAGAAATCCTTACATTCAGACAATATTTTTCAGTTCTGGTACAGATTTGTAGGGAGGTTGCCTATTGTGAACAGTGGTGCCCAGATTGTCTGCATAGTCTGAAAAGTGCAGATAGTTTGCAGAATTTTGTAGCTGAAAGTGTTTCTTGATTATTATTATTTTTAATTGAATATCCAGAATTTTAAGAGTAACAAAAGCAGGATTGGAATTTTGGACAATTAACTAATCACATATTCCCAATTAAGAGATGCAGTTTATATTACCTGCTTTTAACTGTTAGCAACATGAACATCTATCTCAGTTTTATTTATCATAGACTTTGCCTAAAGATGATAGAGAAATATAGCAACCTTTTAGAAGTATGCTTAAACAGGAAGATTGGAGAGGAAACATGCTCCATTTTTCTGTCGTAGACTTCTGATTCTGTTGTGTTTTCTTTTAATTTGCTCAACCATACTCTGTGTTCAGCAGAAGAGCAATTTGCTTGAGAGGAATTTCAATTATCCTCCTATATGTTGTTTCTTAAATATTATATCTCCTCCTCTTGTTCAGGAGATTTCTCATACATTATAGAATTCCAATCAACATTCCTCAGAGCACTCAGCTTTTTCTCACTGTCCTCATTCTCAAAGTCAGAACACTTTTAGCACACAACATTCTCTCATGAGTTTTTCAAACTCAATAATAAACCAATAAGTAGATTCAGAATGCTCTGTATATTAAATCTGATTTCTTATGTTTAGCTCATGTCTTACGATCAGGAGTAGAACAGCCTTGGACCAAATGACTGTTCAGGAAATTTCTGAAAATAAAGCAAGTCTGCACTAGGAGCATGTAGCTTTCAAGAAAGAGTTCTTTATAATTGCATTCTTGTTATCCTAATCAATATCAGAGTAATTAAAATTCCTCATGGCTGATGTTTCTGCCTTGTTTGAAAGGTGTCTCTTATCTCTAAAGTGTAATCATGATCTAGTTTTTCTAACCTCACTAAAGTTTCCTTGTGAAAATCACCTGACTCTCTACTTGCCTGTAAATTACTCTTAAACTGCCTCCATTGTCATACAAAACTGTACACGTTTTCCTTCCATGCTACATATAATCACTATGTATAGTCATTTTTCTAAGAACTGCATGATATTTTCTCTGCAAGGATATATTAAATTTTTATCAGGTATCTTTATTAGCCAGAAAATAAATATCCTCCTCCAACCTCAGGAAGACTACTATTGTTTATGTGAGTTATGTTTCTACTCTTAAGCATTTGGCTTGCTGTATGTTGTGTTTCTTGGGACAGTGTGCTCTGCCAGGTGATGAAAAAAAAAAAAATCCTTGCTCGACTTGGGTTTCTTTATCAACTTGTACATTTGGGCAAAAGCTGTGCATAGAGCTCATCTGACTTAACATAGGAAACTAAATGTCAGATACGAAAAGGTGAGCTAGCCACCTGTAATCCATTTTTAGTCAATGCAGAAACATGCACTTCCAAAGAACTCATCCTCAGAATGGGACCTAGGAAGGATTTCATCCTAGAAAGATGCTTCATCCTCTGGAAATGCTTGACACCTGCAGATGTCAACAATGGGAGATGGAGCCTCTTTTTGCAGCCTCAATGAATCAGCTGAATAAATAATGTCTTTGAAGTCTTGTTCTTACTTCTTTCATCTGCTTACTCATCAAGATCTCAGCTACAGTATTTTTTACTACAGTAAAAAACAATGGTATCTAGAGCCAGGACACTAAAATAATTTCAGTACTTGAACGACAGCTGAAACCATTCTGGTGTTCTTTGGTTATACCACACTGAGCAGATGTCACAGCAGTATCTCTGTTTCTAAGATTTTTCTTAACTGCTCGTTTCCCCTTATATTAATGGCTGAACATGCAGAATAGTCATACCAGATGATTCCCAATTTTCTAATGTATTTTAGAGTTTCTAGATATATTCTCACTTCTTTTAGATGTTGTACTCCTTTATTTCATCTCATCTGACTGGGAAGTCTATCTGCAAATTCTCCATTGACACTTTCATTATGAATGCTTCTTTGTTGTCATGCTCAATAGCTTCTTCACATTAAACCACAAACCTGGTTCCACTTGCTCCCACCCACTGTTATTCAGTGCCTCAGTTCTCTCAGACACTATTATTTCATCTCCTTATTTCGTACCCCCACCTTTCCCTGGCTTCTTTCCCAGGCTTTCACTTAGCCAGTGACCTTTTTGCTGTTTTACTTTTTTTTTTTTTTTCACGGTGCCTCAGAAGTAACCTTTTTGCTGTGCATTCACAGCTTGTACTCCTTTCCTGATTTCCTTGCTCCCTTTTTGATACTAACTGCATGCTATCTATTAATCTGTCATATTCATTGATCTTCAGAAGAAAATCAACTAGTTGCTCTAATTTGGCTGTCTGATCTTCTCATGCCATGGCTAACTGACAATACTCACACACAAAAAGTCTTTTAGAATGTCCTCAGCTTGATAGCCAGGAACATTTCACAGTCAATATTTTCTATTATATATATTCCATCCTGAATTTCACACATACTACCAAAGGAAATAATTCACAAATAATCTTGGCTTAATCACTGAAGGAATAAAATAAAGGCAACCAAATGATAAGGATTAAGGTGCATTTCAGGCAGGTTTCAGGCCTTTTATGTAGATGTAATGTCTTTAATATAGAGGGAAACATAAAAGAGCATTCTTTATTCTTTTAACTTTGAAGTGCCTAAGCATAAACTGTTTGCCATTCTCTTATTCTCTAAGAACAGTAAAGAAGCTGTTCCAGAAAAGAACATTCAAAGTCTGAAGATCATCTTGTTAAAAAAAGTAGGTTTCAGGGATATTCTCGTCTACTTTTGTCATGTAAGTTTAAGCTGGGTACCCTGGCATTGAAAGATGCATAAACATGCTTGTGTATTGCTAGACCCAAGACAGGTAGTTTGCCACAGTGTCAATGACCCTTTCCTCTAGCTGCAAGTCTGCATTATATTTCTCTCTCCATATTGCGCTTCACTGCAGTCATAGACAGGTTCGTGAATATTTACTCAAACACTGCACTTTTTGTCAAGTAGGAGAAGACCTTTACTGTCCTCCCCTTAAGAGACATAGAAAATAATTAAAAAACTATTAATGATTTTGGTCTGCTTTTCAATTGGTACAAGAAAAATAAAATGAAATGAATGCTTTCACCAGGAGAAATTTTCTAATTATGAAAGTAAAACTTATATGACAAATCTAAATTAAAATCCTTACAAGGCGTATAATATACAGATTAGAAGAAGAGCCTATCAGTACAGAAAAGTAACTTATTAATTAGTTTTCAAACTCCAAAATGAAATCATTATCAAAAAAGTAGATTTTTTTTCAGATAAATTTAAGTTAAAAAAGAAAAGATAAAACTAAAGAAACTAGCTTCCTGTGTTTTTGAAATTCTTATAAGAATTGCCATTGCCTTTTCTAAAGTGACCTTCAGGAACCTGTAGTCTAAAACTTAAAGGTAAACACAAGCATATATCTGTGAGCTGTATTTTTGGCAGACAACCTATCAAACACTAACTCACTGTCAGATATAGGCCTCTGAAAAAGGTTGGTATAACTCTTCAAATCAGATCTAGAACATCTTCTCTAGTGCCCTTCTCCACTTTCATTTCTGAAGGTCTTTCAGAATTTATAGATTTAGCACTGACTAGTTGATAGCATCATACTAACTCACACTCTTCCTGCTCTGCAAACAAACTCAGACTTCCTTACTGTGGAAATCTGGTTTCCATACCTGTTAATTTTAGTTTCATGATTATTTTTATATTTGTATTATCAATTAAAGTGCTCATTTCACCCTGATTGGCCACTAATGTCTGTCACGCTGTTCTTTTTCTCCCCTCCTCAAAAGGACTGGTAGAGAAAAAATGATGAAACAAGTCTCAAGGGATTAGATAAGGACAGGGATATCATTCACCAATTACTGCCACGGACAAAACAGACAGTCTGGAAGATTATTTTATCACCTATCGCTAACAGACCAGAGCAGTGTGAAGTAAAAGCAAACTGAAAGAACTTAATCTGAGCAACACAAGGGAATGAGGAATGAGGAATGGAAGATGTGGTTAGTCTATAATGTTTATTTCTGCTGTTTCTTCATGGTTATTCTGCCCCTGCTCCATGTGGGATCCCTCTCATGGGGTGCTGTCTTTCCAGAACTGATCCTGCAAGGGTTTCCCAAGGCTGCAACTCTCCCAGAACTGCTCCAGCATAGCTCTGTACCACGAGGCCCGTCCCTCAGGCACTGCTCCATATGGAATATGGATCCCCATGGCTGGCTGCTCCCCCAGCCTTTCTACCCCACCATAAGCTTTTCTCTGTGGGCAGCAGCTCTGTCCTGGGCCTGCTCCGGCAGGGATATCCATGGGCTGTGCCTCCTTCAGGCCTCATCCACTGCTGCACTGTGGGCTCTTCTATAGCTACACTTGGAAATCATTATTTTTTATTCCAGGAATATGTCCTCTATTATAATGATTACTGCTTGTCAGTTATTTAGGCTTGCTTCAAACAAAAGTAAGGAAAAATCATGTTAAGAATGCCTTATAAATTCTAATTATGGAAAATATTCCCTATGGAGGGTAGGGTACATCACTGGAAGTATAAAGATCAGTGCAATACATGCTGGCCTGATGAAGATTTGATCGATCCAACTTGAGGTTATAGAGATGGTCTCCCAAGATCCCATTCAACTTTAAATTTCTGTGATTCTGTGCTAAGGAGCAGTTAGAAGAAGGTCTAATTATTCTTTGAAACTTACAAGATACCCGTTAAGTAGATACATACCTGATTATTTGCAGAGAGATGGGATCTGTTCTAGTGCTTTTTTGAGTCTGCTTTGTCCTATTCACCTTCTTTGTTTGTTGTTGTTTATTTCAGGGTGGAAATCAGGGAAAGGTTCTTCCCCAGAAGGCAGTGAGCATGGAACAGGCTCCCCAGGGCAGAGGGCATGGCCCCAAGCTGCTGGAGTTCAAGGAGTGCTGGGAAAGTGCTCTCAGTCGTACGGTTTGGGGTTCTGGGTAGAGGAACCAGGAGTCAGACTCGATGGTTTTTATGTTCCCCTTCCAACTCAGGATACTCTATGATTCAATAATTTGTCTTATTTTGTAACCAAATACAGCCCACATTCAGAGAAGATAAAGTTTGCTGCCATTAAGTTTTTCATTTATTGAATTTTATTTATGAGTTTATTTTATGCAATAATGTTCATTGGTGAAAATATTCCTTCTGACCTACATGGCAATCAGCCTACACTCTGAAGCATGACATTTGATTACCTTGTCTGAGCTTGCAGAACTGCAAATGTTATTAATGGTCATAAAATTATCCAACCCTTTTAAAAATCAGACACAGTATTTGACTTGATGACCTTCTACAGTCATGAAATTCACGTTCTGATTGAAATGATATCAGTCTAGAGGATCTGATAGAGCTCTGGTGCAAGTGTCACAGCTCTGTCACTGAGGTGGAAAAGAATCTTAATGAGCTGTTATGTAGGCAATGTAAGTACCCTGGAGTTTCACTGTTTTCTGATTTATTCACTTAATATAGACCATAAAATGTAAGTTTGGGATACCTTGCATTCTCACTGGTAGTAAACAGGTACTGAGTAAGAGTTCACTAGCTTCTGTGCCCTTTATCAGTACTCTGCAATCACAGGAACAGATGCCCCTTTAACATCAGTGAGCAGCACAGATATAGTAAAGGGAAGCATATTTATGCACATCTTGTAATCATGGTCATCTGGGGCACAAAGAGTTTCTTATTTTTTCTTGTGTGAAGAGCAAAAGGGCATATCCTTTTGTATTTAATCTTTCGAAACAGGATTTTTCAGAGTAGCTGGTATTGCTCAAGTAGGAAAAAGGATTCCTCTTAATTTGAAAACTTAATGGCAACATGTCAACATTATGAATTATTTAATTGCCAGTTATCTGCAACATCTGTGTATCTCTTAGATTTAAACCATTTTTCATACGACCATCCTCAAATCCTGCCAGCACATTTTTAAAACTAAAAGCCGTCCATAACATAACTCTGTTATTTGTTTGTAGAGTGTACAAAAATGCATCAGCTTTAAGAGTGGTGGAAATTGGTGTCCACCATGAGGTGGGGTTGTCAGGGTGCTTAGGCTGAAGCAGCAGACCTGTCCAGTCACTTCATGGGTTTAAACTACAAGGATGCCGTGTGACTGGAGGAATCTTGCTTTCTGTAAAATAATCCTGTTGGGAGGAGGCCCAGTTTTATGAATTTAGTGAACATAAATGTTGCAAGAAACCTGTTTTTTACTGATTTATGTCTGTTAATCCTGCACTTGGTACTTGAGAGTAAAAGCTGTTCAGAGACATCACAGATTCAGTGGGGAGTGATCCACCTCCGTTACCTACATGCACAAGAACATGCATTAACCCCCCAGAGGAAGCTTAGTTCTGTAGCACATAAATATGTGGTGTAGATATGGCTATGCAGGCACTCCATATGTGTTGCTGCTGGTAGTTTTGGACTACACCACAAAACCCTGAACATGAGTATCTGCAGGCATTCTATCTGCCGTTACTGAACACTCTCATGGAGGCTTTATGTTGAGTGTGTGGAGATTTTGATTTCAAGCAAAATCTAAGCCCATGCACTGGCAATAAATGTACAGCTTTGCAAACACAAAAAACAATTTTGAGGACTTTCACATGGCTGTGGGAGAACTGCTAGACATAGGGAGCTTTCAAACATTAGATGACTTGAATTAGACGATTGAGGTGGCAGTTGGTATAAAGCTTCTAGTGAGCAACATCTAAAACCATGCATTGTTTTCCTTCTCTTCTAACTTACTTCAAAGAGTTGCAACTTTCTCCCCTCCAAGAGAAGGAGTTGAATCCAGCTTACTGCAGAATTCATATGAAGCACAGGCTACACATATTTTCCCTTCACTGTTGCCTGCTTCTTTCTTTCCTTTACAAAGACTGAGATATTCTGGCCCAGACATTTTTTTTTTTTTTTTTAAGAGAACTTCAGTACGCAGGAAGGAGTGGATACCTCAGGTCAGCTTGA
Source organism: Oreortyx pictus (assembly GCA_036925125.1). NCBI lineage: Eukaryota > Metazoa > Chordata > Aves > Galliformes > Odontophoridae > Oreortyx > Oreortyx pictus. The sequence goes on from JAUPFR010000001.1 coordinate 29,857,570, forward strand.
CATTTTAATCTCAGTGGTTTGCTTTTTATTTTGAATTGCTATGGAGGATCAGATATATATTGCAAGGGGGTTATTCTTACCAGACTGCTGCTCATTGTTGTATGTACTGGTAAACACCCTAGACAGTATTATATTTTTACTAAATGCAGCTGTTTAGTCTCAGAAAACAAACCAACAAACAAACAATCAAACAAATATCAATCAGGTGCGGGTGTTAGAACTAGATTGTCTTTATGGTCCCTTCCAACCCAAGCCATGCTATGATTTCATGATAGGTATAGAAGCTCTGGGTACACTGAGTCCTCTATGCAAGCAAGACTGTTGGTGACTCTGATTATGTTATGCATGAAATGGCCCCATAAACTCAATCTTTTGATACACGTATCTACTAAAAATTTGTAATTTGGCAAGGATTAAGTGTTGTGAGCTTCCTCACTGCAAACTGAATCTCTCAAACACCAATTAACATTTTGTTGCTAAGACTAGTCAGTATGTTATTTGTAGCTGTGGCCAAATTTGTGCATTTGAACTTTAAAGTCATTGCTTGTATGGTCTATAGCACAGCAGAAAATGACAAAAATAGCTAAATTCTCTGTAACTACCATAAGCTAGAAGGGGCCAGCCTGTTACTGAACTAATACGATCCTCTTTCTGTATTACTGTCAAGCTTTACTCATTTTCTGTTGTTTATGATTACCTGCAAAGTACAGTCCTCCTGAAAGCCATTTAGATATATTGGGAAAAAGCTAGAGACCATAATGGATTTGATTAACTTGGCAGCAAATAAGAGTTGAGTGCTATTCAAAATGCTTAAGTGTCCCAGCTGGAACCAGGGTGTTGCTCCCGGAGGCCACAGATTTCACAGAATCACAGAATTGTAGGGGTTGGAAGGGACCTCTAGAGATCGTCTAGCCCAACCCCCAGTTTCCCTCAAGTCTTGCATTTTGATGTTCACTAAAGTGCCTCTGCTATCCTGAAACATCCTAAATGATACACAATGGAATGTGTGTACAAATGCATTGAATTCTTATAGGTAGGATTAACACTGGGGTTGCAGGTACCTAAATGTCCAGCTGTGGCACAAAGGTGGAGGATGACATTTCATTGCATAATATGGGTATTTAGGGTCACTGTGTACAAGACAAAGCATCTGATACACCAGTCTGGAGCTAAAAATTGTGGCACAGGACTTACAGGAGATTCAAGTGCTTCTGGATGGGCAGATGAATGAGAGGTAGAGTACCCTAGGATGGCATCTGTAAAAAAGTCCAAGCTATCTAATGATCAGTTAATTCAAGAAAGGGGGGAAAGGCTGAGCAGTTGAATATGTTGTGGATTACATTTTTTGTTGTGAAGAAAAGTAAAAATAAAAATCAATATTTATTTTCCTGTCCTGTCTGAATTTCTCTCTTTTTTTAATTGTTTATTTTACCTTTGCATATATCCTTTTCCACTAAAATATAAACAAGATAACATTTTTTTTTATTTGAAACATGTATTCTCTTTAAGCATAAGTTTCTTGAGGCATATTGCTATATTTATGCAACATCACATTTTGATATGACGCAGGAGAAAATTTCTTCTGACTGCTTATTTGTTTGTGGATTAGTGCAGCATGTCAAAGCACACCAAAATATTCCATTCCCATTTGTATCAGTGAAAAGCACTGGTGATTCTTGGAAATGAGAATAATAACATGTGGATGTCCATGTCATATGGCAAAAGGTGCTGTTGGAGAGGTTCTCATGCAAGAAAGGAATAATCTGCTTTATGAAATGCCCAAGTTTCTGTATTCCAGGAGGGTCTCTTCTTTGTTCACAGTGTGAGCCTCTCAGTCTACTATGAACCAATATTCATAAAAGCTTTATATTATGACCACTGTGTCCCTCTTCATACATCTGATAGTGCGCATCTTTGTGGAAAAGTTTTTTGTTATTTTTTATATAAATGCTGAACAAGTATGGATACTTTGGCAGCTGTATATCAGCCATGTAGTGGCCTCTTCATAGTTCATCAATCATCCAAAAAAGCATAAACATGAAAAAGGCATTTTTTAACACTGAAAATGATTTGTACTTCCTTTGACACAATATATTATCTGTCAGCTTGCTGCTAGTTACAAACAGCTATTCTATACAGTGGATGATCCAACAAAAAGTAAACAGTATACAAAATGCTAGAATGAATATTCAGTGAAAAGAAAGCTATTTAAATATATTGCTAGTCTTTCAGAAATTGTCAGTCTTTAAGAGAAAAGCAAATGCTCAAATCTCATAGGATTTCCAAACAATATCTTGACAATAGCTTATTCGTGGGCAGTGTTGCTAGTTTGAATGCTCTCTGTGATGTACCACAAGTGAGGTAGTTTAAGTCCCTCTGTATGCTATGGCATACTCAGAGTTTGCATGAAACCACGTCTTTGGATAGATCCTTTCCTGAAAATCAACATTTTATCAGAAATATATATTTTCACTTGGTTACACTATGACAATCTAAGCGTGGCAACGGGAATAAAAAATTGTATTACCTGAGTCATAGATTTAAATTTGTGTATATGTGTCCCGCATCACTTCTGCCAAGCACAAGTTGTGCCCACAAAGATCATAATGATGCTATCATAAGCATAGTTGCTTTCTGAAACTTATGGCTTGCAGGAATAGACAAAGGATGTAGGAAGAGATTGATTTTCTACATGTTAGTGTAGTCCATCTCTCTTCAGAAGCATTTCGACACAGCAGGTGTTTTTAAAACAGTGTGACCAACGTCTGTAAATACTTTTGCGGCATGTCCATGACATGCTTTAATAAAAAAGCAGCATGTTTCTGCCTTCAGGGTGATGGACTTTCATGCTGTCAGAGTCCCAGTTCTCTTGGTTCATTGTCTGTTCCCTTTTAAACTAGGGCACCTATTGTATAGCTGGATATGAAGAGGAGGATATGTTTAATCTTTTATAAGGAAGTCCAAGAGGTAGAGTCAAAGACAAGAATAAGTAAAAGATGTTTTGTCTTATGATGAATAAGAATTAGATCCAAGTATCACACTGTCAAGCTGCACCACGACTATCCCTTTATTTAGGTTTTGTTCTATAGCACAAGGACTTCAAATCCTATTCATCCTTAACTTCAAGGATAAGTGCTTTCTTTATCAGCAGAAAGAACAAACTTAAATCAAATGCCACATGAATTTGGGAATTCACGACAAATTTCATAACAAGTATTAACCCCCCGAAAGGAGATATTAGAAATCATATCAGAAAAGCAGGATATCTTACAGGTGGCACCCAGGTGGAAATATGGTATGATATATATATGCAAAGTTTATGGCATAAAATTTACAAGTACAGATTCTGAATGTATTAGAACAGTTAATTCTCTGGAGCAGACAGGATATTTTAGTGATGAAAATTGCTGAAAAGGATATTTTTTATTTCAGTGCAAGGGAAGGATTGAAATATTCAAAGGTTCAGGTTTTTTATCATTGTACATCTATTATTTTTTGTGCTGAAACTGAAGTGAAACAAGACAGTATCACATGTTTTATAATCACAATAACATGCTGGTGCAAAGTTATGTTGTGTGCAAGCACTGGGACCTGGAATTTCACCCAGAATGAAGTCACTGAAAACTCAGATTTTTTTGGTTGATAGGCTTTTTCTTACCAAAAGCCACGTGTGCTGTAGTTCAGGACACAACAGCACTAGCAGTAAAGAAAGTAGAATACATTAATTATTGTGGAAGAGTGGGTGCCACATAAAGTTAGAATTTGCTAACCAAACTTAATGATATCTCAGAGTTGGAAGGCATTTTCAGTACAGCAGAGGACTTGAATATTATACAAGGAGAAATTGCAATGTCTTGAGAACAGGAACAAAAGAAATGAGATTAAATTTAGTAGAACAAAGTGTGAACTCCTGATTTTAAGAAATAATAAAAACAGACAGGGAGTCATAAATTAGAAGAAGATGAGAAAAATCTTTGCATACTAGTTGAGCAATATGAATTTGAGCTATGGTTCTAGTGTATTATTTCATTCAAAATTTTAACCTGTTGTACTGTTTGTGAGGAAAACAGAAAGAAGAGCCCTAATGCCCCAGTGTTGTGAACTTACGGGACCTCCTTTGGAATATGATGTTCAGTTCAACAAGAAAGATGCATTCAGATTGGAATGGGAACAATAGAACTAGAGGTTTTGTTTTAATGGAAGGGACAAATAGAGCTAAATTTGTTTCACTTACTGACTGTTCTGATCTGAAAGGGAAGAAAGGACATAATGTTGTCTGTAACTTCACAAGGTAAAACTCCAGTCTACAAGCATTATTTCACCAAGGAGATAATGTCAGCATAAGAGCAGATGGATATAAACAAACCATGAATACAGAAAAGTTAGAGAAAATAAACACTACTTTCAAACAGATTTCTAATAGAAATCATTGGCACAAAACAATGAAAATAGAAGTATTTTTATTTGAAATGTGATAGTATTATAAACAGATGATGCATTGTCATGCTTTCAATGGCAAAAAATTAGACATATGGACCCAGAACGTACCTCTCAGTCCCAAGTGTTTGCATGGTGATGCCTATATGCACTCAAGATCAGAAGACATATGGAGTGCTTTATAGTGCAGACAGGGAGAGCGAGTGGCAGAGGAGAACTGCAAGGAATTATGAAGTCAGGCAACATAATGAGCTTAATTTTTATTATTATTATTATTTTTTTTAAGACAAACTCTTGAATTTGATTGACTGAACTCTCTGTAATTCAGTGTGGTCCAGTATATAGAACATTTAATGATAGTCGTGCAAGAATTCATAGTGGCATTTACCTAAGTGGTTCTGAGGACTTTTCTATTAATGATTCACAAACAACCTGCATTTCTTGTGCACGGTGACATTATTCTGTAAAGGTAACTGACAGAACAAAAAAATTGAATACACCCATATCCTCACTGAAGAGTCAAGTTAGCCTGATGGTAACAGGAACATTGTGACATACTGAACTTCCGATTTTACTCATGCTAGAGAGCTGCAAAACTGCATATGAGAAGTTTATCCTTCACTAAAAAACTCCCACATAATATGATGTATTTGCTTTCTCTGGGTCAGCTCTTCGTGCAATTCCTTTTCTTGAGCCAATCAAAATACTAAGATAAATGGTAATCAGACAGATACAGATTCACCTGTGGTATGGAAAATTGAGATTCAAGTATTTGTAATAAATTCTGCAAAGAAAGGCTCAGTTTTGTCAAATTACGGTATTGGAATTTGCTAACTTTATTGCTGATGAAGGTTTTGGCCAACACATCAGTGACTGTGCTGATAAGGCTAGGTTACCAAACTGCATGTCAGACTTCCCTCCTCTTTTCTCTTTTTCTCCCTGCATCCTTTCCCTCCCTGAGTGTTCCTGAGTTTCTATGGGAGAATATTTATACGTAACAAACAATCAAGCAAAAAAAATAAAATAAAACAGGGAAAACCATTCTAGTTGTAGAAGCAGACTATTTCTCTTTCTCTCTCTCTTTCCCTCTCTCTCTCTCTGTTTTTGTTTTTCCTCCACAATAATTATTTTAGGAGGTTGGGATTAGATTTGCAGCTGAAAGAGAATAAGGATTTAAATTTGATTGTTTTCTTACTTGGAACTGCATCTCTTTTAAATGTAGCTTTCCTCCAATTACTTCCTTTTCATACAAGAATAAAACACACCTTTATTCACTTCTTTAAAGATATTCTAGATTCATCTGATCAGAAGCTTAGTCTCATGCACAACAAACGTTTTCAGAGATAGTATCATATGTCTTCAGTAGCATCTGTCTTGTTCACTGCCAGAGGAAATATCCTTGCCAAGTTTACCAAGCACTTCAGAGTGGCTTTGCTTGAGTGATCTTTTCCTTTATTATTTACTAGTTCATCAGCATTTTTCATGTGCACAACTAATTAGTTTTGATTTAATTTTTTCATGATTGTTGTGAAAAATTTTATCTACAAATCACATAATTACAGAATTGTAGGGGTTGGAAGGGACCTCTAGACATCATCTAGTCCAACACCCCTGCCAAAGCAGCTCCCTATCCCAGGTTGCATAGGTAAGCATCCAGACAGGTCTTGAATGTCTCCAGAAAAAGAAACTCCACCACCTCCCTGGGCGGCCTGTGCCAGTGCTTCCTCACTGTGAAGAAGTTCCCACACACATTTGTGTGGAACTTCCTATGCTTCAGTTTGTGGCTATTTCCCCTTGTCCTACCACCACACACTGCTCAGAAGAGTCCAGCCTCATCCCTTTGCCTCCCGTTCCTTAGATATTTATAGATGTGGATTAGATTCCCTCTGAGTCTTTTCCTTATTCAAGGCTGAACAGACCCATGCCTCTCAACCTTTCCTCACAAGGGAGGTGTTCCAGGCTCTTTATCATCTTTGTTGCCCTTTGCTTGTCTTTCCCTGTCTTTTTTTGTACCAGGAGCTCAGAACTGCTCACAGTACTCCAGGTGAGGCTTGACCAGGGCAGAGTAGAGTGGGAGGATCACCTCCCTTGACCTGCCGGCCACACTCTTTTTAAATGCACTCCAGGATCCTATCGCCTTTCTTGGCTACCATGGTACACTGCTGGCTCATGGCCAGTCTGTCATCTATCAGGATGCTCAGGTCTCTGTCAGAGCTCCTCTCCAGGAGGTCATCCCCCAGCCTGTACTGCTGGTGTGTGTGGTTACATTCCTCCCTAGGTGCAAGACTCCACAGTTGCTCTTGTTAAACCTCATTTGGTTCCTCTCTGCTCAACTTTCCAGCCTGTCCAGGTCTCACTGAATGGCAACACAGCCTTCCGGCATGTCAGCCATTCCTTCCAGCTTTGTACTGTCAGCAAACTTACTCAAGGTGGACTCTATACCCTCATCAAGGTCACTGATGAAGATGTTGAACAGGACCTGACCCAGCATCAATCTCTGAGGAACACCACTAAGTACAGGCCTCCAGCTGGACTCTGCACCACCAGTCACAACCCTCTGAGCTCTCCCAGTCAGCCAGTTCTCAACTCACCTCACTGTTCACTCATCTATTCCATACCTGCTCAACTTTATTATAAGGATGCTGTGGGAGACAGTGTCAAAAGCCTTGCTGAAATTAAGGTAGACTACATCTACTGATCTCCCCCTACCCAACCAGCCAGTAATGAAATTATGGGAGGCCAGTAGCTTGGTCAAGAGCAACCTCCCCCTGGTGAACCCTTGCTGTCTACTCCTCATAGCTCTCTTCTCTTCCAACTGCCTGGAGATGGCATCCAGAACAAACTGTTCCAACACCTTTCCAAGGACGCAGGTGATGGTGACTGGCCTGTAGTTACCCAGATCCTCCTTGCCCTTTTTAAAGACTGGAGTGACATTGGCTATTCTCCAGTTTTCAGGCACCTCTCCTATTCTCCCAGACCTCTCAAAGACGATAGAGAGCAGTTCAGCAATCACCTCTGTCAACTCCCTCAGCACATGTGGATGCTGTCATCAGGGCCCATGGGTTTACATACAATGATGTTGCCTAGATGCTCTCAGACCATCTCCTCCCTCTCCAAATGGGAGCCTTCCATTCCCCAGACCCTCTCACTTATTCCCACAGTCTACGGGTTCCCACAGCAGAGACAGAAGCAAAGATGATATTCCATATCTCTTCCTTCTCTGCATCTCCTGTTACGAGAACACCCCCTTCATTTAGTAGAGGGCCCCCCTTGTCTTCCTTTTTCTGTTGACATACTTAAAAAACTCTTTCTTATTACACTTTATCTCCTTTACAAGATCCAGGTTGTCTTTAGCTTTTCTTGTCACAACCCTGAAGGCCCTTACAACATTCCTGCATTCTTCCCAAGTGGTCAAGGAATCTGGAAATAAACCTTGGAAAAACACTAAGAGGAATAGACATACTTCTCACGGCTCCCAGTTTGAAATTACATTTGAAGCTTGTCAGTTAGCTATTTTTAATCCATTTAGTGTCTAGCATTCTAATCATGCGTTGTATAATTTCTTAATCCAGTGGTAAGTAGGACCAAATCAAATGCTCTACTGAAATTTTTCAATTTATGAATCATCTTGCAGCTGTGTTATAAAAAGTGTATCGCTTTAATTTGACAAATCCTTTGTCCATAAACCTTGCTGGATGATATTAAATATGCTACCCTCAATTCTTTATTAATCAGATTTCCTATCTGATGTTCCATTACTTTTCCTAAGATTGATGTCAGTCAGGAGGGCTTATATTTACCTAGATTATTTCGCTTACTTTGAAAGCAAACTACTGGCATGAGTCTCATTTTCTCCCAATGATCAGGAACTGCCTCAGCATTCCAGTATTCATTCAAATAGAATAATTTATTATAAATAGACTAATGAAGTTTATTAAGCAGTACTTCTCACATTCCGGGTTGCATTTTTTAATAGAAGACCCTTGGTCTTAACACCTATTGTTTAGTACGCATTGACTTTATTTTTTTAGCTGTAACATTCAGCATCTTTGTAAGATATGACTACATGTGTCTTTTTCCCAGTCCAGGAGATGAAATATTTATTCAGCATTTCAATCTCTTCTGCATTATTTTGAACAACTACATCCTTCAAATGTAACAAAGGACAAAGAATACTGTAAGGTAGCTTTGTTCAGATTACCACATAATTCCTCATATATCCTTTTGTCTTCAGTAGCGATTTTTTACTGTTTCCATTTGAATCCTAATTTCAAGTGTTCTAATGTATTTAATTTCTCCCTTGTCTCATGACTCGATCTTTGCCTTTATTTGTCTTTCAAGATGATCTGGTCTGGAGTAGTTTTTGTCTTCATTGCAGTTCTTAATGTAATAAAATGCTTTCAAATTCCTTTATTATTATTATTTTTTTTTTCTGTTAAAATTCTTTCAGGTATAGATTTGGCTTAAAATTGTGCTTATGTGTTTGAAAGTGGCCATTTTAGAGAAGCAGGTATAAGAATTACTTGTTGTGTTATGTTCTATTTACATGTGACGAATGTAACCAAGTTATTACTTTCACTTAAGGAACCAGTAACTTTCAGTCCTGGAATCAATTTATCAATTTCAATTTACCTGTCAGGATGACATCAAGTGAAAATTCTCTTAGGAGACACAAAAAACTCTTTGGTTTAGAAAATTTTTATCAATTTTTTTTTTCTTCAGAATTTCTAAGTATTTTTTCTTAATAGTTGGAAATGTTAAAACTGCAAAGATATGTCTTTCATCCGGATATTCATCCAATGAAAAAATCTCTTTTTAAAGCTTGTAGAGCACAGAAACACTTTACTTGCTCTCCATAGACAATAGTTTTGCTTCCCTACTGTAATTGGGGTTTCAAGTGACCAGTCATATTGCTCCATAAAATAGTTTAATGGTATTTAGCTACCCACAACTAATTATTGTCATGCTCTTTGTTTTGTGAAACTGATCTGTAAATTCTGAGAGCATTTGCTACCTAATTATCAGTGAGCCGAAATCAGCCAAAGCTGCACACTGACTCTTCTGTTTTCACGACATGGAGTTTTTCTTAAATTGTTTGTAGCAAGTGAGTTTAACATTCCTGTCACACAGATTTTCCTTCAAGTTACATGAATACCAGGCAGGTCTAACCACTTCTCATCATACAAGTAGTTCCTTTTCTTCTTGTTTACCACACAAGCTCCTGCCATTCATGAACAGGCAGTTAAAGAATTTCTTTTCACTGTGTCATTCTGTGTCTTGATTAATTTTGTTCTTGACAACTTGACTGTGTTAAATGAGTTTTTATTTGCTGCCCTTTTTTAATCTTCCTTTTTGTTGTAAGTTTAATACCATTATGACTAGTCTGTTCAGCTTGTCCCTTGTAAAACTGATTTCCCCTTTAATGAGCTGGAGGTAGTGCAAAGCATGTAACTCCTCAGTTTGAAAATGTCTCTACAGTCCACCAGACTGAAATCACCTCTCACTTTTATACCTATCTAATTGGCAGCTTTTTCTTAAAACTCCTGATCCACATGTTATTTTCTGGGACAGGAACAATACCCAAAAAGCTTATTTGGGTACTTTTGTACTTCATCAACTTTTTAAACTTCTGTTTTAAACCTTCGAGGAGCCAAATAAAGCATTGCTAGAACAATTACATTCCACTTTTATTAAGTCTCTTCCATGTTTGAGTTTTTATTTTCTTCTTTATTTAAGAGGACTTGAGACTTAATAAGAAGGAATATCCTGAAAGACTTACTGTACTGGGAAACTGGCAGTTTTAACTATAATTAGCCTGTCTTTTTTTGTATAATTTACATTACATAAGGATTTTGAAAAAAAAAATCCTTGGAAAGTTGCCCTTTTTTGCAACTAATTTTTGATATTTTGCAGGAAGATTATGATGACAGAAATGCTTTTTATTTGTTTCCTGGTATTCCTCTCAGCTTTTTCTCCTTGCAGATACTCTTTGGCCCAAAGACATAAACTTAGGATTACAATTATGTGGCTACACTTGCACCATTTTGCATCCTTTTTTGCATCTTTAAGATGTGTCTCTCAACTGTGATCAGCAAAACACATATCCATTGGAAGAAGTAAGAAAGAAAAGATGCAAAGAAATCTTGTGTCTTGCCTTCTAGTGAGAGTAAAGAAAAGGGACCAGTGACAATGTTAGAAATCAATTTGCACACCACAATTACATGTGATTGTATGCACTTTAAGCACTGAAAGTTTCTCTTCAAATCATGATTCTATGCCTCGGTTTTCTTATGTCTAAAACAGCGATGACTCCTGCTTCAACAAAATACTGTCATCACTGTTTGTAAGGTTGTGAAGTGTTCTGTAATTTGCACTTGCCAGCTGCATCATGAAAGTTTATTAGTTACAAACTGCAATGTTTTGTTTTTCTATAGACTGGGAGGCATAAGAGTTATTGCAAAACAAAACAAAACAAAAAAAAAACAACCATTAGATGCTAGTGAGGTTTCAAATTATACTTATTGGTTTCAAAATAGAATTGTGGTTAAACTTTGTCAAATCCCCTCCATTGGTTTTCCTGCTATTGCTGATTAGTTAAGAAGCAGAAAGGAACATTGCATTGTAAAACATCCATTTATCTGCCAGTGTCAGGTTCTCCTGACATGATGTACTAATGCAAAGTGCATTAAGCATTAACAGCAGGTGCTCCAGAGCTAGCAGTTCCTAGACAGGCATTAAGAGACCTAGAATGAGTCAGTGTCACTCTATGGTTTAACCTAATACCAACCCCTTAGGGCACCTCTATCAAATGTAAGAGAAATGAAAGGTTTTAAAGGCTATTAATCCCAATGACTCTACATTAGAAGAGCACAAAGTTATTTGTCATAGGTCTTTGTAACATGATGCTATGGTAAAATATGAACTATCCAGTATTCCTGGTATTCTTTTTTCCACCTGCTAAGCATGGATTTCTTCTGTTGATATAATGCTGAGCTGTGGTACCTACCAGCTGCTGGCTGTTACTGGCACCAACTGAACTCTGTATTTTTCTTAGTGAGTTTTGTTTTTTTTTTCTTCATATCTACAGTGCATGAGAAGCAGCGAAAACATCTTTGGAAAACAAACCTTGAACTGAAAGCTGTCCTAAGTAAACAAGAGAGTGAACTCTCTGCCCCCAACCAGACATCATTACAACACACATAAGAGGCTTTAAATCAGAACTGAATCTAATGCAAGGTGTTAGCTGCTTTTGTCGTACTTGTTATATGGGGCTGCTTTATTTCTAACATGATAGATGTTTTGTTCTATACTTCTTGCCTTGGAGTCGCTGAGACTCAGGAATAATCCCGTTGTTTTAGAAATCTCTGATCCTGTGTTTGCAGGGAAGTGTGTCTCTGATAGCTGGCTGTCTGGCAGCAGCTGCTTCAAAGGGTCTGGCGGTTGAATGTGAGCAGCTCAGGTTTTGCTGAAAGTGGTGACAGAAACATGATTTCTGACTCTTGCCAGGATCTTAATTTGTACATTTAAAATTTGCTTCACACATATATAGGAGACAAAAATTTTCCAACCATCAGATCACCACACTGGCAGGCTCTCTGGCTTCAAGCCCCACTTCTGTTGAAAATTCAATCCCTTTATCTAAACACGCCTGCTTTCACATTTGTAAAAAGGTTCATGTACTACTCATACCAGTAGAGTGTTTTGAAAGCTACTGACGGAAGGTCTGTGCAAGCATTTTTATTTTTATTTGCTGGCTTGCACAGTAGCAAAGATACATGGCTTACAGTGTGTGCGTTTCTGTATGCATATGTATATCAGTCTGTATGTTTAAAGTAAGTGTGTACAATTGCTTGGCTCTGAGGAGTTAGTCAATATTTTAAGCTTTGTCAGGGTGCTCTGAAATCAATTGTAAACATCAGTCTTCAGTGTTTATACAAACACGATCCTATTTGTTTGAAAAGAGTCTGGAGAAAATCCTTTACCTCTGAACACAGCAGGAAAAACAGTCAGAGCTCAGGAAAAGAGTGGTGGTTGTTCCAAGATGAACAAGAGGTCCATCTGCCACAGTCTCTGATGGTGGCCAAAAATGGAGGCCTGCAAAAGGGATCAAGCAAAGAATGAGAGTATTTGGTTCTTCCCCATGCACTCTGTTACCCACCAGTAATGTGTGTCTCAGATCCAAGATTTACTTCAGAGCTTTCTCTTCTCTGAAGTTGCCCAGCTGCTCCCTGAACTCATCTACAATGAGGGATGTGGAGCAAGGGATTGGTAGATTAAAATCAGTGTGTGTAGAATCACTTTGTTTCATTTGTTGTGAAATTATCAGTGTCTAACTTCATTTAATGACCTGCAGATTTTATACTAAAAGAGGTAGTTATAACTATCCTACATATACTCCTGTAATGTTTGTGGTTTTACAGACATATATCGTATAAGTATTCTTTTTCTAAGCCCTGTATAGAAGTTGATTCTTACACGTGAATGCTCTTTTTATGCTGCTATCAACCTTGCCAGCATTGCTATAGCTGTTCTGAACTGGGAGGGGCTGAATGGCACACAATATTCAAGATTTGCACTGGTATTGTGAGGACCTTTTCTCCTCTAATCCTTTCTAATGATTCCTATTATTCACTTTTTTTTTTTCCCTGTATAATACTAAACACTAAGGTGAATTTCTCACAGATCTGTAAGTCCAGGATCTCATTAAGGTTAGGGCATTTTTAGAACTCTTCTCCCCCCTTTAAATTTGCCTACATTGAATTTCCCTAACCTAACCACTTAGTATTTCTGGTTTTATCCTAGCAAACGCTACAGGGTCACAAAAGGCTCTCAAGTACTATGCTGATAAGATTAGCGTCTGTGCTGGAAGGTACTACAGACCAAGGGCAAATTTTTGTTCCTAAAGGCAAGTGGCATGTCACTGCTTGAGAAAATATGACTAAGCTCATTTTCTACCAATAATAATAATAATAATAATAATAATAATAATAATAATAATAATAATAATAATAATAATAATAATAATAATAATAATAAATAAGCTTTTTTCTTTCTGTCTTCTGAACATGTGTTTGCTGGTTTATATGTTAAAATGTTCCTGATTTATTATTTCCCTCCTAAACTGTGCCCAAGAATTTCCCGGAAAGGTTTCAAGGAACATGCTCATAATTAAGGGCCAAAGTGACAGAGCCTAAACCTATGTTTTCCCCTGACATGCTAGCATTTCCTCTGACATGCTTTTGAACTCTGCCACCGAGGACAATTTGTACTCTCCAAATCCATGTCCACTGGTGGTTTTGAGACAGCATTAGCTGGGGACTATTGTGTGGGGACAGTGTGAATGAATATGCTCTAGTTTTGTCTCCTTTCATCTTACATAGTTTGAAACGTGTATTATGTACACTACTCTGAAATGTCCATACTTATCTTCAAGCCAGATGCAGGGTACAAAATAAGTGCCCAGTTTCTTACTGCAGAAATGCTACTCTGACAGAGGGCAGCACTGCCTTCATATTCTGTATTTGTTTTGAATATAAAATAAATAACAACAAACACAGCTTTTGTTGTTATTGTTTTAAGTATCAAGAAGTCACACACAAATGTGCATGGGAACTTCTTTGCAATGAGGGTGATGGAGCACTGGAACAAGTTGCCCAGGGAGGTTGTGGAGTCTCCTTCTCTGGAGACATTCAAGACCCACCTGGACGCCTACCTGTGCAACCTGGGCTAGGGAGCTGCTTTGGCAGGGGGTTGGACTGGATGATCTCTGGAGGCCCATTCCAACCCCTGCAATTCTGTGTTTCTGTGATTCTGTGATCACTATATGAGGATCAAAAGAGATCCAGTACAAGGTGCAGTATACTGTAAATTCTACCAGCATGTACTACTTGGGTCAGGGCTGGAAAAAAAGTTCCTGATTCTGTTTCATTTAATAGTATGGATTTATGCATGTGATTGTTCTGCTACCACCTTCAGTCAATGTTGAATATCTAATACTGTGAGTGATCATTTTGATCTTTTTGTCCACATAGCTTATGAATGTTTAAAAAATCCAAACACCTGTTGCAGACTCCTGTGAGACACAGGTCACTGCTTCACCCTGCTGGGAAAACTGACCCTTTATTCCTAAGTTATTTCCTACCTGCTTACAAGATGTTTATATATATGAGGGCCTTTCCTGTTATGGAAAATGTTATGTTCCTGTCAACATGGGCTCCTTAATGGCCTTTGGCAAGGAAGCCTGTTAAATGGTTTTTGGGAATTGCAGTAGAGTGCTATCTGCTTGCTCTAAGATCCTGTCAGAGAATTCCAGTAGATTTTACAGTAATGGTAAGAGATTTTAAAGTATATAAGAGACTGCTGGTTTTCAGTATGTCATATTTATCCCTAAGCCAACTTATTTTATACTTCCTTGTAGTTACTAATTCACTGAGTAGAAATGCAGTTTAGTTGTCTGCAGTTTCTCAGTTTCTCTTGTACCTTAAAAGGGATGCCACATTAGCCACCTTCCCAGATTTCTGGTAACAAGGCAGCTTTAAATGAGAGCTGGCATACTGTGGTGAGCTTTTCCACTATGTCAACCTTGAATAACTGGAGAACTGATCATATGTGACTGTTCAATTGATCCACTTCATAAATTCTTCTGCTGATGCCATCAGCCAGTCGCTCAATTTGAGTCAGATTGTCTGATAAGCAAGACTTACAAAATGGGGACTTCTTCACATTGCAGATACAGAATTAACCTTAACTATTCAACAGCTCAGAGAAGTTGTGCATGCCCCATTCTTTAAAATATTCAAAGCTAGATTGAATGGGTCTTTGAGCAACCTAGTCTAGTGGAAGGTGCTCCTGCACATGGAAGGGGGTTGGTCCTGATCTTTAAGGCTCCTTCCAAACAGAAACTTTTAATGTGTCTATGATTTTCTGCTCTATACATCTCTTTTTCATGTGCTCCTTTATTTTCTATTGTTGCTCTTGCCTCTACCTTTTTTGTTCAGAAACATTAGCATGTACATTCTTGTTCAAAGGCCAAGTGGTACTAGCTGAAGTAAATTAATTCTGCTTGAGCCCTTACTGCAAACTGGTCCCAGAAACGGGTAGTAGTCAAAGAATTAGCTGTGAGTTAAACAGTATAGACTGCAGCAGTTCAGTGTTTGAGTTTCTCTGATCTCTCTCAACAATCAAAACAGTTGTAGGCATGGACTATCCACAAATATGTTAGAAAAAAGATTTCTTAGAATACTTCATGCCTTTTTTCAAGTTCATCCTCCAGGTCTTTTCAGGACGATGGGAACTGTTGTTTTTACGCAAAGGTTTCATGGGAAGTCCTGATCTCCAATAAATTTATGTATTTCTGTGTATTTTGATTTTAAATTCATATAGATTTAGAATTACTTCATTACAAAATTAATTATATAGTATTTAATAGATAGAGAGAAATGTTGCCTTCATTCTCCGAATCTCCTAAAATTTGTACCCGATGACAAAGTTATCAAAAGGGTATCCATGATATCCAAATTTTGGCAGCATGATCTTGTCACTCTTCTCATCATGAAACAGATGACAGTATAGGAACTTTTGGATTTGCATATATGAGAATGAAGTATTCAAGAAGCAGCTAATTGGAAGCCATTAATATTCTACACTGGAGTGCAGAGCACCAGAATTCAGTACAGAATAACACCTCTTATCACTAGTTACTACATCTTTTTACAGCTTCAAATTAATATAAATTCCCTGAGAAGATGTAGAGGGCATGGCACACATGTTTTATAAACAGAGAAGACTAAACACCTCTGTTGAAACATTTCCTCTGACAAAGAATTCACTAGCTGCATCTTATACTGAAGTTAATGGAGGCAAATGAGACCATAGGGCTGTTTAGATATACATTTAACTGACTAACTTGTGGCACCTGCAGTTGAACATAACTTATACAGAGTTTAAGGCCTTTAATACAAAGACTAGTCAGTTATTTAAAAAATTCTAAGTAATTCACAATTGCTAATATTTTGCAAAGATCTAATTCAAATCTCACTGTAATCATATCATAGAGAAATCAGAGAATGATTTAGGTTGGAAGGAATCTTTAAGACCATCTAGTTTCAGCTTCCCATCTCATAGGCAGGATTGCCACCCACTGGATCAGGCTGCCCGGGGCCTCATTCAGCCTGGTCTTGAAAGCTTCCAGGGATTGAGTATCCACAGCTTCCAGTGTTTTACCACTCTCTGAGTAAAGAATTTCCTCCTACTCCCTAATCTAAGCCTCCTCTCTTTTACTTTAAAGCCATTCTTCCTTGTCCTGTCACTATCAGACTATGTGAAAACTCAGATCTCTGCTGCTTGTAACTTCCCCTCAGGCACTGGAAAGCCTCAATGAGGTCTCTCCAGTGCCATTTCTTTTCCACAATATACAAGCCCAACTCCCACAGTCTTATTTTCATAAGAGAGGTACTCCAGCCCTTGGTTCATCCTCATAATCCTCCTCTGGATCTGATCTAACAACTTCATATCTTCCTTGTGCTTAACAACTTGGCAGATAAAGAGTTAGTTGAATGGTAGAGCTGGAGGGCTTGTGTTCAATGGATCTATGTCCAGATGGAGTGCCCACAGAGAAGCCAGTCACAAGTGGTGTCCTCAGGAGTCTGTCTTGGAACCAAGACTCACTTGGCCTGCAGTTCAGTGAGTTTTTCTTCTCTCTTTCTTATAAGAGGGAACATTGTTTCCCTTTTTCCAGTCATGGGAAACTTCACCTGACAGCCACAGCTTTTCAGATGTGATGGAGAGTGAGTTGGCAACCACATCAGCCAGTTCTTTCAAAACTCTGGGATGCAAATAGTCTGATACCATAGAAATCAATAGAAAGAAGTTTTCCTACTAGTATCATTGATCAGGCCATAGGACAGCTGTGTGAATACATCACCTTTAGATACCACTAAATCTCTTTTCATGCCAAACTGAGACATTTACAATTGAGATTTCACTGCTTCTTGCAATCCTGCAAGCAAGAAAGTTGTATAACATCTATCATAAGAACTTTGTAATGCACAAATGAAGCAAAACTGTTCACAGTTTCCTAACATGTTCTCACATAGGTATGTATTTATTTGGATATATTTATACTGTTTATTTTGCATTTTGCATGCGATGAAGAGAGAAAGAGCCAAGATAATAATTAAATAAATAACAAAAGAAAAGCTTAGAGAAGAATCCAAATGTGAATTAAACACGTTTGTTAAAGTTAAATAAAAATATAACTTCCTGAAGTTTGAGGCATTTTTCTATAAATATCATATTAAGGACTGAAGGGTCAGCTATACTAGTGAGCTCAAAATATTTTTTCACTGAATGGTATATATATTCGTGCAGAATTCCTTAAAATCCCAGTTAGCATTGGCAAGAACAAGCTTTTGGTGACTAAAACAAAATAAATGGTAATTGAAAATCAAGCAGTGAAACTAATGTGCAGCTATCCCAACTGAAACTCTGTTTAAGTGAAAATGGTTCCAGAAGACTTCCCTTACCACATTAGACCCGTGAAATTAATTAGAATTCTTTACTGGTGGATGAATACAGGAAGAGTGAATGCTTCCCTCAGGATCCTGTCATTAACTATACTTTTTCCTTTTTGTATATACTATTTACACCACGTTTTCTAGCTTTCCCTAGTTACTAAATGATTTCTTCTTTATGCCAGATCCTGGCACTTATTCACACTGGGATGTATATATTATGAGGAAAATGTTTGCATTTGTTAGTCCTATGGAATCAGTGGAATAACTAATCACTGTGAGTAAGAGAGGCAGACTAAAATTTCATACAAATGAAAAACAAACAGTAAGAAAATGTACATTTTTCACCTTATCATCACAAATGTTGCATCCTTTATTTTTTATTTTTTTTATTTTTTTTGTGACATTGCCAATAAATGCTATGCAGATGGATAGTAAAATTAACTGTAGTAGTGTAGACTGTGGCAGTTTAAGTACCCATGTGAGATAACATGGGAAAGAACAGAATTATTTGCAGCTTTATTCACGGGAAGTTGTTAAGAAATATATTTAGAGCAGCTATCGAATGGAAATGAAATTAAAGATGTCATGTAAGCCATGTTTTTACTCAAAGCCAGAAACCATTTTTTCCCCACCTTGAATATTGAAACATCCAACATTTGGATATTGAAACTACAGATTGCAAGTAATTGTTCAATAAGTGAAAAAGCAGTATTAGGAAAAATTACATACTGTTGACTCTAAGATGGTTTATTTTTAGAAGGACTTGAATGTCTGGGAAAATAAGACAGAAGAGACAAAGCCACATGGCCAATTGTACACAGATCACAGTGTGAGAACCTCTGATATTGTAAATGCCAGGCTGCTGCACCTATTTACCCTATTCTTTACTACAAAATCAAAGGTAAGCTCTTAAGTGTAGGGGTTGTGTCATCTGGGAACAAAATCAGCAAGAGGTTTTATGTTTGTTAACTTTCAGCTTTAGGTCACTGTTGGGTGCAGGATATTTGAGTAGATGTAGTATTGACAGCTAGTCCAGAATGAAAAGCTTTAAGATAATTGTCAACAAGCTGCCGATTTCTGTCCTGTGAGATGATGCCGGAATACATTTGAGAGGCACACATTTCCAACCTGGCATTTGCTTTAGACTGCCAAAGATGAAAGGTTTCAGACAACAGAAGACTTTAGCAGTGTCAAGAATAATTCATTACCCAGCACTATGACATATTCTCTGATGAATATGAGGAATTTAGCATTGCATCGTTCTAACATCTTTGTTGCAGACATTGTTTTGGACTTCTGAGAAGATTATTCACATTCAGAAAGCAACTACTGAGTCATACCATTGATTATGTATTTGTCTCTATCTTTATGAGCCTTCCAGTATAAGTCTGTGATGCTTATCAGGCTAAATTTACTGAATAGTGCCTTTCTTTCCTTGTTTTGTTGGCTTGCTGGTTTTCTTCTTGGATAATCAGCTTTCAGTCTGCATAGAGGCTGTGCTAAACTTTGGATGGAACAAATAATCTCCAGCTTGCTGTTGCTGAGCACTGTGGTTCGGTAAGCAAGGAAGCAAAAAGCCTAAGTCTGTATCCCAGTGGTGTAACCCACAGCCCATGGGTTCAGCTGTTTGTGCTCCAGGGCTTGGGTTTGTGGAATTTGCGACCTTGGCTCAGCTTTACTAAGAAATACTGTATTTGAGCTGTGAGAAAGTATGAAAGCTAAAGACATTCAAGACAGGAATAACAAAAACAGGGAGAGAAGTGAAATTGTCATGCTGTTAATTGTTACTCAAGGGTTCAGGAGAAAAATATTGACATGAAGAAGGCATGAAGAGAGGTGGAAGATGACAGTAACAGGATTTAGGATCTGCCTATTCCATTGGGCAATGATGCTTCCCCATGGCACCCCCAGAGGCCAGTAGAAACTCACCCATGCATGTGTTGGTGGTGAAGTGTGAATTACTAATCTGCCCTGGCTAGGTCCTATTAGCCAAAAACAGTTGTACACTTTTTAAATCATGTATGTGTTTGCTTCCAAGTCTTTGCTCATGGTGAAACATTCTCAAAGAAAATAAACATTGAAAAAAGTATGTGAGCATGGATAGTCTGCTGGGGTACAAAGGAGATATACTGAGGTAAGACAAGGCAAGATAAAGTATGATGAGGACAGATAAGGTATGCCAAAGCATTCCTAAGTATCTGTTCTTGAGGACCATTCTGATTTTACCTAAAGATTGTTAAATGAAAAATATATGATATATAAACCAAACATTGAATCTGTTACTACTTCCATTTCCCTTTCACCTATTTTCATTTTTATTTTTATGGAAATAAATACAATGCTCTGTACTAAACCTAAACAGAAAACGCTAAATACATCTTCATTGTTGAAGATGTGAAACTCTGTAACGCAGTTATTTTGTTGTGGTTTAATCTATCAGGTGCCTAAATACCACATGGTCATTCACAGACAACAGTATATGTGATCACAGAGCTGGCTGTGAGTGTTGTGGCACCTTCAGGGCTTATCAGAAGGCTTAGGGTAACTGCAGGGCCTGTCAAAAAGATCACAGCAACCACAGGACCTGTTGCAAGGGTTGGAGAATCTGCAGGGTCTGTTGCAAGAGTTCAAGCAGCTGCATTGCTTTTTGCAGAATTTGAAGCAACTGCAGGGCTCGTCACTGGAGTTGGAGCAACCACAGAGCTCATCTTGGAGTGACCATGAGGCTGTACCTCTTGGCACAATGCACCTGCCCTTGGAAAGCATTTTTTTTTCCTCATTGCTGCATATAGAGCAGTGGCAGGAGTAGTAGAAAGGGTTCAAGCAATTGCAGAACTTGTTGCAGATTCTGGAGCTGCCACAGAGTTTATCACAGAAATTAGAAGGTCTGTTGCATTGTTGTCAGATCCAGAGATATACTCCTCCCCTTGAGAATGCTAAATACTGTTGAAAGGAGCCTCATAAGTTATGGGCCAGAGCCCAGCATGCTGCAGTGACTTGTGCCTGTCTAGAATTACTGAGATATCTGCTTATTATGTCCCATACTCCCTCCTACTCATTACTATCCCACCTAAGGGCAGACCTCTGGGTGCTATTCTTATATAATTGTTTAATTGTAAATATAATCTGGAATATATTCACAACATGCAGAAATAGGGGCACACTACTTTGTACAACCCAAGTATATTCAAAATTCTCAAGAGCTACTGTAACTAGTCTAGGGAAAGACATAAAAGTGAAAGAGAAGGGGAGGCTGACGAACTGCTGAAAAATGTCCTTCTTTATCTCCTCCTTAGCCAAGCTCCCTGAGGAGACAAAGCAAAGAGTATAATTACTAATAGCATTAGCAATATGGTTTCCAAAACCCAGAGATGATTGCAGTACTGAATTCACACACCACATTAGTCTCTCAGCTGCCAATTTTATTATAACATAAGCCAAGACCACACAGTATAGCAGAATAAAAACCTTAATCCAACTCCAAGAGATGACAAAAACACAGTAGGGAAAATAAACAGCAAGCAAGGTGCTACACAATATAGTTCCATGGGAAGACTCAAAAAGCTCCATAAATAGTGAAAAATTTGGCATCATGACTAGCAATTATCAAACTACCACAATGCACCATGTTAACATGCTCCAGTCAGGCCTGCTGTTATCCCAAGACTTTGGGCCCCTAGTTGAGAGCCAAAATGAATGTTGTGGTTTAACCCCACTGGTGGCTCAGCACCAGACAGTCATTCACTCCCTTCCCACCTTCCCAGTGGGACGAAGGAAAGAATCGGAAAAAAAATCAGTAGAACTTGTGACTTGAGATAAAACTACTAAGATAGAGAAAAGGAAAAGGATAGTAGTTGTGACTATGTATTTACGTATGAATACATATAGTCATACACAAGCAACTGCTCACAACCTGCCAACTTGATGCCCAGCTCATCACCCCAGAAAGTGGAAGAAGAGCAGATGAACTCCTTTGAAACCCCTTCAAAATTCTCTGTGTGATGTCTTATGCATATCCCTTAGGCCAATTTAAGTCAGATGTCCTGGTTCTGTTCCCTCACAGCCTCTTAGGCCCTTCGCTGAGGATGGCATTGGCTCTGTACAACATTGCTTAGCAGCAAGTGCAAACACCAGTGCATTATCAATACTGTTTTTCTCCTAGAACCAAAACAGCATCACATCAGACACTGAAAGTAATAGTTGCATCCCACCTTAAACTAAGGTGTAAGGAATTTTACATGGTCTTGTACAGCCAGTGGTGTTTTTTGGCCAAATCACAACATTCAGGTATCCTGACTTCTTGTGCAGTGACTGTGTTAGTATCCAAGGTCTGTCAGCCGTGGACAGCAGCCAGTCTGAAACACTCAATGCTTTCTTGTACTTTAATGCCAGTGCAGTTTCCTAAATAATATTTATACCTATCTGTGTCATTCAGATAAACTCATTCCTCTTCCAGAAGAATAGAAGAAGCATAGCAGCTTTCCTTCCAAAAAATCACAGTTCAGTAGTATCTTCAAAGAATGTATTTTTTTTATTTTGTTGAAGACTTCCCGGTCAGACAAGGAATTATGAAGCCTGCCTTTTCCTTAATATGGATATCCTGTGTGGAGGTGGGGAGGAAGAAGGAATCAATTTGTTCTGTTTCTTCTCCAGATTGATTCCTGGCATATGTTGCTGAAACTGTTTTCAAAACAAGCAGAATTCACTAAATCAATAAATGTAAATAGTTTGTTAAGAAATTGTATGACTGTCATTGACAGGAGAGATTTGCGGCTACCCGTTGGAGAATAACTGTGGTTTATGTTTTGGTTCACTCAGCTGACAAGTGAGTGGAAAAAGGCTTTCAAAAAATAGGAATCATCTTCAGAGTTTTTTTCTGGGACACTTAGTATTGCAGTAGAAGCCTCTGAAATGACATTTGTGTCAGCTAAGGGGAAAAAATGCAGCACGTTTGTGATAATTTAAAGCTTGTATCACTAACAAAGATAAAGAGAGCGAAGTATTTAAAGCTTAATGATACAGCAATAGCAATTGCCCTGTGATAATGAACAGTGCAGATTATCAGGCAAATCTTAATGAATGCCTTGCTTACAACAAGCGTTTTACAAACAAATAATGGTTGAGTCCTCTTTCAAAATTAGTACTGACATGAAAGCGAAATGATTTAATTAAAGTACGCAAGATTAAGAAGAACTTGGGCAAGGATGTAGCATAGAGTAGTCTGGCAAGTGTTTGCTGCCAATAAAGTTTCCAAAATTACCAGGCAGAGTACAGTATATATCTGGTTTGACCCACAGAATAAGGCAAGCACTCTGAGGACAGACTGTAGGTCTATCTACAGCTCTGTACATGTCTTTTCCAACTGTAATGATTCTATGATTAAGAGGCAGGAGCTGTTTTTATTTCCTTCTGGATTTTTAGAGCGTGGAGGTATGCGTGTGTCAATGAAAAGCATTAGCTAACTTTCCCCTCGGTTGACAACATAATAGATGGGAAATCAGAGCAGATACTAGGACCCAGCATGAATTCTTGATACTGTCAGGGCAGTACTGGGCAGAGTGGTGCTCTGTTGATATGCCTGTCTTCAGTCCCTGAATTCAGAGACTAACAGGAATGAAAGGAAACCTCAGTGCAAGGCTTCTCCATCAGTCACATGGATTCCTTTGGTTTGATCAGCTTAGGTACTGATCAGGTCAAGACCGATATCTGAAGTTAAAATCAGCCTTACTGTACCTTTTATTAATGCTTTAATACTGTGTTGTTGAAGCATTTTTGCAGATTTTACAAGATATTATGAACACAAAGGAAAATGAGCACCTGTATATGCAATGACTTATTCTTTTAATCAGAACATATATTCCTATAATCATTATTACTGAAACACTCAGCTGGTTAGGTTGGCAGGTATATCAGAAGAATATCTAACCTGGTTCTCCTTCGCAGCAGCAACAAGTTGCCTAGAACTCTGTCCAGTGTGGTTTTGACTGTCTCCACAAATGGAAATTTCACCATCTCTCTGGGTAACTTGTTCAAGTACCTCTAGTATTTGCATTTGTGCCAACTGCCTTTTTTTTCTGTCACTGGGCACTGATGAAAAGAGCTTGATTCTGTCATCTTTGCACACACTCTTCAGGTATTAACAGATTTTGGAAATTACCCAGAGACTCTTCTCCAGGCTGAACAGTTCCAGATTTCTCAAACTCTCCTCATGTCAAAGACGATCCAGTCCCTTAAGCAGACTCTGGCCCTTTTTCAGACCCTTGTAGAGTACCCATTTCTCTCCTTTACTATGGAATCCAGAAATGGACACAGCATTTCAAGTGTGGCCTCAACAGCGCTGAGTAGAGGGGAAAGATCACCTCCATTGACCAGCTGGCAATGCTCTTCCTCTTGCAGCTCAGGATGCTTATTTGCCAAGAGCCAATGTTGCTGGCTCATGATGAACCTGTCTAACATGTTCCCCTACACTTTTCTCTGCAAAGCTGCTTTCCTCCTGGTTGGTTCTTATTTATATTGTTACTGGGGGTTATTCCTCCATAGGGCAGTATTTTCTTTTGTTAAAATCCTGGCAATCCTTTCAATTTCTTCAGCCTGAGGAAGTCTTTCTGGTAGCACTAACAACTCTGATGTGCCACTCCTCCTAGTTTAGTCATCTGAAGATCTACTGAGGGCGCACTTGGTCACAACACCAAGGTTTTTAATGAAGAACTTAAGCACTGTTGAACCCAAAATTGACTCATGAGGTAATCACACCTGTCTACCCTGAAACTGGACTCTGTACCACTGAGTGTGGCCAGCAAATTGTCAGTCCACCTCACTGTCTACTTACCTAACCTCTACTACATCAACTTTTCTGTGAGGATGTTATGGCATGAAAAGCATAACTGAAATGAAGAAAAACAACATCCACTGCTCTTCTCCAACCCATCAAGCTAGTCCTTATAGTAGAAAACTGCCAGGTTGGTCTAATTTGTAAATCCATTGTGACTACTCCTAATCATCTTCTTGTCCTTCACATGTGTGGAAATGGCTTCTAGATATAGTTGCTGCATCACCTGTTCATGTATTAATATGCGTTGACATCTGCTGCTATGTTCAGACTTCAGTTGGATTCGAAAAAGAACTTTGTTTTGCAAGCTGCTGTCAGGTGGGTGAATGTAAAATAATTAATTTAATGATTATTTAGAATTCAAATTACTTTATGGAGAGCAAGTGACTAGTGGGGGCCATCAAAACAAGGCTATACAGAAGATTCCTATGAGATGCACATGTGCTCTGGCACATACAAGAAATCTGCTTTTAAACACTCACTGATATGGATAGTGTAAAAATATTGATTTTTTTTCTGATAATAAATCAGACTATATGCAGAAAAAAAAGGTAAAACTCGTGGGTTGAGATGAAGGCAGTTTAATAGATACAAAAGGAAGGAAAATACTAATAACAATAATAATTCTAAAAGACAATGCAATTACACACAATTACACAATGCATTTGCTCACCACCCACTGACTGATGCCCAGAAAATTCTCAAGCAGCAGCGGCAGCAACAGTCTTATTGGATATCTCCACCAGTCTTTATTACTGAGTATAAGGTATGGAATACCCTTCGGCCAGTTTGAATCATCTGTCCCAGTTCTGTACCCTTCCAGTTTCTTGTGGACTCCCAGTCTGCTCACTGCCAAGGCAGCATGTGAGACTGAGTTGTCCTTGACTTGGTGTAATCACTGCTCAGCAGTAACTAAAACAATGATATGTTATCAGCATTATTCTCATCCCAAATCTGAAACACAATGCCACAGTATTGACAAGAAAGAAAATTAACTCTATCCCCACTTAAACCATGACAGTGACAAATTCTGTTTATTTAAAACTGGGGGCAGATTCTGGTACACTGGAGTCAGAATCTGCTACACATAGCAAAGCAGTTTAAAAGGTAGAGCCCTTGGACTGTGTCTGCCAAGAAATGAGTATTCTTTTTGTCTCTGTCATTATTAGAAGAAAAAGAGTATGTTATATTAGTCCTACAGAATTTTAGGGAAGTGGGTTTTAGTAGGTGATTTGATGAGGTGGAAGGACTTGAACACTAGAGAAGAACAGGGTTAAAATGCAGTAGGAGTAAAATATCTGTACAGCCTCTTGTTTTCTCCCTTCCTTGAAGTCCCAGAGGGCTTGCTTTTCTGTTTTTATTGTGTAGGCCACAAAGCAATTTAATTTATTTTGACATATGTCTTAAACAAAGGATTGCTAGCATGTCCATTGTTCTCAGGATGTTAGAGATCTAGGTCAAACCTGGTCGCTTGCCATCAGCTGCCTCTAGCATGAGAATATGCCTCAGAAATAAAATAAAAAAAAAGGTATACTTCAGTGAAGAAATGCACATAAGTGAAAGAGGGAGATTTCTAGGAAAGAAAGTGTTCTCAATTGTGGGTGTAATGTCTTCAAGGAGGAAATGTGTACTTCTATCTCAGAAAACTCTGTATAGTTCTTCAGTCCTCTGATTAGGAGAGGAAAGAAAAAAAATTTTGAAATAAACACAAGCATGCTAACAAACAAGAATTTATCATAGAATCATAGAATGGCTTGGGTTGGAAGGGATCTCAAGAATCAATTTACAGCCTCCCTGACACAAGTGAGATTGACAACTGTTAGATCAAGTACTAGATGAGGTTGCTCAGGACCTCATCCAATCCAAGCTTGAACACCTCCAGGGACAAGGCATTCACAACCTCTCTGGGCAACCTGTTTCAGCATCTCACCCCTTCCCAGTGGAAATCTTCCCCCTGACATCTTCCCTCCTTTAGTTTAAAACTATTCCCCCTTGACCTATTGCTTCTACTCATGCCTCCTTCAGCCTTTCTTCACAGGAGAGATTCTCCAGCCCTCTGACCATCTTTGCAGCCCTCTTCTGGACCCTCTCCAAAATCTTGGCATCCTTCCTGTGTGGTGGCCCCACATTTGGATGCGATACTCCAGATGGGGCCTCATGAGGGCAGAGTAGAGATAGACAATCACTTCCCTGTCCCTGCTGGACATCCCTCTTCTGATGCAGCCCAGGATACCATTGGCCTTTCACTCTGCAAGCACACACTTCTGGCTCATGTTAAGTTTTTCATCTACCAGGACCCCTAAGTCCTTCTCTGCAGGCCTACTCTCAAGGAGTTCTCCTTGCCTGTATTACTGGAATTAGCCTGACCCAAGTGCAAAATCTTGCACTTGGCTTTTTTGAACATTATTATGTTCACATGGGCCCACCTTTTGAGTCTATTAAGGTCCTTTTGGATGGTGTCCATTCCCTCTACATATCAACTGCACCACTCAGCTTGGTGTCAAAAGCAAACTTTCTGATGGTGTAACTTGATCCCATCGTAATTATTATTGACTACGATGTTGAGGAATACTGGTCACAAGGCAGTCATCTGAGGAACACCGCACATCACTGGCCTCCATCTTGTCTTAGAACCATTGACCACAACCCTCTGGATGCAACTTTCCAATGTTATTCACCAAAGAGCCCACCCCTTCAAATCAACATTTTTCCAATTTACAGATAAGGGTGTGGTAAGGAACCATATTAAAAACCTTGCACAAATTCAGGCAGATGACATCAGTTGCCTTCCTTTTGTCCACTGATGCTGTCAATCTATTACAGAAGGCTCCTAGATTAGTCAAGCACAACCCTCCCTTGTTGAAGTCGTACTAACTGTCTTGGATCACCTGTTCATCCCTCATGTGCCTTAACATGTCTTCCAGGAGGATCTGTTACATGATCTTCCCAGGCACAGAGGTGAGGCTTACCAGACTGTAGTTCCCTCATCCTCCTTCCTCCTTTTCTTATAAATATGAGTGGTATTTCTGTTTTTCCAGTCACCGGAGACTTCACCTCACAGCCACAACTTGCCAAATATGAAGTCAACCACATCAGCCAGTTCCTTCAGGACTCTGGGATATATGTTGTCCAGCCCCATATACTTATATACATTCAGACTCATGAAGTGGTCTTAGACTTGCTCTGTTTTACAGTGAGAGAGAGTATTTCTCCCAGCAAGGAATGTGAGAAATATGAGAATACTTTCTTCTGCTGAAGACAGGAGCAAAGAACTCTTTAAGTACCTCAGTCTTCTCCATACCTGTTGTAACCAGACCTCTTTTCTCATTTATCAGAAGATATGCGCTCTCATTGTCCTGAATTTTCTCACCAGTGTACCTACATAACCCTTTCTTGTTTCTAACATCCCTTGCCATAAAAGGGATACTTGTTACAGTTTATTTGTTTTGCTCTAATTAGAGTAAACACAAAAGGTAAATGAGAATTAAAAGCCAGCTATGTATATAATCTGAATGCTAACAGTGACAAGGTAAGTTAACAAAAATCTGCCCAGCTTTATGTGACTTAAACACTATTGACAGCAAGGTGAATGCCAAGGCAGGTGATACTCATCAGATATGGCAAAACCAGGAAGTACTGAGATTTTAAGTTTGCTCTTCATCTCTTGCTAAGTGACAATTTCATGTCTCGTGCAAAAAAAAAAGACCAGTGGGAGCACAAAGCCGGAATCATGTTTTGTCTTGTTTAGGCAAACTCAGTGGTATAGTTCTAAGTGAAATGATGGCTGTGAGCTTTTGCAAATCACAAGTGACTGCATAATGGTATCTATTTTATGGCAAGTGTTGTACTAACAGTACAGGGAATCAAATGTCTTCCAGAGATTTCCTGTGGCAGGACATGATACACACTCCCTTGATGTTTCAAGATGTACAAGGCTCCATGGCTTGCTTGCTCAAGGCACTGCAGTTCCAGTCTTAAGATATGTATTTCAAGCTCCTCAGGGTGACACAGTATCAGTGATACAGATCTTAATTGCAGTGTTCTGACATCTCCAAAGTTACTCTCTATCACCTCCTGAATGTCAATCAGTTCCTTCATTCTAGGCAAAAAAAGAATGGACTTCTCTGAGTGCTCTATTCACAAATTAACAAAAAATTTTAAACAAGCCCTAGAATGTAAAGTGATGAAGTTACAAGACACTGTTTTTATTTTATTTATTATTTTTCTCATAAAGTTAAGTTAGGGAAGTCTCTTTACTTTTATGTGGCTTTTTTTTTTTTTTTCTTTCTTTCTTCTTCTGGATGTTATTCAGAGGTAAGAGTACCTCCTGGTACAAACATATTCTGTAAATTCTTTTGATGTAAGAGCTCCTGATATTATGGTCAAACAAATAATGAAGTAGACAAAAAATCTTGATATGAAAATATTAATATAGCCTTGTTGCAGAGCATAAGACAGTGGGCTTACAGTTTGTTTGTATCACAGTATTCTTCCCTGTTTTCTGTTTTGCTTGATGTTTGTATCTTGTCATAAGTAAATTCAGTCTTTTTTGTGTTGGACTCTTTGATGTTGTTTCTTCCTCAAATGTTACAAGAATAAAAAGCAGAAGTAATAATAAAATAATAAAAAGAAAATTGATCTACTTTGACTTCATGGAAAAATCCAAACTACAACTGGAAAACATAGGAAAAGTATTCTCAAAACTCTTAGAGTTGGAATACACCTCAAAAAGGAAAAAAAAAAAGGAAAACTGTCATAAGTATCTATCTCCTTTTTAAGAGATATAGCAAGTACACTATCTCTGCTAAACTGCTGTGTTACATAGTCACTATTTTAAAAACTTCTGAGAGGGAAAGTGTCTAATTAAATGAGTGATGTGTCTTTCCTAGGGGGGAAATAATCATTTTGCAGTGAGATTGCTCTAAAGGTTACACATGCATTGACAATATTGATGAAGAAAGTACAGAGCCTTTATCCATTTAAAGATGTGTTTGAAGAGTTGGGCTGTACAAAAGACATCAAATTAAAGTTGCTCAGCTTGTAAAGTGCTCACCTCTCAGAGCACCATTAGTATTAAGGGAGCAGATTAAACACAATTTAGATCACATTGAAAGACTAAAGTCAATTTAGCAGGTATATAACCATGCATGATAATGGTCTCTAAATCTACAGCAACAAGGTGAGGATATGCTTGGATATGCAGGATAAAGATGTGAAACTAAAATAATTTCCTTTGAGGACTATAAAAGAAGCAATGACAAGGAAGCAAATTTTAGATGCTAGTTTGTTTAAGTAGATAAATTCAATGGACTGATCTGGAAGGGAAATAAATCTGATAGCAGTTCTACATATGGTCTGCAAGGTATCATGAACTTGACCTTTGTTGGAGCAAATGGGTTCTTAGCTGAATGGTTCAGTATTTCATTATTATTTGCATGCTGATAGCTGTGGGAAATGCAATATGGGGGAGTCATAAAATTCTTTTCCAGAGAAGCACATAATCTTCTAGCCTATCAATTCAAAATTTTGTCTGTTAGGTAATTGATCTTTCTTGTTGTTGCTTTTTTGTTTGTTTGTTTGTTTGTTTGATCATTTGTTTTTTCTTTTTGGATGCTATATTGTAATCTGTTGCCCATTATATACTAGAATGTATAGGAAGCTCACAGGAGAGAGGAAGCCTTAAAATGCAGAAAAATCACATTGTAGATTAGAAGATGCTTTTACTTTGGCAACATATAGTTCCAAAGAACATGGAAAAGATGTGTAATCAAACTAGTAAAGATTTTAAATTTATATTGTGCTAGGATAGCAGGTGTGTTTAGAAAAATAAGCAGGCATTGCATCTGTCTACAGAAATCTTATTCAATTAAATTGAAAAGTATCCAGGTTCATTGGTACTGCACAGCTTGGCATTTTGTACCTCACATTTAGGCATAAGTAAAACATGATTGATCACTCAGTGTTCAGTCTAATCTGCCTAACATAGATGCTTAACTTTTGCCTATACGTTATTTAGGGAATCAGGACAGAACCCTAACAAGTGAGGAGAAGGACAAATTCAATGGAAAATGAATTCTGGACTGGAATCCTTGTCTTTGAAAATTATCTGGTGCTCTTAAGAATATGACACTGAAAAATGCCATAAGTCCTTGTACATAGTTACTGACAATACTACCTTTGCAGTACCATTTTTGCCCATAGATTTTGCCCATAGATTTTGTTACCTCACCTGATTGGAATATCCTCTCTTGAAGTGGCTGGGACCCTACTGCCACCTTCAATAGATCCTATATCATCACTCAAGGAGTAGTTACAAGTGTCAGTGACCATTCCACTTTCACATCTAATCTGGATGAGCACGTCCTTAGGGTCTGCTTAGACATCTCATGTCGTGTCTTGCATATGATGTTTACCAGGACCTGTAGTAACCAGCAACAGGAATTGCAAGTCTACCAAGCACCAGCTTTCTGAATCCACAAAAATACATTAGTTTCAGAGACTTCTCACTGCCAGAAATAGATGAGGTAAGATAACCTGTTAGCATGTAATTATTGGAAGCAACTAATTTGTTAATTTATGACAGAATGTATTTTGAAGACAGTGACATAAAAGCAGAAGAGTTATCTTCTATTAACTGAAATATAAAAAGCAATAAATAAAAAGCTAAACAACCTAAACTATAAGGTTGGGCTAATACTCACCAGATATAAGCTCCTGTTGCTATTTTCACCTGAACTGCTCAAAATCATGCAAGCCATAACTATACTTCTCTAGTTAGTATGCTGTGCTTGTAGCTGTGATTTAATATGTGCTTGGACCTCCTGTGCTGTTGGTATCATTCTTAACTCCTTTCAAAAGAAGATGTGTAAAGTTCCAATGTTCTGAATTAACGTCCCAAATCTGTTAGGTAGTAAACTGTGTGCTTAATTGCAAGCAGTAGTTATGCTGTAGCAAATAGGATTTCTTGTGTGCACTAAATTAGATAAGTACTTAAATACCTTGCTGAATTTAATCCAGAGTTTGTATATTGCACTCTTCTAATGGACAGCATTGTATTGTACGGCAGAGTGTCACATGCCATAAAAAACTCAGCATTATATGCAGTAAACTGAATAGAATTGAAAATGAGTAGAAAAAAAACCAACGCATGTTTCTGTATAGAAAATAGAGGGTTAATTAAGGGGCCATCGGCTTTTTGCATTTTGATCATAATACAAAATTAAATATAGGTTGCATGGTACATTAGTGAGTCTGTCAGAGACTGTGGCTTTGGCCAGGCAATTAAAGAGGGCAAAATATTCTAAATGAATTTTTAAATAGCTTCTTCCAGTCATTAAGCACAGTTATCACATCCATATTTTTTAAATGTAAAACACTGAAGTTCTCAAAAGTCTGTTCTCTGCAGTAGTATTTATTGATGATCCATCTGAGCTTCATTTCCTAACTGAAAACCCTTGTCGGTCAATTTATTTCAACATAACGCTATTTGGTTGGATAGTTATTAATCCTGTAATTGTTCATGGTATGCCAGAAATAATTCAGCTAATTATTACAATATGTCTTACTTTGCCATGCCTCTATATGTCAAAATCGCCTTTGCACATATTGGAAAAAATCAGATTCCTAATTTAACTGAAGATATAAAAATTGATTATTAATCTACCAAAAAATAGAAAAGTATTTTTTTCTTTGTCCCACATATAACTTCTACTGGACTGAATGCATTTTTGACAAATTTTCTGCTGCTGGCTTTAACTGATCCATGAATAGCACTATGCAACAAAATCTCAGAGTGCTGCCCTCAATGAACATTAGTTTCAAATATAAAATAACTATAACAGAACATGATAGACCATAATAGAAAATAACTTTTTTTTTTTTTGTCTTAGGAAAAAAAATCCCAAACACTTAAAAACAACAAGAAGAAACCCCCCAGAATAGTGAAAAGGTGAGATTAGGAACTCAGTTATCCTGCTAAGAAGAAAAAGTGCTCTGTGCATTTATGATGTGTTAAGTGTCTATGCACATTTATGCATGAAATGCAGCACATTCATTCTTTGCTGGGGAATCCTCACCTCTAAATTACTGTTTTTTTTCTTTGCATTTTTCACATTTGACACTACATCATGAATTCACCAAAGTCAACCTCTAATCTCTTATCAACTTCATAAGAATAAAATTAGTACATCATAGATTAAAAATCTCTTTTCAGTTCATAACAGACACAAGAAAATTGAAAGCATAGTCAGTCTCACAGACTATTTGCTGTTATATAGGTTTCATTAGCACATTTCCATAATACAATACAGTGTTCTTAAACTGTATTCAGAGGGGATGAAGAAGATCCCTAGCTCCTAATTAATGAATGATTGTGAGTATACCGACTCAAACAATATTTTACACAATGGATTTCCACACTGTGATATATAACGGAGCAAAACAGGATATTCAAAAATGATAAACACATAAAAAGTCCATAACTTTTATTCATATGACAATTGTCCTGGAACATTGTTCTCTGTGTGAATTTCCTCCAGAGAAGATGGCTCACTTGAGGTTTATGTTGTTTCTGTTCCAAACAGGGTCTTCTCCAGAGACATATCACACAATTTTGAGAAGCTTTTGGATAAAGATGCTTTTCCTCTCCTTTTTCTTTTTTCTTTTTTCTTTTTTCTTTTTTCTTTTTTCTTTTTTCTTTTTTCTTTTTTTTTTTTTCCTTTTTTTCTTTTTCTTTTTTTCCTTTTTTTTCTTTCCCTTCCCCTTCCCTTCGAAGCCAAAGGAAGAGGCAAAGATAAAACAGTCTGAAATCACGGATGGTTGAGGCCAAAAGGAACCTCTGGATGTCATCTGATACACAACCTCTGATCATACAGGGTTTGAGGAGAAACCTCTGCCCAAGGAGGGTACCCATGACCACATTCAGACAGCCATTCAAGATGTCCAAAGAGGAGAGCCTGGGTCTTCCAGACAGCCTGCACCCTCCCATTAAAGAAGTGTTTCCCAAAAGATTAACTCAGCTCAAAATTAGCTATTGAGACCAGTGGAAGTAATCCTGTCATTGTGATAGCTGCTATCTTGACTGATAATGGGAGTTTAATCATTGAACTCCAGGACTACAGTGATAAACCTAAATGAGCCAGGCTCTATCAATGAACGCAGACTGCCCAGCTCTAAGAATGACATGCCACCTGATGAAGACAGTTGATTTCAGTGACTGAATCTAGATAAATCACATTTTGTTGAAA
Organism: Oreortyx pictus; assembly: GCA_036925125.1. Classification (NCBI taxonomy): domain Eukaryota; kingdom Metazoa; phylum Chordata; class Aves; order Galliformes; family Odontophoridae; genus Oreortyx; species Oreortyx pictus. Next base: position 29,891,595 of record JAUPFR010000001.1, read on the forward strand.
AATCTGCCAAGCCAACAAACTGCTTGAATATCTCAAGTTTTTTAACATTCTTCTCCATTTTCATTCATTTTTTTTATAAGCAGTTGGAAGCTTTAGGTAGTCTATGTGGTTAATCTCAGGTGTGCAGATCCACTGAGTTTCAAAAATTGGATAAGAATGGGCTTTCTTCAAAGATTTTGTTATGTTTTTAATTGATGGTTCCAAGTAGTGTCTCACTGGGAACTTCTGTCTGATGCATCAATATTTATTGTTATGAAGAGGAACAAATATATGAAAAAAGCTGCCCCCACCTCAACAAATCAAATCAAATTAAATCAAAACAAAACCAAAACAATGACAGAAGGAAAATAATAATAATAATAATAATAATAAAAACTCAAAAAACTTACTAGAAGCTACAAAAAATATTAAGAGCATAGCTTAAGAAATAAAGACTCTTGAGAATGGTCTGCCTGTAAGTGAGCATAATTCTCCATTAGACATTTCAAATCCTCTAGTGTCTGGTTAAGCTACTTGATTCTCTTTTCTCTTTCCTACTTGCAATGAGACTACATTTCTATTTATGCAATTTTACTTTTATCCATGTTTTTCTAACTGAGATATTGTGTGCTAATATAATGTTCAGAGATGCAAATGCATATTATCCTCAGTGTCATGTAGCATAAATTCTCTTACTCAGTTTGTAAAGTGAGAAAGCACTCTTCGTAGCACTTCCAAAGGGAGATGGCTAGAAAATAGCAATCTCCATTCTGCTAGGAGCTTTGGTATGTTCATCTGGTTTTCACCTCCAAATTAAAAGAAAACTTAAATTTGTGAACCCAAAAAGCTGGAATTTTGAATAAAGTGATTCTTCTCTATTTTTTTACCATTATTTTTTAATGGTGGATGCAGAAGTATATAGATGAAAATAATGTTAGGAATTTAAAGTTAATCAGAGAAAAATGTAATACAATAGACAATACATTGTACAATCATATAATAATAAATCTTATGATATGCCATAGCAATAGTTTAATTATCATTAATATTTATTATTGTAAATGAAAGGAATTTAAAATTAATATCTAAATAATATAATGAAGCTATCAATTGTCTAAATACAATAAGATGAACTGAGAATGTCTGTAAGTTCTTTGGTTTTTGTATTTTAAGTTATGCTCTCATGAAAGGATTTACTTTGAACAGAACCACATTTTCACTTGGAAAAGTACTGCTAAAACTGTTGCAATTTCTTTCCACTGGAAAGCGTCTGATGTTTGCAAGTTCAAAGAAAACAGCAGTTGGGTCAAATAAGATGCTTGTTAGAAGTACCTTATCTTACCTGTTCTTCAAATTGATCATGTTTCTTCCATGAAAAATGCTCTATTATGAAAGAAAATTGAAAACTAGGATACAGCCCATTTCATACTTAACACTATGTTAGACCAGGATTCAGCACTGTTGGATTAATCATGCTAAACCAGGGTCTTAATGCTGTGGCAGAGCGGGCGCAGGAAATATTCACAGCTATAATTTCCATCGTTGACTTCATGCTGCTGCATACTGCTGCCACCAGTTCAATTCACTGCTTATGCGGTTACCGAAAAATAAGTGTATGTCTATTTGCATATAGATTGTATATCTGCCAAAATGAAAAACTTTAAACACTAAGACTAGCAATTTCTACTGTGTATGTTGCAGGAGGGTCTTTTGTTTAAAACACAGGCCTAAAGATTAGCAGGGGCACAGCTCTATTCTTGATTTTGCCTCACACTTTCTCTGCAACCTTGAATAAAACATTCTCAGAGTGCTTTTGAATAGAGAAATTATTTGTGTGTAATCACAAATGTGCTGTGACTCTAATTGTGCAGAGTTTAAAACAAAGTCCTTTCTTTTCTATTTTTCATATGTAAAATGAGGTTAATATCACTCCACCTAATTTGCTTTATAATTACTAGGATGATGTTTTGTTGATTCATCAGTTTATCTTTCTGCGCTCGGCTTTGAAAACTGCATAATTTTATGACAGCTATATATAATTATCATCAAAGGCAGGTAATTTTTGCTCCTGCTACATATTTATGCCATTGTTTTTATCATGATATCAGGAAAAAAAAATGGAAATCTTTCATGTATGAGAACTGCTCTGATAGTTATGCCTCTTATTTTATTCTGTTGGCTCGTGAAGTCAGATGCAAGTGTCGATGGTATGGCAGTAGAGGTTGAACCTTCCCACTAATATTCCATTACATTTTATTGCTGTGGGACATAGCAGCAGAGGGGCAGTCTGACAAAATGGCATCTGACATGGAAATGCATATGATATAAGGCTGTGTCATTGAATTCCCTTGTACAGAAATAAATGGCATGCACTGACATTCTTTGAAGCTGGTGCAGATTTTTATGAACGGGGCATGTTATCTCTTTTTTATTGCTGGTGGTGACTATGTTGAGCAGCAGTATTTCGTAGCTGAGAACCTGCTCTATCGAATACTGTTATTGTGCTCTTTGTATCTGTTGTAGTTTCCATGGAAATAATAGGAGACATTACTTTCAGAGCAACATATGTATAACAGACTCTTAACGCATCCTAGGGAAGAGAGCCCTTGCTCCTGCATCAGGATATTCACCATGTTCCAGTTACATATCTGAACGAGATTTGAGCAGGCACGGTTTCCTACCTCCTCTCTACCAAGTTTGTCTTATTGTATTAAATATGTACACATGGACCAAAGTAAGCCATGGCACTCTTCAGCTGATGGCTTTATTTCAGTGAGCAGTGAGTTGGCACCATGAAAGTCATCACAGAGTGCACCAGACCTGTGGTTTTAGTACAGTTTCTGGATAAAATACTCATACCTACAGTAATGGATGGTTATGGACTGTCTCTAGAGATCTGTATTCTTGTCATCTGGAGCACTCTGAGCAATTCATTTTCTGTCCCTTTGTTTTGACACGTGACATCAACAAAGTAACACAACTTGAGAACTGAATAGCAGAAGCCACTAACAAATATTATTTATTAATGTCACTGTTACTATCATTGTTGAATGAATTCTAGGTGAAAAGTCAGAAATTCCCTGAGCTAGTAGATCAACTGGACTGACTGTACTGCTTCTGGAGAGATTAGCTGAATTTCTGTATTGTAAGACATATATATGTAAAATGTATGTAAAATGCAGCAAAAGCATAGTCTGCCTCATAAACACTGAGTGATGTGGGATAGGTGATCTTATTTTTATTCAGACAATTGCACTGGTGGCAGTGATGCTGCTTGGGGAGGAAGTTCAATGTTAATAAGAGTGAAAAATTCTGGCCTTTTGTTGTTCACGCAGTTATTAAATCATATTTTTCTAATTCAATAGAGAAATACAAATTCTCAGTTTGTGTGCTAGAAATGCCTAAACTATACCTATCTGTAGTACTTGCACTGACTTAATCTAACCTACATTATAAACATTTCTATGTTTTTGGCCCCGGAAAAGCTTTAGGCTTCAAATGTGTTTGTGACCTAAGTGTAATCTCAAATTTGCTTTCAATTATTTCTAGCCCAAGAGGCCTGTGCTATACAAACGTAGTTTGAAAATCTGAAAAGAGCCTATGTTTTTACTTTTCCTGTTTGATACAAGTTATACATGAGAACTATTTCAGGGCAAAACATTTGTTTCTAATATCTGACAGTCTAGTATTTTAGTATTTATGTACTAGCCCAGAAGCTTTGTTGAACTTGGGGAATTTTCCTGCTATTATTATTTATAGCTTGTATTGCCACAATACCTTGGCTGGTCAAGCTCCAGTTCTGCTAGGTACTATACAAAAAAAGCACACAGCAAACCTTCACAAACATCCCAACCCTCCATGTAGTGCGACTACTTCAAGGTACCTCAGTGTCATTGTTTTCTTCCCTATTTTATGTGTTGCACAGACATCAAATATCCTGTGTAAAAGATGCACAGTGGTGATTGAGAGCAAGCTTTTGAATAAGTATAAATGGGTATTTTTATCTGCATAGTGTCTGCCTGTGAAACTTTATTTTAATTTTATTGGCCTCCTTTTTCAAATTAAGTGTTAAAGTTTTTTTATATTTTTACTGATGAATAAAATAGGATATACTGTATTTCATAACAGGTTTTTATGCTTGCCAAAATAGATTGTATAAAATCTAACGGTAAATAGAGATAGTTTAGTTCCATCTTGAAGATAGAGTACTAAGAAATTGGGTCCATCACTGTCATTTTTCTCAGAGATCCCTCTCATCTGTCACAACACAGTAGTTATGAAAAATGAAACCATAAATTCAATTTAGAGGGCAATTTGCAGCTAATCTTTGGAGTAATTCCAGTGTGAATAATACAGCAATTTGGATGCATGGTCAGTCAATTCTGCCTCTGATTTATTAGGATTTAAGATTTTTTTTTCCTTTCATTAATGATAATTACCTAAGAAGAGAAAATAATTTCTTCAAAATTATCTATCTTCACATCTGTGGTTTCAGTTTTGAGAAAGGCTGCACTGTTGTTTAAACTTGTTATTACAGGAGGGGGGAAAAGCTTTTTACAAAAGATATATGAGGTATTTAAATTCTGAACTGTATCTCTTTACAGCACATGTGTGAACTGATCAGCACTGGTTTATGGCTGCCTTTATATGACTCCCATTAGAGCTAACATTTTGAATATCTCAGCATAAGGACACTGGGATTTGCTATTGATTTTCCACACTTCCTACACCTTGAAGATTGCATTAAAATCCAGCTCAAGCAAGAGTGACACTTTTTGTTCCTGTTTAAAAGTCACATTTATTATCTGAGACTTTTTCTACTTATTAAATCTCTACTTTCTCTGATACATTATTTATGCATATTTTTTTCTCTGTATCTTTCCTTCCATTCTCAAGGTCTCCTCTTGATTTTTATAGAAAGCATCTACAACAGATATGTACAACTGCTTATGCATTTGTGCCTGTGTGGTGCTAATGGGGGTGGGAAGGCCAGGGGGAAAAACAGCTCATTTAACACAGCCTTTGAGCTTTATTCAAAATGCTGAGGCATATTCAGAAGTACTGCTCATGAAGTAATTGCCTTTGTAAGCCTCCAGAGGAACATCTACAGATCTAGATGCTTTGGCTTAGTATGTCTTCATAACCTCCTGCCTCTTTCCATTGCTGATGAAGGAGGGAGGTGGTTTGTATGTGCTGGCTCTTAAGATACCAAGAGAGTATCACAGAATCGCAGAACTGTAGGGGTTGGAAGGGTCCTCTAGAGATATCTAGTCCAACCCCCCTGCCAAAGCCAGCTCCCTAGACCAGGTTGCACAGGTAGGTGCCATGAGTAGCAGCTCATCAGATGGATTGAAGCCTGGCTTTGCTCCTCACACCTGACACGTGGTCTTCTAAGCTTTATTCCTAGTAACTCCAGATCAGTACCTAGGGAATAATTCTAAGATTAGGACATGGGAGAGTAAGAATTGATATCACCTTCCAATCAACCCAATAAGTTGAAGAAGGATTAGTCCACCAACATATTTTTACGTGCATATCCTTGCTCTTTCCAACCATGGGTTTTTAAGAAACAATATTGTTTTGTCTGCATCCACTCCAGTGGTTGGACTAGATGATCTTAGCGGTCTTTTCCAATCTCGATTCTGTGAAATGCTGCAAAATTAATGTGCTTACTCACGCATGCACTTTGGGATTCGAGCACCAGGTTCTAAGACGCAACACCAAAGCCTGAAATGCAATCCACAAATCTGTGCATTCTGGTTTTCCAAAGTTAAGGATTATGTCTTTGTTACAAAAGATCAATAAATACTTTCTTTCCTGATATAACTGATAACAGTTAGGTATCTGAAAAAGCAATCCACCATGCTTGGCAAGTTTGCTTCTTTGGAGCATTTTTTTACCTATGAATAGGCTAATCTGCCAACTGAAACTACCTTTTTTATTTCACCAATGTTATTGAGAATTTTTATCTTTTAAAATGTGTTGCTGTAGTTACTACAGCTTTAGTTTTGCTTAAAATTGAACTTAGGTAATTTTTTTTTTGAATGTTGCTCTTGACAGAAGAAATGTGTATATAAATATGGAAAAAGGGAGAAAAAAAAGCAACTACTTTGCTTTCACACATTTCCTTACACTAGAATATGAGTCTTGTAAAATAGGTCTATAAAACTGTAAAAGTGGAAATGATTTTGGATTGCTTAAAAGATGTCTTTGAGCACATCACCTTTATGTATCTGTGAGAAGAGATGACTTACAGGAAATTCATGCACTGATAACAGTTGCCAAATCCTGACACCACAAGACTAGGATATTTAAAGTATAAAAGGTTAATTTCATTGTTTTGTTTAAATAAATTGAATGATTTAGTTTTTATTTAGTAAATAGGTTTCCAAGAAAATGCTTTTCTTACTTTTTAAAATTATTTCTTTTTAATAAATTTTTCTCCACAGAAACCTTTTAATCCTGCAATCTACTGGTCTTTTTCACTTCCCCTCAACTAAAGGTCAGCTTTATTAACAGTCTTTTATGTGAAGGCATTAGAGAAGAGTATCTTGCTCAAATGGCACAAAGCTTTAAGCCTTCACAACCAAAACATTCTCTGTAGCTTTCCTAATGTTGCAAATATGTTCAATAATAACTTCAGACTGCATCACTTCCACCATAATTACAAGTAAAAACACCAAAAATGTCTTGGTGAAGCAGTATTTAATTTATGATCAATCTTTTTAAGTAGTTTTCCTAAGCATGTTGAATTAATAGTAGAAAACATCGTATTTATTTAGTTCCTGTTCTCTGAACATTTAAAAACTTTTCCCAGCTGCAGCGAAGCTGATGTGTTTGTGAAGTGGGGCCATTTTTGGGGTGGGGCCAGATCATATATTAAATTCCAGAAACTGCAAGATGCTTTTTCTGCCTCTACTACTTCACACATCAGGGTCTTTTGATGACTTTATTTCATCTGTGTCATATTTCTGTGCACCTTGGCAAGCAAGTAGTGACTTCAAGTGACTGAAAATGCAGTAAGTGAAATATATCTGATGTACATCAGGATTGTTGGGAGTATCCAGTCAACACATCCAGAAACTCAGTGAACTTCCTTATAAATTCCAAAGCCTACCTGTGATAGTGAAACTCGGTCACAGAAATGGGGAGTATAAGCAGCCAAGGTGCATGTGTAACAACCTGATCCTCCCTAGTAGGCTCTAACAAATCAGAGATCAAACTGAGTTTCAGGACCCAGATTTTCTCCCATCTGGGAAAGGCCTGAAAGTGTGATACATAGGCAGTGCAAAAATTCGTCGCAATCTTATAGCAGAATGCCATAGGTCTGGCTTATCCATCATGTCTCAGGTTGTTCCACCTGACCACTCTCATGGACGGCAACCTCTACAAGTTGAACAGCACTTTTCTTGCACAATACATCTAGACTCCAACTGAGCAGAGAGTGGAAGTTGGAAGCAGAATGACCCTCATACTGAAGTCTCAAGACGAGTAATATATTATACAAGTGCACTGCTAAAGATCTAGTCCTTGCATTAATGCTGTAAAAGAAAATAAATGGGAGGGAAAGGGTGATCCTGAACAATGCTTTCCAGCTTAATTTCTTTCTCTGACATACACGACCTATTAGGTTAAGTTTTTTTTAGTTGAAAACATTTGTAAAAAAAATCCAGTGGACTTTTTGGCAAACTATCTCAGAAGAAATCACTGAAGCAGAGAATGAACTGCTTATTTCAGTTCTCCGCCAGTCTTTTCAGGTCTGAACTAAGTGCAGCATGCAAACTTGGATTTACTGTGACTGAGTATTGTGCTTGTTGCTGAATTACCTCAAATTGTTCTAAGCAAACGCTTCTGGGAACATTACTCTTCATTGACTTATCAAGGGATTTAAAATCTTTGCTAGCCAGGGTATAAATATATCTGTGGAATTAATTTTTCAAATTAATACTTGTGCTGTTGGGCTTTGTACTTTCCATTGATTATTTTAAAAGTGATTTGAAATGTGCAGCCTGAGTGAGATTTGCTTACAAAAAATATGAGATTTCTGTTGACACACAGTAAGCTTGAGATGGATTCTTAGTGTGCATGAAATTACATGCAAAATTGAATTATGGATGGTAATGTGTGCATGGCATTCTCAGCTGAGTGTCCTTAAGTATAAAAAATAAAATTACATGGGCTATTTTATTCCAAAACCCACATAAAAACAGTTTTTGTACATAGACATCATCAACCGATTGATTTTAAGGAAAAAGAACAAGTATTTTTACCACTGCTTAGTACAAACTGTGCAAATAATTACACATTAATTGAATACAACTTGGTCAAAACCAAGCATTTCTTTCTAACAGGAAACTTGATTTTTTTTTTTTTTTAATGTTTCCTTTGAATTCATTTGTAAAGTCGATTATAATATTATACAAGATTTCAATATGAAATAAACATTCTGTTCAGAACAATGTTTTTCTTTTTGTTTCTTTTATTTTTTCACAACATATGGGCAGAAATGCACATCATTATACTATGGCAAGCAACAAGGAGCTAGGGAGTAGTTAATTCTCTTGCCTTTGAATGTTTCTGTTGAGGTCATCCAGATCTGAGCTAGTCATTTAGAAACATTTTGGAAATGTCAGAAGAGATTGTGACTTCTAGTCTGCAATCCCTCTCAATTGCAGCTAGAAAACGAATAACTCCGATGAATCACAGTGTAAAAGCATCTACCTCTTTATTGACTCTAAAGGGCATCTAGATAAAAATTAAGTATTGTAACTTTTTTAGGTATTCAAGGTGAGATAAATTGTCCCTTGCTTGTCCTTCTGTGATATCATTCAATAACAGAAATATAATTGTGGAATGTAGTTACTACTTTATATATGTGGGAGACAAGATATTTTATACACAGTATGGATCAAGTATTATTTCATACATCCCTATCAGAGACTTGGAGAGTAAAGATAATGGAAGTAGTCATGATCATGTTCATTTCATCTAACTTAAAGCATCTAATTAGTTTAACTTAGTCATTAAATTAACAGCTGAATTTTCTTGGAAATCAGTAGTGCCAGGTTGGAATCTCCAGGGTCTCATCTTAACATTGCTGAATAATTCTTTAGAAGTATCTCTTTTTCTGGTGGCTTTAAGAGAGCACAGGAGAAGAAGGTGTATGAGGTAATATACATTTTTTTATATACTATTAGGACTTAGTTTCATTTAAGTCCATGGCATCTATCTAGTCATACAGAATTTTCATGACTGTCTAAGCTTGAGGCTGTCTAAATGCATCAGTTGATTTTGTTAACTTGAACTGCCCTGAGAACTTCAGTCCTGGGACTTACACATGACCATTCTTGTGAGTTTAGCACTTATTTCCTACTAAAGCTCTTCTGTAAGTAATATTCAGGCATCTAATCTCTAACTACATCTAAAAAGTAATTTTCTAGAGGAATCTGAAGTGTTACATGAAGTTACCAGCAACTGTTGCATTAAAGATGACTGTTCAGGTTATTCATAGTGGAAATAATGGACCTTTAATGTAGGTTCTTCTTAGCTGGAAGGAAACCAAAGACACATCATTTCCACGACAGGAAGGTGCATACAAACCTAAGAAGTAGCATTTGTAAATACATAAATGCACATCTCTTGAAATAGAATCCCTATTCTGCCTGTAAAACAAGAGTCAAGTGAAGAAGAGCTGGAAAGCGAAATTCTTGCTCTGACCTGCGAGTTCACAACACGGAGAGAAAAGAGATACACATAGATTGGACCACAATTAATACTTTGCATTGACTCCTGATATTTATAGTAAACTTGTAGAAAACTCTCACAAGCTGATCTATTGGAGTCTCTGTGTCTTTGTGGGAAGATCTATCTAAATCAGGGGATCTTTCTCTACAGGCCTTTGGAAATATCTACTGATTTTCTAATCTCTTTGTAGAGAATATAGCTTTGGAAAATGCTGTTAACTCTCTCAAATCCTTCCTACCTATGAGGCTAAGTCTGTGAAAGAATTTTAAATTAATTTCCCCCTAGATCCCAACGTAAGACTCTCATTTTGGAGCCTAATGAGCAGAAAGTTGAATCTGAACTCATTAGTGCAGGAGGTCTTCTCAGAATTTTGGTGTTAACCAAGAGTTATTTTTTCAAGATACTGCCAGCAGCTCTTTCTCAGACTTATCAGCAATCTAGCTTTCTTCATAATAAATACGAAATTTTGATTACAATACAGACTGATTTAAAAAATAATACTGTGTTTACAGTACAACCAGGTAATATCTGTTCATAAAAAAGTTTCTAAAATTAGAGCATTTTAGTTATCACATTATTCATATAAGGACATGCTATCAGCAATGAAGACTGCCAGTGTCATAACTAGTATGAATAGAAATTTGTATCTTGTGCTTGTATTATGATAAACATCACTGTCATTAATAAATTCAGAACCTCTAGTTGCTATTATATTGTTTTCTATTTAAAATAAATTTCAAAATAATTTTAAAGGAGTATCCCTAATCAAGTTCATCAGAAGGAAATACTACACTTTTGAAACATCTGGCCACTAGGTTATGGAATTAATCTCACTAAAGGTAGATGTTTACATATGATCTATGATGATTATTTCACATAAGGATGTCTACAGCAAAGGGATCTATGATGGCATTCACTGACCAAAACATAAACTTCTAGTGTCATACAAAGCATTGTAGGGTACCTGTAATAACAACACAGTGTTTACATGACCGACAAAGGTAAACTGGTGATTGTTGCATACATTAGTCCATATTGGCACCTAAACCGAGCCTGCTTAATTGTATCTCCAAAACTGAACTAAATGAATGGTGCTTAGTAGTCTGCATGTCTGTAAATTAAATAAACAATGTTTTTTAAATATATATAAAGCGAGAAGCCTAGAAGCACAAGTTTTAATGGATCTGTCATTTCTGAATTCTTACTGCATGGAAAAAATGGAAGCTTGCTCTCCGTAAAAGTTGGAAATCAGTCTTCTATTGCGCCATTATTATGATCACAGCAGATGGAAGGCTTTATAACACAATTTGAATTAAATTTATTTTTTTTTATGATGACAAATAGAAAATAGAACAGGCTTGGAGAAGAGCTACTGAAATGACCAAAGAGACAAAGAGCTTGTCTCTTTTAAGAGGAACTTCAAAATTTAAATTGTTGAGTTCAGACAAATGTATCTGGGGAATAAGTGGCATATAAAACGTAAAGCTACTTAACCTTAGGAAGAATTTTGGCATAAGTACAAGTGTATGTAAATTGGACATGAATAAATGTGATCTCAAGACAAGCTTTTTTTTATCAGAATGAGCATCAGGACAGATGTCCAAGCAAAGTAGGGACTTAAAAAACCCCTTCTATCCCTTGTCTCTGTCCAAAGGTTCAAAAACAGAAGATGACGAATTTATGATTCAGATTATCAGCTGTAATTGGTTGTGGTAGCAGGCAATGAAATCCCGTGGCTGCCCTTTAATCAATAAATAAAAGAAGATCAGAGCTAGATTGATATATCCTGAGTAATCTCCTCCTAGGTTAAATAGAATATCCTCTAAGTAAAATGACTGTCCACGTAGGATAGCATTTGGTTTAAGTCTCCTCTGCGACCTTATGTAGCACCCTTGGAAATGCTAGGATGTGAAGTGTTTATTTTTTTAGTTTAGTTTAGTTTTATTTTCTCATTTGGAAGCAACTCAAATTATATGAGGGTTGTGCTGTAGCCCACTATAGTGATGTTTTGTAGCATGAAACAGATATGTGCTGCACACTTTGGGACTGATTCTGCTTCATACTGTACCTGAGGTCATAGTTCATGATGGTCTTTAGTTAATGAAGTTGTTTAAATTTCATTAAACTTATGAATCACATTTTATTTAATTACATTTAAATTTTAAGGCTCAGTTTCCCAGTGACCATGAGGTGAGTAATTCAAAACTTGGAGACATCATTTTTTTTCTTTGTGGATAATTGTCCGTATAGGAGCTCAGATGCTCTCTGCTAGAGACTGTGTTACTTTTGAGGACTCAGGGATGGAGGAAACGAAGCTTTATCCATACTTCTCCTGGGAACTGCCTGCTGTCATGAAGGATAACCTAAGCCTTCTCTTATCTTGGAAAGAGTCTTTTGGAACAACTCAAAACAAAGCAGATGGAGAAGTTAATAGAGAAGCTACGTGCTTGATTAAGGGTGCCCTACTTGAACTTGTTCCTTGGCTGTCTTTTATCCAGTTGTGTTGATATAACCTCTTGGGTTATTTCCCCTCTCTTGAGGTATACTTGAGAAATTTAGAAAGAGGTTTAGGAGACAGAGATTACCTGGTAACCACTGTAAATCTAGGGTGCTACAGAAAACATTCCTGAAAATAAAATACTATCAATAGTAATATTAACCTTCTTAGACTTCAAATTATGGTCCTTTCTTACCCATAACTAGCCCTACCAGCTCTCCTGGTAGAAGTAGATCATTCTAAGGAGTTTCATGAATGAGGTAGTGAGTACTTCTTCAGAAATACATGAGCTTCTCAACTGTAAGTGTTGATTTTCATTAGATTGCAGCATTTCATTTGATAATAGAAGTTTTTATGAACTGAGCTTTGTGGGTACCCTGACTTTGTTGTTTATGTGTTATTGTTTCCTCTGTGCAAAGGAGCAGCAATTTGCTCCTCTTTGTTTTCACAGCTCAATGTTTTGAACACAGCATATGCTAGAAATGTACTGTGATTCGAATTGGAGAAGGGCTGGAATGGGGAGTTTTGCCTTTCTCTCATGATCTGTTCTGTTCACATAACTTGCATGCAACTTACCATAAATAACAATGCACAGTGTTAGGTTCTGTTATCACTTTTCTGTCTTGTCAATTTTTTCATTTTAAATGCATAGTAATTATACATATACTTAAACAACGTATTTTTTGCATATTTTATTTTATATGCAATCTATCATTCAGTAAAAATCAGAGAATTAAAATAGTGAGTTAACAACACATATATTACTTTTATATTGGTATGAGGGTAGTAGAATTTCAACTTCAACAAGAGGGGTGAGAATTTTATCCTGTGCTGTGTGTACCAAACCAGATGTAAAATCAATATTGAACAGCTTTCAATAACTGTGTCATGACCAAAGAAGGAGGTGAACCAGTTTATAAGACATATTGCTGATAGAAAAATCTCAAATGCTTTTCTTTGTGAGAGGAATAAATAAAAGGAGGGAAGAAAAGAAAAATTCTGGATTTTGAATGAATAGAACTGATGAATGCATGAGGATGAAAAACAAGAGAAGAAACTTGTGATGAGGAAATGAGAGTATTATTGAAATAAAAAGTACAGAATTTTCTTATTAACAGCAGTGTGTCACTGGTCTAAATAAATGGCTGAAATGATTTGTGCAGGTGCCTGGATCACGTATACTACCACACACAGTATCAAAATACTGAACTGTATTAAATCTGTTGGTAAAGTTGATGTTGAAACATTGCTGTTGACATAAAACTCAGATATTTATAAAAAGGTTTTCTAAGGTTCATAGGCCTTATGAATAAACTTGATCAGAGTTATGGTTTTGCAAAGACGTAACAAAAAATTTTTAGTGCACAGTAAACTCCTCACCTACAGTGGAGATTTTCAACAAGACATTTAACTCCTCCTGAATCTTAGTGAGATTTTAGCTTCATACAGTCCCTATGCCTTGAAAATCTCGTTTCTGTAAATAAAATCAACACTGTAATATGTAGCTTCACTGCATCTCAGGTTTAAAGGGCAGCTTGTAATTAGCATTTAGAGCACGTGTACTGTGTCTTGAGGAATATGTTGTGTACAGCTTATAGATTTTGATTAATTTTATAAAACACTCTTTCATTTTGTGCCTCCATATGCTGTGAGTCATCTAAAGCTGGAGAAATTCCACATATATTGCATCTCTTGTCTGAAAGATGTAATAGAACTTACATGAAGAAGACACTAGCACCAGGGACTGAAAACTGGTAAAAGAATGTAATTACTAAGGAAAAGAGTTATAAAAGTCTAATTTGAGAATGATGTCTGAGGGAGTGTGGTTGGGGAAATATACATTGAATCTTTGCAAAAGAATGAAGACCAAATATGTAAGAGCAGGTTTAAAAACTACAGGTACTGTGTTCTCATTTAGATTTAGGATTTCATACTTTTGCTGTGAAGTACTTTTCTATTCCTCTGTTATTATTTCCTGAGTCCAAAAACACCCATGAAATAGAAGTTATGCCAAAAAGGATCTCTTATGAGGAGTTATCTCCCTTTTGTCAGTCCTACCTTTAGCTTCATTGCTCTCATCCACTGTTTCATTCCACTTGTCAGTTTCATCTGGGTTAGAAATAGGAAACAGTAGCAGAAGCAGTAGTTGTTGCTATGTGCTTTGAAGTCCTGACTTAATGGCACCTTGTCTCCATGCTTGGACTGCATGACCACTGTGAATGTCTTCTGACCTGATATATGTTCCTTTTGGAATCATCTATAATGATCTTTCTGTACAATTAAATAATAATAATAAATAAAAAAAAAAAAGCCTAATTCCAGAAGAGCATGGAGGGAAAAAAATTACTGCATTTTTTTTTGTATTTTTCTTTAAGCAATGTACAATGAACTTCCAGCTACCTTCTAGAGGATGTTCAACAACATACAGGATGCAGTTCATTATTATGTTAGTTATTCAAAGGGGAAAAGGCCCTAGATGATATCAGTGACCTATGCAAAAAAAAAAAAAAAGTAAAAAATAAAAAGTCTTTGACTTCACTTTCCAGCAGTTTTACCCAAGTTTTGTTTTAATGCTGATGCTGAACAAAAAAGGTCAGGTTCTTCATACTGTGAAGCTGACCAAGGTTGGAAATGTGTGAAAACAAATTCCTACTCAATAACATTATGGGGAGAAAATGCAGAAAAAGGCTAATAAACTTGCAAGTATATTGACTTAAATCTGAAATTTACTCTGGAATTCTCAGGAAGCTGTGAAAGACAGAAACTGTTTTTTAATTCTTTGGTCTCAAAGCTTGCTTCGTAAGGCCTTTTCTGGTGACAAGACTCTGACTGATAACTGCCCGTTACCCAGATGGGTGTTATGGTGCCTCATTGTCTCTGCTTACGGTTGTAAAGATAAGCAGAAATAGGGGCAAATAGTCTTTTCTGGTGGGGGGTACGGCTTGGAGAAGCTGACCACCACAAAAAGACAACAATGCTCCTGCATGGCAATGAAGGCAACATCCGCTGCTGGCTTATCTGTTGGGCCAGACAAGTCACACAAACAAAGAGAAAAGGAAAAAACACCTGAGAAATGGGGGATAAAAGGCCTTCACTGAACCAAGGGTTTTGATAGAGAAGAACTCGCAAAGAAAAAAAATCTTTGAGGAGAACTCCCGAAGACGGACCCTGAGGCCTGCTTGCTGCCATCTCCTACCCGAGACAAGTTCCTGAGATCAACGGACCCACTACATACCTCCCTGGATCCACGGTGGTGATTATATCTCTCTTGCTTTCTGTCAAGTCTCCTTGCTTTTTTATTTCTTTTCTATCGCTCACCTTCCCTTCCCCATATCCCTAAGCAACTAGTATTTGTAATAAACTGGTTGGGCTAACATTTGACCCGTTGTGTCTTAATCTCACGCCGGGTATACACATAATCAAAGAACCTCGTCTCCCTCCTTTATATTGGAGCGTGACAGAAGCTGATATATGGAATGAGGAATAAGAATATTACTGTTTTGTCTGGAGGTAAAAATATGCAAATATAATTCCTAATGTCTATATGTTTCAAAATAATTCTTTTTACAGACTTTGGTAAACTTTGTACCATATATGCTCAACTGTTTCACATGGAGAATATGATCAACACTGTATGTCTACAGGGAGAAGAACCATTTCCATTAGGTACAGTACATAGCATTGCAATTTTTTTTGAAATATGAAAGCATAGCCTAGGAACAAATAGTTACATTTAAAACAGAATAATCCTTTTGGTATATGTGAGAAAAAACATTTACTTCATGGTAGAGCTGTTTCCTGTATTTTCAAGAGAAAAAAGAAGTTCCTGCTTTATTGCGTTGTAACAATAATTTTTTCTTGGTCATGCCTTTTTCTTGCATTTGCATTTGAAAAGTGATTCCTCACTCCAGGACCTAGATTGCTTCATCTGACTGAGTAGCCTTCAAAATATGCACAAGTAAACTCCCTCTTTCCCTTGTAATACTTTTCGTTATCTCAATGTTAAATATCTTTCCATCACTCAGTCTACAGAGGTTACTAACATTTCCTCCAGAAACAAGCATCTTGTATATTTATTTCCATATTCTTATATTATATGAAGTCATATAATACTTTCTTGGTGTGCAGCAAGTGCCTCTAAAAGAAGACAATTTTTTTTTAAGTTTTCAGTGTAGATTTTTCCCAAAGAAACAGATATGACATGCATGGACCTTGTGAAAAAAATGTGTATGAAAGATGGAAATAATGATGGGTGAGAATGAGATTTGGTCTCAAATAGAGAGAAACCACAAAAGGCTAGTTTATCCTTAAAACAGAGTGCTAATATAAGACAAAGAAAGACTGCATGAACATCTTTGAAACAATCTTATGACAGCTAGTAGACATAAGTAACTCTTCCATTAAACTAAGATGGTTAAGATAGTTTTTGTACAACACGATCTGATTCTCACCACTCTATCAAGTTAAATTCAAAATCTTATATTCAGTGTTAACTTCTAGGAGATTAATGCTTCGAGGAGAAAACTAAATCATGTACAGCAAAATTTAAAAATAATGAGTTTTGTTTACTGAGTGTATTCCTTTTGAGAAGTTATCTTATTTTAGATGTACCAAGACAGGAAATTGTTGTAGAGCACTGATGAAATCTGGAACTTACAGACTTGCTTTAGCACCTCAAAAATCAATTCCTAAAGCTTCTCACTGGACCAAAACTATCTTTAAATGGATGTTACAGCTCCTATGCTTTGCTCTCTAGAGAAAACTTAGCTCTTGTGAACAAAAGTAAACATTAAATGATGCAAGAAGGGTTTTGACTCGTATCCTGTAGTAAGTGGAAGAGTCAAATTGAAGTTTTCTTACATGATAGTTTCAGGAATTTTAAAATTTGGCTAGACTGAGTGAGAAATAATCAAAATGCAGAAAGATTATGAGAATTATTTTAAGAGTAAACTTAAAAGCCAATCAATTTTGCTTTGCATACGCTGTCAAAAGAAATTTAGCCTTCTTGGCAATATCTTTCCTTTTTAACTTCTAAAATGAAATTCCAGGAAAATTGACCTGGTTGTACATAGGCTTTGATTGCATATTGTAATGGAAAATGGCTCTTTGGGAGTGTCCCTGAGCAGCTCTGGTAATGAGTTTATCCATGAAACATTTACTGAACAGGTAATGTCTGCTGAATTGAATTACCGTTCTTCCTGTATAACATACTGATCTTTAGATTCATTATTTCATTTGTTCACTTTCCTCTTTTATGGATAAAGTGAAACTAATCAAGGAATAAAAAGAGGCTAGAGCATTATATTGGCATGCAGTTTACGTTTCTTATTTGCAGATCTGCAAGCTTTTCAAAACTAAGGCAATAGAAAATTAGCTGTTCTATTGAAGGATGCTGGGAATTGCTCCCACTCCCACCAGGGAAAAGTTTTATCTTTTGAAACATAGCTTGACTTTAGTTTTTATTATAATTAACTCAGTTAATAGAATGAGAAAAAAATACCTGTCAAGAAATTAGCTGCAAGACCAGTCTGTTCATTAAAAAAAAAAGAAAAAGAAAAAGAAAAAAAATCATCCATTCTGTCTCTAAAATATATCACAAAGAGGAGAAGAGATTATAAAAGGAAAAAAATAAAGTGATTACTTTGATCTATTGTAAGTTGGTGTAGTAAATTTTACAAATGCTATACTTCAAGTCATTCTAACAATATAAAAAGCTGCATGTTGCTCATTCACCTAGATATATTATGAATATTTCAAATTTATCTTTTGTGGAAATTTATGACTTTATAACTTCTTATCTTTTTTCCATTGCCTTGAAAAAGTATAGCACTGAAATGATAGGAATGGATTTATCAAAAGTGATTAAAAAAGTAATCCTCACTCTAGCATAAATTTCCTCGCAACACCACTCCAGGATACTGTCTGTTGCTAACAGAGAATTCTTCTGATCTTTGCTTAACTGGGATTTTTGGTCTTACCTCTGATGCAAGCTTCCCCTCAAATTATTTGCTGTTGCTGCTACAGCTGGAGGCAAGTAATTGTGCTCTGTATGTGGTGCAAGAATAGTGAAAGTACAGCCTACACCCCTGACTTCTTTCAGACAGAGACCAAACATGAGGAGCCAAAGGGACAAAACATCACCTTGTGATAACAGCAGGGTTGGTTTATATGTAACTTAACAATCTTTCTATTTTCTTTTTCTTTTTTTTTTTTTTTTTTTTTCTTTTCTTTTCCACTAGCACCATGGGAAATGAGAATTTTAAAGAAAGGCTGCCAGTAGGTCATGGTTTTGGTATTTCTATGCTCCTGTGTAACCTATACAGAAATCATATCCAGGGAACGTTACGCAAAAAGGGTTGGTGTATTCTGGATAAAGGGTCCTAGAAAGAGACCTTAACTGAAATGCTCTATATCTTTAAAGGTAAACACTGGAAGATTGTCATGGACACCTTGGGATTGTCTATGATATTTTTTAAGAAAGTAGGCCAAATACCCACCTGAGAAGGCATATAAAGTCATGACACCACAGAGTAGAAATGTCTTCTTCAAAGCTTCAGTCAAACCTATTTTTATAATTATGGGTTAGCCATTTCATGAATTTGCTTATGAGGGAAGAGGGAAGTTAGGTCTTCCAACCAAACTTCAGTTTCTCATCACTTACTGAGGCAGCTGTTTCCCAGGTCCATTATGAAGAATGCACATACAGCAGATACACAGTTGCTTCCCTACGTGCATTTCTCTAGATAACCTGAGTTTGTTAAACTTTGATTTTGTTAGGGCTTTTCCCAAGTCTGTCACATGGCCTTTGGCCTTGGGCTGTATCTGCACTTTGGGCTGTGTCCTTCTAACCTTAAGTCCCATAGTTGCCTTTGCCAGTACAGACATACTATGAAAACACTTAGGAACATGAATATCACATAGTTATTCCTAATCATGAGAGTTCCAGAATCTGAGCTGTATCTGAGGCAACAAGGCTTGTTAAGGGCTTGGAGAATATTCTGCATGAGGTGAGACTGAAGGAACTGGGGCTGTTTAGTCTGGAGAAAAGGAGGCTGAGGGGAGACCTTATTGATCTCTTCCAGCATCTGAAAGTTGCTTACGGTGAGAGTGGGGTTGTTCTCTTCTCACTGGTGACAGGTGACAGGATGAGGGGAAATGTTCTTAAGTTGTGCCAGGGTAAGTTTAGGTTGGTTATCTGGAAACACTTCGTTGTAGAAAAGGTTGTTAAGCACTGGAATAGGCTCCCCAGGGAGGTGGTTGAGTCACTATCTCTGGATGTGTTTAAAAACAATTTGGATGTCGTGCTCAGGAACATGATTTAGCGGAGGGTTATTAGAGTTAGGGTAGTATGGTTTAGCGGTGGTTGGACTCAATGATCTTGAAGGTCTTTTTCAACATGAATGATTCTATGATTCTATGAGTTCAGCTGTGGTGAAAGTTTGTGGTGCTAGTTATTCTCTATAATGCCTTTTACCATTAAGACTAAAAACACACAGTAAAACACTTTTTTTTTTTTTTACATTTCTTTGAACTGACAGTTTAAGAATAAATGATTTGTTCAGGTTTATAATTCCCACACATATTTTCCAGAGATTGAAATGTACAACAGATACTTTACTGCTAGAAGTACTCCATTTTATCATCTAGCAGCCCGTACATTCGTTGACCTTCAGAACAGAGATGTACGTATCACTGATTTTTTGGTTCAGCAGTTCAAACAACAAAATAAGTCATTTTTGGGTCAACATGAAATGAAAATTTATCTAGTTCCTTCTCTGCTGTCTCTTGTGACTCAAACACAAAAATCATTTTGGATTGATGGAAATACCTTGTTTGACCTCAAATAACATGGGATAAATTTTATGCTACTTTTATAATGCAGAGGAAATGTGGGAGCAAAATCCTGAATTCACAGGGGAAACTCATTCATCCTTTTTCTTAAATTATTTATTTTATTGAATCCCAGTGTTTCCAGCAACTTTGGGGGAAATGGGATACAATTTAAATTTCCCCCTCTCTGATTTTAAATACAGATTTTCTATCTCTTCAGTATGCCTATTGGTGAATTTCATTTTTCTTGTTGAATCTGTTTCATGTTTTTTGTAAGTAATTGAGTATCCATTTTGACAAACAGGGAAATCCTGATTCTTCAGCATGCTGGATATGAGGTTTTACTGTAGTGGAGTGTAAGTCCTTTGAAGTTGTTGTTAAACCAATAGTGCAACCACTTCTGCTGGCTACAGGAACTTCAAAAATAGTTTATTCTTAGGAAGATTTAAATGCTTACTGGTACGAGTACTTTTTGCTACTATGAGGGAAATACCAAGCTGGATGCACACAGGATAGGGAATTAGAAGTCAGCCTTCTCTCCTCCAGCTAAAAGGGTCTTCATTGGTGAGTAGATGCTACTAGTGGCAGTACCACTTTGCAATATATAGTTCTCATGTGGCTGCTGTAGTGTGTTTTTAAAGTCATGAACCTTATGTTGTTTTGTCTAATTGACACTGTCTGTCTAAGACTGAAATCACAGTTTCAGCTGCTCCAAAATTCATCTTCTAGTGAAAAGACATAAGAGTAATGACTACTGATTCTAATTCAGAGCTCTTCATAGACTGAACTTAATAATTAGGACCATTTCAAAGGTTATACAGGATACATTGAGACCTGTTTGAATCCTTATGAAGAGGCTATATAGGAAAATGTCAGTGTGTGCAGGCTGAGAAATTTCTCTATGTAGTGAGTAACCATGAGAATTAAAAACATTCCAGTTTCAGTCTTGATAGACAGTCATACTTTATGAATAGAAATAATAAATGTGATTAGAAAAAGTTTATAATCATTTTGAACAATGTAACAAAATATCAAAAATAAAAAAGACAAAGAATTTCAAAGTTTGTGTCAGATGAAAAATCTCCAAACTGTTGACAGTTTGACAGCCATTTTTAGATGTCCCTGCAACGATACTGCAGTTCTTTTAAAGGTACACTCAGAAAAGGTTGAGTCTTCTTATTATGTTACTTAAAATATTGGAAAGATTTTGAAGATGACAGATAATAACTTTCTGAACACTGATTTTACATTATGCAACTGGATTTACTATAATTTTAGAAGAATACATGGTCAACACACACAGGTCTGAAAATAGCTATATGGGCTACTGAGTCTTCTCACTAACTTTCATATCAAATAATGAAATTATATTACTGACTACTGAGTATATGTCCAGAGAACATATACTTCATACAACCTTATATCTTTTATATGAGAATGCCTTCAAACACTCTGATAATAAATAAAGATTATAGGAGTAACAGATATTAGCAGGCCATCAGAACAACTAAATCTTGGAGACCACAATATCGTCCACGCTTCAGAAAAAAGCAGAAATACCAATGGTCCGTACCTATCTGACTTGAGGAAAAAAATTAACCCTGATCCCAAATTTGATAGTTTATCTCTGAGAATGTAAAGAGGACTACAGATCTACGTAGCAACAACTACAGAATGGACTGGGTTTTAGATACCTATTTTTAGACACCTACCACTTAGAAGTTAACAGTTCCTGGTGTTTTATAATCTATCATAGGCTGATAAGAAGTGTGCACTACAAGTGACTGTAAAAGAAATATTTGCTCTTAGCTCAGATATAAGCATCAGTACCACAGGTGTCCAGCTATGCCTGATGTACTACATCCACTTTAGTTAAGCTTAAGGTACTACTCATGGACACAGGATGTCCACCTACAGTGCCTGTCAGGAACAACTGTGTCATTGTTTTTACAGATTCTTTTCATTGTAAGCGTCCTGTCTTTGTCAATTTTGCTATCTTTATTTTGCCTTATTGGGGTATAGCAGCCTATCAAGACAATGAAAGAGTATGTTTTATGGGGCATTCATTCTGAGAAACCCAAAGTTAATCCAAAAAAAGAAAAACTGAAGTGGAAGAGAAAAAAAGAGAAAGAATGTTGAAGTCAACTGCGTATAACGTCCTATCATATGATTTAAGATTATAGATATAATAGTCTTGAAGCACAAAATGTACCATTTTGCTTTATTGCTGAGAAACTCCAAATTTATCCACTCTAGAGTTTAAAAAGTCAATCTTTTAATGAAAAAGAAGCCCTGCTGGTGTTATATTATATTCCCCATTTCTGTAGAGTTATATGCCAAGCTATTTTATTAATCTGAGAATGTAATACAACATTATTTAAAATTTTGGAATCTTACTTTATTAAACCTAATATTCAGAGGTTACTGGGGAATGAGAATGCAATTTTTTCAACTGCCTTTATAGCAAGGGTAATGTTAATTTTAACTCCCTTCTTAATTCTTGCTTAACCAGAACCCTGTGCCAATCAAGGGAAACTCATTAATCCAGTTAACAAGCATAACAACAGTTTTTCTTGTGGAATCAAGAAGGCAGAACTCTGCTACACAATGTCTTCTACCTTTTCTTGTGCAGTTTATAGCTCTGCTTGCTATAATATTTTATTGTATTAATTTTATAAGTAGTTTCTCAGGGTCTGATTCTACCCCAGTGTACAACGGTGAAGAGAAATTCTGTGTTGGGCCTGAATTTTTTTGGGCACAGATAATATTCTTTCAACCAGTAAAAAAGCATGACACAAAGCAAAACATTTAGAGAAAATAAGTATATATTCTGTCTCCTAAAACATCAGCCAGCTGTTTTGGCCAGTCTGATATGAATGAGGATTATCCATTTTTTAGAGAGGTGATATTTTTTTAATACCCTACAGGTACCTAAGAGATGAGCCTCTGCTACTGTGATGACTGATCGTCATCCAGGTAAAGAGTTTTAACTGGAAACTGTAACTCAGGAAGAAGAAAGAATATTTTAAAGTAACTGCAAATATAAAGCTTCAGTTCCATTGGTTTTCAGTCAGGTATATGTTGCCTTATACAGAAGTTAACATTTTTCCTATGTGATAATTTCTAGAAGAATTGTATCCAGTCTTTCCATTCTATGTAGAATCTCCACAGATGCACTATTTATAGTCTGAAGAACATATTTTATCATGGCAAGCAAGAAATTCTCAGACACAACAGATAAGTATTCTCTAACATGACCATTACATGAAAACATTGTGTTAGTTAACTGAAAGTTTAAAGAAAATATGCCTGCAGTGGTTGACATTAGTGATTTCCACCATCAATGACATAACGGTTGCTTAATACTGAATGCCAGCTGTAAATAAACTATTGCAAATATTGGATCAGCATTTTATAGATTTGAATATTCATAGGGTTTTTTATGTTTAGTTCCAGGTTGTTGTTTTTTTTTTTTTCTTTCCCAAAATCTGTTTGAATAATGGAGTTAGACCGTCAGCAAAACAAATTTTAAAGATACAAAATACCATACTGAAGTTCACATGTATATATACTCATGCCTTGAGTACATAAACATTCACCAAACAGGGAAAATTAAAGAAAGTCACATGCTTTATGAGACCAATTACAATGTACCAACACAGATCATGTTGCTAGTATTGCGTTATCAAAAGCTCACAGGGAGCTATTTAGGATCAATCCACAGTGAAATATATTCACCAGAAGTGGTCAGATGATTTTGATTAACAAATAAACTAGAAAGTAAATTTGCTAGCAGATATTCAGCAAGCAGAAAATGAGGTTACATTCAGGAGATGAATTATTCATTGTGAATTATTTGCTCAGTTCCAATAATTACAGCAGGGAAAAAATAATTAATGTTACAGCAAATACTTTAATTTTTATAATAAAAAGATTGATAATTGAAATGAGCCTCAAAAAGAGATTTCTAAATGGAAGAAAGAATGGGACATGATCAAGAATAATTTGAATCCTTAACCTGAATATAATTTACACCACTGAGTAATTCTACACAGATTTAATGCCACAGAGATACAGATGTAGTATAGCACTTGGAAATTTAAATAGTTTCTTATTTGCCTTCCTTTGCATTCTGTTTATGAGCAATGTACTTTCTTAACCACAGTTCACAGATATATTCATGGGATAATATTCTCATTAGGCACAGTTTTAATTCTCATTATTTTATTCCAATAATTTTGTAGACATTTTTTTTTTCACTTCTTGAAGTCAATTCCTTCATCTGTACTGAAGGGAGGGAATGTCAGCAATGATGTAACCACAAAATAAAGTTTAAAACCACAAAAATGAAAATTTAGATCATAGTGAAGACTCTCAAGAGCCTGTTAATGGGATATCTTTGTACTGGTATGGAAGGAAGTCTTATTCAATATTAAAAGAATATCATGAAAGACAAGGACAGAAAAAAAGTCCATCATCTCAGCCACATTCTATACTGCTAAATCATTTAGAAGAATAAATAGAATAAATAGATTGCGGTAGAGAAAAGTACGTCCATGTGGAAAAAGTTTATAGCAGGAAAAAATACTTAAGTGAAAGATACTTTAATAATTAAAACAACAGTCCTTCAGAAAACTTGTTCTGTTATTTATCAGAAAACAAATGTGCTGAGGGATTTATTGAATGAAAATCTACTTTTCCATCAAAATTGAAGTTTCCATAGGAGAGTAAGACAATTAATTTTTTCATGCTTTTCTGGTAATGAAAGAGTTTTCAGTTTTGATATTTGATATTTGACAGAAATGGTAAAAAAAAAAAAATAGATGTTTTAGGAGAACTGAAATGATAGTACAACTTGTTTGGCTTGGTTCTGCTGATTTTTTTATCAAGTGCCAAATCTTTTCTTGAGCAGGTCTAATAGGATCACCTGATAATTTCAGTAGGGTTTTAAACAACTGAAGATGAATTTTCTTTTTTTCCGTTTTGAGAAGGCTGACTGAAGGGCTACATTCATTTTCCTCTACTGCTTTGCTTAACTAACAGTGCTTCGATGTCACAAGATGTTACTGAACTCATAATTTTAAACCATGTTCCAGAAATGCTTTGTGAAAACATGGGTTAATATCAGAGTACAGCTGCATTAGAGTTGAGCAACTGTTTTGCAGTTATGACTCAACAGGGTGAAAGTCAAGAGCAACACCTGTCAAAATGTGTATACTGAGAGCTGTGCCAACAACACAGTGATAATAGTGGGATTAGAGATCCACTGTGCTGAGAATCCTAGCAATACACAGCAAGGATGTCCTTGCCCCCCAAAATTTTTCTGCTATTATATAATCCAAAACCAGGGCATCACCTCAGAATGAGGAGGCTGAGGAATGGAAGGCAAGGATAAGAGCTCACAGTTGTAGCCACACAAAGCGCTTGCACATCTCATTTCATAGGCTTATATTTAAAAAGTGACAAATATATAAAAAATGAAGGACCTTAAGTATGTCAGTATCCCTATTGGCTACCTGCCTAAATGTTAGTACAAGTACCTATTAACACAGCCTGAATTCAAAGAGAGGCAAAAAAGCTTCTTGAATTCAGAATTCAAACAAATGCTAAGCAATAAGACTCTTTGCAGACTCTCTTTACTTCTTCCCAGGGAAGTTCTGGCCCTTGGGTCTATCCGAATTTAGAATATTATGAGCCTTTTTTACTTTTTCCTCTTTTTTTTTTTTTTTTGTTGTTGGTATATTTCCTGATTTCTCTCCCTCGTGGAGTAATTAGCCTCATCTGAGTCCTGGTACAGTTTCCCACGGCAGACCTCCACAGCAGTCTCTGCAGTAGGTCAGAAATCTATTGAAGTCTCCTGCTTCTGTGGTTTTCATTTAACCCTTTTCTTTGCTGCAGGCACCAGGAGGAATCAGAAGCACGGGTGCTAATTCCACCCATCACAGCTATTTGCGGAACCGCAGATGTGATGTTTTAATCCTCTGAGCCTCATTTGTGGGATATGCAACATGGAGATTCAGGTTTTTGATCTGAAAGTAGCATTTTTGGGCTCAGCAGGTTTTTCAGTCATTTGCTTTTCCTCCTCTGCCAGCCTCCTCTGTTAGCAGTGTGTGCCTTGCTTGATTCCCTCTACACTTTTTACCAGCATGATGAAAATATCTCTGCCTGGCTACCACATTTTACCTTTTCACATCTTTTTTCATTTTATTTTATTTTATTTTATTTTATTTTATTTTATTTTATTTTATTTTATTTTATTTTATTTTATTGTATTTCATTGTATTTTTGTGCAATTTTGCCGAGGCAACTATTAAATCCCTAATTGGCAGTGCGACATCTTTCAAAGCATAAGGGAGTACCACATACAAAACATCAGTGTTTCTATAATATTTTGGAATTGCAAGTAATGCATTAACGCATGAACCTTGACGCCATTAGGTGCTACAACTCATCCCTTCGATTTTCCTTAAAATGTACAGCTTGGAAAGGGAGAGTTTTCAATCAGGGAGCCACAGATTTCATTAGTGTTCTCATTACAGTTCATACTATTTATTTATGGAGTGCTCAGAAGCACGGTGGATGCTGTAAGGCTCAGCAGACCTTAGGAGCAAGCATTAGATATGACAGGGCAAGTGAGACCTGAACAATAGGTGAATCAGGCAATTGCTTTCTGTATTAATTGGATCTGAGAGAGAACTGAAGGGGGAATTAAAACAAAAAAACCCACAACACACCACTAGTCGAGTTCCTCTAAAACTTCCATTGACTTTAATGGCACTGAGGTCTTAAGCATAGCCTCACTCTCTTTGAGAAGCGATGACAATAAAACTATGTAAAACCTCCTGCTTATTTTTTTTCTTCCAGTAAGATTTCTGTGTCAGCTCCCCAAGTGTCCCCAGTGGGGAAAGCTTGAGTTTCCCTTTTGGGGGATTACTGATACCTAGCTAGTGATAATAAAAGCAATTTGGGTCTGTAAACCCTCCCAGGAACACCAGAGCCTGAACTGCGTGTTATGCAGTGCAGCTCTGCCTGTCAGAAGTGCCTGCACAGAGCACGCTGACTGATCAGGGGCTGTTCGATTCTTCAATTAAAATGTGAGCTGTCTCTTTTATAGGTCTGTGTTTTGTCTCCATTCCTTATTGCGGCATTCTACGTGATGCAGGTTATTTTAACACTTGCTTTTCAGCATTCTGTTATATATTGAGGAGGTTTTTTTGTCCTCTGGGAGATGTGCTCTGTTGTTTTGATTGATTTTCACTCTTTTTATTACCTGCAAAATACTAGATTCTGAAAGTAATAGCAACCATCATTAAATAGTATAGGAAATAAAAGATACTTCAGTTGTCTTAAGGCGGTTTCAATCTCCTTTCTGCTTTCTACAGAGGCACATAGGTTTGTCTCTGGCTTAGCAAAAAAACCCTTTCTTCTGTGTAGAGAATTTTGTCCTTTATAGGCAAGCTTGAAAGGCTATACATTGTTTGAAGAGAATAAGAAAAATAAGTTGAGCTCCAAGAGTCTGCTTTATTCTGCCCACTACATTTATTCCTGCTGTTAGCAGGATTAAAATTTACTACTAGAGAGAGGCATAAATAAAGATGTTCTTGAAAATGTATGCAAATGTTAACACACCTTTCAAAACCTCATTTGGCAGTTCAGATGCCTAAGTGCCTGAGCTAGAAACTACTGTAAAATTGAGAGCAGGGTGGAGAAAATGCATACAAAGTGTACAAAGGGAGAACAGGGCTCAAAATTGGGTCCATAGGGATCCAGTCCATGACAGCTTCCTATAGGCTGTGCAACATTATGTCTGCTTTGGTTATTTTTATGAACAAGTATTTGTCCTTCCAGGGTAGTCAAGATTTCCTGGCTGGGATCATCTGGGTCACCATTTTCCATGCCCAGTTCTGGGGAAGGATGTTAACTGAGGGCTGGCTATAGAATTTCAGTTTGGAGTGCCCCAAAAAATCAATAACATACATCTGTACTCAACACCAGGATTTTCAGGGTGGATAATTTAATATGGCTCTGATACCTTTCTGTACAAATAACCCAGCTGTGATTGTCTGAAAATTGCCTGACCTGTCAGGCCTAGGCACTCAGTATTGTTGGGAACAGATTTTCCAGTCATCACCTTAAATCCCCAGAGTGCTGTATGTGCCTTCATCACACAGAAATGAGACGGGCACAGGTGGGCTCTGCTTCTGGTTTTACTGGGAAACTCAGACAGGACTGAGAAAATGGTGTGTTGGCTGATGCGCCCTATTAAACAGCTGCTTGATCTCTTTCCTGGGCACCTCCTGCTATTAAGTGCTGGTGTGATTTAAAGCAGCGCGTGGACAGCTCAAACACAGGCCAAGGGAATGCCTCTCGCAGAGCAGCAGACCTTTTGCATGCCAGCCTCAGCCTGTGCAATTTGACTGCACCTGAGGAGTGACCCTTTGAATGGCAGGAGCAATGACCCAAACCTGGCTTGAAATAGATCTACGTCTGGTTTTAATCCTCTCATTATTTCGTGCCAGAGTGATTTCTCATCAGAGGTCCCAACCTGTGAAAAGTGTAGCTAGTTAGCATATATTTCATTCTTCCTTATGTGTTTATTTGCATTGTTTTCCAGGCATGTGAATGAATGATGTGAGTAATGTGATTTGAATGCTTCGGTGACCGGGTCTTTTAAATAGAACCAAGAGAGGATTGATCAGTGTCACGAAAGAGCCAAAGAATCCCTTAAGCAGCAGCTCACATAACTGCAGATTGCATAATTCAAAGCTGTCCTGGGGCATCTTTAAATGATGCATAGATTTTGTTTTCTTTATGTTTTTGAGAGGAGAAAGTCAGATGAAAGTTTTGCATCAGCGACAGTGTCACTGGGAGATATTAGGTGCTTTCTTTAGCTTAGAGAAGAGAAGACACTGGGGAGACCTCGTTGTGGCTTTCCAGTGCTTGAAGAGAGCTTATAAGCAGAAGGGGGACTGACTTTTTACACGGTTTGATAGTGATAGGACAAGG
The DNA here is from genome assembly GCA_036925125.1 of Oreortyx pictus. Classification (NCBI taxonomy): domain Eukaryota; kingdom Metazoa; phylum Chordata; class Aves; order Galliformes; family Odontophoridae; genus Oreortyx; species Oreortyx pictus. The sequence goes on from JAUPFR010000001.1 coordinate 29,920,651, forward strand.
GGGAATGGCTTTAAAGTAAATGAGGGGAAAATTAGGTTAGAAGTTAGGAAGAAATTCTTTACTCAGAGAATGATGAGGCACTGGCACAGTCTGCCCTGAGAAGCTGTGGCTGCCTCATCCCTGAAGGTGTACAAGAGCAGGTTGGATGGGGCTCTGGGCAGTCTGGTCTGGGGAGTGGCAGCCCTGCCCACCCACCCCATCTTTAATATCCCCTCCAATCTAAGCCATTCTCATTCTTTGCAAGAGAAGTTGCCTTGCCAGCTGCTTGCTGAGAACAAGGGGGAAATTAGTTCAGCTCCTTTCAAAGAGATGCTGTCTGAGTGATGCTCGTTCCCTCGTTAATTAAGATACGTCTTGAAAAGGAAACACGGGGAGACAAGTTCGAGCCTTTCGAAGTCACTATTAGGCATTGTTAGCGGGGACAGAGAGAGCATTCCTGGCTTGGCTTGGGAGGGGATTTGCAAAGCAAATTGTGGTATGGTGCAAAGGGTTCTGCTGGGGACACACAGAATGCTGCTCTGTGTAACAAAATCACAGCATTGGGCATCGGATGCTTCGAGGCAGAAGGTACCGGGAAGAAATCCACGCTAATGATTTTGTTTGTTCAGGACATTTGAATTTTTAAAATCTGCAAATAAAGACAACATAATTAGTTAACAACAAACTGCATTTGTTTAGCCCGCAAGACTGAAGAACAGGCATCATTAAAATAGCACCTGTGGGTTGTTTTTTTTTTTTTTTTTTTAATTACCGCATTTTGGAGATGGAGGTATACATTTTAATTTTCCGCCTTTTAAAACCGAAGTCAAAGTTTAACAAGTTGATGTTTATGAGAGAGGAGATGTTAATTTCTCGCTCGAGCCCCTCCCGAACGGCTCCGGCTGTACGAGTTGAACCACTAGGTGGCACAGCCCCCTTACAGATCGCTGCCCGGAGCTCCGGTGCTGCCCGGGGCTGGGTGTGCCGCAATCACAGCTCACAGAAATGTATAAACAAGCCGGAGAAGCGGCCAGCATGAGAAATTACGATGGAGGCAAGAAGACCTTTCAGGTATCGGTCTTGAATCCCGCTGGCAAATCGGGGTGGAGGCCTTGATGTGGAAGAGAAATAAATGATTCTTGTAAGTGGCTGTGTTCAGTGAAGGGGTGGATGAAGGGAGAGGTGTCTGAGTGATCTTGCACCACTGTCCTAAGATATCATATCTTGCGTATGTGTGACTGGCAATACGGTATTCAATCACTGACTTGCTTGCAGTTTTCTTTGCAGTCGGCTTAGAGATATCGTAGGAGTTGATAAACCTGTGAATAAGACAGATGGGGCAAAAAAACAAACAACAACAACAACAAATCCCACTAAGCAATATGCATAGCATCTTCTTTTATTTTTTTGGCACGGTACCACTGCAGCAAAATGATGCTGATCGGTTCTTGAATGCCCCTTCAGTAATCACTCTGGGGCAGGGACTGGCTTTGTGTTTAGGACAGCAGTGAGTGTGCTGGCAGTGCTTGAACAGCACATGGCAATTCAAATAGTCGAATTCTAAGCACACTGAAGTGATACGCTGCCAACGTTTTAACATAGGAGATCCCACAAAATTACACTCCGTAACTTGTAATAAAATCCATTTTCCAAAACAGAGTGCATTTAAAGAGAGGAGGGGATGGAAAACACACCTGCTTGTTTATCCATATAGAAAAAAACCCCACCATCCCTTCAAAGCGTGGGAAGCACCTTTGGAAGCTGGTGAGGAAAGTCACATTGACCACTATAAGGGGCTGCACTGAGGGGAGCTGCTGGTCCCTGAGGAGGATCCCTTTAAAGCAAAGTCTCACCCATATCTCCTTGGATACAGTGGATTTCTGGATGGACACAGACATCTCTGCATCTCTGTGCTGCCTTATGGCAGTTTGTGAGAAGGGAAGGATTGAGGCAAACTTCTAGTCCCCTGTAACAGGTGCAGTGTCCCTGGGGGGAGCTCACAGCAGAAGCGGAGTGAAGAGGCTGTCAGGCAGAATCTCGGAGAGAGTATTTGCATAGCAAATTGGGAAGGTGATTGAGGCACTGGTAAGCACTTTGTCTTCCTAGGGGTTGGGGCTCACTGCCAGATTGAGCTGCCTGGAGTGTGTGTATCTGTCTTTCCCAAAACAAGTAATAGGATATCACACGCTGTTGCTTAGTTTCAGTCAGTACCTCATTTCAGCCCTATTTCCTGATCCCAAATGCAGTACTACACATGTGTGAGGTCATTCAGTCAGGATCCTGAAACCAAACCTTTTCCTCTTCTTCCTCAGACTCAGTAAAAAAAAATGGGCTCAGTGCAGCTAAGGGGATGATGTGAGTGACTGGAGCACAAGGACTGAGCCTGGTGTGTGTGCACTCACACACTGTAAAACCTGCCTGTTTCCAGGGCATAAGGCACCCCGATGTGAGTTCAGTTTTCACTCTTGAAACCTTCTTACTGGGCAACTGAAGAGGACAAGATTCCATGGGTCAGCAAATGAAAAAATTTCATTGTTTCAAGGCACTGGGATTAGTGTACAAACATGGGAGAAGTTGCTTTTGGATTTCAAGCCTTCATAAGATTTGTACTCTGTGTGTGGGCTATTTTTCTTTTCTGTTTCTATTCTGTTTCATTTTCTTTTTCTTCTTACAGTAGCTGTTTCAGGTAGACTATGTATTAAATATTTCATGCTACACTGTGGATGCATCACGGGTGCTTAGACAACACAGCAAGAGCTCATCAGGCCATTCCTTGCAGAAAGAGTGCCTCCATGTCCAGAAGTGGAGTGAATGCCAGCAGTCACCGAAAACCACTCCAAACATGCTCAGATACACAGAACAGTTGACTTCCGGAGGGATCTCTTCAGGTCATCTAGTTCAAACCCAGGCTCAAGCAAGGACATCTAGAACCCAGGTATCCCAAGACCAGCCTCCATTACTGCAGAAGCAAGACTACAGTCCACATCAGCTGGTAGAGTGAAGACTCATATTGTAAAGTGCTGTTTTAGCATACAGTACTTGGTTTATGCTCCCTCCTGAATTGCTTTAAGCAGTTATATTTACTTAATATATGCACCGGTCATCTGACATTTGAACAACTTTCAGAATTTGGACAGCACCATCAAAACCATATACAGTGGTTTAGCATCACCATTGGTTGTTAGTGATTGCTTAGACAAAGCAGAAAGCAAACTTAAGGATCACAATTAAGAATATCAGGATAACTGGAATGTTTTTCATTTAGTGACATCAGACAGGTGCATGAGCTGTTTGTCTTCAAAATATACATTCTTTTACTAGTTGTTTTTACAACTGACTTTTTTTTATTTGCATAATGATGTGACATTCACTTTAAAGTAGTAAAGTAGTGGCATTTCACTGTGTACAGCTCCTTGTTTTCACAACATAATTTATCGCTTTGCAATTGCGGCATTTTTTTTCCCTGTGAGTATAGGAATTGAGCCCATATTTCTTGATCATGAAGGAAAACTATACTAGGCATTGCAAAAGAGTTAGGCATAGATCAATCAGGAATTAACAGGTTAGTTAATTTCAAGTGACTGAGCTTTAAACAGCATTTGGATTATCCCATGTAAATGCACCTCACGCTGTAAATCACAGTGGTAAAACACAGTGATTCCTGAGGGTATATCAATCGCAAACCTTCCCTAATGATTTTAGAATCTCCCAAATGAATTGGCATATTGACAGAACTCTGTCCACAGTGGGGAATATTTGTAGTTCAACAGCTATAAATCCTAGAAGGGTTGAATAATCTTACACTAAACCAACTCCGTGAATGTTGCACACATTCGCTGCACATTATCCAACCATATTAGCTTATTTAATAGCTCTCACAGAGAAGTGCTATCTGTCACTGCTGTCTCCATCGGCAGGTTCGCAACAAGAGGATGTGCATCTTGGGAGGCAGTAAGGATGTTCATCCCACCTCATTCACAGACAACATATCAATCAGTTGTGTAAGCACCTGACTACACACTGAGGATGAAGCTCCTCCTCTGATGAGTACAGAAGGCATCAGTTTAGTATAGACATGTGGTCAATTTCCTGCTTCTTGATGATTCACCTTTTCTGACTGCATGAATTGTTTCATTTTTAACCCAGGTCCTTGCACTAAACATTTTTTTGGAGGAGGATGAAAGAAATCCAGTATATATTGACAGTTATTAGTTTATCCCATCGCCAACAACTTGTGTACAAATAACTATATCAGAAGTATTGTTGAAGTGAAAGTGCCCTGATCTTGATGGGAAAACAATAGATTTTTGCTGGAGGTAGAGGTTCTCAAAGTTCAGCGTTCAGCTGTAGTGACAAGTGATGAGAGATTTAAAAGCAACATCTTTCATGGTGTGAGTACATGTTACATGCTGCGTATGGCTGCAAGAGAACATTTCCTCTAATGAAATTACATACATAATTAATACTATGGACTTCATTATGCAAGAACAGTGGTGTAGTTTTGAACTATTCTAGACATCTGTCTAAACAAATCAACTATAAGTATTGGTGATCTACACTAAAGAATCATCTTGAAATCTGAATGTAAGTTTTCTGTTACAAAAGATATCCTTTTGCTGCTTTTAACTTGAACTCATGGAGAGTGAATTAATGCTGTAATGGCATCATCAGACTTCCCTGCACTGTAATTACAAAGATTTGGTATGGGTATATCCTTTTTCTAAACAATGTCACATCATTTTATTCTGATCCCTGATCCCACTTTCAATATATCTAGGATTACAGTAGTGAACAGTACATAAAGCAAACATTCCCTGCAATCAATACTATAAAGGCCTGTCTGAGTCAGCTGCAAGTGCATTTTAGAAACTGCCTCTTTTTAAATCACGGCATGGTATTGGAGATCAAAACAAGGCACTGAAGGTGCTAGTCCCTGTATTTACATCTCAGAATTTCACAAAAGGGCATTTACAATGGAAGACCCAGCAAAACCACACATACACTGCACTAGAAGAGAAATGACAAAGTCTGTTTATTCGTCCTTGGGTTTTAATGACATGACCCGAATTTCAGTGAAGTTACTGAAGAGACTCTGACTGATTATAACAGACTTTGGATAGGACATATATTAAAATAAACAGAAATGAAAAATATCTCTCTTCTCAACTATACATACCAAGTCCTTAAGTTGTTGAAATTTAAGATTGTGGTTGAATTACTCAATATTCTGGGAATGTACTAGCAGTTTTTGTTCTGTCTGTCATTTTTTGGTCACCACTCTTTGACTCTTTGGCATGGTCTATCATTTACATATTACCATTAAAAATAGAGAAGATATCTTGCTCTTACCTATCCTATCCAGATTTTTTTTTTATCCAGACTTTTTTTTTTTTCAATTAATGCATAATACTAAGTGATAAAATCTGATTGTCTTGTGAAATTTTTAATCTCTAATGACACAAATCTCTGACACAAGTCTCAAACTTGGTACTAAATAGAAAATAAAAACCATATGAATCGATTAAAAAAAAAAGTGAACAATCCCTAAAACCAGCATAGAGAACTCCACTGAGGATGCACGTCCCAGTGCTGGAGATGACTGCTTACCATAAAACACTGAGGTATGCATAAAGTTCTCATATTATCTACCCCTATTCAAAAGTATGAAACTTCGTCTGCTGGGAAAAGTTTTCATTTCAAGCTGTGCATTGCAAAGCTGAAATCTCAACCTTATTTTTGGCTATGGGAATATCAGAAAACATTTGATAGAGTAATATAATCTAGCCTTCCTTGACATCTTCTCTAGAAGTGTTAATTTGCATACCTAGTACTCCCAGTATAATTCCCTCTGGGCTGGGCTTCCCAATGCACCAACAGTCCCATGGCATATTACTTTGAGCAGTGTTCTTCACTTGTGGTGTAACCCAGAGGATATAGCATAGTGGAGGATCCCAGAACATAAAAGAACAGGGGCATTGATACTAAAACTCTCATAAGGAACATCAGGAGCTCAGACAAATGCAGATTTATATCTCTGCCACTCAGAGAGAAATACTTCAGTTTGGGATGGTGCCCTGAAATATTTTCAGACTTCCTTCTCAAGGAAACAAAGCTTTTGTGATTGTCTTTATTGCCTGTCTACCCCATTCGTCTTTCAGTCATTTCTCCCAGGACAGTCACTTTTGAACTTTTTTTGGCAATATTGATCTGAGTACTTTAAATAAATAAAGACCCTAAATATTTCTTGAACATAGTCAGCCAGGTAGATAGGGGGAGTCTAAACCATTGCCTCACAGAGGGAATAGTTATGCACGCTCTTTCACGATGAGGATGCCCAGTACTAAATGTAAGGCTCAGCACCAGCTACGTGTAGCCTGCCCTCTACCCAGAAAGACAAAATCTGTAGACAAGTAAACATACTGAAAGGACAAAGTAGGTAAAATTCTAGGAGAATCTAATGGGGTCATTATGAATGTACACTGGACATATGTGATGCTGTTAAAGACTCTGAAAGAGCACGCAACACGCTTGTATCAAACTGAAACATATGTGATCCTCATCTTACAAGTATAAATACCTATATCCAACTGAATTCTCAATCAGCCTCAGCTCTCTGCACTCCCTTTTTAATCAGTGAAAGCCGTAGATCCTTCTCATGAGTGATTTATGTCTTAGACATTTGTTTTCCTAATGGAAAATTGGATACCTTCAGCACTCTTGTCAGGCATTTAGAAAACTCTCAGTAAACTTCAGTTATTTCTGTATCCAAGGTAATGGTTCTCTTCTTCATTCAGAATGTGGTGAAAATTACAAAATGCTGAACTTCTAACAAGAACCACTTTAGGTTCTGAATGATATCCTTTGAGGTTCAGAGAAGGATCTCAATTTTACGTAACAACAAACTAGCTGTAATTGATTGGTATCAGCAGAAGCAGATAGACAGGCAGCACAAACGTGGAAAATAACTGAATAATAGCAACAATATCTACAATTCCAGGAGAGAGACAATATCTCATAAAAATTGATGTGAGATGTTTGAGGAGATGCAGTCACCTTGCTCAGACATGAATCTATACAGGCACTGCTGCCTTGTACCACTTTCACAAGAGATGCAGTACGTTATCACTTCTGACCTATATCTGAACAAGTGGGATATACCCCATGAATGATAGTTCCACATGAGAAGAACATAAGTTATCTTGGCATTTATTTCTACATTTGTTGTCAGACCAGCTAAATTTGTTACCAGTCACAGATCCAGACAGCCTGGATTTTAGTATCTGCTAGGCACTGCAAAAGCACTGGTTCCTCCCTTAAACAGCCTTGCAGAAATCCTCTTTTCAGAGCAAATGTGTATAGATATATAGCATTATGAATATAAAGCAGAAGAGGAGCAATAAACTCAATTAAATCTTTCTTAGGAATTCTCTTTTTTTGAGTTTTCTTAAAAAGTACTGAGAATTTTCTCAAAACACAATACCTACTAATACATAATTTTTTGAGATTTAACAATCTCAAATGACAGAATTCCTTTCTCTATTTCTTTTATTTAGCTGAAAATAACTGAACTTCAAGAAAAGTAGGAAATACAATTACAACCAGAGTGAAGATTTTCTATAAAAAGATACATGCATTTGTATATTTCACACACTTCCAATATTGGGAATTAGAAAAAGGAATCTTTTTTTTTTCCAGTAATTTTATTAAAATCTGTAAATGTTTCATGGCTGCTTTTCAGATTTGGTTCAATATACTTTGTCCAGTTTTGTAACACATTTGGATTTCCATGCTTCATTGGCATAAATAATGTGGATCACATACACTCCTGATCACCAAAGGAAACAAATATTTCTATGCTGCTAATGGAAGATCCTGACCACATTTTCATTTCCTAGTATAACTAATGCCAATATCAAAGCCTTTTATTCACCAGTCACAGGGGATTGTCTTAATAAAGAAATGAAGTTGAATGTCTGAATTACTTGCTCTGGATTTATTAGCACAAACACTTGGCCTTCTTTACCTTGTGCAGGGCTTTAATACAGGTATAAACCGGTAAGTGCTGTCATCTGAGTCTATGTATAAAAATGCTTTCCACCCTCTTTTCGGTGGGATTTCCAGTTGCTTAACTCCCATTTTGTCTTCTTTCTACTCCATGCAGTAGCCAGCTCAGTGAGAAGGCACTGTACTCTTCATGGTCTTCCCAGTGTTGGACTAGATGATCTTGTAGGCTCTTTCCAACCTTGTGATTCTATGACTTTATGATTCTATCATAATTTTTCACATGGAGGACTTCAGCTTTATATAGATGCTTCATCTACACTTACTGCCATGCATTCTGAATAGATCTGGGGTACCTAAGAGAAAAATATTTTGAAGATATATGGTTTTGTGTGGACTTGGAAATGTGGACTGCAGAGGAGTCTTTCTTCACATCTCCCATTCAGAACATATGAATGATTTCCAACGTTAGTGTGATTTTACTGCTAGTCAAGTGCTGGAGGAAGGACAGAGTCATATTATTTCATATTAATCACGTCTTGCTTCTGTTGTTTGTATGCTGACAGTGCAGAAATATCCTGATTACAAATGTATGAGGTTTGAATGTGTCAATAGTATCACAACATCCATGACAGCAAATGTATGTGTCCTACTTATTTCCAGCCTGTGAGTGCTATGTCAGTCCTGCTCTCCTCTGTGCTGTCTCACCATGTACTTATTTCCTCACCTCAGTAATCTTCCATCACCACTTTAAAGGAGGAGAAAAATTAAAGTAGGACACAGGTCTCCACTTTCTGATTCACAGAAATTACACAACCCCAGTGAAATGTTGGAGAAGACCTCCTGTATGCTAGGCTGGTTGGTCCTAGGAGAAGAATATATATAAAAGAGAAGGATTTGGCGGAGGCTGAGAGAAAAACATGGAATTGAATGTAGTCCATGTGCTGTAACTTTCCCACTAGCATGCATTCCCTTCAGGACAGCTTTGAACTGACTGAACTGTAAAAATTCACTATGGGTCATGTTGCTCATTCATGAGAGAAAATGCCTTCCCTTGTTCTGAGCCTTCCAATAACCTATAGACCCCACTGTGTAAAGTTTTAAGATGGTATCTGACATTGTTAGAAGTCTTTCAAGGTATTATCTGGAAGGATTTGAATAGTATCATCTGTCACTTAAAATTCTTTCATAATTCCTAGATTTTGCAGATTCCTAGATATTACCTTGGTCCCACACCTACAAGAAGTTATTGTCCCAAATGATTGTTTTTTTGAAAAGTTTACCATGCCATTCATCTGTACAATCTGTTGTGGTCTGAAAGAATCTGGAATGTGTTACTTGTTATCAGAAATGTATCCAGGATCTTATAGGATTTGGGAGATTTCAGATTTGAGAATTAGGCTTTACCCACTAGAATGATCCCTAGGAGCCTAGGAGAAAGTTTGAGTTTGGAGTTACTGCTCTTCAAAGTTTGCTGGTATTTAAAGTGGATGTTTCAGGTCTATCTCTACTTGTTACATTTTCAAAGCTTTTCTGCCATTGTACATTCTGTGCTGTAATACCAATGCTCTAGCACTCGACTGCATACTTATAATGCTCCCAGTGCTACTTGACTCTGCTACTAAAAATGCACCTGATGATAATGCCACTTGCCCACTACTTCCTAATGCACCACCGGTTGGCTCATTACTGGATGCCTGGAGGCAAAGTGAACTGTCCCACTCCTTCCCTCCACATTGGCTAAGATAAGGGTAGCATAATAAATACCACTCAGCCACTCGATTTCCCAGTTCCACTGAGTTCACGCATTTTGGAATAGGTTGTAAATTCTCTTGAACGCAATCACCCATAGATTATCACTGATGCACATACATTGAACTTTGTGCTCCTTATTTCAAAACAAGCAGTGTCTTCAGCAAAGCAGCTCAGCTCAGTTGCTTTCCTGTGTTCATGTGCAATAGATTGTATCTTTAACAAATTATTAATGTTCCTATTACAAACGAATTTGATTTATATTTTTGCTGCTAGCAATGGTCTAATTATTTTCATATTACTGTGTGGTCATAATGATAATTGTCCTCAATTTACACACTGACTAAGCATTTATTTTCACAGATTTGGAGATTGTAAGATTACTGATGAGAAAGGCAGAGAATGTAGAAGTTTAATATAATTAGTTTTAAGAGGAGTCTCTAATAAGAAACCATAAAAACCCAATTTTCATTGAAAGGATCATTTTACATTGTAAGTTTTTTTATTTTATTTTTTTTTCCTCCCCAGGAGTAGAGCAGGCTGATCTTACTGTTACAGATATTAGATCAGCCTATTATATGTTCATTAAAGATTTTTTTCTTTTTTAACTTACAGAGTGATATGTAGAGACTGATGTACTTTAATAAGGACGGAGACCTGATTGTTATGTGCATTTTATTATATTTAAGGGAGGAAAAGAAATCCTGGCACTACCATCTTCAGCATATCCATAATCTGTGTTTGGATTGACAAGATACACGTATATGTATAGAACATCCATCAGGAAGAAAGCAAGGAATAAGATAGCAACAAAATAAACTATGGCACAAAAAATATGAGCTCACTAATAGCTTGGCCATTGTCTGCAAGACCTGTAGGTTTCATGGGGATAGCATGTTGTAAATAGTGACTTGACAGTAATTATGTAGATTTGTGAAAGAATGTTTACTATGCATATTGAAGGTGGTGCGTTAAAGCCTGAGCTCGTCACCCTGAGGTCTTTTTATAGTTAATAGAGAGACAAAAAACATCTGCAGAGAGGAATTCATCAGGTCTGTGCTATATTTCTCTCTGAGGTTGAGTACCAGCTTGGAGATTTCTATTGCTCTCCATTAACTTTAAGGGAAGCACAAGAGAATTTGGCTGTACTTTGACAACTAAATTTTAGATCCCTAATTTAGTAAAGATCAATCTTAATCATGGAGGGATTTTATTACTCACCTTACTTATAAAGTAGGTTAAAATCTAGTGAAAAAAGTGCTGTTTCGAACAGTGTCAGGGCAAAAAACAAAAATAATAATAATTGGGAGTTTCAGCTCACTCCATAATCACACACCAAAATAAAGAAAAAAAAAGGAAAAAAAGATAAAAACAAAACAATTATTGTATGTAAATGATTTCTCAGTCTGTACGAGTGCATTATTTCTAAAACATTATACCTACACAAGAATCTGATAGCATGTACAGTTATGAGCATTTTGCAGAAAGATTCAAAATATCTCTAGAGTAAACTCAGCATTTTCTTCTTATTCTAACAAGTTTTGAACATTTTAAATAGATGTCTCATATTTATCTGTAAATTCATTATGGTAGACTTTCAGAATTCCATATTTCATCATCACAATCACAGCATTAGAATTTCTCCTTAGGAAAACGAAGCAGCCTGTGAAAGAGCAAGTAGTTGTTGTAACACAAGTAACTCCATTAATTAGAAACCTAGTTTGACAAGTTATAACCCTTCTTCCTAATTTTAATTCTACCTGGTGGATCTGTAGGAATGAGATATTAATGCTGATATTCTGAAATGCCACTTAGGTCTCGTGTAATCAAAGAACTGTATTCTCTCAGAACACAAAGGAACCCCTAGTGTGCATTTGTAATTAACATGCTGAAGAGGATGTTTCCACCCATGTACTGAATGCAGTCACTGGGGCTAATAAACAAGCACAATGGATTCATTCTTTCAACATGATCAAAGATTACATGAGGCTACAGGCACATGCAATTTCAGGAAATATGAAGACATTGCTTAGCATAAGCTTATATCAGAAGAAAGATGTTAGATCTAAGTTTTGGATATGAATAATTTCCAGAAGAGATGCAAAAACATCTTAACTAGACTAGCAGCAAGATGTACTGTGTAGTGTTAGACAAAAGATAAGGCAACACTTTTGGTGTAACTGAAACTGAGCAAACACTACAGCTCTGCCTGTATCACAAAGTCTGGGAAGACATCTGAACTAAGAGGAGTACTTATATGTAGAGCAGAGCTCTTAGAAAAACAGAATATCTTTCATTAGACCAACAAAACAGGCAGCTTCCCAAGCACAATAGCTTCAGGTCACGCTAGGCTTGTGAGTCTATCTTTTGTTTGATTTGTTGGTTGTTTTTTGTTTGGTTTGGTTTATTTTATTTATTTATTTATTTATTTTGTATATCTGATAGCAATGAAAGATAAAAAGATATTGCCTCCATACAAAAATTGCTTTTCTTGTTCCCTTAGGCCATCATGCTGCTATATACACCAGTCTAATAGCTGCCTTAAGCAAGCTGATGAAAGGCATAACTTACCATGTTTTAGTTATCATCCTGCAAAATTTGAGTCAAGTACAAAAATCCCCCAAGTTTTTATCAGGAGGTAAACCATGGCCAGGGGGTGGCCTCATTTAGCTAACTTAAAGTGAGAACATCGTAAGGATACAAGTTAATGATCTTGTCTGATAGATTTTAGACTGGGGTCTACTTCAGTTAGCAGATATCCTACTGACAGAAATATCCTTTTTTTTTTTTTTTACAACGAAGATACAGTCCAAAAATTCAGGTACAAAGCAATACCTGTTCATGGCAGCCCGATACATTTCTATAATCTCTACAATATGTAAAATCTTTGCCATAGATATCTATAGGTTTGAACATAATCAAAAACATTATCAAATTTAGGCATATTTAGACGTGGATGACTAAACATACCTTTTTGTTCTCTGGTTATTTTCAATTTTTTTCCTATGGATACTTGGCTGTTACCAACACCTGTAGAAAAAGAACCAGGTAATAATAGATTCATTTTACTTGTAAGGGACCTTAAATATCTAGTTACACTTACCCCCACCATGGGTAATGACTGCCAGCCGTCAGACCAGATTGCCCAAAACCACACCCAGTCTGGCCTTGAACATCTCCAGGAATGGGATATCCACAGCTTCTCTGTATCTTGTACCAGTGCCTCACCATCCTCTGAGTGAAGAATTTCTTTCTAATGTCTGTTCTAAATCTACACTCTTGTAGCTTAAAAATACTGCCCCAAGTCCTGTTGCTCTACTCCCCAGTAAATGATTCCTTCCCAGCCTCCCTGTTGTAAGATCCCTTCAGGTACTGAAAGGCCGCAGTGAGGCATCCCTGAGTCTTCTCTTCTTCAGGACTCACAAGTCCATCTGCCTCAGCCTGTCTTCATAGTAGAGGTACTCCAGTCCTCTGATCATATTCGTGGCCCTCCTCTGGACCCAGTTCAACATCTCCTGTCTTCTGATGGCGGTCCCAGGCCTGGATAAGGGGCCCCACGGGTGCAGAGTGGAGAGGAACAATCCCCTCCCTCACCCTGCTATCATCCCTCTTTTGATGCAGCCCAGGTAACTTTGGCTGCATGCATTGTTGGCTTATGTCAAATTTTCTATCCACCAATACCCTAAATTCCTTCTCTGCAGAGCTGTTCTCTATCCACTCATGCTCCAGCCTGTATTCATGCTTTTTCAGACAAAAAAAAAAAAAAAAAAAGAACAGAAAAAAGAAAGTAATTTCTTCTCTTAGAATAACAAGCCAAAAATCTTTGAGAAGTCATGTTCTATACTTCAGACTTTACATCTTGACCCTTTTGCCTGGGTTTAAAGATATGACTTCCCTTTCAAATATCTACTAGTTATCAAAATAAAAGATCTATAACATAATGCACACTGGAAACCGGGAAGGTTGATAAATTCTGCTCTTAACTGAACAGTCAGCAAAGGCCTGAAAAGTAAAAATGCTTCTCAAAACATAAATAAACAGAAGTCTTATCTACCTATCTCCCAGTAAGCTAGCTAGATAGTATCTTCGCTTTTATTTTCTGTGTAGAGCCTATTATCACAGAATTTAAACACCTAGCACTCTAAACGACATGCAAACAGAAGAAGCTGACAAAATACTTGCCTGGAACATTGCAAATCTTGCTATTTTGTGCTATGTTTGCACAACTCATGCATGAATGCTTTCCCCAAATTACTGAGATTTTGTTTGTTAAGATAGTGAGGATAAATGAGGAAATATATATTTTGTGACTTGAACTGAAAGTGCAGAAATATTTCCAGTACTGTGCACACAAATTTATTTATTTTTATTTTTTAGCATAAAGGTTTATGGTAATGAGGAGGAGTTCATGGACATTGCTTTCTCCGTCTTCCAAATTTATTAATAATTTTAAAATGTCACAAAGCCTCCAGTTGTTATATGTGACGTTACTTCTGAAAAGAAAATCACGTGGATTGTTAAATTATCAATTCAATTTATTTATCCTTAAAACTAAGGAGACCAGAAAGCTAAGCAGATCCTAGGGGAATTTATAGTAAATTTAATCAGATACAAAAGCATTTGTAAATCACTGTGCATCTTCCTGTTATTTTTCTTTTTGGTAACCATATTTTCAGGAAAATGGTTGTGGTACTTTGTTGCAAAACTTTTTTTTTTTTTTTTTTTGCAAGAACTGTCATCACTTATTCTCTAATAGATGCTGCTCTAATTTGCTCAACCATATTCATTGCTTTTTTGGAGAATCCTTTATCAGCCTGACTCAAATAGAACCTACTCCTGAAGTTATCTTCAGCTCTTGGATGGAAAGGCAGAATATGAAAAACAGTCTAACACTACTGGAACCCCTATTCTAATATTGGACACATCCGAATTCCGTATGTATTCAATTAGAGAGCCTGCAGCTACTGCCCAAGTTCACTCTGGTGGGTGTTGTGTGCTGACAGAAGTGCTACCACACTCACAGTGCAAAGTTTGAATGCCTACCACCCTTTACTCTACATCTCTCTGACCCTTTTAAAAGTTTTGGTACTTATGTACCTCAGAGTCAGCATCTCACCAATGTGTCAGAGGAATCTTCTTTGAACAGTTTTGCCATCTGTGAGCTCCATTTATAAATCATTTGACTCCGCTGCTCTAACCCCATCAGCAGTTACACGCACAGATAATTTTATGGACTGGGATAGATCCTTGCTTAGGTAAAGACACACTCTGCCAGTGTGTCTACAAAAGTGTCAGTCTGCAGCAAGAATGGCTTAGCCTTAAAAATTTTTAGACAGGGCTTTTGTGTTATGCATGCTTTTTTACACCTCACTCAGGAGCCAAATGAGTTTGGCACTGGGAGAATTTGGATTACAGTCATCTAATGAACAATTAAATTCGGAAATTGTGGGTGAGAACACAGAAGGTAAAAGAGTTGGATAATTCTCATTTGGCCCTGTTGTTTTCCATAGGCATGGAGAAAAGATCTATGTCAATAACAATTTCATTGGTGTTTATCTGCAAATCAAGTGTTTTCAAAATGAAGATTAAAAAATGGTATTGCTTTTTCATAATATCATATCGATTCTATCTAATATATTTTAACTGTATATGTAATTTAAGTTTTGGATTGATATATAAAAGTATGATTAAAATGTTGTTATATGTTTATTTCATTCTATCATGTGTGAAAATATGTCAAACCCAGATCAAAATGTCAGATCGCTAATAAGTAGGTTCAGGTTTTCCATAAATGCTTTGGAAGATACACGTTTTACCCAAACACGGGCAGAAAAGCTTCAATGGAGCTTCATTTTTCTGAAAAGAAATCACTGGATTTGGTGCTTTCTGCTCACTGCATACAACTTGCACACAGCTCTGCTGCCTCCTACAGCTCAGCACTCCCAGTACCTGTCTTTCCCGAGTTGTTCTTCATTCTGCATGTCTCTTCCCTGTCTGTACAGGGCTAGATCATCCCCTCCAGACACAAATCCCACATCAGTGGTTATCTGTGGGTAAATCTTTAGTCCAAGTGTCACCCAGCACTGTGCTTCCAGCATCTCTCCAGGCAGCTTGGTGCACACCGGGGGCCGTATTATTGTGGCTGCTTGCTTGTGGCTGCTTGTAGGACCTGAGGAAGGATGGGCTCCAGGGAAAAGATAACACAGCTTCAGTTTGCTGTTTCCTAGGAGATTCAGTCAAGAGCAGTAGGGGCGGCTGAGTCTGTTTGGAAAATCTGATCCCTTGCATGAAACGGCAAGATCTGCTTACACACGGCTCACCCTTCGAAGGCCAGCACTGCTGGGGCTGCTTTCATGTGAAATGTTGCTGCTCAGCATAGTCTGCCGAGACAACTGGGCCTCGTGGGATGGGACCAGACAACCACACTGCTTTCATCCTTGCACATAAAATTACACATTTGGAAGCAGTGACTCTATATTTTTGTTTCTGCACTGCACAGCCAGAGCAAACCAATACTTGATGTGTCTAAGAAAGGGATTAGGGATGGCTCAATAAAACCCCATAATCTTACACAAGTTGTATATGATTCTTAAGTACAGTTTTTGAATGATACTTAAATGTGGTGATGAATGAAAGAGGAGCTACTGTGAAACAGAGGGCCTGTGAAACAGCAAGTCTTTTGTGTCTGACTAAACTTCGGTAACAGAACTTATCTGAAGAGATTTATTTAGTACTTAATCTACTTGGATTCATTGCACATGGAAAATTATTACATACTTGGAATAAAAGGTGGATTAGCACTAGATCACAGCATGGATGAGAGTAACTACAGTGGGAACTATAAAAAAGTCATGCAAAAAGAAGAAATGAAATATTGGCTGATTCCTCAAAAATCAGACCCAAAGCTACTGAGAATATCAGCAATATACCAAGTATAATAAAAGGAATATAATAACAAACTTTTTTCAAGAAGTACCAATATAGTAGACATTAACTGTATGAAGGATGACCAGAATAATGCATGAGAAGAAATGGATAGCCTTGAGAACTGGGACAAAGTGTGTGATTTAATTAGTTTGAAATGTGAGGTAATGAACATAGGGAGCATTGAGAATTTTTTCAATCATCTTAAGGCCCACTGGTTAAAACAGGAAGACCTAGGGATATTAGTCATTCAAAGAATTATTATGCACCACCTAGGTGTAAGTGGCAATAAAAAATGGAAATGCAATTCTCAGATGTATCAAGAGAAGCTTTTACAAAACTAAAGCATTAAGCATTAATTATACATTGCAGTGGTGAGACATTATCTGGTAAAGACATTATCTGGAAGTGTAAGAGTAAGTAGTACTACTATAGGAATGGAAAGACTGAATGTGACTAAAGCTCATCAATTTGTTTAGCCTAACAGAATGAAAAAACTGAGACTACTGTTCTTTTTGCATAAACAGATGAGGGAAGCAGATGCAAAAGAAAAAGAAAGCTCAGTAAACCTAAGGGACAATTTTGACATAAATGGGACATAATAAATAAGTAATAGAAATTGGAAAAAGATAGTATAGAAAAATCTTATGATTGGGGTAGTGGTGGAAATAAACGGAATTGGTTTCAACACGTAATGCTTTCAGTGATAGGGATTTGATAATGCGCTTGATTATGATGAAAGAGAGCTGCAGTCAGTAATGTGGGAAGTGTCCTGAACCAAGGGACCACACTCTGGAAGTGGGAAAATATAGCCAAGAAATACACTGATTTTAAAAAGACCTACACAAGTCTTCATCCATATACATCTAGTATGTTGCAATCAAAGTAACTGAATGAACTGTGTAACAGCAATACTGAAACTAGTAAAAGGGTAAGAAACAGAACAGGCAGAATTTGTTCAAGATATTCTTCAATGGAAAATAGCTACCTTGGTTTGCTAAGGTGTCAGTCAGTGATACATATGAATATATACTTATATTATACACCGTCCCTGCCTGCCTCACCACCACCCTCTCTCCTGGCTTTCCTTTCCCTGCAAAACATTTCTTGCTGCACCCTGACTTTAGGACCCTTGACACAAAATTGCTTTCATGACATGGTACTACATCTTTGAAAGAAAAGGTTTTTCAAATCTGAGGACCTGGGAAGTTTACCTTTGCTTCTTTCTAATCCCTATCCAGCCTTCCCTAATGTATTGGAGTTCAGCTGGGCAAGGAGCACAGATCTGGGTGGGCTGCATGTGGAAGCCTGTTAACTTGGAAGCACTCTGGGCTTCTGCAACTGCCTGTCAGACCAATACTCGATTTTTCATGTCAATACCAGCCTGGAAAATATCTAAGTAAATGAAATCCAGAAGAATTCTTCTGAGCATTCGGCTAAACCAGTTAAAACTTTGAAGACAAAGCAAGTGCTTCAAATACACAGCATACTATGGTTCTGTGCTGAAAATCTAATCTGACTGCTGATAAAGTGCTGATGGATTTAACAGAGTAAGCAGAGAACATTGCAATTCCTCTACACTCCCATGAGTTGCAATGACACGTGTCCTAGGTATTTTAAATTTTGGTTTGGATATTCCACATAGCTCTACTTGGTACAGACTCCCCTGCAGCAGTGCTCTCATTTCAGCAAAAGCAGCAAAGAAATGATTCACATTCGCTGGTAATTTCCCTCTGTGCTGCCGTGCAGAAGTAGGAAAGGGGGAGTTCATTTTCCTCTGCAGTTACCAGCACTTGAGACTAGCCAACTTAAAACAAAGATTTCTATTTTTTCTTCTTTTTCTCTCCTTTCCCTCCTGGAGTGTAAAAAAGAAATTGTATTTGTGAAATAAACAGCATGTTGCGATAATACTTCCCCAGTCTCGAGAATTTTCTTAGACTGCATTTTTTTTCCTTCCTAAGATCTACAGCGCTATGCTGGTATACTGGAGACCTCCTAGGATTTCTGTGTGTGGACTACATTAATGAGTTCCATGTAGACCACAGAATATTCTAAGTATGAAGGAAAGACTTTAGTATACCTTTCTCCAAAAACAAAGTTTCCTCTAAATAGAAAGTGACTGCTTCCTCAGCAAATAACTTTTACAATTCAACACATTTCATTTTTTTATTTTTTAATTACAATTGTTCAGGCCTGTGTGTATTTTGCTGTTTTTTACTTGAATGCATTAATCATGAAATTGTTTTTATTAACAAAGACAGTAATTTGTTGATAGAGAAAAAGGGAAACAGAAATCAACATCAAAAATGAAAACAGATGAAGAGAGAGAAAAAGACCAGGAGCATTGGACCCATTTCCCATTGCCAATTTTAGGAGTGTTTACACTGATTTCACTTAGCTTTAGCACTTGTCCTTATTGAGAGAGGAAAAAAGAGAGCAGGATTACTAATAGATGTGATCATGGTTTGGTTTGCACGTCGAGGTTGTGGTAGCAGGGATACAATGGGGCTGTGGGGGTGCCCTTTGTGCGCAGAGCCCAGCAGCTGCCCCATATCATACCAGCTCCAGCTGCTCCAAATGGGACCCATTGCTGCCAGAGTCTGCCAGAGCAGAGTCACAAATGACAATGGTTGGGCCTTTGGGAGAGCAGACTGAAGAAACGGAGAAAACTGCTGTGCAAAAGCAGCTGGGAGAGAGGAGTGAGAAATGTGAGAGAAACAGCCCAGCTGACGTCAAGGTCGGTGCAGGAGGAGGGCAGGAAGTGCTCCAGTGATGGAGAAGTTCCCACACAACCCAGGAGAGGCCCATGGAGGAGCAGACTGTCCCCCTGCAGCTCATGGGCACCACACAGAGCACATCTCCACGTGCAGCCATGGAGGAGCCTGCAGTGCAGCAGTGGATGAGGCCTGAAGGAGGCACAGCCCATGGATACTCCTGCAGGAGCAGCGCAGCCCAGAGCTGCAGCCTGTGGAGATGTGGGTGAAGCAGTTCCTGAAGGATGGGCCCTGTGGTATGAAGCCATGCTGGAGCTGGAAGAGCTGCAGCCTGTGGGAAGCCCTTGGTGGGGACCCCACATGGAGCATAGCCAGAGTGGCCATGAAGGAACAGCAGAAATGAGCATTATGGACTGACCACAGCTCCCATTCTCCTGCATCATTTGAGGGTAGGAGGTAGAAGAGGGTGGATAGGGAGAAGGGGTTTTATTTTGCTTTTAGTTTCTCACTGCTCTAGTTTGCAATAAATCATATTAATCACTTTACACTAAGTCAGTATTGCTTATGACAGTAATTGGTGAGAGTTCTCCTTGTCCTTAACTCAACTTAAAGCTTTCTTTTCATTGTCATTTTCTCCCCCCGTACTTTTGAGGAGGAATGAAAGAGAGATGTCGTTGAGCTTAGCTGTCCATCAGCATGAAACCATCACATACTCAAACAGAAGAGTTATATAGGCTAATAATAGTAATAATAAATGAAATTAAGGCCATTGTTTTCCGTCAGTTATTATTATAATTATCCATATATTGATTTAATTATCTGAAACTTTGAAATTTAGGCTGTTTCCACACACTTAAAAGAGTACTTGTGTTGGAGAATATTTCTCAGTTCCTTTTCTTAAGTCAGTAGAAGAAAGGATCCCATGAACTGATGGGAAGCATGCAAAGCCCTTTCTTTCCCCCATCTGCACAGTTACTCATGCCAGCTCATAGTAAACATGTTCCCTGACACATGGGTTGGGTAATAGCATTGACCCAGGCATGGTCTGGAGCAAACATGAAAATGTAGTAGGTAATCACATAAGACCAGGTTGGATGGGGCCCTGGGCAACCTGGCCTAGTACTAGATCTGGAGGCTGGTGGCCCTGCCTGTGGCAGGAGGGTGGAACTTGATTCTTGAGGTCCCCTCCAACACAAGCCATTCTATGATTATTTGATTCTGAGACTGCTTTCAAAGAAAGATAGGCTTCCTGTGTCTAATTATGTCGAGTGAACAGACACCAACTATGCAGCAGTATAGACAAGTCCTACAAGTCTTAAAAGCTAATTATTTCACCTATCTAACAACTTTTCATCATTCTTACTACCAAAACTAGCTGGTTTTAAATTAGTATAACACTGATGATGCCAACAAAACAAGCATTTTGCCAGATCTGCTCAGATTAGTCTCCCCTGACATAGCTTTCATTATTTTTTTTGAAGCATTTTCAACATTGCTTCTTCTGTCTTCTGTTATGTCAGCATTTATGGAGTGCCATTTTTCTAATAAATTAGTTTATTCTGAATTCATAGATGCAAAATATGAATGGAGCAGAATGAAGCAGACAAACAAACAAAGAACGATAAATGTAGAAAACCGTTGGGAAATACATACTGAAGTCAGTGGATTTTAAGATATCTTCCATTTTCTGGTAGTTTTACTTGAAAAGCAGTGACAATGACAGCCTCTGAAAAAATACAGGACAATTCTTGCTATAGAATAACTGTGGACTTTTGATATCTTCTAGATCCTTGAGAGCAGAAAAATATCTACATGATACTGAGCTGGAACAGCCTTGAGTGAGGGACTCTGCTCAGAGACCCCTAGAACATTGTATGATGTTACGTCTTAAGGTAGTGAGAATAACTACTTATCTTTTGACTTGAGAATT
Organism: Oreortyx pictus; assembly: GCA_036925125.1. Classification (NCBI taxonomy): domain Eukaryota; kingdom Metazoa; phylum Chordata; class Aves; order Galliformes; family Odontophoridae; genus Oreortyx; species Oreortyx pictus. Next base: position 29,941,951 of record JAUPFR010000001.1, read on the forward strand.
ACCACATGGAGACCTCAGAACTAAGGATGAGTCAGAAGAAGACATCAGGCAAGGGGCAGAAAAAGAATGTGCATTGTCACAAACTTTAGTAAGTTAAGGTAAAACTCAAACAGGTGCAAGCAACTCAGGACCTCCTTATTGGCTGTTCTATTTTGAGAATACAGGTTACACACTGATCCAATACTAATTGTTACTCCTAATTTAGATTGCAGCTGTCAAGACAATATGTTTGTAGGTGGAGTGATAATGTAAAAAAAAGAGGATTGACTGAGCTACCAGGTAGGTGATACCTGGTTTATATATTAAATGCAGAAGTAATGAACACCCTTGTTTACATATTGTGACTATTGTAGAATAAGTCTTGATTTTCAGGATATTCCTTAGGCAGTAGCAAGGGGACTAATACTCAGTTATATTTTAGAATTAAGCTTTGATGATTGGATAAGTGTCCTGATTTCATCTGGGATAGAGTGATTATCTGGTATGGTGCTGTGTTTTGGATTTGGAATGAAAATAATGGGTGTGCAAGAAGCTGGGAGGGGACAGAACCAGAACAGCTGAATCAGTCTGGACAAAAGGATATTCCATAACATATGATGTCATGCTTAGCAATAAAAGTGAAAGGAGTTGAACCGGGGAGAAGCTGTTGCTTGGGTTCTAGCTGAGTACCAGTTAGCTGATGACAGACAATTGCATCGTGCATCACTTATTTTTTGCATCCTTGTAATTTCTCCCCCAGACCCCTTCCCCCCCACTCCTTATTTCTTTCTTTTTACACTTATCTCAATCCATGAGTTTTACTTTTTGTTTCTGATTCTCTCCCAGTCCCTCTGGAAGGGGAATGAAGAAATGGCTGTGTGATTCTTAGCTGCCAGTCTGTCTAAACCATAATACCTTAATATTGAAGTCCACTAGCTAGCAAATTTTGTTCACCAGTCAGCAGAGTTCTTTAGATGGTGAAAGATGTCCAGAGTGTACCTCACTGATTTCCTCTTTGTTCTTGATATTCTCATCCTTACATAGATACTTGTTCTGCAGCCCTGTTAGGCTATGATCCAGTGTGCTTCTGGACGATCATGGCATTTCCTGGAGTCAGAAGGCAAGGCAGTAATGCCCTTGAGTGGTTTGATTGCAGAGAATACATGCAGTGGGGCTTAGCCTGATGGAGGTCCATGACTCCATTTGGGTGGAACATGCCAGATCCCTTGGATGACTCAGTTGTGAAGACTTTGAGTTGTTGATACTCATGCTGACTTAGGCCAGCCACACTGGCACAGAAAGGAAGACTGAGACCTTCCGCACATTGCAGTACTAGAAGAAAAATCTATTGTTTATTCTCAGCAAAGAGAATAACAGTGCAGAAAGGCTATAAAGCTGCCCTCCTCTTGCAGAAGTTAAAGTGACAGCCGTTCAATCCAGCTCTGCCAAGTGTTCTCAGGTCCTGTGTCAAAGGAAGCAGACGATGATAAATTGAACAAAGCAGGTGGACTGGTGAAAGAGAACAATGGAAGAAACAACCCGCAACAGGGCAGAACAGTTCTGCAGCTGTCTCTGCTTTGTCTCCTTCTTCCAGCAGTTCCACTTGAGGAAGGACATGACTTAGCATTCAGGAGAGGTGTGATGACTGAACATTGTTTTGCAGGAATGTTTTAAAACCCTTTCTCTCCCCCCCCCTCTCTCTCTCTCTCACTCTTTTTCTTTTTTTTTTTTTTTTTAACTGACCTCAGCCTCAAATTCTGGATGATCTTTTAATATACAAGAAAAATAAGCAAAGCATTTGCACTCGTGTCAATTTAAATGAAAGCCATCTCTTCTGTTTTTCTTTCTAAGCTTTTTGCAAGTATTATTTTATCATTTTGTTTCTCTTTTAATCTCTCTTTGTTTCATTTGGCAGCTGCAACAATGGTTTCTAGCCTCTGGCAAGGAAAACAGATGAGCAAATATCTGTCTTGGAAGCTAAATGCATCGCCCCAGTGCAGACCTCTCCAGCTTTCCAGATACCATGAGTCCTCAGCCTGCTCTTAAATTGGTAAGTCAGCAGCCATGCCAGCACAATGCATTGCCAGAATTGTTTAATCAGGCCAGTCTATATTGATTTATTTTTAAATGTATTCAGCAACAGTTCCTCTGTTTTCTGTCAGTTAGCTATACTGTCACAGGCTTTGATTCACCACCTCTTCTACTGCAAATTCTATGAACATATTATCAAGCAGACAGCACGCTTTAGATTTGAAGCTGACAATAGTGGATCGATGTCCCAGGGGTTCAACCCTGAATTTCAATAATTCAATTAAATTCCTTGAATACTAGATTCCGCCAGAACATTGATTCCACATTGCTTGCACGTTCATGTACATGCCAGGCACCACACAGAACCTGTGTGTAGTCCCCTTGTCGGTGTATAACGAAGGGAAAAGAGAAGATATTGAACCAGAGAAAAAGATAATCAAGTGTTGAACCTGCTGAGCCCATTATGTGAAAAACTGTTCAGAAGGATGCTGCAGCAGTTGAAGCCACTAGAGGATATTGTAGGTAAAATTGGGGTTCTATTAAAAATGTATAAACATATCCAGGATTAGGTTTTAAAGCTATTGCTACAGGTATGAAATGAGCTTAACAGAACTCCTAGGTTCCCTATAGACTCATTTGCAACTAACCGAGGGAAAAAATAAACTCTTTTATTGCTTGAATAATTCTATGCTACCTATAGCAGTAGTTAATAGTTAATAAGGATTTATGCCTCTCATAACTGAAAGGTATTCCTAGTTCCAGCAAGTGGGAAGACTTACATCACAAATACTAGCATTTCATGTCCTATTACTTTGTTCACAAACAATATAGGCAGAAAGAGTAAGGAAAAAAAGAACCTATGCAAGCGTGTAAGAAACTGAAGTTTATCGGCACACAGAAGTATTATTCAAAGAGTGACATAACTTCCAGGACCAACCCCAAAGATCTCTGGAGCTGTCATTTTGGATGCAGAAGTCTACAACTGCATGATGCCCTCAGTGAATAGGTAGTTCAAGTGTAAATGTAACAGCTTTCCTCTCGTATAACAGCAGCTGCAAATCTATAACTGCAGGATGTTCAGAGTACTGATAAATGCTCCTCATGTTCCTTAGTTTGTAGTTGAAAGTTTCTTGGAACACCTCTTGGGATTACTTCTTTGTGGATATTTGCACAGTTCTCAGACTGAGAAGTTCTGGTTTTAATAAATAGCTTCAGCCCCCACTGTAGAAGAAGAACATAAAATAGCAATAATTGCTAGCAATAACTGTGAAATCAGCTTCCCAAGCAGAAAGATTGCCATGGCTAGAGGGCCTACAGGTTTAAAAGAGGACATTAGTCCTTATCATCCATTTCTCAGCCATTTTTCACTGACCACTAAGGGACAAATTTTTCTCTCTTTTTAACATTTTTCCTGGAACTTCAATTAAGAAAAATTACAATTGTGTCTAATTAAGTATTGTGGATATTGAACATTTAAGCAAAACAACAGATAAGCTTCTGTGGCAAATGGTCCATGCACAACATAGAGTAGCAATATCCTGAAAAGCAAATGTTTAAAGGCCTTCCAATATCAGTATCCACCTTAGTACAGTCAGCAACACCGAAACAAAAGAAAGCTGCAATTTTGAATAGAGACGACATGTTTTAGAGTCTTTAGAAACTTCAGCCACTTAATTGAGATTCCTGTCTAACTGTATAACTGTTCTGTTTCTTATTAATTTAATTGCTACAGTAGCACTCAGCAACCCATTTTAAGTTGAGGGACTGTACAAACATTCAGGAAAATACAAAAATATCTTTACATGACTGATCATCAGTGAATGCTGTAAATCTTAAAGAACTGTCACAATGTGTGTAAAATGACTAGACAACCATCTGAGATTAAAATGTTGGTACCAACATGGCGAAGAAGAGGATGATAAATAGATGGGTATTGTTTTTTTTTTAAAGGGAAAAACAATTATGGTTACTCTACTCTCTACCTAGAAAGGAGAATCTCTTTTCTTTATAGAAAGCTTTATTCCCTCCTTCTCAAACAGCAGTGAAATTTTCATTGACAGTTTCTCCAGTGACAGCATTTAATATATTTTGATGGTAGGACCTGCCCTCTAACAAGGTGGGTCATTGTGGGTAGGCAACTTTTCTGTACCCCCATTACCGTACAGAAATTTTTTTTCAATCAGTTCACAGGTGAATCTTTTGTTTTAATAGTGCAGGTAAAGTTAGACCATGTCCCTCACACTGAACTGCAGTGTTTATGTTAATGCTATTAATAATGCTTGAATAATATTTCAGGATCCTTTCCTTAGTATACCAGGGCAGTGATGGTTCATTATGCAAACAGGTTTGTGACACAGACTGCTGTCCTCTATGGCTGAAACAGAGCTAATCCAATTAATTTGTTCATGAAAGACAAGCTAGTTTTAAGTAGGGTCTAGCACAAAGAGGAAAGGACAGTTTTTTATTAACTTTCTACCTTGTCTCAAGACATATTTATTGCTTTCTGCTCAAGCAGAAATAATGAAAGTCTAAGACTACGACTACTTGCATGAAAAATCTTTCAACTCTTGTGCATGTAAATAGATTAGAATTGTGATTGAAAATGCTCCGTGCATTTCTTAAGGCTGAAACTTTAAGGACTTATAAAAACCCAATTTAGCAACATAACCATATATGCAAAAGAGTGACTTTCCTAATATGAGCCAGCAACATTATTAATTAAAGAGGAGGACACTGCATGGATATGTCAAAGAAAAATAACCTTCAGCTAGAAGAAACAGGCTGTGCTATAGATCAATTTTATTGTATTATAGAAATAGATGTTGTTTTTCACATTGTGTTAACAGAGATACCTGCGAGACGCTCAAGGCAGGTTTTTGTTTAAAAAAAAAAGGAGACCACATATCAAGCCACAGTAGAGACACAGAGAAACTGCGGTAGAACATGGATATTTTCTCTACCTTTACTTATAAAGACCCTTGCCAATGTTGCCCTTAATACATCTCTGAAATAAAAGTTGACCATGACAAGGAAGGGTAAAAGAGTTAGAGAGAAAGTGCTGAGCACGTCTTTACTTAGGCACCAAGGGGACATGAACTACTGCCAACTGCTCTACCAGGAAGCCTGCTAGTTGAGCTGCAGGCTGATAGTCATGTCGGTCACTCCCTTTCTGGGTGCCAGACTCTTCCAGGTTGAAAACCTCGAGGAAAATGTTGATAATGGAACAGACTTATCTGTGTCCTGACAATAATGACTACTTCATCTGAGTGTTTCACATGAAGATCTTGCCTTCTTGATCATGACACTAATTGCCACTGGCAGGGTTAAAAAACTGTGTGTGCTTCCAAGGTAGGATGTAGCAGTCACCTCAAGTTATACTGAGGTAGAAGATGGGACACTGTTCTCACACGTATGACTGAATTTAGAGATTGGGTCATGCTCAGAGAGTTTTATTGACTGTCTAAAACACTGCCTTGAGAAGTATTTGTCCTGTTATGAGCAAACTGGTTTATCTAAGACTCGTGGTCCTCCTTGACCTTTATATATCGCAGCTATAAACAGGACAGATTTTAACCTGGCTTTATTTGCCATGGGTATACCAATGTTCAAATCCATCGAAAATTTTCAGTAGGCAGCATCTGCACTTGTAGTTTAGAACATTTCGCAATTTAGAACACCTATTTTTTGCAAAAACAAACTGAACAGAATAGTACTGCAGTGCCAACTAATAACGTAGTCTGCACAGAATAGTGCTAATTAGCAGCTGTTGAAAACATTGATTGGTCGAAACATTGCTGTTAGGGAAAGTCTACACAAACCCACAATGCAGCCCAATGTACACAGTGCTCTGCTGCTCAGAATGTAATTTGGAATCAGGTCTCTTTCTCATTATAAGCTCTTGACCTGTATTGGACATATTAAGTAAATATCATCAAAGATAATCCATACTAGAACAGTTGTGCAGACTATTATGTGGAATTCTACATTTTTAGTTGAGACTAATAAGCTATCAGAATATGGTATTCTTGACTTGGAGGTAATAATAGTGAAAAACAAACAAATGCTAGATTTCATTAGATTGCCTATATGCAGTCATAATAATCTCATTAAATAAAAGCAAAAAACCAAAACCAAAATAAAAAAAAAAAAAAGAAGAAGAAAAAGAAAAAAAACACTATATATTCCGGAACAAAATAACAATTTCTTTCTGGTTGTGGAATATATAGGTCATATATGAAAGTATTTAAGCTTGTCCACCAGTTAGAATCAGAATCAAAGGAACAATACTGAAGATGAGAAAAGCATCAGATATACACAAGCTTTCTTGCTTACTTGCTGGGATGGTGCCATGTTTACTTGATGACTGTCTACTGGTTGAGAAGATCTGAGCATCAGAAGCAGCTGGTCTTTTACAGGTAAGTGTTTCTACACCTGTTATGGAAGCCACCTGAGACCCTAGGCATCTTTGTGCATGCCTGAAGTCAGTGTTGTGTGATGAAACGAGTGAGTAAGTAAATTCTGTAACCATGCACAACATTTATCTAACCGCACTGTAGAGTGCTGTGCAAAGTCAGCCCTGCTTGTAATTAATTCCCTTTGTGCTCTGATGTGCATCACAGTTGCTTTTCACTTATACTGCTGGCTTAGGGTCATCAGCCACTGGTGATGCCTGTACATTCATTTTCCCCCGGTCTTACACAGAGACAAAGTTTGTCCAAAGCTTTGCAGTAATGCATTCTCCAGCAAATGCATCCATTTGTCCCCTTATGTAGTCAGTGTGTGCCTAAAAACAATCCCTCTGCTGCTCTCTTTGCTTAGAACTGAAGAGATTTACAGATTTTACAATTTAAATTTAAAAATTTAAATGTTTGTCCTGGATGTACCTCATCAACGTTAATACGGCAGTCTTTCTTGATCTTATTTCAGGAAAAGATCTTCTTGCTTGCACTCCTAGTTTATTTTCATACATCTCTCCCTCTCTCTTTTTGTTTGCTTGTCTGTTTTCAGCTACAGCAACATTATGGATCCTTCATGCTCAGATTTTTGTGAGCGTCTACTCTGACATCCTTCATAACATGTAACAATGAATATAAGTATTTGTTCCTGCATCAAGTCTGCAAGCTTTGGTGGAACTGAGGAATACCTTTTAGAAAATGCAGGGCCTTCAGGTAGCACAGTCTCTAGCACATTGCAAAAGAAATTATTCCTCTGATTGATTTATTTTATTATTAAAAATAATTTATTGCTAGTTTATATTTGTTATTTTGTTTTCCTGGGCATTGGAATATTTTTGTTGTTGTATACATTTTGTTTTTTTGAAATATTTCCCTGATACATATAGTAATCAAATCTTCTCATAAACTTTCCTATGTACATCAATGGGACTGAGCACTCTTCATCTCTTATAACAAATCAAGTTTCCCAGGTCTCAGGTAGCTCTGTTTGTTCTTAACTAAATGCTTCCAATTTGTCAACATCTACTTTTTTACATCAAACTGTTCTCTAGAGATTTAGCATCTTACACTTTCATTAACATTGCTAATGGATAGACAGAGGGATAAAATGTTTGTGCTTACTCTCAGTATTATTTCTTGTTTGTGAATATGAACATGACTTGGCCTTTCAGCTATTCCATCATATCAGGATCTTGTGCTAGGAACGTCATCTATTTATGACTTCAGAAACTGCATATTTCAAAAGAACGTTTATCCTTCCTGCAACTCTGACCTAAATTCCAGTTTTACAGATGCTTCTCCTTGAATCTGATTATTTTAAAGGGTGTGCTGCTCAGATGATCTCATCTTGCTAAGTGAACCTGATCAATCTGCAGAGCTGACCTGTCCTTATCCTTATTTACTGCTTCACTGATTTTGTGTAGTTTACAGACCTTACCAGCAATGATATTTTCTTCCAGATCATTGATAATGAAATTGATTAATGTAGAGCCAAGATTAGATCACAGTGGGATCCGATTAAAAACATTCCTTCTAGATGATCAGTTACCAATTAGCTTTACTATCAACCAGTGTTATTCAATTCAAAGTGTAACTTTTTTTTTTTTTTTAAATAAACCCAATTCATTAATCAGAATTTGAGCTACTTGGACAAAGTATGTACTCTCAGAGAACTTTGTCTCTCGAATTTGTAATCTCAACAGGACGTAATTTCTGTAGATGAAATCTGTTTCCCATTAAACTCTGTTCATTAGCATTAATGTTACTGTTGGTTTTCTTTTCAAGTATACAATGAGCCTGCAACTTTGCACTTCACTAAACATTCCTCAGTGCAACCTTGGTGGGAGGGTGATGACTGCTCCAAGAAGCTGATTCTAGATCCTCTCTTGGGTAAATTTACACTGATTGATTGATTACACTGTTAAATGCTTTGTGGTTCTTGGTATTCTAACACTGGGACATCCACGTCTTTTCAGAATCTTTTCATTGCTTTTTGTATTTCCTAATACAAAATACACAGAAATAATACATCAGTATATGTAAGTAGTAGCTAATTTGTACAGGATCATCTTTTTCTTTTTTGCGTGAACAATATTTGTCAATTATATCATACATGATTCATAGTTACCTCAGTAAAAATGTTCAACACTTTCACATTTTGTTTAAAATCCTCTCTTGTCCCTCCAAAATTGGCACTGGATTTTACAGCCTTCGATAGATTTTTTTTTCTTTTTCCTGGAGTTAATAATCTACTAGAAAACTGAATTACAGACATTTCTTGCAATTTGAATATAGATTCTTCATTATTGGCTCAGTGGAAGCATTACATTGTAAAGACTTTCAACTTTTATCCCCTACCATTTTTAGTTTGGCCCCAAACACCACTTCAAAATGACATTTCTGGATCAGGAAATCCATGAGCCACAAATTGCTGGAGGGTGAGAAAGTGTCATTCTATGCTTGACCTATTTTACTCCTGTCTATTGGCATCTGCTACTAGGTTATTGTTGGAGACAAACTGTTGGGTATTTAGTTTAACCCAGTTTGTCATCCTTGTGGTCTCCATTTCTCTATTTGATAATTCAGATATATTCTTTAAACATATCAGCATGCATATCAACTTTCTGCATGAGTTTTCATAGCCTAACCACTCAGTGTAAACACAAAGTCTCCTGGTCTCCTGGTGCATATTTTCCCTTTCTTCTGGGGCTACAAATTCAGTGTTCATTAAATGCAGGGATATTCTGTTTACAATTTTTGGTACTGAGAAATCAGTCTAGCCTCAAATACATTCAGATTTTCTTCATGTTCTTGCCATAGAGAATAGCTATCATTTGCTCCATATATATATTTTCAGTGAGCGGCAACATTTCTGTGGCAAAGAAGAACAACAAAAAAGCCAGAAGAAAGAGTTAGAATATATTAATCCATATTAATGGAGGACATTATTATCCACTGGGCTTTGTATAATGCAACTCAAATAAAACACATGTTAAAGAGATAAAAAGGAGTAACACTTAGTATTCACTGTCCTTCGAAATATATGTGGTTTTTTTTTAGCCCAGTTTACATGTTGATGGATACACATATGAGTGCACTGATACCCCTACATCCCAGGCTTGAGGACACTTCTGCAGGTTGTGCAGTTGACTATTGAGACAGTTCTCATGAAATTCAGGCAATTCAGTGACAGTCTTTGATTAGAGATAATGTATTTTTTTCAATAGTAGTAGATCCGTCTGGTCTCTTTCACCAGTCTTGTATTGTAGTCAGCTGAAAATGGGAGAAAATTTAGTATGCCACACAGATTTAAAATTCAGTAAAAATAATCTATCATCTTCCGTTTTCTGAGTCTCATTTTTTTAGTTTGATATTTCTTGGTTGGAAATATCGAAGACATTAAGATATATGCACACTTAGCAGTAAATACCACAAAATCAAAAGAGCACATTCTACCAAAAATGGAATGCAGTCACCATCTCATGAGTGCTTTTCAGTCCATGACTGCTTTTCAGTCCAGGCTACTGTCTTGCAATTATTATTAAGAAATACTGAAGGAGAATGTAATATCACAATGTATCTGTACTTGTTCAAGTGTAGACTGTGACACAAATAGATGCCCTAAGATAGGGGCAGAATTCAGTCTTGAACTAAAATTTCTTTCTCAGTATTATCACTCTTAGAGAAAAGTGGATTATTCCCCATAGAGATAGCTATATGCAATACTCAGTCTTTCTACATTTTCTCCAAATATTTGTCTGCATGGTTGTTAAGAACCTGAACATCATCACTTTCTACATTTCCCGTTCACAAGCATGAGTGAAGAACACAGCTGAACACTGAAACCTGTGTCTCATGCCTACTGAAGGCTGCAGCAGAGTAATTTCTCTTCAGCAAAAGCTCACTATTTCTGTCTCTGCTTTGCTCTCTTACATCAGTGCCTAGGGTGTGCTCTGTTCTCATGAAAACAATATATAATATAGGTATTCTGTGTTGTTAAATTATCTACTAGTTTGGATGGATGCAAATTTTACAATATAAAAAGCCCATGAGTGAGAAAGATTGCATTTAGATTTATTTTCCTTCCTATGAACCTTATACAGAGTTAGAAGTGTGGCTGCCTGGCAAGAGGACAAGAATTTTTAACACTGCTTAATGAAGTTAAAGCAGATCAGATGTAAACATGCGGTGGCTGTCCTGCAAATCTTTATGCACATGGATAATTTTGTAATTGTATGCAAATTTTTGTCTGAGTGTGCATCAGACATAGAGGATGTTTCATCAAAGCCAATGAGGATCTACATTTGAGACAAAAGTTTAGATCTTTAGGAAAAAAGAAGGAAAGAATTTTTTTTTTTTGAATGTGAAAGAAGAAACATCTTTGTAATTCCAGAATAGTCTCTGTTTAATTACAAGCCAACATTTGATTCCATTTATATTTTCTTTCTTTCTTTCTTTATTGTCCCCATCTCTCCCTCATCTCCAACATGGTGGGAGTAGTCTTAACTACTGTTTGGTACAATGTAAAAAAAAAGCTCATGTTCTGGACATAGAAATCCTTGCCTAACTGTGGGAAGAGAGAAATGATACTTTAGTTGTAAGTCCAGTATAAAAAATCAAATGTTCTGGTTAAGCTGCAACATGGAACTTGACTCCATCTGGAAGACAGGGAGACGTGCCACTCAGAACCATGTGTTCTTTTATATTAAGCAATTTGAAGAAAATCAAGGAGTTAAATATTTTACCTCCTCACAGTTAAGCACAAGACAGAGCCTGCATTAACGTTTCTCTTTTTTCTTTTGGAGTATTCCTTTTTTGCCTTTGCAGTAGCTCAACATTGAATATAAGAATGCAAAATAGTAATGCAATAAGCTCTTTATCCTTGGACATATAAAGATGCTGCAGATGTACAATAAACAAACAAAAAGCTTTGAGTTAATTTTTGTAAATTACCTTTTTCTTGTTTGTTTGCTTGATTTCAAGTTTAAATCTTATTCATTAGTTTTACAGTTTTTATAAAATATATTCATTACTCATTACTGACTATCAATCAAATCAAACAAATTTTCTTATACTTCAGGTACAAAACCTGAGATTCTAAATGGTCAAATGCAGCTTTTTAAATTTTGCCAGTTTAAATACTCCTTGATGAAGAATTTGATCTAGTATATGATTAGAATAGAGGTTAGATGGATATTGTTCTCAGGTTTTGAGAAAAGAAAGAGAATTTTCAAAATAGGGCATCAGTGTAAATGTTAACATGAGAACTCCAGATAAACATACAAAACATCTGGGCTGAGGTAATTTGCAGAGAGAATTCTAGGACTCCAATGATTCCATGTATTTTTTGTATTCTCTTATAGTGATGCAGTTAGTAAATTGAATTTTTTTTTACACAAAAGGCGTATAGTGGAAATCAGATTTTTTCTTTCCCAATAAGACAAAAAAAAAAAAATAGGTAGAGTAATATTTTCAAAGTTTCTATACATTTTCCATTGGTGAATGGATTTGAATACAGCTGGCAACCAGTCGTGAGTGGTGTTTACCAGGGGTTGGTACTGGGGCCTATTCTGTTTAATATCTTTATTGACAACCTGGATGAGGGCATTGAATTCACCTTCAGTAAGTTTGCAGATGACACCAAGTTTGGATGAAGAATAGATCTGCCTAGGGATAGGAAGGTCCTACGGAGTGGTCTGGGCATGCTGGATAGATCAGCTGCAGCCAATGAGATGAAGTTTAATAAGACCAAGTGCTGGATCCTGGACTTTGACTGCATCCATCCCAGGCTTGGGGGAGAGTAGCTGGAAGACTGTAAAGAGGAAACAGACCTGGAGGTATTGATCAATGCTTGGCTGAACTTGAGCCAGAGAAGTGTGCCCATGTGGCCAAGAAGGCCAATGGCATTCTGGCTTGTATCATGAATAGTGTTGCCAGCAGGAGCAGGGAGGTGATCATCCCTCTGTACTCAGCCCCGATGAGAACACATCTTGAGTAATACGTTCAGTTTTGGGCCCCTCACAACAAGAAAGACACTGAGGCCCTGGAATGTGTCCAGAGGTCAGTGAAGTTGGTGAGGGGTCTGGAGCACAAGTCTTATGAGGAATGGTTGAAGGAGCTAAGATTGTTTAGTTTGGAGAAGAGGTGATTTCTTTTATTTTTTTATTTTTAATCTCAATCTAATAGCTATACTCAAATATTTAGAAACAGGAAAGCAAACAGATAAGGTTCCTGAAGGTAGACTCCAGGAAATTTTTCAGTAGCTTCAAGCAGATTTGGTGGAATTTAGCATTTCTGAAACTCAGACTACTTCCCTCACATCATGAAATAATATTGCAAATTAATTTTAGGCCTGTACTATTTTTGAAAGTTGATAAAAAAGATCAAATTAAGAAAAATAGCCAATATAGATCTCAGACAGCTAGGCAAAGCAATCTTTCAAGGTGGTAATGTTTTTCAGAGAGATGTTTTGCCTGCAGGGGAAATGTTATTTTTTCCTAAACAAAGAGTCAAATATGCAAATTTAGAAAACTAAGGCTTTAATAAGAATTTTAGATCTTTATTTCTTTCCATACTCTTACTGTTCATCTAACATTTTAGTTAACTGAAAATAAAACAGAATTTAGGAGGCAGCGATGTTGCAAACTTTAGGTACAGCCTGATTTCTACCATATGGTGTTTTTGTTTTTATCACCATCTTTGGAACAAAGGGAAGAACTCCCTAACTTGTTTGCTTTTATGTTAATTTATTTTTTTTCTAGACGATCTAAATGCTTGACTTAAATCCCTTAAGTTTCATTACTTTTTTCTTTACTTTTTTTTTGTTGTTGTTCTGAGTTGCTTTCACATATTCAACACTGCATAAAATACCCATTTGTAATTATGTTTAACCTTTGTAAAGCCTCTGGGTAAAGTCTACTCATTAATCTTTAACCTGACAAGCCTTGGGGGTGGTAGAATTGGCACAGCCATGTATTAGAGGCTCAGAGACCACAGAGTAGAGGTACAAAAGGGATAATTAAGAGGTGGCATGAGAGGAAATGAAACAAAACTAAAGGGATATGATCATATTATGGTACATGTCAGACAGTAGTAAGGACAATGGAATGCAAATTCCTATAGACATAGATCACAAAATAAATGAAGCATTATATTTTTCAAAACAAAACCAATTTTGTGATCCCCTTTTTTAGGCAAGCATGGATAATGTTCACTAAATTAGATCTCAAACCTTGTTAATAGTCATGCAGCATGGATGCATGATTAGTTTTTAATAGAATGCCCTTTTTATCTTTTGTGTATTTGTTCTTGACAAACATGCTGCCTCTCAGTGGCTGTAAATAGTATCAGTTAATATATGTCATGGAAGAAAACCTTGCGTGGACAAGTGTCGTTCTGTAACAAAAGGACAAGTCTTGCCTGTAGCTACCAGACTGTGAGAAATGCTTGGCTTCTGGGCAGCTTCTCTGTGCTGATCTTTCCATGGACTCACAGTTCAGGTGATAATCATAGTTGCCTGGAGTGAATGAGATGTTCAGAATCTGTGGAAAAGGAGTCAGTGCCAGGATTCAAAACAATGGCTCTGATAAGGCTTTACGTTATCTCCCACACCTCAGCAGAGAGTACTTCGAAATTGTTGAAGCTGCTCTATTTGCTGTCTGTGAGGATAAGGCCCTGTCATGTTTTTGAGTGCCAACTGTGCGACAGGTATCAAATTGTAAGTTAATGAGTTATTCCATTGGCCACAGTTAACTTTTTCACTTGACAAGACTCCTCCTTTTGTAGCATTCACAGATCGATATCTTCCAACCAGTCTCTGAAATAGAGGCATTAAGCAGTGATTTTCCCTGTTTTTCTGCAAAAATCTTCATCATTCAGTTGTGATCTTTAGACTTTGCTCCAGGGGTTGGGTTTCCTTAAAGAGAATTTCATTTCATGCTTCTGTAAGCCTTCTGTATATGACTGAATAAAACAACAGTGTCATGCATCCATAAGTTGATAACTTTTTAACTAGTAAATACTACATAATGGAAGGATGGGGTAGACTGAAAACCCAGTGTTACCAGCATTTATGTTCTGATATCCACTTTCACTGCAAGTGAGGATTACTTTTGCAGAAGTTCAAACTGCTTCTGTTTGCACTGCAATGTGGAAGCTGTTCAGAAGATGGATGCATCATGGACTTTTGTGCTCTGCCCTTATGCATGGAACAGTATATCACTCACTATCTGCAGCAAAGTGAATTTGCAGTTTTGATGGTGATTGCTTGAGGAAAGGCCTCATCTACATTCCATCAGGTAGAAGCATACTGGAAACCAATCCTGTATATGAATACATCTATTTAGAGTATTTCAGAATATGTATTCTGAACATAAGTGGCTCTGAAAGTAATGCCTCCTACTTCTTTCTGTGGAACTTACTAACACTACAACAACACCATTTGATAGAGCAAAATTCTCAGCTTTAAAACACCGTTTTCAACATAGACAACGACATTAGCAGATTTGTGCAGATGAACTTTTTGAGATGCTTTTCCTTACGTGGTGTATGTATGGCCATCCATAACATGGTTTTTCTTTTGCATCACTGTCATCACTGCTGAAGTGCACCACCCACTCCCTCAGTGTGCTCACATCCATTGTTTGCTCTCCATAAACACTCGCTGAGTGTAGAGGA
Organism: Oreortyx pictus; assembly: GCA_036925125.1. Lineage (NCBI taxonomy): Eukaryota > Metazoa > Chordata > Aves > Galliformes > Odontophoridae > Oreortyx > Oreortyx pictus. The sequence continues at coordinate 29,957,091 of JAUPFR010000001.1, forward strand.
ATGTCAGTGGGTGCCATTTTTTCCACGTGGAAGAATTCGGTGGCACACCTTTGTTTCATATATGTTTCCATGTCAAATGCCGTTGTGTCAGACTGCCCCTCTGCTGCCATCTATCACACAGCAACAATGTGTAATGGGATATTGGTGGGAAGGTTCATCCTCTACTGCCTTACCACCAACATCTGCCTCTAACTTTGTGCATGAACAAAACAAAATATGAAGCAGTCCTCATGATATAGGAGATATTAACTTCAGAGAAGCCTTACAGTACAGAAATTTAAATTTAAAACCCCAAGGAAGATAAAATATTTGTATCCAAAGAGAAAAATGTCTCTTTTGTACATATTGATATGTATTTAATTATTATCTAATAATAGCTAAAAGATAATGCCCAAGGAGAAAGGAACTGAAAAAAAAAGAGAAAGAAATATTTGCAACTGTGAAAAAAATGTGTCTTAATATGTTTTTCTCAATGGCAAATACTAGAATTGGAATTATAACTAAACATTATTTAAAAAAAAATACAGCAGAACAATGAATAAATTGACAAAAGGCACTTCACCACTTTCCTGGTTTTGAAGGGGTGACATTAATACAAAATATGTGGAAGTGATCAATTTTACACACAGAGTGCGTAAAAATGTAACAACACAGACACTCCAGTGTGAGAATAGTAACAGAAACTAAAGGTTAAATGCTTTGAATTCATGCTTTTAAGAAGCAAAGTAAAGTATGGCAAGTGTATGGAAGACCAAATATTGCTTTTTGGTTAACAGTGGAAATCTTCTCTGTGTCTTTAAAGTTATTTTACAAACTTTTTAAAACCAGAGATTAATATTTCGTAGATCCAGGCTTGAGAAACACATTTATGAGACAAACTTACTATGGGCAATTAATTTTAAAAAGTAAAAATATAGGGAAAAAAGGTGAGATCCTGTAGGGCCATTATTATTCTTTTTTCTTTAAGAATGTAAACCTTATCTACTGAGAAGTGTTCCATTTTTTTGGTTTATAGGAAACCTCAACTCATTTGAATTTTGTTATATTGAAGAGTTAATTCAATATGAAACCAATTTAACATAATAAAAGATCATGTCTTGGCATTTGTCAGATCAGTGTAAATATGAATAACCCTTTTTCTTTCTTCCCTTAACCCAACAATTTTCACTCCTTAATGAGATAGAGAACATGTGTAGGTCCTACTTCTAGGCATTGCTTATCTTTTGCAGCCCTTCAGGGCTCCAAAGAGTAACTAAATCAAATCAAATCAACAAATTATTACTAAATCTAACAAATAACTAGGAGATACTAAAGTCAGAATAACCGATACAGTTGATACATGAACTCAGATTATAACTGTAAGACAATTATGGGAAAGAAAAATAGGTCAGAAGAAAATAAGGCAGGAAATGCTGTGTTTTTAATGCTGTATTTATTAGCTGTCTGGTCCAGCTACTTTATCTCTTTCTAATCATCTGTGTAAATAAGACTAGTAATGTCATATTCTTTCATTCCTGCATTACACTGACAATTTTCATTGCTTAATGAGATCGAATGTTTCTAGGTTCTACATATGTATACTCAGTTTCTTCAACCCTTCTGGGCATTTTCCTTCCCGCGATAAAAAGAAAATCCTCCAAGAATAATAAACAATTTGTAGTGAACTCAGCAAATAAGCAGGATAAATGTGTTACGCTTTAAATTTTAAGTTAAAATAAGATTGCTCTCAAAAAGCACAACATAAATTTCTTCTTGAGGTGTGGTTTGGCATGAATCAGTATGCTGGATGTTATATCCAGAGTCTACATAGTATTGGCTGCTGACAGATACAGAATATTGTATTACATAAATCTATCATGATTGATACAGTGGTAAATCCTTTGTTACCCAGAACATGAGCTGGTCTTTTCAATACTTAGTGGTAAAGTCCCAAGAATAAGCTTACTGTCAAACCAAAAGATAACTATATGCACAAAAAAAAAAAAAAAATGGGAAGAGGAGGCAGGATTGAATGCTTCTAGTGTTGGTGTTAGCCCAGAAAAAGGAATCAAAATGTCTTAGAAAAAAACAGCAAATACGAATAATTGATCCACCTTTTTACTTCTAAATATTAATTTAAGGAAGTTAAGTGTACTTGGGCATTTTTACAGATATATTCTACCATTTGCCACTCCTTCTCAGCTCCATATTGTTGTATTTTTATGTTTCTTACGCATTGTTCTCAAAGGTTAACTACGTAATTTGAGGTCTCTCTAAAACATGAATGTTTTTTTGCTGCCCTTAATCTACATTTTAATTGTTTTCAATCATTTCTTATTCACATGAATCAGTTAAATACATGAAAAAAGAATGATTTGCCTCTAATAATTCTGATCAAGTTAATACATATATCATAATCACACCTTATATATACCTTTAAAAGTAGCTTTACCCACTCATATGCTTAATGACTATGACTTTATATTTTGACCTAGCTCCTTACTTTGGGTTTGTCTCCCTCTGCTTGGTTTAGCAAGGTGATGTGGAGTTTTGACATCTTCATGTTAGATTGCTGACAATTTGAGTTTAACATGGCCGTGTGTGATCTACTGTCCTGCCTTGCCATTGCTTTCACCTCTGCTCTTTTTACTTCTGTCACTGTTAACAACATCATCACATTTCTGATCATTCAGCTCCATAAATAATCCAGTCCTGTTAACCCTTCATTCCCTGTGGATCTGTACAGATAAGATATTTTCAAGGACTCTGTTTTCCTCATCCACAGCATTTCCAGGATGTGGTCACTCTCATTTCTATCTTTAGGAATTTATGAGTTAGACAGCTAAATCTGACCTAACTTCTTTTTAAAATCAATGAGAGAAAAATGTATACGCAGCAATGTATTAACTTCATTTATCTTAAACATGTATTTTAAGTTGAGATGAACTGATCCCATGTAGTATCAATTCCTTTTCAAGTATTCACAAGGTAGATGTTAGGTAATTTCCAAGTTTAAACCTGGAAATCTCAGTTGTCTGAATTTGGAGCGCACAACTTCTGATCATTTTGAAGCCAGCTTTGCCAACCATTATGCTAAATCAGAGATTACTATAAGAAGTGTTAAAAGTTTTTCTGACAGGTTACGGTTACTGCCCACCTCAGCACACAACAGTTCCTTTTTTCTTGTTGCCTTTAGATTTCCTTTTATAATGCACCCTCCAATATTGACTTCAGAATTGTAATTGTTCCAGAACCATGTGTAGCCATGTCTATGGCTGACAGCATGAGTATAGGTAGATGGAAGTTAGTCAATAATGTCTTTCATCCTTGGTCTTACTTTGGGACCTTTGTCATCTGAGCAGGAATACTTTGTAAGTGTAGATATATGTAACTTGCTCTAGCCTCCTATTTATTTCTATGGAAATAACATGTTTTTACAATTTTTGTTATTGGCATTCCACATCATAAAATCATGTTGTGCATTGGGAGTTAAAGAGTTAATTCTCCAGCTACTATGGATTATCGATAATTCTGGGTATCCCTGTCTCAGAAGAGAAATACTTAAGTAAGTTTTTCCATTTCCCTCTCTAAAGGAAAAGATAAAAACCGTTTATGTGTCACAAGACACAGTCTCTTTCCCTTTCGGATCAACCTAGTAGTGGGAGATAATGGGCAAATTTCACAATACACAGAATTTAATCTGAACAAGGAAAATATTTTACTGTAATATTGGTCAAGAACTAGCACAGGCTTCCTAGAGCCGTTTTGGAATCTCTATCTCTTGAGATGATCCAAACCTGATTGGACACCAGTCTTGGCAACCTGCTCTACTTTATCAGCTGTGGCTTAGTCAATCTTTAGAGGTCCCTGCTAACCTGAATCATCCTGTTATTTTGTGAAATAGAATAGAATGTAACAGTAAATGTAAAATCTCAGTTGACATGGGGTAGTAGGTCATACAGGTATTGTATCTGTGCTATTTATTTATTTATTATTTTTGCTGCAACTGGGATAATTACAAAGTGTCTGAAGTCGTGGTGTAAAAGTAAAGGTCACAGATAACAAGATGATTTGTGCAGTACTACTTAGGAGAGTTTCATTGATTTAATCTTTTGATGATTTAGACATTAACATTTTATTGATCCACATATTTTTAAATGGCGCTTGTGTTTTGTCTACTCTCGCAACAGAAGTTCTTATTAATGATATGGAAATTGGTATTTTTTATGTTTTGTGAGTTTATTTCAGATCTATTTAACATGTTATAGTCTGAAAAAAACTGTCAACTTTGTTTCTGGCATGGCAAAATGGCACAAGATTTATAAGACTGGAATATTGAAATTAGTAGAGTAGCACATGCAAGTGAATGACTAATTCTGTTAAGAAACACTTGCATATCCCCATACATGGTAGGGAGATGTTTGTGCAATTCTTTGGACTTAGGGTAAAAGTCAAGGTTTATCTAGTTATCTGCAGTCTTGTTGCCATATTTATCACTGGTTCTGTAACAGTTTGTCTTATTAGTTACCTTAATTTAGACCCATACCTTCTGACCACTTAAAAATGCATGATATTTAATACTTTCTGTAACAAGTTCTACAGTACCATTTTTTATTTTTATTTTTTAACACGGATCTTATCATCGGAGAATTGAAAACATCCATTGATTCCAATTAAGCTGAACTTCCTTATTTTCTTCAGGTTGATTTGATATCAATTCACCTTTACATAAAAGCTTTTATTTTATTCTGTATGAACTATGGAATTTTTCAGCCTTCTTTGTACTAACTACCATTACTGTTTGTTTTTGTTTGTTTGTTTGTTTGTTTCAGCAGGGCAATGGTAATTATAAACATCATTGCCTCATCTGTGGCACAGGAGCTTTTTACTGGCATGTGAATGGGTATGTAAACTCCTAGGATCATTATCTACAGATTGGATTTTGATTGTACTCTTCCATTTATTTTACCTCTCACCCTCTTTATTTGCGATACAAATATAACTACAATAGCAAAGCAAGAATTGTTTTTTATGGGCTAATCTACATAGAATGTTGTAAAATTGTTCAAAATCCTCCTGACAGATTTTATGGCTGTGATTAATTATCATCAAAGAAAATAGATGTGTAAGAAGAGGGTCATTTTGAAATCTGAGATCTATACATATTGCTAGTCTTTGTCTAAATGATCCTCGGCTTATGACTCTCACCTTCTCTCTCTTTGCTCTCTGACTACTTGCATCCTTTCATAAATTAAATCGTGACTCCTTGATCCCCTGCCCTTGGACAATGTCACTGTTAGGTGTTAATTAATACTGTTATTTTATGCAAATTAATAGAAATGAGAACATCAGATGTATATGTCCTGTAACACAGACCCAGTGAATCATCAAGGTTGGAAAAGACCTCTAAGATGATCCAGTCCAACTATTCACATATCACCAATGTTTCCCACTAAACCACTTCCCTAACTACATCTAAACATTTCTTAAACACCTCCAGGGACAATGACTCCACCACCTCCCTGAGCAGCCCATTCCAGAATCTGACCACTCTCTCAGAAAAGTGCTTCCTATCATCCAAACTGAATCTCCCCTGGCAGAATTTGGGATCATTCTCTCTTCTCCTAACTGCTAGTTACATGAGAGAAGAGACAGACTCACACCTCACCACAACCTCCCTTCAGGTAGCTGTAGAGTGCAATAAGATCTCCCCTGAGCCTCCTCTTATCCAGACTGTACAATCCCAGCTCCCTCAGTTGCTTCTCTTAAGACTTGTGCTCCAGAACCCTCACCAACTTTGTTGACCTCTGAAAATGCTCCAGAGTCTAAATGACTTTCTGGTAGTGAAGGGCCTCAAGGTATGGCCTCACCAGAGCTGAGTACAGAGGGATGATCACCTCCCTACTCTTGCTGGCAACACTATTTCTGATACAAGCCAGGATGCCGTTGGCCATACTGGCCACATGGACACACTGTTGGCTCAAAGTTCAGCCGAACATCAATCAATATCCCCAAGACTCTACACAGTCTTCCAGCCACTCTGCCCCAAGCATGTTGCATTGCCTGGGATTGCTGTGGTCAAAGTGCAGGACCTGGCACTTGGTCTTGTTGAACTTCATCCCAAACATGAAGATGAAAAGTACAGATTCTGTGTGGGAAAGGGCTCATGAGCTCATTATTTCCTTATGCTTTTCTTGTCCGGTCTATAAATCTTTATTCAAGTCTGAAGTGGCCTTGTGTGATAACGGGACTGCAGCAATGACACCACAAAGATATGAGCCAAGTGATTTAAGAGGATCTGTTGCTAATCAACATTTTTTTGTTATTTAAATGTGAGATGCAATTAAAAATGCAGAATCTTCAGTTCTGATTTTCTGCAGTGGTGGGTGGTGAGACCTAATAAGATGTATCTTTCTCTTCCATCAAACTGACCTCTTTGCTAATTAATGAAAGTGTGAGAATCTACAAGACTTGTGGCTAATGAGGATGTTTCATTTACTGGTGTAGTGAAAGCATTCACAGCATTAAAGTATAATTCCAGATGAACTTAGGTGAATGTTTGGCAGAAAAGTTCTCCTAAATGAACAGACCAGAAAAATACCATTAAATCAGATCCTTCTTTCAGTACTCATCCTGCAGCCTGCATTTGCTCATATCTAATTGCATTTTAAGAACTTGGGACTAAGTTTTAATCATCAAATCAAATAATCATCTAGGCTGAAAAAGACCTTCATGATAAAGTTCTGCCATCATCCTGACATACTGAGTCTCATCACTGAACAATGTCCCTTAGTTCCATGTCCAAATGTCTGTTTAGAATCTCCATGATGAGGACTCCACAACTTCCTTGGCATCACATTTCAATCCTTGACCCTTCCTGTGAAGAAATTCTTTCTAATGTCAAATCTAAACCTCCTTGCTGAACTTGAGACTGTTTCTTCCTGTTCTTCCACTTACCATCTGAGAAAAGAGACTGACACACTCCTTGCTGCAGACTCTTTTAGGGTTGTTGTAAATAATTCAGGAGAGTATTGTATTATACTCTAAGGACAATAGACAGAGAAAGGTACTTCTAGAGGTCAATTCAGATCCTAAGTATGCTAGATCACAAAATGGCATGACCGATTCCCTTTACTTAGTAGAAATCAAGTTTAGGATAACTACAGAGCGTTAGGGTAAGTGCGTCATTCTTACACAGACCCCACAACAGTTGTTCAGAAGCCAAGACAGTGGAGTTCATCCTCAGCATCTATTTGCACCTCAACAGCTGTATATCTAGAAATGCTGGGAATGGCTGTCCTTTGGGTGCTGGATAGCAATAATGACTTGCAAGGAGGAGCATGCCACAACGTCTTAATGGAGATAATGAATTCTGATGTGACAGAGATTAGCCATCAGTGAACAGCTCCCACAGCTGTTTATAATTTTCCATAATATTTTCCATTTCCTAGTGCAGATCTTTTTCATCTGATGCAGTCAATTCAAATAACAAGAAACAGAAAAGATGCAGTAAAAATTCCCACTTGTGACATCTTCTGAAGACTTTTGGAATTTACAGATGTCAGGTCTTTCTCATGTAGTTTTCCTTTCTGATCTTATACACAGGATTAGGGTATACCTGTATCTCAGTTCATGCTACATTAACTGAATTCCCTATCTAGTTCAAAAATTTAATATAGGCAGATAGAATTCTGGCTATAAAACAGTTATACAAGGCTTTCTATTTGATAAATTTGATTTATTGTTTTCTGTTGAGAACATTAAAAACAACAACAGTAAGAAACCCTGAGAGTTGGATCTGGAGGTAATACTGATAGTGAGAGATTTCATTTTCTTCTTTTTATTTCCTGATGACAATTTGGACTCCAAAGTGCAGTAGGCCCAGACATGCTTTCATCTCTTATCTTTCCTCTTTTTTTTTTTTTTATTTTAAATGGAAACAATTTTTAAGATTTTCAAACAAGTAATCCTAATGGGATGAAAATACTAGAGTTCTAATAAATACAATTGCACATTTTTCTCCTATTTACCATGGATGTCATCAGAATTTAATCTTCGTAACACTTCTATAAATAAATAGGGTCATTTAAGATATGTCTATACTGCTGAGTGCAGTCCTTGCTGAATGCAAGGATCTTTGTTCATTCACTGAGTTGAAATTAAGAAAAACTTGATCTATGATGTTCTGGCTGAACCAGTAAATCTTGCCTCTCCAAAGGATATCAGAAAGCTGTACCAACAAGTCTGTATGGCTTACAAATTAGTGTTAAGTAGACAGATACACTGTCATCATCAGTACAAGCAGATATGCTCAGGTACAACTAGTTACTGCAAAATGCAGACTTTTTCATACTATGCACAGTTGTCCTGTGTCCCTCAAAATTGTTCATAGCTTGCCAAAGAGTGGAAAGAAAGTAAAGAAAAAAAAATAGAAAGAAAATAAGAAAAAAGAAAGGAAAACAGGAAGTTTGGAAGGAAGTTTGGAAGTTTGGAAGTTTGGAAGTTTGGAAGTTTGGAAGTTTGGAAGTTTGGAAGTTTTGGAAGGAAGTTTGGAAGGAAGTTTGGAAGGAAGTTTGGAAGGAAGTTTGGAAGGAAGGAAGTTTGGAAGGAAGGAAGTTTGGAAGGAAGGAAGTTTGGAAGGAAGGAAGTTTGGAAGGAAGGAAGGAAGTTTGGAAGGAAGGAAGTTTGGAAGGAAGGAAGTTAGGAAGGAAGTTAGGAAGGAAGTTAGGAAGGAAGGAAGTTAGGAAGGAAGTTAGGAAGGAAGTTAGGAAGGAAAAAAGTTTGGAAGGAAGTTTGGAAGGAAGTTTGGAAGGAAGGAAGGAAGTTTGGAAGGAAGTTTGGAAGGAAGTTTGGAAGGAAGGAAGTTAGGAAGGAAGTTAGGAAGGAAGGAAGTTAGGAAGGAAGTTAGGAAGGAAGTTAGGAAGGAAGTTAGGAAGGAAGTTAGGAAGGAAAAAAGTTTGGAAGGAAGTTTGGAAGGAAGGAAGGAAGTTTGGAAGGAAGTTTGGAAGGAAGTTTGGAAGGAAGGAAGTTAGGAAGGAAGTTAGGAAGGAAGGAAGTTAGGAAGGAAGTTAGGAAGGAAGTTAGGAAGGAAGTTAGGAAGGAAGGAAGTTTGGAAGGAAGTTTGGAAGGAAGTTTGGAAGGAAGGAAGTTTGGAAGGAAGGAAGGAAGTTTGGAAGGAAGGAAGTTTGGAAGGAAGGAAGTTTGGAAGGAAGGAAGTTTGGAAGGAAGTTTGGAAGGAAGTTTGGAAGGAAGTTTGGAAGGAAGTTTGGAAGGAAGTTTGGAAGGAAGGAAGGAAGTTTGGAAGGAAGTTTGGAAGGAAGGAAGTTTGGAAGGAAGGAAGGAAGTTTGGAAGGAAGGAAGGAAGTTTGGAAGGAAGGAAGGAAGTTTGGAAGGAAGGAAGGAAGTTTGGAAGGAAGGAAGTTTGGAAGGAAGGAAGTTTGGAAGGAAGTTTGGAAGGAAGGAAGGAAGTTTGGAAGGAAGGAAGTTTGGAAGGAAGGAAGTTTGGAAGGAAGGAAGGAAGGAAGGAAGTTTGGAAGGAAGGAAGGAAGGAAGGAAGGAAGGAAGGAAGGAAGGAAGGAAGGAAGGAAGGAAGGAAGGAAGGAAGGAAGGAAGGAAGGAAGGAAGGAAGGAAGGAAAGGGAAAGGGAAAGGGAAAGGGAAAGGGAAAGGGAAAGGGAAAGGGAAAGGGAAAGGGAAAGGGAAAGGGAAAGGGAAAGGGAAAGGGAAAGGGAAAGGGAAAGGGAAAGGGAAAGGGAAAGGGAAAGGGAAAGGGAAAGGGAAAGGGAAAGGGAAAGGGAAAGGGAAAGGGAAAGGGAAAGGGAAAGGGAAAGGGAAAGGGAAAGGGAAAGGGAAAGGGAAAGGGAAAAAAAGGGAAAAAAAGGGAAAAAAAGGGAAAGGGAAAGGGAAAGGGAAAGGGAAAGGGAAAGGGAAAGGGAAAGGGAAAGGGAAAGGGAAAGGGAAAGGGAAAGGGAAAGGGAAAGGGAAAGGGAAAGGGAAAGGGAAAGGGAAAGGGAAAGGGAAAGGGAAAGGGAGGCAAAAGAAAGTGAGATGAAAGAGAGAAAAAAAGATGTCCCTCTGGGCAACCCAAAACAGTGAGTGGAAAACTTGTCCATGGCAGAGAAATTGGGATTGAATGATATTTGAGTATCTTCCAATCTAAGGCATTCTACAATAAGGAGAAACTAAGAATGAAAAAGAAAAAGAAAAAAAGAAAAATATGTGAAAAAGAAACAGCAAAAAAAGAAGGAAATACATTTTGAGGAATATTAGCATGGATAATTTAAAATTTATGTGTTAGGACATGTAGGGGCTGTATTTCAATCACATAAAACAATTATATATTTGTGAGTCAGAAAGTGCTCAGTTTAAGACTATCTCATAAACTACTGCAACATTTTTAGCACTTGCATTGTCTCTAGTTGCTGCCAGAGACTATTGGAAAAGATCTACTGGTTTAAATTAAATGTCATCCTGTTCTTTTATGGAATGGTTTAATACAAACTACTTAAAAACAGCTACTTTATTTAGTTTTCATCTATTGTGACAAAACTGACAAATAAAGCAAAACAAGGGTGTCGTTTCCAGAGAACCTTTTCACATTGCTAGCTTTCTTCATGACAATCAAACCCGAGTGGGAAAAGTACCCATCAGCTGGCAGGTGCTCACAGGAGGATGTGGGTGCACAAAGCAGCATGTGGTGCTTGTACTCCTTTCAGCTAATTTGAGGGAAAGCAAACTGTTGAAGTTTCATAACAAGCTGCATCGAGTTGGCATTTTTCCCCTACTTCAATCATGCCTGAGTAGGAAAAAAAAATAAAGAAACTATAACGCGATCAGTTATGATGTTTGGTAAGATGGGCACATAGTAAGGACACACAGCTGTTTACAATGATGCCATCATATAATTTTCAAAGCACAATTTAAATAATATATATTCTTATTGGATTTAGACACAATCTACTTCCTACTGCAGTTAGGTGTCAGTTAACATTTTAGTTTTGGCTATATCCAGTCAGTGGCATGTCCACTCCAAATTTATTAGGAAAAAAAGCAAAGTAGTTTACACGTTCCTGTAATTACAGGTTGTAGACTTTAAAAAAGATAAGTGAATTTTTCAAGATAAAAGTTTACCAAAGAAGCTGCCATTGCAGACATGGGCATCTGGAGGTTTTTGTGTCACATCTATTTCTGTGTGAATAAGCACTAAAGTCTGTTTGCTAGTCCCATTACCTCTACAGAGCATAGGAAGTAAATTAAAATAATATGGCACGCTCACATGAATCTTGACCCAGTAATACTGAAATATTAGAATATACTTTAAGATAGGCCCAACAAATTTCACAGTGCCCTAAACTTTGTTCTGACTTCTCCCTGCCTTAGGAGTAAGATAATTAAACACAGTTAGATTCAAACTGTCTTCAGTTTATACCTCTTAGAGTCTATAAACTTTGTTTCAAGGTTTATAAATTTATCCAACCCATAAGTTCAGTTTTATTACAGTAAGTGCCAAATTATAAAATTAATTTGATAAAAAAGAGATTGAAATCTCTAAAAATGTAGATGAAGAAACATTGTAAATTTTGGTAAAAAAAATCTGTATCTTATAGTACTTATAAATTAATAATTTATATTTCAATTAGTTAAAAAAGTAATACGGTTTTGTTGGTGGTGGTGGTGGTGTTTTTTTTGTTTGTTTGTTTGATTTTGTTCAGCTAAAATTCTAAGAAGTTACTAAATTGAAAAATGTTGAGAAGCTGTTAGTCCAATAGTTTATAAATCTGAATTAAATTTAATTACCTCAAGTTAACTGAAAGAAAATTAAAATAACACGTAAATATTACTAAATACTCCTACCATTTGAAGTACGCCTGTGAAAGTGCTACATGACAGAGCTATGAGATTTTTGATTAATTTGAATTTTAACTTGAAATCTGATCTTAGAAACAATATCTGACTTTAGTAAGATTCAGATTTGGAACATGTAGTCCAGCCAAGTTCAAGCACCTTACTCAGAAAATAATCTTTGGCAATATTTTCAGGAGCCATCTAGTCACACTGCTTGCCCTGTTGAGCATGCAGAACTCAAATCTAGTGACAAGTCATGACTGAATAACAAGACTGTCAATCTGGTCCATCTCAGAATAGTAATGAGAAAAGCTTGATGTTATGAAATATTCTCATTAAATCATGTACTCCATACTGGGATTTTTCTCCAAACATCGGTTTGTTTTCATGAAGGATATTCATCTTTCAAATCATCCTTAATGTGGATGATAAAATGAGTATAATGAGAAGACATACTGGCCAAGTTTTTGTTTTTAGCCTATATAGTGTGCATATTTAAGAATGTGATTTCAAGATTGTTCACTGACTTACAATCTATTATCATGTCAAGGGACTCAAGTGAAAAATAACCTAAGAAAGTGAAGGGAAAGATGTATTGTGAAGAAAGAATTCGAAAGGACAGAGTATGTACCGCTGGACAGACAATGGCTTCTGCAGGGTGTAACTAACATCCATCTAAAGATATCTGAATTGCATAAACATCTAGGAGTCAAAGGATTTGCTTACAGAGGTCCAAGGGAACATAACTTGGAATAATGGAATGAAAATTAGCCAAGAAAAATGCAGACTTCACACCAGAAAAACTTTCTGTGAGGTGTATTAGTCTGTAGTAATCTCCCCAAGGATGTACTGGAAGACCATCACTTGAATAATTTAATACTAGACTGGATAAAACACTTGAGAATATACTGTGGGAAACAATTCTTTACTGATTTATTACAAGCTGTAGACAAATAAACTACATGCCTGCGTTGCATGGATTTGGGGGTGAAGTTATTCAGTGTATGACAGGACTGCGATCTAAAAGTTGTACTAACTTTTCATCCTGTAATGGAAGACTCTCTGTGTTGCAAAATGCATCTATTTACTCTTTTCTTCATCAGTATAGTCTTCAGCAGGAACAAATGCTATTATTTTTGGCCATTTTTTTAACATGCTGCCAACAATGTTAGAGAGATGAAATCTAGTGCAGTGTCAGGCTATTCATACCATTGACATGTTAACTGTTTCATATCACTTATGAACTATTTATCTTCAAGAGTTCAGTAGAATCTAGGGAAAGCTATATTGATAAGATTTTTTCCTGATTGTGTTGTGGATCTACTGGGGAAAAATTACTCAACTCCTAACATTATCGACTTCACATGCTCGTTGTAGAAGTATTAATTTTACAAGTTATTGCCATGTGATGTTAAAAATGATCTTAAAACTATATTAAATAATAAAAATAAAAAAAAATTGGTAAATGCAATCTGCCCCCATTATTTTATGTAGGCAGTACATATTTATGAAGCTATTTCAATGTTACTGTCCATTAAAAATGAACAGTTTGGACTTCAACAGCCTAATTTATCTGTAACTGAAAAATTATAAAAATCTCAGTACCAGTATTGTTTTAGCAGAATTAAGTGTGCAACAGATTCAACTTTGCAATATATTGATAAGATAACACTACAGTATTAGAGAACAGCAATTCTAAAAATCATGTTCGTGTTTTCTTTTTGTGGCTTGCCACAAGGTCTCATGTTTTATTAGACTATCAGGGGAGCACATCAAGGACATATTAAATGTCTTAGACTCCATGAGTCCCAGGTTGGTTGAAAGGCCCATGAAATGATGATACAGCTGATGTGATTTTTTGAAGATTCATGGAATTTTGACTGCTCTGATGGAGAGGTCAAGCCCTCAAGGACTTGCAAACAGGGCAAATGAAACAAGTAAACTGAATCACTAGTAAAGCTTATACAAAATTCCTTAGGGTAAACAGTCAAATCAGAATAAGAAGCATTTGCTTTGAAAAGGAAGTGGCTAAATACTGATAGAAGATAGTACATCCAGAAACCTAGGCACAGTGTGGCTATTTGGTATAGTATTATCTGTGAGAATCTGTACTGAGGTTATGTGGCAAGGTTTTTGTAGTGTGGGGGAGCTGCAGGGGTGGTGAGAGAACTCCAGCTGCTCCGAAAGAGACCCACTGCTGCCAGAGCAGAGTCATGAATAACAATGGTTGGGCCTTTGGGGGAGCAGACTGAAGAAATGGAGAAAACTGCTGTGCAAAAGCAGCTGGGAGAGTGGAGTGAGAAATGTGAGAGAAACAGCCCAGCTGACGTCAAGGTCGGTGCAGGAGGAGGGCAGGAAGTGCTCCAGTGATGGAGAAGTTCCCACACAACCCAGGAGAGGCCCATGGGGGAGCAGGCTGTCCCCCTGCAGCTCATGGGCACCACACAGAGCACATCTCCACGTGCAGCCATGGAGGAGCCCGCAGTGCAGCAGTGGATGAGGCCTGAAGGAGGCACAGCCCATGGATACTTCTGCAGGAGCAGCGCAGCCCAGAGCTGCAGCCTGTGGAGATGTGGGTGAAGCAGTTCCTGAAGGATGGGCCCTGTGGTATGGAGCCATGCTGGAGCTGGGAGAGCTGCAGCCTGTGGGAAGCCCTTGCCAGACCAGTTTGGGAAGAATGGCATCCTGCAGGAGGGACCCCACATGGAGCATAGCCAGAGTGGCCATGAAGGAACAGCAGAAATGAGCATTATGGACTGACCACAGCTCCCATTCTCCTGCATCATTTGAGGGTAGGAGGTAGAAGAGGGTGGATAGGGAGAAGGTGGTTTTATTGTGCCTTAGTTTCTCACTGCCCTAGTTTGCAATAAATCATATTAATCACTTTACACTAAATCAGTTTTGCTTATGACGTGATTGGTGAGAGTTCTCCTTGTCCTTAACTCAAAGCACTCTCCTCCAATGCTCAGAGAGGAAGAGTTTGAGATGGGTGAATGGGGTGGAAGGGTTTTAGTTTCTTGCTGCTCTAGTCTGATAGTATCAGAGAATAAATTATACTTACCTCCCTACACTGTATTTGCTTTGCCCCAGTGGTAATAAGTGTCCCCAGAGTATCCTTATCTCAGCTGTTGAGCCCTTTTTCATCATATTTCCTCCCCATTCTTTTGAAAATGTGCAGTGAGAGAGCAGTGTGCTGAAGTTTAGTAAGCTGACATTGCAATACTACCAGAATTACAGAATGGTTGAGGCTGGAAAGGCCTTCTGCTCCAATTTTTATAATAATAATAGTGGAGCCTTGGAACAGGATTGCCCAGAGAAGTTGTGTATGGCTCTGTCGCTGGAAACATTCAAGGTCAGGCTGAGCCAGGCTCTGAGCAACTTGATCTAGTGAGTTGTAGATGTCCCTGATCATTTTTTGAATAGATGACCTTTATCAGTCCCTTCCAACTCAAATGATTCTATGAACCACTCTGTGATATCTGTGCCAGTGGTCTCTGTCACGGGCACAGCACAGAAGTACTTCCCGCTGTTCAGATGGAGTTTCCTGTACTGCAGCTTGTGTCTATTGCCTCTTATTCTGTCAAGAGGGCTTGTTTCTCACATCAGTCTGGCTCCTTCCTCTTCACACCCCTCCTTTCTGGTATTCAGTGATGAGAGCTCCCATGAGCTTCTTCAGGATGAACAGTCAAAGCTCTCTCAGTCTTTCCTTTGTAGAGCTGATGATTTGGTCTTTTAATCAACTTTGTGGTTCTTCAATGTATCTTTTTTAAAACATCAAGAGACAACACTCCCAGTCCCTGGGTGGGCTTGAAAACCCCCAACTTTTTGATTAACAGACAGTCGTGCTAATGTATTGCACCACAGAGACATAGCTGAGCTGCATCTCTAGTTTACAAGGAAAAACTTGTATTTGAATAGATTGCTTTGTTGTTGTTGTTGTTTGTTTGTTTGTTTGTTTTAGTGTGGTTTGAAAATAGAAGTAGTAAAGATTACAGGAAGAATAGACTAATTGTTGTTTGCTACATCATGACAAGAGAAACCTTCAGTTCCCTACAGGGAGACAGACTTGCTTATTCTGTTTCTTGTCGTTCTCCACATATGAAATAAAGGTAATATATTACAAAGTTGTTAAATACATCATGATTTGTGAAGTACTTGGGCATTATACAAATAGTAACCGTAGCAAGAGATGAAACCTCTTTCTTATAGTCAACAAGAACAAAAGAAACTGATACTGCCCAAATGTACACTATAAAGTTACAATTCTTTTTCTTTTTTCCCCCAGCCTTGAACTTGACTTATGGATCTGTGATAACTTTGTTTAGATTTTATCATTACCTTCAGGTGTGGTGCAGTGTGCTCAAAGTATCCAGTAAATCCTCAAAGTAGGAATTTCTTTTTTTTTTTTTTAATCAGAACTTGGCAGAAACTGCAGATTTCAATAAGCAGCAGATTTCTTCCTTCTACTGATGATGAATGTGGAAGATCAACAATATTTTGACTCAACTTGTTTAATTTTCTATTATACAGAACAGCAGAGCTCAAAGTTGAATGAGATGAACAAAACTGACACTACTTAAGGTTTAAAAATAACTATTTTTTTTTACTGAAACAGTTCTTCAGTTTGTTTTCTTGGTAGATTAAAAAGTTTTAGAAACTGAGACAGGCATTTCTTTGCCCTAGTTTCTTAAGTGCTCTCTGATGATTACAGATCTACTTATTTAACTGTTTCCTCATATGGTAAGAGAAGTCTGCTTCTATGAACAAGAGTTTGCAGGGTCAAGGTTTATAGTTGCAATAGGAAGCTTAGGCAGAACTAAATAACGAAGAATGAAGTGAAAAACACCAGTAAATTAAAATAAAGCTGGAATACACTCAATTAGCTAAATTACTATTGATATCTGTCATTATAAAATACCCAGGGCTGTATAATTTTGTTCTAATCCCCTAAATGCACAACTAAGCAAGTGAGAGAACATATATTCCTACAACCCCCAGTGGAGACATTGAGATTATGCATGCTCTCACTAATTTAAAGAGGGACTTTCACACTGGGATACATTTTAAAAAGAGAACATTTAAATAAAAAGCAATTTGGTCTGCCTGTAATTGTATTCCCCTTGCTGTTATTGCTAATTATTGAAGATATTTGTGCTTGAATGGGTGAACTCCTATTTTTTTTTTTATTATTTTTTTTTTTATTTTTTAAATCTTAACCAGCTCAGTTTCTACTTTCACTCAATCCCGATGAAACCACAGGGTCAGGGTCTTTCTTTCATATTTCTGTTTACCAGTGGCAGCTAGGAGAGCAAAGTCAGCATGCATAAATGGAGGGAGGCATAAAAATGCCAGGCTAAAAAATGAAGCCAGAATGAAGCCATTCACATTTAAAGGAAAAATAAGTTCAAAAGATCAAAAGTTTAAACAATATGTGTGATGAGCTTCTGGGATTAATTCTTTAGAGAATTAGTAGGTTCTTTCTCTCTGTGCCTGACTATTAAGACAGTATGCTTTTGGATCTCAGCCTTTTAAATCAAGCTGCACGTCATATACATACATGCTACTGAGACCCACGGAGAAGTGGTGTGGTTATTTTAATGTACAGGAAACTAATAATCTAGTGGTCCTTAGTACGGGTGAGTATAAACTTTATCATTATTCTGGTGGAACTGAGAGGTGATGAGAAGAGCACTGAAATAGATTACGCTTAGAAACATTCACTGATACTCTATTTCATGATTTGTGTTTGACAAAATACACAATCCCTTATTCTAATACAGAGCAGAATGGCAGATAGAAAGATCTGTGTTGAGTGCAATGGATTAGTGTGTACATTTGTTAATATTCATACCCAAGCTGTGGACTGACACTGTAGTTTTTTTATGCATTGTGAGTGTAACAGTTATGGGCATGGTGGACAACTCTTGTCTTTTCATCCATTTAAGAAACAGTTTCCAGTCTGGGGATACACTTATCAACAGTGAAATCTTGTCTCAAAGTTCATCACACATCCAGTTGTGAAAGAAATGGATATACCTGGAACTGCTCAGGTCAGATTTAGCAGGACACTTCTGTCCCCTAATGTGCTGGCTTAGTGATATCACAGAATTGTAGGGGTTGGAAGGGACCTCCAGAGATCATCCAGTCCAACCCCCTGCCAAAGCAGCTCCCTAGCCCAGGTTGCACAGGTAGGCGTCCAGGCGGGTCTTGAACGTCTCCAGAGAAGGAGACTCCACCACCTCTCTGTGCAGCCTGTGCCAGTGCTCTGTCACTGCACTGTGAAGAAGTTCCCACACACATTTGTGCAATTTCCTATGCCTCAGTTTGTGGCCATTTCCCCTTGACGTATCACCACTGAGAAGAGTCCAACCTTATCCCTTTGACTCCTGCACCTTTGATATTTATAGATGTGGATCAGATCCTGTCTGAGTCTTCTTTTCTCAAGAAGACTGAAGTTTATCTCAAGAAGGCCTGAACAGGCCCAGGTCTCTCAGCCTTTCCTTACAAGAGAGGTGTTCCCCGCCCTTTATCATCTTTGTAGCCTTCCACTGAACTCTTTCAAGGAAATCCCTGTCTTTTTTGTACTGGGGAGCCCAGAAGTGGACACAATACTCCAGGTGAGGCCTGTCCAAGGCAGAATAGAGAGGGAGGCCTGCTCTTTGTAATGCATCCCAGGATCCCATTGGCCTTCTTGGCCTCCAGGGCACACTGCTGGCTCATGGCCTGCCTGTAATCCACCAGGACACCCAGGTCTCTCTCCTCAGAGATCCTTTCTAGCAGATCATCCCCAGCCTGTACTGGTGCATGTGGTTATTCCTCCCTAGGTGCAAGACTACACTTGCAGTTGTTAAACCTCATCTGGTTCATAGAATCATAAAATCACTTAGGTGGGGAACGACCTTAAAGATCATTAACCATACTACCCTAACTCTAACAACCCTCCACTAAATCATGTCCCTGAGCACCACATCCAAATGATTTTTAAACACATCCAGGGATGGTGAGTCAACCACCTCCCTGGGGAGCGTATTCCAGTGCTTAACAACCCTTTATGTAAGGGGTTGTTCCTCTTTGCCCAACTCTCCAGCCTATCCAGGCAGCACAGCCTTCTGACGTGTCAGCCATTCCTTCCAACTTTGTATCATCAGCAAACTTGCTGAGCGTGGACTCTACCCCTCATCAAGATCATTGATGAAGGTGATGTTGAATAGGACCAGACTAGCACCAACCCCCGAGGAACACTGCTTAGTACAGTCCTCCAACTGGATTACCAGTCAGCCAGTTCTCAAACCACCTCACTTTCCACCTGGTAGAAGAATTCATAGTTCTTTGATGGTGAATTACTTACAGAGTTCTCTTACTATTATTCTGAAATCTGGTATGGTTCTTATATTTTTTCACCCATGTGAAAGTTTTCAAATGTGGTTAATAGGATCAGAGTGACTGGCTGTCCTCCAAATTAATATATCTGAAGGCTGAACTTCAGGAAGCATATTTTGAATAAAATGTCCTAAATATTTTCTAACTGAATTACTGTATCTATCTATGTGCTAGCATGTTTTTAAAGACACATACTTATTTATAGGCATTCACTTTGTCCTTTAATAAATACAATTGTTTATCCTGATAAGTTGTACATATCCTCACATGCTACACATCTGAACAATTTCTCATTGCATTTTTGCTAACAGTAACAACTTAGTGAATCCACTTTGTTTAAGTAAAGGTACCTCATCTGGCTTTAGTTTTCTGCTACATTAGTCGCAGATCTGGCCATTCAACTATTTCTTAATAATGTAGCTATTTTCCACTTCTGCTTATCTAGCTTAGCAGGAACAAGAGTAAACAAGAATTAGAGAACATGAAATATAAAAAATATATATATCTGATGGTAGATTTGAAACAATTTGAAAAAAAATGTTGTTAGAGTAAGTCAAGAGTAAATGATGGAATTCCTTGCTATATATATCAGGATGCTTAGACTAGACATGCTAGATATAGTTGTATTTGGGGCACTTTTTCTTGGCACATAAGCTAGCTGGCAAACAACTGCTAGTATTTGCACTAAACTCCCATAGCCTCCAAGACAGAGTGACTGCATCCAAACTACCTATTGGAAATGGAAAATGACTTGTGCCTAACTCCAAAATTGTCCCTTGGAATTATCTGAGGGGGCTCTAATTGGTACAAACCAAAACTGTGCTAGGGACAGTTATAGCAGTGTGACAGATGATCTAGTTCCAGATTCAGGAATATTTCCTGGCTTTGTTTAATTTCACAAAATTTTTAGGATGGATGTTAAAAGCATAAAGAATCCCAGCTCCAATCCCTCATCCCTGAAAAAAAAAAAAAAGCCCCAAAACAAAGTCCTCAACAATGCGACAAATAGTAAAAATTAAAGCAAAGATACACAAGATACATACAGAATAATGATGTATATTATCAGTGAAAACATGAGGAAAGTCCCTATAATCTGCAACCTGCTGAAGACTAGAAAAGCCTCACTAAGTGCTTATACTGTTTGTATATTTTTCTGTAGGGATATGATCTTGATAATTCCAGAAAAAAATAATTATAGTGTACACTAGGAAAGAAAAATCACTGCCTCCTTCCTTCCTTCCTTCCTTCCTTCCTTCCTTCCTTCCTTCCTTCCTTCCTTCCTTCCTTCCTTCCTTCCTTCCTTCCTTCCTTCCTTCCTTCCTTCCTTCCTTCCTTCCTTCCTTCCTTCCTTCCTTCCTTCCTTCCTTCCTTCCTTCCTTCCTTCCTTCCTTCCTTCCTTCCTTCCTTCCTTCCTTCCTTCCTTCCTGCCTTCCTGCCTTCCTGCCTTCCTGCCTTCCTGCCTTCCTGCCTTCCTGCCTTCCTTCCTTCCTGCCTTCCTTCCTGCCTTCCTGCCTTCCTTCCTGCCTTCCTTCCTGCCTTCCTGCCTTCCTGCCTTCCTGCCTTCCATCCTGCCTTCCTGCCTTCCATCCTGCCTTCCATCCTGCCTTCCTGCCTTCCTGCCTTCCTGCCTTCCTGCCTTCCTGCCTTCCTCCCTGCCTTCCTCCCTGCCTTCCCTCCTTCCTTCCTTTTTGTGCCTGTTTATTTGTGGGCTGTTTTTATTTTCATTTTATTTTATTTAAATTTATTTATTTATTTACAGCAGACAGAGGCACATACTAAGGTTGTTCTATGAAAGGGATCTCTCCCGGTATCAGTGCATATGCTACCCAAGAGGACCGTATGTGGTTTTACTTTGAAGAAAAGCATTCTATCCCAGACTCCTGGGAAACAATTCTGCTCCTTGCTGATTTACTGCATCCAGTATGTATGAGTCTGGGGCCAAGAAGTTGCGATACTATGCTGAGAAAGTGAATTGCACCTATGCCACAGGAATGAAGCAGAAGACAAGACATAGTGGATAGTGTATGAGAGGGGATTAAAGGTTCATGGCAAATCTATGCCTGAAGCTCTAGAAAAGCAATTATAGAGGTGAGCTGATCACTTCCCATTACAGATGAACTGCTATAGCACATAACCCTGCCACTCTAATACTTTAAGAAGCAGCTGTATGGAAAATATGAGATAACAAGAATATCTGGTGACTCAAGATATACAAAAAATACATAGATTTTTAAAATACTGACATTTACCACTCAGTCCTTTGAAAAAAACTTTGGAAAGTACACTCTCCTTCTCTCTGTATACACACATAGATAAGTATATATATCTATGTGTGTGCATCTGTATATATTTCTATAGCTATCTATATGTGTGTATATGTATATGAAATGTACTGCCAAAGGGAAAAAAAGCCAATTGATGTTAAAGAAAATTGTGTGATAGAAGGATAGGAAATGTTTTTCCCTTAAAATGGAAAAGACCATTCCAGATAGCATTCTTAAAACTGTTCATTCTTAAACAAAGCTGTTATCTACCGTGCCTTTTTACTAAATATTTCACACGTTAGATATATACTTTCTTTCATAGAATAAAATCACATGAAGTTGTTTGAGTTGGAAGGGACCATTAAAGGTCATCTAGACCAACTCCCCTGCAATGAACAGGGACACCTGCAGCCAGATTGGGTTGCTGAGAGCTTCGTTCAGCCTGACCTTGAATGTTTCCAAGGATGGATTATTCAAGCAACCTCTCTGGGCAACAATCTTTAGGGCTCCACTACTATTATTATAAAAAAAAAACCTTTTTCCTTATATCCAGTTTAACTCACCTGTCTTTTAGTTTGAAGCAATCTCCCTCTGTCTTACTGCAACAGACCATGCTAGAGAGCCTGTTCCATTCTTTCCTCTAGCCCCCCTTTAGTTACTGAAAGGCCGCTCTCAGGTCTCCTCAGAGCCTTCTTTTCTCCAGTTTGAACAGCCTCAGCTCTCTCAGCTTGTCCTTAAAGGAGATATATCCCATCCCTTGGATAATTTTGATGTCCCTCCTCTGGATGTGCTCCAACAGGTCCATGTCTCTCCTGCACTGAGGACTCCACATCTGGACGCAGTACTTCAGGTGAGGCCTCAGCAGCACAGAATAGAGGCGGGATCACCTTCCTTGACCTGCTGGCAGAGTACTCAGTACTCAGAGTATTGCATATTTACATACTAACGTTTTCTTCTTTGCTTTGCCTTTTAGTTTTCTGACAAATGGAGGTATTCTAGTTTTGCACTCACAAACATAGAATAATTTTGTGGAATACAACAAAAAGACATTGCATATAACAACTGAGTGAGACTAGAGTACAACACAGGCCTGGTTTCCTTCTGCCATGCTGTGATCCAGGGCTTATGCTATTAATCTCTGTTCAGCTGCACTAATTGGAAATCTGTACATAGGACAACAGAGCCATTCTCCCAGACCAATGCTGTATCACTTTGAAAATTAGTATACATTTCCAAAGTATCTCTATTAGTTTCCTCGGTGAATAATCAACATGCTGATACAATGAAGAGGAGCAGTAGCTCTCATCAGAAGCAGATTTAGCATATGTGGATGTTTTGCAAATTTGACAGCTACATTCTACTATATCTAGCCATATCCTGAACATTCTGTTCCACACCTGTATTTAAGTTTTCTGTTCCAGTTGTATCTCTCTTTTCAGTGTAGTCTGAATATTGTGCCTGTGTTTACCTTTTAAACTGACAGGTACAAACAGGTAATATGTTGTTGTTCAGTGACTGACAGGTGTGACTAACCAACCAGAGGGAAAAGAATCCATTGCTTTTAGACTGATCAGTGTTACTGTTCATCCTAATTTTTTTATCTTGAATGTTGCAAAATTTTTCTGTAAACACTTTCAAAAAGGACTCTGACATTTATTAAATCTGAGACAGCACCATTACAATCAACTAAGATTCAAGATCTGCTGAACACTTGAAACTATAATTTCCAAATATCTTTACTTTAATTGAGGTTTGTTCTGCTGACAGAAGAATGCACCCTCAGCTGAATTTGAATCGAAGTACTGCAATAATCAGTGACTCGACTTGAGTGAAAAAACATGTAGATGGCTCTCTGCATGGTTATGTCTCAGACAGACCTGACTCCATCTTTTCCTAATTAAAAGTGGTAATAACTGTTTTATTGGATCTAAATTACACTTTTACTTGACAAACTTAATTTAAAATGTGACCTATCAACTTAATGATGTTTTGAGGCTGGGCACAACTACACATAAATTAGAAGAGAGTGAGATGTGTTGCAATAAAGAGGGAGAGACAAAAAACAAAATACAAAGGAAGAATAAAATGTATCAAAACACTGTCACTAATGAAGTTTGAAATTTGTCTAGAATAGAATCAGAACTAATTCTGAAAAATTCTGCTTATTGAGCTAATGCTTAATATCAAATATGTGGAGCTTTGATGTTTCTGATGGATGTGATTTGGTATCTGTAATACAAATGTAACAAGTTTTAGAATTGAATTTGAAAATGGATAATGAAAAGCTGGTGTTTGTCTGAATTCTAGCAAAAAGAATATCACCCTCTTACATGTGCTTTTCATCCACATAGTTCTCTATGCTTTTTTTTTTTTTTAACAGGTAGCTAAGTGTCCTTATCCACACTGTCTGAATGAAGGAGCTACTAACATTTGTTCCTCAAACATGATGAGTATGCAAAATGACATCTAAGAACCTGATGATGCTATAGACGATGCTATATGGGGCTGAGTCCCACGAGGACTGTTGCAGAGAACTTCTCAGCTTCTCTGAAGCAGAATACAAGGTCATCATCTATCCTTGAGAGTTAATTCTGTGATAGAGATTTTGCTTA
Source organism: Oreortyx pictus (assembly GCA_036925125.1). Lineage (NCBI taxonomy): Eukaryota > Metazoa > Chordata > Aves > Galliformes > Odontophoridae > Oreortyx > Oreortyx pictus. Next base: position 29,981,169 of record JAUPFR010000001.1, read on the forward strand.
CTGGATTCAAATTATTCCTGATGCACCAAGCCCCTGTACAAACATAAAAGGAGACAGGCAAGAGCTTCCAGATGTTTAGAGAAACTGTTGGGAAATCTTGTTACAGCTATACCAAAATTGAAGTCCTTGTCTGTTTCCTTTTTTGTTGTTGTTGGGAAAGATGTGGCGTGTCTGAATACATACAATCACTCTTTTTCAAGTGATTTCAACAAACCTATTGTGTATTGTCTTTGCCATAGATGGTGGAAATTTGATTGGCCAAAGGGTACTTTTGCAAGAATGGAAATACGTCTTGAGGAACTGTTCGAGAGGGTGTTTGGTTTATATTTCTTTAGAAGCAACTTTTCCGACTACAGTTTGATACAGTGATTATGTCAGTGGATTTCTGAATATTTTCACAGTCACAGAACAGCTGAGGTGGGAAACCACTTCTGTAAATCATGAAGTCAATCCCCTCCTGCTCAAGCAGGGACTCAAAAGATTGTTCAAGTAGGAATATCTTCAGTGATGGAGTCTTCACAATCCCTATGTACAACATGTGTGTGGTCAGTAATCCTCAAACTAAGAGCATTTTCTTGTATTCAGGAAGAATTTTATGTGTTTTAACTTGTGCCCATTGCCTCTTGCTCTGAATAAATTGTGTTCTAGTAGCCTTTTTAACAATACAGTGGTAGCAGATTGATGCAATGCATATATCACTGTTAGAAGAGTTATGTTTCTATTTGGGTCTATGGTTAATTATACCATATGTTTTTGTGGGTTAAAATTGTATATTCAATAGTTGTTGGAGGAAAATATTCAGGAAAGTCTCTGTCAACAGACAAGATAAATGTTTCAAATCACCTGATCCATATCTTAAATTTTGAGCCTGTGTGGGAAGGGTTTGTAAATTCAGACAAGCAAAAGAATTACATTCCTGGTATGAGATGGGAGTAGTAATTGAGTTATTCAGAAAACAACAAAGAAACTAGTCACTGAAAGTGACATGTAAATCTTTTCAAAAGTTGTCACCTCTTTCATGTATTAATTTTTTTTTCCTTTAGTTAGCATGTGCTCTTGGTTAACTGTATAAAAAATAGAATGGAAAAGAGTGAGACAATACAGGCTTATACTGTGCTTTGTGTGATTTGTCCATTTAATCTCATGCCTTTTTCAGAAACTTGGAAAAGATTTCTTTGATACTTTCTTTAGCCTGTAAGGTGAACACTTCCATTAAATGAATATACCAGGAATAATCTCCTCGAAAAAGACTTCCTTAGATATTTTTGACTTTCATGTTTCTACACATTGAACTCCTTGTGACTGGCAGGTCATCAGCTGGAGAATACAGTTATAAACTCTGGGATTAGAGATTACTTCTATGAATGAAACAATAAAAATGTAATGATTTTGACAGCCTCACAGCTCATTCCACACACGCTGCTTTAAACATCTCACACATTAACTGTTTTAACTTGTTTTGGGCATCATCCATTTTAAGTTCTTTAGTCTTCTTCCCAAAACTCTGCCCAAGAGCTGCTTTTTTTTCCTACACTACTGAAACTGTGCTCTACCATATAAATAATCTTTAATAACAACGTGTGCCAGCAAGAGATTGGAGAAGTAAGACTCATTCAGAGTTAGCATGAGGCAATAGTCATTCAGGGCATCTGGAGGACATCTGAGGGGGTGCAAAGTAAATGACAGATGATTTTACAGCAGAAACACAGTAGGTAAAATGAAGACATTGAGTGTGTGGATAGAAATTAGTAGTGTGCTTCCATTTCTTATTTCAGTTTCCTTAATGTAATGTCTGGTTGTCTCACAACCTTCAGGATTCTTTTATAAAGAAAATAATTATTCTTCCCTCTTTTATAATGGGCAAGCAAAACCCTGAAGTTATATCTGCTATCAAGCATGAACAACACATAACCTAGGCTTCAAGAAAAATGTATGCTGAGATCCCTTATAGGGAAATTGTAAGGAATGTAAACTGCTGGCCAGTTGGGAAAAAGGGCCAGCTGTGACTTACAGTTTAGAGCACACCCTCAGTAACTAGATACCTGGGTTTCTTTTCAGTAAATTTAGAATTAGTACTGCTGAAAAGAAATTAAAAAAACCCTAAAACTACTGACCTACCTGTACTTTTTTAAACCAGCCACTAAAATGTTGGATAAGACTACTCAAAGAGATACATTTGTTACAGATCTGCAGAGGAATCTTTTTCTGTTGACAATTCATTATGATAACATTTAAATAATGGTAAAAGAAAATATTCCTCAAAAACACTTATAGACAGCCAAGTTCTAAGTTCTCATTACTCTACAAATAACCTATATATGCTTTAATGCACTAGTAGTCACAAGGAGGGCAAGAGGCAAGATAGAGTTCTGTTCAGGACATGGTCTCATGATGAGGCATAAGCACTCTTTTTCATTTCTTGTCTTTAAGACATGAAGCTTTGTGCAATTTCTTTTCAATACAATAAGAATGTTTAAAAGAGACCACCCTCAAGTCTGGTTTATTAACTACCAGCCCTTTCTTAACACATGAGCTGAAACTCCTTCAGAAATGAAAGCTTAGACTTTAAGACTTAAGGCATAAACTAGGAGGACAGTAACCTGTTTTAATTTTTAGAAGAAAACTCAGTGCTAGCGTAGCAATCTGTCTGTGCAGTACTGAAAAAAAATTCAGCATCTGTAAGATCATTCTTTGTCTGTTTCTGGAGCTCATCTTTAGGAATAAGTGAGCTATTTTGATCCATATCTCATCAGGTCAAAGGCCCCAAATATTGAGTCCACTCACATTGGCACCTATACTCTGTTACCAGTCTAAATGATACTGAGCTCTTTGTCTGCAGTGCCTGTAATGCCTACATGGCTTGATTCAGAGGTCTTCCACATGAGTGAAAAGCACTTTCCTTATTCCAGACAGAGCTCACTAATTGCAATAATACTGGCTTTTCAATGCTTCCACTGTTGTTGTCATGTAAATATTTGTTTATTACATATGGTTCAGTGGTTGTCTGTTTTATGACTTGCTATCTTCCTTTCATTTCCAAAAGGAACAAAACAAAACAAAACAAAGCGCACACACACACACGAAAGTAAATAATCAAACAAAACCAAAACCCTGTAACAAAATGTTACATGGAAAATATACACATTTTCTCCACATCCATCATCTTGAGAAAATAACAAAGTGTAACTAATCTGAATTGTGTGGATTAGTGGAGTTCCACCCCACAATTAAACAAGACAGTTGAGGATATTTTTTAAGAATTTCAGGCTTTTGATTTTGTTTTTTCTTCCGCAGTACATATCTGAACATCTTTTATGCAAGAATAAGGAAGGAGGAAAATTTTTGCATATTAAAAATAAATAATTTATCCATGGCTTCAATAAATCAATCTATGAACGTGATCAAACCACCAAATAGTTATGTGGTGCTAGCAAATGAGAGATAATTTCCTCCTATACAAAATAAGACAGCCTTGACATTATGATGTTTGGACACATCAGTAAATCAGGAAACAGGAAAGTTTTACCATAGGAAGATTAGCAGTATGAAGTAGAATTTATATTACTGTTCATTTCACAGGCAGGAATATCAGCTACCCAGCTGAGGAAAAGATTGAAAATAAAATGAAATGTAATAGAGATTTATTTTTTCCCCTGCAAATCTTTGAAGAAAAGAAAATGGAAACTAAGTACGTATGTCTATGTCTTTCTTGATGTCCTTCTTGTTGATATGTTTGTCTCTGCAGATAGAAAGAGACAGAAAAAAAATTGAATAAGTTAGTGTGGAGAATATCACACTTGTTAGTGTACTCTGAGGAAGGAAAATCTGGGTTTTGTCAGAAGGAAATAATTTAAGTTCCTCCTTCTCTAGGTAGTCTTTGACAATAGTTACAATATCTTGAAAACAAAGCTTGTATGTTCAGGTATCGGGAATAAGTCACAAATTCACCAATGATATATTTATATTAACTGGGTGAAATAATAGGTTTTAACAAGTGAGCTATTTTATTCCAACGAATTTACTTAAGTGAATCTCACAAAGAGTATCTAACACATGTGGGTTAGCAGTAATAGCCCAGTGGATTAACCCTTTAGGTATACTAATATACTCATGTTGTTGGGGTAAGAACTTTCTGGTATTCAAATATGAATAATTACACATTTACAAGGACTGCTCTGAAAGTAATGCCTCCTATTTTATTATTTGGCCCCACAATTTCAGAGGTGGATTTTGGTGATATGGCAGTAGAGGTTGAATCTTCCCCCAGTATTCCATTACATTTTGTTGCCAGGTAACAGATGGCAGCAGAAGGGCAGTCTGACATAATGGCATCTGACATGCAAGTGTGTATGAAGCAAAGGTGTGTCACTGAATTCCTCCATGAAGAAAAAAAGGGCACCCACTGGCATTTATAGATATTTTCTGTACATTCATGAACACTAAAAAGTGATGTGAACACAGTGAGGCTGTGGGTGGTGCATTTCAAAAGCAGAAGCAGAGACAGAGTGACACTCTACCAGTGCTCTTTTTGACCATGGCCAGCAGGTCAAGGGAGGTGATCCTCCCCTTCTACTCTGCCCTGGTCAGGCCTCACCTGGAGTATTCTGTCCACTTCTGGACTCCCCACTACAAAAAAGACAGGGATGTCCTGGAAAGAGTCCCACGGAGGACCACAAAGGTGATAAAGGTCGTGGAACACCTCCCTTATTAGGAAAGGCTGAGAGACCTGCGTCTGTTCAGCCTTGAAGAAAGAAGACTCAGAGGGAATCTGATCCACGTCTATAAATATCTAAGGAGCAGGAGCCAAAGGGACAAGGCTGAACTCTTCTCAGCAGTGTCTAGTGATAGGACAAGGGGAAATGGCCACAGACTGAAGCATAGGAGGTTCTGCACAGATGTGTGTGGGAACTTCTTCACAGTGCAGTGATGGAGCACTCGCACAGGCTGCACAGAGAGGTGGTGGAGTCTCCTTCTCTGGAGAAGTTCAAGACCTGCCTGCATGCCTACCTGTGCAACCTGGGCTAGGGAGCTGCTTTGGCAGGGGGTTGGGCTCAATGGTCTCCGGAGGTCCCTTCCAACCTTCTGTGATTTTGTGATACAGGATAGCTAATAGTGGTGACTAGGTTGTAAAATAGTGTTTTGTAGCTGTGGATTTGCTTTGTAAATCCTATGAATCCTATTTTCCATTGAAATAAGTAGGAGGCATTATTTTCAGTGCGAAGGCACCCCATGGTACCTACTCATTTTGTTCAAATGATCAAAATGTATAGATCTGTGTACAGACTGTGCAAAGATTTTTGTGTATGTGTGAGTGCACAAGGAACAAGTAAATTACAGTGTACATTTGATAGGAAGAGTCTTTAATTTTTCCTCTCTCAAAAGGTAGTGTAATGATAGCTACTCATGCAAAATGATGAAGTTTCATATTTACTTTACATGAAGTACTTGAGGAAATAAGTTGAGATTAGATGTCAGCGGAAATTCCCCCCAAGAAGTCTGTTTCTGCATTAAGATTCAGGGGAATAGTGTCACAATTCATGTGACCTTAATTGTGACTAAACACTTGTACAACTCAAGGTTTCTTTAATGAAATTTAAAGTTATCTTTCCCTAAAGTCAAATTAACTGAGAATTGATAAAAAAGGACTGAAATTTCACACAAATTAGAAGTATTCTGATGGTGTTTTTTTTTAATAGTTGACACCATCACTTGACTTCAGCTAAAGATTGTGTGATGCAATTTGAAACATTTAAAAATTTTCTGTTCATGTGAGCTAGTAACCTCTGAAAGCTGAATGCAGCTTCTAATGCACTCTTTAGCTTCCTGCAGTAAATAAACAAAAAAATATATACATGTATATATGCATGTATATATTTCATTATTTATTTATTATAATTATTATTAATTATTTATTTTTATGATTATGTCATTGTATATATACAATGTAAGTTATTGCAACATGATAGAGAAAATGCCTTGAAATTTCACTGTGACATTGAAATGCTCTGTGATAAGTACACAGAGAAACAAAGTTGGTAGTCTTACTGTGCATATTGTAGACACATTTTCCAGGTTAGACTATTTGCACGTTGTATTATCATAGAAGCAGCATAACTACATATATGTTTCTGTGTTTGTCCCATTTCACTTGAAAACAATCCCAAACCTACCCACATCCATCTATGTAAACGAGTATTATGCAAAGTATAGTTTTTCAGACGTTGCCAGAAGACTTCTGCAACATGATGAAGTTAACTTGTGCGTATAATGTCTCAACACAGCTTGCTTACTGTCTCCAGTGCCTTTCTACTCGAGTTAGAAACACCTGCCAGTCCCCCATGAGATTCATGAATGTTTATAAAATCTTACTATGAGTTACTTCTAGTGAAAATGTCAATGGTTAGTATATAACTATGTTAGGATAACTTATAGCAAGCTTGAACCAATTTATGGCTTTTGTGTGAGGGGGTGATACAGAATCTTATTATGTAAATTTGTTAAACCATATTTCACTTGAAAGTTTTTCCTCCTCCTGTGACCAAAGGAGACTGAGCTAGAGAAAGCAGTACGCCTCTTCCTGACATGCTTGAACGTGATGATCATATTGAATATTACAGTTATTATAATGTGCTCTTTTAATTTTCACAAAGAAGTGCAGTATTAAATCCAAGAAATGCAATGTGTGGAGAAAGAAAAATTTGAGGGTGCGAGGCACAAAGCAACCCTCTAACATATCTCATTTTCTTGGTCCTTTTAAAATTTCATTTTAGCTCTTTGCTTGCGTTTTATTATTTAGGAGTTTTATGCTTGTCGTAACTCATCTGTAATATTTAACTGATTCCTCCAGTTGTCTCTTACTGCTGTGGGCATTCTAATCAATTAAGGATCTCCACTGAACTGTGGCCTCCTATTTTCCCTCCTCCACCTTTCTTCCATTAAATCTCTTGAGTGTGACCACATGCCTACTTGTGTTTACGTATGGATGTGCTTGTTTGTTCTTTGAACTTAAATCAAGTTCTTTCATTCTCTTTATCATGAGGTTGCTTATCTCTGACTGTATTTCCTCAAGATCCTCTATTCTGTGGGACTCACTTTAATTTCCAGCTAACCAAAAAGCTGCTTGCACAGCATCCAGCAACAGAAACAGTATTTCTGTTTATCAGGCAATCTTGTGATATTATTGCAGCAATATATCTATAATGACTCAGCATCATAACCAATGTTATCATCAGGCAGCAAGAACCTAAATAATCCTCTAAGATACCATAAAGCCTTTCAGTTTATTTAGTTCTTTCTACATCTCTAAAATTCAACTGGATAGGAAAACTTCACAGATATTTTTCCTTCCTTTGCAGGTTACTGTTTCTTTTTCTCATCTCATATATTTGAGAAACTATCTTTTGATTTAATCTCTGTGCACTCCACAGCTTTGAAATCTCAATTGTTAATGCTTTTTCTGCTGGATTGCTGTTGTCCTTGACATTTGGTCTGCTCAATATTTAATGTTGAAAAGTCAGATTCACAGACATTCCTAACCTCTTCAATACTTATGAACAAGAATATGTTTCTTTACTGCAGTGGCCATTGTATAATCAAGGAAGAGAAACAGGCTTCCAAGATTTAGTAATCTGATTGCTCCACTGTAATGTAATACAATTGTTTATCCCATAAAATCCTCTCTGGCAAAAATCTTTACATTTCTGCATGTATTAAGGAAACATACATTCTTCAGTATTTTTGTAATACACGTGATATGGATTGAGGGATAGTCAGTCTGCATGCAGATACTCTTACTTTGGCGCTAAAAGTTACAGCCAGTTTTTCCAAGGCAGAATGAGGCTCTCTCCTAAAAAATTGGTTCACACTGTTTCATTCCTCCTTTAACAACCAAAGTCAGACAAAAAAATGTCTGGAGACATGGTGGCTTCTTAAAGACCCTGATTTGGCAATTTTTTTTCTGTGTACTGTACTATTCTTTGTTTTATTCTTGCATACTTAGGTTCAGGACTCTTCTGAGCTGGAAGTACCTAAGGGGGGCTAACTAGTTAGCTTGGACTTGAATTTGCATTGGATATAAGTCTAGACATTTTCTTTACACAGACATACCACCCATTAAATCTATTTTCTCGTCTCTAGAATCCCCAGGGAAACCTTAAAAAGTATTGTACTACCAGTCTGCTGGCTCAGGCTTTTTTCCTCTTGGAAGTATAACATTAAAATCTTTTTCCCCAGGGGAAAAAAAATAAAGAAAATTTATCTGATCGTCTCTTCTTTCCTTCTCTGTCTTATAATTGCAAAGTTGATCAGCAATGATTATTTTCTTCTTTTCCTCTGAGTTATTTTTTCCCTCTGTTCTTTCTTTTGATGAAGTTACAAAGAACTCATGGGAGAAAAGAAAAGACCTAAAAGACTTAAGATATTTGACTGGAAAATGTGCTGCCTTTTTATTGCTTCAGACTCTCAGGGAAAAAGTATTCATTTTTCTTTTATGGAAGACAGCATGACACTGGACCAGATACTTTTCAGTTAAGAACACTTGTGACTTACTGATTGAATATAAATCAAGTTTATTTGGCAATGGTAAATAAAGTGCTTATTTAAAACTTAGAAGTTTATACAATTGTTATTTCACTCAAACAAAACCAGTTGCAGAATCCAGGCTTTGTGTACTTGTGTAGAAATTGCAAAACACTGGCTACCCATTGCTTCAGTGAATATTTATGGTGATTGCAAACACTTTACTTCTGTAAACTTTCAAAACCACAGACTGCTGGCTGTCTCTGAATATACGAATATGTTGGTTAGCTCACAAATCTAGTTGGTTATTTGGAGCGCCTGTGTGAGGAATTGATGCTGCTATAAGAGACTCAGCTGTAAATATTTAAGATTAGAGTTAACATTGTTGCAGCTTGCAGAAATCAACAGACCTGTAATTCAAGAATATGGAATATCTAGGATGGTCATATAGAAAGGAAATTCCTTTGCTATAGTTAAAAAATATTCTTGAACTGTTTAATTTACAACCTATGAAAAATACTTAATTGAGATTGAACTAGCTAATAAGATATCACTTTTATTCTGTAAGAATGGTCTTGACTAGGAAAAAAATGTAAAAAGCAGTTACCATATGAACAAAACTACCTGCTGAAGACTTGCATTCCTGATCTTCTGATGTTAATAGCTAGGAAAGACAAAACTTGCCTGCTTTACAGTCTTAAATTACAGTGGGTTTCATTTGTTATTGATTCTTAAGGTACAGTGAAATGCTGCCTCTGGAGTGTGCTTGCTGACGTGGCAGATGGTCTTTATTACTCCTAAAGGTCTGTTTGGTTAATGGCACTCTTTCGTTCCCTTTCAATTAAAAATCAGTGACACATTTTTATAGCCTCCAAAGCAACGTTTATTAGCATCATCTATGGACACAATAGGGTAATCCACTAATTGCAATTCTGATGACTAACTTGAAGATACATTGAAGACAAACTGAACTTTTAAGATCAGAGAACTCCTGAGAATAGTAATAAAATGTGAAGAACATTTTAAGTCTATTCATTTTATAGTTTTAATCTCTCCACATAGGTAGTTAAAGCAAATCCAGACACACCAGTGTCTGGCACACCAACATGCCTCTACTGCAGAATTTCACCTGAAGCACGTTTGCTGTGATCCTTTAGAGGCCTATTATAAACATGTACATGCAGGAAAACTGTCCCCATATCCTAGAGAAAGTAATACATATGCCACAGGTGTCCAAGTTCCTGATCCTGAGTGTAATTAAGTCATTGCAGAAGTCCACTTCTTTCAGTGGGCATCGGTCACAGCTGCAATAGTCATTTTAAGTCACTTACAAAGACTCCCATAAAAGTTTCACATCCAAGCATTTATCATCAGAGCAGTCCACATTTAAATTAATTTAATTAACTCTAACTATAATAAGCTACAGTCCTTTTATTATATTGATAGCTCTTTAGCTGTATCTAAATGTCATGTTTTCACAAAGGATAATAACTCTTTCTCTTAAAAAAAAAAATAAAAAATCCAGGATTTTAATACTGTCATACACTGTTATCCCTCTTTATTTATCTGAGAAAATTGCGAGGAAGTGAAATTTTCCATACTGGGAGATGTGGAAAGCTTCTATTCTTGGTATCCTTTGAAATGAGCATTTAAAATCAGAGTGTACTTTCAAAGACCTAAGTCAAAATGCACTTTAAGCTAAACCAAATCTAGGATTCACTTGTATCGTTGTCTCTCTTGTGCCTCATCCATCAGGTGATACTTCTAATGCTACCTGAGCATGAAACTACGTCTGTCTGAAAGCATTACCGAGACTGTAGATCACTGAGAGACAGTGTGTGCTTGCTCTGTATGTCTACTCTGTTTTACACTTTTGCCTAAGCTTTCAAGATTGCCCACTACTGAAGCAAGATACTTGTCTAGAAGGAATTTTGATCTCACCAAGAACATTAAATTCTCAGCTGTGCTTCTCACAGTAAAGTGAACTGACATATTGAAGATGATTTTCTTGTATTCTTATACCTTATACCTGTTTGGTCTTCAGACTAAAAATTCATGGTACAATTTGTCCCTTCTGGACTTTCTAGAAAACAGTTCTGAAAAATGGTAATTATAAACATACTGCAGAATCTGCATAATTCTGTCACAGACAGCAGTCAGCCAAAACTATAGTGTTAAACTCTATCAGGTAGATGGATAAGGACAGTATTTTGCTTTTAAGTAAGTTATCTTCTGCTGCTCTAAATTAAGACTATATTCATGAACTGCAGAAAAGGTATTATAACTCTAGCTATAAACTACCCATTGTTTTTGGAAAATAATCTACCTGCCAATTTGTGCATTCTTGATCAGTAATCTTGGGGTAACTCTAAGCTATTGGTATCACCTACAAATACCACCACAATTTTCCTGAGAATTAAAAAGGAAATAATAATTTCAAAGACTCACATCAGTTCATATGTATGCTCATGTTTCTGTTGTTTATATTTACAAAGGAAAATTTACTGCTCATAATTTTTATTGCTTTGTACTGTTAAGGTATTCTTTTTGCCTAGTTTTATGCATCACTTTAAAATGGTATATGTTTTGCTTACTACTCGTGATAATTCTGCAGTACCCAGAATTATCCAGTTCAGTTTTGGACTAAAAAACTCATAGTCCTGTCCTTGTCAACAATAATAGTAAGAATTACAAGATCCTTATGCATTTGTGATTTTTCTTCAGATATTGCATATTAAAATTCAACACAGATAGATTTTGTAAAGCAAAAAAAAAAAAAACAACAAAAAACAGTCTGTCTGGATGTTATATTAGCTAGCTGTGAATGTCACTTATTATAATAGCATTCCTAGCAATGACAGGCCAATGTCTAGGGTTTCAAAGTATTTATGTAGAGTGTCAGTCATTTCCTCCTTGCCAGTTCAAATGCATAGTCATCTAGACATGTCCTTAAGGGCTGCTTCTGACTTCTCATGAAAAATTCCTTATGCCTTTACCTCTTGTAGTGGGTCTTAATGATTGGAACTCAAAAAGAGAGTGATAATGACATATGTAAAAGGAAAACCTGAAACAGCCCTACTGTTTTTTTACTATTACTTTCTACCACTTAAATTTATACCACAGTTTGACTCTTTTTCCCTATCTACTTTTTAAAGAAACAGATTTTGCTTGATTTTTCAACAGATAGCAACCTTAGCTTTTTAAGTTCAAAATAAAGAATTTCATTAAAGAAATAACAGAAGCTTCAGCATAAGGGGGGGTCACAGCAAGACACAAATTGCTTCCTAAAGAAAGCATACTGTCAACAGGAAAGCTTAAACTAACTTTGCAAGGAGTAGTTAAGATATTTAGAAAGTAGTTTGCAATTAAAAATTATTTTAATTTCTTGCATTTTTTCAGAAATATCTATGGCAAGTTCAGATATGATGTTCATCTCTTCAAGACTGGTTTTCCTGATGACATTCTCAACTTCAAATGGGAAATGCATAGTGAAAGCAGATTTAATTGCAGAAAATTAGAACAGTTTCCTGAATATCTGTGTCCTGGAAACATTAATCTATTTATTTATGTATTTATTTATTTGTCCATTAAAATTTTATTATTTTGATTTTTCAGCTGCAAGTGACACAAAATATAAAGAAATTTGTTTATTCATTACTGCATTCAAATACATATTTGTAATACATCTTGCCATTAGTAAACTCTCTGTCAGTAAGGACTGAACAGTGAGCTTTGCAATAGCCTATATTTAATCAAAAGGTAATTCACAGATTTTCACTGCATTACATAAGCTTATGATTAATGCATATCTTTTTTTATTATATTTTTCACTATCTCAGTAACTTACGTATGGTGAGATGCTTTGTTCATCTTCTGTTGGTAAGATCTACAAGCAAACAGCTGGTGTAATAATTCTGGGTTGAGGTTCTCTACAGTTATTACTATTTATCTTTCTTTGCCTCCATAGAAATCAGTGGAACTTATTGAACAATGACTGTTCTAGAACTGGTGTTGTATGCTCTAAAAAATCCCACAAATACAAAACTTCTCATCGTAAGAGCTTTCATTATTCATTAAGGAAGTTTCTATTACAATCTCAGTTGATGTAGAATTGAACAAAAAATATTAATTCCAGATAAAACAGAAGTTCCAAAGGTCTAAAAAGAAAAAAAGTTACTCTGTTAATTATGTATGTCTTAAGTGATTTGTACTGATGTGAATGTTTCAGCTATAACATACATTTCTTCACTACGTATTTATGAATTTGTTCTTGTTAAAGTCTTTTTCCTCACAAGCAATTTAGAACTTCATGCTAAGCATCATGCTAAGTATAAAACTGACATACAAACTGACAAACTGCACACCTCTAATTTAAATCTATCTGGAGGAGGGTATGTTCCTTAGAACTTACTCACTTTATTTACCAGGTTTATTGGAATTCAGCTGTTCCTGATATCATTTGACCAGATGATGTTTGAGAAAAGCAAGTGTAGAGTCTTGAACCTAGGGAAGAATAACTGCATGCATCGGTACAGGTTGGGGGATGACCTCCTGGAGAGGAGCTCTGAGGACATGGACCTGGTGGATGACAGGCTGGCCATGAGCCAGCAGTGTGCCCCGGTGGCCAAGAAGACCAATGGGATCCTGGGGTGCATTACAAAGAGTGTGATCAGAAGGTCGAGGGAGGTGATCGTCCCCCTCTACTCTGCCCTGGTCAGGCCTCTCTTGGAGTATTGTGTCCAGTTCTGCGCTCCTCAGTGCAAAAGAACACTGAGATCTCCTCAAAAGAGTTCAGTGGCAGGTTACAAAGATGATAAAGGGCGTGGAACACCTCCCTTATTAGGAAAGGCTGAGAGACCTGGGTCTGTTCAGCCTTGAGATAAGAAGAATCAGATGGGATCTGATCCACATCTATTAATATCTAAGGAGTGGGAGGCAAAAGGATGAGACTGAACTCGGTGGTGTGTGGTGAAGGGGAAATGGACACAAACTGAGTCATACAAAGTTGCACAAATGTGTGTGGGAACTTCTTCACAGTGCAGTGACGGAGCACTGGCACAGGCTGCACAGAGAGGTGGTGGAGTCTCCTTCTTTGGAGACGTTCAAGACCTGCCTGGATGCCTACCCATGCAGTCTGGGCTAGGGAGCTGCTTTGGCAGGGGGTTGGACTCCATGACCTCTGGAGATCCCTTCCAACCCCTACAATTCTGTGACTCTGTGATTCTGTGATTCTGTTGCAGTGGTCTTCTTGTGAAAACATTGCTGCTCATGAAGAATGTTATTTGCATTAATATTTCTACCAAAGTTTGACTTGCCAAGATGAATGCAAATGGAAAGGTGGAATGGGGTCTACAGAATTCAATGGTTGACAAATGCCCTAGTTTGAGTATAGATAGCAGGTAACTTAATTATGAAAATCAGCAGGAGACTGACCCTGCAGTGAATTTTTAATAATACACTAATTGTCTGATAAAGAAAACAAATAAGACATTAGTGGTAAATATTCATCACAGCATGCAGAAATTTACATGCCCAAATCTTGTTACTAACAAGAATTGTACAAGGAGAAAGATTTAAGTGGATTTTTTTCTCTGCTTTTTTCTATCTAGGAAATGAGTTGAAATTGAGCTGAAGTCTGTTTTGGTTCTTCACTTTTGATTTTGAGTGCGGTCTTGAATATTATTTGTAGCATTCTCTTTCAGTATGTAAACTCGTTGTAGGACAAAAAAGTCAAGGCTTTTCAAACACGATGTGGAAAAAGAAGCTGTTTCCCAAATGAAGAATTCTATGAAACCCATGGACAAAATTTGTCTTGAAAATAAATCTCTCTTCTTAAATTCCAGAAAAAAATTCTGGTGAAATTTTCAAAATTACATGTTACATTCTCATTTTCTGATTTCTCTTTTGTCATAACAGATATCTAAAATACTTCTGCTGCTGGTATGTCACTATAATGAGATGTGCTATTTGTATAATCATTTTTTTGGTAGCTACTAGTGATAGAAACATCATCTAGAGATCAAAGTGTCTTTTGTTCTGTTCTGAAAAAGCTTCAAACTGCTGCTTGAAACTTTTCAGAAGATACTTTTGAAGATACTGTCTTTCATATATAATCTCAAAAATATCTGTCTCTTTATCTGTCACCCTGAAATTTTAAACAACATAGATATTCCAATATTCAGCTTATTAATTAGTAATTTCAACAGCTGGTAATTTATGATTGAAGTAGATACATCAGCAAACAATATTTTAAAAATCATGAATTAAGTGCCAAAAAATCTTCAGATTTTTTTCCACCACAAAAATAATTTTGTAAATCAGTTTTCAAATCTTCAGAATGTTTTGTGTTTGTCTGTTTTGAGTTTTTAGTGTATTCTTAAATAAATAGAAAGCTAGAAATAGAAATAGAAAACTGTTGTTTGTTTGTTTGTTTGTTCGTTTGTTTTTACTATCTGAAAGCTCAGTAGTAGCATAATTCCAGAAAGAGGAGACTTTATAAGGTGAAAAGTAGAATACCATAAAAACAATGATTGCTACTGTTAGTAAAATTGAAACTGGAGAAAATAAAAGTTGCTGTAGGTTGGCTTTTATTCACCTGTTAACTCTGGTTAGTGATTTAGTGGTATTCTACTGACTAGACATCAGTTATTATTGGTTTCAAGAGTACTAATTTAAAGAGAACTCAAAAGGAGATAATGACTGGAATTTGTTTTCAGGATGTGTGGAAAGGCTGAATTATACACCAAGATAAACTCCTCTTTGATTTACTGTATGGGACACATCGTATTCACTTTGTGGATTTAAAAATAACAAAAGCAGAAACTCATAACGTTTTTAAGCTTGGACTAAAATGTAGTATTAGTTTCATAAACTTTTCTAGTTTAGTTATGCTTTATTTTGTTTTGTCATTATTTTTACAAAAACAAACAAACATAAAACAAAAAAGTCTAGATCTCTTGTGATCAGTGTTAACTTACCTGTACCATCAATTCTCAGAAGAAACATACTGTGAAGTACACACATCAGTTGTAAATGTCCTTTCACTATAAGAAAATTCAAATTATACTTCTTACTTTCCACAGGATTAAAATATTTTGTTTACAGCCATTTTCCTCAAGTAGTTTCAGGATTTAAACAAGTAATTAGTAAATTGTCTCTCTGTCACAGGATTTGATTTAACTAACTCAGAGTATGTATGAAATGGTGG
The DNA here is from genome assembly GCA_036925125.1 of Oreortyx pictus. Classification (NCBI taxonomy): domain Eukaryota; kingdom Metazoa; phylum Chordata; class Aves; order Galliformes; family Odontophoridae; genus Oreortyx; species Oreortyx pictus. The sequence continues at coordinate 29,996,893 of JAUPFR010000001.1, forward strand.
TTGTAATATTTAGCTGTTTTGAAATGTAAACATAAATCTTGGCAATCTCAAAGCAACATAGGAATGGTGTCTCACAAATTAAACAATTATTTTGACTTGTAAAATCCTTTGAGAAATCTTCAGATGGCAGTTGTGGATCAGTTGGCAAATTAAGGCTTAGATATGTTTTTAGTGCACAAGATAGCAGACAAATCAGTCTCTCAGCTGACAACATTATTGAAAGGCTCACTTAAAACAGCCTTGGACAGGCTCCAGTTTTAGACTGCTTTATTGCTGTTGTCTTTTCTCATTCTCACAGTTTAGGGGCTTTTGTCACTCTTAGGATGTCTCTGTCTCCATTTTATTCCCACAGAATGCATCCATCAGTTAATCAGCTATCTGGTTTGATCCCCATCTGAATTTCCATTCCTAGTCCTGCAGTACCTTACAAAGATTGGAACATTTCAAATGTCATAATTAGTTTGAGTGCTATATCCCTCCTTGGAAAGTAATAATATTAACAAGTCTTTTTCTGGTTTGTTTTTAAATTCAGAATTTTTGAAATATCCATTTATTTCACTATAGTTGACATATTCTTTGTGGTTCAACTTGGAATATGCATATGATGTTCAACATCATTGTTTTATTTATATATTCAGCACCTTTCTTCTCAGTTAAACTCCCTTGTTAGTGTATAGCTCTCTAGCATGAATTTACTACTTTTATATATAATTTACTCCACCTTCTTCCCTTCTTCCTCTTCTTTAGAGGATAAAATTTATCTAACAGAATCGCAGAATCACACAGAATCATAAGAATTGGAAAGGACTTAATGGGGATCATCTAGTCCAACCCTTCGCTAAAGGAGGTTCCCTACAGTAGATTGCACAGGAAAGCTTCCAGGTGTGTTTCAAATATCCCCAGTGAAGGAGACTCCACAGCCAACCGGAGCAGCTTTTCTGTGTTCTGTCATCCTCTAAGAAGTTTTTCCTCACGTTTTTATAGAATTTTCTGTGTTAGAGTTTGTACCCATTGTCCCTTGTTCTGTAGCTGGGTACCACCAAAAACAAACCTGATCCAATCCTCTGGACTTTCACCCATTAGATCTTTACAAGCATTGGTGAGATCCACTCTCAGTCTTTTCTCCAGGCTGAGCAGTCCCAACTTGCTCAGTTTTCCTCATAGGGGCGATGCTCCAGGCCACTCATCATCTTTGTGGTCATTTGCTGGACTGTCTCTAGAAGTTTCTTGAACTGGAGAGCCCAGAACTGGATGCAGCATTACAGATGTGGCTTCGCCAGGGCAGAGTAGGAAGACCACCTCCTTTGACCTGCCAGCCACACTCTTTTTAATTCACCCCAGGACATCACTGGCCTTCTTGGCCACCAGGAAGCGCTGCTCGTTCATGGCCAACATGTCATCTAACAGAGTACCCAGGTCCTATTCTACAGTTCCTTTCCACCAGGTTAGTCCCTAACCTATACTGATGCATGCGGTTATTCTTCCCCATGTGCAGGACTCTACAGTTGCCCTTGTTGAATCTCATCAGGTACTTCCCCACCCAGCACTCCAGTCTGTCCAGGTCTTGCTGAATGGTAGCACAACCTTCTGTTTGTTTAACCTAAACTGACTTTGAAGTTGATCCTATTCAAAGCAGAAATCAGAGCTAAATTTCTCCATAGGTTCCTTCCAGCTTTAATTTTTTCTGTGATTCTGTGACTGGTGCCTAAGCAGTAACTAAGGTAGCTCACAAGGACAATATTTTCAGGAGTTCCTCTTTGAAATTTGTCTTCAAATTTTACGTTTACTATAAAATAAAGCTGGAATTTTCATTATAGTAACTGCATCCAGAAGACTGGTTGCAAAGAAGGAAATGAGGGGTTATTAGGGAGAAAAAACCAGAAGTATCCCAGAAAAAGAAAAGGTGACCACTTGGAAATAAAAATAATAAAATGTGATGATCTAAATTTAAATTCTAAGACTCGTTCCTTTGAGTCTTAGAAGAAAACTTCATCAGATGGCATATATAATATTGAACTTGTCTCACTTCATATCTTGTAAGAACCAAAATGGAGGATATTTTAACTTAGAACAAGTCTGAAGTTCCCTTACATGAAGTAGTTATTGTTTTAGAAATACTCTGTTGCCTCCAGCAGTTTACATGTGCGTGTATCTATCCATATTTTTAATGAAGGACATTGATTTTTATATGTGCATTATGTAATAAAAAAGATCTGATCTGATGTGATGTTCATCACCTCATAAATTATAGGAATATACCTGATGATATATATATATATAGACATACATATATATGCTTATCCATTCTCTTCAGTAACAGGACCCAAGGGAATTGCACAGTGCGTGTCAGAGGAGGATCAGGTTGATGTTAGGATAAGGTTCTTCACCAGAAGGTGGTAGGGCCCTGGAACAGGCTCTCCAGGAAAGCGGTCACGGCTCCTAGCTGGAATTCAGGAAGTATTTGGACAGCACTCTCAGACACAGGTTGGAATTTTGAGTGGTTCTGTGTCAAGACAGGAATTGGACTCAGTGATGCTTGCTGGTCCCTTCCAACTTGGGATATTTTATGAATGTTTTGTAATTCTAACATTTTAAAGTATACCATTCCTGATGTAAATTAACCAAAACCATTATTTCAGATTGCATGTTTACAAGATATCCACAATTAAGATGAGTCATAAGAAACAAGAGAGAATAATTTTGCAGACAGAAAGTGCATTTAAAAAACACACATAAGCTACAAAATGAGACATCTAAGAATAAAAACATGAGAATAAATAGACAATATTAATAAGAGTTTCTATTGTTTTTGTTAGATATTTGCATTTTTGAGAGTGCTAAGTCAACAAATAATTCATCTGACAAAAAATGTAGATTTCATAGTCTACCCATTACCCAGCCAAGTTATTTCTGATAGCTATCTATCAGACAGCAATAACTGTCTTCAAAATTATCACTGGCAAGAATGTAGAACATTTGTATTACTCATAGCAGCTGAAGATACACTGAATGTTTCTGAATAAATTACTGTTTCTTTTTAGTATAGATGTTGGATGCACATAGACAGGATGAGCATTTACATCCTGTGTCTTCTTCGTGTTCACAAATACTCATTTTGCAGCTTTACCATATGCATATATTTTGTGTAATGGTTCTGAAAACCCAATTTCACAGATCTTATTTACATTGTGTTCGTTTCATAAACTGAAATGAAAGACAAAAGAAAAAGACAACATGATTTTGATAAGCTTCCTATTGAGCTCCCCTCATGTTTCCCTTTTTTCCTTTTATTATTATTTTTTCTGCGATTCTTACAAAATACCATTTGCAGTGTTGAAACTTCATCTATCATGCTGCCACACATACAATGTCCTGCACCTGGGTTGGGACTGGGTGGAGAATGGATTGAGAATAGCTCTGAGGAGAATGACTTGGGGCTGTTGTTTTAAAAACTCAGCATGAGCAACTCAGAAAGGCAAACAGATCCTGGGCTGCATCAAAAGGAGCAAGACCAGAAGGTTTGGGGGGGAGATTCTCTCCCTCTAGTCTGCTCTCATTGGGATCCTCTTGGAGTACTGAGTTCAGCTCCAGGGCCCCCAACATTGAAAGGACATGGACCTGTAGGAGTGAGTGCTGAGGAGAGTCACGAAGTTAATCATGAGCCTGAAGCACTTCTCTCACAAAGAAAGGCTGAGTGATTTGGGGTTGTTCCCCTTGGATGAGAGACGGAGCAGGAAAATCTTACAGCAGCCTACCAGCACCTAAAGGGAATAAAGTTGGAGAGGGATCCCTTATCAGGGAGTGTGGTGGTAGGACAAAGGCAATGGCTTTAAAGTAAATGATGGTAGTTTTAGAGGAGACATGAGGAATAAAGTATTTAGTGTGGTGGTGGTGAGGAACTGGAACAGGTTTCCCAGTGACGCTGTGGTTGCCCAAACCCTGGAGGCATTCAAGGCTGGGTTGGACAGGGCCTTGGACAATCTGACCTAATAAAATGTAATTGTTGGGGGGGGGGGAGCTAGGTGATATTTAAAGTCTCTTCCAACCCAAGCCAATCTCTGATTCTATACTCTGTGTATTCACTAATGTCTCTCCATCTATGTGATTCAGATTATCTACTTGTAAGCCATATAAAATGAGGGCCACCATTAAGCTCTGCGCTTGAACTCTGCATACTTTTAGAGACTTAATCCATAATTAACGATTGTAAGACAAATTGCTAATAATAAAAGATGTGATATAATGTCAAATTAGATTTTATGAAGAACAGAAGATATTTACATATATATAAGAACATGATGCCTTTAATATATCATCATGTAAAGCAAGAATAGTTTTGTTATAAGAAGCTATAAAGTCAATGTAATACATGCAAATGTGGTTTCTCATGAAGTACTGCTTAAGGAAGTCTTAGGCTTTTGATCACAATTTCTGTTAAATAAATATTCATTCTCTGAACCAGAAAAAAAGTATTTTATATCTACAGGTATAAAATCATATATTGAATATTCTCTTGAAAGTCTTTTTAATTCAAAATATTATGGAACTTAAAAGTGCTCAATGGATCAAGTTCTCTAAGCATAGATAGTTTGGTCTTATGTTGTTTTTATCACTGAATAAAAGTCTACTTTCCTCTTATGTATTATGGAAAACACATCACTCAGACATCATATTAAGAGCATTTGAGAAAATGCAAGTGTTGGAAATACTTCTTTGCGGAGTGAGAAGTTTCAGCATTTCATGGTTTCTGACAAAGAAACAGAGATGTTTCCTTTCTCACACTGAGTTACTCTTTATTTTTTAACTAATTGGTGCATGATATATGTTATTTGTGTCCAGATACATAATTTGTACATGTAAGTGTACTGCTTCAGTATTGCTACATACAACACAACTATTCAATTAAACCTCTTCAGAAAAGTGACATAAAAATGAAAAGATTTCCAAACTGAACATCTAAACAGAAAAGCAGTATTTCAGTTTTCTATACTGTTATTTCTTGGTAATACTTTCCCACTGTCTTTTCCAAACTACTTCTAATCATTTTGCTGCTCTGTATGGCAGAAAGTTCTGCTCCTCTTTCAGTGATTCTTGCTCTTCTATTCTTTTATTTACCAAAATTTTTGAAAATTGATGAGATAAAAATCTGGGTTGTTAAAAACCTGCTTACTGGGGTCCGTAGATACAACATCTGCTTATACTTGATTTCAGCAGAGTCATCCCCTCTCTTTATATGTGAGATATTAGAATTTGCTAATAATAACACATTTGTTCCTGCTCCTGCAGGTTATACTCTGAAAAAAACACTAGAAAATCCTGACCTGTTACTGCAGTAGTTTTTGTATTGAACGTGGTTATTATCAACAGATTCACATGTGAGGTGATTATTAGAAACCCAGTTAACTCAAAGAGGTGTTCTGTATTTTGGAGTGCTTGTAGGATTGTGTTAGGGACACCTCTGGCTATTTCTCTAGCTTGCCTATTTCAAGATCAATACTTTTTCTGATTATAAAGCCTTTTTTTTTCCCCTTTAATGTAGCATTTCAGACAGTTGAATAACAACTTTCTTTTAAAAAATATTTATCTCAAGAACATTTATAGATTTACAATCTGAATTAGAGTACTAGCACACAGCACAAAGATTTATTTGAGAAGTAAAGGTTTGCATTCACACATCTGAAATGTGTGACTTTATGGAAAGACTTCACAGATTTCACTCTATCATTCCCCCCAAAAAACCTTCTGTCCACTGTTTGTATTCCTGTTAGCCATGAAAATTGCTCTTCTGTCCAGCACACGTTTCCTGTGTGACAGGGCTGGTGTACATAGAGTACTGGAGGGCTGGATGGACACAGGGTTCATCTTAGCCAAGAAACACTGAACATCACACATATACCAATGGACAAAGCAGCAGCAGGCAAATTATATATATAAACCCTCCAGGTTACAGACAGTGAATCTAAAGTAGCACATGGCAGCGGCCAGCTACAAATCCTACTGCTGGGGACTTGGAACCTCAAGTGTGGCATCTGTGCCTGGTGATTGCCAGCCTCAAAGGTTGATTCATCTGCAGGAAAAGGCAGAGTAAAATGAAGGCCAAGGGGTTCGTGTACAATCCTCGCTTGCCAGTTACATGAGGCAGAAGTGCTAAGTACGTTTTTGGAGTATTTTAGATGCAATCATGTTGCTGAGGTCCAAGGATTTAAAAACATATTAGTGTCAGATGAAACCTGGGTTGTATGTATTGGCTTTATTAAAACTGCATTAGGAATTACATTCTCAAAACAAGTTATGTTTTAAAAAATTTTTAAGGCTATCTCTTCTGTCTATCTTTGGCCAACCTTATGATCAATCATATCACTTCTTACAATAGATGTCAAGCAAGTCAGGAGAGATTCATGTCAAAAGATCAATAAAGGACTAAAGATAAAGTCAAATAAGTTGTGAATATAAAAAGGAAATTCACATAAATTCTGCTCCCTACTCAATTACCCTTTTTAAAAACATAGGTTGTGTGATAGGAAAGATTTTAAAACCAGAAAACAAAACCCCAAACAATTTACTCCCTCTCACCAAACTACTAAAGAAGGTCAAAAGCAGGATGCTTTTGTCTCATCTGCTTTTGTCTGATCTAGTAAACAGAATTCTTTCCTTGTCATGATATGAAGACTGCTTCAAAACCCCCCTACTACATTATGTTTGCCCACAACATCTGTGGCAGAGTCGACCCTTCTCAGTGATGTTCCATTACATTTTGTTGCAGTCAGACAGATGGCAGCAGAGGGGCAGTCTGACAAATCGGTGTCTGACATGGAAGTGTGTATGAAGCAAAGGTGAGTAATTGAATTATTTATGCGGAAAAAGTTACACCCATTGACATTCATCGACATTTACTTATGTTTATGGTGACCAAACAGTGGATGTGAGCACAGTGAGGCAGTGAGTGGCATGTTTCAGTAGTAACAGTAGCAGTAGGTCACGTCTGCCTGTTGCAGATGTTTATGTGCAAGGCATGCAGGCTCTTGTTCATCACTGATGAAAATGAATAGCTAATGGCAGTGAGTATGCTGAGAAACTGTATTTTATAATGGAAAATTTGATCAATCAAATAGCATTATTGTGCTCTTTCTATTTGTTGTAATTTTAATTGAATAAATCTGAGACTTCGCTTTCAGAGTAATCGGTAGATATTAAAAATTGTCCTTAGTACTGCGATTCTCTTAAGATGGACAATTCTATTGTACTGAAAATAAATCCATGTCTTTTTTGTTTGGGCTTTCATTTAAATAATTAATTCAAATTTTTATTTGAATAAAGCCTTTTAAAAATATTTCAGATTTTACTCAACTAAAGTTGGAATGCTCATATTCAGGCTTGAGGTTAGTAAGTTAGTTCTCTAATCAGTAATGAGATGGGCTTCTCTGTAGGTAACTTAGCTGTTTTATTCAGATGTCTTAAAACAGAATAAAATAATTTGCCAGGGTGCCTTTCCACTGATTATGTAATCCTTGTCTACTGGCTTAATGTAAAGTCAACAGAGTTGAGACTGATTCTGATCACACATGTTTATAATGTACAATGATGGTCTGGGAATTACAGCAATACTTAAAGTTTTCCAATTAGAAATGCCAGCTAAATTCTACACTGAGCTTTGCATCTCATATTCTCAGTGGAGTTCAAGCAATGTGAAATATGAGGGTTTTTTTCCATGAAACAAGGCTGAAAACTAGCTATCATATCAATCCTTCTATATAACAAAGAGTCACCAAACAATTTAACCTAGACATTTCACTTTTCCAACTGTTAATTGACTACCCATTTTTACAACAAATATTCAGTAAGGTTGGTCAAAAAATTATTAGAAATTCTGATGGAGAATTATCCCTTTGTAAAACAATACTTCCAAGGACACTTCTGTTAGTAGGAAAAGAATTTATGGGCAAGTTTGTCTCAGTTCCATGATTAATGGAGTGGGGAAACTGTGGAACCATGCCCTAGGAAGGGGGAAGGGGGGAAAAGGGAGAGGGTAGGGAGATGGGCCTAAAAACAAAACAGCAGCAACAATCTAAGGAAGAAAGCTAATTTACTAAATAAGTTACCAGAATGCAGAATAACACAATATAATACAATATAATTGGAATTGAAGCTAATGAATCAAATAAAGTGAGAGAGAGAGTGTCCAAAACTGAAGGCCTTACTCTAAGCTAAAGGCGAGAAAGCCAGGGAGCTCCCACTGCAGATGATCAGAGAAAAGGGGAAGTCTCAGGACTTGTGTGCAGTTTTATATTTCCCTCTGAGTGGAAAATGGGAATGCAAAGTCCTCTGGGTTATATTGTTCTCTTCTTGGAACCAGATACCTGGAAAACTAGCAGTCTGAGGAACTGGAGCATTAACTCTTTAACTTCCAGTTCTTTACATGATGTTATGACATGGAATAGTGATAACAAAAATCGTAAAATCATGACATGTCCTCAGCACTTCTTCTCATGATTCTCTTTCATTTCTCTGCCCTTTTTTTTCTCAATGACCATGAATATCTGGTGTAAATAGGGCTTCTGAGATATTCTAGTAAAAGCTAACAGCTCACGGTAGACAAAGGCATAAATTTACTATCAGGTTCCTGAAGACATCACTTCTAGTCCCTGTGGCAAATCCATACAGTGGTTGTACTCACTCTTTGTTCAATTTAAGAATAATAAGAACTTAAGTTATCAGTAACCGTATTTTGAATGGTTTATCAGTTGATAGATTTTATCTTTGCTGTGATACTCTGATCATTGTGAAGACATGGGTGAAATTAGTTGATCTAGTGTCCAAATAAACTCCTGCCCTGCCTAAGCAGCAGTGCTGTTTGCTAATAATTTTCAAATTGCTGGCCTTAAACTTTAAAACAGTCTATCCCTTTTGTACACAGTTGAACAGTTAATTAGGTTCATGCTGTGGTTAAAGCATTTACCACTTCATGAAGTATTAAGCATCAGATGCTACTGCATACAGAAAGCATATAGAACTGATGTTCTGATTTCAGGCTACAACACTACAGCATCAGTACTCTGCCTTAAATTCTTCGTTTACTAGATAGCACTTAAAATATTAATGGGAAAACCGCATTTTGTCATGCACCAGAACAATGTATATTTATTTATTTGTAACTGTTTGTCCGTCAAAGGAAAAGAAAGAAAGGAAATGCAATCAGAGGATATAGAAACACAAGGAAAAACCAGCAAAGTTCAACTTAATATAAAGGGACTTTACAGTGATGAACACCCACCTACTATTAAAATAGCAACCATTTTTGTTCTGAAAGTACTTTTTCTTATGTAATGGTAGAGCCTAGAAGGATGGTATCATCTTACTGACTTTGACTGAATTCACTTTCAAAATTCTCAATTTCAGGTAATGGCTAGCTTTCACAAATTCTTTTTACAGATCATAGCTATGACATGGTTTTTGCTATCTGTCTGCACAGTTGAAATACCTCACATCTCGGTTACTGCAGCACTATTTTCTTTGACTCTGACAAAAGCAGTCTTAGCTGCTGTGAAGGCCTTTACATTGGCCTGTCATTTTGACCATTTCACCTTTCTACACCTCCCTCTTCTAGTTACTGCTTTTCTGCCACTTCAAACACAAGCTGCTTGGTTTCACTTTCAAAGTCCTTTCACAACCTGTCCCCACCCTGCAAATGATCTTTTCATTAAAGTGCAGCTGATACTAGCTACCCATTGGCACACAGAACCACTCTCTTAACAGACTATTAATTAAGTGACTTTGCAATTTCTCCTACTGTCTGTAAGACTGGGAAGCACGTCTTGAAAACATTCACCACATCGGTATTCTCTTTTCAGCCCTGCCATTAAAACTTGCTTTATCATGATGCCCTGAAAGTGATAAGGACACAGAAGTGGCAGAAGTACTGTCTTTTATTCACCCAACATCATATAATTATTTCCCCATTTATGTTTGTCTATCTGAATGCAAGTTCTTTACAAAAAGTGATTCTGTGAGGTCTAATATGTTTTCTCCTACATGGCATCCTAGTCAATCATTAGTATTATATTTGAAAGCATATAAAATATAAGAAAAATTTGTAAATTTCTCAAAAGCTTTTGTATACTTCTTGCATTCAGTGATTTAAACAATACTACATTTCCTGGACCTTCTTCTGTTTGGATGTGTCATGGTTTTATGATTTTTGGTATTGGTATTCCACATCATAACAACATGTAGTGCATTAAGAGTTAAAGAGTTAATACTCCAACTCCACAGATCATTGATATTTTCCGGGTATACCTGTCTCAGAAGAGAAGAACTATATTCCCCAGAAGACTTTGCGATGCTTTGCATTTTTACGTATTTTCCGCTCAGAGGGAAAAGATAAAAACCCTCTGCGGTCACGGGACACTCTTTTTCCTTCAGGATCGACTCAGCAGTGGGTGCTCGCTACCGTATCGCCTTCAGCGTTAGCGTAAGGCCTTCGGTTTATCGGACACTCTCTCTTGCTCATTTTATTTGATTCATTAGCTTCAATTCCAATTATATTGTATTATATTGTGTTATTTTGCTTTCTGATATCTTATTTAGTAAATTAGCTTTCCTCCTCAGATCGTTGCCGCTGTTTTGTTTCTAGGCCCATCTCCCTTTTTTCCTTTTCCCTTTTCCCCCTTCCCCTTTCCTGGGGCGTGGGTCTGCGGGTCCCCCACACCAATCGTCACGGAACCGGGCCGATCCAGCCCGGTAAACCGTTGACATTTTTGGCGCCCAACGTGGGGCAAAGCAGCTGCCTTAGCCGGGCAGAGACATACTCTTAGAGTGAATCTCTGTCTCTTGGTCTCTTGCTAGCAAGCTTATCTGTACTGCTGGTACTGTACGGCATAACACGACCTTGAAGTCTGGGCGTACTGCCATTTGTTCTGGGATATTTGTAAACTTTTTTGGGTGCTGCCAGCTTGTTTTAGTAAAAAGAAAAAAAAATGCTCTCGTTTTTTAAACTGCTCTTAAAGGGGCTGCATTTCATGGTTTTTTCCCTTGTAATGCTCAGAACATACTGGGACTTGATTAAGTTTGCCAGTCTGATCCATGGAGCTTGGTCTCTATATGATAAACTAAAAACACTGATGGAAATACCTACCTGGTTTTTGTATATGATGTGGCATTCAGTTCCAGAGGGAGCAACTCCAGATGGAGTTGTTAACTCTGTGGAACTCATGATTTTTAAACCGGCTCCTGGCCCCTCTTTTGAATTTATTAGGCATTTTCTGAATGCTCATCCAATGCTTGTAATGACTGTGGTGTCAGTCTCCCTGAATATCATTCTACTCGGTATCTGTATTTATAATATTTTGAGAAAGCCTTCCCTAGAGCCAGAGAACAGTGACTGGCAGGGAGTTTGGAGGGACTTAGGAGAGACTTTAGAGAAGTGGTCATCACCGGTATCATGGGACTTTTCTCCTGAACACCTGCAAGATCCTGAGAATTTAAGCAGGTATTTGAGACAGGGACGTTGCGGCTCAAAGAGATCTAAGGAGGCCCAAATTATTTGGGGTCTGGCTTATGCTTACCGGGCCTTATTCAATACTATTCCAGAGAGGTATAGAGTTTTTGAAATAGAGCGAGAGAGTCTCCGAGCCGAAAGGGACAGTCTCCAAATTCAGAAAGAGAGTCTTTTAGCTGACAATCAGACTCTCCAGTCCAATCTAGACACCCTCCAGATTGAGCGAGACAACTTCCAGTTCGAGAGAGAGGTCCTCCAGACCGAGCGAGACGCCCTCCGGACTGAGAGAGACGCCCTCCAGACGGAGCGAGACACCCTCCAGTCTCAATTAGATGCTCTCCAATCCAACATGGATGCCCTCCAGACTGAGAGAGACAATTTCCAGACCGAGCGGGATGCCCTCCAGACGGAGAGAGATGCCCTCCAGACCGAGAGAGACACCCTCCGGGCTCAACAAGAAGCTCTCGTGTCCAACATGGACGCCCTCCAGACTGAGAGGGATGCCCTCCAGACTCAACATGATGCTCTCCAGTCCAACATTGATGCCCTCCAAACTGAGCGAGATGCCCTGCAATCCAAACTCAATAGCCCTCAGTCTCAACAAGATGCCCTCCAATCTGAGCGAGATGCCCTCCAATCTGAATTAGATGCCCTCCAATCTGAGCGAGACTCCCTCAAAACTGAGCAAGATGCCTATCAATTTACATTACTCCGTTTCCAAAATGAACTAATCCATGTTCGGGCTCAACAAGTCAGGCTCCAAGGTGAACTAAATTTTGTCACAGCTGAGCGAGATGGACTTCGAGCCGAGCTAGAGAGAATGATCATTAATTCTAACCAATGTGATCAACAACAAGTGACACCGGAATCGATGTCAGTCGCTCCTGTAAGAGGGCGGAAAATGAAAAAAGTCTCGACTCCCTTAGAAGAGAAGAAAGAGGAGGAGCTGAGAGTGGAAGAAGCAGACTCCGAAAGAGAAGAGGAGAAAGTAGAAGAATCAGACACTGTAAGAGAAGAGGAGAAAGTATGTCCAGAGTTGTTCAGAACTTCAGACTTTCCAGTAGGAGGGCTGAGTCACCCTACAAGATCACGGTCACCAACGCCCAGGAGGGCAATGAGTTCTGATAGTTTAGGAGATGAAAGAGAGGTTATTACCAGTTTTACTCGACCTCTGAAAATGAATGAAATTCGAAGTTTGAGAAAAGATTTTACACGCCACGCAAGTGAACCTATTGTCACCTGGTTACTACGCTGTTGGGACAGTGGGGCCAACAGTGTGTGGCTAGATGGTAACGAAGCTCGCCAATTGGGTAGCATTGCCAGGGACTCTGCCATTGACAGAGGCATTAGTACATGCCACAATAGACCCTTCACCCTCTGGAAGCGGATGCTGATAGCTGTAAAAGAAAAGTACCCCTTCAGAGATGATCTGTTGCCTGAGAAAAAGAAATGGTCTGATATGGAAAAAGGCATAAATTATTTGAGAGAATATGCCATAGTGGAAATGTTACATGACCCTGAATTCATTCATGATGAACCGAACCAAGAGCATGATCCTGAGAGGATCAGGTGTACACCAGTTATGTGGCGTATATTCACAAGGACAGCACCAGACAGGTATGCCAGTACATTAGCAGCAATGTATGGCAGAAAACAAAGAAGACCCCTTATAAATGACCTGATTAACAGACTTCAAGACATAGAGTTACATTTAACCCCTCTACGAGCTTACGTTTCAGCTTTCGTAAAGGTGACCGAAAGACTGGACAGAATAGAGGGCAATCAAGAAGATATAATGGACGAACTGGCTACTGTGCTTAATTCTGATGAAACTGATGGATCTGATGAGAATGAGGATTCCCAAAACAGCAGCGTCTCAGCTATCAAAAGAAGACGTTCTCCTGTTCGAGGAAGTGACAACAGTAAAACTATGTCACGTATTGCCTTGTGGCGTTACCTTCGTGACCAGGGGGAAGATATGAAGAAGTGGCATAAGAAACCCACTTCTGCACTTCAGGCACGTGTAAAAGAGTTACGAAATAGGTCAACCACCAGGGTGAACTTCTCCAAGAAGGTGACTGCTCCAGTGACTGCTGGACACGGTAGTAGCCGTAAAGTCAACAGAGGTAACAAATAGAGGGGCCCTGCCCCCAGCCAGGGGGGGGAAAGGGATAATAGAGTGTATTGGACTGTGTGGATTCGATGGCCTGGCACATCAGAACCACAAAAATATAAGGCATTGGTGGACACTGGTGCACAATGCACTCTAATGCCTTCGAGTCACCAAGGGACAGAATTAATCTATATTTCTGGGGTGACTGGGGGTTCCCAAGAGCTGACCAAGTTGGAAGCTGAAATAAGCCTCACTGGTAAAGACTGGCAAAAACATTCTATTGTGACTGGCCCAGGGGCTCCATGTATACTTGGTATTGATTATCTAAAAAGGGGATATTTTAAGGATCCCAAAGGGTATCGATGGGCTTTTGGAATAGCTGCTGTGGATGCAGATGACATTAAGCAGTTGTCTGCTTTGCCTGGCCTGTCAGAAGATCCGTCTGTTGTGGGGTTGCTACAAGTGGAAAAGCAACAGGTACCGATTGCTACAAAAACGGTGCACAGACGACAGTACCGCACTAACAGGGATTCCTTGCTCCCCATTCATAATCTGATTCGTCAGCTAGAGAGCCAGGGAGTGATCAGCAAAACTCACTCTCCTTTTAACAGCCCCATATGGCCAGTGCGTAAAGCCAGTGGAGAATGGAGGCTGACGGTAGATTACCGTGGCCTGAATGAAGTCACACCCCCACTGAGTGCTGCTGTGCCAGACATGCTTCAACTCCAGTACGAACTGGAGTCAAAAGCAGCCAAGTGGTATGCCACTATTGACATTGCTAATGCCTTCTTTTCAATTCCTCTGGCCACAGAATGCAGGCCGCAGTTTGCTTTCACCTGGAGGGGCGTTCAGTACACCTGGAACCGTTTGCCCCAGGGGTGGAAGCACAGCCCAACCATTTGTCATGGGCTGATCCAAACTGCACTGGAACAGGGTGGTGCTCCTGAGCACTTACAATACATTGATGACATCATTGTGTGGGGCAATACAGCAGGGGAAGTTTTCGAGAAAGGAGAGAGAATAATCCAGATCCTCCTGCGAGCTGGCTTTGCTATTAAGCGAAGCAAAGTGAAAGGGCCTGCACAGGAAATTCAGTTCCTAGGTATAAAGTGGCAAGATGGACGTCGTCACATCCCTACAGATGTGATTGACAAAATCACTGCCATGTCTCCACCCACCAGTAAGACAGAGACCCAAGCTTTTCTGGGTGTAGTGGGCTTTTGGAGAATGCACGTTCCAAACTATAGTCTCATTGTGAGCCCTCTCTTTCGGGTGACGCGGAAGAAGAATGATTTTGTATGGGGCCCTGAGCAGCAGCAGGCTTTTGAGCAAATCAAGCAGGAGATAGCCCGTGCCGTGGCCCTGGGGCCAGTGCGGACAGGACAGGATGTAAAGAACATCCTCTACACTGCTGCTGGAAAGGAAGGTCCCACTTGGAGTTTGTGGCAAAGAGCTTCTGGAGAGACCCGAGGCCGACCCCTTGGTTTCTGGAGTCGAGCATATAGGGGGTCTGAGGAGCGCTACACTCCAACTGAGAAGGAGATCTTAGCCGCGTACGAGGGGGTTCGAGCTGCTTCCGAAGTAATCGGTACTGAAGCGCAGCTCCTTCTGGCACCTCGACTGCCAGTGCTGAACTGGATGTTCAAAGGAAAGGTTCCTTCCACCCATCATGCTACTGATGCCACTTGGAGTAAGTGGATTGCGCTGATTACACAGCGAGCTCGGATGGGGAACCTCAGTCATCCAGGAATCCTGGAGGTGATCATGGACTGGCCTGAAGGTAAAAAGTTTGGAACAACACCAGCAGAGGAGGTATCACGTGCTAAAGAGGCCCCACCATATAATGAACTACCAGAAGATGAAAAGAGATATGCCCTGTTCACAGATGGATCGTGTCGCATTGTGGGAAAGCACCGCAGATGGAAATCTGCTGTGTGGAGCCCCACAAGACGAGTTGCAGAGGCCACTGAAGGAAAAGGAGAATCAAGCCAATTTGCAGAGGTAAAGGCTGTCCAACTGGCCTTAGATATTGCTGAACGAGAGAGGTGGCCAGTGCTTTATCTTTACACTGACTCATGGATGGTGGCAAATGCTTTATGGGGGTGGTTACAGCAATGGGAACAAAATGGCTGGCAACGGAGGGGTAAACCTATTTGGGCTGCTGAACTGTGGAAAGATATTGCTGACCGAGTAAAGAATATAGTTGTGAAGGTGCGCCATGTAGATGCTCATGTTCCTAAAAGCCGGGCAACTGAAGAACAACAGAATAACCATCAGGTAGATCAAGCTGCCAAAGTTAAGATGGCTCAAGTAGACTTGGACTGGCAACATAAGAGTGAGTTATTTTTAGCTCGATGGGCCCATGAGACCTCGGGCCATCAGGGAAGAGACGCAACATATAAATGGGCTAGAGACCGAGGGGTGGACTTAACTATGGACGCTATTGCACAGGTTATCCATGACTGTGATACATGCGCCACAATTAAACAAGCCAAGAGGATGAAACCTCTTTGGGGGGAAGGGCGATGGCAAAAATATAAATATGGGGAGGCGTGGCAGGTTGATTATATCACCTTGCCACGATCTCGCAATGGCAAGCGTTACGTGCTTACCATGGTGGAAGCAACCACTGGGTGGCTTGAAACATATGCAGTACCCCATGCTACCGCCCGAAACACCATTCTAGGTCTCGAGAAACAAGTCCTATGGCGACATGGCACTCCAGAAAGAATTGAGTCAGATAATGGGACTCATTTCAAAAATTCTCTTGTAAATAATTGGGCCAAAGATCATGGCATTGAATGGATTTATCATATCCCCTATCACGCACCAGCTTCTGGTAAGATTGAAAGATACAATGGGTTGTTAAAAACCATGTTGAAAGCAATGGGTGGCGGAACATTTAAGCATTGGGAGAAGCATTTGGCAGAAGCCACCTGGTTGGTCAACACCCGAGGATCCATCAATCGTGATGGTCCTGCCCAATCCAGTTCTCTACCTACTGTAGAGGGAGATAAAGTCCCCGTAGTGCATATAAAGAACATGTTGGGGAAAGCGGTTTGGGTCCTTCCAGCTTCTGGAGAGGGCAAACCTCTCCGTGGAACTGTCTTTGCTCAGGGACCTGGGTCCACTTGGTGGGTGATGCAGAAGAATGGGGATGTTCAGTGTGTACCACAAGGGAATTTGATGTTGGGGGAGTGCAGTCAGTAATTCCATGTATATACATCTATATATATGTTGTGTGTGTATATATATAATGCATGTTAATCATTGTTCTTCTATATGTATCAAGCATGATGTAATGATGTGGAATAAGGGGTGGAATGTCATGGTTTTATGATTTTTGGTATTGGTATTCCACATCATAACAACATGTAGTGCATTAAGAGTTAAAGAGTTAATACTCCAACTCCACAGATCATTGATATTTTCCGGGTATACCTGTCTCAGAAGAGAAGAACTATATTCCCCAGAAGACTTTGCGATGCTTTGCATTTTTACGTATTTTCCGCTCAGAGGGAAAAGATAAAAACCCTCTGCGGTCACGGGACACTCTTTTTCCTTCAGGATCGACTCAGCAGTGGGTGCTCGCTACCGTATCGCCTTCAGCGTTAGCGTAAGGCCTTCGGTTTATCGGACACTCTCTCTTGCTCATTTTATTTGATTCATTAGCTTCAATTCCAATTATATTGTATTATATTGTGTTATTTTGCTTTCTGATATCTTATTTAGTAAATTAGCTTTCCTCCTCAGATCGTTGCCGCTGTTTTGTTTCTAGGCCCATCTCCCTTTTTTCCTTTTCCCTTTTCCCCCTTCCCCTTTCCTGGGGCGTGGGTCTGCGGGTCCCCCACACCAATCGTCACGGAACCGGGCCGATCCAGCCCGGTAAACCGTTGTTTTGGATGTTGCCATTAACTTCTGCATCCTCTTCCAGGCTAAATATTCCTTGGATCCATATGGGAATCATAGCATCATAGACCGAATCATAGAATGGCCTGGGTTGAAAAGGACCTTAAAGATCATCTACTTTCAACCTCTCTGTCATGGTCAGAGTTGCCAACCACTAGACCAGCCTACCCATAGCCAATCCAGCCTTGCCTTGAATGCCTTCAGGGGTGGGGTGCCCGCAACCTCTCTGGGCAACCTGTTCCAGTGCATCAGCACCCTCAGAGTGAAAAACTTCCTCCTAACCTCTAACCTAAATCTCCCCTATCTTAGTTTAAAACCATTCCCCCTTGTCCTATCACTATCAACCTGTGAAGACAGTACTTTTCACTCCTGTTTACATGCTCCCTTCGCGTATTAGAAGGCCACAATGAGGTCTCCCCAGAGCCTTCTCTTCTACAAGCTAAACAAGTCTAGTTCCCTCAACCTTTTCTCAAAGGAGAGGTGCTCCAGCCCTCTGACCACTTTAGTGGCACTCCTCTGGACCTGTTCCAAGAGCTCTGCATCCTCTGCTGGGGACCCCAGGCCTGGGACCCTATTCCAGATGGAGCCTCACAAGAATTGAGTAGAGGGGGACAAACACCTCCCTCTCCCTGCTGGTGACCCCTTTTTGAATGTTGTCTAGGATATAGTTGGCCTTCCAGGCTGCAAGAGCACACTGCTGGCTCATGTCCAGCTTCTTGTCCCTTGACCCCCAAGTCCTTCTCTTCAGGGCTTCTCTCCAGAAGTTCTACGCCCATTCTGGATAAATACCTGGGGTTGTCCTGGCTCAAGTGCAGCACCTTGCACTTGTCCTTGTTGAACCTCTAGGTTCAAATGTGCTGGCTTGTCCAGACTGTCCAGGTCCCTCCGGATGGCTTCCCTTCCCTCTAATATATCAACTGTGCTGCTTAGCTTGGTGTCATCCGCAAACTTACTGAGGATACACTCGATTCCCCCATCTACGTCATTGATGAAGATATAGATCACTGCTCCCCAGACCAACCCTTGGGGGACACCACCTGTGACCAGCCTCCACCCAGACATAGAAACATTGATCACAACCCTTTTGCTGTGACCAGCAAACCAGTTCTTAATCCACCCAACAGCTCATCTTTCAAATACATACCCCTCTAATTTAGAGAGAAGGATGTAGTGAGGGAACATCTCAAAGGCTTTGCAGAAGTCCAGGTAGATGACAACCATTGCTGTTCTCCTGTCCATTGATGCCATCACTCTATCATAGAAGGCCATCAGATTGGTTGTGCAAGATCTACCTTTTAAAGAATCACAGAATCAAAGAATTGTAGGGGTTGGAAGGGAACTCTAGAGATCATCTAGTCCAACTCCTCTGCCAAAGAAGGCTCTATAGACCACATTGCAGAGGTAGACATCCAGGCAGGCCTTGAACATCTCCAGAGAAGGAGACTCCACAACCTCTCTGGGCATCCTGTGCCAGTGCTTCGTCACCCTCATTGTGAAGAAGTTCCCATGCACATTTGTACAGAATTTCCTATATATCAGTTTGTGACCATTTCCCCTGATCCTATCACCACACGCAGCTGAGAAGAGTCCAGCCTTATTCCTTTGCCTTCCACTCCTTAAGTATTTATTGATGTGGATCAGATCCTTTCTAAGCCTTCTTTTTCAAGGCTGAAGACGCCCAGGTATCTCAGGCTTTCCTCATGAGGATGGTGTTCCATGTCCTTTATCATCTTTGTAATCTCCTGCTGGACTCTTTCGATGAGATCCCCGTCTTCTTGTTCTGGAGAGCTCAGAATTTGGACACAATACTCCAGGTGAGGCCTGACCAGGGCAGAGGAGAGGGGAAGGATCACCTCCCTTGACCTGCTGGCCATGCTTTTTTTAATGCACCCTGGGATACCGTTGGCCTTCTTGGCCACCAGAGCACCCTGCTGGTTCATGACCAGCCTGTCATCCACCAGGACACCCAGGTCCCTCTCCTAGGAGCACCTCTCTAGCAGGTCATACCCCAGCCAGAACCAGTGCATGCAGTTATTCCTCCCTAGGTTCAAGACTCTACACTTGCTCTTGTTAAACCTCAAGTGGTTCCTCTCTGTCCAACTCTCCGGCCTGTCCAGGTCTTGCTGAATGGCAGCACAGCCTTCCAGCATGTGAACCATTCCTCCCAGCTTTGTATCATCAGCAAACCTGCTGAGGGTGGACTCTATCCCCTCATCAGTGTCACTGATTAAGATGTTGAACAGGACCAGACCCAGCACCAACCCCTGAGGAATACCGCTAAGTACAGGCCTCCAGCTGGACTCTGTGCTACCCAAAGATCACAGCCCTCTGAGCTCTCCCAGTCAGTCAGTTCTCAACTCACCTCACTGTCCACTCATATATTCCACACCTCCTCAACTTTGTTATATGGATGCTGTGGGAGATAGTGTCAAATGCCTTACTGAAATCAAGGTAGACTACATCCACTGATCTTCCCCCTTCCACCCAGACAGTAGTGACATCATAGAAGGCCTCCAGATTGGTCAAGCATGACTTTCCCCTGGGGAACCCATGCTGACTACTCCTGATAACTCTCTTCTTTTCCAACTGCCTGGAGATGACATCCATAACAAACTGTCCCATCACCTTTCCAGGGACAGTGGTTCTATCGGTAGAACCACTTCTTGCTATTTGTCACATCCCTTGCCAAGTTCAGCTCCTTCTGTGCCTTGGCTTTCCTGATGTTATCTCCGCACATGTGAACGGCATCCCTGTATTCTTCCCAGGCTACACAACTTCCCAGGCTTCCACTTCTCTCAGTTTAAGCTGCAGGTCCTTGCTCACCCATGCCAGTTGGTGCCTCCTCTGCTCAATTTCTTCTGCCAGGGAGGATGGAGAGCTCTTTCACTTGCAGACGTGGACCATCCTAAGACCTCTGTTTCATATCAGTATAATTGTCAGAACCAAGTCTATCATCAACATTTACACAGAATGGCTGGGTGCTTCTTAAATACAGAATTTCAGGCATAATGATGGTATCTAAATTAGAGATCTCCTCAGAACTGATACCATATGCAGTGTAGCCAGCCAGTTCCTCTTTCTTGCATCATTGCTCAGATAAAAATGAAGTAGTTCAGGCGTTTTATGGGAAGGATGTAATGCCTGTAAAATTTATTTCTCTCTTCACATGCTGAAAATGCACTCCAGGGTATAGCAGAGAACAAACTTGCCCAGCTCATAAGAAGCATAGTACATTGGATGCAGGCCATTAAATTAGCGCTTTCTAAACCATCTAATCTGATACAGCAGGCAGTTTTGACTTTTACAAGCATTTGACTGTTACAAGTATTAGTTATTAACACTTGTTTCCCTTCTTTCTCTCCTCTTGTGACTTTTCAACCATATTCTTAAAGACATTTCAAAGCACAAAAGTTGTCACATTCATGGCCTTTTTCTGATTAGTATGAATATAGCAGCATATGGCAGAAAAAGCACAAAACATTGTGATTACTTGACTTGGGGTGTTCAGAACCTTAATGTTGTAATTACAGTCCTTTAAGGACTAACCCTGAAGAAAATATAGATCTTTCTTGAGCTAATTTGAAAAACAAGATTTAACTGAAAACCAAACACAATAAAAATACAGCAACAAAATAACCTCAAACCACCAAAACTTCCAAAACTTGCAGTTTTCTTGTAATGGTGTGAAGCCACTAGGTGGGTAGATGTGTACTAACACAAATTTAATCTCAAATCTAATTCTAACTCAAAGGTTTTTATGTGAATCACTGATAGTGATATTTGAAAACTGACATGTACTGATGAGTATCCATATTCACATTCATATTTTCCCAGAGTTACTGAGGTGAATAAAGACATGAGTAATACACATGTAAGTATAAAATCTGGGTTGGATCTGAAGTTCATTACAAATAATAGTACCCTTCCAAACTGAGTCAGTATCACAAGCAGAATATTCTGGTAACCTGGGTTTCTAATCTTGTCAATAAATTATCTATAATTTTGTGTTTCGGTGTATGTCTTTAGGTTGGAAAAGGAGTGGGGCACAAAAATGGTATTGTGCACATATTTACATGCATAAAAAAGTAAGTATATGGCCTGGGGAGAAACCAGACTTTGGAACAAGAAAAATTACAAGCATGGAAGACATCTGAAGTGTAAATTTCTTGACATTAAGTCACTTAAGAAACATAAGATTTCAGAATGAATATGTCAACATTATTTGGTGAATGTTTACAAGGAAAAAAAAGTGAGAATGAGATATTCAGTTGCTAGCTGTAGCACGTCTCAAAGCTACCTATTTTTTCATTCAAATCCTGGTTCAGATGTGCAGTGAAATTATTTTAGCAAAGAAAATTATAAATCAGTATAAAAAGTTAAGATGTAGAATCCTTACCTAATACTGGGAGCTGAGGACTGAGGAATTATTCAGAAAATCAAAGGTATGTGGAAAGTTCTAAGAAATGAATGAATCCAATACACATAGTATAAAACACAACTTTTCACATAAGAAAAAATCTCTAGAGGTATACACACACACACACACACACAAAAAAAAGATAAGTAGAAAGAGGATGCTTTTTTATCATCCCAGAGAGATAATGTTCTTTAACACATATAGATCAATCTTCAGCTACTCTTATTATCTATTCCATGTTTGAAGTTATCACAGGCATTGATGTAGTAAGGAGTGTATCAGTGAATGAGTGAAATTCATGCTATTGCATTAAAGCCTAAGTAAAAGCCAGTTTGATGAAGGTCATCTTTTTGCTGGAAATGCAATTGGAGGTTTGATGAGGTGAAATCCAGCCTCCAGAATAGATCCAAAGTCTGGGTTGCAGCTCAGCTTGTTCCTTCCCCGCAGTCTGAACTATATATAACACACTGTAGTGTGTATACTGGTGCTTGACATAATCTGCAATGACCAGAAAAAAACAAACTTTCTGTACATATATGACTTGAACTGTGTAATTGTCCATTGTTAATTTGTTCTTCACCAATCGATTACAAGCAGATCTTGTTTAGCATTACTAGGGTATTTGCATTTCAGTGTATGAGCCAAAAACTTGCAAAAGGAGATTCATTTTTCACATGAACCTCCTTTTTTTTATTTTTTTCTTGTCGACTGGCTACCAAGTTAGTTTTTCCTCTCTCCTTGGTCTGGGGACTGAAGCTTCCACAGGGAGACATTGATTCAGACAAAAACACGAGTAGGTCCACGTACATTAATGGTCAGGCTATAAATGAAAGTATATTGTGCTGCAAACACGGTAGAATTATTCCTGTGATCTACAGCAAAGTAAATAGTTGAGAGTCAACTTTTCTGTGTATTTCTAGCTGTAGCAGTTATCTACACAGACTTGGGCAGAAATTTTTTTCACATTTAGAATATAAACTGTTTTCCTAATTTTGTTTTATTTTTTCATGAGAGGAAAGCATCTCTCTTTGTATAATGTACAAGTTAGTACATTAGAGAAGGAAATACATCTGGACTCCTAAAATAAAGGTGGATGCTTTCATATTCAGAGACAGCACAAAGTGATTTTTTGACCAGGTAATTAAGTATAATCAGGTTGGTTTTTTTTTATTTTTTTTTAATTTTATTTTGCTTCCTGTGCAATTTGTGAATTTGACTTTACTGCTGACCAAGGTGGATGGCATTACATCACTTGAAAGTCTGTGTCATAAGCATACTTCTGAGTAATTACATGGCATAAAAACCTGGATTGCTGTAGAGATAGCAACAGCATTTATAAATATATTGACATAAGCATCCATATAAAGACAGCATATGCAGGTCACAGCAACATAATAACCAAAACCATCTTGAGGTTTGTACCAGGTTCAGAAGCACTATAATTTTCTTTCTTAGCAAAACACAAAGTTCATGAGAAGTATCCTGCTTATTTTCTACTGCACTCTGTTGTCCT
Organism: Oreortyx pictus; assembly: GCA_036925125.1. Classification (NCBI taxonomy): domain Eukaryota; kingdom Metazoa; phylum Chordata; class Aves; order Galliformes; family Odontophoridae; genus Oreortyx; species Oreortyx pictus. The sequence goes on from JAUPFR010000001.1 coordinate 30,020,339, forward strand.
TCATTCCTTCAGCAAAGCATATTTGCTGGACAGTCCTATTGGACGCTAGCCGTACTGAAAAATGTTGACATACTCCTATACAAGGCGAGTTTTCTTTTTTTCCATAATATCTTACACAGAATGAAAACAGTTATGCTTGTATTGAAAGTTATCAATTTTCACAATAAAAACAAAACAAAAAACAATTCTACTGCAAAACAAACAAACAAACAAAACAGAACAGAATTTATAAAAAGCAGCTATTTAATTTTGAGATTGTTGTTATCTAAGTAAAAGACCTTCCACACAAATTTACTTTCTAGAGATTGTTGTTTGTTTTTTTTTTCCAACTAATGTAAATACCAGAGAACACAATAATTAGGAGACAGATTTTGAGCAAATGCTGGTTGAGGCATTTCTGAGGAAAATTTGGAGTACAGATTTTACAATTCTTTCTGATTTTCTGATTTCCAACCAAGATTGGAAAAAATAACGTAAAGAATATGAAACTTAGGACTTGGAGAATGCCACTGCAGTGTTTCAAATGAATTACAATGGAAGTGTCTTTTTTTCCTATAAATTCTTACACAGAGGTTACTTGATAGCTTTCTGTGATGTCATCACTGGATGAGTAGATAGGTGGAGAGCAGCAGATGTTGTGTACCTTGACTTCAGCAAGTTGTTTGACACTGTCTCCCACAACATCCTTGTTATGAAACTTAAAAAATCTGGGATGTATGAGTAGATAGTGAGGTGCATTGAGAACTGGCTGACTGGCAGAGCAAAGAGGGTTGTCAACAGCAGAGCAGAGTCTAGTTTGAGACCTGTAACTAGAGGTGTTTCCCAGGGGTCAGTGCTGGGTCCAATCTTATTCAACATCTTAATCAGTGACCTGAATGAAGGGACAGAGTCCACTCTCAGCAAGTTTACAGTTTATACAAAGCAGGAAGGAGTGTCTGACATGTGAAAAGCTGCGCTACCTTTTGACAAGACTGAAGAGCTGTACAGAGAGGAACCTGATAAGGCTTAACAACAGCACTTGAGGAGGAATAACTCCATGCATCAGTACAGGAAAGGAACTCTGCAGAGAAGGACCTGGAGATCCTGGTGGACAACAAGTTGGCCATGAGCTGGCAGTGTGCCCTTGCGACCAAGAAGTCCAGTAGTATCCCAGGGTGCATTAAAATGATCGAGGCCAGTAGCTTGAGTTAGGCCATCTTCCCCCTCTACTCTGTCCTGCTGAGGCCCTGTTTAGACTACTGTGTTCAGTTCTGGGCTCCCCAGTTCAAAAAAGACCAGGATCTCCTAGGAAGAATCCAGTGGAAGGCTGCAAAGATGATAAAGGGCATGGAGCACCGCTCTTATGAAGAAAGGCTGAACAACCTGGGTCTGTTCAGTCTGGTGAAAAGAAGTCTGGGGGTATCAGATTAATATTTATAAATATCAAAGGAAGATTGGAGGCAAACAAGTGATGCCAGACTCTTCCTGGTGGTGTGTAGCAATAGGACAAAAAGTAATGGCCTAAAATTTCAACATGGGAAGTTCTATACTAACATGCAGAAGGAATTCCTTATGGTAAGGGTGGCAGAGCACTGGAGCAGGTTGCCCAAGGAGACTGTGGAGTCTCCTCTGGAGATATTCAAGACCAGGATTCTTACCTGTGCAACTGATTGCTGGATAACTGCTTTCAGAGGGGGCTTGGTCACAATGACCTCTTCAGGTCCTTTCCAATGCCTGTAATTCCATGATTCTGTGAAATACAATGGTAACCTGAAATAATCATATTTCTATCACACTGCCAATGGTTTATGGGCTGATTTGACACAGTTCTGTGACTAATGAGGGGGGCAGTCACAGACCCACATCCTGGGAAAGGGAAAAGGGTAGGGAGATGAGCTTAAAAACAAAACATCAACACTGGTCTGAGGAGGAAAAATAATTTACAAAATAAGATATAGGAATGCAAAATAACACAGTATAATACAATATAATTGGAATTGAATCTAATGAATCAAATAAAATGAGAGGGAGAGTGTCCAATCACCAAAGGCCTTGCTCTAACACTGGAAACAAGATGGCTAGGGAGCACATATGCTGCTGGGATAAGCAGAAAGGGAAAAAGAGAGAGCTGTCTCATGATCTGTGAACAGTTTTATCTTTCCCTCTAAACAGAAAATGGAAAACGCAAAGTAATGCAAAGTCCTCTGGGATATGGAGCTCTTCTCTTCTGAGACAGGTATACCCAGAAATATCAACGATCCACAGAACTGGAGCATTAATTCTTTAATTTATGATGTTATGTCATGGAATACCAACAAGAAAATAATTATAAAACCATGACACACTTAGAATATGTGCACCCAAAATATGGTAGAAGTAACCCTATCCATATTTCAGATTTTTAAAAGACATTTTTTTTCTGAAAAAATAGTAGATTATTTCTTCATTGGTTTCCTTCTTTTTTTTTTTTTTTTCCCCTTGGGTGAAAATAATAGTATCCAAGTAGCTCTTGTTCCCTTCCATTATCTTGTCAAGCCCATAAACTTTTCTACATTACTCTATTTTTGAAATATATTTATTCCTTGAAATAAAAGGGAACTAAATGAGGTTTAAATGTACTTGAGTCCAGTCCACAAGCATGCATATTTTTGTGACAGTGTTAAATGCAAACAGTATAACCAGATTTCATTTTGCAGAAATGAATAATATTCTGAACTGATGCCATGCATATCCCAAGAGTTTAGGTCATTAGCCATTTTAATCATTGTTTTATTTTGTGGTTTGTTTTATTTGTTTGTTTGACAGGGAAGAAGAGAATGGAAGAGGTTTTTTTTTTGGTTTTTTTTTCAGAACTCTGTAGTAATTTTCCTTGTTTGATTAACTAATGCTCCAATCAAATTGTAAAAGTCAAGTTTAACAACCCTCATTTTCTAAAAATCCACGTTAGCTGGTGTTAACTGTGCTATTAGTTAAGACCCAACTCATGCAAGAGCTGTTGTTTTCTTTTCAGCCCCAAACTGGCATGCCCATAATTACATGGGTTTACTCATTTATTGTTTTATGATGTCATAACATTAACTTTGTTTGGTCAGCAAACATGATGAAAAATAATGTCTCTTCAAAACTTTTTCAAAATCTTATGTGGTTGTGAAAGAGCAAGCTATGTGTCTAAAATAACACTACACTGCTTACTCTTTGAATATCTTCTTGTTGAATAGTCTTTGCTTATATGTATCTTAAATTACATAAATGAAAAGGCTTCATACTATATTCTATATAATTCTTGTGTACCAAAAATAATCTGATAACAAAAAATCCAATACTATATCTCTTTTGCACCTAGCTACTGACTTGAATAGTGATTGACTTAATTTGAGATGCAGAAGCAAAGCATGTCTGTGTCCTCAGAAGTAATTTGTTAAACTGAAAATAAGTTGCTGGTGAAACACTGGAGAAAAGAACTAGCTGCAGAGAAACTACATCAGGGGCTGCTTAGAATGGAAACAAATTATCTTTACACTCTGTTTTTCAAGTTTGATCATTTGGAGGCAGATATCACTACTTTAGCATTCTTTCCAAATTCCTCTCCAAAGTTAACCATCCATGCTTAATCATTGTTGATAATGAGATTTGTAGATTTTCAGTCCCTTAACTAAATACCTTTGAACAGGTCTGTGTATAAAGCAAACTGGGAGAAACTTGATTTTTTTTTAATCTAAAGAGTTAGAAAGAGTTGGTTGATTTTTTTTTTTTTTTAAATATGTACTTAGAAAATTTCATTGGTTTCACTATGCAAATAACAAGTTTGTGGTGCCACAGAGAAAGCAACAGAAAACAGACTCATAGAATCTTCTGTCTCCTACAGTATCTGAATATTCTTAATTCAACACAGATCAATGCTGTGCAGGTAGTCAGGGCACACATCTGTCTGAGGGCTTCCTCATAATGGATTCCATGAAGCAAAGGAAGTAAACTGAATTTCCAAACCTTTCAAGGTATAATTTCCAGTACACCTTCATCATCTTATTAAAAAGATCCCATAGGATTGCATTTCCTATTATGGCGATTCCCAAATTCCCAAATCTCTTAAGAGGGCTCCAAAGTAAACAATCTCTAAGAACAATGAGTTGAAATAAAACCAGAATTCAAGAAGTAACTAGTAGGGAAAAATGATGCTACTAAAAGGAAAGTTTGGAACTGCTTGTGGAAAAAAACTAAAGCAAGACAAAACAAACAAACAAGCAGACAAAAAAAAAAAAAAAAAAACACATTAAAAGAATGGTTATAGAAAAAGTACCAAAGTCCTGAAAACACTGGAATTAAAAATAGTCCGTAAAGGACTATACAAATTAACAGGAAGAATTCATATCATGGGTTTCCCAGTGTTTTAAGAAAGATAGAATCAAAAGAAATACCTTGTACTCTGTCTCTATTTATTCAAGCTTGTGTCTACATGTCTCCCAGAAGACCCTTTCCCAAACCCTCCCCAAAAACTAGCCACAAACTTGAGTGATTTCTTGAGCCAACAGAGTCTGCTTCTATGAGAAAAATTAAAAACAATACTTAGAGACCATCCTCTTTTCTTTGTCTCTGCTTTCTTGTTTATTCACTGTAGAAGGTTTGTGGGCTGGTTCGGCTCGGTTCCGTGACAACTAAGGAGGGAGGCCGACAGGCCCACACCCTGGACAAGGGGAAGGGGGAAAGGGAAAAGGGAGATGAGCCCCGAAAAAGAAACAAAACGGCGGCAACGTTCTGAGGAGGAAAAGCTAATTTACTAAATAAGATATTAGGAAGTAAAATAACACAATATAATACAATACAATTGGAACTGAGCCCAATGAATCAAACAAAATGGGCAAGAGAGAGAGTGTCCGATAAACCGAAGGCCTTACGCTAGCGTTGAAGGCAATACGGCAGCGAGCACCCTCTGCTGAGTCGATCCCAGAGGAAAAAAAGAGTGTCCCGTGACAGCAGACCATTTTTATTGTTTTCCCTTAGAGCGGAAAACACGTAAAAATACAAAGCATCGCAAAGTCCTCTGGGGAATGTAGTTCTCCCTCTCTTCTGAAACGGGCATATCCATAACTATTGATGATCCACAGAGATGTAGCATTAACTCTCTAACTCCCAATACACCACGTGATGTTATGATGTGGAATATCAACAATACAACAAAAAATCATAAAACCATGACATTCACCTAGACCCAGTTTCGTTGAGTGATATCATAATTTTTCTAACAAATTTTCTAAATAGCATTAGATTTATGTCTAATAACTCCAGCTACCAGCTCTACACTTTTGCACATTTCTTGCACCAAGCCATGGAATTTTGGTGCGCATGGAAAAAAAACAGCATGTGGAAGAAAACTCTTAATTTATACAGCCAAATAATTCAAACATGCTTGCTTTTGATCTTTCCTTCTTTTCTCATTTTGCATTTTCAAAATATAGAAGAAAATCATCAGACCGGGCCCCAGCCACTGGGCAGGAACTTTGAGCAAGGACAGCAGAAGGAGGCAGCTGCTTTTAAAATCCCTTGATGCCAAGTACATTATATTGCAAGTACATGGCCCATCTTGTGATAAGAAGGTGATTGGTTGAAAGCGAAGAAGAACACAGATAATTCTATTATCACCTTCTGAAGAATAAAAGTGTCACTTAATATGAACGTGTTGCTCAACTAAGGGACAAGAAAGAAGGCATCTAGCTCCAATACCACATGCGTAAAAAACCACTGACATCAAGTTAATTACATTTTGAATCAAATGTTAAGCAATTAGTTTTGTATAAATTTATTAATGATTTGTTCTGAAATAATAGTGCACTCCTTTCAAAAGGATATTCATAGAAAAAAACAAAATCATAAATTCTTCTGATAAATCGAAATGGTCAACGCAGTAAACACAGAAACCTATTCTTCTTATTATTCAGGACTTCTTTTCTGACTAAGAAATTAGCTTTATTTTGTCACCTCATTTATCACAGAGAAAGAATTAAAAAAAAAAAAAAAGAGAGAGAGAGAGAAAAGAAAAAAGAGAGAAATACCATACCTTGCCCTAGAGCCTTTTTCAACTAACTTCAAATTGTCATTGGAGTTCTACTGTGGTGCCACTCAGTTTAGTGATCTATTTCTCCTTTGCAGTTTCAAAACTTAATTACTACAGATAGATCTAAAACACAGAGTTCTGCTAAATTAGAAGTGTAATTTGGTGCACTTTTTGGGTCACATCATGTTGTATGTGCAGTAGTTAGCTGCTTCAGATGTCTGTTTTTCTCAGGTCAGATTCTTTTCCTTACTTGAGCTGAAGTTTTAGAATATAAAGGATATTACTGCAGAAACTTGGCAGTGTTTTTAAGTTTGTTAAGCAGAGTCCTCTGTCAAAATAGTTGCAAACTTTCGTTACTAAATGTGGTTTAAACTAAGAAACAGCTTAGTGGATAGTTGTTTGCTCACTCCTTCTAAGTGGAATGACAGAGGGAATTGGAAACACCCAGCACTCACCGAGGAGCGAATGTCCCCTGGCCAACTCCCCACAGTTTAATTGCCTTCCACATGATGTCCCCTAGTAATGGAATAACCCTTTTTCCAATTCAAGCCTCCTGTCCTGGGTCCATCTCACTCCCTACTGTGAAGCCATAAAGGCAGTGCCTCTTTCCTGCTGAGTGGCTGTGCTCCCATTGCTCATCAACAACTAAAACATCAGTGTGCCATTAGCACTGTCTCAGTTGAAACCATGACACCAATGTCTCATTCTTCCGTCCAAGTTGTTAGATCTGATGCTGGCTGTATAATTTGACAGGACAGGCAAGGGTACCTTTTCTTTTACTTTGTAAAAGACTTGGGCTTTTTCCTAACTTCCCATGGCAATTGTCTTTGCATGCTTCTGTCATGTTTTCCCACTTATGTCCTCATCAATGACAGAAAGAGTATTTCTGACTCTAAGATCTTACACTCTCCTGCTGAGGCACTCTATTATCCAGTTCTTCCAGCAGATCCAGGGTGGTGCTGCATGTTCCTGTCTGTAGCTCCAGCAAGAGAAGTTTTGCTATGGTGTCACCGCCATGTTTTGAAGCAAATTCTGTTTTCCAGAAGTGATACTAACCAGGATGCATTCTAGGGGATGTACAGGAGCTGAAGGTTGTATTTAATCCTTTCAGGTCATTATTTTTTCACTAAGAAAGAAACCCTCTGTGGGCAGGTGGTGCTGGCTCCAGCCATGAGATTTTATATTTTTCATGATTTGAGCTGTTCCGGTTTGTCCTTCCTGCCACCTCTGTCAGCAGTTAGGAGAGGAGACCTTAACCTGTGGACATACAACTCAAGAGCACGGCACATAAATGCTCACTGCTCTGTCTTTTTTGCATCTTGGGAAGCTCCGTAGCCCTTCTCTATGTCTTTGTGTTCTTTATTTGCAAGGTGTTTTACCTCATCCCACTCTGTAATTCATCATTTTGTGTGCATAGCTTGTGGCTGTTTCATTTAAAATGTCATTGAGTAGCACTGTGGCTTGTATAACAATGTGGGTGATAAATGGGAAGTTTATCCCCAGAGTCTTTTCTTCTAGATTTATAGCCACCTAAAATCTAGCAGGTAAGGGTCAACTTCTCTTTCTCCCTCCACCCTGGTGCTTCCTTCTCCATCCTCCTCTTTGCTGTACCTGCCAGACAGCGTGGCTGGCCCATTGTGGCAGAGATGAAGAACTAAGAGGGCTGTATATATATATATTCTTTTCTGGGTGGGTGACTGAGCACTGGCGCAGTTTGCTGAGATATGCTGTCCTCCTCAAAGATCTTCAGAAGCTGTATGGACATAGTCTCTGACAATTTACTTGCTCTTGGTTTCTCAGCTTGAACAGGATGGACTGAATGACCTCCAGAGGTCCCTTGCAGCTTCAGTCATCCTATGATTCTGTGATACAGACTGAAGTCTATCGATTGCATTCAGATAGCAGGGGTTAGAGTAGCAGGAAGCAAGTCTGCTGTCACATCAAGTCTAGTTGCTTCTCTGAGCGTTATTTTTACACACTTGGCCTGCATATCTTCATAATCCACAAGTAGTTCCAACGCAATTCCAGGAACAACAGTGCTTTTACAGGGGCTGCTTATGGGCCATGTTATACCTATGTCCTAACTGCTTCTGCTTCTTGAATTAATCCAACCTTATGATCATTTTCTATTTGCTTTTTGGTCTGCTATTGTTACCTCTGCCGAATATTCACATCTTTCTGGGCTTCCCTAAACTTTCTCCCTGTACCAAATTGAATCCTAAGTTCACTTTTCTTTTGTCTCATCTTGTTACTTCTCCTCTTAATCACATAATCCTATTATTTCTTTCATTTCCTTCCATCTCTCTCACTCTTTCCTCTCTTCTACTGTTGCTACAAACTCTCCCTCATTTCTCTCTCCTGCTTGCTTTATCATGCATAGAAACTGTTCTTTGCTTTTTCTGCTGTTACTGATCTTATTTATCTTGATCTGATCTTGTTCCTTCCCAAGGTTCTCCTACCTCCTAGTTACAATTCTTTACTTCAGAATCACAGAAGCTCTGTCACTTAGTCCTGTTCTGTTGCACCTGAAGAATGTCTGCTCAGTCTGAAAATGTCATAAACTTATGACATTTAACTTGACATCTTTCTCCTTTTTTGAAGTTTTTCCTTTGTGCAGACCCTGCTATTTAGAATCTTCCATACATCTTTATTTTGAAATTGAATCTGGTGAAGTATTATGTTTCTTTTTCCTCCTAAATAATTAACGAGGAGAAAGCGTTGTTTTCTTCTTTCTTTCTTGTCAAGCACTTGCATTCAGAATCAGTATATAGAGCACAATTGTCTAGAATTAGCACATCTACTACTTCCTAACACAAAAATCATGATTTCTACACTGGCTTTAGAATTCAGATTTATTATCTGTTTACTAGAAGACTAAGCCTAGGCCTCCTTTCTCCTACAGTTGTCTACTTTCCTGTAGGCCAAAATTACCTAAAGATATAATCAACTGTGATACTCATATTCAAGATTACACTAGGGGGCAAATATAATGTTGTTCTTAACATGTTAGAGGTTGACACCCTAGGCAGGGTAGAATGCCCATCTGTTTATCTGAAACTTTAGTAGGATGTACTCTAAGTACATCTTCTTTTCTTTAGCTTTTGCAAGAGTAAATTAGCACTGACTTTCTAAGATATCATAAAATCATTAATTATTTGGCAATATAATGTATTGATGAGTTGCATATGTGATATTTTATGCATTTGTGCATGATTGTACACAATAATTAAATATATAAATAAATACATATGTCTTTTTATACTTTGTACTGAATTTCATTCATCACAAGAACAGATATTTAATCCTGAGCTCCTTACTTTCTTATTTGGTATTAGCAGATTTATGTCTTTGTTTTGTTCCCTTCTATCACCGTCAAGTAATAAGAGCTATTGACCATCCTATGGGTGAATTCAAAACTGCATTTATGTATTTGAGTACTAGAAAGTATTTGATTAAATGATAAGATTTGCATTTTAATATTTTAAATTTAAAGATTTAAAACACTAATATTTTCAATTATTCCAGGTTTGTTTGTTTGTTTGTTTGTTTGGATACCACTCATAATTATATGTCCAAATCTAATTTCTTTGTTTTTTCGGATTCTCTGTAGCAGAAATAATTTATATAACTCCGAGTAAGTTGGTTTAAGATTCACCATCCTCAGAGTAATCCAACAAGTAATTGCTAGTCTTTCCACTTAAACTCAGGTTACATAGACAAGATTTTAACCCTCATTAACCCTCACTACTGGGTTTTAATAGATCTACAGAGAAATCTTGGGAGGAAAAGGGTGCTTCAGAGTAAAGAAAAGCCATAGTCTATTCTTTTTGTCAAATGGAAGCTTAAAACTGGCTTTCTTTCTTCCTGCAATGGAAAGAGACTTCTGATGACAGATTACTCTTCATCCTGTGTAGAAGAGGTACAGAGATTCAGCAATTGGATGAAGAAACTCGGAAAATGCAGAATAGAAAAAAAGGAATAGGGGAAAAAAAAAACAAACAAAAAACCAGGAAACAATTATTCAGTGGAAAACTTGAACTATGTGTAGAGTAACTTTTCTGTCAGCTCTTGTTTCAGTCAAAATTGTATGTCACCTCTGACAGTTCATCTTTCCCCTCACATCGACTAAAGAGACAGCAAGGCTTCTAACTGAAGTCAGATAAAATAAATCACAAATTATCAATATCCACTTAAAAAAATATTCTTAAGGTGTTGGAATGCTTTACATATGTTACTGTCTAGATGTAAAACAGAATGTACATTATAGTTGGGATTTTAGTGGTCTTTCTTGTACTGATAAACATCTACACAAATTCTCAAACATAATTCCAAGATCTAGTCTAGTGGTTAGTACTTCATCAGTATGGCTAAGAACACCATGTTCTACCGTGTAGTTATATAGAACATCTCAAAATTACACTCCTTACCTTTTCAGTATAATCTATAAGTAATTTTACTGGCTGCCCCATGGTGCTCTTTTTAAACAAGATGATAATTCAAATTCTCATTGGCTGAATAGATACAAATCTGAAGAAAGGATTATTAATGTTGTCTAAATTCCAAAGTACTGTCGGGAGGATTTGCAGAAGCACCAGAGAGAGCCTCTTATCTTTCTCCACTTGTTAAATTTCAAATTTGCATGAAAAAATATATAAGAAAAGAAATAACATAAGCCCCTTTGGTCTCAGTGTAAAAGAAACATGACAAAGAAAAGCAAAAAATTCACATAAAAAAGAAAATAGCACTTAGGAAGGAGATTACATGCCCATAAATATATAAATCTGAAAAAAACTAATGTAATATATCAATAAACAAAGAATATTTTACAGTGGCACCGTATCCCACAGAAGAAAGAAATCATTATCAGTTTTCATTTGTAGTTCAACGAGAAAACAATTCAATTCTAATTTCTAATTTTCTAATCAGATAAGCTTTAAAAAAACTTTTCCCCTTCCTTGACCTACTTGGTATACAAAGATTGACCTGTTCTGCGTTCTGAAACTGATACTGGGCAGAAATTGTATTTGACACTGGCCAAGCTAAAATGATATAGGAGCAAATTCTGACTGTAAGATGATTTCAAAATCATGAGAAAAATCTATAAGTGATTCAGAAAAAGTGGCAACAAGTTATAAAACAGAAGCAATTAAAAAAATCTGACCAGCAAATGTGATAAACTGTTATCTACATCATATGCTGTTTCATTCTTTGCTCTCCTTTTGTTTCTTTCTTTTACAATTATAGCACATCAAACACACAAAGGATATTTAGAACTACAATTTTTCTCCATATATGGAACTAGATGTTCTTTCAAGGAAAAGAAAACAAGATTTCTAAAACATTTTTACTGTCTGTTATATTTCTTTACTCAGTGTTAATAAGTAAAATACGAGGATAAACAGCCACGTATTTATTTCTGGATGGAATTCTAACCAAGGAGAGAGCTTGTGGTATTTGTCCCTAAGCTTTTACATAATTCTATACTGGACAGCACAATTGGAAGCAGGCCTGGAGAAGAGAAACATGGAAATATTATTATCATAGAAAGTTGAGAAATTTGGGTTGTCCTTCAGACATGCTACATTTGACACAACAGAGGTGCTTAACTAGAATCAGGAACTTTAAAGTTCCATTTTGTTGTATACTGAGATATAGTTAATATGACACTGCAGAAAGGAGTCCTGTGGATGAAATGATGAAATAAACACAGATTGTTTTAATGAGCGGTGAAGCTATATCCTCCTATTGATTTGTGTGACAGAATAAGATGGGGCACGTTTGACCCAGGTAAACAATGATTTCTGAGACTATTGCTGTTAGCAGAACGAGTGTAGAGAAGACGTAGTAGGACAGGTGTTGAAAGATAAGAGCAATTAATGAGGAAAGACTTGATTTACATAGGTAATTCTCGTCTTCTCATTATGTAGTATACTGGACATCCTCAGAATGTGCATAATGAATGGCACAGACATTCAGCCACTTCCATACACAAATCTATCCAGAAATGGAGTTGCTACTCTGGAGCTGATTCTGACGCTCTCCTAGGGGTTGATACGTAATATTTGTGACATTCATATGGCATCCTCTAAAATTAGATTGGAAAATAGAATTAAAAAGCTCTCAGGCTAAGAAGGTTTTTTTCTAATAAGTGGTACAATGACTGGGAAATGTTATAAATGAAACAGATTGTTGTTGTTCTCAAGACAAAACAGAAAATCAAGATCATTTTGCTGGAGTATTATTCCTATTTAAATTTTAATGCTAATTTCAATGAGGTTTGCATTGTGCTTCCATGTATTGTTAAACAACAACTGTATTCTGCTGAAGCAATGGCTGCAGTTCTGTAATGCATGAAGGCATTCTTGGGTATTGTAAGCTGTTTGAATGATCCATATAGCATGCTAAGGAAGTGTATTGAAATCCATTTCCATGACAGGCGCTAGACAAAAGAATAACCTCTGTAATGCAATTAGAATTTCTTCCAGATTAAATGTGCTGTATGAAAGTAAACTCTGGGCTTGGTGATTTTATTCAAATTGTCAGAGCTTGGTATAGTACTTAATGGTGCTTTTGATTGAGTAGCAAGGCATACATGGTTAGTTTCATTTGATATTTGATAGAATATTAAAATATTTAAATTTTTGATATTTTTCCGATTTCTTTATGAGACAACAAGGAAAAAAAAAAGCCTTGTTAAAAGCATTTGTGTCTAAAACTGTAACACCCTTTTGTGAAGATCCCCTGTGATCTAATAATTTAAATGTTATATAATCAAATTTTAGGAAAGGCCCTTACTACTTTGGTGCCATCTCAAGTATAAAACTGTGACAGGTGTCCATGTAATTAAAACAACAACATCAACAGCAAAAAGCAGTGGTATTTGTGACTTAAAGATTTTGCTTCATTTTTACTCCCAGATTTTCCCTTCATACAGGTGGTGGTTTAGTTTACCCCTCAAAGTTTTTCCTTTGGAAGCTATTTTTATTTATTTTCTACAAGTGCACCTTCAGGCAGTAACAGTAGGGGGGCAAATTCTTTATTTTACGCTGTCAAAACCGATATTCTGTGAGTTATTCACATTAGTTTCTGAGGTGCCAGTCAACAGCTTTGTGTTTGGAGCAGTGAGAAACACTAACAGAGACTCAGAAAAAAAGTAGTCTGTGAGCTAGCAGCAGCAGAGTTGGCGTTGGGGGGAGAGGGGGTGGAAGAAAAAAAGGAAAACAAAAAGAGGTTTTGTTGTTGTTGTTGCTGTTGAAAGTTTCCTAATTCAAGGAGTTGAATCAGGAACTTTGTAATGACGTGTCTGGCCACTTAGCTGTAGCAGCGGATCTGGAATTAAGCCTACTCAGCACAAACTTTGAACCTTTCAGACCTTATGTATCATTTTTCATCTACTGAGCTTCTCGCATTTGTACAAAATAAAACAGAATAAAAAAAATCAATTTTTAAAACATTTTGAGTACAGAAAGAACACATTCACTCATAGTCACGTGCATGCTCAGATTTGGAAAAGGATTTTTGCGCAGGAGCTAGCAGAGCTGATCAATAAAGCTTTAAACTATATTTGAAGGCAGAAAAAGATAAAACCAAGTTAACCAGTGCTGAACTATGGAATGGTATGTGAAAATTTGAAGAACTTTGTGCTAGTGAAATCCTTCAGTCTACTCTGCAAGGTGCTAGGTACAATGAAGGACATTTGAGAAGTTTATACACCGATGCACACAACATGAGGAAAAATCAGGAAGAACCAGAAGCCTTGGCTTAGTCCTAGAGTTATGACATCCTTGACATAAGTAAAGATGGGAAGAATTGTGTCACAGTGGATGGTTTTGAGCTCTGTAGGAGGGACGAATAGGGTAGATGAGGCAAATGTGATGTGATGAGTGAGGGAAGGGCTTGACTCTGTGGAGCTCACAGTTGGCAGTGACACAGTTTGCAGCCTCTGGATAAGGATAGAGGGACAAACAAATAAAGAGGATGTCATTACAGGAGTTTACTATAAATTTCCAGCCAGAATGATGACACCAATGAACTATATTTAAGATCCTAAGAGATCCCCCTACATCAGCCACCCTTGGCCTTATGACTTCAACTTGTCAGATATTAACTGGGAATACCACACATCCAATACAAACATACAGGAGATTCCTAGAACAACTTGTTGAGAACTTCCTCATACAGGTGCTTAAGAACACAGGAGCAGGCAATTTAAAAATGTTGGAAGTTGTGCAGGTGGGGCAGAAGGATGTCTTGGCTTAGCAGGGATCCTCATCTAGAGCTTAGTTGGAAAATGGATGTGTAAGATCACTAGAAATCAGGTTGATTAACATGGAAGAACTACAGAGATGCTCCCCTCTATTGCAGGGAGAAAGTATGTGTGGCCAAAATCCATCTAGAGTTGAAGCTGTTCTGTACTTTAGGGGACAATAAAAAAAGCCCCTTTTAAATTTATTTACAGACAAAGGAGGACCACAGAAAATATTGGTTCACTAATTGATGAGGATGAACACCTCACAAATAGGGACAGAGACAGTGCAGGAAAGTTTAATGTCTTCTTTACCTTTGTCTTCAATACAAGTGATAGGCTCTGGGCAACCTAGAGCCCAAGGCTGAAGAACTGTAACCGCAGGAATTAACTCCCAGCCAACTCTGAATTTGTGGAGGATTTGCTCCTCCATTTGTATACATATAAATCTATGGGGCTTAATGTGATAAACCCCAGTATGCTCAAGGAGCTGCTTGATATTTTCATGATACTTCTCTCTATTTTTCATCACTCTTGAGAATCTGGAGAGGTCCCAGTTAGCTGAAAGATGGCAAATATTGTTCTTTTTTGCAAGATGGGGAAAAAAAAGAAAATGGTAATTACAGACCTGTCACTTTCACTTCAATGCCTGATAAAAGAGAAAAAAGATTATTCTGGGAGTTACTGAAAAACATCTGAAAGACAATGCAGTCATTGGTCACAGCCAACATGAGTTCATGAGGTGAAAGTCAGTTAATGTCATTTTTTTGGATTTCAGCAAAGATTTTTGTACTGTTTCTCACAGTATCCTTCCAGACAAAATGTTCAGTGTTCACCTAGACAAAAACATAATGCAATGGATGAACAATTGGCTGACAGGTAGGACTCAAGGGGTTAGAGTAAATGAGGTTACATCAAGCTGGCAGTCACCAGTGATATTCTGCAGGGCTCCATTTTATAGTCGGTGCTCTTTAATGTTCTCACAAGTGACTTATATGCAGGACTAAGTTTGCTGATGATACTAAATTGGGAGGAGCTGTTGACTCCCTTGGGGGGTGGAGAGGCCTTGCAAAGAGATCTTGACAAATTAGAGGACTAAGCTCTCACCAGCTACAAGAAATTTAATGAGAGAAAGTGCCAGATTCAGCACCTGGGATGGCTCAGCCCTGGATATATGTACGGACTTGGAGATGAGAGTCTGGAGAAAATAGCTATGGAAAGGTATCTGGGGGTTCTTGTAGCTGAAGTACGGGACTTTGTGTTGCTGAACCTCATACAATCAGTCTCAGCACATTAGCCCAACTTGGGATATTCTGTGACTCTAATAGTTAGATTTTTCAGAAAGAAGTTGGTTCAAAGTCTGGCTTTTTACCCATAGATATGAAGCATTTGTCTTCAGAGACATCAATTTTAAAGACTAACACCTTTTTCTTTTAAAAAGAAGAGCTAAAAAACAGCAATGAGAATGTGAGAGTGAAAATAATGCGCCTGTAAAGGCAACATCTGACAAAATCTTCCTCTGCATGCTGGAAGGCTACTGAAACCTGAAACCACTATTTATTTCCATGCAGAGAAGTAACTTATCAGGTCTTCTCACAATGCAGAGGCCTCAAAACATTTCTGGAAGTTACAGAAAAGCCTTATATTCTTAATAAACGTGTCTTTCACTTTTTTGCCCCACAAGGGTTGAAAAAAAAATAGCGGGTTTTTGTTTGTTTGTTTGTTTGTTTCATAAAGGAAAACTAATAGGTGTTGAAAAAACTCTTCCAACCATCTCCACTGTCAATGGTTTATGGACTGGTTCAGCCAGTTCCATGACTAATGGGGCAGGGGGACCTATGCCCCACACCCCAGGACAGGGGAAGGGGGAAAAAGACAAAGGACATCAGTTTAAAAGCGAAACAGCAGCAATGATCTGAGGAAGAAAATTTACTAAAAATTACTAAATTTACTAGAATTTACTAATTAAGATATTGGAATGCAAAATAACACAATGTAATATAATATAATCAAAATTGAAGCAAATAAATCAAATAAAATGAGAGAGTGTCCAGAACTGAAGGCCTTACTTTAAAGCTGAAGGCAAGATGGCTAGGGAGCACACACTCCTAAGATAAGCAGCAAAAAAAGAGGCAGTCTCAGACTTGTGAGCAGTTTTATCTTTCCCTCTGAATGGAAAATGGGAATGCAAAGTCCCCTGGAGTATGTAGTTCTTCTCTTCTGAGAACCAGGTACCTGGAAAATTGGCAGTCCTTGGAACTGTTTAACTCCCAGTACTTTACTAGTATCATGATGTGAAATATAGTTAACAAAAATCATAAAACCATGACATCCACATTAGAATGAATCGTAGAATGTCTTGAGTTGGAAGAGACCTCCAAGATCATCCAATTCACCTTCCTAAATCCTACCTTCAGTTTGAAGCTGACAAGGAAGTCTGTGGAAAACTTGTCATTTTATCTAGGGAGCTGCAGCAGTTCAGATGAATATGATAGGTTTTTATGTGAAGGTACAGTACACTAGCCATTGGAGACAGATAACCTGGTGCAAGTCCAGCAAACTCAATTAATCAGGATGTCTGAGGTATGGGAGGGTGGCTGTCAAGACAAGCACAGATGTTGCCCTTCAAATGACTTCTGCCAACTTGATTTGCTTTCTTTAAGTGTTGAGTCAGGGAGACAACCTTTAGTTAGCTATAGGAGATTTAGACAATGAGTTAACAGAAGATTCAAATGTCTCACAGTTACAGACTATTTGTCTATGCTTTTCTTTAGTCAAATCAGCTACAAATGTATACCTATTTGCAAAAACAGGAGCAAAAAGTAGATGTGTGACTTAAAAAAAAAACACTTATTTTTTTCTTCTTCTGTGTTGTAGAAATTGGTGTGATCGTTGTGATACTGTCTGAATAAAGCATTTGGGCCCAGGTGAAGTGCAGACCCCCTAAAAGTTTCCCTTGCAATTTAACTCACTGAGGCCAGTACGATGACAATGACTGCTACTGTTGAGTTGTAACCCAAAGAAAGATTAGAAGGAACTACAGAGATGTAATGGAAGATTCTTTTGTATGGAATAATGGAAGTTTTACTGGATAGATATTTCATTACACATCTACAATGTCGTATATCTGGTAAAAATTAATTATCTTTCCTGCTCATAATTTTCTAGTAAAAGAAGTGCTGAAATAATTCTTCACGTGGCAGTGGAAAGAGAAGTGATATTTCAATACTTTATTTTGAATTATAAATCATGTTTTTCAAGCTTGTCTAGGTAATTTGATACAGAATAACATTATAAAATACTCTGAGGCTCAAGGTTTGTACTAATAGAAATGCATTTTTATATTACGATAAGTGTGTGGAAGAGATTTTTTTTGTATAAAAACATTAAAAAACATTAAATGACCTAAATTTGAGTTGTTTAGAAAATCTGAAAAGTTTGTACCATCCTTTACAGTGTTCTTACTCATCAAAAGACTACTGAAATTATGTTATATCACATTAAGGAAACATGAGAACAGAATAACTGTTGTGACTCTAGTAAAAATCAGGATTTATAGGCATTAACAAAATAAATTATCTTTATTCCAGAAGACAATTAGCCAACAGAAGAAGGCTGATCTGAAAGTAATGCATCCTATTTTATTATGTTGGCCCACAACGTCAGAGATGGATGTTGGTGGTATGGCAGTAGAGGGGCATTAAATACATAAAATTTTGTTGCAACTGGTGGCAGCAGAGGGGCATTCTGACAAAATGGCATCTGACATCTTCAGCTATCTGAAAGAAGGATGCAGTGAGTTGAGAATCATCCTCTGTTTTCCAGGTAACTAGCAACAGCATGAGAGGCAATGTCCTTAAGCTGTGCCAGGGAAGGTTCAAAATTTATTAAGAAAAATAAATTAGGAAAAACATTAAGCAAAAATTCTTCTATAAATGAATGGAGAGGTATTGGAATAGACTGCCCGGCCTGTTCCAGAAAATTTCCTTCAGGAAGCTTTTCCTATCCCAAAATACAATTCACATCACATTACAAGCTGAGGACTATGTCCTGAACTTTTTAAATGGAGAATTCACATTACTTCACTCCGTGAATTGCCGCTTTGACTCTGGCTTTTCGTGTCGACACCAAATCTTGTCTCCAGTATTTATGTGGCATAGGAAACTGTCACCACTGGCCTTGTATTTTTCCAATAGGTCCTGACAAACTTGCATATGTTGTTCTTCAAGTCACACTGTCCATGTCACAGACAAAGATGTCTTAAATTAGTGCTGGTCCTGATATCTGAGGAACACCAACTTGGATATCAAGTCATTGACTGCAACTCCTTGAATGCACCCATCCAGCCAATTACTTATTCATCAAGCACTCTATTCACTTTAGAGACAAAGATGTGGGGCAGGACCATGTTTCAGATGCTTCCTTGTAGTAAATACTATAGATAGGAAATTACAACACCCATTTCATGGTCACATAACTAAGGAATTGAGGCCAACTCACTTATGCATTGCACTGAAGTGGATGACATTCTTAATTTTCAACATTTCTGAGTTCTTTGGTTTGAGAAACAATATATTGTTTCCTAGCTTCAAAATGAAAACCTTTGGGGGCTTGCTTGTGCGGTGATTAATTGCAGAATAAACATGTGTCTATATTTTACCTACAAATGCAATGCTTGTTTCTAAATATCTGAAAATGCTATAATCTATACAGTTTTAATAAAGTCATTTGCCATACAGTGAGTTTATGCCAAAGCATCCCATCCTTTCTTTGTACATTCAATTGCATTTTTTCTCCTCAGATTAGAGTCTTTCATTAGAATAATTGATTGTGGTAATACAGATACTAAGTGAACTAACCCCAGTCACTGTTCTATTTAACCATCTTGCCTGAATGCCAGGTGTGCAAGGTAAGTCATCTAGTTAAGGGAAGTTTGATAACCTAAAGTAGCATCTTTAGCATCAGGGTTCAGATAAAATCTTTTATGTGTCAATGTCTCAGAGAGTTTGCCTAGGCAGATGGTGTTGATTTTATAAGACAGACATACTTTGCCTGGAGAATTTCAGAGAAATATAGGCATTATTTTCCAACTCCGGTAAAGGAGAAAGGTGTCATTTCACTGACAGCCCCAGAGAATATTTTGCTTGCTTGACAGATGCCAGGAACAGATTGATGTGTAGAAAAAGGCAAGGTACAAGGAAAAGGTACATTAAAACTCATTAACTTTAGGTAGGAAAACTCTGTTGGGAGTAACTCTAGAGCATTTTTGATGTACAGTAAATGTTTAACATTCCAAATAGATGTGCTTTTTAATGTGTTGAGACTATATTTACATATTTGGAGGAAATATGAATGAAAATGAAAACAATAACAAGGTAAACACAAGAGAAAATGCAGCATTAGATTTAATCATTAGGATCTGAAGCAAAATACAAGAGATGCTTTTTAATCCTTCTAGTTCTTCATTTGTCAGAAATCGTACAGGTGAAATTTGGGAGGATTTCTTGAATTTCCAATATTATTCTCAGAAGGATACATTCATTCTTACTTACAAAGTACCATTTCTTTATTAAAGAAAAAAAAATAGAGAAAAAAACAACAGCAACAACAACCAAAAAAATCTTCTAGTTCTTGTAAAAACCTTAGTCACATCCTTAGATGTGACCACTGAACAGAAGAAGATGGAACCTAACTATCGGACTTACCACACAAGCTAGTTATCTGGCCAACCAACCTGCACCTGTTTGATTCTTAACCTACTGATAGGCACAGTAAATTCCTAAGACTTAGAACATAATCTGAAATTCATAGACATTTTCTTAGTCCAGATAAAATCATCCTGACACTTGAATCTGTCCCAGGATTACCAATTGGTTACACGCATTTGTAGTTACATATATATAACTACAATTATTTCATTATGTGAAACACCATTCCTGTAGGCTTAATTTGGTTTGCATTTGGGAAAGTGTTTTTAGAGGATCTTGCATTTAGCAACAGCACAGATTCACAAGCAGAAGGTAGATACATGTGGATGTGAATTACACAGGCATACTTAATTTTAGTAGTTCTTCATCTGAGCACTTGACTTTTCTTACTTAATATTCTTTTAAGGTAGATCTCATTATAAATTTAATTTGTATAATTCCTGTTTTGATGTAAACAAATTTGATGGTAATTTTGTAGATGAAAACAATTTTGAAAAACTAAACAGTGTAGCTGAAAGGAATGTTTGTAAGGAATTCTGTTTCCAATGCAAATCGGACATTGCTTAGTGAACTGAAAGTGGAAAATAAAAACAAACAGTGGCATGCTCTTAGTGTTTGAACATCTGCTTATTTTGTATCTTCACATGAAGGTTGAAATGTCTTCTTTTAGACATGTAGAACTTAATTGTTTTATTAGAGATGTGTAGATACTAAATTATTGAAATAGTCATGCATAATTCAAAAAATTGCTTGCAGTATATGCCAGTCCGATAAATATCTGATGGAAATGAAGATTGAATACTTTTCCCTGATATGAAGATTTTTCTAATTTTAAATTCATGGAATGTTGTGTTATTTTGCATAATGGCATAACTGTCACAGCAGGTTACAGGTGACGACTTGGACTCCAATGCTACCTGATGCAAAATGATCCACCTCTTTTTTCAGCTTGCAGGCTGCAGCTAATCTATAAAGTCTATAAATAAAAATCTATAAATCTATAAAATCTATATATGATGTGGAATTATAAAGATGAAAAGAAAGGTAGTAGCTAATCAGTACTCGCTTTTCATTGTAATAAATGCAAATGCCAGAGTTATTGATACTATTAAAGTCTTTGATACAGAAGTTTACCAGTGCTTACTTTATGTTTCTAAATAAAATCATATGTGGCCATCAAAACAGTAATGTTTGAATAACTTCTTAGAGAGAATTGAACATTAATATATCTGCTAAATGTGGTTTGTTGTTGTGTGGTTTTCTCCATTGGGAAGGACTGCTAAGACAACAGAACCCAAAATTTGTTAAAATATGCTGCTCTCTCATAAATGCATCCACTGCTTATATTTATGATAAAGAAGAAAAGATCCTGTATTTTAAGTGTATTGCGGGCTTTAAAGATGTTCTAACTCAACTGGCAGTTAACAGTTAGAATTCACTTCATAAAATCAGATGGCCATCCTCATTCCAGAAAGTTCCTTCTCTAATAGATAATTATCATTTAGTGAAAGTTTTTTTCATGGTTAGTGATTAGAACTGGGCTGTAGTCTTTCAGCTACACTTTCAGACAGTGTCTTGTATGACTTCAGGTTGTTTATCAGTGACAAATGCATAAAAAAAGGGCACCTTTATCTTCCAGTTGTTCTACGTTTCTACCACCTAATGAGAAACATCTTGCAGTCTGCACCAAAATACCTTTGAAACACCATCCCTTAACATCTTGGTTGCCTTACTTTTTTAATGACTCAGGGTAAAAGGTATAATGACTCAGGGTAAAAGGTATCCTTTTTCTTCTTCCTAATGAAGAGACACAGGTAGAAAAATATGACTCAGTGTTTGTGAAATCTCTTATTTTCAGTCCTGAATGAGGAGAAGGTGGTAGAGGAGAAAAAGAAGAGGAAGTACAGGGTAGACAGGTAGGCCAAAAATGATTTTCTTTCCGAAACTGAAAGCTCTAACAGAATGTAGTTAAACTGCTTATGGATCAATTTCACGATTGGGACAAATAGTGAGTTACATACTCAACAGAAGAATTTAGGAAATATAAAATCATGAAACTACTTGGTGCATTATTAAAAATGATGTCGGTTTATTCTGTACGTGAGCAAGAACAGAAGAAAAGACAAATCCTGAAAATTCACAGGCCCTGTGAAAACTCCACTAAGGCTTTGCTGGCTTTTCAGATCCAAGTATTTAGATAGAACTTGATTCACTGTTTAAATATGGATTGCTTAAATGACTGAGGTGAAGTTTTGGTGTCCTTTGAAAACTCATTCATCAGTATTTTTGAAACTTCAGAGGAGAACTTGAACCAGATTTGGTAAAGCAAAATCCTCTATATTTTGATAAATTTACACTTAATTATGCACATCTTTTGCCTAACCATATAGTTACGATTATTATCTAGGGAATCCCGAGAACAGTATTAGTTTCTGAACGCAGTTATTTTGAAGAAACTCAGAGAAGATAACTAATTTGTAATAGCCCACTCTCTTACAGTATTATCCAACAGAGTAGGAAGTATCTGTTTAGCTAATAAAATTCAGAACATTTTTAAGGTCTCTGTACAAAATATTTATGTTTTAAACATAATTATAGTTGTACTTAATGAAGTAGTAGAATAGTAAACCTGTCAGAAAATCCTGTGGCAACATTTCTTGATGGAGCATATTAAATGATAATGATGTCAAACTTCTGAAAGAGTGAGCAGACCTTGCTTCCATAGTTTTCTAGCCATAGGAAATTAAAAATGGCTTGGAATGTTGCCAGTTTACTGAGTACAGGGAAAAAAAAAGAAAGACCCATAATAAACAACAGTTGTAGTTACACTATTTGCTGAAATCAACACACATTAAATAATAATGAAAGCAACCATCTAAAAATGTTGGCAGACTGTATGAAACAGCTGAGCTGAAGAATCTGAATAAAGAGGAAAAAAACCCAAACAATAACAAAAAAAAAAAAAAAAAGAAACTGGGATATAGTCAATATGCCACCAAAAAAAAGAAAAATAAATAAAAATAAAAAAGCTGAATTGGAAATTAAATGATGAGATCAATTATAAAAATTGTGAAAGGAAAAGAGTAAATTCTTATGCCATATATGTGGAAAAATCTTCACAGATAATTTGATTTCTTCAAAGAATAATTTAAGTAAATAGTCTTCTAAGGCAATAAAATAAGAAGGAAAAGATGTGCTCAGCAAAGACAATACCACTTCAAAATACAGAATAAGGATGATTTCATACAAGAATCTTGTGAACTTTTTTTTTAATTTATGGAAAATGCTGCACTGCCGACTAGCCAGAAGAACCTTATTATCCTTACACTATAGAACTTCAGCCTAGAAACCAATGGCACTGGGATCTCACGCTTTCTTATAATAAGAGAATTCAAGAAATAAGGTTAGCTGAGAGGCTGTGGAAAATGCCATCTGAATGATAGTGATAGAATTGTTGAATTGGTGCTATGCCTGTTTCATTTTTTATCTTATGTGTAGTCTATTAAGCTATTAGGTTATCATATCCACCTGGGGAGAGAAAAAATCTCATTTTCAGTATTACAAAAGGCCAGATAAATCTATTAAATCCACAGAGATTTGACTGATAACAACACAACTCAGATCATTATTAAGCATTATGATTACATTAAGAATATATGCTTCAAGTAAAGAAAATATGAGTTCATTTGTAAAATGGAAATGAGGATTTGTAATGGGTACCAAAATGTAGATTCTCTCTATCCCTGCTCTGCTGTTATGCAGCAATGGAAGTATCTAAATTTAGACAGGGCTTTGAAAGCAAATGGCTGTTTCTCAGAACCCTCATGTTCTATTCTGGATATATCTCCATCTTAGGATGATCATTAGTCTCACAGTGCAGCCCCATTGGTGCTGACACTCAGCTTTCCTCCATAGTATTTGTGGAGTCTGATATTCTATAGGCATTCTTTAAGAGCTAAGGAATGTTTCTGGCCCTGGGAGAGACCTGACTTCCACCAGGACACCTGCCAATGGTAGTACTTGCATGCTCCTCTATTGAGTTAATATTTGTATATTTTTGAATTAGAGAAGGCATAAGGCAATTCCTCATCTAAATAGCCAGGGCAGACACGTTGGCTATGAAGGTATTTAACTTCCAGATCTGGAAAAAAAATCATAATGTTAATAATAATAATAATAATAATAAAAAAAAAAAAAAACAAGGAAAAAACCACCAAAAACACCAAAATGTTCCCTGGATATGTGCAGTATCTGTTTCTTTCCCCCCCCAGACTTCCAACTTTTCAGTTCTCCTTACATTCTCTGTCATAGTTATTGAAGAATAAGTCTTAGGATTTGAGATAATGTAGTGTTCAAACTAGTTTTACGTAAGTTGGTTTTAAGATCTGGTCTTTGCTATTAATGCCCAGATTCATATTTCTTGACCAAAGAGTATACAAAGCCCTTAAGTCTCTCTGTTGTGACTTTATTCTAGTCTTCTCTCTATACCTGTAAGTAAATGTGCATTTACATATAATCCAAATTTCCCACTGATCTGAATTCCCTATGGAAGATACATGGATGAATGGTGCAGACAGGATGTGGTAGTATGATTGAATTAATCCACATAATCTAAATAGGCTGGGGACCATGATTGGCACTACATGGTCCAGAAGAGCAGCTGAAGATAACTGAGCATGATTAAGGGAGGTGCCTACTAATCCTCAGATGACCTGCTCTCTATCTCTGCAACCAGCCAGATATCCTATAAATGCCTAACTTTTATAAGAAATTAGTCTACATATCTTTTCCCCATGTATTAACTTCTGTGATGTATAAAGCAAAGAACGTGAAATACGTTTCCACGTTCAACTCTTCTGCTAAAAGACAAACTGCCTCTGAAATGCCTAAAACTGTTCACAGAACCTGAAGGTTATGTCAGACCTCCTGCTTCTTTGTTCTTGGTGGTGCTAAAATCTGGATCTGTGCCCAGTGCAGGGAACATAGTGCAAATAGCTTTGCTGCAGATTGCTACTGGATTGTTCAAAACATCAGATGGCTAGAATATGTTATTATCAACAAGCTGTTTACTGGCCAATCAATTATAAGCTGTGATAGAGCACTAGGCAGTTTATTGTAGGGTAGCCAAATGGATGGAGAAAACATATGTCAATCTCACCGATACTTCAAGGGGCGAATTCTGCTCTTCTTCAATATGTTGCAAAACCTTCCACAATATATGTGAACACTGATGTTCGTATGGAAAGGTAGGGTCTATGGCAGTGCTGTGAGAGTCTCTAGGACAATGCAATTCTCAGATATTTGAGCGATTTAATGTCAACTCTTATTTGCATAATAACAGTACAGCTGAGGCATCTGTGGGTAATGTTCCCCTTAAATGGAGTTTTGAAAGCATGAGTTTCTCAATCTGTGCTCAATACAGATGCAGTCAGGCATTGGCTGGCTTTTACTTCTGTGTTAATTCTTCAGTAAAGGGAAGTTTTGTGTCTTTTGTTCTCCTTCTTGTGATGCTTATTTTTGCAAAGCCCACAAAATTAACAAAAGTATATATTCAATCCCAAACTCGAAAATAGTATCCAGTAACAGATGCTCCAAGATGAGCTTTTAAATTTTAGACTAACAAAAAAGAAAAAAAAACATACTTGGTAACTTAGTCAACAATTTGTTATTGGACAGATATTTTTCAAACTTCTATTTGTTTCCTTCTAACTTCTTAGGAGGATTTGATTGCACGGGAGATAGAATTTAGAGAAGTAAAATAGAATCATCGTTATGATGGTAACAAGCAGCTGGCTATCCTGTCCAAAGGATACATGAGCAATGACTAGATGAAGGAGTTTCAAAAATCTGCAGTCATTCAATACAGGTGTTTATGATACAGTCTTTCTGTGAATTAAAGGTTCCATTACATCTTGCAATTTATTTAAATATGCATTGAGGAAGTGGGAGGATGTGAAAAAACATTGAGATTTAGACAGTATTTTTTCTCAAGAAGTAGAGGCAAAAATAAATTTTTGCCACAGTTATTTTTAACAAATAACATATATAACCAACGAGCTCTAGATATGTTTATCAAAAGCCTCCCTATTTGCAAACACAACCTGTACTCTGCTACCTGGAAAAGATGTACTCTGTTCAAATGATACTTTCTTCATAGAAACAATTATAGATTTGAAGGTACAATGGGGTCACGAGATGTACATGTGATGGGAAGGATGGAGAAGCAGAACTGAGATTTAGTGGGAGCTTTATGGAGCAGTTCACTTTTCTGAAATACCTCAGCCACATCCTTTATGAAATCAAATACCTGATACAAAATTTTTAGTCTGACTGTTCAGGCTGTGCATTTCTGAATGGTTACATTTTCACTGATATCCTCGTCTTCTTCAGATCAACTGGAGCCAATAAAATCATTCACAGGTGAAGGATGGAAAAACATCAATATGGTGAAGGTTAGTGGAGCTGATTATCAAATAAATGTTAACAAGACTTTGAAATGATGGATAGAGAAGCAATGGACAGTGTCATGTGCTCCACTGATAATCCAAGCCACAAAGTTGCTTAGGAGAGGGAAGACAGTAGCTGATGTGTAGTTGATGGAAGCTGAGGAAGTGGTCTTAGCATTCACAGCCTATCAGTCATTTCAGAAACAGTAACAGAACGGCCCAGTTCCTTGATGTAAATATGTCTGAAGTAGCCAGTGTGCAATTTTTCATATACTGTGAGA
Organism: Oreortyx pictus; assembly: GCA_036925125.1. Classification (NCBI taxonomy): domain Eukaryota; kingdom Metazoa; phylum Chordata; class Aves; order Galliformes; family Odontophoridae; genus Oreortyx; species Oreortyx pictus. The sequence goes on from JAUPFR010000001.1 coordinate 30,047,047, forward strand.
CTTTCTATCAAACAGAATATGAACTTGAGTAGTATTCCTCTCTTTCTCTCTCCCTCTGAAATTTAAATGATACCCAATAGCTACTACAAGCCATTCAGGATTTTAAAAGTGGGATAGGTTCTAAATTGTCTTTTTAGTCCTATCTTTATTATGATTGAGTCAAAATTAGAGACATTGTTCAAATGTTTCAATGATTCTATGATGTATCGAGACTATATCCAGGAAATAGTTGACATTAAGCAGCATTTTCTACAGTCTAGTAGAAGTGTAGGACAAGTCCAGGAACAAATCTTTTTCTGACACCACTAAGCAGCCCTGATTTCCCTTCTTCAACAGTTAGAGGTTAATTAATGCTATCAAGAGTCTTTCAAATTGAAATCAATGGAAGTTTCATTATTCATTCCAATAGGAGTGGGATGAAGTTCTAAACAACAAATGGAGCAATGGAAATCTAAGGAGACAAGAGACATGTTAGTATGTGATTTGTTTTAGAATTTTCAGTCTCATTGGTTCTGTTAAGCAAAAAATTAAAGTCACTGTTCTAGTATGTATCTGGAAGTCTAAGTATCTCATGGAAATGGAAGACATTTCAACAAATCTTGGATGGAGACAAAATTAAAGACAAATAATTTAGCTTGCGTGCAGAGGGTGTTCAAACAAGTGCCACCTAAAGTAAGAAGAATATAAAAATCCCTTAAATATTATTTGCACTTTTACCAGCTTTGTTGGGTTTTTTTGTTTGTTTGTTTTTTAATTGTTGTTTTGGAACCATTAAATACAAATAGAATGAATAATTTAACACTTCACACAGTCTGTGCATCTTGCACCACTGAGTTTTTGGAACAATTTCACATAGAGGAAATGTACTGGGTGCTTGCCTTGCTGTTCTGTAATTTTACTTTATCCTTCAATTACATTTCAAAGAAAATCCTCCTCCTAGTTGTGAGGCGAATTTAATTTTGGTGAGCTAAGGCATTTTTTATTTCTCTTTTTTAGAAATTTGAAATATGAGATGTGGAGAGCAGAATGAATATTTCTAATGACCTTAAGCTGAGTGAAACCTTTTTCTCTATTTGTTCTTTCCACAGATAATAATCTATAGAGCTTATTTTATTGCACAGTGTAAAGTGCTCAGCAGTGAAGGTGTGGTTTCAAGATGTTTTTTTGACAATAGACACCCAAGATCTCTCATTTCTCATGTCAATATTCTGTTCCTCCTCCTCATCACATTTGGACAACATCCACCTACAGTCTCATTTTCTCTTCATCTAACTCTTACGGTGTTTTTCTGCTACAGTCAGAATTCAGAAAGATAGAATTTAAATTCCATAGTCACCTTTTGTTATTTTCATAAATAAATTTCTGTCAGAGGATCCAAGAAAAAACAGATGCCCATGGTATAGTTGTTCTACTTTCCACTTTTTCATTCTATATCAGAGCAGACTGAGAGGTGCACCAATACCCTCCATGTCTTGATTATTCAGGGGAGAAAACACAATGTCATAGGCTGCAAGAGAGCTACAAAATAATCTAACCAGGATCTAAAAGCAGGCATTACATCCAGGTAGACCAGTGGAAGAGATTTATTTTTCTCAAATGAGCCACTGAATTATTAGTGCTGATTAGGAACTTCACAGCAAACTAGTTGTTATAGGCAAAAATTAGTAGTTTATAAATAATATTCGTTTATAAGACTAATAACAGAGATCGGTTCTGCCTCACTTCAAACTTAGTGAAATGCTCAACTGTTGCATTTCAGTATTTAGAGCCAGAAAACAAAATATTTTTCTTCTAAAAAACATTAAAATTAGAGATAATTATTAAAGTAACAGTGGAAATTTCATAAAAATTGAATTCTTGCATTTGCCCAAACTAACGTTCTTCTGCTCATTCATATTGGTACAGAATTTTCTGAATGATGACTTTTTCATCTCAATATCAGATTAAAAAAACTTTGTTTTAACAATTATTGTAGACAAGAATTACTATTTTCATCCTAGTCCCATTATCAGCCCTATAAAGATTTTACTTTGTACGTGTATATGAACACATGTTCTAGCAGTAAGGTTAAGTGTAATAAAATATTGTTAAGACTATTTGAGACAAGGACAAAACAAGAAACTCTGTAGTGGATATTATTATTTTGAAGGACTCTATATTGTTTCTATCTAAAAGCACATCTTTTTAATCTGCAGATTTTTATAAATAGTGAATCACCATGCTCAAAAATATTATATTCAGATAATCCCAGTATCTTGGGGACAATGGTGACATTAATAATGTTCCAGGATCTCTGAGTAGCTACTTCTTTAATTATAGTGAGACTTCTAAATCTGTCTGATGCCAGAAAAAAAAACATCCACCCTTTCTTTTGTAAAACTTCACATTGAAACTGTTCTATTCAGAAACGGTGGATTTCTAGAGCTTGCCTTTTGATACTTGTTAGGAATCAGTGTAAACTCCATTAGTTGCAGACACTGAGGTAAAGTGGTACTGAATGTCAGCTCTACAGCTCTGAATAGCAGTACAATCAGGCTTATGTTTGCATGGTGTCTTAAGTGTATGCCTTTTGCCTGACACAGTCTCTCACTTGCTTCTATTGCATCTGCACTTGTGACTACATGTTGTCTAAATGAAACTGAAATATACTATTTTACCATTTATTTCTGTGAGGCAGCATCTAGATTCAGCAGAGCAGTAGTGCGGTAAACTCCTGCTCATCAGGTACCTCGCAGAAAATTTTAAATGGACAGCATTCATTGTAGCTTTGTCTACCACCTGAGACCAGTGCTTCAGTATAGCTTCAGTAAACTTGCCAAGTGGAAGCGTAGCTGTAAGGTGGGCATAGAATCATAGAATGGCTTGGATTGGAAGGGACCTGAAAAATCGTCTGGTTCCAACTCCTCTGATGTAGGCAGGGTTGCCAACTACTAAGTCAGGCATTAGATCAGGTTGCCAAGGATCCCATCCAACCTTACCTTAAACACCTCCAAGGACGGGGCATCTGCTGCTACTCTGGGTAGCCTGTTCCTTCACCTCACCACTCTCTCAGTGAAAAATTTCCCCCTGACATCTAATCTAAATTTCCCCTCTTTTAGTTTAAAATCTTTTCCCGTTTTTCTATTACTATCACTGTGATGAAAATTGGGCACTGTTTACATATGTTGAGAGATAGCTGTTTTCATTGAAGGTGATAGAGTAGTTCCCTCTTCACCTGTCAGTCCAGCTGATTATGATGGTGAGTGCCAATCCAGTGTTAACAGAGGTAACAAGATGAATTACTTTTGGACCTAAAGTATTTGAAATAATAAAAGCCTTAAACGCTCTGACAGTCAGTGTCCTGCTACTTAATACTAATTCTATCTTCTAAAGTGACTTTAGTATTTATTGTTCAGTGAGTTAAGATAAGTGTTTGCATGGGATGTTTTGTAAGGATTCAATTAGCCTGCATTGTGAGTTAACTGCATTTGCATGGTAATGAAACATTCTTTCAACAAAGTGTTGAAGGAAAACACACTAATTAGTTTTTCGAACAGTACCTGACATTCATAGGGCCCAATGGTGGCATTGGCTAAATGCCTGCATGACTGATGCCCCTTTTCAGAGCAGGCTAGCATTTTTATGTCTATGAGTTTATGAGAAAAACAACCAGGAAAAAAAAAAAAGAAAAAAAAACCCACATCCCTAATCCCAGAACATCTTCTTGAAATGACATAAAGCCAATTTAATAAATTTGCCAGTCATCTCTGTTATTCCAATCTGGCTCCCTACTAGTGCATCCTCTTTGATATACCAACTGCTGTTTCTTTTCACTGTTACGGACCTTCATGACTTTTCTTCTATTATTTCTTGCTTTATATAAAAAGATTACTCCTACCTTCTAGTATCCCTCCATGATATTCTATGCACTATTCACCTGTACTGTAGGAATCACCATGGCAGCAGAACAGATGCCAATAAGCTGCTGTCTTCTTTTTTCCATTCAAGTGGCCTTCAAATTGCTGACCAGTGAGAGAAAATAAGTTACAACAAAAAATGGGCTGGCACAGGTTACCTTCCTGCTGGGGTTCCTGAGAGCAGCACAATTGTATTTAGCCCTTCCTTTAGGGGAGATGAGCAGGTGCCAACCTATTCCACAATGAATAGTGCATCAGAATAAATAAATCCAAAATGTTCTTCAGACACCATAACTTCCCTGAATAAAAAGAGATTTCATCTTCTAATCATATTTTGCACAAATTTGATCCCAAAATGTTTCTAACAGGTTTGTCTGCTCTTTTATTTTCCCCTTCCCCATGTGTCCATTCAAAAGCTTTTTGGTCATAAAAGCTCTCAAAGTCTCAGGTGCATTTATTCTGAAGAAAATTGTCATGCAGGAATTGTCTGCCCTGTAATTTTTATACTAACTTTTCCCTGTCTGTAAATATTTCTGTTTTACAATCTGGAAACAGCTGTGAAGAAGATTAACTAATGAAAAAACTGTCACAAACACATTAAGTCACACCCAGTGGTCAGTTTGTGGCTGTAGCTGAAGAGAAATAATTTTCTTGTGTGAAATTTATGTTACCTTATCATAATTTACTGTTTCACAGATGGTATTTTTTTTCTGAGTTAAAACTATTTGATAAGATAGAGAAAAGGAAAAGGACAATAGTTATGAATATATATATATATGTATATATATATATGAATGTATACGGCAGGTGATGCACAAGCAATTGCTCACAACCACCCATGGAGTAATGCTCAGCTAACCCCCTACAGTGAGCAGAAGAGAGAGAGATAAAATCCTATCCCCTTCAAAACTCTCTTTTGAATGATGTCATATGGTATGAAGTATCCCTTTGGTTAGTTTAAGTCAGAAGTTCTGAGTCTGTCCCTTCCCAGTTCCTTGCTCCACACTCAGACCTTCACTGAGAAATTGCAAACCAAAAACATGGCATCATATCAGACATTCTGAAGAAAACAATTTGCCCCAGCTGAAAGTAAGACAATATCCATCCTTATTCCATACCATTTATATGACGCTCAGGTCCACAATTTCTACACATCCTAACTAATTTGCATCACCTATTTTATTTTTTGAGAGAGATAGATAGATAGATAGATAGATAGATAGATAGATAGATAGATAGATAGATATAAATGTGTATATATACATCTATATATGTATATATATATATATGCAATCATATTACTCCAATAGTCTATGGCCATCCATGCACACTGTCCATGGTATTCATTTAGTTTATAACTTTGGGCTCCATCTCTCTTAACAGTCCTTCAGGGTATGGGAGATGATTCGTAGTCTTCAGTTACTGCATACTGAAGCTAGTCCTGGTTCCATCAGAGTACATTCTTCTTTAACCTGTGTGATTCTTACTGTAACACTGTTAACAACATATAACAACCATGGTAATGGTGACAGGCAACATTATGTAGTAGTTTAACATTATGCAGTTTAAATTGTTGGCTGTTCTCATCCAGCATCAAATCATCTTGAAGTACACAATGGACATCCCCATCCTTCCTTTCATCCCAGGATGAAAGAAAGGCACTAAAAGGCATCGGGAAAAGATACAGTTGTCTACTGGCAGGCCTGAGCTAAGGCAGACCTGTAGCCACCACCTCATTGAATGGAACCAAAGACAGTTACCTGGGAGGCCGTCCAAAAACTTTTTCCATTGTTATGGTGATATCTTAAACAAGGTGGTACATACAACAACTTCAAAGGAAAAAGAAATTTGCTATTATTAGTCATTTTTTCTAATAAAGTGAGTTGATGCAAATGAAGATTGGGTTATCAGTACATAGTTGAGCTATTGCATGCCCTCACAAGTTACTTTCTGCAATCAGTTCAACTACTATTTGCTGCTTAGCTGATGGCAAGCATTTTAATGTCTTTATGTCATGTCCTTACCCCTAATCAGTATAACAATTATCTATATTATCTGTTCTGAATGGGAGAAAGTAACAGATCCATTCATTCATTTGTTAGACTAAGATAGAGTCCATAGTTTCCTACTGATTAAAGTATTGCTGTTTTTAATGTTTTCATAGTGCGATGATGTTATAGTAGAACTTCTAAACTAGTTAAAGTTACAGCCTGTACTAAGAAGGCCATAAGCACTCATCCATTATAAACAGAATGGCTGTAGTATGGTTGAATTAAACATCAAGCATATAGGGGAAGAATCTGTCCTTGATACAGAGCTTTTTCTTTAAGTGACCACTGTGAAAAATGCTCTGAAGCCTGGTCACCACTGGGAGGGCAGACACAGACATCTGTGTGATACTGCAGTGAGAATGCTACTGTGTGGGTGGTGAGACACTGGAATAGGTTGCCCAGTCAGGTTGTGGATGCCCCCTCCCTGAAAGCGTTCAAGACTAGTCTGGATGGGGCTTTGAGGAACCTGATCTAGAGCATGGTGTCCCTGCCTACAGCAGAGGGTTGGAACTATATGATCTTAAATGTCCCTTCCAACCCAAATCATTCTATGATTCTACAATAATTTTGGTGAGCCCTACCATCAAATGCTGGGTCCTCTAGCCCTCTTTCTAAGTCAGCATGTCTTTCTAGTATTGCTAGTAACCATGGAGTGGGGGAGCTAGTTCTAGGAGGAATTTTGAGCTTTTTAATTAATTACTAAATAACTGACACTACCACTTTTAAATATTCCAAAACTTTTTTTTGTGTTTTTTTTTTCTTTTATCCTTCATATAAGTTGAATCTCATTTATTTAATTCTTGGGTAGTTTAAAGCCCTAATCATACAAACTGTTTTGCACATAACTCTACACAATCCTAATAAAGGATTGAGAATTTTAAAACTGCTCACAGCTTCTATTTTACACTTGAATTTTCTCAAAATAATGAGCAGAAAAGTCTAATTGTTTTGACAAGCTCATTCAGACACAGTTTTTGTCTGTAATTTGCCTTTATTCATTGGAGCATTCTGTTCTTGTGGAGGAAAAGGCTGAAACAGGTCATAAGTACTTTTTGTGTCATGAAACAAGCCAGATTTAAATATATATATATATATATATATATATACATATATATATATATATTCTGTTTATTTAGCAAGTTGGTGACTTGGTCTATGCTAATGAAATCTACAAAGGACTGTGAATAATGGAGAAAATTTCTGGTCATCTATCCAAAGTATGATGTTTATTTTTATTCAGTATTTCTAAGATCACCAAGAGAACTATTAGGAAATGAAAGGAAAATCAGAGCCTCAAATCATTTTGATTTTAGAAAGAATAAGAAATTATAGAGCTTCTTTGAATGCATTTAGAAGATGGCATGTTTCACAGCTGGGATTTGGGTTCATTTTGTATTGTTAAATTTCTTACTGAAAGCCAAGCTAATGGAAGTGGATGTAGTATCCTTGCAGGTAGGGTTATTATGCTGCTGTTTAAAATCCCACTGTAGAAACTTTTGGGATAGTGAACAAAGACCTGTTAAACACATTATATGGTGGCTCGAGGAGAACAGCTACTGAGAGAGTATAAACAATCTGAGCTTGTACCAGTGCAGAACTGGCTAGAAGAGAAGTTTTATTTATGTGTGCAATTGTCCTTTTGTGTACAACAGACACTCAGTAAAATATATATATATATATAGGAACACTGAACAGTATAGAAATAATCTTTCTAATGATTTGACTTTCTCCATGCCTTGACTGGACAATTTGTGTGATTTCTCTTGTGCTATGGAGTAATGACATGCCAGATGTTTAAACATTGCTTCAGAACTTCAACTTTTTGGAAGGGCATTTGTGGTTTGTAATTTCTGATATATGCAGATTCAGCCAGAGAATGCTCTTTTAAGGACTCTCTGTGCACTGAAGTGCACATAGAAATCTTTGTGGAGTTTGTGCATAAACACAGCAGCATGATTTAGGGTCTACTGATTCTGAAGTTACAAAGGATTATGCTTTCAGAGATCATTTCTGTTGGTAACTAGGGGAGTGTGAGTAAGGGTCTGGTGTCAGAAGCTACAAGGAGGGACAAAGTGTTCTCTCTGCTGAATATAGAGGACTGAACTAGATGATCTCCAGAGGAATCTTCCAATCCCTACAATTCTGTGATTCCCTGACGTTAGTTAAATGCCTTCCAGCTTGCTACACTCCAAGCCATCTTGCTGAACAACTTGCTGAACATTATCTATAGCCCAATACCAGATACGACACAAAGTTCAACAATAATAATTAAAAAAAAAAACAACAAACAACTAAAGTCACTACAGGCATCTAGATAAGCTGAGTATCATTATTAAATCTTCACTGATTTTAGTTTGGAAGTATAGTTTTTAGCTAACTATATTTCTTAAAAAGTGAAGAGGCAGCAGCTTGTATTAACTCAACTTTCACATTCAGAGCTTCAAAAGCAAAACCTTGTGCAAAAAGCTGACAAAATTTAATGATGTTTAAATTATATTCATCATGTACATTTTGATTTAAAGTAACATTTCTGTCTAGGGAATTATTGGCACTAGAAAACCACTTAGGGTGCCTAATCGCTGAACAAGACTACACTGTGGTACCAAAATTACTTATTTTCTTTAGCTTACAATGTGCACGTGCTTCTAAAAGATTTTTGTCTGCTTACTAAAAGTTCAAGCTGCTTTTAATTGCCAGGGCAGTAGCTTTCTTTCAGACTAAGACTGGCACTCTCTCTCTTTAAAATCTATTTCAAGACTAAAAAAAGATAACTTAGTTAAAAATGGATGAATACAGAGGACAGTATAAAGGTGAAATGAATAAGAAAGCTAATATAAAGTGACAGTGTGACTTAGACATAAAAGATACTTTTTTTTCAAACAGCATTTTTTATCAAAATCTTGTGCTACCAAGTGTACTCAGATTATTTCAAGTGAAATAATATTAGGTCACTGAAAAGGGAAAATTGAAACATCTTTGCCAAAATCTGCCCTTAGAATTACATACAGAACTTATAAGGCTGGAATTTGGAAGATGTTTTTTTCCATGGTAAAATGAAAAATGCCCTGTAAGTGAGTAATGGAAATCAAGAAGTCTAAGTCCAGGGATGTATATAGCAGAGGTGAAGTCTTTCTAACCTTGTGATGTGTTATCTAGAAGTCCTATCTGTAAGAGATTTCATTGGAAATGGAAACATTGTACTATCATATTTCCCTGCAGGCTTTTTCTCCCAGGTGTTATCAGTACTTTAATCTGTCTGGTAACCTGATGCAGTAATTTCTAAACTCTTTATCATGATGTGGACCTTTGTGAAACTGAGAAAACAGTCTAACAGCAGCACCTGGAAGTTTTGCCTTCTTGAACCCCTGCCTGACTGCTCCATCTATCCCCCTGCAGTCTTCAGGTTGCATTAGTTTCGTGGTGGTTCTGGGAGACAGACTATGGCTCAGAAGCAAGACTGAAGGGAACAGCATGAGGAAGAAGAAACTTCTACTTCAGAAGTTGTTAGAAGCTACTAACCTAATTTTTTTCCTTTCTGAAAACTGTTCTGACATATCTAAGCAGTGTAACGGGACCTCTGCTACAGTCGTTCTCTTTGGGGTCCATTGTGAAGAAGAAGTTATCAAAAACAACTAAATTGTGAAACCAGATTTATTCTTCAGACAACAACCAAGGCTCATTATTTATTTAAAGTTGTTATCAAACCTTAGCTGGAATTGTATAAATCTCAAAAATTGTTTTCAATCCTGGATGCAGTGAAATCATAAGTCATTGTGCTGTAAAGCTCAACAATAATTATTTTATTTCTGATTAGTGAAAAATACTCAGCTTAATTTTTTTATCCATCTACAGTACTGATTTTGAATATTGATATGTACGAAGTTGATTTAAACTAGAGAAAATTAATTCTACTGAATTTTGAAGAAAGAGGATGTAAGAGAAATCTAACTGAGGTTGACAGGACAGAGTTACTTGGACCTAACTAATAGTTTATAAATCCCAAAGTACTTGAGGACAAAACCATGCTGTATAGATTCCTTTTGGAAGGGATATGGTACATCTGAACATTAACCATATCAATCTACCATATACAACTGTGGATATGATCATAGCAAAAGGCTTTATAAAAATCACAGAAAACTAATTTTGAAAAAGCTCTAAAAAGACGTAAAATTGTGTCAAAGTTCTGAGAAAAGACTGTGAATAAAAAAAATTCATACAAAGAAAGTAAGAATGCAGAAGAAACTTTTTTTTTACATGATATTGCTGTAATACAAATTAGTCTCTGAACCTACAGAGAAAAAAACTTTCCTGAAAACTGCGATTACAAATGCACATAAAATACTGTCTGAATTCAGCTCAAACTTCCTCACTTATTTTGCCTAGTAATGGAAGCACAGTGCAATATTAAATGAGTTCTGTCATACACACTCCCTTTGGAATACAGGGTGAAAAGTAATTTTATAATATTTCATTTTCTATGGCAGCTTTAGCTCTAAATCCACATTTAAGTAGCTAAAACAGAGCTTGGTTTTGGGAAATCAAATAAGATATTTAAGAGCCTGTTTGTCCCATTGTCTTTAACAGGATTGAACACAAGCTTGAAAGCTCAGCAAAAGCTTGAATACTATTTTGAATAGGGAACCTTGAATTGTTGGTTTTAAAACTAAAACATCAGGACTATTTGTCCTTTAGTAGAGACACTGGTTAGTGTTTATGCATACTGGTTTGCTAACCACTCTTGAAACCTGAGGCAATGCAGCAAATGACAGCCTCATGACTGAGAATTAGTATGTATGCGTTTTAGAAGAAACAAGCAAAGAAAGAAAACTGAAAGAACTAAATAGACATATAAATAGCCCAATTTTGGATTCAAAGTTGCTGATAAGACTTCGAAGTTCATTACTTATTCAGATTTATGCTGTACTGAGGAACCATCAGAGAACATATGATGACGTGAATGAAGTAGGGACACAAGAATACATATTTGGTTCACATTTGATTTTACATGGTTGGCAGCATTTTTTCTGCAAAGCTGACTTGATAGTACAAAAATCATCTTTGAGGAAAAAATATGAAAGAAAACACTGTTCTCAGGCCTTCTTCTTTCACACCTCTTTGACAGTGTGAAGAGACTGTAGAGATGGTGTAAATAACAGAGAAAAATTGGCCTTGTTAATTACTACTGAGCATATTACTTGCTCTCATGAGTAATTACACTGGAATCAGGGTATAAATCACTGTGCTTGGTTGTAAATGTTTTCAAGACTGGGAAGTCTTCTGAGTCTTCTGGGATATTTCGCTGTGTGTGTGTCAATTACACTTTTACAACTCATCTCTCCTGTGTGCATTTTCCCAGCAGCCGCTCCCTTTCCTACTAAGCTATGCTGGCCCAGAAGGCCATGGGATGTGCCTATTAAGCAAGAAGATAGTGCATTATGCTCAGAAAGGTCTTAAAAAAAATTTAACTGTTTTTAGAGGTGTGGGATTTCTTCAATAAAAGCTTTGTTCTGCAAACCTGTCATAAGAAGTTTACGACTGACCTTGCTACTTTAGCATATGTTGAAATCTCTCAAAGGAACAGACATGTAAAATGATGCAATGCCAGCTCATAATAATTTTATTCAAAGGATAAAGCTGCAGGGCTAGGAACAGAGTGCTGGGGCAACCTGAATGTTTCTTCTTTATTTCTGGTGGTATATACTAGTATGTGGATTTACTCACGTTATATAAAAACAAGGAATGAGAAAAAGAGAAGAGACTTTCCCAAAACCCGTAGTGGTTTTGAGAGCAAGAATAAATGTCTGCTGCCTGAGGGATGAGAGACTGGAGACCAGCTCCTCAAAAAGGGGCCTGGGGCTTCCAGCTGACAGCAAGTTGAATCTGAGGAATCAGTGTGTGCTGTCAGCCGAAGGGGCCAACCATAATTTGGGATGCACCAGGCCCAGAACTGCCAGCCGGGCAAGGAAAGGGACTGACTGTTCTGCTCTGTGTTGTGTGGCCACACCTCAAGCACTGGATGAGGGTTTGGGCACTGCAGTATACGGATATAAAACTAAGACAGGGCATCCCAAGAAGGGTTTATGAAGATGGTGAAGTGTCTGGAGGGCAAGATATATGAGAACCTGCTTGGGACGCTAGATGTGCTGAGTCCAGAGCAGAGGAGCTGAGGGGAGGCCTGATAGTGGCTGTAGCTCTCACAGGGAGCGGAGTGGCAGCGCTGAGCTCTGCTCTGTGTGACAGCGACAGGGCCCGAGGGAACGGCATGGAGCTGTGCCAGGGGAGGGGCAGCTGGGGGTCAGGGACAGGGCCTGCACCACAGGGCGGTGGGCATGGAACAGGTTGACCAGGGCAGTAGGCATGGCCCTGAGATGCTGGACTTCAAGTAGTCTTTGAACAGTGCTATCAGACATGGGGTTTGGATGTTGGATGGCTCCATGTGAAGCCAGGAAATTGACTTGATGATGCTTGTGTGCCCTTTCCAACTTGAGATATTCTGTTCTAAGTTTTGAGGAAATAATATTGTATGCTTTAGAAACAACAACAACAACAACAATAACAACAAAACAGTTTGGTTCTAGAATTTATTTTTGTTTTGTTTTTCATTTGCTTTCAGCACATATTTTTCAATTTACAAACAGAGAAAAGACAAGTTAGTATATTAATGCTTTGCTGTCACTGTACCTCACCAGCAGTTTCTCCTAGCAGAGTTGGACTCTGGTAAATTCACAGTGAATTTTCATGCTTGTGTGATTTGATTTTTTCTGTAACCTCCCATCTTCCTTCTTAGCCTATAACCAGAACATACACACCGCCGTGTCAGAAAGGCATGTACCACTGACTATAGGAATATACAGTTTAGTGAGCATTTAAGTTGGCTCCTGTTTTAGATGCGTTTAAAATAAGTTCTTCAGACCAAAATCAAACTGTTGCTCCCTCACTAGAGAGAAAAATAAAATTCACACAGCTACATCTGGCACTCAGCAATCTCATCAGAGGACTGGAAAAAATCTATTCATTATGAGAAAAATTGTCTATTGTTAATGGAGTAAGCAATGGATTCCTGTTCTTGTCTCAACTGGGAATGAAGCTGGCTTGTCTGTCTGAGCAGAGGTGACAAAAAGCATTTTTTGATTGAATTCACAGAGCATCTGCTTACACAATCAATCCAAAATATCTTTATGCATAGTACTAACTTGCACTAGATTGAATTCTTTTTTCTGCATAGTATGCCAACAAAACTTGTCATCTGTACAGTGACAGCCTATATCTGAATATAATGTGATGTTGGGACATTTTTTTTTTAGTCACCTTGAGTGTCTTCAGGGTGGACAGATGATTTCCAACTTTTTGTTTTTGCTGCTGTTTTATGACCATTCCTCTACATTTTTTTCTTTGGTTGGTTGGTTGGTTTCTTTTACTGAAACAAGGTTCAAAAGTCAAAGTTCCCAATCTATTGCTGTGATAAATTTATGGTTACACAAATTATTAAAAAAACCCAAAAACATTCTGAGAGGTTGAGAGGAAGACTTTCTTAATCTTTTTTTCATTTTTTCCTTTGATTTTCCAAAATTTTTATTTTTATTTTCACTTTATCAATAAACCTACAGGTGGTTGCAGAGCTTACCAATTAGATGAGTAAGAATTCAATTTTTTTCTTACATTTTTTTTTCCTTAGACTGTGATTTCCTCTGCCCTAGTTATGATATAAAATCATAATTTAGCAGTTTAACAATTCACATTATTTATACCTACAGTTAAGAAAAATCCAAATGCACTGGGTCAGAATTACATGTGATATCACCTAGAATTGCTCTACTGACATTTAGAAGACACAAATTAAACAGGATAAGGTGCTATTGTTATTAATAGCAATGCAGAAATAGCTTGTGTCTGAAAGAGAGTGCCCTTTTGCACTAACAACAATACAAATGAACAGCACTTCAAATTATTTATGTCTTAATTAAAATAAAGCAAGACCAGGTAAAAGGGCAGCCATCATAGACAAGTGAAAATGTGTGTCCAAAGTCATACAGAAGAATAACACCTGAAGTATAATCAAAACCTATATTTTCTGAGTCTGCGTCTAACACTCTCTGTACAATATGTGCACTTCCATCTTTCCTTTCATATACTTCACTGTGTGACATGCAAGTTAAAACATCCTCAGTGGTTTCTCAGCTGTGCATAGTCTAATATTTAGGAATGCATGTACATTCACACAGACAGCAGAGTGCTTGATTTGCAATGGGATACCAGAGCACATAAATAGCTAGTGAGACACGAGGTACTGTCAGTGCCTGTAAATACCAGAGATGTGTGCAATAGAGGTGACTACATAAATGACATAGATGCACTGTTTTGCAGGTGCAGTTTTGCAAAGCCAGGTGAGGGAAAAAGTCACAATACATGAATCATTTTAGCTCCTGACTATAACTCTCTGCTGTCAATTCCAGTTCTGTTTGTCATCAGACAAAGACACTCAAGACAGTAAACTATTACAGCTCTGCATTCTTCTATCCCCAAGGGGGCCTTTTTAAAGAGGCAAATTGATTTTTGCCACCAGACAGTGAGTCATGCATACAAACTAGGAGAGTACTTATGAATCCCTATATTCATTTCCCCATGGTGCTTGGTAAGGTGAGTTGTTTGCCTGATTTGTTTAAGAATACATTTTGGGAAAGAAAGAAAACAAAGCAAAACACAAAACTTTAATGTTTTTAACCCCTGCTTCAAGAATACTATATATCTGTCCGCATTGAAATAAATATTTTCACTCCCTACAGAGAGCTTGCATTTTTGGTTTACACAGAATTGATATGATCAAATAGTTTTCCATGTGCTGTGTGTAGGACTTTTAAAACTAATCTTTACATGGCTATTTGGGGGAAAAAGAATAAAGAGAAAAAGAAACAAATGCCAAATAAAAGATTCTGTTGTCTGCAGTGGTATTTGGAACTACTTAGGGTGCCCTAGAGTGCCCAAGGTCTTTACTAGACCTATGTAAGACCCATATCCTTTCAGTGGAGCAATTGGAGCCCAGGTGTGCACTCTTGTTCCTATAGAAACCTGCAGAGGAGGGGAGAAATGGACTCAATTACCTTCAGCAGATAGCAGCAAAGAAATTGAAAGCACACTAGATAAACTGAGCATATCTCTGTTCAAAGCCTAAAATGGACTTTGTCTCATTCTTCAAACTTAGGGATCCTGGATTTTCATACCTCATTCTTCTTCACAAACAGTTTTCTTGCTGCAAGTGCCTTTGTTTTTCTTACTGTTGTTGCTTAGGGTTATTTTTCAGTCACTTAATGAAAATATATGTTGTTTTAAAAATACTTATATTATTAGAGAGAATTCATTGTTGCTGAGATGGTTTTAGATTTAGGTTAGATTCGTAAGTTTTCAGTGGCACAAAAAGAATGAACAGAAAAATCATCACCTACCTGCAGGGTGCACTGAAATTTGCACCCACTGTTAGCAGATAGAGTAAATGTGGTCTTGGGGGAGAAGGGATCTGGAGATTGGAGAAAAGAGAGCTTAGTTTCTGAAGGCTGCAACTGCCTTTGCTTTTTGTTGTGTTCATGTCACAATATTTGCATGACCTTCTTGCTTTTGTCCTTCTCTCTTTTTTTTTTTTTTTCTCTCTCCCATCAATAATCACAGAATGCAGATAATACCAATATACATAAAAATAATGTATTCCAACTTTTTCACTTCCCCAAAGAGGTATGCATTCCATCCCAGTGCTACATTTAGTTTTAAAACAATGACTCAGTTTTACCCGAATCTCCCCTCTAAAATATATTATATATTCAACATAAGCCTAGTGCAACATGCTACATATTTAAAACTATTATACAGCGCACGAAGCAGGAACATTCAAAATTCTTTTTTTTTTATTGTTATATATATATATATAAATCTATGTAAGAGTTAAAAATAGTCCTTATTTAGGCTTTTCACAAGACAGTCAGATTTTAGACCACCTGGTGTAGCTGGTAGAATGTGTTGGACGCCTGTGGAGAGATCAAACTGCCTTGAGAACAACTACCCAGCCTGTATAAAATATTGCAGCTCTTTTTGTCTTAAGCTAAGCCTTAATGATTAATACCCACTGAGGATTTCATCTTGGATGAAAAGCTCAGTCCAATTGGATGGTCAGCTGCTGGCAGAAACAATGCACTCTGCAACTCATAGGGATCACATTTCGAATGCACCACTATTATTTCATCTGATTTAATGGGAAATGTGCTACACAACACAGAAAGCTTTTCACAGAACAAAGTAGGAAGAACTGGAAGTTACATATTTATTTATATCACACAAAGTTCCCTGAAAGTGTAGTGTTCCAGTACATATTTTTCTTTTAACTTCTTTTACATACCCCACATTCCTAGGAATTCCGTTTTTGTTGTTGTTGTTGTTGTTGTTGTTTATTTGTTTTCTTTTAGATGTTTTACATTCATACTCATTCCTAAATTCACAATGATCTTAAATATTTTGAAATGCTCTCAGATCCGGTATCTCAACTAAATGCAAAACATAAAACAGTTACAAAAGTCAAAGATGGCCTTGTCATATTAGGACAGAGTTTTATATTTACTGGTATAATATTGGATCATGAATTTGAGAAAACATAGAAGTACTTCAGAGGTTGACTGACTGATGAAAAAGACCGAAATAAGAAAGAGAAAAAGAAAAACAAATCTGTATACATCTATCAGTGGGGTTTTAAAAATTTCAGAGTAGCAATTTGAATGGAAAAAAATACTGAGATAAAACTGGAAGAGAAGGAGTGAAAGAAAAATCTGCTACAAGACATGGATGTGAGTCAGAGCAGAAAAAGATACAAAGCAGACAAGAATTTGAAAATAATTAATGAATGGGGAAAATAAAGTGTATATGCATATTATTCTTGTTAGAAAGGAATGACAATGATGTGATGAGGATGAAACAGCACCAAATAAAATCTTTGCTCTGATTTATGCCGTTTATTTGAGAGGTCATAGTTTGTATGTTTTCATGAAAAGATTGCATTGAACATTTTTAATAGGGATTGGAATAAGAAGGAAAGAAGGAAAAAAGGAAAAATATTTCAAAGAAGGCCTCCCTTCCCCTTCCATCAATTTTTTTTTTCCATCTCCTGTTATTTCTGATGGCGTAAAAAAGCATGAGAGCTATATACAGGAAATTAGCTATGGTTTTGGAATTAAATAATGGAAGACTAAATTGTCCACATCAAAACCATGAGTAGCACTTAGCCAAGAACCATATTAAGAACTTGCTCCCATGAGATCGCATCCCAGGCTCATCAGCTACTCCACCACAGCCAGGGGACAGTTGGAGGAGGTAGTTTTGCTGATAAGTGTGCTGTGTAATTCTAAAATTGTTACTGTATTGAATTTCAGCCTGCGGTAGGTCCAAAAGTAATGTTTCAGTGTAAACTCCCGGTAGGATATTCTGTTTGTTTCCTCTTTCAGAAATCTCTTAGACTCCTAACTGCAATAATGTTACATGGTAGGGTAAATATTACAGTCATAGAACAGCCTGGATTGGAAGTGATCTTAAAGATCATCTGATTCTAACTCTCCCCTGCCATGGACATGATTGCCACTCAGTAGATCAGCCCTGTTCAATCTGGCCATGAGCACTTCACCTCCAGGGTGAACCTTGCCTCTCTGAACAACCTGTTCCAGTTCCTCACCACCTTGGAGTAAAAAAAAATTGCTTAACAGCTAATATAGATCTCTCCTTTTAGTTTAAAGTGGTTTCCCTTTATCCTATTACTATCTTTCCATGTAAAAAGATAGTCCACTCCTGCTTATAATCTCCCATCAATTATTGGAAGGCTACAATGAGGTCTCTAAAGAGCCTGCTCTTCTCTGAGCTGAACAAGCACAACTCTCTCCATCATTCTCCTCAGGAGAGGTACTCCAGTCCTCTGGATCATCCTCATGCCTTTCAACAGCTCCCATCTTTCTTGTGCTGGGAGCTTCAGGCCTGGACACAGTAATCCAGATGGGGCCTCACAAGAACAAGAGGGGGACATTCACCTACTGCTCTCTGTTGGCCACACCTCTTTTAAAGCCACCCAGGATACTGTTGGCCGCCTGGGCCTGTTCACATGCTATTGTCTCATGCTGAGCTTTTCATTAACCAGAACCCATAGATCAACCGGGGTGCAGTCAAGGATTTCCTCAACACCTTGTACTTGGCCCTGTTGAACTTCATTAGATTCTCATAGGTTCTCTTCTTGAGCTTGTCCAGTTTTTGTTTTAATTAAAAAGGCAAAAGAACAACAACAACAAAAAGAAAACAGCGCAAAACTCATTATTTTGTGGGTAATTTTCCCTCCTTTTTAATACAAATCTCCTTATTTTGAGTCTGTTGCGCAGAGTAGATGTAATGACACTTGTGTGCAGGAGAACATGCACGTGCATATGATGTTATGCATTCACAGCACTGTGACATGAGTGAGACCCTTTAGATGTCACCATCAGCAAGCAGCATGAGGGGAACTCCCTCATGATGGGGAAGCAGCATCCTAAGTCTAGGTACTGCAGCTGTCACTCCATTACTTCCACTTCCAACAGGAAGTGGTACATCACAGGAATTCCTTGTCTATCTTCACCACAGGGACTGGCTCCGTATGCTGCTCTTGAGGGATGCCAAAGGATTTCATCAGTGTGCAGCGGTTCTGCTCAGGGCAGGCACAGCAGCAGATAGGCCATGAAGGCAGCACTGAACAAGACTAGGTGCACATGCACCTTGGAGGCACAGATGTGAAGTGAGAACCAAGCAGAAGATCACAGCCTGCAGATGTGGGAGCTCAAGATGCTGTGGGTGAGCAGCTTTCTCATGATATTAGTTGATCTGAGTCAGGTGTGTTGGCTGTGTCAGCTCCCAACATCTTGCCCATTCCCAGCCTACTTTCTTGGTGGTCAGTGTGAGAAACAGAAGAATTATCAATAAATACTTATGTAGTCTGGCCCATCAGGGTCCCTCTGAATAGAGCACAATTGCATAGTGTATCAGCATGATATGTCAGCACCAGCTCATTGTCAAGCATTTACAGCCACTCACTCAATGCCCCTTGCCAGCAGGTGAAAAAAAGACAGAATGAAAGAACATGAGAAATCTTGTGGGTTAAAATAAAGACAGTAAAATCATTTACCAGTTACTGATATAGGCAGAAAATTATCTTAGCAAAATTATCTTAGCTTATTACCATTTATTAGAAATATTTTGAGTACTGACTTCGGTTTTGATAAAAACAAAAGAAAACAAAACAGACATACCTACACACTCTGGGAAAACACCATTCCTTCACCTCTCCCAGGCTCAGTTATACTCCAGACTCTTCCTACCTTGTTACTGATACTGCAAGACAACCTGTGCTGCAAAGAGTGATTGTGGTTTCTTTCTTCTGGTCTGGCCCTCTTGTGCTTTTCTTCTGCTCTAGTGTGAATCCTTCACAGGCTGCAGTCTCTTCTAATTGCTCTGATTTGGGCTCAGTGATGTGCCCATACAACAGAGTCAACCACTCCTCTCATACTTTTACCGTCTGCAGACTTGCTGGGGGCTGCTCTTCATCCAATCACCTGGTGTAGGTAACCTGCTTTGGCAGGGGGGTTGGACTCTATGATCCAACCACTATGATTCTATGATTCTATGATTCAGTCATCAAGATCATTAACAAAGATGTTAAATACTATTGGCCCTGCTATTTCTTCCCCTCCAAGTGAGGATACCATTAGTGCCTGCTTGCCAGCTGGAGTTTGCGCCACTGACCTCAGCTCTCTGATCCTGACTGTTCAGGTTGCTTTCAGTCCATTTATCTAGTCTGCCTATGTCTGAAAAGTCTGTCTAGACTTTTATAAACCCTATGTAGATTTTATCATTTTATCAATCTGGAAGTTGTAGAAGATGATGTTAAAAGATTTATGCAGGTACAGTGTAAGAAAAAATAACAAGCAACTTCAAATCTAAACTGAAAAGAAAGGTGAAAAAAATGAAGTGAAAAAAAAAGATTACCTTCTCTGTGTCTCTCTATATCATAGCTAGGAACAGATTAAGTGATTTTCCTAACGCCTCTGAGGCCATCTGAGACAGAGAGTGTCATTAAGCCTATGTGCCCCGAACCAGTTCTCACATTACAGATGAACTTTTCCACTTTGCAATCATTTTTTTATTTATTATCTACTCCGCCTTGAAGCTGTTCTCATTCAACCACATTTTGGAGCTACACTTAGAACTGGTCACTCATATCACATTTTTCACAGTCCTGGAAGAGCTGGAGTATCATTCTTGCTGCTCTCTTCTCTATCACACACTAAGTGAACTGCAGTAGTTGTAAAGTACTGCTGAACTGACAGGTTGGAGTTGCTACTGACACTGTAAAAAAGGACTTCCTGAAAGGTTAACACCTACATTTTTATCAAAGAAAAAAATGAATTATTTGAACTGTTCTGTCTGGAACTACAGATCTTTGAGATAATATACAGAATCACTTAATCCTTTTAAAACCATCTTATTTTAACTTTTATATAATCATCTCCTCATTGAAAGTCCATCTCACGCATCAGGAACAGGAAGGGCTGGCACTAAGACTGATGGGGCTGAGTATGAGCACAAGTTAGGAAGATTCAACGCAAAAAAAAAAAAACAGAAAGAAGCCTGAAGTTCAGGAAGAAAAATACTTGGATACTTATATTTTTTTGATGGATTCAAACCACGTATTTCTAGGTTGTTTTTAATATGCATGAATCAAGTAATGTTAAAAAAAAAAACACAAATAAAACCATGAAACAAGCATAATTAGCTTGCTGAATACTTTTTTAAAAAGTAGTAAACATGTTGACAGAGACCATTTTAGGGAAAATATTATAATAGTAGTTGTACCACATAACTTTGAAATCAATTAGTCTTGACTGTTTTTCTCATGTGACACTTGTAATGGAGCACATCGATCCGTTTTGTGCAAGATAAGTACTTACAATTAAATTTAGATTTTGTTATGCTACCAGCAGTGAAATGAAGGGGCAATAAAAGAGAAGTAACACCTTACTTAAAAATATCAAAACCTTGTTTAAAAGGGTAGAAAGGGCTTAACATTTTATATTAAAACAAACAAACCATTTATGATCCAAAAGAAAACCCCTAAATAATTGTGCTGTTTTTATTGATGTAAATGTTTGAAAAAAATACTGAATCAACATGATGTTAAAGAACTGACAGTCAAGAGGGCATAGAATACATAACAAGCAGGAAGGCCAAATAAACTATAACCTTATAGTCACAAAATACACTGTGTATATCCTTTCCTAGCCCAAGGATCTGTCTGGACTTAATTAGATTTGCATCCTGTTAATGACATAGCATCTCCAGAAAGCTATTCTAAATATTGGCTGAAGGTAGCGCATAATCTTGGCTCATATATAAAAAGGGTAACAAAGCAAACAAAGAAACAAAGAAGTGCTGCATGGACAGAATTGTGTGCAAAACAAAGAGGTCAGATTAGAGGGCCATTGGTATGTATGGAATTGTATTTCCTGCTTGGGGCACATTATATTAATTGACAAATGCTCAGCCTCTCTCCAGCACATAAAAGAATTTGTCTTGCTGTATATTCAGGAGGATTTCAAAAAAGGATAACATGATGTTCTCCCAACTCAGATGTTTTAAAAAAAATAAATAAGAGCATACTAAGCTACGTTGAAGAGGTTTCTTTTCTGTATGTTTCAGGCTTTGACAGTCATGCTACATTTTTCACACTTGATTTTAAAAAGGTAAAATGGAACCATCAGTAGACACCCCTTAGAAAAGATGCATTGGGTGTCTTTTTGCATGAAACAATTGCAGTTGCATTGACTTTATAAGGTCTGAGTAACTGCATGCACCTTATATTGAACATTGAATTTTACTGTATGAAAACGCATTGTTTCCCAAACCCAGTATATTTCTTTCTTTACACTTCAGTACAACCCATCATTAGGAACCTGTGAAGCAGGAAAAGCAAAATTGACAGAAAGGATTCATTTTAAAATACAACTAGACATCACGTTCTCTCACTTGAAACAGAATGAAACAACAATAATTGCAATGTTAGCTGAACCTGCAGAACAGTAACCAGATAACCCTAATTGAATGTTGCCTTTGCATTATCAAAAAAGGTGGATTTGGCATTTACCACTTTTCTCACCTGAATCAGCACATGAAATTGTCTTTCTCTGAGTCAATTACCAAGTATTTCTGTTATAAGTGACAATAGACTGTCAAGAACTCTTGCTCTACAGAAGCTTATTTTGAACTCACAGTCTGTTTAATACACATCTGATCTCCGAGAACTTTCTTCTTTCACATTCACCTTATATGTATATAAACATATGATGATAAAATTGTTTACTCCAAATACATGATAATCTTGTATTGGGATAAAAAAGAGAATCTGTTCTGAATATAGGAATATGGGCAAGAGACCAGCATGAGTGAACAAGGAGCAATTGGGCAAAATGGAGAGGAAGAGGAGAATGCACAGGCAGTGGATGCAGGGACTACTAACCTGAGAGGAATATAAGGAAGATGCAAGGCTGTGTAACGACCAGGTCAGGAAGCCCCAGGCCCAAATAGAAGTGAACTAGGCAAGGGGTTCAAAGAAGGAAAGGAGAGGCTTCTATAGGTACATCAGTCAGAAAGGGGAAATCCAGGAGGGCTAACTCTCCCTAGTAATATAGGCAGGCTAGTAACACACAAGGAGAAGGCTGAGGTACTCTACAACATTTTTTATTCAATTTTTACTAGCAACTGCTCCACACACTGCCCTCAAGCAGATGGTTCAGAAAATGGGAATTAGGGGTACAGTGCCTATCCTGCTGTAAGTAAAGATCAGGTTCATGTTCACCTGAGAAATCTGAATATCCAGAAGTCTATGAGTCCCAGTGATAAGCATCCCAGAATCCTAAGGAAAGTGGCTGGTGGAATCACCCAGCCACTCTTGAAAATTCACGGTGTTCAGGTGAAGTCCCTGGTGACTGGAAAAGGACTATATCAAACTCATTTTTAAGAAGGGTAGAAAGGATGATCCTAGGAGCTACCAACCTATCAGCCTCACCTTTTAGCCTTGGAAAATCATGGAACAGATCCTTTTGGAACCTATGCTAAGGTGCATGGAAGAGAGGGAGTAATACAGGAGAATCAGCATGTCTTCACCAAGGGCAGGTCCTTCCTTGTAACTTCTTATGATGGTGTAACTGCGTCAGCGGACAAAAGAAGAGCTACAAATGTCTTTCTACTTCAGAAAAGTCTTTGACATTGTCCTCCATAGCATCCCTCTCCTCAAACTGGAAAGATAGATTTGATGAGTGGAATGTTTAATGGATAAGAAACTGGTTGTGAGATTGTACCCATTGAACCCAAGGTTCAGTGTCTGGATGGAGATCAGTGAGGAGTGGTCTCCCTCAAGAGGAAGTACTGCAACTGATGCTCTTTAACATCTTCACCCGTTGCATCAACAGTGGAACTGAGTACACCCTCAGTAAGATGACATCAAGCTGCGTGGTGAAGTTGACATGACTGAGGCATGTCATGTCATCCAGAGAGACCTAGACAGGTGAACATCATGAGGTTCAACAAATCCAAGCGTAAGGTCTTTCTTTTGGGTTGTGGCAACTCCCACTATCAGTTCGAGCTGGGGGATATAAGGATAGAGAACAGCCTTGCTGAAAAAGGCCTAGAGGAACTGATGGATTGCAAACTGGACATGAGTCAGCACTGTGCCCTCACAGTCCAGAAAGCCAACTGTACCCTGGGCTGCATCCGAAGAAGTGTGGTCTGCAGGTTGAGGGAGGTGATCTTATCCCTCTGCTCTGTGCTCGTGAGACCTCACCTGGAGTACTGTGTCTGGATGTGAAGTTATTGACACAGAAAAGTTGTGGATCTGTTGGAGAGTGTTCAGAGGAGGACCATAAAAATAATCCAAG
The DNA here is from genome assembly GCA_036925125.1 of Oreortyx pictus. Classification (NCBI taxonomy): domain Eukaryota; kingdom Metazoa; phylum Chordata; class Aves; order Galliformes; family Odontophoridae; genus Oreortyx; species Oreortyx pictus. The sequence continues at coordinate 30,070,972 of JAUPFR010000001.1, forward strand.
GGATGGAATACCTGCCTTATAAGGGCAGGTTGAGAGTGCTGGAGCAGTTCAGCCTGGAGAAGAGAAGGCTCCATGGAGACCGGAGAGTGGCCTTTCAGTATCTAAGGGTGGCTATAAGATAGAAGGGGACAGATTCTTTGGATAAGACAAGGGAAATGGTTTGAAACTAAATAAGGAAAGATTCAGACTGGATATAAGGAGGAAGTTATTTACAATAAGATTAGTGAGGCACTGGTCTAGGCTGCCTAGAAATGTGGTAGATGCCTCGTCGGTGGAGACATTCAAGGTCAGGCTGGACTAGGCACTGTGCAAACTGATCTAGCTGCAGATATTCCTGTCCATTGATAGGAAATTGGACTAGATGACCTTTAAGAGTTCCTTCCAACTCAACTTCGAGTCTATAATTCTATTCCATTCAGCCAGAGTGAAATCAAGTCACTGGTGCTGTTTGTGTGAGTGCTCTGAGTCTGTGATCTTTGTGACCAGGTATGTACATATAGATCCAGAGGTAGATCAATACATAGACTCAGAGATACAAGCACACATATTATAAATGGATATGTGATACACAGAAATACGATACATGTACATATGATGCGGTGAATATGAGTGTTCTGTGTGCCTAGTGGGAATATATCTCCAGCCATACTACTCCTCTCCTCTCCTCTCCTCTCCTCTCCTCTCCTCTCCTCTCCTCTCCTCTCCTCTCCTCTCCTCTCCTCTCCTCTCCTCTCCTCTCCTCTCCTCTCCTCTCCTCTCCTCTCCTCTCCTCTCCTCTCCTCTCCTCTCCTCTCCTCTCCTCTCCTCTCCTCTCCTCTCCTCTCCTCTCCTCTCCTCTCCTCTCCTCTCCTCTCCTCTCCTCTCCTCTCCTCTCCTCTCCTCTCCTCTCCTCTCCTCTCCTCTCCCCTCCCTCTCTTTTCCCTCTCCTCTTTCTCTCTCTCTTTCTCTTTCTCTTCTCTAGTACTAATAAATTCAATTACATTTGTCATGACTAGTATAGAAAATCTGAAGATACATCTGTGTCTGCCTGGAAGCAAGGGGTTGCACAATAATAGCTTTGTGTCCACTGATACAAAAAGATAGTGATACTCATGTGCTCAACACTAGTCCTTCTGTGCAAATGCAATTAACTGCTGTTTAGTTAATAAGCTAAAATGCCAGTGATATGTGGTTTTATATATAGCATATGGATAGCAGTATTTTGGAAAAAGAAACATTTCCAAATGAGACAACCAAAAGAAATACTGCAGTCCAAATTGCATATAAAATAACTATTTCTTTTCTCCCAGTGCAAACAGATATTGAATAGTATATGGTTATTTTCAGCTCTGTATTTAGTTTAAAACAAGAATAATAACTCCATATGATTCATAGCAGATGCTGATGACAGAAAACTACACACCTGTGGAGAATGAGACGTTGTAATCCCGTTGTGATTAAGAAGATGTATGCTTTCTGCTCTGCAATGAGGATGGATTGTTTACCTTTCCTATTAAGTCTGTGATTAATCACCCAGGTTTGATCTGTGTGATACCAAATGGATTTAGCGTCCCACATTGCTTAAGTAGCATGTTGGTTTGTACAATACCTATTGTTTCGTATTAAGAGATGCTTCCATAGAGCACAATATGATAATTCTTTTCTTACATAACCTCTATTTACTTGGACAGAAAATGGCAATGCTGTGAATAGAAAGAGATAACCAAAGAAAATGTGCCTGAAAAAAAGAGACTTTTGAGTTTCCACTCCTGAATATATCATTTCCTTTTATATATCTTTATGTACTATAGTTTAAAGTGCTGTACCTAGGAAACAAATAAGTCTTAATGAAACCAAGAAAGTGAAATTTTACTTTTGTTCGCAAGAGTGTTTTGATGGAATAAGAAATGTCTTGATTAAGGAACCTATAATTCTATTTACTATGTATCCTATTTGTAACGGTATATCTCTGAAATATCAGTGAATAGTACTCATATCTAATCATATGCAAAGTAATATCATGACTGGTTTATTCTGGGTATTGACCTGGTTAACCTGGGAATAGCCACTGTTGATAAACTGCTCTTGATAAGCTATCAAGGCAATAACTGAGAGTCACTTGTTGTAGTTTTATCTTGACTAAAGTCCCACACCTTGAAATGGAACAATAGCTCTTCATGAATGGTGCAGGGCTAGAAAGTTCGCAGGCTTTCCAAATCTTTAAAGACCATCTTTAGCATGTGGTGCCTCTGTGTGGTTTATGAAATCAACTAGATTTTAGTACATGCGCTCCATACTTCTCTTGTTCACTTTGTCTTACATGGTGTTTGCTGGGTGTGTCTGAAGAACTTGAGACCGAACTGGAATCTGAATCAGTGCTGTGTATAAATTATACTAGTTCACAAACAAACAAACAAACAAACAAACAAGATTATCCTCAGGAAAATTAATGAATAAATAAAATAAAATAAAATAAAAGCAGTGTTGTGGGTCTATTTATCTTTCAAGTTACTGCAACAATGCAGAATGTTTTTTTCTTGGGAAGAAAGAAATTCTTTCTATTGAACCTAAATCTCCCATCTGCATGCTACTTTTCTAAAAACATTAAATGAAAAGCCAGGGCATTAGTCAAATGAAACTGTGGTGTTTCAATGGTACAGACAAGTAAAATTGTGTTTTCCATCCAATTTGCTTACAGGCAGTTACTTCGAACATATCTCCTACATTCCCTTGTCTACAAAGCTGAGATACCAGGTACTTCTTCTCTCATGCCTCACTTTGAATGCAGAGGAAATCTGTGTTTCCCCCTGATAGGAATGTGTTCTTTGCAGAATTGGATTGGGGGAAACAGAATCCTGGACTCCTGTGACATGTCTGAGCTTTGATTTTAGAAGTAAGAGGGTTTTTGCTGATGCAGTAATCAGAATTAGTTATGGATATAAACCACTGGAACAAGAGAGACTGAATGATGGGTACAATTCTATGCTGAATAGCTAAGTTATATATTTTGAAGAGCATCTAATTTCTGTCAATGTGTGGGTCAAATTCACTTTGCAGACACACAAGGGAAGAGAGACGCCACCTATTTATGCTTATCTATCCTCTCATATGACTTTGTGTAGTCTCAAAACATTTGAAGTAGAACTCCTGAATTGCTCATGAAGTGAGGGCAAGATTTCACTATGATGCTGTCATACTGACATTTGCAAGTATAGAACAAGAAGCTTGTAGTGGCAGTATACATTTTTTTTCCATCAACCAGTTATAATGAAAAAAAAATGTGTTTCTGCCTGAAATTAGACTTTCAGGTAAGCTTTGAAACATAGAGTTTCAGGGGAAGAGGAGGATTTTACTGATAGCAGCAGAGTGAAGACTGCATAATATTAAAATTCTTATGAAAATGCTGAGCCTAGTGCCAAACAATTTCAGAGTCAGTCATGGCTTTAAGAAACCTGCTACATTTTTTCAGAAGAAAGCAAATTTGTAGACCTGATAACACAAATATATTTGCCTAGATGATATGAACTTTCATTATCCAGGAGACATCTAAGGCATATTTTATTTCCTTTATCTTTTAGGAAAATAGTACTTATTGAAGCTGTGAATAGTTTTTAAAACTCTATCTTCAAAAGAAACTTATTAGTAGGATGAGTCAATGAGTCAGTCATCTTCGATGGATATTTAGTGTACTTTTATCATCTTTTTCAATTGTCATGTTCTCTTTGTACTTTCTTCATTTCTGGAGAGGCTGGGAAACTCTCTTCTTTCCCACTGAGTCCAGAGAGACTTCTGATTCTTACCTCTAATTTAGATACTAGTGGATATGCTGACAAGGATATCAGAAATTCCTTATGTGAATCATGCTATTGTTGGCATAGAGTCTTTTTACGAGACTGTTGAGCTGCTGCTGCTGCATGGAAATGTTTAAAAGCATTCAATCTGTATCACTGAGGATTCTCTCTAAAGTTTTTGACAGCACAAGGACTTGTCATACTCATCCGTATACTGGCCATTTCTTCAACTAGAGAAGGCAGCCCAAGGCTGTAGCATAATATGTCGTGTCCCACCACCCTATTAAAGAGATGTGTCAGATCTGCTTTAAGCTGTTGGAAATCTAGATGCTGAGGCTCGACAGAGAAGGGTGAGCAAAAAGAGCTAATTGGGGAATGTGTGCAGCCCACTTATCACTCTGTCTTTGACAACAAAAAGCACTGCAGTTGAAAAAGAATGGAAATTTTTGATAAAACGTTTAAAGTAGGTATTTGGCCATGTTTTAGATTCTCCAACTCCAGTAGCTTGTTTCTTCTCCTGCAGTTCTGGGATAGGAGAAAGAGAATGAAAAAAGCAGTGGGGAAGATTGAGGACTGTGCATCTCAAAGGAATTACTATTTCAAAACCAGAAGGAAAGTATATTTCAAAAGATGATTCTATAGGATATGTGCACGTGTGCACCTTTTTGCTTGTGTATGGCAGGATGAGGAAGAGACAATATACAAGGAACTCATGAAGCTCAACAGTAAACATACACCTTTCCAACATGCAGTGCACTCTAGAAATTTATTTTCTCCTTTGACTAGAAAGTCAAAACTTCCCATGTCACTAACTAAAATTAGGCTACATAAATCCCAATGTCAGATACTGAAGTCTCAATTTTTAGAAGCCCAATCTTTTGAAAAATGTTAGGCTTGAAATACCAGGTACACCCAGTGTATTTGCAAACAAAACTGACACATCTCTACAAACCCCTGGGAGCTGGCAGAATCAGGAATGAACAGTTTAGTTTTCAATTTAAAAAAAAACAATATTTTCTGTCTTCACATATACATTCACTGAGTAACTTTCTTCATGTATATACAGAACTCACTTGCAGACTGAACACTTGTGTAAAATTTCATAGCTAAAAATACTTCTTCCACAAAGTTATGAATATTTGAAAATGTATCTATATCATTGAGGTGAACTTTTATTTTATGCATTGCCCTGATGATCAGAAATTGCTGTTGTGCAATGGAAATAGCATTTTTTCTCTGCAATGCTATCAACTAGAAATAATTTAACATGTTATAAATGGATTGAGATATCTCAGATCTGTGGAGGTGTTTTCCAGGAACCACTTCAATTTTACAGCAATTGTAATGTCATTTTGAGAAGCACCTTTCCCTATGAACACAAAGACTGCAGCACTGATACTGACCAAGTAAATAACAGCTGACAAATACTTAGACATGTATATATATATTCCCCATAATCACTACATATTGCATGTGGATCCAGAGCTATTCAGTGAAGACTCCAAACTGATCCACCATCAATGCAAATCTTTGAATACTTAATGTTATCTTCTCACCTATTCCTTACAGAAAATATGTTGCAGAATTGAAAGATTCATGAAGTTAAGCAGCCAATCTTCCCATCAGTAGAGGAATGTTCTGTGGAGTGAATAGTATAGTATGTCCTCTGGTTCTTGATCTGTGTTAATTATGAATTTTTAACTTTGGAATTTTATTTGGGGAGACTATCATCTACATAAGCAATCTCACTACTCAAAAGGTATATGTGATTAATATTTAAGTATTCATATGCATATGTAAACGCTGTATGTTTTCATCTATAGATGTAAAGATAGCAGTAGAGAAATTAGTATTTGCAAATAACAATTTTAAACTAAAAGAGGAGAAATTTAGATTTTATGTTAGGAGGAAATTCATTACTCAGTTGATGGTGAGGCACTGTTACAGTTTGCCCGGAGAAGCTGTGTGTGCCCCACCTCTGGAATGTTCAGAGTCAGGTTGGATGGGGCCCTGGGCAGTCTGAGCTGGTAGATGGCAATCCTGCCCAAGGCAGGAAGGTGCTGGAATTAGATGATTTTAAAAGGTCCCTTACAAATGAAGCCACTACATGATTCTATGCTTCTAATTCAGTCTAATCTATGATTCAAATTGCAATGCATAGGAAATATTTTTAATATTTTTAATATTTTAAAACAGAAAATACTTCAAGACCTCTTAATAACTGCAAGCTCTTTAAAATTCTAGGTATCTTTATGCTTTTCTTCTTAAGCATTGTAAATAACTTTCTGTTGACTTCTGTTGACAGGCATTTGTCATTTTATTTCAAATACTCTAGTATATTTCATTAAGCCTACTAATGTCTACTTATACATACCTTTTGTCACTTTTATAGAAATACATTATATATTATTATATATATAATATATATATTATATTATTATATTATATACAGTATATATTTAAGAAGAGGGGAAATAGGAAGATAGACTTATCACTTTAATTTTAAATAGTTATGTCAACGGTTTACTGGGCTGGATCGGCCTGGTTCCGTGACGATTGGTGCGGGGGATCCATGGACCCACGCCCCAGGAAAGGGGGAGGGGGAAAGGGACAAGGGAAAAGGGAGATGGGCCTAGAAACAAAACAGTGGCAACGATCTGAGGAGGAAAGCTAATTTACTAAAAAAGATATCAGAAAGCAAAATAACACAATATAATACAATATAATTGGAATTGAAGCTAATAAATCAAATAAAATGAGCAAGAGAGAGTGTCCGATAAACAGAAGACCTTACGCTAACACTGAAGGCGATACGGCAGCGAGCACCCACTGCTGAGTCGATCCTAAAGGAAAGAGAGTGTCCCGTGACCACAGAGAGTTTTTATCTTCTGAGCGGAAAATACGTAAAAATGCAAAGCATTGCAAAGTCCTCTGGGGAATGTAGTTCTTCTTCTTTTCTGTGAAAGGTATACTCGGAAATATCAATGATCTATGGAGTTGGAGTATTAACTCTTTAACTCTTAATGCACTACATGTTGTTATGATGTGGAATACCAATACCAAAAATCATAAAACCATGACAAGTTAATATTCACTTCTTTATATGAGATCATTCTGCCAGATTCCTGCCACTCTTCTGTGTTATTTTTAGCTTACTCAGATTTGTACTTCAGTGTCGGACAAATTACATGTCGTTGTTCATAATTTCATAAACTTAACAAAACTAGTACAGTGCTTACTATTTTCTGTTTTACAGAAAATTCTCTATGGTTCATGTCTCCTTTGGAATCAGTGGAACAATTTCCTTACAGAAACCTCAATAGAGCAGTTCACCTCAACCAAAGAAAGTGCAGCAACTTCAATTAGTACTAAAGCTAAGGCAAAATGGAATTGGGAGAGTTTCAGAAGTGGAATTTGGCTGGTTGGTTAAACTGGTAATTGAGCTTAAAGGTGAACTGTGAGGGGAAAAGAATGGTGCTCTTTGCTGCTTATTTTTTATGATAAAGAGAAAAGAAAAAAAATACTCAAACCTTCTTTTTGTTTCTCCTTTTTCTCCTCCTTCTGAGAATAGGATTATTTCTCACTACTTCCTTGGGGACAGCAGGAAAAACCCTTGGAGAATTTGTACTGTGCTAGCTTGTGAAGCTTCATGAAATTGTAATGTGAACATTGAAATTCTGGTCAGTGGCAATCTTCAACCTTTATTCTGCAAATATGTTGCTATATGTGGGCAGGCAGTCCCACTGTGTTACTGCCTGTGACCCATGCTGGGCTTCCAGGGATATGAACTGGTGAGGGAATTCAGGTGGCTTGACAAATCACCACCCCTACCCAAAATCACTACTACTGACTTGAGACATCTGAGTACTGTTACCTTATTGCCACATGTAACAGGATATTAATTAACTTCTCCCTAAAAAAAAGATTTACTTAGATATGATTCAGCTGTAATGATAATTCTAAACTAAAAGAGTGGAGATATAGATTAGGAGGAAATTTTTTACTCGGAGGATGGTGAGGCACTGGAACAGTTTACCCATAGAAGCTCTCAGTACCGCATCCATGGAGGATCTCAAGGCCAGATTGGATGAGGCTCAGTGCAGCCTGAGCTGCTGGGTGGCACTGCCCATGGAACAGGGATTGGGACTGAGTGGACTTCAAGGTCCCTTCCAGCCCAAGTCATTCTACAATTCTCTGATTCTATGATAATTTCATAGCTACTGACAGATTGTTTGAATTAGAGTCAGAGCACAGCATAATTCTTCTGTGACTATTAACGCTGATATGTGAAGGCATGCAACACGAAAGTTCTGAGAATACTTTGGAGGACTGTGTTCTTTTAGTATTCCTTCTGCTGAGAATAATTTGAGTAATCCATGTTCACTGCCATGAATACTTGTGGAAAGAAAATTTTAAGTTAGTGTGCCAGGGAGTATTTTTTGTTATTTTATACACTTGCTCTGCAACAAAGAATATTCCTTCATATATATGCACTTAGTTCAAATGTAATATCAAATCATCTCCTTGCACCAAAACCTTAGCTTGTAGGAAATTGAATAGGACAAATATTACAGAAAAAGAACTCTTATTGACCTGGATTTAGCAAATATTGTCTGCTAAGTTTTCTTCTCCTTTGTTCTGGATGTGTGTACTTCATGCGACCACCAATATCTGCAATACCATTGGAAGTTCATGATTAATAGTTTTAAGTGCTGCTTTTGGCACAGGCTATTGATTCAGTAAGACAATCAAAAGTTAAGGCATGTGCATAAAGAAAGGTCAGTTTTACTCTAGTTCTACTATCGCTCACTGTCACTCGGGAAACCATTCATGGTGGAGGCCTTCAGGTGCTAATAGAAGGGAGAAGAGGCAATTTTAGTATCTTGTGGGTCACCTCCTTTATGGTGATCTTTAGTTGAACTCATAGATTTCCACGTTCAAAATAAATAGCTTTTTTTTAATAGAAGGCTGCACAGCCATGAAGAAATGTCAGCAGTTTTGCTGTGCCTTTTCCTATCCATTTTGTTTTCATACATTATAGGGAAGAAAACCTGTTGAATTACTGATAGAAATAAATATTTGCAGGAATAAACCCTTAATGGATGTGGTGCCACGGCCTTGTGGACATTAATGAACCTGACTGCCTCTGTCCAACCCCCCTGGACTCCCCTCATGGCCCAGGACTGCATCAGCCACTGCCTCAAAAAGGCTACACTGAGGTCAGTCTCCAGATCCCCACACCACTGTTCTACGCAGGTGTGGGTACTGCTGAATCAGCCCCACCTGTGGGCACACATCTCACCCTTGGTCTGCCCCAGTTCCCACTGAGGTGGGAGGTTCCAGATACTTAGGCTGGATTTGCTCTAGTGCCACTTGCTGTCATGCTCCTGGCTGGAGCAGTGGTGTAGACTCTGGCTGCTGGCCCTGCCCCGATGACTTGATGGGGAGCTCCCATAGCCATAGAACTGGACCTCAGGAACACCCTGGTCCATGCCATGCACAGACAACTGTGTATTACTGTCATCACATCTACCCATTACAAAGAAATAAGCTTACAGAACGTATTTATTCTAACACATAAAGGGTGCTGAGGTCTGTTTTCTGGCTCTGAGTGGTGTGGTGTGGCATTGTTGAGGTTTGCACAATTTATCTGCCTCAGCTCCTGAAATGTGGTAGCTGTGCCCAAATTGCCCATTTGAGGATATTTCTCCTTTTTTCTGCAATCATCAAACCATGATATCTGGAATAGTGTTAGCTAGCTCAGACCAAAATTGCATGAGGAAACATGCTGCACAGTAACAACACAGTGAAACACATTTTTTTCAAGCATTAATATCAATGTTATGGTCTGGTTCTTCCTAGATATTAAAGCTGAATGCTCCTGAAGAAGGCAATTAAAAAAAATATATCCCCAAAACATCAACAACAGAGAAAAAACAGTGAGAACTGCTAGTGACTAGCAATGAATACCTAATGCACTGATGTACTTTCAGCTTAAGAAAAAATCAAATGGTGAGTTCTCTAGTAATGGTATTAAAAGGGAATTATGAGCTGAAGCTTACGACGATCTTTTAAGTGCAGTAAAGCTAACCAACAATAGAGTAGAAAAGGAACTTATATTTCTCTCAGGCAAATCTCATCAGTTGAGGAATAAAAGCAGCTACTAGTCCCCCAGCATGCTAGGGGGAATGATCTTTGAACAAGCTAAGTTGTATTTAGGTAACAGTTTCTTCTTCACTTAGGTATAGCACTTTCAGATCTTTCCTGTATCTTCCATTCATCATATTATGATGTTGGAAAATGGAAGACAACATGAGGAATAAGAGAAAGCAGGATGCAGAGAGACACAAGTTGGGACAGATCTATAGGTAACATAGTAATGTCTCTATATTAGAAGTTGTGCCACCTCTATTTCTGTAAGAAATCTATCCTATATGCTGAAAGTAAAACAGCAGTAGTACTGGATAGGGAAAAAGGGAAAAAATAAAAATAAAAATTAATTTGAATCTTAACCTTTCTGAATTCAATATTTCTGTTAAAAATGTCCTGTTTTCCTACTGCCTTATGAAGGATCCTTCCCTAAAAGACACTTGTAACCTCAGCCCCCTCTTTCACATGATAATCCCAGAAAGACCTATGAACCATTGGGCAAACCCTTGCCAAATCTGTGACTGAAATGAAAATAGTATTTAGAATTGGAGGGAGAGCCTGTCATCTGAAATGTCACTCTACATTTGTAAACAAGCATTTTGATGTTTAACTTGATGATTATTTAACTTGACATTTTAACTCAACAGGTAAAGATTAAAGACACATGCTGTTAAAATATTTTAGAGATGTGTAGTACTCTGTTGTAGTTCTTCACGATTTTGTTTAACAGGTTATGGAGACAGCTAATCTCCAGCCTGCTCTCAGTGAACCAGGATAGGTGATTCCTTCTGTCTTTCAAAGATAACGTGCAATATTAATAAACAGAATCAAAAGGCTGTATGACACCAATTTGCAATATCTGTTATGATTCCTGGCAATTTGTCAATATTAAAAAGATGAAGTAGAGAGGTTAGGCTTCACACAGATACATGTCAAAATAGCTCCTGTCGTGGGTGTGTTCTTGCTCTTTTAGCGAACAATCACAGGGTTCGAAGGTAAAATCTTAGAGCCTTTCAAAATCAAGCATTTCACAAGTGAGACATTCCACCAATATGCTAGAACCTAAATATACATCTAATGAGATTATCATACATATAGCTTTTCTGGAGACATCCTGATATTTTTATGTTTTTATAAAAATCTCTGATCGCATACGATTATGCTGATTAGTAGGATATGTTAACTGTTCACTGAAGCATTATTAGACTTAAAAACATCAAAAAAGTTAGTCCTGGAATGTGTTTGGACACTTTTTGCTTAGTGTTTAAATCACATCTCATTATTTAATTTAATAGGAGGTAAGAAAATAGCTGCTATCATTAATAGGAACATGCTTAGTTCGAGGATGTACTTTTGCATGTATATGCACAAATGAGGAATATTACAATTGGAAATATGAGACACCTCTGGAAGGAAACTTTCTTATTCTAGTTTAATTGACCTATCAAACAAGCTGGATTATTATCACTCTTTAAACTGTATGAGATTTCAGTGAAAATTTTGGGGTTTCACATCATTGCAATGTATGGAGGGTGAAGGAAAATAAAGGAAAAAAAAAGGAAAAAAAAAAGAAACTTTATATGAGGTTCATTTATGTGGACCGAGACACAAAACATACGTATGTAAATGATTTTGTATTGTAGGTTCCTGGAAGATGTCTACTTTAGCTGGAAAGAAAGGCAAATAGGTTTTCTTCTCCTAAGAATGTTTTTTAGCAACTGGATATAAGAGCCTAAAACACTTCCTTACTTATCATTCCAAACACATTCAGAAGCATGTACTTGGAAACTGCTGGAAATGTAGTTGTTTCCCTGAGCTGAAGCATTACCTGTTCGCCTCACTGAAGCATTGCAGCGATTCCACAATAAAATTTACCTACTCTGGTAGAATATCAGTGTTATGATTAGCATTTGCTATACTCATATTCCATATAAGAATGGATGACTATTGTAATTTAAAAATTTTCAGTACTGTATAAAACTTTGCATTTTTGAGGTTTCTGATGTAAATTGTAAAGGCTACTATAACCATAGAGCTATAATAATTTATATTAGTCAAGGGTTACTGCTTGGATAAAACTTGAAAGGAGGCAAAAAACACTTCTGGTAAATTTCTTTAATATCCCCGTCACACATGGGCAAACCTTTTATTAGGAGATGAAACAACAAATATATAACAGAGCTCTGAATTTTGCAAAGATTTATTTTCCAAGTTGTTGTGTTTTTTTATTTTATTAAAAAAAAATTCAGGTAGATACTGCTATATGTATAAATCATTCTGGTTTTGAAACTAGTGATAGTTTCAAAGAAACATAGTTACTTAGGTGTAAGTTTTAACCTTTAATTCTGTCCTGATTTTACATTTGTGTTCTGTGTTTGACATTCATTCTGAAATGATCAGCAACATTAAGAAAATTAATCTTAGCCCTCAGGAGGTGTATTGCAAAAGTAAATTTTCTAATATCACTTTTAATTTCTCTGCATCGAACAGATGAGTGCTTGTAAGAATAGTATTCTTCATGGGGCAGTTTTGGGGGTAATACTGTTTAATGTCTTCATTAGTTATATCGGTGAAGGGATGGAGCACACCATCATCAAGTTTACACATTATACAAAATTAGTGCAAAGCAGGTCTGCAGTTCCCAGAAACCTTGACAAGCCGAAGGAACAGGCTGATAAAGGCCCATGAAGGTCAGCAAAGGCAGGTATTAATTAATACTTGATTTATGAGTATTTATGCTCTGTTCAAGTCTGAGATTCATTTATCCATTTCATTTTGCTGGAAATTCAATAGATTTGTGTACAAATCCCCTCTATCTCATACATTTATAAGGACAAACTGAATTACATTGAATTTTACCCTCTATGTATTTCAAGGTCAGGATGCTAGAATTTTTTATAGGTTCAGAAACTTTAAGGTCACATACCACATCTAGAGTGATCCTGCTATTTCAACCTGCTTCAAACTTCAGTTCTTTAAATCCAATAGAGCCACATTCTTAATTTAGGATGCAATTCACAGGAACAGCTGTCCTCGAGGGACTTGCACCATTTTGACTCTTAGCAATAGCTGCCCTGTTAGTCTAATTAATTTTCCTAAAAGATAACCATGAGCAATATGCAGCTTGATTTGTAAAGAATAGATCTTACTAGGCTCACTTTATTTGCTTTGTACTGCACAGATTTTTTAACTTTCTGAGTAAAGGGAAGTTGCGGATGCACTGCAGTTTGATTTTAGTAAAACTTTCAAATCTCCTGCAAAATCTCACCTTTAGATTAATTTGTGGAGGTTTGGGTTTGAATACTGATAAATGGATTGAAAAGGGGCTGTGGAATGTTAAATGGAGATTTCTGATAAATTGTACCAACACAGATTCTAAGGAGCTACCCAGAAGTCTACCCATATAGTAGCTGACAGTTGGAAATCAGATGGAGAGAGTGCGGTGCTCAGATGAAATTTAACCAAGCTAAGTTGTGAAAGGGAGTTTTATTAACATGACAGTCTGAAGAAAAATGTACAAAAGTTGATAATACAACTGAGTAGCAAATAAATACATCAGGCTATATTAATTTCAAGATGTGTGTTCATTTCACAACTCAGGAAGGTAAGAGGGGTTTGTGTATAGATGATCTAATGCTATTCATGTGGAACATAGCCTGGAGATCTGGACATTGCATTAACAAAGACATCGACAATTTGAAGGGCATGCAAAAAAAGACAACAACAATTAGGGCAAGGTGACAGAAATTGATCTATAATGAATGATTAATGTAGCTGAATATTTTAATTTTTCTCAGTATTAGCTACAGAAAAAGATTAGTAATCTACAGATATTTGAATTCTGGTCATAATCCTGAAATAAGAACTCCTTACAAAATGTATATTTTTATACTCGGTTTCTTGTCTGAATGTTATGACAACTTCCCTCTCTTCCTGAATAGAGATGTACATATGATAGAGAAGAATTATTTATGGGAGATTTTTGCTTCTCTTCTTTTTCTTTTTTTTCTTTTTTTTTTTTGCAAACACACTTTTTAATTTATATGTATGAACATAGGACTATGAAGATGCAAACAAAAAATACTAATATGAGGTGAATTAGAGGGAAATGCAAATTGAATTACGTGGATTCAAAAGTGTAATCTCTGTTAGTTACAGTTGTGAGCACAAACAAATTGCTTAGAAATGTAGCAGGTGAAATCTTATTTTTAATTTACATAAGCAAACACTTTAGAAGATTGCCTCCACCAGATGTGTGAAGTTTAGTCTTCCCTAAGATTAAATAAAATGCAAATATAGCCAGCTTTCATCACATTCTGTAAACATTAAAATTAAGATAGCAGGAGCAGAAGAAATACAATATTTATATTTTAAAGCACATTCGTTTTCAACCTGAGCCTAAGATGAGTGGTATCACATCATCATGTGTCCTGCTTAAAAGGCTTTTAAGTATAAAGAAGTACGGTAACTCTCAAGTTTAACTAAAATATGTTCTCTCTTGAGGATTCAATCACCAGTTGATTTAATGTTGTCTATTTAATCATATTATAAACTACTTCAACAAGATGCTTGTGTAATTGCCTTCCTAGCAGAAAAAGATAAAAAGCATACCTTGCAATTTTGGTTGTGTTAAACAGAATATTACAGTCCTGTGAACACCAAATGGTTTGTCAGCATTTCCATTATCAATCTCTATTTCCAGGAATTTAAAATACTTCCATAAAAGTATTCTACCAGCTGAAAATGGTCACATAAAGCCTCATCCTGTGAGCGAGATTTCTCTCCCCTTCCCCTTCCTCAGCTATTTTTCTTAATTAATTTTTTTTTGAGGGGTGCGGAAGGGGGAGGGTGCAAATCAGAACTTTCCTATTTACCCCTACGTTGCAATAAGAACACTTCTTTCTATATAAATGGAAGGTCCAACTACTAATACCCATTTAAAGCAGCAGCCTTTTCCCCTTTGTTTCACAACTGTGCCTGTGCAGAAGACCTGGCTAAAATAAGCCAACTTTATAATTTTACATTTCATATGAAAGTTTCTGAGCATTGGTGCAGATCTCTGAGACTCCATATATTTTACTTTACTTTTAAATAAACAACAATAAAATAAACAACGACAGAAAAAGCAAATCAAAACTCACAGTTCTGTTAAGATTGAAGAAAAAAGCTGGGAAGTCCAAAGAACTATGCTCCACTCTTAACTGGCATTAGGAAGTAGGATCTTTTTCTTATACTACACTTACATCTTTTCCTCTAAATTGGAAAAAGGCAACTTTGAAAGATGGACTATTCACGGGATAAAGAATCGACTGATTGGCCACATACAGACAATTGTAGTCATTAGCTCAATATCCAAGCAGAGATCAGTAACAAGTGGTGTTCTAAAAGACTCTGTATTCAGATGTGTCCATAGTCCATGTCTTCATTAATGACATGGACTATGGAGTTGAATCATAGAATCATAGAATGGTTTTGGTTACAAGGAACCTTTAAGATCATCTAGTTCCAACCCCTTTGCTATAGGCAGGGACACCTCCCTCTAGACCAGGTTGTTCAAAGCTCCATCCATCCTGGCTTTGAATGCTTCCAGGGAGGGGGGCATTCTCAACCTCTCTGAGAAACCTGTTCCAGTGTCTCACCACTTTCACAGTAAAGAATTTCTTCCTAATATCTAGTCTAAATTTACCCTCTTCCAATTTAAAACCATTTCCCTTTGTCCTGTCTCAACATACATCTATAAAAAGTCCCACCCCAGCTTTCCTGTAGTCCTCTTCAGGTACTGGAAGATTACTGTATAAGGTCCCCCTGGAGCCTTCTTTTCTCCAGGTGAAGAGCTCAGCTCTCTCAGTCTGTCCCTGTTAGGGGAGGTGCTTCAGCTCTTTGATCACCTTTGCAGCCCCCCTCTGGATCCAACCCAACAGCTCCATGTCCTTCTTGTGTTGAGGCCCCCAGCACTGGGTGCAGTACTCTCCATGGAGTCCCACAAGAGCAGATTAGAGGGGCAGAATCATCTCCCTTGATCTGCTGGTCATGAAGCATATGGTTGGCCTTCTGGGCTGCAAGCGCAAATTATTGTCTCACATTGAGTGTTTCATCAACAAATACCTCCAAATCTTTCTCCTCAGGGCCACAAAAAATATGGAACACTTCATGAATTTTCATGTCACCCTTGCATAGGGACCATACTTATATTCTCTGTCTTGGTCCAATTTTAGCATATGTGTGGCCAAAGCAAGAACACCCACAGCAAGTTTGCAAATGACATCAAGCTGAGTGGTGCAGTTTACATAATATGAAGAAGGGATGGCATGAGAAAAGACCTGAACAGGCTCAAGAAGTGGATCCATGTGAACTTAAGGAGGCTGAGCAAGGCCAAGTACACGTGGGTCAGGGCAATTCCAACATCAGTATAGACAGGAGGATGAATGAACTGAGAGCAGGCCTGAGAAAAATAGCTCAGGGGTTTTGTTTTATGAAAACTCGCATATGAACTGGCAGTGTGTGCTTGCAGCCCAGAAAGTAAAAAATATCCTGTGCTGCATTTAGAACTGTAGCCAGTGGGTCAAAGGAGTGAAAACCCACATGGAGTACTATGTTCATCCCCGGGGTCCCCAGCATAGAAAGGACAAGGATCTGTCAGAGTGGGTCCAGAGGAGGATTAGAAGGCTTGAGCATTTCTCCTACTACAAAAGGCTGAGAGTTAGGTCTGCTTGGCCTGGAGAAAAGAAGGTTCCTGGGAGACCTTATTTCAGCCTTTCACCACTCTTTCAATACTGCAAGAATGTTTGGAAGTAAGATAGATACCTTTTACAAGAGCATGCAGTGAAAGGGCAAGGGTTGATGTTTATAAACTAATGAGAGTAGACTTAGACCAGATGTTAGGGAGAAATCTTTCATGAGAGTGGTAAGGCACTGGAATAGGTTGTCTAGAGAAGCTGTGGATATCCCATCCCTGGAGATGTTTAAGACCAGTCTGGAAGGGACTTGGGCAACATGAGGTGTCTCTGATCACAGCGTGCAGATTGGAACTAGACAGTCATTAAGATCCCTTCCAACCTGGACCATTCTTTGATTCTATATAATAGTGCTCAAGGCTTTATGAAACAACATTGATCATACTATTGTTTTAATGTAATGAAGCAAACATTATGTTGTGGGTTCTTAAGCCTTTTTAAACTTTTAGACAGTACCTCTGACATTTGTAGTCCATCTGCTTGGACACTACCGCATTCTAAGCTCTATGGCTTCTTTTATCAGATCTGTGTTGTGCCATATTCGCTACTATTAAGAAAGAAAATTGTCGGGTAAGGAAACAAAAAGTATTGTGTTCATTAAAAAAATAGTTTAAGGTGATAGAAGAATATTGATAGGCTAACAAATTTGTTTAGGTTTCCCAAATCCAAAATTGTTGCCATTTCTCAAAAGATGGAGCTGTTGAAACAATTTTTGCAATAAGCTGTGTAGTGAAACTAACCTTTGCAGCCTGCAAGCCAATAGAACATATGGCCTATTGAATTTAGTGCGAGTCTTGCAGCTGAAAAGCCTACACAGAGCTCTGAAAATTTACCACTACATGCCTGACTTCTATTAATAAAAGAAAAGGTGAGAATTAAAGTTAATTCTCTAGCATGCATGCCTGTAAGAATCCTTCAGTAATGCACAGTTTGCAAGTTAAGGACTTTTAAGTCCAAAGTCTGCAAGCCAGCAAACAAAACAATTGCTTACAAACCTGACATCAGAAATCTGCACAGTAGCAAAAAACACCTGCTTTATGTGCTGTTTACTCTTCTTTCTGGAGGCATAAAGACACTCCCACACTGAGGAACCATAAACCAAAAGTAAAATAAAATTGTTGCAGTTTAAGGAAGTATGTGAAAATTCCAAGTACCCACATACTGCCCCAGAAAAGATTCATTTGGCAATGGGGAAGACTATAGAGGAAAATAATAGCTCAAAGTCATTGCTGCAAAAAATCCATTGTTCAAGATGATAAAATGTAAATTCTGCAGTGGGTAATTTAGCGGGCAGATCTTTTGTAGGTCATCTACAAAAACTGTAAGGACTGTGGCCTTTCACTCAGGTTGTGAAGGGTTCAGAAAGTGTGTTTCTGTAAACCAAGCCCATTCTCTCTAACCTTTCTCTGTAGAAAAGACGCCCTACATTTAACTCTACTGATTTCAAATGTTTTACCAGAGATATCACAGCTGTCAGGTAGTGTGTTAATAAAGAAGGATTTTAAATACTCATGTCTTGGGTTATGTAGGGCATGGGCGCCCTACTCATTTTATCAGAGTCACATGGAGCTATCCATGGCATTAATAATAATTTCTCCATTTCAATACTCCATTTTATTTTCTTTTTAACTTTGCTTGTAGAAGGCCCTTTCAGGCCTCAGTTGAAAATAAAATGCAAATAAAATAAATGGTCTAATGAAATTTATGAATTAAATCTTCAGAAGTCAGCATATTTAAACTGGTGAAAAAGTTGTGTCAGTAAGCACATTTAAGGATAAGCAGAAGACAATTCAATTATTAGCCAAGGCAAGCACTTTGGTTTTCTGTATTTCACATAAGTTTTCATTTATTTTACTTTTAAAATTACAAAATGCTTAGGTTTACTCATCTATCTGCAGGTGACATGGTGTGCAGAGACAGTGAGAAGAATGAGTGTGTTCTAAAGTCTGTGGGAGACTAGCAGTCAAAGTTACTCTTTATATCAGTATTACTGTGAATCATGGATATATTTCTTCATGTTGAGATAATATAAGCCTAACAAGAGGAAGAAAACAGTATGTTCACTGAGCTCTGAATGTATTTTTCCTCAATTCACACACCCCAAAAGGCTTTCTTGCTATTTTGCAAGAAACTTTTTTCCCATCATTATTATTATTATTATTATTTTTAAATTCAGTTTTTAAAAGCTTGGTCTCTTTTGTTTGCCTGCTACTCAGTCACTTGGAATTTAAGTTTCAGATAATGAATTTTCTCTCAAAGTATCAGATCTTTCATTTCTTCACCATCATAACCTCTCCAAAAAGAATTATTAAACGTAAAGGATACTCTTTCCCCCAAAGCAAAAGTCATCAAGCATTTTTGAACAATGGATATTGGAAATTAATTCCCATTCCTTTGAGTGCTATAAGAGGGATTTCTGTTGTGGCTACTTTAATTTTTACTTTTACTGCTTGACTATCAAAACTTCAGAATTCACATAAACATGTACTGTTTCTCCTCCATGAAATTTTTCCAGTTATGTAAAAACTGAATCAATACATGTTTTCCAGAGTTCTTCCTAAACCTAATTGGAAAAGGTAATAAATCACCCACTGATTTATTTTTACTTTAGAAAATCAAAATTTGCAAGATCTTTAGAGCAGGAAGCAAAACTTTGCATTTTTAACACCTTCTTTATTAGAGTCTTTGGGTATTACAGCAGGATAAATACAAAGAGATAATGCAAGATATGACAGCATTTTGCTTGAGGCAGCTACATATTAATGCTGCTGAAGAGGGATTTATGAGAAATGTGAAAGCATATATGTATCTTGTATTTTAAAATAAAGGTTTTACAGTGAATTTTCAAGTGCATATGTGTATCAATTTTGCAAAGAAGTTAATTGATCTGTTCCTTTTTTAGATCTCCTTCTTTCTCTTTCCTGTTGTCTGCTTGAAAAAGTTGAATCTCAAGTTTGTAAGCACAGAAGAAAAAATAAAATACTGCCTCTAGAGCTCTCATCAAAGGCTTGCTTTCAACAAATATTCTAATGAGAGGTAAGCGAACAATGAATTAAAACATGATAACAAATATGTGATGAACTAAGGACAGGATAAATCAATAATTGCACTCAAGCTCTGTAGAAATTATTCCATCCTAGATTCTAGCAGGAGACAATTTGCTGCAGTATTTTGTGAACAGAGCTATCCTGCGGGATCAGGCTGCAAAGGACATTTCAGTGGGAGGAAGAGAGCAGTAGGAAGAGCAGTATGATTCATGTTCAGCATCTCAAGTGGAGGATAGAGCACAAGGTTTGAATAATGAAACAAAGACGAGATATTCAGCATGCCAGGAAGGTTTCTGTTAGAGAGCTGTTAGAATTATTTAAAAAGGTTAGTCTATGAATAAACATGCTTCATCAAGGTCTCTTACACATGCAAAGGGAGATGCTAATGAATAATAAAAGAGTAATGGGGACTGGCGAAGAAATTAATGTTAATCTTATCCAAAGCAGATACAAATTAATATTGGAGAAACATTTTTGTAATCACTTCTCAAGGCAAAAATTCAATTAATGTGACTGAATCAATATTTCAAATCTCAGTCCCATGAAAGTATACTTGTCTCTCTTCATATCAGCATGCTCTCCTGTGTGATCAGCCTGTGTTATTCAAGTCAGTGCTCAGGGAGACTTCTTAATGGTCTGTTTTTGAGAAATTTGGTCCAGTTCTATAAACTAGAGTGCTGTGTTTCAAGCTTGCCTCAGGGTATGTTTCTGTTAGGAAAGCTCAGTTTACATAGGGTAATTACTATATAGAAAATAGATATTTGAGCCAAGCATAGCTTTGCCTTGAGCTTCGGGGCTTTTACGTATATATTTTTTTCTCTCAAAGATTAGCTAGTATCCTCTGTTTGGACAGGATGAGATATCAGTATATGTGACATTACACTTCTGAATATATAGTGAAAATGTTTATTTTTATAACAGTGAAATACACCCAGGAAAAAAATTAGGAAAACAAAATATAGAATAAAACAAAACTCTTCACCAAAAATAAATGTTGACACTTCAGAAGAAACAGCTGTTCTTGCCCCAGCTAATTTCAGAATAGGCTACTATACAGATAATTGAGAGACAACCTCCCTCCCTACATATATCTGACTTTGAAGAGCAAAAATGTCTATGCTAAGATCACAGGAATTATGACCTTACTGGTACACTTCATAAAAGAATACAGAGTATCACAAAATGGTTCCTGCTTTCCATTATTTTGTCTTTTCTCTCCTCATTGGTATAGATGAGTTTTTTCAAACAGCAAGTGATCTTTCTTGTATACTATACAATATAAATGACTGTCATATTTTGTTTAAGGTGTCAGAGAACTGGGAAAAGTTTATGAAACTAAATGGACTCCTCAAATAATAGTTTTGCAGCTCTGGTAGATTGTGTTGTTTATGTTGAGATGCCTTGACAGTTCTATACAAGCAGAGGTTCTAAAGCCACCATCCCATGATAAATTGGAACATCCTGAAGTATGGTGCAGTTGAAAATAGCCTCGTATGCTCTTGTTTTCAAAACCACATAGTGACCCATTCCAAATCACCCTATTAAAACTACTTCATGGACATTCTCACACTGCACTTTTAACAGCTAGGTTATCATTCCCATAATGAAAGAAACATGAAATGGTTTCCAATGCTGAATGAGTTCCCTAGAGACTCTGGGATTTGTCTCATTATTTAAAGCTTTTCCATCACCATTGTAATGCCTCTTCTCATCTTTGCTTCTCATCTGAGTGGAGAAATTTCTGTCAACAGCTTTAGTCTGACTAAACTGGCATAACACCGAAGGGAGAATATGCAGTAGATAAGATTACATTTTTTTTTCCATTTATGTAGAAAATTATACACAGTGTCCCTGCTTTAAAAAGGATTACTATACGATGTGGACAGCATTCTGCTCTCTCATTAGAAGAGAGAGAATACAATTTTATTTCTCTAAATAAGTCTGGGTTAGGCAGGGAGATCAGTAATTTCAATGCTTCTGCATTCACAATGGAAAAGAAATCATCGTTTGTGTATTCTTATCAGAAGTCTTAGGTAACTTCAGCATTCAGTACTGATCAGAATAACTCCTGGCATTTTGTAACCAACCACATGCCTCAGTAATTTTATACGCAGGAAGGAACAGTAGAATAATGAAAGAAAATATTAGAATAGTTCTACTTAAAGTAAAACTTTTTAAAAAAGAGGGAGAGAAAGAAGGAGGAATGTGGGGACAAAGCTTCCCCAAATATGTCCCCACATTCCTCCCTCTCTTCCTCCTTTTCTGACATTTTCAACAGCTCACACTCCAGGTTTGATGAAGATTTTATCCCAATATACTCCAGATACCAGGGCCTGATTTTTGAATTTGCTCTTTGAGAACTGTTGCCAACTGTGGTTGTGCCGAAGAAGATACCTAGGCTCAGAAAAAAAACAAGCCACAACCAATGATCTAATTTCATGAACTGGTCAAACGGACAGCTGCCATATATGCCTCACTCTTTCTAGATTTCTGTACCTCTGCAAAACTAAATTAAGGTAAGTATGAAGTTGTGTTCCAGTGTCTATGGCAGGCCACAGCAATAGCATTGTGCATTTTCCCTGGACAGCAAGTTGCAATAGTTATGTTGGCAAACTCATTTTCTTCAGACCACAACAAATATAAGGCAAATACAAGAAACAGAATGGCCTGAGTTGAAAAGGACCTCAAAGATCATCTAGTTTCAACCCCCCTGCAATGGGCAGGGTCACCAGCTACTAGACCAGGCTGCCTAGAGCCACATCCAGCCTTACTTCTAGGCAGTCAGTCTTAACCAAGTTATTCTTGCTTGAATGCCCCCAGGGATGGGGCATCCACAACCTCTCTGAGCAACCTGTTCCAGTGTGTCACCAACCTCTGAGTGAAAAAATTCCTCCTAATATCTAACCATAATCTCCCCTGTCTCGCTTTTAAACCATTCCCCCTTGTTCTATCACTACCAACCAATGTTGAATCATATGTCCCAGAAAAGCTTTAGTTTTCTATCGAATCTAGCCCTTAATCCTCTGATTTATGGATGCTAGTTTAGAATCAGGATCTTTTTCTTTGCCCTCTGGTGAACCGAGTGGAATGGAGTGTGGTTCTTTCCTGTCCTCCATCACTGGGAACAGAACAGGGTAGTGATATTTTCTTGGCATCAAAGAACTTTGAAAGCAATGGTGTTATGTTTTGGATGACAGTTCCCACTTCAAGAGAACGTCACACTGTGTCATCAAATCAATAACAAAGGACCTGTACAGGTGAAAATAGATTGTGGAAAGGAAGGAAGAATATTATAATTCAAGTATTATTGTTATTATTTTTTTAATTTAAAACAGATTCAACCATTGGCCATTAAAAATTGCTGTTAAATTTAAAAACAGTTCAGACTCTAACACATCAGAATCCAATATAGACAAAATTTATTGTGGTATTAAGGTATGCTGCTCAGAATCACATTCTGAATTTTAATGTCTTATTTTTCTTCGTGGAGGATGCTACTACGTCTTTCAAACCACAGCACTATTCTTTAGCCACTGTTATAAATCACGCCATTGCATACCAAATTCCCATTTGGAGAGTAAGGACAGTTTGCCCTTAAGACATTTCCACAACAACTATTATCAAGTTACGGGAACCATGAGAAACAGCTCATTTGTCATAGAAACACAGCAATTAATTCCATCTTAAACAATGACAAAATCATTTGAAGATGTTTGAAATAGGATAATACAGAAATAGCTTATTTGAGGTATTATCCCATTTTAAAGGCCTCTCTGCTCCACCGTATAACCAGTTTGCTGTGGCAGTTTCACAGAAACAAAACTATTGGATCTCATTCAGTTGGTTTCGGCCTTAACTATAGTTAATCAGATTAAGCAATATGATGCCCTAGAGACAGGTTTTTTCCCACTACTGAAGTATCTGTGAGCTTAGAACCAATAAAAAGCAAACCAAAAAAAGGAAGAAAAAATACCAGTTACAGAAAATATTAGTACTTAAAATATGAGATGGGTTACACTGAGTTTATTTCTGTCATCAAGAAAGATAATTTAACTGTCTCACTTAGCTACATGAAACATTAAGAGATAGCTTTTTCATCTTGCAGAGGACAATGTAGTTCACTGAGAGTAAGCTGTTGGAAATTTATTTCACCTGTTTTTGAACCAAGGGTGCAGCATCTATTCATCATCAATGAACAGAAACTTTTTGCTCAGGTGATTCTGCAAAATTTGTGTGTCTAAACTAGAACTTAATTACATTTATAAGGTTACATTTCTCTTAATAACTATAGAGGGAATTGAGACAGCTAGCTCAATAGGCATTTTTGTAAGCATTTGATGCTAAACTAGAGACCACCAACCTGTGATAGGTTTTTCTGCAAACCATGAGTAATGTGTCTTCCTTAAACTCCTTAAATACTGTGATCACAAAATGAAAAAGCAGGACTCCTGAAGCAACTTCCTTTGATGAACTATTAATCTAACTTAAGCCTTTGTTAAGACTGATTTAACCTTTCACAGATTTGTGCTTAAAATGTTGATATTACAGCTCTATGCTTAAAATGTTGACATATTTTCATGCTGAATTAGTCATTCAGATTAACCTCTTTGTTTGCAAAGTTTACATAACCTTTGAGAAGAATGTCACAAAAAATAATGGTCAACATTTTTAATGTTATTTGTGAAAGTTACACTAAGATGGCAATTGAGATTTTTAAATGCAGCAAATTAGATGGCTAATTCCATTAGATTTTGTGGGAATTAGATATTAAGGGGCTGTGGAGATACCTAACTTGATATATTGTAATGATAAATGCATAATTGCAATCCCTGGAAGACAAGTAGGAGATGTATATCACAGACCAAAGGGTCTTCTTAGTCCACTAAATTGTCTCCTACTGTAGCAATTGCCATGGTAAGATTTTCAAACACATTCTCCCAGCTCCTATCAATTACAACTGAAGGGTTTTTTTAGCCAGAGAAGGTATCTTAATATTTGATAGCTCTTGATACTGTTTTCCTCCCAAATCATGGATTTATCCACTATCTTATTGAACTTCTGTATATGTTCCACATATGTCTGGAAAAATGGAATGCAATTACACAGCTTAATTAGTAGCAATATGAAATATCTCTTTCAGTCTAGCCTCCTGCACTAGTTTCATTTCAGATTCTTCAGATTTTTTGTTGGAAGGTACAATGAAAAATCTTTCCATGTTTATCTTCACATTGTGTGTGATTTTACAGATCTTTGTTGTATCCTCATTCAGTCATCTGTTTTCCAGGCTGAAGAATCCCATGTTTTGATCATCCTTGTTCCTTCTCTCCATGTTCTTGTTCAGTTTTGATCTTTTTAAGATGAGGGACTCAAACAGCACATAGTGTTCAATTTAAAAAACACTCAGCAGATTTATACTGTCACATTGCAAAGTTCTCTGTTTTATTCTGTATTTCTTTCCCAACAATTCCTTACATTTTTATTTGCTTTTTTAAACTGCTACTGAGCATTAAATAGATGTTATCATAAAACCATCTGTAATAACCCAATTTCCTGAGTTGTAGCAGCTATCTCAGTGCCCATCATTCTCCTTGTAAGGCTAGGATTGTTTTCTCCCATGTGGATCACTTTACATTTATCTACATAGAATTTATTAGATTAGATTACACTGATTAGAAATGTGAAGAGAATTAACAATGACAGATAAAAAAATGATGAAAATATTGCTTATCTAGATGACGGTGAGTTAGATGAATATTGAAAACTCCAAGAGCCTTATAAGAACTTAGAGATGACTTGTGGTTTATTTGAGAATCTTACTTTGCTTTAAAATAAATGTATGAAAGTATTTACTAGAATAGTTTGTAATTAGGAGAAATTATAAATGAAGACAGAAGATTACCCTGTTTATTACAGAGTCTACTGAGATGTGTCTTTACTGACATTTTTTGTGTGTAAAGCTCCTGTAATGTGTAGAGCATTAAGCTTCAAAAGATCTTGATTTCTTAAGTTAATCCTGCCTCTCTTAAAAACGATCAAAAGCAATTTTGATGAATTCACTTGGTGTGAAATGCACAAGCTGACATGCGTCAGGAAAGAACACCTGAGCCAAAAGCAAGTTCCAGATTCACTACCCCTTGGGCTACTGCAAACTGGACTTGGAATTAGAAGGCAATACAAATGGCTTACAATGAATCATTTTCACTGGCTTTGGGACAAACTGGGTGACCTAATTGACAGTTTATGTGTCTAATTTATGTCTTTATGAATCATCAGACAGGCTTATCCAAGACAGCAGATTCTTCTGACTTTTCTGAGACAGTTACATTTATTAAGATTCCATGCAAACTCTGGCAGCATACCTGTCATTGCAGCAGATGAAACAAAATATGTATTTTGGACTTAGAAGAAATGAAGTTTATCTTACAATACAGCTACAAATTAAATTTATACAATGTAGCCTGTATAAAGAATCTCAAAGCACTTTACATTAAAAATATCTCAAACAAAAATTTAGAACTGTACTGAACTTGAAATTGAGAAGTGAGTATTAAAATTAAATTGAAAAGTTCTTTTTTCCCTCAAAGAACTTTGCTGAGTTGACAGTTCTGATGTGTGAAGGAAGTGAATTCCATAGACAAGTAGTTTAAAAAGCAAAAGACAAAACCAGAATTGAAAGGCTATAGGGTAAACTAAGGGTCAGCTGGAAACCTCTGAGCAGAAAACTTCAGTCAGTACAAAGCAGAAAATATTGATATAATAGAAAATGGATGAAAAAAGGCTGTGAATTGCTTTTAAAAAGTAATAGGGCAGTTTGATGAAGTGGAGAAGACAAAAAGCAGATTAGAAGGGATCAAAGAAAAAGTCATCCAGAAAGAACTCAACAGTAGACATCAACAACTCACTTCAGGAATTTTTAGATTGAATGGAATATGTTTGGGTTTTTTGTTTGTTTTGTCTTCAGGATACGAAAGCAGAGAGTAGAGGAGATTATTTATTGCTTCTTAAAACTGCCTCCCACCTGGAACCACAGACATCTATTTCCTAGTTAGAGAGGTGATATCACAGTATAAACATTACCTAAGAAGAAAATAGACTAAAAGGGAAAGAAAAAAAAAAAAAAAGAAGAGGCAGGTAGATGAGATGAATGCTGAAAAAGCAGAAATGTCTGACGCATTAGGGGAAGTTATCACCTGGTAAAAGAATTTGGCTTCTACAGCTATAATTCTCTTACAATTACTAGAGTATTCCTCTTCAGCAGTTGATACCAGCAAGGTGCTGTCTACAACTACCCGAAGGGAGATTGTAGTGTGATGGGAGTCGGCTTCTTTTGCCAGGTAGCAGTGATAGGAAGAGAGGTTGTTATTGACTCCAGTTGTGTCAGGGGAGGTTTGGCTTGGATATTAGGAAAATTTTCTTTGTGGAAAGAGTTGAGAGCCGTTGGATCAGGCTACCCAGGGATGTGGTGGAGTCATCATGCCTGAAGGTATTCAAGAAAAGGGTAGATATTGTGCTGACATGGTCTAGAGTGGTCACAGGCATGGGTTGTTGGTGGGACTGGATGATTGTATTGGTCTTTCCAAAGTTAATGATTCTAAGGTAGCAGCATGTATCCAAACTAAGCTATTTTGAATGATGTAGATCACTGCAATGGTCTATTAAGAAAGCAATGCAGAAAAGGGTGCATATACTTTGTTTGGTTTGTATTTTCTCCTCCTGTTTAAACCTTGTGAGCAAACTATGTGATAGTGAAAAACTTGTATTATTTTTCACAACTTAGCTTGAGAAAGGCAGTTTATTTTTAAGGCAAGAATTGACTTTGTGTCAGCAGACATCTAGATTTATGTTCTGAATCTGACTTCTTCAAGATGTGGATTTCTACCATACTCTGTATGTGCAGTTTGCTATAGACCTGAAAGAAATTTGTCAGTACTCTTCTGAATACAGTAAGAGCAATGATCTGAGCAATCCCACTGATGAATGCTGTTTGAAGTTAAGGAAATCAGGCAGATAAAGAGATAGGCAATTTTATAAACAAAAGTTTCAAACGTTGTGAATGTATCTTTAAAATCATCTAGCCTGACAAGCTGCTGATGGTTTGCATCAGTGAAAATGTGTCTGTTATGTAATTGTTTAAATATGGACTTAGTTAATGAGTTTTGTTGTTTTACACATTACAGGTACACAGTATAATTAATCAGCTGAACACTCAGAAAAGATTTATACATGAATAAATAGTTTTCTAAGATGTGATTCTGTGAATCCATCTGGAAGGCAATATATGGCACACATAATGCACGGAATAGGTAGGAGGTGTTCTCTGCAGCCCACGTCTGCAAACTGTAGTGTACTGAGAATCTTAATTATCAGTCTGCTTCTCTATACTTTCATGAAAGAATTGTGAAGGCAGTACTTCACAGGCAGGTGATTATCGTTTTATTATTATTATTATTTGTTTATTTTTGTATGTTGATTATTTTTGTATGGTCCTATCTTTAACTTCCTTGATTTTTTTTACATTTACGCCTCTGAAAATGACACTTCACCTTTCTTTTTCTTTCATAACCTTCCTCTGTAGCAAAGGTGAAAAGTAGCATTTTGTCAGGTAAGTGTAAAATAAATACTAATCCAATAACAAGAGAGAATTTGAGTCTTTCACTATTCAAATTCTGATATTCCTCCAAAGTTAAATCTCAATACCCAGATTGTGAGACATAAAACTAGGTGCTTGCCTCATTTCTAGATATTCATGGTGAAAAAACAGTTGAAAGTTGTGTGTAAATTTTAGGGAAACAACACATGCATTAAAACAAACAAACAAAAGCTAGAAAGCTCCGTGGATATCTGAGTTGCCTTTGGAAGTGGAAACAAACCATCTCTATCAGCCCACTGCTTTGTTCACACTGTGCTGTGTGTTCACCCTTATTCCTGTGCTTGGGTAACTTGCACAGCTGCAAGAGCAAATCATGCAAAAAATTTGATCTGTTCAACTAAGATCCTTTTTTTTTGTTGTTGTTTTGTTTTGTTCTGAAGAGAGTGGACTTATCTGCTTCACATACTGGGAACATCGCTTCTATCATGCTATACCTTAAAATGTGTCCAGACATTTTCTGGAAGGCCGTTAGCTGGCATATGCCAAAACCTCACCAGGCAGTTGGATTGCAGTTACACAGTATGGGATACTGTACCCCATGTTCAGCCTTGAACTTAAGAACTGCCTGAGCTGTACCTATTGTAATGGGCACAATAACTGTGTACACATGTCTAGAGGGCACAGAAGTAGTTTTAATGCTCCCCCTGACTTAGTCACTTATGTGCCATCTGTATACCGCTGTACATGCCCACGGGACTTTTAAATAATCAACCTGAACATTTCCACCTTAAGATAAACGCTATCTAGAGAACTCGATATTGCCACAGTGTAGTCTGGCTCTCCATATTCTTTAAAAAATAATAGGTAATTTTTAAGGATTTGAGATGAAAGTCGGAGATTAGTTGGATCGTGCCTAAGGCCAAGTATAGCATAATAATTCCTTAAAATATGAGAACTATAGTCAACTGTAAAAATGCAAGGAAGAACAATATGTTCATGTACAACCACTACATATTTCAGAAGAACAAATTAAATAGTCTGTGCTATCACATAGCTGTGAAATGGTAGTTGAGCAGTAGGAATTAACCAGTGTTTGAAAATTTAAGTAAGATACAAAGTACTTGAGCCCTGCAGAATTAGGAGATATTGATGGATTATTCTTCCAACAGTACACATTCTGAGTACTTACGAGTGTTTTAAGTTCCATTTATACCATCGCTTTATCTGTAGAAATCTTTTTATTGTAGTTTTCTGGAAAATGTTTACCTTCCATGCATTCTTTAAGTGGAGGATTACTCCACAGGATCCTGCAGTGTTCTTCAGGAAAAAAGAAAAAAAAGAAAAAAAATTTAAAATAACTAAATAGATTTTCTCAATCTATCAGCTTGGATATACTGAGCTTATCTAAGATGGCAAAAAGGTACAGATCAGAGAATCTAAAATTACTTTGAGGCCACAGTTAGTGACACCTACTTAATGAAAACAATTGGAACTTGTCTGTGCAATATATGCAATATGTTATCAGGCTTTGAAATCATATAATCATAGAAGGGCTTGGGTTGGAAGGGACTCCAACAATCAAATTCCAAACCCCTGTGATAAGCAGGGCCACCAACCTCCAGATTTGGCACTAGATCAGCCCCATCCAACCTGGTCTTGAACACTCCCTGGGATAAAGCATCCACAACTTCTCCAGGCGGACTGTTCCAGCACCTCACCTCTGTGAAGAACTTCCTACTGATATCCAACCTAAACCTTCCATCCTCGACCTTAAAACCATTCCCCCTTGTCCTATCCCTGTGTACCCTTGTAAAAAGTTGTTTTGTTTCCTTTTTATAGTCCCATTTTTAATACTGGAATGCTGCAATGAGTTCTCCTTGTAGCCTTCTCTTCTCTACGCTGAATAAGCCCAGCACACTCAGCCTGTCTTCATAGGGGAGGAGCTCCAGCATGAATGCCATGAAACAAAAGCTATTCTTCAGCTAAAGAAGGAAAAATAAGTGTTTTGTATTAAGTAAAAGAATACAAGCTAGCTTTCATTGAAATCTTACCTTGTCTGGTATGTAAAGCAGTGTACGGTACTGATAAACATCACAACCTATTTCAGCATACTCTGAAACTGACAATCATAGGGTCAATATGAAGGAAAGGAATGCTGGAAAGATAAAAATTTTCTGCTGAGGTGGGTAATTGAGTGGATGCTGGGACAAGAGAAAACAGTTTTGATCTCTGTAAATAAGAAAAGTAACATTAAGTCCTATGATTTATTCCCATAAAAGGGTCAGCCCACTTAACATTGTGTTTGTTAAATCTTGAGGACTGACAGCAGCTCAGGACTTAGTGCAGATTTTATCTGGCATGACACAGATGCATTTTGACTCTATCATCTCCTTTGCCTCAAAATGCAGATAGCAGTACAAGTGAGGCACTCCACTCCATCTCTCCACTAGAGATTACCACCAGTCATCTTGTGCTCAAGCAGGGTATGTCTGAGTTAATTCCTGACAATGACAGCAAAATCATATAAAGGGGTTGTGTATTTTTTTGGGAAGATCATAAAAGATGATTATAAGAAGAGATTAAACCTCCTCAAGAGGAGGTTAGTATGCCTTAATTTATTGAAGCAATGTTTTTTTTTTTCCTATAAAAAAATGCTACACAAACTTCTTGATGAATCATCATTCTGAAACAACACAGCAGAGCTGACTATTCAGTGGATAAAGAATTGTTTGAGTGGTTACTGCCAGAGGTTTGTGGTCAACTGTTTTATGTCCAGTGATGAGTGGTGTCCCCTGAAAGTCCATCTTGTGGTCAGTGCTCTTCAGTGTCTTTAACAACGACTTAGACAGTAGGATCAAGTGTACCCTCTGCAATTTTCTGATGATGTTAAACTGAATAGTGCAGCTGATACTATAGAAGTAAAGGCTGACAACCAAAGGGACCTCGACAAATTTAAAAAGTGGGCCCAAGTGAACATAATGAAGTTTAACAAAGGCAAGTACAAGGTGTCGCACTTCAGTTGGGCCTATCCAAGATATATATACAGACTGGGAAAAGAACTCATTGAGAGCAGTCCTGCGGAAAACAACTTGGCTGTTTCATTGCATAAAATGCTTGACATGAGCCAAAACTGTGTGCATGAAGCCCAGAAAGTCAACTGTATCTTGCATCAAGAGGGGTAGCCAGCAGAGCAAGGGAGGTGATTGTCCCCTTCTACCCCCTCTTGTAATGTTCTACCTGCATGCAGTAATGTTTCCAGGCCTGGGGCCCCTAGAACAGGAAGGATGTGGAGCTATTGGAGTGGGTCCAGAGCAGGACATGAAGTGAGTGCCTCACTATGGAAAAAGACTGAGAAAGCTGAGTTTGTTCAGACTAGAGAAGGAAAGGCTCTGGGGAGATCTTCCTGTAGCCTTTCAGTATTTAAAGGAAGATTATAATTAGGAGGGAGACCAACTTTTTGAGTAGCTAGATAGTGATAAGAGAAGGAGGAATGGTTTTAAAATAAAAGAGATGAGATTTCTATCTGATACTAGGAGGAAATTTTTTCCTCTGAGGGTGGCGAGGCACTGAAACTTTTTCCCCAGAGAAGCTATGGATGCTCCATACCTGGAGTTTTTCAAGGCCACGTTGGAAGGAGTCCTGGAAAACATGATATAGTGGTTGGCAACACTGCCTGTGGCAGGGGGATTGTAACTAAATGGTCTTTATGGTCTCTTCCAACCTGAATCACTCTATGATTCTATTATTATATGACTCTACGATTCTATGATTCTATGATTCTATCAACAACCCTGGAAATATGTTGCACTGTAAGTGGCCCGTCTCCAGAGTGAAGGATGCATGAGTGATGAACTGAATGTCTCAGGCAGTGAGTAATGAAAGCTACTGTGAGAGTATGACAAATATGCAACTGGGGAAAATGATGTATGCTTGAAAGAATGTTTATCAGTTTCTCAGTATAAAAAACCCCTCTCATTCCTCTATATGTAAGAGGAGTGCTTATGTTGGGCTGCCTTCTCTCTTTTTGTATTATAGGTGCAAAATAATTAGCAAAGCCAGAACACATGATAGAAGTGAAGATCTCCTCACCCTTCCAGGGGTTTTTGTATGTTGCTCTGAATGTAATGCCTCCTATTTATTTCCATGAAAATTGCAGTAGATAAAGAGAGCACAATATAACTATTTGATAGAAAAAATTCTCAGCTACAAAAAAACTGTTTTTCAACATAGACATTATCATTTGCTATGAATTTTCACCAGTGATGGACAAGAGCCTGCATCCCAGGATCATAAATATCTGACCCATCAGAGGTGATCCACTGTAGCTGTGACCAAAGCTGAAACACACTACCTACTGCATCACTGCAGTACACATCCACTGATTGGTCTCCTTAAAATTCAGGAAGTGTTGATGAATGTCAGTGAGTGAAAATTTTCCTGCACAGAGGAATTTAATTACATACCTTTGTTTCATACAGCTGAAAAGCCAAAGGTTCAGATGAACTAAGCTTGATAAAAAAGAACAAGAAAAGCTTCTACAAGTACCTCAACCAGAAAGGGGAAGTTCTGGAAGATATATCCCTACTAGTGATTGGCACAGGCAAGCTGGCAACAACAGACAGCAAGAAGGCTGAGGTGCTCAACAGGTTTTGCCTTGATCTTCTCTGATAATTGTTAGACACAGCCCTCAAATGACTGTTTTGGAAGGAGAGGAGTAGAGATGCACTGTACCTTCTTTAAGCATAGATCAGGTTTATGACCATCTGAGGAACCTGTGCTTCCACAAGTGTCTTCATGAGATGCATCCCAGAGTCCTGATGTAATGGCTGATGTAGTCACTAAGCCACTCCTGATGTTTGAAAATCCATGGGAGTTAAGTGAAGTACCTGGTGTCTGGAAAAAAGGCAATGACACATTCATTTTTAAGATTGCTGGAAAGGATGACCCCTACCGACTCCTACTGACCTGTCAGTCTCATCTCTGTGCTCAGATCCACCTGAAAGCTATGCTAAGGCACATGGAAGACAGGGAGGTGATTGATAAGGGAGAATCAGCACAGCTTTACCAAGGCCAAATCCTGCTTGACCAATCTAATGGCCCTTTATGATGGTGTCACTGTATCAGTGGACAAAGGAAGAGCCACTGATTTAATCTATCTGGAATTCAGTAAGGCAATTGACGTTCTTCTCTCCCAATTGTAAAGATCTGGATTTAATGGATGAACTGTTTGACAGATGGAGAACTAGCTGCAGAATCAAATTCACAGAGTTAGGAACTACAGAGCTGAGAATGATACTCTGTTATTTTCTTCAATTGCATCTACAGTGGGTTTGAGTGTAACCTCAGCAAGCTTACAGATGACATCATTCTGTGGGGTGCAGTCAACACATCAGAGGGATGGATGCCATCCAGAGGGACCTAAATAGGCTGGATCAGTGGGCCGAGGTGAACCTCCTGAGGTTCATTAAATTCAAGTGCAAGGTCTTGCACCTGGATGATGGCAACTCCCACTACCAATACAAGCTGAGGGATGAAAGGATTGAGTGCACACTTCCATATCATGTCATTTTGTATGACTTCCCCTCTGCTGTTATCTGTCGCATGGCAAGAAAATGTAATGGAATATTGGTGCGAAGGTTCAACCTCCGTTTCCATATCACCTCTGATGTTGTGAGCCAACATAATAAGATAGGAGGCATTTTATTCAGAGCAGCCTTTTTACAGAGCTTCTGTTCAGAAAGGTCTGCATCAAAACAAATGCTCTGGTGAGGGGAATCCTGAAGTTTTGATGACAACATGAAAAGGCTTGAGCAGTGAGAGCAGTCTGCTGAAAGCATTAATTCATTCAAAGATGAGTTTAATTAATCATGTTAATAAGAATGAGAGAAAACTGTGAAGAACTGGTGAACTTAGGACAGTAGGAAACAGATCAAATGTCGAATAGGACATGAAGGTGTGGTATAACACCTGCAGGTGGAGGAATTGAGCAACTTGGGTCTGTCATGAAGAGACTAGTTATGGATGAAAGAGACATGGATGTACTGGTAGACATCAACTATGTCTTGTGTCTCAACACAATATAAGACACTAAGTATGTCTATGAAGATTAAATTCCAAGCAAACAAACAAAAAAATACAAAAAACAAACAAACAAATAAAAAACTATGAATAGCCGATATACCCAAAGAAACAATTCTTCTCTTAGTGAAGATTGAAATATATTGTTATTGAAACAAATTTACCCAAATTCAAAAGGAAACTGAAGAATTGCTTCAGAGAGTGTTGCGCTTGTTTTTACTATAAAGACAAACATCAACAGTTGAACCTGTGAGAACACTGTAAGGAAATATATCCTATATTTAGTCCTGAAATGCATCTATGAACACCCTGGAGAACAGGAATTAGTTTAAGACTAACCCTCTGGCTAAGCCATTGTAACAATGTTTTTGAATATTGTTCAGTCTCTTCACATCAGAATAACTCTATGAAAATGTACCTGTACAATTACATTTTACACAAATTATTCCCATGACTTTTCCCTCCCCTCTGTTCTCTTGGATTCAGAGTGGAAGAAAAGAACTATAGCAAAATAGGATCAGAACCTGAAGCCATCCACCCACTTGCATCTTTTGCAACTTTTCTGACTTTTTCTATTTAATCTGTCAGTGTTCATCTAGTTTCAAAGTATGGATCATTCTTGTTTATTTTACTTTTTTATATTTTTGAGAAGAGAGCAGGACATAGTCTTTTTTTTTTTTTCCCTCTGAATTTTTCACTTTGCTGAGAAGTTCTCTGATAGTTCTACTCTTTTCTTCTTAAAATACTTGTTAATTTTATTGATTTCCCTTTCCTTATATTTTACAAATAGTCTAATAACAAGACTGTTGTCCCATTTAAGCTGAATCATCCTATGGAAATTGCTTAGGAAACAAATGAATGGACTCCACAAAGTATTTCTAGATCCATTGTGTGTGAACATTATATTCTGTTAGATCTGAATCTGTGTTCAGCAGTACTACATTTTTTTCTAAGAAATTTTCCACCCAACTTTTGGTTTGCTCAGTCACTATGTGTTCTGGTCACTGAAAAGAGACTGCATATTTCTATATGGAGAGCAAGTCAAATTGTTCTTTTTTTGTCGACATGCATTCATGCTTTTCAAATAGCTAACCAGAAGTTGTGTAGACTCGATAGTCCGGAACTGAGCCTTAGTTAATGTTTTATAACTAGACTTATTACCAGGAAACTTTGTTTCATCTGGAACTTCAGTGTCCCTGGTTGGTTTAGAGTTAGGCAATGTTTGTTTGTATCTGACCATAAAAGATTGCATACAGACAATTTCTGCTGGAACTGCAAGCTACAAGATTGCTGTATGACCCCCAAGAAACCTGCTGTCCTTAGTTTATACAGCCTACTCTAACACATTTAAGGATTTTTACAGCTTCAAAGGGTGAGGAGGGATTGAGTCATGATAGAAGAAAATACTTTCGTATATATAAACATATATATTTGGATTATTTTTTTAGAGACTTACTCTTCCAAATCTCTTTTTAAATATTGATGCAAATGTCTGGGCTTATATTTTGAAGAGAAAAGAAGCTTAGATTTAAAAGCGTATCATCTTGCATTTAGACTAGGTAAGAATATTGGTAATTATTTTTATGCATATTCTACCTAAATATGTATGTACCACTTTAAATTCAAATAGCACTTCACAGAGATTTAAAAACTCAAACCTTTTCACCCCAGAGCTTGTATCAAACAATATATGAAGAGCAGAGAGGAAAGTATCTGTGATGCAAGGTGAGGTAAGTTCTACGACAAAGATAATATGAGTCTCATTGTATTATAAATGGAACATAGCAACCTGATGGTTTAATTTAAGAACATGTAGGGCATGAGGGAGAAAAGCAGATAATGATGGAAAGCTTAAGAGGAGGGATTTGGAAGAAAAAAGGAGAGCATGCAATATTCTGCAAAAAATATCTTGTAGTGAGGCAAGTCCTTTGAAGTTGCTCTAGTTATTAAACTGGAGCTAAGCTTGGCCTACAAGGCCTAAAATATCGTTCTGACACAAAGCCATGGCCCAAGGCAAGGTTCTCTGCATAAGTACATACAGCTAGCAGGAAACTCTGGGATGCATTGGATATACCCATATTGTCTTCTAAGAGCCTGAAAGTGGAGGTTAAGTCACGGCCAGAAGGTGCAGAAGAGTGACTGCTCAAGCATTCCAGTGAGTTTATAGAGAAACAGAAAGATGCACAAAGGGACAGGTAACAATGGGAGGAGGTGGGGAGCAGCACTGTGCTAATTGCTATTCTTGTGCTTACTCAGAAAGAATCCTGTAGGCATGTTTAATGAGAATGATGGTTCCCTGGCTGAAAAGCAGGGATTGTTTTTCAGCGTCAGACATAGCGCAGTGATGGCTGTTCTTTTTAAATACCTAAACAGTCCTACTCAGCATCACTGTGGTGATGCGAGTCCTGTGCCTTGTCTAAATTCCAGTTTTCTTTTGAATTGTGAAAGTTCTTTCTGATGATATCAAGTTTTTCTTTATGCCACTAACTTGTAAAAGGACAGAGTAATCTTCTTTGTCGTTTGTAATCTTTCTCTTGCTCAAACTGACACTAAACTACACAAAACCCTATAACACTGTTAACAAAACTACCTTTTTTAAGAAACATTTTATTTCCCATTTAAGAAACATTTTATTTATTTTAGTTTAGGAGAGACAAAGGTAGATACAGATTATGCTGTTAGTTATTTCAGAGAAAAGTTTTCTCTGAGAAAAGACTTTTTTTATATTAGCAATAGAATACACTAATATCTAATTCAGTTTCTTTGAAGTGTGCAGTCAGTATCATAACTCTAATGAAATATTTTCTTTAATATTCCATTGCTCTGTATTTATTATCCTGATGTAATATAACATGGTATTTATTGAGCTGTGTTTTGTTCTGAAATACGGCAAGAACTGCTTCACAATTCAGTTCTGTGAATGTGATTTCTTAAAAATGGTAGATATGTTTGTCAAATGTTTATGGCTCAAGCTCTGTTTATTTCTAACAGGCATATAAGGGTATTTGGAGACAGTGCACATGCATGCACATACACACAAATACAGAAAATGCTTCAAATATGCATTTCTCTCTCTCTGCTTGTGTTCTTCTCTAGCCTAAGGGCACTTGGAAGGATATCACTAGGGCTTAAAAAAAAATAAAAAAAATTGTTCAACTCAGCTGAAAGTACTTGAATTCCTGCTCAGCTGAAGTTCAGCTCAATTTCATGAACTATTAGTCATGCATGAAACAGATCCACATAAGTATTTAGGCTCCTAAAACTGGTGAAATGCCTAATTCCCCTTGATTCAAGTAAAAGCTGGGTCCCTAAAGGACAACTTAGAAAAAAAATAGCATCCATGTTCAGGAAATATCTATCAAAACTATACAGGTTCCTGTAACAATACAGTCGCAAAACAGTGATTCTCTTGCAATTTCTAAACAGTAGGCTTTTAGTAAGCAGACAGCCTGACCATCTAGGTCCCTTTGTAAGTCTTTGTAAGTGAACTGGGTCACTGAGCAAAGAAGACCGAGAGGGGACCTGATCCAGGTTTATAAATATCTGAGATGTGGGGGATAAAGTGGCGAGGCCAGACTCTATTCAGAAGTGTGTAGAGACAGAACGAGGGGAAATGGCCAGAAACTGCAGCACAGGAGGTTCTGCACAAATGTGTGCAAGAACTTCTTTATGGTGAGGATGACATAGCACTGGCACAGGCTGCCCAGGGGGGTTGTGGAATCTCCTTCTCTGGAGATATTCAAGACCCACGTGGATGCCGATGTGTGCAACCTGGTGTAGGGAGCTGCTTTGGCAGGGGGGTTGGACTCGATGATCTCTAGAGGTCCCTTCCAACCCCTATGATTCTATGATTCTTAAGGCTCCATGTTGCAAAACCTGAGTTCTTCCAATGATTGTTGACCTGAGATTCCTTGTGTCTTAGCAGCCAACATACTGAATGCTGGCATACCAGCAGAGCATGTCAAAAAACAAGGAAACGGTACACCCTGTCTGGCCTTAAAAGCTCTTTCAAAATGGTATGTCAGTGAAGGTTTAAAAACTGCATTCTTAGATGCTGACATCACAGTTTTCACTTACAATTGTGGAAACAATGTCCTATGTAGTGTCATAATAGTAAGAGCATTCAAGGAAAAATAGGAAGTCCTAAAAGTTAGCCTAAGCCATCATCTTAAGGTGATCTAAGGCTCTAAATCTTCTGTTTTAGCACATTATTTTCTGTCACAAAACCATGAAGTGTTGAGAATGAATGGATATCTTACCTGAGGAAGATCATCCTTAGAGAATTTGTGACTCAAAGAAGAATAAGTACAGAATTCCTTCCAGTGTTCTTATGTTCAGCTACCTGCTTATATGGTTCTAAGCAAGAAAGAAGTTGCTTGAGTTTCATTTCTGAAGCTGTTTATGTATTTTACATGAGACAAATACTGAATTTCAATCCTTCCATTAAAAGCAAAATATTCATATTTGAGAATAATTTAGGATTTGCATCCCATTTTTCTTAGGTACATGCAGCCAAAGCCTTTTAGATTATTCTGAAGAAGACAGACAACAATGATACTCCTTTATATTTGTTAACTTCTTACAGTGATACAGAGCATGTCCTGAATTTTGGTACCACAGTATTCCACATTCCTGGGATACTCTGTTGTCATATGGGAATGTACCCAGTTTATTTGATTTGGAAATTAAGGTACAGGTGGTTTGTATTCATATGAATTCAGACTGCAGCAGGGAAGCATACCAGGTCATATGTTAATAAGTTCTGCCATGCTCGTTTGTTTTCTTTTCTTTCATTTTTAATGCCATTGTTCGGCACTTTTGGAGATACAGGAATTCCAGTTTCTCAGCTTTGTGTTCAATGTACTTTTAGGGACCAAAAAAAAAGCAGCTAAGAAGAGAGCAGTGTAATTGTCTCAGATTTTAATGACTTCACAAGAGATTCAGAGTGTGAACTGGCTGTGAGGTTAGAAGTCTTAAGGCCATCTTCCTGTTGCCTACCTCTTTTTATTTCAACAAAAGCATTGTGCTTCAGTATCAGAAATGTTCCATGCTGTAACACAAGGAGGGACCTATTGTTTTATCTCATTTATGTTCAGGATTCATAACCAACAGACGTGTACTTCATATCCAACAAACATGTACTTCAACAATTCATACAACAAACATAATTTTCATTATAAAATCTCTACCTTGTATTTGTTTCCAATACAAGCAAAAGATTAGAGAAGAACCCAAAAGCTATACTTATTCATGTTGCAGTATATTTGGGCTTATAACCAAAGAGAAAGTGCAAAATATGCATCATTAGCCTTAGTTCTATGCACTTAAAAAAACATGCACCAAAAGAAAAAGGAGAAAAGAAAAACCAAGCAGAGGATGGAACTCTGGATTAGTGAACAGAACAACATGCAGCTCATAAGTGAAAAGGTAAGTGCACATCTTAATAAATCTGCTTGACTGTGGAAGGAAATACTGTCATGACATCTTTAAGATGTGACTAACAATCTAAGACTTTATCACAGAAAAATTCAGACACTGAAATATTTTCATCATCTGATTATAGTTATGAAATCCATATGGAAATTGTAAACAGTCAGGGGAAATCATCTGGAATGCCTGGGGTGTAGGGAAAAATAATTAACAACTCAATCTTAACTGCTGATTTAAGATTTGATAATCTTATTTTCTGATATACATTGCTTGTTCCTGGGACCATCTTGTCAGCTTTGTGTCATCTTCCAAATATATTAAATACAATTAATAGTGTGGCTGAAAGTTTTAATTGATGATGGTGAACACAGAAAACACTGTGTACTGAAGTGTATTATGGGCCATACCAGTAAGAGCTTGAGGAAGATATAATACACTGTGGTCAGACTGAGCTAGGGATCTGCACCTCATTTCACTTTTTTCCTTACTCTAAGAACATTATATGCTCTACTGAGATGATCAATTGCAATTGACCAGATGTACTTTGCTTCACTTCCATGCCTGCCCCTACCTAAAACAGGAACAGAAATATGTAGCCCTCAGAATGCTCTTTTTTTTTGTTTGTTTTTCAACTGATAATTATGAAAAAATAATTCGTAAAAGAGCAAGTATTAACAAATAGAACATTTAAGTTGAAATTGAGTTACATTTTCTTTAAAAGTCATTAATATCTAGAATGTTTTTTTTTTTTTGTTTTTGTTTTTTTTTTTGTGTTGTTTTGTTTTGTTTTTAATAATTGGCATTACCAAAAAAACCTTTATATAGAGATAAATACACTGAGATTACTTGAGAAAAATGGACAATTAGGTAACCCAATGGCTGGTAAGATTAGTATAGATAAATAGAAGAAATGGTGATTAAAATGAGTAGTGTGAGCTACTACTACGCATTGATAGATTTGTAATTAAGTGCAGCCATGTATAGAATATACCTGAATGTTATTGGAGTAGTCAAACAAAAACCTCCACTCAGTGCTCTGCCTACAAGAGGTACCTCAAAGGTGTATGTTTGTTTGAAGAGTAAGATATAGAATAGAACAATACTGATGACACATATTTCCAAAACTCTGTATTCATTGCTACAGTGTTCATTCTGATGTGAAAAGATATACCAGAAAAGAAACAGTCCAAAGAATGGAAATGAGAATCCTTACAGGCTTAGGAAACTTCTATTGAAAGAGAGATCAAAAAGATTAAGTCCATGTAGTTTATGAAAGAGATGAATAAAATATGGCAGTCTAGAGTTATATATAATAATGCTATAGCAAACAACAACCCATTTGGTCATATGCCTGCCTTCCTTACACATAAACACATAATTTAAGAACAAGGAAATAATAAAATTAACTGCTGAAGTTTTTTTAGTTTCCCAGTCTGTACTATACTATTTACCACACATTTTTATCTTAGGTTTCTATATTTTTTTTTTCTGAAAGGCTGTCATTGATTTAAGTAAAAATTTATCTTAATGTAAATTAACTTTTTTATGACCAGTATCAGCAATGAAAGTTTAAACTTTGCATGTTGCCAATAAAAAATGTTCAAAGCTTTTATTTGTGAAGGAAAACAAAAGTTAATGTCATCATAATCCTAAATAGATGAAACAGTGGTGAAGAAAACTGCAAAGTAAATATGAAATTTAATAATGGTCCTCCGACAGCTTGTTCTCAGATTGTTAGGAATTCATTAAACAATGGTTGAGCAGAATAGACAATTAAATTATTCTTGTATCAAGAATCTATCCATATTATGAATATTGCATACAACAGTGCACATTTCTGAAGAGTTGTCAACAATTTCCATTACAGAGAATCAGCGAGGGTCTTGATTTCAGCCTCCAGATATATCCTTCTTTTTTCTGAGACATAATAACAATAATCACAACAATAATTGGGATGCTGATACATACAAACATAAAATACACAAAATAATAAGAATTTCATGTAACCTTGTAATGGTTTAACCCTAGCAGGCAGCTCAGAACCATGCAGCCACTCGCTCACTCTCTCCAGAAGGGATGGTGAAGCTAAAAGTGTGAGAAATCATGGGATGAGATTTAGACAGTTTATTGGGTAAGGCAAAACCTGTTCATGCTAGCAAGATAGCAAGGAATTTATTCACTGCTTCCCATTGACAGGCATATGTTAAACCCATTCCAGGACAGCATGGCTCATCATGTGGAATGGTTTCTTGGAAAGATAAAGCCCTTCATTCTAAATATCTGCGCTCCTTCCTTCTTTACTGAGCTTGTATTATTAAACATGATGTTATATGGAAAGGAATATCTCTTTGGTCAGTGTGAGTCATCTATCCTGGCTGTGTCACTTCTTGGCAGCTTGAACACACCTAGCTCCTTGCTTGAAGAATACATGATTCTGTGTAAGCACTGTGCAACAAATAAAACAAATGATGTGTTGTCAGCACTATTTTCATCGGAAATCCAAAACAAAGCCTCATATGAGCACCTATGAAGAAAATTAACTCTATCTTAGCCAGAATCATGACTTTTTAAAGGCTGTATAGACAGAAGCTTTTGTCAGTGGCTTGAAGGATATTTCAGATATACATTTTCTGCATAATTAAGACAAATGAACAAACACATAAACACAGGAAGAACTGATAAAATGTTCATACCAGAATGAAAATATGTCAATAAGATTAAAAGTCAGTCAAAACAAGGACAAACACAAGTAGAATTTACATTGCAGTGTATCTTGATGTAGAATGAACAGCAAATGTTATGCAAAATTTATCTCATAATAGCATTCAGT
The DNA here is from genome assembly GCA_036925125.1 of Oreortyx pictus. Taxonomy (NCBI): domain Eukaryota; kingdom Metazoa; phylum Chordata; class Aves; order Galliformes; family Odontophoridae; genus Oreortyx; species Oreortyx pictus. Next base: position 30,113,601 of record JAUPFR010000001.1, read on the forward strand.
CCTGTTGTCATTTTAAACTTGACTTATGACAGATAAGTACTAATCAAAGGAGAATCTGAGAAAGAAATTTTCTGCTTTACTGGACACACAGTCAAACAGACCAGCTATTTATTAGGAATCAACTATGTCACAGAAAGACACTGATAAATACCAAGCAGCATGCCAAAAACAGGATTTAGGAAAATTTTGGATTCATTTCAGGTGAGAAATTGGAATACAAAATACTCTTTATTTTGTATTTAGGGCTAAAAATCATATCCGGTGCATTAGTTGGTGATGCAATTTTTTTTTAATTAGAATAATGATGGATATCCAAGATCAAGATGACCAAAAGTATTATAAATAAAAAAATAATACGTTTAAAACAGCTTTGAGATAATGTGATCCTAAATCCATATTTCCAGAGGGAAAACTATATGCAAAATACAGATATGTCTGTTGCACAGATTTGCAGCTCTCACATTCAGATACAGAGAATTAATGAATACAATGAGCAGACTGTTGCCTAATCTCTACTGTTAGGCTTTTCAAATTATAATTCAAAACATAAATACTGTGATCATCTGGCAAACTTGGTAGCAGCTCCCATGGCTGCTTTTCTTGATGTCTTTTGCTGCTTCTTTGTCACTCTTCTACCCTCTTCATCACTGAGAGCACTCTGGTTATTCAGCTGTCTGTACGCACAGCAAAACATTCTAGTATGGTCTCCCATGCAGCCCCTCTGGCATACCAGCCTCACTGAAACACTAAGGAATGACAGATTGGCCACTTCTAATTTCAATGCTAAGATCCTGACTATGTCCAAAACTTGCAAGGCTTTCCCATACTTTCAATGAATCTAAAACTCATTTAGATTGTTTCTTCTTTCAGCATGAATAGTATTATCTCTACCCTTGACAGTGCAGTGTTGCCTCACTTATATACAATTATGATTATTTTTCTCATTTATTGCTTGGCAATGCCATGACCCATGCACACATTTTTTGGTGCTTCCCTGCTTTGCTGAGTTATTATTTCTCACTTTACACTGCCTACCTCCTGAACCTTGTTTCAAGATTTCTTCTTTACATTTCTTCACCGTGTACTGCTTTTTATTCAATATCATGCATTAAGACTTGGTCTGTCTACTGACTCATCCCATCCACCTCCATTATATGTTTATTACATTTTCAAAAAGCATATTTGCATGTGCCTTCATAATGCATATATATATATGTCAGACCATGGCTAAATGTGTACCAGTAAGAATATAGAGCCTTTCAGCATTTCTATGCCGTGTATTTTAAAAAGTGTTAAAGTGTTTTTATCTGGGCTGACTTCATTTCATGCAAGATGATGATGTGCTTGTTCTGCTAATTGAGGTACACTGGCATCAGCTACGGAAAAGTGTGTGCCAGCTGGGAAAATTTTATCTGTACTGGTAAGGCATTCTGTATGCTGTTGAAGAAAAAAAATCATCTGTGCTCACTGATCTAGAATGCAATGAGTAGACGGAAGCTGAGCTGATGTTTATAAACTTCGTTCAAGCAACCAAGAAATTCTTTTCTCATCACTTTGGCTGACAAGAGGCCAAATCATGGAAATAAGGTATTCTTTGTATGTCCTCACTTTGTAGAGTGGCAGAATTATGTTCAGGCAAGGATTTGCTGGGGATCCGTGAGGAGAAAGAAGCAAGAAAGCATACTTTCTTAGCATCTGAATTCACAATATTTTGTGCTTTTGGTCACCTACTGTATGAGACAGTTGTATATCCTACCTTTCTGGTTGAACCAGAAGAAAACCTTCATTTTCAGTTATAGCATCTGATCTTTAATCTTGGGTTATAGATTCTTTGTTTATCTATCAGGAGCAGAAGAAGAAGAAAAATGAGAGTGAAACCCCTTCTTCAGGACAATGAGTCAGGAAGCAAGATACACAATTTATTCTTGACAGAAGTCAAAGGAAGAAATAGCTACAATCTAACAGCTCTTGGACAAAGAATTGGCCTTCACAACCAGCCCACGCACTCAATTTGGACTCCCATCATAGATTTTCACCAGAGGTCAAGGCAGCCTGGATAGCTAAGAGAACTGGTCTTGCAAGTATAGGAAAATACAAAAGTAATCATTAGATCTGCCTGCATTTCTGGAGGTGCTTGTATAGGTGCCTTGGAAGTACCTCAGGGAGAAACACATCAAGGCTTTTGACACATGATTTTCTCAAAGACAATTTAGAAAGATATATCATTAGTGAAAAAACAGCAACAACAACAACAACAACAAAAACCCACCAAAGTAACAAAGAAACAAAATAAAAAAACCTATATATAACATAAAATACAACCCTAGAGCAAAAAGACAGTAAAGGTAGTTCCAATACAATATTGGTAGATATAGGAGAAATACAATAGAGATGGAGTGCAGAAAATGAGCTGGCTCACACACCTTCTTTAAATAGCCTTTCTCATTGCTCCTGAAGCAAAGTACTGGACTAGTTGTACTATTGGTCTGATCCAGTAGGAAATTTCCACCATTTTAAAGATAAATCTATGTTTAATCCATAGGAGGACAAAAAGAACATTACGTCCTTTTTTACTAACCTCTGAAATATAGTGTTTTCATGATGAAATGATACCTCTGAAAATCTGGAACTGTGTGATCTTCGTATACTCCTTTTGGATATACAATCAGACAATGAAATTAATATTTCAAATTTTATTCATTTAGACAGTTATCTTCTGAGGGGTTTTAATTTTGTGGGCTAGGGCAAATCAGACCAGGGAATTTACTATTCTTATTCTTTCAATGTTATTTAAGGCTAGGCTAGTGTTGGAGGGCATTAATCTTCTGCAAGTCCCAGAGGGAAGAGAACACATTTTCCAGACTACTGGTGGAATCCATCTGTCTCTGCAGAGGAGATTTTTCATTGCCTACTCACTGAACAGCCTAACAAGGAATGGAGTGGGCTGCAAAGCTATCAATGAATTCTGGAAGTGTGCCTTGATCAGAAATCACATTTGAGCATCTTATGATCCTTCTGCACAAAAAAAAATTAGAAAATCCAACACTAGCGATTTTGATCAAAAAGTGAAGTAGTTTTAGACAAAGATATATAGGTATACAAACTTATCTCTCCTTACTTCTTTGAGTCCATACTAAAGTACCAACTGTAAATGATATATATAAGGAACTTTCCAACTACTGAAGCCAGTAAGTAACAAAGTATGGAATGATATGTCCAAAATTTTAATGTTAATAAAAACACAGTACATTCAACTTATGTAACAGAACTGTGAAAGAAAAGGCATATGATGCTGTTGCTCAGAAATAAGACTGTTGGCTTCCTTCTTGAACACGCAGACGGCATTAATTTAATCTCTTTCTGGCTGCAGTTCCTAGAATCGCTTTTGTCATTCCTGATTTTATAGTTTGCTATCTTCTGCTATGTCTGTGCTCAGATTAAGGCTGGAACGAATAGTGCCAAGAGAGTTTAACATGCGCCTGTACCTCTTGGAGAAGGCAAATGTGAGCAAATACCACCTTGTTCTGCCGTCCTAGAAACTCATGTGGCTTATTCTAGATAGAAACTGTGGTGTGAGCAAATATATGTGCATGTATGCTCAATACATTTAGCTCAATAGCAAGCTGAAATTCAAACCTTGTCTGAGAACAACATTGTACATCACAGCCCTGTGTTGTATGGCAGTTTAATTAGATTATTTTTTGCTCTTTAAAATGTCCTCATATAAATGCAGATATAGTATATTTCAGTAAAAAAGAAACAAAAAACCAGCCACCCCTCTGGCAGAAATCTTGAGCGTTCCCTCCAGCTAACTAATAATAGCTAAATGTTAGCTGTCTTTCAATGTTGTTTGGTACCTCAGGGCTAGAATAGACCCCATGGAAGTGAAGGTACAAATACCAAACAGGTGTTTGTAGTCTGCCAGGTAACTTCTGCTAAAGGCAAGGTAATGCAGGAAAAGAGGTCAAAACATATAACTTTCAAAAACTGTAGAATTATGCAAATAGATTATCTCAACATGAACATAGATTCAATACTAATGTCTTGGTAAGCTGTTCAAAAGTATAAACTTTACTCCATACATAAAGATTAGTTTCAGCTTGAACATATGTAATGTTTTAGGGTACCTTTTTCTTTTCTGTGGATATGAGATGGTGTAAACAAAATCCAGTGTAGACAACAGGTTATTCTCTGACAGTGTGCTCAGGCACTGGAACAAGTTTCTCAGGGCAGTGGGGAATTTTGGGTAGTCTTTTGTTGAGCCACGGGTTGGACTCAATGATACTTGTGTGTTCCTTCAAACCCAGGATATTCTCTGATTCTATGATTAATATAATTTACAGAAAATAGGGGAGAATTATGACTTTTAGATGTTTAATACAAATATTGGAATGAAAAAGGGGTAGGATTCAGTCTGAAATTCAGTTAACCAGATTTAAGTGCATCTTCACAAGTTTCTACCCAGTTTTCCCTCCTCTTAAATAAATAAATTAATAAAACCTCTTTAAATGCAGTGCACTTTTCTTTCTTTCTTTCTTTCTTTCTTTTTTTTTTAATTGTAATTACAGTGGGGAGAATACTCAAATTGCATGAATATTCACATTTGTAGATGATTTTTCTTTACCTCTGCTTGTGTCACTTAACTAACTTGAATATCTTCAGGCAATCAAATTTAGCTGGCAGAAGCACACACACAAGCAAATTTCAGTCACAAGTGTTTTCACAAACTGATTGGCACACAGAGGGATTTTTTACAGAATTGCTTCCACGCTCATCCAAACATGAACAATGATGTGCAATTTTATCTGACCTATGCTAGGGAATGAATTTAAAACACTGAAGGCTGATCCATGCGGGAAACAAATCTATTAAAAAAAAATAATAGTCATAACAACAGAAATCAAATTCCATTTAAATATTGTCAGCCTGCTAATGGATATTACATGCAGAAAACAGACTAAATTGATTATATGGATTTGTTTCAGAAAAGACACTAAGCTGTGCTAGTAATACACAGAACTAATGATTTCTACACAGTGAGTGCAGTTTAAACTATAGTTTGCGTATATGAAGAGTCAGTCAGTAGAGAGGAAGTATAAGGAGTTTATATATCAAAAAAAAAAAAACATTGATTAGAGCGGACTAACAATATACACTTCATGTCAGACAACAGAATCTTCCTGCACTGTACAGATACTTCTGCCACCCAGTACAAGACTAATACAGCTTCATTTAGCCTTGTGTGCTGTGATTACCCACTGAACAGCACTTCCATGGAGCCCACAGTAGTGCTTCACTGTGAATCATTCTTGCAGTCATGCTGCACATTTTTGCTTCATCCACACTTCCATGTCAGACTGTACCTTTTGTCAGACTGCTCTTTGACTGCCATCCATTGTATAGCAAGAACTTGTAATAGAACATTGTCAGGAAGGTTCAACCTCTCCTGCGATACCACCAACACTTCTGAAATCATGGGCCAACATGATAAAATAGGAGGCACTACTTTCAGAGCAGCCTTCATATATTAAATGTATTTATAAGAAAAATTTAGCATATAATTCAAAATAATGTAGTCAGTTGATTTCTTAGGTTTATTTTTTATTTCCTTAAGGTATGTTTTAATACAAAGTTTTGGGAGAAATAAAATGTCCACTTATTTTCCTTAAAAAAATGAAAATGTAAGTATCCACTTTCTCTATTCTGTGTCTGTAAAGCTTCAAAATTAAGGAATACAATATTTTAGAAAATCTTATATATTTAACTGAGAAAGTAGATTTCAATTCACAGGTCAGTCTCCCGTGTCTCAGAAGACACAGACCTGAAAATACTTGTAAAATTCTTGAGTTATGCATTTATACACCTCTGAAATCTACAGTTCTACTGAAGAGGGTCTGGGATGAGAAACAGCCAAATCTGAGCACCACAAGATAAAACAGTCTTCTAGGTATATGGAGTATGCAGTTCTGAGAGGTTTTCCGTGTGTGTGTGTGTGCTGTGGGGAAGGAGATGCCTGGAGAGCATTGTGTCTAGGAGATTGGATGTGAATGTTTTGTACTGAGCAAAGATGGGTCTCTATTTGCCTGACTGCAAAAAATGAAGTCTTCTACTCTTGAAGTGAGCTCGGAATAAAATGTGTGGTTGTAAAGTTTCAATTATAGGTGTCTGAGTACATGATAACAGATATGTTAATTTGTTCTAGGAAGTATTTCCTATTGTAATGTCCACAGACTTACATTCAGAAGCTTCTGTGAAAGAGATACCCTATGATTTATCTTCAACTATTTCCACTAGAAGCTTTTTTTTTTTTTTTTTTTTTTTTTTTTTTGACTACTGAACTGTTGGGTGCCTATCTTATCTAACTGGTAACTGTTAGGGTTTTGCAGTTTTTGTAATAAAATCAGAGTCATTACTTCTGGAGCAGCCTTCATATCTTTGTAGAAACAAAGAATGGCTTGGGTTGGAAGGGGATGCAAGGATAATGAAGTTCCAACTTCCCTGACACAGTCAGGGCCACCAGCCTCCAGATCTGTCGCTAGATGAGGTTGTCCAGAGCCCAATCCAACCTGGGAACACCTCCAGGGATGAGGCAACCACAACCTCTCTGGGCAGCCCATTTCAGTGCTTCACCATCTTGTCTGGCTACTATTTCCTACCTGTTTCGATTCTCATAATAACTACTTTGAAGTCTATTGCTTTGGCAGTCTTATTTCAGAGGCTCTTCTGCTTCTGTACAAAACTTATCTTTTCCTGACAGCAATACTAACCATCATCTTCACACAATCTCTTCCACTGAAAACAATACCATGTCCTCCAGCATACTGCTTTGTTCACCATAGATGTGATCATTCCTGGCAAACCTCACCTGGATTTTGTTATGTCTGGCCATCATCCCAGAACTCAAGAATGTTGAAAATATTTCCTTTGGAAACACAAACTCCTTATGTCTCCTCTCTGTCAGTTAAATTTTCACATATACCAAACACAGTTTGAACTTTGTTCACTGCACAGTCATCACATTAGTCAAATGCTAGTTCTTTATAGACTATGACTAGAAGGAAGGTAGCTGAACAAACTCACAGTGTAAACATATGGTAAACTGCAGTCCTTTTATTTCGGAGAAAAATGGTTATTGATCAATTTTTATTGATCAACTGGGGTGGTGGAGATAAAAAGTGCAAACAATATTGTGAATACTGAGGTTGCTAGTGTGTACTAAAAAAAGATACAGAAAGATATTACTAAAAGAATATATTTTGCTTATCAATGTGTTTGGCTTGAATAACATGGAAGAAAGTGATCATTTTTTTCCTTCTTGTCTGTTGTATTCTAATTTACATACTGCAAATGAGTGCAGCAATGTTTTTTTGATTTTTTTTTTTAACTAATTTAAGACCACCATCTCTTCTGCACAATGCAATAAGGGCACTATAACTTCAAACTCAAGGAAGCTGACATGATCATTCACCAATACTTATGGAAACTGCATATGTATTTCTTTTGTTGATTTAGTAAACACAACCTGATAGTTACTATAGAGCTAAGCATAATACTTGGATGCTGTTAAGCTATAAATTCTTTATTTTCTTACTAAGATTTTATTATTATATAACACATGTTTCAGGAGCAGCTGCACTTAGACTAATTCAATTATATGTAATGAATACACAGTTACAAATATAGAATAAAGAATATTTTCTGTTGGTTGTTGTCTTTGAAGTAAAAAGCCCTGAGACCGCCTCAGACTTTCAGAGAGCCTATATTAAGTTGTCCTAATCCATCACTTCTCATCATTAGCACTTCTTGTCTTTTATCTTCAGATTATAATTTACTTTGATTCCATCATCATAAATCTACTTACACTTTCTCTCCTGACCATACCTCTGAGGTACTTCTGTTGCTGACGTTATCCTTTTTCTTAACTAATTATTACTATTTTTTCAGCATCCAAAACAAATAAGAAACTCCTTTCTTTGTATTTGTATAATCTCATTTCTAGGGTTAATTTGGAAGCTGATTCCTGAACCACAGAAGCAGTGGAGAATTCTGTAAAATGAGTTGAGCTCCAGACTTGAGCTTCATTGCATTTTCAACATCATTTATAAGCCTGTTTCAAACACTGTAAATGAGTTCTTTACTTAATCATTAGTTTACATTTGTGGAATTGAATGTCACTCCTATCTTTTCATTTTCCTACTAAGGATTTGTCAAGTATAAGCTACCTATTTTATACAGCAGTATTTGGTTTTCTTTATTTGTTAAGCTCATAGGCGGGAAAAATAAGAGGAGAAAGGTTTGGATTTTAGCTGGGTTACTCTCTCTGTCTCTGCATACACAGAAAGCTTTGAAAAACATCTAGCTGGTTAGCTCAGTAACAGCATGTTCCCTTTCTGCAACTGAACTGTAAGATTTTAGCTATGGGAATCTGCGATGCAGTGCCTGAGGCACTAAATTAATGTTGTATCTGTATATTTATTAGCCATCTCCTCCTGTGGGATCTTCCCAAAGCAAATGTTTAAGATGCCTGTTTATATTTCTGAAGACCTTCAGATGGCAATCTGGTCCATCAAATTCCGGTCACATAAAGAACAAAGAGTAATACCGGGAGTATATACTCATTTGGGTTCCAATACACTACGGTGTCAGATGGAACAGAATCCCTTTTTAAAAAACGAAAGAAGATAGCAAAGCAGGTCCCACATTTTGCAAAATGCCCTAATGAGTGAAGCCTTTCTACCATAATTGAGAGGTCAGTATTTTAGATCTAATTTGGACTGAGGTTCATGAAATCCATATCTCCTGTACAGCAAATTTTGAGAGTGGGAGTTCTTGCCTCATTTTATTCAAGTATTATGCATCCAGAAGGAAAGTTGTGGCATGATGCCATTCCACTGAGTGCACAGGTCATGGAGATTGCATAAGAGCATGAAGAAGACCTCTTTCTCATCATATGAACAAGATATTAACTATCTGATCTTTCTTAGAATAGACTTTTAAAATCTCTGCTCATTAGGATAACCTATACCCTTTTCTGATGTTGCTTCTGTACGGATGGATATTCTTCAAGGCTGCCCAAAGAAGCTGAATATGTTGTGAAAGAAAGAAGAAAATAAAAAAAATACATAAGCAATGTTTTCAAATAAAGTGTGTTGCCTGATAGAGGTAGAAAGATGAAATTGCCAGCATTAAGCATAATACATAAGTAATGCACACATGCAGCCTCAAATAATTACTGCTTCCGTCAGTGAGTTAATTAAGAGCTTCAAGATATGACTTAGTTCTTAATTTGCTGTGTTAATTGTAAGACTGCAATGACATTAAAATCAGTCACTGACCACTGCAGTAATTTCATGTACATTAAGACTTGTCTTTGATCTCAATGAAATAATGATGATCCAGTAGATTTCCATCCATCATCATTTGATTAATGAAGAAACGTCAGTTTTTCTTTAAATAGCAATGTCAGTCTGTCTTAGAGTGGTTTAAATAATGAAAGACAAAAATAGTCATTACTAAATGCCAGAACATGATAAAATCATATCACACTGCAGAAAAAAAGAAAGCTTGCAAGGAAAGGTGCTGAACAGATTCAGCCTAAGAATACCTACCAAGGGCATCATAGATTTCTAGTTACAGTCACACACATTTTAATTTAAGAGAAATGAAATGGGTTTTCTATGTATAATTAAGTATGACTTATGACAAAACTGTTACTACTATTACGAATTTACTAGTTAATAGCTCTGATTATGTCATTGACAGGTAATGATATTTATGACATTTTCATAACTTTAGTAACTGTTGCACCACAGGAGCTTATTACTGCTATAAATCTTAAATGCAATTTTCACTTCCTAACTGTTTCCTCTTTGCAAATAAATATGCAAAGTATTGGACAAAACTCAGCAGGGCCACTTGATTTTATAGATCTACTTGGACAGAAGTAGATCTCTTATCCATTAACATATGATATCTTATGCAAATTTAAAAGAAAAATTGCATGAAAGTAGAACTAAATCACAAAACAGGATAGGCAATAAAACTGGAGAATTCAGATTCATAAAAAAAATGTTTTGTTAGAGTATTTGTAATTTGAACCCATTGTTTGTGAAATTCAACATATCTCTTAAGACCTTTGAAGAAAACTGACTTTTGTTTGAGTTTCTTACTTCCCATGGGTCACTGAGAAACTGTCCCCTAGGAAATATAACGTCTAGTGATGTATGTATTTATCTTCTGTAATGTTTGTAGCCATGTACTGCAGACAAATTTTAATCAATGACAAAAATACAACATTTAATCTGTTACTTTCCTGGAAAATGTTGCTATTTTCTCCCTCTCCCTGCTGGTCACCTCTTTTTTAAGCCCAGGATATAATTGGCCCTCCAGGCTGTAAGCACACGCTGCTGACTCATGTCCAGTTTCTCACCCACCAGGATCCCCAAATGCTTTTCTGCATGGGTACTCCCCAGGAGTTCTTCCTCCAGTCTGTATAAATATCTGGGATTACCCCAGTCCAAGTGTAACACCTTGCACTTGGTCTCTCTGGATGGCTTCCTTTCCCTCCAGCGTGTCAACTGCACCACTTAGCTTGGTGTCATCTGCAAACTTGCTGTGGATGCACTCGATTCCGTCATCTGTCACTGATGAAGATATTGAAGACCACTGGCCCCAAGACTGACCCTTGGGGGATACCACTTGTGACCAGGCTCCACCCAGACATAGAACCGTTGATCACAACCCTTTGGCTGTGATCAGACAACCAGTTCTTAAACTATCCAACAGTCCATCTTTCAAATCCATACCCCTGCAATTTAGAGAGAAGTATGTGGTGAGGGACCACCTCAAAGGCCTGGCAGAAGTCCAAGTAGATGACATTCATTGCCCTTTCCCTGTCCACTGATGTCATCAATCAATCATAGAAAGACAACAGATTGGACAGGCAAGATATGTACTTGGTGAAGCCATGCTGGCTGTCTCAGATCACCTCTTTGTCTCATAAATGCCTTAACATGGTAACCAGGAGGATATGCTCCATGATCTTCCCAGGCACAGAGGTGAGGCTCACCAGCCTGTAGTTCCCTGAGTCTTCCTTTCTCCCTTTCTTACAAATGGGAGTAATGTTTCCCTTTATCCAGTAACCCAACAGCCATGATTTTTCAAATATGATGGAGAGAGTCTTGGCAACCACATCAGACATCTCTCTCAGAACCGTTGGATGCATATCATCTGTCCGCATGGAATTACATACATTTAGTTTCATGAGGAGGTCTGAGAATTGTTCCACTGTTACAGTGAGATGGAATCTGCTCCTCTCACCCACACCTAGAGGATCAGGGTCCTGGCAGACATGGGGAGCCTGGCCACCAGTGAAGACAAAGCGGTTATTGAGCACCTCAGCTTTTTCCACTTCTGAGGAAGTTGGTTCTCCATCCTCATTATTCAGAGAGGGAATACTCTCCTTGGTCTGTCTCTTCCTGCCTATGTACCTTAAAGACATTTTCCCAGGAGATCCAACCCAGCAGTTCCTTGAGGAGACAAAAGTTTGCTCTCCTGAAGTTCAGGGTCCTTACTCTACATTTTTGCCGGGCCTGCATTCTTCCATATCTCAAACTCCACCAGGGCATGATCACTATAACCCAGGCTGCCTCCAATCTTAACCTCTCAAATGCTCACCTCTGCCTTGGTGAGTACTAGGTCCACTATGTGGACCTTTACGTTGGGACACTCTGTCTAGTACCTGGATCACAGACTCCAGGAATCTCCTGGATTATCTGCCACTCCACCATGCAGATAACATGATAACATCTATCCCAGCAGATAACATGAAAAACCCTTGGTTCATAGTCTAATGTTGATCAAATTGTCTGAACAGAATCACAGAATTATACAATGGCTGTGTCTGGAAAAGACCTCTGGAGTTTAACTAGTCCTACAATTTCAACAAAATATGTAATCACTTTAATAAGATGCAACAGCCTTCAAGAAAACACAAAATAGACTTAATCCTCAAAGCAAACTTAAACCATTTAGGTTCAGTTTCTTCAATTTTACCCTCTCAAAGTGGGCTGTTCATTTAAATATACCTTTGCATTTCTGGATTTTGTCCAGGACCAAGAGCTGGGTTGGTAAAAGATTACAGAAGCCTGTCAGATTCACCTGAAATGTTGAGTCTGAGAAAATACAATAGTGTTAAAATTCTTTTTTTAACTTTTCTTGATTTTTACCTTCTGTTTTTCATTAACATAGATTTTGGTTTTGACCATGTTACCAAGTAGGAAGATCACATTGTTTCATCTTTTATATCTAATTGTTGTTACTGAATTTTGAACTGCTACTTTTGATCTCTCTTTTTTCTCTTTTTTTTTAGATCACATTAATTTTTTGAGATACAATTGTATTAACACTAACTGAACATCTGTCTCATACACAGACCTACTAAATCAGTGGAAAATCTCTTGTTGATTTCAGCAGCTACAAAGTTCATCCAGTCTGAATTCCATTGGTGAAATGTGTCTACATAAGAAGTGTCAATCCATGTGTTTAAGAGTTAACTGACAAAGTTCAAACTAGTCATGTAACAGAGGGTGATTCACTTACTTCAACCCAACAAACTTGTCTGACTCTCATGTGAATAAATCACTGCCCCAGCTGATCTAACGTTAGGTAGAGTGAAGTAATCCCCAGTACCTGAAGTCTTTCCAGAACAGAGGATAGCTCTGTGGTTAGCTGCATCTAGGCACATTTTTTATATTCCTATCTCTTATTGACTGCAGATGGAATGTCAAACATTTATACTCCTAACATAGGCTCTTCAGCTAGATATTCAATGTGAAATGGGATTATTTTGAAACGGGCAGATATCCTCTCAGAGGAATATGCTGTGAATTTACTCCTGTGAACACCTTCTTTCAAATTGTTCGCATACAACTGTCCAAACATTTCCATGTGGCTCCTTATACTTCCCTCATCCCTTCTCCCCCTTGAACTTCTATTCTACAATTTCTGGTGTGTGGGTTGAAACAAAAAACTTTTTCTGACAGTGATCTCAATACTCAACATAGACTGTGCTTACCTCAGCTCACTTTATGAAATACTTACATGCAGCTTTCAGATGGATAATTTAGTTAACATGATTACCAACACTAAGGAGTAAAGAAATAATATTTAAAGGGAAAAAAAGGCAATCACACACATGCAAAGTAATAACAACAAAAACCCCTAGGATGACTTAGGATGACTAAGGATGTCTAGTTTTTACAAGCATTTAGTGACTTGGATCTTATTTAGACATTAGAAGCTTAACATACAGTTTCTTTAAAGATTCATATTTTCAGTGCATCTCACTGACGACTGTGCTGTTTTTCCTGACTCTGCTTCCCAAACATGTTCTGCTGTTAATGCTCCACTTCTGTAATTGCCTACCATAAGTGTTATGCTGACTTTCCCAATCTGATTAACTCTTTAGCACTCTCTTCCAGCCCTGAGTATCCCATGTTCAGTAAAGTTCATCCAACAGTCTGGGAAACTGTAACCTACTTTGTTCAAAGCTGTGTTGCATGTGAATGTGTTATCAGGGTGAGATCATTACAGCTTTTGGATTTACCTTAGATTTTTTTCTTTTATTTAGCACCCCTGTAAAGTGTTACAGTACAATGGCCTATATTTATTGACTGAAAACTAAGGAATTCTGACTTTTCTTGGAGCTGGTTGAGAAACACCTAAACCCACAAAGCTTACTGCATTTGTGATAATCTTTCTGTCTTGCAGCTCCTTCCATCATGTATGTATGAATGCTTCTTTCCCTTCCTTCCTTCCCTCCTTCCTTCCTTCCCTCCTTCCTTCCTTCCCTTTTTCTTTCTTTCATTCTCTCTCTCTCTCTCTCTTCCTTTCTTACTATTTTTCTTCTATTTTATATCTCCATACATTTGTTTACATAAAGAACTCTTCTTCTTTTTCACCCAAGGGTACTGTAACATCCTAGGGTATCTTAAGTTGTCAACTAAGCGTGCTAATACTTTCTGACATTCCATGACCCCTGAGGAAAAATGTGGAAATGCATTCTGGTTTTACATTAACTAAGTCTTCAATTTATGCAAAACTGACAGACAAATGGAGTGGAAGTGATATATAAGCAAAATATAACTAGACACCCTATCTAATAAACTGACATTTATTTTGCCATCTCTATGGAGAAGGGTATTTCCAACAGCAAAGGAACTCTCAAAGTATGAAATTTTCCTTTTCTTATTATTTTTTTCTAGATAGAAGAAGGTAGTTCGAGGTTCAAGAGCACACTTTGCAAACAAGAATAAAAATTTAAATAAAGCAAAAAACTAATCCTTTTCTGATGATGTCAGGAATGACAAGGGGAAATACGATTTTGAATCCTTTTAAATCTTTGCCTTTCTTTTCTTCTACATCGTTCCTTATGTAAATATTTGTACTTCTGAACAAAATGTATAAAATGTAATCATTTTAAAAGGCATGGATGATTCATAGCAGAATATAATTCACATAATCATAAAATAAGAAGCATCCAAGGTAACAGTTCTAAAGTAACTTGTCTGCTTTCATTGGCTGTGGAAGGAAGTCAAATGACTCATGTAGACTAGATTGCAGTTTTCAGATGGATAATTTAGTTAAGATGATTACCAATCCTAAAGTCTGCCTAGAATGAGATTTAAGTCAAAGTTAGGTGTAATAAATCCACCCTTAGGCCCTTAGGTTCTTTAGTTGCTTTCGAAAATCTTAGAATTAATCACATTCTTTTCAGAAAGATAAAAGGAACTCGACTTTTGGCAGAAGTAAGCATCTTTTATCCATAACCCCAAAGTTTATGATGTGCCCACAAAGCATAAAATATGATACCTTTCCTGCATTTCAAATCACACTCCTAATTTTTGTCCCAGAAAGTTGGATCTGAAAGTATCTTTTAAAATTCATTTCTTTATATGAGTTTTTCTGCTTTGTAGCTCACACTGTGCCTTGATCATGAGCTTGTTTGCTAGCCTGTATTCACTTGCAATTTTGTATTTGCCTGCTTCCATTATCTCTTTGCTTGTGTAAAGCTTTTTGAACTTTCAGTCACTCTTCCCATTAATAACTGTGATATGACACATTCCCTGAAATGAAACTTTGTATATAAACATCTCAAAATCCTGAAAAATGACTCAAGGTTTGGGTAACTGAATATACTGTATAGCACAGCTAATCTGTTTCTCTCCTAAATGCTAGCTGCAGGTCCATAGGACTTCTTCAGTCTGGAAAATTATGTTCTGAAGGAACCAGACATTTCAGTGAGTCTAAATTTAAAGTCAGAAGATAATCACTAAAGTCGATCTATTGGAATTACTTATCTGAGTCAAAGTAATTCAGGTGCAGTGAAACACTTCT
Source organism: Oreortyx pictus (assembly GCA_036925125.1). NCBI lineage: Eukaryota > Metazoa > Chordata > Aves > Galliformes > Odontophoridae > Oreortyx > Oreortyx pictus. The sequence continues at coordinate 30,128,997 of JAUPFR010000001.1, forward strand.
AATTTTAAATTTAGGAGCAGTGAACAGTGAGTGGGATTCTTTGGCATAGCACTTAGTTGATACCACTCTCTCCCTCTCATTCTTTTTGCTTTCCAGCTTCATCGTTTTAAAGCATGTTTCCAAAATTGAAGTGTGGATAGTGTTAGTTGAAAACTGTATCATTAACTAAGCTGAAAAAAAAAAGGATCTACCATAAACTATTACACAAGTAGAAAAATTAAGTATATATTATTTCTAAAATGCTGTATTGGGTTATACCATGTAACATTATATGTTGCATTTGAAAAGACTGATGCAAATAGATGCTATTTGGGCTACTCAGACACAGCAAGAGCAAGAGAAACTTAAAAGAAAAGTTTTAATATGGGCACACTGAAGGCTCATACATTTCTTTGGTTCTCAAAAACGGAAAAAGAAAGGAGTCATTAGTGGTTCTATAATGGTGTTTTGCTGTTTATCTTGCTCCACAGCTTCTGCTCTGAATAGTCTTTCTTGTATTCCCACAGTGTTTGATGACAAAATTCATTACAAACTCACAGAAAGCAATACTCTTTGTAACATGCACATGAAAATGTTACTTCTGAGTTTCCTCATCATTTTAAGGTCCACAATGCATTCGTCACCATGCATTTGAGAATTATTAATAATTTTGGAATTATTAACATGAGTTCTCTAATAAATATATTATTAAAATTCTAGGATTAAGATAAGTCAAAAAAGGCGATCAGAAATTTATGAGAGTTGTAGATTTTTGTTCTCTACGAAATACAGTGGAATGGGGTTGCACTATATTTCCTACTTGCTACACTTTCTCCAACTATGAGGTGGACTTGCTGCACTGAAAGTCCTAAGTTGGGAAATCTTAGGTGGTAATGAATGGAATTAAAACCAGCTGGTGATCACTACTGCTGTTCCCTAGGGGATGATAGTGGGATCTGTCCTGTTCAATACCTTCATTGATGACCTGAATGAGGGGATTGAGTGCACCCTCAATGAGTTTGCAGGTGGCACCAATTTTCTACAAAGTGTCAATCTGCCTGAGGGTAGAATGGTCCTACAGAGGGATCTGGACAGGCTGAATTGCTGGGCTGAAGCCAATGGATAAAGTTCAACAAGAACAGGTACTGGGTCCTGCACTTTGGCCACAACACCCCCAAGCAATGCTGCAGGCTTGGGGCAGAGTGACTGGAAGACTGTGAGGAAGAAACAGACCTGAGTATGTTGGTTAACACTCTGCTGAACATGAGCCAGCAGTGTACCCAGGCAGCCAAGAAAGCCAATGGCATTCTGACACAGAAAAAATAGCAGGAGCAGAGAGGTGATTGTCCCTCTGTACAGCTCAGTGAGGCTGCATCTCAAGTACTGTGTTCAGTTTTGGGCTGCTGGTGATGAGTTTGTAGCACAAGTCTTAAGAGGAGTGGCTGAGGGAATGGGGAACTTTTAGTCTGGAGAAGAGAAGGCTCCAAGGAGACCTTATAGCTCTCTACAGCTACCTGAAAAGAGTCTGTGTTGAGGTTGGGGTCCACTTCTTCTTCTGCATAACTAGTGATAGAATGAGAGGGAATGACCTCAGGCTGTGCCAGAGAAGGTTCTGTTTGGTTACTAGGAAAAAATTCTTTTCCAGAAGAATGGTCAGATACTGGAATGAGCTGCCCAGGGAGGTGGTGGAGTCACTGTCCCTGGAGATGGTGATTCAATAATTCTATAAAGTTCCTGAAGGAGAGAAGTATAAACTGACCTTATTAAAATAAGTGAAATATCTAAATAAGTAAATAAATACATAAATAACACTTCTACTGCCACAGATTAGAAATTATGATTGTTATTGTAATAACTGTATGTATAAAAAAAATAAAAAAATAAAATATTATGGACCCAGCCATTAGCATCAACCATTGTGACGTGTTCTTACAGTACATAATATGGTGATACTCACAGTCCTTATTGCAATTCAGACTAGTACTGCATCCTCCCATAGAGCTTATTGATATAGTAAAGAGATGGTCTAAGAAATGCAAAGGACAATTTGATTAAGAAAACATTTAACAGTGGAAGTAGGCGGCTGAAATGGTGGCAGAGGCACGGTGCTTAAATCAGACATACTGACTCTTTAAACAAATACATAGCTTTCCACATGGAAAAAAAAATGCACACTGGCAGACTAGGTAAATTCAGGGAAAAGAAAATTTCAGGATGTGTTTTGCTTTTGTTATCTGAATACTGTTCAATAGAAATCTTGACTCTTGGTATACAAGAAGACTCCGGGCTATTAAAGAAACACATGGCATGTATTAAAAAGAATAAATAAATAAATAAATAGATAAATCCCCATATATTTTGAGAATACATCTTCAATGAATTAATCCTACCAAGTTTTAAGTAGTTAACTCAAATGCTGGACTATGAGGCAGATTCCCTTAAGGATACTACAGTCAGTGGATTGAACTACCCACCTCAAAGAAGTTTCCTTCAGATGCAACTTCAATCTAGAGGTACTTACCTTGTTGTCCTTTGTACAGTTAGGTAATCTGGTGCAACAGGTCTTCTAGTGCAGAGATGAAAATTCAGTTACAAAAGCAAGACTGGGTGTACTTGTGTCTTTCTGTTTTTCTGAAAGCAATAACTTAATTCCAAATTTCCACACAGAAATGTGTTTCAGTCTCAACAGCATTGCTGAACTTACTGGTTAACACAATTTCAGGCAGGAGAAAGCTGTATTTCTAAAGGTAAGTTAATAATCTCGATAAATTTACTACAGTTTTACTGAAGGGTCAGAATGTTACAAAGGGTAATCGAAAATAATGTTCTATGTACTTGTTATTTTATGTTAGTATTCTTGTAGAAGGCACCTCTAACCTCTCTCAACATCCATTCTCTCAGACTTTTTTTCCTAATTAAGAAATAAAATTAGTAAGCACCTCTCAGGCTTCTTTTCAAAATGAAATATGACACAATTTTGAAATGAGGCTTGACATCCATGATTTGTTTTAATCCTTTCTAAAACAGGTACAGGTTCACCTAACATATTGGTAAATAAGCCTGAAGATGCCTTGAATTGCAAAAAATGCCCAAGGCCATCAAGCTATTCAACAATTAATGTAGAATCTTTCAATTTTCACATAAATAAAAAAAATGATTAGCTACATTAGGTACATGTAACCTGTCACAAAATGAATTATGCCAACCCTAGGTAATTCTTGCTTGTGTACTCTGTTCATTCAATTCTGTAATATTCTTTAATAATAAATAAAAAACTCAGTAACAGATTTAGAAGTCAAGAGCTGAACTTAGGAACTTGTCTTTTTCATTTCTCAATGCTTATATCTTTCAAATCTAACAAGTTATATTAGAGAACTAATAATACAATGAGAGACAATGGCCATATGTTGCACCAGAGGAAGTTCGGGTTGGATACTATTTTTTTTTTTTTTTATAAAAAAGTGTGGAAATGCATTGGAACAGGCTGCCCAGAGATGTGGTGGAGTCATTGTCTCTGGAAGTTTTCAATAAATGTGTAGGTCATAAAATTATAGAAAAATTAAGGTCGGAAAAGACCTCTAAGATAATCAAGTCCAACTCTCCACCTACCACAAATATTACCCATGAAAACACATCCAAAAGTACTTCATCTATCCTTTCCTTAAACACCTCCAGGACAGTGACTACACCACTTCCCAAGGCACACTGTTCCAATGCTTAAACTAGATGAGGCATTGAGGGACGTTGTTTAGTGGGCATGGTGGTTAAGGGCTGCCAGTTGGACTAGATCATAGTAGTACTCTTTTTCAACCTTAATGATTCCATGATTCTATGCAGAGGTAAACAGAAATCAGGATAAAATATGATGTAGTTATTTGTTACAGAAAACATGGGACTAACCTGATTTTTTTAAAAAAGCTAAATCATTTTCTGAATCAGTAGCTCCCTTGAATTAGTTAACTATGTGATACTGTAATGTAGAAATATTATAAGAGTTTGGAGAATAATGTAATTTTGAATGAGGATGGCAGAGATAACATTAGTGAATTCCTTACATTTCCTGAGTTATATAATTAATATTTTTGAATAAACTATAAGGTTGAGTCTCAACATGCGTTAAAAACATACAGCTGCAAGGTAGAGTCAGATACCATTAGTAATGATTTAGGCAACTCTGAGACCATAGCATCAATAACAGGATTATATACAGTGATACAAATTTTAAGGTCCAAAGTTGAGCTTAGTGGGCAATTAATAGGGCAATTATGGGAAAGGAAAGATTAATATGTTATTAGAAAATAACTGGAAAATCCATAGAAAAATAAAAATATCTGAAAATATGTCTAGGATATGAATAAACTTAGAGGAGGAAGAATAGTTGAATCTTATGTACTACACCACCTGGATTGTGTCTAATAACATCTTCACAATATACTTGCATGTAACCTGAAAATTATCATTACTGTCTTTTGAATAGCTATGGTGAGGGAAGAAATCCTAGCTAGTTTAAGATAGACCTCTGTCTACTAATGTGTTTAATGATGTGATTTAATAGTTAGTTTCAGAAATCTTCAGTCGACGACTTGAACAGCTCCTTCTAGTTTCATACAGAATCACATGTAAAATTTGTCTTTTGGTCTTTAGCAAAACCAGTCTCCTGCCTATTTCTAGCTTTGAAAAAATCGCCCAGAGCCTCTGTGCTGTAACACTTAGAATTTTAAAGAAAGTGAATCCTTCTCATCTTTTCTTGTTTCACCTTATTCTTGAATAATTTACATCTGTGAGTTTTGAGACTCTTAGATTCTTCTTCTTTCAAACAGTGCAATTACAGCATTGTCATATATCCATTCACTGGGCACTCTGGTTCTCTTTTAAAGGAAACTGTATTGAGTCAATGGGCTTTGGTTTGAGTTCACTTTTCAAAACTATGACATTTGCATGCTAAAGATGAAAACAACACAGTTTTGCTATTAAAGACAATTAAGTCATAGCATACAAATTGCTAGGTGATATGCACTGGCCTAAGCAGGCATACAGTTAAAATAAATAAACATAAAAACCTCTTGAAAGAGGGAGGGAGGGAAAACTCATAGTGGCCTTTCTATATATACAAGTGGGACCTATGAAAGAAGAGAACAGACTATTTAGCAGGGTCTGCAGTTACAAGATAAAGGGAAATGGGTTCAAACTAAAGGAAGGGAGATTTAGACTAGATGTAAGGACGAAGTAATTTTCAATGAGATTGGTGAAGCACTGGACTAGGTTGCTCAGAGCTGTGATGGATTCCCTGTTCCTGGAGACATTTAAGGTCAGTCTGGGTGGGGCTCTGAGCACCTCACTGAGTTATAGATGTCCCTGTTCATTGCAGGGAAATTGAACTAGGCGATCTTTAAGGGTTCCTTCCAACTCAAACAATTCTATGATTCTATCACAGAATCACAGAATCGTAGGTGTTGGAAGGGACCTCTAGAGATCGCTGAGTCCAATCCCCCTGCCAAAGCAGACTCCCTACACCAGGTGATTTTCTTCTATGATTTTTTTATTCTTGTTACAGTAACCTCCCACCTTCAATATATATGTATGTGCATGAAAAAAACCTCATCACCATCAAACAAGAAAAATTAAAAAAATACAACCCTGAGTTCCAACTCCTGTGTGAACGACTTATTAACACTTCTATGTCAAAACGGAATGCTAACAAGGCAAATAGACATAATATAGAAAGCCAATTAAAAAAATAAAAAGCTATTTCTCAACTAAGGATTAAAAAAGAAAACTGTAGAATGAAAAAGAGGATAAAAAAAATCTTAAAGTTCCCTTCCAACACAGACCATTCTCTGATGCTTTGAAATGTGTAGCAGATTTCAGTTCCTCAGTAAGTACAATAAACTGCAGTACGTTGCAGAGTATTTCTTTCTAAAGAGAGAAATAATTAGCTTTCAGACATTGATCCACTGGAAGGAAAGAATCTCAGTTTCAGACTGTTATGAAGTGGGTGCTTTACATGAAATTTAGACTTTAAAATTTAATTTCAGTAAATATTTGGTCTAGTATCAACAATATTCTCTTTTAATCTTTTAGTTTCTTTCTACTTGGCCATCAATACCAAAAATCTTTGTCACAATTGTCCAACCTCAACATATTCATCTTTTATTTTATTTATCTGTGTCACATAATATTTACTGAAATCTCTCTTATGTAGAAAAGCTTACAAAAGAGAGGAGTATGTAATTTATATCCTCACATTCCTGAGTACTTCACATCTAGGGGACTGTAAGTGTATTCTGGAACATGTGAGCTGTGTGGTCAAATCCTCCCAAAGATGTGAGAAGAACAACCATTGTTTCCATACACAGGAAGAGAGAAGTGCTTTAGCTATTGAGAAGCTGTCCAGAAGAATGGAGTCAGCACCTCATTCCGCTGCCATTTTGAAGGAGACTATTGCTCATTCATTTTCTCTCTAAGAGAAAGACTAATGAGCCATACCTTAAAGAGGAAAATCTTGGAAATATCAGTCCTGAAAGAAAACAGACATTTTTCTATTATACAAGACTAAATAGAGCTAAAATCTAGATTAGGTGTTTGAAATCGTATGTCTCTCTTTGTCTCCATTGTTTTCTCTAATTAGTTTAGAATATTTCCCATTCTGTAAGTTAGCTATTGTTCTCAGGTCTTGCTTCCCTTTGCCCGCTGCACTTATTGGAACCCTACCAGGCTTTTATGAATCCTATCAGGTAGCTAGGTTTGTAAAATGCATACAAATGATTCAGCAGTCAGTGCTATGATGTTCAAGTCTTTTCTGTACATGTACTCATGCACATCTCTGTTCAATCATTCCAGACAAGTGCATGTCAGTAGATGGATCTTGAAGACATCTGTGCTACCTTATTTGTTAAACAGACAAATCCACTGCTTAGTTTCTCTATTTTTTGATGTATCTGGACTACAATTTATGTTAAGAATATTGTTATAAATTGCTCTCCTCAATTACTGGAGGACCCACATAGCAACTAATAAGAGTAAAGTCATTGTAGAATTCCAAATGGATTTGAGAGATCTTGGTAGAAATTATTTATATAAAACTATCAAATTGAATTGATAATAACATATTTTTAGGCTATTAGAGCCTTTCTGTAGTATTCTATATAGAAAATATTCTGTGCTGAATCCTATAATATTCTAAATGATTCATTTTTTCTTAGAGATAATGTGATGTGGTAAGTGGAATGGAAATGGAAAGAAAAAAGTTGATTAAATGTTCACGTATGTCATAACCATGTGTTTTAACTATAGGCAACAAAATATAGAATGAAAGAAAAAATATTTATTTATTTATTACTTTGAACAAATGTTTTTGACTTTGTGAAATTGAAATGATCTCTCATCTATCAATTTCATTCATTTTCATTGTAAATATGTTGTGTGTTTGTGTATTTTAGACCACAACATATTGTTTGCTTTATAAAAAATATTTACTTTATTGAATGGAATTTGTAAGTCTATCAGACTTGCTCCTGTACTTACATTATGTCTGCTATCATGTTCTGAATAAATTTCCATTAGAATGTGGTAAATTTCATATGCTTATGAAGATGCTAAGTTTTAAACATGTAGTGAAGCTTTAGATAGCATGCATAAGTTGTAAGATCATTAAGACATGAAGACATTAACATTTAGATACATTGCATCAGACCCTCTGGAATAAAGAAAAAAAAGAATATTTTTGCTTATGATCATTATGTAGTGTGAAGGAAATAGAAACAAATACAATTGCTAAATGAGAAGGATTTTGTCACAGCTGTTAGGCTATTAGAAACATACAAAAGTATTGTTAGAGGCACTCTTCATTTAAAATTCACATTTAACTTATTCAACCATTAGATTGATGAGATCAATGACAAGAAAAGAAGCAGAAACAATTCTAATTGAGAAAGAATCACAACACAAAAGTGATTGAAACTCATCATATGAGTAACTTCCAAATGAAACAAACAAATATAAATCTTCTTTAAGAAATGTACCTGGATTACATTTGAACTTAATAATTATCAAAATGCATTACCTTAACTTGAGATGCATGATAAGATGTGGAAAGAAAGAATAGAAAAAAAAAAATTAGTGTTAACTGCTGGAAATGCAGACAGCCTTATGAAATACAAGCATTTTGTAATGGTGTAGAATGAGGTAATCTTATGTGCAAAGAATTATGCTACTCATACTCTGATTAATAATATGGAAAGGAGATAAACAAAACAAAACACAGTAACAGCTATCTTCTTGATGCTAGCCTTTCCAGCAATGTTATGAATCGACCCTTTCAGGCGAGAAAACAACTAGCCTCATGCTAATGGACTCTGGTATAAAATTCAGAATAAAAATGTTTGGTTGTGGAAGAACAGTTAATCTCTTGTGTTGTGATTGTCACATGCTGATTTTCTATAAATAAAGATGACATCAGTTATCAGAAGTTTCTTTTTTTTTTTTTTCCTTTTTTTTCTGTTTGAAAAACAAATAGCTGGATGCATTTGGAATATTTTTAGTGCTGTTTATGGCAATGATGAAGCTGTGAGGCATGGATTTATTGTCTGATATGTTAAATTGGGAACATTAATTTAAAATACATATTTTGGAACCTGGGCAAAAACACACATATTGAGCAAGTGATAGGATGAATATCTGAGTTTCGGACAATTCACCCTTATATATGATTTATTACATTATTGAAAATCATTTGAAATATAATGTCTGTAAAATAAGATACTGAAAACATGCAATGTGTTTCAAAATTCTTTGGAAACCTGAAGAAGAAAACATCCTACTGAAAGTCAGAAATACTAAAACATGCAGTAAAATAACTAAACACCTAAATCTAAATCGTTTCCTGGAACAAAATTTTAGCAAACTACTACAATCCTGAATTAAGCTTACTGCTAACTATAAAGCCATACAGTGAAGATGGTAATGGGGCATGACATAATAGCCACAAGCATGGAGAATGAGATCTTTACCAATGAAGCTTTTGCATTGTCAGAAACTTGATCAGGTTTGAATTTACTGCCCATAAAGAGAGATTTATTAGGATAGTTCATTCCTTCCATGGCAACTCAAACATGTAGAATCTTAAAGTGATATACAAGGTAATGCTGCTTGAAGACTGATGTCGAAACAATTCAAATGTTTCAGTGTGACAGGACAGCCTTTCATATCTGCTAAATAAGTATGCAGCTGAAGCAATGCATGCTGGCTATTTGGAAGTCAGCTGGGAACCAGAGGAAAATCCATTACCACAGCAAACTGTTAGTGGCAAAGCTGGAAAGACACTGTGATGTTTTGATTTCATTCTCTACATGACAATAATGTTTTGATGCTCAGATCCTATGAAATTTTACTTTTATTATTTCATATTGTCATTTCTTCAGAGATGTTAGGCTTTTCTTAAACAATAACAACAGAATTACAAAAAAAAAAAAATTGGGAAAAATAAATACATTTTCCAGATGCGTTGAGAAATCCTTGAATAATTCAGATAGTAGGAATAGTCTTGATCTTCTCCTTAGATTCTGAGAATAAATTTCATCAATCATGCTCAGAAAATAACTACTGGGAATACAATTATGCTTCCCTGTTGGGACTTGCCTGAAGACACAAACAGTTGGAAAGACTCTCCCTAGGAGACATAAATAGTTGGTGTTTGTTTGTTTGTTTGTTTGTTTGTTTTAAATTGTCTTTGGAAAGACAAGGAAGGAGACGTCATGAAAGGATTGGTATCTCGGCAAATAAGAGGAAAAAGATAACAATGATAAAGATTCCAATCACTATTAGAAGTCAGGAAGAGTATCTTAATGAAGAAAGCAAGTTGTCCAAAAAGACAATACTTTTTGTTAGACATTCTTTATGACAGATTTAGATACTGATGAGATCTCAGAGGCACAGCATAGCCTAAAGACAATCAGATTTGCTATCAGTCTTCATCTATCTAATGAAGGCTTATAGCCTTTTAATACCTGTATAAAAGTAAGTGATTCTTTACATCTCTTCTTGTATCAAGCCTGTCTATATGAATCAAGTTGTGACAATGACTGCTGAAAGAATAAATGTCTGATATTTTGTATGGCTGTCATCAAAGTAGATAAACCTTCAACTTTTCTTTAGGGCAGCAGCTGGCTTTCTGCTTTCCTTGGCTTTCTCTTTTGTGAGATGAGCAGAGTTTATTCACATCTGTGGAAATCCAGCATACAAAGGAGAGATATTTCTTGCTGATAGTTAATTCTGCTTAGGAAAACAGAAAAATCAATGGAAAATGCACATCAGGTTTGCTTAGGGAAGGCTGCTGTGTTGCACCCATGGCATAGAAAATAAATAGCTCTTTAGCCTGGAGATGTTGATCTTCAAATTTTTGAGCAATTTCTCCCTCAGCATGCATTCATTCCCAATCCCACTCAAGGGCTGGCACCTGGAGCTGTTGCTAAGTGGTGTATCTGCCACATGGTGGAAACATAATATTGATTTTTAGGAAAATCAATTCCCAGTTTTACAAGATCAAAACCAGAAGATAGCAAAAGAGAGACTGGACTTTATTATATAATGATAATCATTATACTATACAGATTTTTGAAAGAGATGCATGGCTAAGAGACATCATATTGATTTACTAGTAATAAACTCTGCCTGTTACGGTTCTAACTGAGATGCTTGAATCTCTAGATATAACACTATTGATCACAAGCAGCGAGTACTTTCTTATCTGTAAATAAAGAATTCCATTCTGTTTTCAGACTCTCAAATTGGTGAAAATGTGGAGAAGCAGAAAAGGATGCTAGTTGTCATTGTAATAGTTTATTGTTAGGAAAAAAAAAATACAAGACAGCTTTGAATTTTCTCAAAACTATGAGAATTAAAACTACAAGTGGATTCTTTGGGGCAAGGTTATTAAGTAGGACAGCTTGACCCATTTCTGCTGAATCCCAATTTTGAACCAAAGTACATTATTATTATTTTTCTTTAATAGATGAATGGAACTCTTCTAACTTATTAAATAATGGTTTAAGTGTGGGTGAAGTGAAAAAGGGCCATTAAAGTACAAAGAATATATTGTCAGTAAAAACAGTTTAAAAGGGAAATAACAATAATGCACAATCCAATCTAACATTAGTATATATACTGAAATACATTTGTCATGATAGTTACATTGAAGTACTTATCACGCCTTTATAAGATGCATCTATTTTTATTTTTTATTTTTATTTTTTTGCTATGTGATTTGTCCATGAAAGAAAAGTGGTAGACAGAGTAACAGTACCACTTAAAAACAATTTAATCTTGTCAGGTCGACCCTCCTCCACAAATATATTTAAACATGTTGATGTTGTAACCTAACACTTTGTTACAATAGCTTAACACAATTTCGTCACTTACAGAAACAAACTTATTTAGGCAAGCAACAGACCTGCTTACGTACACCCATCTAAATGCATTAAACCAAAATAATTTGTTTATAAATGGTTTTGACTCTGAAATAAACTGCCCTAATTCAGACTTCTCTGTTAAGATCCTGATTCAAAGCTCACTGAATCATTTGAAGTATTCTCATAGACTTTAATAGGTTATGCATCAGTTACAGATCAGTGAATGTTTGTAGCGCATTTTGAGTTCTTGGATGAAAGGATTCATTTAATCACAACCTGCAATTATTTTATTATAATACAGAATTATTCTTGCTTCTTTCCCCTCATCTTATTGTGAAAGTATTATACTGTGCAAACTTGCTGTTTTTTGTTTTTTTTTTCCTGTTCACATCAAGAAAACTAAATACAGAGAAAAAAAAAAAAGAAAAAAAAATGGAAATGTACAGAAATTTGTTAGTACTTGTGACTTTGGTACAATATGAAGATTGACAGTAGGAATATTTTAAAAGCGTTACTTTTCTTTCTGGAATCAGGTTATATTGTACCTGACACTAGAGACCGAGAATTTTAAATGGCCATTTTGAACACACTGAGACAAAGTTCCTATCTTTACTCAAATACTGGACTGTAAACAATACCAAGATCACCCACATATTTTACATTTGCTACTCAGTTTCAATATATCTGTCCCTCAGTTGATTTCATTTTCCTTTCAATGAACTTGTTATCCCTGAGAGAATGATGATTTGGATCAGAGGATTTAGAGTGTTCAGTGAAAAATGTTCTTGGTCTAGTGTCTGAGCCACCATGTATTGCTAAATAACTTTTAGAAATACCCAGTCTAGCATTCAATTACTCACAAGTTTGACAATCTTTCTGCGAAGACACAGAGAGAATTCACAAAGGCAGATCAGCTAACACTTTTCAAACTAGTTTAATATTTCAGCATGTGAAAACTAGGCCTCACCAAAGGCACACTGGAACTGTTGACCCCCAGACTGAATGCTGTTGTCATAGCTAGTCCTGAAATGTTCAAAAATTTGAATTATTTTTTTCACTCTCTGGTTGCTATGTCAGGAATTAAGAGGCATATGACATCCTGCATCAGAAATTTCTTGATTTGAGTAATATGCAATCTTCTGCATAGCAATGACCAGAACAGGAGGATAAAGGCTGTATTAAGGCTGGAAAGAAAGAGAAAAGGAAAGAGAAATAAGGAAAGAGGGGAAAGAAAAACGGGAAAGATGAAAGAAAGAGGGGAAAGAGGGGAAAGAAAGAGGGGAAAGGGAAAAGGAAAAAGGAAAGGAAAAAGCAAACAAAGATATTACAACAAACTAGACAGTATCACCTCTGTGCCTGAGAAGATCATGGAGCAAATACTCCTGGAAAATATGCTAAGTCACTCAGAAAACAGAGGAGTAGTTGATGAAAGTCAGCATGGCTTCACTAAAGGCAAATTTGGCCTGATGAATCTGGTGGCCTTCCATGATGCAGTTAGAGTAAGGAAAGAGCAACTGACATCATCTCCCTGGACATATACAAAGCATTTGACACTGTCCATCACAGCATCTTTGGTCATCTGACATTGTCCTGAACATTATGCTTGTTTCTAAGTTGGACAAACATAGATTTGACAGATTGATCATTCAGTAGATAAGGAATTGGCTGGATGTGCGCATTCAAAGACTTCTAGTCAACATCTGAAGTTTGAGGTGGAAATCTATGATGAATGGTTCCCCTTGGGGTTTGGTACTGGGATAATCATTACTTCACATCTTTGCATTCAGCTTTGGGGTTCCCAGCATGCAAAATACATGAACCTATGGGAGAAAGTCCAGAGGAGAACCAGGAAGATGATCAGACAGCTGGAGCCTATGAAGAAAATCTGAGGTAGTTGGTGCTGTTTAATGTAGAGAAGGCTCCGGGGAGACAGTATTGTATTCTGCCAGTATCTAAAGGGGTCCTACAAGAAAACAGAGGAGGAGTTCTTTATCAGGGTGTGTGTGATCGAGCAAGCGGTAATTAAACAATTACCAAATCAAACAACTTGAAATTAAAGTATAGATTTAAATTAGATTTAAGGAATAAATTTTTTGCTAAGAGTGTGATGAAGCACTGGCACAGGTTACCCGGAGTAGCTGTAGATGCCTTATCCCCAGAAAAACTCAAAGCCAGGTTGGAAGGCGCTGTGGGCAGTCCAATCTAGTGGAAGATGTCCAGGTCCATGGCAGAGGGGTTGAAATTAGGTGATCTATAAAGTCTCTTCCAATGAAAGCCATTCTATGGTTATCAGTTTTGTTGAGTAGGACTGAACAGAACACCTATTTTACTAATCTGTAACTTCTCAGGATATTCTTAAATTTTTCTCATTTGCTCATGCTTAATTTTATCTTGCTTATACAATCCTTGGCTTTGTACAGTACTTAGAACAATTCTATCCTGAAACATAAACCAGGACTATTTAATACTGGATGATGATGCTAATAATAAAAGTATCATTTGATTAATTACACAGCTCTTTATTTGCATGAAAGAGGTTTGCATTTCCTTCTGCATTTTAATAATATAGTAATGGTTATTGTATTGAACTCATTAAATCTGTGAGTCAATATTAATGGACTATGAAAAGGATCTTCATGAAATTCATTGGCAGGCTACAAATAGTATATTAATATAAACTACAAAATGAGTCAATTGGTTGTATAGTTATGAGTAATCAATTTATATTACTAAAGTGCCTTAAGTTAGAAGCTACATTTTAAAGTACTGGGCTGGATGCTTATTAGATGTAAATCAATAAAGGGAGGTCAGTCTAAAACAGCTGTAGCTTTGGACCAGTGTTTTAGCAAAGGAAACGCTGTTTGTATTGATAAAAATATTGTCAATGCTAAATCACTGGGCAGACCCCAGAATATACCAGGATGATAAAATGTGATTTTAATAGACATCTGTATGTTTTAATTGGTGTAGCCATGTATCTATAGACTACTTTCATGCAATTTTAATTAGTCTAGTTTCCGTCTGTTTTTTCACATATACATTTTTAATATTTCAACTCAAGCACCATTTTCAAACTTTTATCCAGGCTGCAAGAGTTAAGCACTTACTTCATTATTTTAAATTACAACTGAGTTAATTTTGTTGTGCAATTGCTTGTGCATAATAGCTGCTGCAACAAAAATTATGAGAGTTGTATTAAGATTGGAGCAGCTGACAGTATGGCAGTAATTCAATTGTAAAAATCCAAACGAAAAGGACTGCTGGTGCTGATGGAAATATTATCCTTCAAAATCTTCAAAGTATTATCTGCAAAATAAATAGTTTTTATTAAAAGAAAGTGTGTCATAAGCTGTCATAAAGTGGTTTTAATTCCATGTCATTTGGCTTTTAGCTGTGAAGTCTACATATAGCAAAATGAGTCTTCCTGTACAGCAGGGATGTACAATGTTGATAAATATTACACAGGCTTTTAATGACAGAATTTTAATTTCTTTAGGATACCAAAGGTTTCTATTTCCTCATGTATGCATTCATGAACATTAGAATTTGTTATGCCTAGAGATGTAGTGGTGGAACGAGGAGGCTGGCATGATGACCATGTCTCTACACATAAACTGGGGATCAATTTCTGTTTCTCCTTGGTATGGAAGTACTTCAGGTCTCCAACTGAAGATTTACCAATATCCAGGGCCTTTTTGTTGAGTTTTCCTTATTTGAAGTCATTCACACCTGCTAAGTAGTGCATTCACCTAACAATCTTTGCCCCAGTGAAAGGATTTAATTCCTCTTCCTAGCTCCCACTTTTGATATAAACTGTAGGAAATTAAAAATCACCATTGAGATTTAAATCCCTCAGTCAAATATAGCTGGATATTAGTTTGTAAGATAAAAGGTGGAGAAACTGATAGAAATCTTATTCCTTTGGAAGAGAAAGAGAGGAAAAAAAATTCAAAAGCCTCAAATTCTATGCAAAAGGAAGAGGACAGTAGCCTCTTCTCTCTTCCATAGTTTCTATTACTGTGCACTGTTAAGTCCCACGTTTTCTTAAAATGCTCTGAAAAATAGTTCTCAGTTTTACTTTACTCAGTATAATTTGAATTCATATTCCTTTTCTTCTACTTTCTCTCCTGACTCTAAAGTCAATGAGGACTACACGTAAGAGTTTCTTTTCACCAGTTTGTATCAGAAATTCGAAGTGTTTGAACACAGAATTTGATGCAAGCAAGAAAAAAAAATGCTGAACTGATCTTCGAATGTCTCCTAATGAGCAAATCACCTCAGAGATTAAGATGGTCTATTTCAGTATCTTCATCATACTCAGCTGTTTTTACCTTGCTGAATATATATTTTACAGGCAAGTACTGGTTCAAAATGCACACACACACAACCCAGCAGCCACTGCAAGTCCCTGCTCAGAAGTAAGAAACAAATAAACAAAAGGAATGGAGACCTCAACCCACTCACACACTCCCTGGAGCATTGCATGTTTTTGAAATGCAGCTCAAATAGACAAAGAGAAAGAGAGGAAAAAGGAAAAAAAACAACCTAAACCCACAGTATTTTCCAAACTTAGATTCAGTATTTTATCTTGGCAGTATTCTGCCCTTTAATCTTTCTCCTGGATTTTTGAGCAAATGACCAAGTCTAGGAATCTTGTCATTAGCACTTACCTATTTCTCTCTCATGAGAAGAAGAAACTTAGTTATTTGATTTTCCTTATTTTTAATGAAGTCATTCTAAGATGAAGACATCTACAGAAATAACAGTACTAATTTACTTTCTGTTTTCAAAGATTTTTAAAAAATTCTCAATATTTGAGAAGGCACAGAATTTACTAGTATGGGATACTTCTGAAGTATCTGAACTTTTAATGTCTACCAACCACCACATAGAACTACAAAGGCCAGCTAATAAGGTTACTTCTTTGCACTGGGTGCATGATGCTTTATTCTTTATATATTACAGAAACACAAGTCCTTTAAGTTGACAAATGCTCCAAACACATACTTGCAGCTGGCAAAAGTTGATCCAAGTTGAATTAACTCAACACCTAGTTAGGGGTTCTGTTCTTGACAGACGATATTACAGCTCTTCAGATGACACAATAATATGATTTCAATAGCTGTTAAATTGGCCAATCAAATTAGATATTTCACTGTAGGATGAGTTTTTGTACACATAAAATACCAACTATTTAAATGTTATATTCCTTGATCTTCCTCTAACATTGTTACATGCAGGCACGAAATTCATTGCTGTAGAAAAACCTATTAAAATCAAGAAACAAGATGAATCTCTCTTACCCTAGATTTCTGTCCTCTTTCCTAAAAGAATCTCCCTTTTCTGACTTTGTTTTCCTTTTTTATCCTGTCTTTCAAGCTATCTTGATACTACTGTTAATCCCTCATTCATATTTATGATTTTCCTTCTCAATGCATTTGGGGCAACAGACAATGAAGTTCTGCTATCATAAAAGAGCTGAGGAACTGGTCTCAGTTGCAGGGACTGTGGGTTGTCTTCAGTAATGTTATTTTCTCATTCCAGTCCTCAGAACATGCGTATACACATGTGGAAGGTCATTACAGCAGTTTGTTGAAAAATAATCAGACATCGTCAGATATAAATGTAGATGTTTACGTGACATAGTCTTTTAGGTGTAAAGGCAATTGCTTTAATTAGGCTGCATTGAGAAGGAATCTGATATATGACAACCAAAGAAATTAAACAGTTTTTCCCTTATTCACAATTCTTTGTCTCCTATCCTCATATTTCTGTTTTCTTTGCTGCATAACTTCCTGGTGCTCTGGCAGTAAATGTTAATGACAAAATGTTTGATTCTACTCTAAACAATTACTCTCAGAAAATTAAGCTACACACATGGTATACTTTAAGCATGATGAAATTTTCCCACAAAAGAATAATGATGATATACAAAACAGCTCAAATTCTGATTAGCGAACATTTCACCAACTGGTTGGGAGCAAATAGCAATTAATAGAAAAAGTCTGTGGAAGGAACAATATTTCTCTAGCTTTGTAAAAGACTGTTCATTTTTTGCAAGTTAGAAAAGTCTGATTGAGCAGGGAACATTCTACAAAAATAAATTAACACCTGCACAACTCTGCCATTTTAAAACAATATGTTCCTAGGCAGTTCACCATGCAGAAATGACTGTAGATGTTATTTCTGCTTAGTTTGAAGTGACAGAGCCATTTGATTTCATGAGCACTAAGGAGAACATACATCCTCAGTTAAAATAACAGCAACCAACTAGCAGATTCAGCAGTAAAGCTAAATTAAAATAGTGAGGAAAGAATACTGGCACACTGTTTGGAGATTTTGACTTTAGATACTCTGGTGTACAACAGGGAGTCATTATGAGTTAAAGAATAGTTATATATTGATGTGTGTGATTTGAGAATTTTGGGTCAAAGATTCAGTTGATGCGATCAAAAAAGTAGAGATTACTTTTAGATTATCTTTCAGTACACAATGATAAAAAAAGGTGTTTCCCTAATCAGAATTTTGCATTTGTTTTCTCTAGTAAAGATTCTGTCTTGTTCTCTATGCTAATACATTCTATTCACTCCAATAACTGTTGCCTTGCAGTATTTTTCTTTAAGACCTTCCTAATTTTTGATGTTGTTGGTTAATTATATTTTACATGTAAATTCCACAAAACGATCTGCTACACCATGCAGGTAGCACATATATGTTGCTGTTAATAGACTGCAAACTTTGCTAGCTTTATCACTTAGTTCTTCTAGGATCACTGAGACTGCCTATGTGCACCTATCTGACAATCACAAATACGATGAATTGTATTAAATATACGACAAAAGAGAAAAGCAAAGGATCAAAAGTATTCCCAACATACTCTCTCCATAACCTCAGGAAAAACAACAACAACAAAACAAAACAAAACACACACACACACACAAAATGGGGGGAAAAATGGGGGCCTATATTTTATATTAGTAAGACAACCTACAGTTCAAAGAACAAAAAATTATGAGGGCTCTGTCTTGCTTCCATAGCATCATTCTGTGTCAGACACATTGACACCAAAGGACAAAACAAGTATTGCAAATTGCAGATGGAATGCAAGAAAGGAGTGAAACAGATGGAGCAAAAGGACTTTGGTGATGCATATTAGAGTTGTCAGAGATATTTAAACAGATCAGTATCCAATTCTAATTTCACGGAGGTTTTTTGATATCCTATATAGGATCTAAGACAGGAGTAGAGCTTCTTTTTACACTCATCCTTACAATCACACTGAGATAGCAAGAGAATTTGATCTAGAAAATCTTTCATCATTAATAGTAAACATTTACTAAACATTGTGAATATTCCTTACAAAATCAGTTTTCAACAGATGTTACAGTATACACTGGAAAATTTACAATGTAAACAAATTTGCATCTGGTAAATTTAGAATATTGTATTTGCTGTATACCAGAGAAACAAAATTCCAAAACAAAATAGAAAATATGTAGAAAAATAAATAAATAAAGAACACATAAATAAATAAATAAACTAAAAATGTCATTTGCAGCATTAGTGATTAGAGATCCTTACCGTTCACTCTACAATAGCCAGTATGCATGTAGGTCTCTTGCCTTAGGGTACATCACCATCTCCTATTAAATGAAAATGCCTTCCATTAAACAAAAATTACAAGATAAAAAATACTTAGTCCCTCTCCCTATCTTTCTCAATTCAATCCAGAAACAAAAAGAAGTACATTTGAATTACTTTAGACAAGATTACATAGAATTTTCCTGCATACTTGTGAAATGAAGAATTGTTCCCTTGTGTGGAGAGATTCCTTCATTCCACAAGATGAACTGCCCTTTCATCTTGGAGGTTTCTGATTCTATCATATGGTTTTCTAGCTACACACTATATTCTTGGGTACAAAACCAAGAAAATGGTGAATGAAAAGCTCTATTGGTGATGAAAAGTTTCATATAGTGAGAGGCAGACAGCAATTCCAGCTTCTTCTGCTCATCCACATACTAGTGGGTGAACATCCATTGTTGCAGACAAGGTTTAATGAAGAGATGAACAGATGGAAAGTTAAGATTCTGAAGGTTTCCTTTGGGACTAAAATATTTCATGTGCTTTTAGCTATGCTTTCACAGTGTAGTCACTTTGCTATTCTATTGTAACACACGTTAAGAAGTTAACCCTCATAGTCCACAGAATCTGTATGTTGAATGGTTATACTCTACTTTTTTAGCTTCAATGTTTACATGAGGTGCCTGACTGAAAAGCAATAACATTTTATGAGTGTTATTGAAACATGCAAGGGAAAAAAAACAGTGTTAAGGGAACAGCAGTGGCTAGAAAGTAGATTATACTGGGCAAGGAGGAGAGGACAGGAAAGACAAAGATGCATGGTGATTTCAATTTAAGCTTCAGAAGTTTTCAAAAAAACCCTATTTCTTTCTCTGAGAAATAAGTGATTTTAAAAACAGCCATGGCATACTGAGAATTTACAAAATGTTCTGTAATCTCTTACAGTTAACTTTCAGAATGATTATAAAAATAAACAATACTTTTGATAATTTGTTCTGAGACCTGAATGATATTTCACTAAGGCCACTACACACTCAAAACGCCAATTGTGCAATGATGGTCCTAAATGGATCCAAGCAAAAAAACTATGTATGTGAATGACCTGTCTTCTTTGCAGGATTTTCAAATGTGTCTAAGGAGAAGTATTTCTGTACTGAAATACTCAAATACCTATTTTTTATCCTTCTAAGAAATGTCAGTGCACTTTACTTTTATTGATTTCAGTGACACTAATTTCAATATTTCAGTGAGAGTAGGCTTGCAAGGAACTTTCAGAAAATCCTACCAAGCATCAATACAAAACTCAAAGTCCTTTACTGCCTTTGTAAATCTGATCCCATTGTACTTACAAGTACTTGGAATCACAGTGAAGGTCAAAGAAATTTGGTCTCTGAATTACCTGTGACTTAGACAAGTTTGTCATTTAGGAAATCCGTTAACATGGAAATGAATTTGTTACTTCATAACTCTCTTGTGATTTTTTCTTCCTTCATTCCATTGACGTGAACAAATAAAATATGCAGGTATGTGTTTTACTGTAGGATGGCAGTGAAACAGAACATATACACTAGAATAGTAAGACATAAATGAAGGTTGTGATTGATATTCATACTGGCTATTTCTAAGTAGAGAACAGGACCATGGAGGTGACTGTACTTAAGAAAAGATATAAAAATTAAAATAGAAACAACCTGTAAGCACTTTTTTTTCTTCCTTTATACATTTTTCTGAGAACCTCATACAATATGAAATCCCCAGTGTGCCAAGAAAGTACTCACTGTTATCCCTGTTGTGTACTGAAAAACCAACACCATAAAATCCTTAAAATAGAAAGGTTCCCCTTTACCTACTGCTGTGAAAATAAATTAACGTGCTTTAGCTACTGCTATGAAATGACTGAAGACTGATTTCATGAGGATAAAACTAGAGTGTTTTGTTCTCACAAGAGAACTCTTGTGAGAAGCACAAATACCAGCCACTGCCTAGTCACTGTTGTCACAACAAAGCAATCATGGATCACAATTTTCAGGGTTCAAAAAGGTTCAAGGAAAGAAAGACTACTCTGTATGTAAGCTGCATGTATGCTACATATTTGATCAATAGGATAAACGTACCATTAGCGGGCCAGAATTTCCTTGCTCTCAATGGTTTACAGTTTGGCCCCTAAAGCATTTTACAGGTATTAATGGGACAATTCATACTATAAGAGTGCTTGCTCTCTTTTCTATCACTAATGGCTAGTCTGCACAATATTTTTAATGAATACTTACTCCTTGGAGTAACCAGCAGAAGTAATCATGAAAGGCAATTATCACATGAATGAGAGGCAACTGCAAAAATCTGCTTCAGAACAAGAAGCAAAGACTCAAACTCCAGTTCTTTAAGGCTTCTTTTTCCATAAAAAGTTTGAATATAAATCACTGTTTATTGAAGCTTTTGTTAAACCCACATATAGTTAGCTTTGTAGTATTAACAGCTCTGTTGCTAGAAATTAGGAGGATTTTTAGTTCTTTTGTTTATTGTTCACTCTAGCTTTGCTTCAGATCTAATATCCAGTTCTATACTATTTCCTTAGAATATTTTTCTTTAAATTGGCTGATAATATTTCCAACTACATCTGAATAGAATTTACAAATTCAAGAACATACTACAGAATAAAAGCTGAATAAAAAAAATCCTAATAAAAAAAATGGAAAAAAAGAAAATTACATTACAAAATCTTAGAGGTCAAGAAGAGAATGACCTCTGTGTAGCCCAGCACATCTCTGTAGATTTCTATCATGAAAAAAATCTTCAGCAGTGCTGGTAACTTCTTTTGTGCTTAGCTATACCAGTCAACACACACTGAGTCTTGAGTGTATTAGAACTAATTACATTCTACCTGTTTTCTTTGTTTCCAAGAGAGAAAGCAAAAGATGATTTATGTAACGAGAATGTCCCTACTCCAGGTCCTTAGGAACAGTTACAGCTTTCCACTGAATTTACTCAAAATTTAGTTTGCAATCTTATGCAGACCCTGTTTTCATGCACCAGGAGTTTTCAACACTCTACTAGAGACACCACCATTGAAATACAAAACAAGAGCAGCTTACCCTGCTCTCTTCAGAAGTAACTCAATTATTAAAAAACTAACAAAAAAAAAACATGAACAAAGCAAGTCGTTCTTTCCTAAGTATCAACAGAGGTGACGGTAGGACTTTCACAGTAGAAAGAACAGGCTAGTTTAGGCCCCTAGGTATTGCCTTAGGGCAGTATGTTGAGATGCAGTGCTACACATGCTAGAAATAGCCCAATTGGTTTCTTAATATATATTGAATTAATAAGAAAAACTACTTAATTTTTATAAGTGAATTCTGGATACAAATGTTAAAAGCAAACTGTGATAGTTTTCTTCTGCCTAAACTACTATGGTTTCTCCTGATGTCTTAGACCTCTGTTGTTATGACTTAGTGGCTTTTTGTTTGGTTGGTTTTGTCCTTCATTTCCAAAGACTGAATTACTCTATTTAAATAAATCTTATCTGAAATACGCACATTATTATTCTATACTTAACCATCCATGATGATTATTTTGGTTATCTAGCAGGATTTAATGTGTTATTTTTACAAGGAAAAATTCTCCTGTATGATTTATTACTTGAATACTGCATTTGTCATTTGAAGTTATAGCAGTAATTGTTTTTGGAACTAAACAAAAATACAATGAGGACAAGTAATCCAAGGGCTTACCTTATAATGTCAGGGTGCCTTACTCCAAACAGTAAGAAAATTTGCAAGTGCAAGTTGCTGCATTTCCAACTATAGGAAATTGTTTGCTGCAGTAAGATTCATGGCACATTCACCCTACTGGGAGGCTCTGAGAAAATACTGCTGTGACATTTATACTAAACCTTTCCCAGCTTTCCCAGCTACCTTACTTTCAGATGTCTGTAAGCATCAGATACTGGTTTAGAACCAATGGATTCTCTGTCCTGGTGCATGGTGTACATGTGGCTCACAATAATATTCTGTCTCTACTTAAGGCTTCCTTAGGCAACAGGAGCTGGAGTTTTTCTCATACATACAACCCAGAAGGAAGCTATACCACATCTGTGACGCTGTGGGCATGCCAAGGAAAGAACTGTGGCTCATTATTTTTCTTTTGCACAGTCTGAGGACTGAGAGGATAATCATTTGCTACTGGTGGATGTGAGTGTTAGCTTTCAACCCCTTGCATTTCCTCCTCTGTTACTCAGAGAGTCAGAGCTCCACCCTCTAGTCAGCATAGGTAAAGAAACGAACAGGTGCAGAGAGTTTTTATTTTTTGTTTATTTTCAAGATACAGAGAAAAATATATAGAAAAATTCATAATCTCTGTAGTCCAAGGAACTTTATACCTAAGAAAAAAAAAAGCATTATTTGGAACAAAATATGAAAAAGATAAGTATGCACTTTTTTTTTTTTTTTTTTTTTGTGCTACTTCACTAGATCTCTGGTCCCTTATTTTTTAAGTGGGATTATTCAACACAGATAATAATTGCGACATCCAAAATGATGAACAGAGGTTAGGACAAAAAAAAAAAAAAAAATGAAGGACAACAAGAGACAGAAAAAAATAAACCAAACAGAAAGTAAAAGCAGATTCTATTAACCACGTTTTTTTCCACCATTCTATTCACATTTATTGAAACATTCCCTTTTTGTTTCAAGACTCAGTAAAAGGAGACTCATTAATACGTATCTCTATAGAGCTGTAAGGAGGCTATAAGAGATATTACATTGTTATGCAGATGACCCCTGGTCTAGGAGGCTTGAATAAAGTACCATTGTGCTTCTAATTAACTCTAGAATGACTACGCCAACTGCTTTACTATGTTTGAAACCTTCTGTTCTCATATGTTTTGATGAGTTGTTTATTCACAAAAAAATACTTGGATGTTTTGTTGGCCTCAAAGCAGCACTCAGGATAGTAGTGGAGTTGGCAGAGTTAGCTTACACCCACTTGTCAGGCTAGCAGAACACATTAACTAACTTCAGGAAGTGTTCCCGTAGACTACCATTGATTGAAGGGTAAGGTCTATGACTGTAGCCTGTAAATATTTCTTGGCAGTAATTCAATATAGCTGGAGCTCACTGTTCTATAATGAACTGCAACTCTACCTTCCTGTTAAACTAAGCTATCACCCAACTTTGTTACAGAAGTCTTTAAGGAATGAGGATACCATGATCCTCGCTCAATTCTTTAAAAGATTAGTAGTAAATTAAATGCTGGCACACAAAGTAAATTAGAACATCAAAGTATACTGGAATAATAAACTTAAAACGGTGTACCAAATTATGTTTAGCTTGAAAAAAGCAAGATATGTAAATTAAGCCCAATGCATCAGGCTACAATTGTGCATACAGGAGCATAGACATAACTGTGTGAAACATAATGGGAGGTGCATATATTTATGGCAGTTTTGAAGTTATTTGGCTGATTTCTGGATAGGTAGCATCCAGGAGTATATTAAAGCAAATATTGACATATGATTTAAACAGACATTTGCAAACATATACTGTACAACCACACTGAAACAACAACAGCTCACATATGTCTATTTACTGATCAAGTGCTTGGAAGAAAACTGTTTCTTGGATGATACCTCACCCAGTTTATAAGATGCTCAGCTGCACTCACGGATACCTTCACTTTCTCCAGGACTTCCCACAGATTCTTGTGCCCCCTGCACAGGGAAACAACCTGTGACTTTGGACAAGAAGAAATCTTATTTATAAATTCTATGCATAGAGATAAAAAGCGGGAAAAAAGTACTTCAACTGATTTTTCATAACAGAAGCATCAAACCTCATTGCCTCCTCAGGTAACTGTGTTGCTTTATGTAATTGTGTTTCTAGGAGTTGCATACAAAGCATGAGGTTGAGTTTTAATCTAAAGAGACAGCACAGGCTTGGTGGCAGTGTAGAGAAGGGAGTTTTACTTAATAGATAGGTAGTAAGTAAGCACAGATCTTCAGAAATATATAGTACATAGAGCTGTGTTTTGGCAGGCATCCTGGCACACTGACGCCTAGGAACAGTGATTGAATTGCCAGGAGAGCAGTCAAAGCTGTTGGAGTGCATGTCTGCAAAGGAGGTTTGACCTGAGGTCCTCTGTCCAGTTACATTAGCAAATGTTGTGTGTGACTGTATCTGCATTGCTCCTCATAGGTTCTGGCCTGAATGCACCACACTGTATACACAAAAGAGGATTTATATTCAGTTTAAAATTAACACAGTAAAAAGAGCAGAAAAAGCACATGCAGCTCCATTCTACCTCATTCCAGGTGAATGCTTTCACCTCTGAGCAGCAGAGAAGTACTATTTTTTGCATGCTTTGTCTCTGCCCTTATGTCTTGCATTCCTGCCAAAACAATGGCCTATTTTCAAAACGAAAGGCCTGAAGCACCGTGAACTTACTGCAATGGGGTTCAAACCCTCAGAGGCAAAAGATATTTTAAACCTTATATTTCTGGGCTGAATTCTTTGACCATTATACTAACGCAAGCAGTACATTGTTTTCTCTGTACTTGTTTTTGAATAAATTGATTGGTACCAGTGTGTGTTAGACAAAGCCTTGAGGATGCCTATAGGAATGGCTCCCTAGGTGGTTGCTTACAAATAAGCGGCATGCACATAAACCCTTTCAAAACAGAAGCATTATTGGGCATGTTAGAGAGTAGTTTTAAGCTTCTGAAAAATATTCATCTGAAAACTGAGGTGTTCATATAGGAACTATGTGCAGTGTTTTTAGGAATCCTAAAACCTGCCCTAAGCATCCTAATACCTTGTTCACATCTGGTCATACTTATCTCTGTTCATATCCTAGTTCTGAATACATAAAACAGAATTATCAAGAGAGACACTCACTCCCTTTTTTTTGTTGTTGTTGTTGCTGTTGAATAAAAAAATAAAATAAAATAAAATTCACACTGGACAGAAAAAATACACCAGACACCAGAAAACCATTGTCAGTCTAGAAATGTTCAGGAACATTATGAAAACAAACCAGACATGGAGTATGAAATTTAAACCTTCAAATTTCAGAAGATCTGGCTTCCTCTGAATTTGCATTCAGGTTTATGTATTTTAAGCAATATCACTACATTTTTGACTCATGATGTCTGAAAAGAATAAGGTAGCCAGTGCTGTTAAAAAAGGGAGTGAGAAGCATCTTAAATCCTTTTTTTTTTTTTGTTAGTAGTGTTTTATTACACTGCATATATTATTTATATAAAGGATTAAAAAATGTATTAAAACAGAAATGCCTTCTTAATAGCTATTGCCTTGTGAGCATTGCTCTGCATTAGTACAATCGATTTTCACATCATTTTCATGCTCCTGCTGTATGTCTACCCTATTTTAAATGCACGGATTTGCTGTAAGGATAGGATATTGTCACCATCCATAAAACAGCAGTTGAAATTTATGGGAACTCTGAAATCAGCTTAAAAATTCCTCAAGTCTCTTCCCAGTGTGATCATTTTCCTCCTGGGCCCAAGTTCTCTTATGGTTCTGTCTTAAATATGGACGTTCACCGAAATGTTGCCAGAGCAGTTACTCATTCATCACTCGTGGTATGTAGTCTGAGTACTGATTGCACAGTATCATTTTCTTCATGTACCGAGGATGCTTCACTTTTCAGAAGCCTTTGCATGTAGTCAGCTTTCATCAATGGTTCTTGACAACAGGGGAAGAATGAGTCACCTGAAGGAAGCATAGGGCACACCATTTCAAAAGTGATATTTGAAAGACTGATTATTTTTTGTCCATGACACCTTGCCAAAGGCTAGATACGGTGAACATCTGGGAAGTAATGGTGCCTACAAATCACTGGTTGCCTCCAGTCCCACTCAGGCCACAAGAGAATAGCATGCTTGACTTCAATTCAGTTTTTATTATATGTTGTAAACTTTTGACTGTTCTGAACTATGTTGTCATTGATGTGTCAACATTGAACCCTGACAGGATGTCTGAGCTGATTGAGATCAACAATGCTCTGTTAGTAATATAAAAAGCATAAAAGAATAGCCACGTGTCTGTGGGACTTCCACAGTCAATTTCTGGGTCAAATGGAATCAAAACTCAGGGGTGGTGTTAGCATGTAACAGTGCTCCTAGGCTAGATGACAGGGTGTAAAAATGTGCTGCCTAAGTGTCCTGTGATTTATGTACGACCCACATGCAGTCATGGTCCCTTTCTTGCTAGGGATTCCTTTGTGGTGTAATTCCTGCTTCTAACTCCTTCAGTATTGCGGATTTTTAGATGTAAAGACAAATCACCAAAAGGCTTGAATGAGTACTGAGCATGTTTCCTTGGTATTGTTTTCATATTTAAAATAATTTAAAGACGGATCAGTATGATATGTTTTAGGATTAATTTTCTCTGACATCAGTGATAACAGTCAGCTTGTTCCGGTATCAAGTCAGTACAATCTTTCTCCCTCTACTTGAAGAATAGCATCTTGCCCTGTAAAAGCTAGAGGAGATAACAATATCAGTGTTTACACAGCCATTTGAAATTCAAAACTACAACAAAGGAACAGGCAGTACTGCCCCAAAGAATGCTTCAGATGTTATTTACAGGTATAGAATTCCCATGCAGAGTGGAAAGATGTGGCCCCTCAGAAAATGGCACCAAACCCTATGAACATCTGCAAACAATAATGTTCCTTAGACTTGTGCCAGAGTTGTTCCAAGGCAATTGAAACCTTACAATGCAGCAAATAAAATGAGTGTATGTAAAAGACGCTTGTGCATGGGAAGTCACAGAGCCATTTCAATGTAAACAGCTGAATCTGCAGGATGCAAAACAGCAGGAATTTAAGAACACATTTTTTCTTCTCTGAATTCATGCTTAAAATCGAAGTATGTGTTTTACAGATCTCTCAAAGTATGCCAAAAGTTACAGTAGTCTTTCATAACATAGCACTGCTATGAAATACTTCAGAAAGCTTATGTAATAGCTGCGCTCTGCTACTACTAATAACCTCTAGCATCATTTAGAAGAAAATCTTCCGTTATTGTTTATCTACCAGGTGTTTATAAATCCTTGCAACTACTTAAGAATTGGACCAGTATTTATAGGTCTCTTGTTGAATACAGACAAATAGCTCGAAATAATACATAGGAAGGAAAGTAAAATTCACAATAATATCTTTAAAACTTGAGGATCCTTTTGATCTTGATGTATAATAATGCCCTGTGAAACAACAGAAGTGTCCTGTGAATCAGTAAATTATACCCCTATAGAAGTTATAAATTACTGAGATGGAAATTCTTTCCTAACACTGGTTCTATTTTTTGACAAAGTCTGAAGAACTTAACTATATTTTAAAATTATGGCATTATAGGCATAGCTCATCAATAGTAACAAAATGTCCAGTTGTGGTTGGGCTTCATGATCTTGAAGGTCTTTTCCAACCTGAGCACTTCCTATGACTCTGTGATTCTACTTTCAGTTTGGAAGAAATTATTTGATATACTCTCAATGCCTTCAAAACCCATGGCTTTTGATATGATGAATTACCTGGCATAGTCTGAAATCACCCATGTAATTCAGCTCCCATTTAATTCTTTGGGTCAGCATAATTTAAATAATCCCATATTTGAGAATGTTTCTCTAGACCTTGACCTACATTTTATTGAATTTATTGTCCCTAGTTTTGCATTTTTGTGCTTTCTAATAGCTTAATTCCACCTGCTTTGTTAATTAAACCCCTTCTGTACTTGTACACAGGCAATGTAACATATCTGTAACATACATAATTAAGGACTATCGATCAAATTAAAATAAAAAAAATATGAAACAAGAAAAAATTACATTGATAAGGAAAGGACCGTGGTATAATTTGGCAATTGATTTGCCATGGCCTTCTAATTTCTTCAAGCAATTAGAAAGTCAAAATGCAAAAAAAAGTACCAGGACTAAAACTAAAGCAATTCAGTAAATCAGCATGTAAGCTTTCCACCAAATTAGGTAATAACGATAAAATAAAGCAGCTATCTAAATAACACAAGTTGAATATTAATAAGAAAAAAGACTTACACGTCTCTGAAAATATATGGAATGCTCTACTTCAGGTGGAGTAGAATATAGCTTCGAGAGAGTATTATTTTCAAAACACAATTAATAGGAGAAGGACATAGTGACAGGTAACATTCATTAAATCCCTGTCTGCTAGTTTCTCCAGCTTATCAAGATTCCTCTGAAGGGCATCACAACCATTGGATGCATCAACCAGTCCTTCCACCTTTGTCTACGGGGTTAGATGCAAGCCTCTACCCCATGCAGCAACGTGCCTTTACAACTGCTTGCCCCTTTCTGCCAGTGATGCTGTGTTGGTCAGGCTCAATGACTGGAGCGCTTCACTGGACAGAGCTCCCAGCCCCTCACCTGCTGCCAGAGTGCTGACCTTATTCTGCCTTCAGCTTGTGATTAAATGTAATCCCAGAATCTTTTTCCAGAGAAGTGTTATGGTGTCCACTCTATTTGTCTTTTCTATATTTGACCCTATTTATTTTTCCCCACAGTACTTCTCCTGTTTGCCAAAACCATTTTAAGTCCTTGAATCCTGATCTTCAATGTTGTTCCAGATCCACCCAGAGCTTTAGGCTTATCAACTAAGTCAATGATAAAATAAACTGGTAGAACTGGGCACAGGAAGAATCACACCGAGTCACAGAATTGCAGCGGTTGGGAAGGAGCTCAGGATATCATAGAGTCCAATTCTCATGCTAAAGCAGGATCCCTACAATAGGTTGTACAGGTTGGTGTCTAGATCGGTCTTGAATATCGCCATAGAAGGAGACTCTACAACCTCCCTGGGAAACCTGTTCCAGCGCTCCAAATCCTTACTGTAAAGAAGTTCTTTCACATGTTAGTACAAAACTTCCTATGTTCAAGTCTTTGGCCATTACTCCTTTTTTTATTGTTACACACCATTGAGAAGATCCTGGCCCCATCTATTTGCCTCTCACCTCCCTTTACATATCTATAAACATCACTGAGATCCCTGCTCAGGACTTCTTTTCCCCAGAAGTATCAAACCACTTCCATTCAGACAGGGAACTGATGATAACTAAAAGAGTACTGTTGTTTTACTTATCTTAGGGAAATTTGTTTGCAAAAACATATTAATATGAAGCACTGTAAAAATTAAGCCAAAGCCTAACATTTAAATGTAATTATCTAGTAGCAACAAAGGCAGAAATTTCCATGAAAACAATGGATTTACCAAGTAGTGGGATTTTACAAAATTATTAACATCATTCCAATTATGATTTAAAATGCTTAACTTACACAACTGCATAAGTAACTGAGATATAAGTTAAACTGAATGATAGAACTGTTTTCTATTAACATACTGTAATATTTTATTAACAATAAACAGTATCTGCTGCTATGAATTACTAATCCTAATTCTAATGTCTAAATGCATAATGTTCTGTAAAAATTGAGAAAAGAGGATTCTATTGTGCTTTTCATCATAGTCTTAAGGTGAAATGACAGAGAAAGGAAAATGTAATAGAGTTGCAGGTCAGACTATCTCTGCATCTCATTATGCAAAAAAATAATAAAAAAAAAGAAAAATAAAGGATAATGACAGAGAAGAATACGATGGAAAAAAGGAGTTTTCTCTGAGAGGATATGTCTGAAAAGTCAACTCATGCAATTTGATGTAATGGCAGATTTTCTTTTTAAATTGTATTCTAATCCAGTTTAGTCCTTAGTTTGTACCTTGGCATTAGATTCAGCTAAAACAACAGACATAGAAGATTTAAAGTTGGGATTCATCTCACATAACTTTAGCTATCTAGAAGACAGTTGTCTAATTAGGGTGAATTATTTAGGTCTTCTCTCTTGTTAATGGAAAGAGAGAGGCATCTTTACTCTTTCCTAAAAGAAGTGGGACTAATCTAAATGTGTTAGAGTTGCTTATCTTGTGGGATTAATCTAAATTTAGTAGACTTGCTTATCTCTCGATTGACTAGTAAGAGAATCTCTATACATTATTGGAGACAGTTAAGTAAAATAAATCTTGACTTACGCAAAGGGTGGTTGTATTTTAGGAATCTACCTTGAGTGATTCAGTATAAAATTCTAGTAAAGCCTAATAATTTGACACACTCACCAAAGTATAAAGAATATAAAATTTTTAACAGCTGTTCTTTTTTTTTTTTCCTTTTATTACTGAAATGACTTCAGTATGAGAAGTCAGCACTCTGCCATTCACTAAGATACAACAAAGTTGATGTTTATCCAAAAAGAGGTTACCTCCTCACCTGTAAGGAAAGAATATTTGCATCCATTTGGATTTCTAAATTAGTAACATACAGATAAAATCCTACAATTAGAGGACCGTATTTCATTACCTTGATGTATTTACACTCTGTTACAGTTATATTGTTTTCTTTTTCTTTGCATTGATTACATTGTTTAAAAGTAATAAGAATTATACTACATACAAGCATATGAGGGCTGCTCTGAAAATAATGCCTTCTATTTTCTCATCTTGGTGCACAATTTCAAAGGTGGATGTTGGTGGTATCTCAGTAGAGGCTGAACCTTCCTACCAGTATTCTGTTACTTTTTGCTGTCGTTTGACAGATGGCAGCAGAGAGGCAGTCTGGCAGAATGTAGTCTGACAGGGAACTGTGTATGAGAGCAAAGGCGTGTCCCTGAACCGCTCCATGTAAGGAAAATTGCACCCATTGACATTCATCAACAGTTGCTAAATGACGCTTGCTGCAGCATGTAGATCATGATTAAGCTAACCGAAAGGAAAAAAACATGAGAGGAAAATGTTTAAGAACAGTTATAAATAAATTCATATAACCCTGAAAAATACCCCCATACTTGTAGAACTCAGACATTACATTGTATGGGATATGAAATATGATTAAGTAAAAATCCTTGCAATGTCCCTGAAATCCTCCCTGATTTTTTCGAAGAAAGCTTGACATTTACTTCAAGTATTTACTTGTGGCACCTTGGAAAGTCTAGAGAAAAAAATACTTAATAGGCAGTTCCTGCTAAAAGTGACTGAATCGCAGTGCATTGTTGTTGATAATATGGATCTATTTATCCAGTTGTACTTGGTTAAAAGGAGAAAGAGGGAGCAGGGGGAAGCCTGGGAAGACTGTCTTCTTAAGACGAAGCTGCTGAGATGGAAAGAATTCAAAAGGTCAGCATGGCATCAGGGGAAGTATTTGTAAGAGAGAAAAACAAAACAAACAAACAAAAAAATAGCTACTGCAAGTGAGCCCAGAACTGTCAGACATTTACTTAAAAATGAGAAAAAAAGAAATATGTCCAAGAGAAATATTATTATCTGAGGAAAGGAGAAAAACTCTGGTTAAAGCTAAAACTACGACACACCACACACATCTGCTGATTTGGGCTGTGGAACTCTTGGCATTTTTCCCTGCATTAAAGATTATTTGGAAAGTTTTACACATGGCTAATGATTGTGTTAGGCTGTTTCTTTATATGTAAATCAACTACAAGAACCAGATGAGATCAGGATTTCACCAGTGGACTGAATTATACAGCTATTTCCCAGATAGTAGTTGAAAAAAAATAAAAATAAAAATAAAAATAAAGAGGAATATAACTCCTGACTGATGCAGGAATTAATCCTATTGATTTCACACTCTCCAGATCAAAATTCCCGCAGAGTTCTTCGAAGCCCCTCTCTGCTCACGTTCCTATTTTACACTGCTACCAGCTTAAATCTGTCTCTCCTTCCCCAGCTTTTAATCCAGCATCAGTTCTTTCTCCTGCTCCTGTCCTTTATTTCTTCCACAGCCTGCCCACGTCCTCCCTCCGACATTCTCCTCCTCTCCCCGTTCACAGCCCCTACAAGCCCTTTTTTATTTCTGGCCCCCTACCCCACCCCATCCTCTCTGTGCTCTGTTCTGATTGCTGCTTCACCCAGCTGCCGCTTCTCGCACCACTCTCCCTGCCTCCAACCGATTTCTTCTCCCTTGTCACCGCATTTCTTTCTCTCTAGACTCCAAAAGAGGGAGCAGTGAGACCACAGAGATCGTTTCCCGGCTCGCAGCTGCAGCTCGGGCTAAGAAGTCTGAGGGGAGAGCAGCCCTGTATACGGGGAGGGGG
Source organism: Oreortyx pictus (assembly GCA_036925125.1). Lineage (NCBI taxonomy): Eukaryota > Metazoa > Chordata > Aves > Galliformes > Odontophoridae > Oreortyx > Oreortyx pictus. The sequence continues at coordinate 30,162,103 of JAUPFR010000001.1, forward strand.
TCACACTCCGTGGACCCCACTTCTACAGCTCACGGGTGCTCCATCCTGTGTGGATCAGGCGTAACACTGCTAGCCAAACTGCCTAAGTACCAGAAGCTTGCAGGGTGGCTTCACAAGGGGGAATTCCAGTGCCAGAAGTGTGTTTCTCAAACCTGCACCCTTGCTTTGCCTATTCCGGGCAGCCAAGTTTTCTAAAACATACAGGATTTGCGTGAGGTGAAAAAAACAAACAAACAAACAAACAAACAAAAAAAAAACCCAACAAGTTGTTCATTGAACTACCTTTCTTTTTAAGGACTCAACTGCAAAATAAATGACCAAAACCAAAGAAATAACAGAGACGATATCAAAGAACAGAACTCCTTAGTAGCCAGTCTACAAGCCATTAAAGGCAGCACTCAGATATAGTCTTGAAATGAGTCATCCTGAACTTTGTAATTCATGAGAGGGAGAAATAAGACTAATATCAGTATTATCAGATATTAAAGTTGGTTTGTGGTACTCTGCAAATCTTTCTGTAAGATGTTCAGCGAAAAGGGCCAAAGGTGGAGAAAGGGAAGGGTCAGGGTAAATTGGAAAGAGATTTCAGTAAAATAGAGAGGAGGGAATAAAGGTGGTAGCTGCCTATCTTATTAGTGAATCTTTCTACCAACCATTTTCTTCTGTGCAGTCTCACTCCCTATCCCCTGTGTGTGAATGCTGCAAAGTCTGTGTCAGTAGCTGGAAAGGGGGAACCCAGCCACAGGACCAGTATACCTATGTGGCAGCAAATGAAGAAGCAAAGGTGATTATATATGAGTGAGAAGTCTATATGTTAGGAACAGGACTAGCTAGTGGGTAGGAGGGAATATCCATCTGGAAGGGCTCAGGGTCTGTGCCAGAAGCTGGCAATGGGCCCAAGGTCCAGGAATGGACACCAGACAGAGGCCATCCTGAGTCTCATTGTGGGTGTATGTGGCCATTAAGAGAGTGAGGGTGTACAAGGCCATTAAGAGAGTGAGGGTGTGTGCTTTCACTTACAGAATTTTCACAAAAGAAAGAGCAGGACTGGTATTAATGATTCTTTTTTCTACAGGTTTTGGTGATCCTGTATGTGAGCGCTGCTAAGGGCACTGCTTGATTCTGGCAGTCTGTGTGACCATACTGTCCCCTGTGCAGTGGGTCTGTGCACATCTCTGGAGTATGTGCTCATCCCTACCTCTGGCCAAAGCTGAAAATGAGACTAGCACCAGCCTCACAGGAATGATATGGAGAGAATCCCTGTGTTCCAGCACACACCATGCTCAGCTCCAGAAGCCAGGAACAGTAATACAGGACTCCACCAGGTCTGACAGCATCAGTAGCATACTTCCATAAATAAATAAATAAAATAGTGTGACTTTTTTTTATATTAGGAAAAAAAAATTCTCTTCAATATTATTTAGTCTTATTATTTAGCAAAACCCTATAAAGGCAGAATTCACATCAAACATTTAGAAATAAAAAAGGTATAAAGAAGAAAAAGGAAACAGCTTGAAACAGCTTGATTTTCTCATTCACTGTTTCAGACTACAAAAAAAAAGGAAAAAAAAAAAACAACAAAGTTAGTTATCCTGATTCAGCTTAGTCTGCGTGCACCTTGTTACAGTAACAGAGCATTATGTTGTAAGATGAACATTGATTTAAAGATTTCAGACACTCACAGAGGTCACAGCAAAAACAGACCTCAGATGAACTTTGCTTTCAGTAAGTAATTTTCAGGACTTGAGCAGCAACTGAACCATCTCATGAAATTTTTCTGATGAAGCCTTTAGCCATAAATTTCTAGAACATGAAGCTAATGCTTCTGCTAAAGTTTAGGGAGCTGTTGATATTGTCTGTTAGGCTGACAAGGCAAATTATTCCCGTGAGAAAAACAACAACAACAAATAGATTATTTATATTTCTAGGAGCAATTATGAATTGATACGCAACACTTTCTGCCCAGTGCTCATTGCCTTCTTTATCAAAGGGGAGGCAGATAGATTGATAATTTGTTCCCCGCAAGGAGCAGAAAAACAAGTATCCCTGCACGATCCAACAAAGGAAACAAGCAGACAGAGAGAAAAGAAGGTGAGCGAGCAGCCTTTGCTGGGTTAGAGCTGTAAGAATTTCATAACATTTCTGTACAAAAGGCCTGAGGCTGACTATCAGGTCATGGAACAGCACCATGTGTACTGTGCCATGAAACACATCACTTCCACACAGCTTTTATTACTGGCACTGGTTTGATGTCGAGCAAATACCTCCCTCTCACTATAAACTTTTGAGGATGCATTGCACTTTCAGACTTCATTCGTTTCTTCCAAACGAGAAGCATTATCTTCTCATCTTCTGTGGTAGTAGAGAAATACCAGGAAATCTGACCCTCCTTTGGATCCCTTGCCTCACCTCCCTACTAGGCCCTACTGTTGACAAGCTTGTTTAAATTACATTTTCCTTGGTTGGGAAAGTAACACATTGCTTATTTCAGGACTGTGACTGAAGCCCAGCACATCAGAGAAGCACAGCAGTGCTGTGAAGTAATCATAGATAAAAACAGGACATATTTGTAAACAGGTTGTGTGAGCCTATTGGTTTTCATTCACCTGTGGAGAGAGAATGAATGTCTTATAAATAAAGCCAAAGGGAAAGATGCTAAACATCCTGTATTTAGTAAATGTATGCAGCCAAAGATGAACTTACTTGCATTTCTTTTGCATTTAACTCTGTATTCAAAAGAACTTTCTGCTGTAGCCTTCAAGGCAAATGAAGGGATATTGCCAAAAATGAGGGCAGGGTCTAAAACAAAATAATGCTGAAAGAAATTCAGCGATTAGGTCCATGGTGAACTGTCAGCACATGAGGATCTGAGAAATTTTGTTGGTTTGCTTATATTAGGCAAAATTAACTCCTTTACTGCTAACACCTTCCTTAAGGTAAATTGAAAGGCGTATATATATATATATATATATATATATATATACACATAGATACGGTTTACCCTGCTCATATCTCATTCTCAGCCTGAGTATCTGAGGAAAACAGTCCTGCGATCATTCTGCCCCTTAATGCATAGCATATAAGGACCCTACTCCAAAATACTGTAGAGGGAAATGGAAACTCAGTCCTGAGTATGTTCTCTACATGGTTCACGAACTACGCTGAGGTAGTGAATACTCACCAGATCATTCTACCCAACAATGCAGTTCTCAAAACAAAGAACTGGGGGAAATGCTTGTGTCATGGTTTTATGATTTTTTGGTATTGGTATTCCACATCATAACAACACGTAGTGCATTAAGAGTTAAAGAGTTAATACTCCAACTCCATAGATCATTGATATTTCCGGGTATACCTGTCTCAGAAGAGGAGAACTACATTCCCCAGAGGACTTTGCGATGCTTTACATTTTTACGTATTTTCCGCTCAGAGGGAAAAGATAAAAACCCTCTGCGGTCACGGGACACTCTCTTTCCTTCGGGATCGACTCAGCAGTGGGTGCTCGCTGCCGTATCGCCTTCAGCGTTAGCGTAAGGCCTTCGGTTTATCGGACACTCTCTCTTGCTCATTTTATTTGATTTATTAGCTTCAATTCCAATTATATTGTATTATATTGTGTTATTTTGCTTTCTGATATCTTATTTAGTAAATTAGCTTTCCTCCTCAGATCGTTGCCGCTGTTTTGTTTCTAGGCCCATCTCCCTTTTTCCTTTTCCCTTTCTCCCTTTCCCTTTCCTGGGGTGTGGGTCTGCGGGTCCCCCACACCAATCGTCACGGAACCGGGCCGATCCAGCCCGGTAAACCGTTGACAGCTTGTGTAGTCTGGAATTTGCCTGGAATTGTAATCACATTCCTCTTAACAAACAAAAAACATCTTTTAATAGGCTGTCAAGCCAAAACTCTTACAAGATGAATCCTTTACGTTTTCTCTCTGCCATGCTGGTCTAAATTTGTCCTCTCCCTCTGCCACATCTTCCCATGGACCCCCTCCATCTTATGTAGGATCAGTAGAGGGGGAGTCACATGATCCTTCTTGCAAAGGTCACTGATTGTTCTTTCTGGTCACAGGAAAAAGATGATCTCATCATAGTGTTTTTCTGTACTGAATTTTGTACCCCTTTCTTCAGCAGCTGATGATATAGGCTGTAATTATCCCATTTTCTATTACTTTCTTCTTGGTTGGAGAGCAGCTGTCTGATCAGATCAGAATGTCTTGGTCTTCTCTTATGCGTACTTTCTGATATATGCTGCTGTCACTTAGTGATAAGGAGCAAAAAATAAAAGGTTACCCCAAAATGATTTTTAAGCTATCTTTGAAACAAATTTCACACCATCGTTTTGAGTCTTAAAGTAGGATTGTTTTTGGCTATCCTTTTAGTGATATATGGAGAAATGTGATTATAGCAGAAGGTTCATAATTTCTTCACAAAATAAATGATCATAATGGTCCCTTAATATAGACATATCACATTGTATTACTGCAGAACCTTTTCTTGACATAACATGTAATGTGGATATGAAGAAAATTACTGTGATTTTAGATGTGGAGTTTTAAATGTCAGACCTTAGGAAAAATGTGTTTTGAAATTTGGAAAAAGGCAGCGGACCCTTAAATTAAATAGCCTCAAATTAAATTATTTCTAGGAAGGAGATAGAATTATGTAATAAATGATAAAATTAAAGAAGGTGAATTTAATGTATTTAAAAATTATATACTGTTAAGAAATAAAGTTACATATTATTTTCTATTGTACAAACTCATAGCATGCTTGTCATTTTCAATAATGTTTGCATACCAGAAAACAAGTATTTATCTCCTACTGTTTTGTACAGTACACTTCCAGTGAAGTGAAAAAGTTTGGTGGGGATTAGAAAATTTTGGTTGTACTCAACTATTCCACATTAGACACAAAATAAACATTTATAGTGCCTTGTGATCCTGATGTAGAAATTAAATGTATTAAAAGTACTTTGCTTCTGGTTAGTACTTATGTTTTAGTCCTTGGAGGGTAGTAAGTAGGACTATTTGTATGTGAAATAATAGAGCTGGAATTGAGATTGTGTTTGCCTCTTAGAAGGCATGCTTCCTTTTAGCAATGAATAGACAAGAAACAACAACTTGGTCACTGGCAATTTAAATCTGTAAGACAGGTTTTCCAAGCCATCCCTTTCCATTTGTATGTGACAAAGGAGGAAAGGTATTTTTGTAAATAAGAAGGAAAGTCCACTTTCATGCCACAATGCACTCCATAGACATTGTCAGTATTAAGCATCTCTAAGAACTACATTTGAAATAGGGCTAGGAGCTTCATAAATGGAAATATCCCAACTACTGCACACACATTTACTGTGATGGTAATGGTAGGCAAGAGTCTTAGATATCTTTCCCAGAGTCCCTGTCTAACTAATAGCAGTCGTTTACAGGGTATGAGCCACTGAAAGCAGAAAGCTGTGGAAATGCTACATGCACTCACAGCCAGCAGAAATCAGCAAGGGTCTTCAGGACAGGAGTATGGGTAAAAATAGAAAAAGTATAAGTAAAAGGGACATAGGTAAGCTAAAGCAGTCATTCACTAAAGGGACAACAAGTGTTTAAGGTGTCAGTTTAGAGCAAGTGTTCTGCAGTCACTGAAGCAATGTTCATTTTTTGCAGTTTGCTTCATGGGACATTCTCTCCATCCTTTCTTCAAAATGATGTGAAAAATCAAGTAGAAAGTTTTGAAATCTCAGTAATTTTCCTAAGCAGAATTGTTCTTACTTCAGTTTTGTGTAATGCATTTGCAACATGCACATTCATTTGTATAATTTGGAGTTACATGTTGCCAAAGATCTTAAGGCATGGGTGTGCAACGTTTTGGTTTGCCTGGACCTCACTGAATGAAGAGGAATTGCCTTGAGCTGCAAATAAACTATGTAGGTTGCTCTAAATGTAATGGCTCAATTTCCATGGAAGCTACAATAGATACAAAGAGCACAGTAACATTATTTGATAGAGCAATTTCTCAACTACAAAACACTATTTTTTGACATGGTGACCATCATTAGCTCTGCATTTTCACTGATGATGAACAAAAGCATGCATGTGCATGAATGACTGAATCAGATTTTTGAGTTGAATATCAGATTTCAACTCTATACATTCCATTTAAGAATTTGCAGATAATGTATTTATGTCAACTGAAAACGGAGTTGCAACTATAGTAAAAAAACATGAGGGTTCTTTTTTTGAATCTTAAAATGTATTCTTGGATTCATTTATCACAATGGAAAGCACAGCTACATATTTTCTGCTCCTCACAGGACTGCGTTTAGCCAGCATATGTATAAAATTATATGTCATAACTTGAGTTAGGACGGCACTGTGGCCTCTGTGTGACCTAGTTTCAGCCCAGTCACCATTAATAGCACACTGATGTTTTGCTGTTGCTGAGTGAAGGGTGTGTGGCTGGGGCTGGGCTGCTCCGTGAGGTAGAATTACCTCCATGATGATGTGGGGCAGGGGATGGCCACTGGATGAGCTGGGCCAGGACACATACAGCCTATCTAAAGGGAAGCTGTTGGCACTCAATATGTATCTGTACGCAGTACACATCATATCTGCAGACTTAATGCCTCATAGTCACAGGAATTATCCATCCTGAAGACATATGTATACTGAAAGCAAGCTGTTGATCCCTCTCTCACATTCCACTAGAGAAAGACACATGGCATTTAGGTTTAGGATCCAATTCTGTAACTCTGTTCTATTTCATTGGTTAGTTTCATTGACGTAATATTTCCAGATGTAAAATTAGCAAGATCAGTGTAGATATTATTAAATGTCAAAAGGGATTGTGCATGATACATTTTTTATCTCTAGGGAGATTGAGAATAAATAGTAAAGGTTACACTTTTATCATCCCAGAGTAGTATGCCTGTTTCTGTAGTATTATTTCTAGCTGATAAAAGTCCTGAGACTCAATGACTGTTGATTTTGAAAGCAGATTGTGCAGATAATGTTTTTTCAAGACTCCCTCAACAGCCAATGGGGACAAAAATCACCCCAATCAGGTATTTAGCTGACACGTGGTAAGCAACTGTTTTAGGCTAAAATGAATTCCCCTACACTTGTGATCATCTCTCTTATCACTTTTTTTTTTTTTTTTTTTTTTTGGGGGGGGGGGGAGCTTGGATAACTCGCTTAGACTAGAAGTTTAACTGTTAAATGGTTGCAAATAAGTGACTTGAATCCCATCCAAAGTGACTACAGAATACTCACATTAGCACTTGCTTGCTAATTCTTCCATCAGATGCATAATCATACCCCAATTTATGGTACAGCACCATGTAGTATGTTTGAGAGTACTTACAATTAGATGCCCCATATGAAACTAACAAAGCTTTTGCTTTGACAGTATGTCTCTATCTGCATTTTATGGCAGTTGGTCATAATTGTGTCTGCCTAAAGCAGTTTATAGTCATAATAAGATATTGACACATTTAAAAGCATCCATTTAAATTTCATAAATATCATAAATGCCAATCCTTCCATTAAAACAGAACAACAACAACTACAAAAAAGATATAAAAATTCAGTCAGAGGCAGATTACTAGTGTTTTAAAACTAAAAGCACTGTTTTAACCACTGCAATGTGGCTGCCAGGGCCAGTAACATATTGCTATAGTAATGTACTGCAAATGTAATAGCTAAATAAGAAAATCTGGATAGAGGAAAAAAAAAATCCTCAAAATGCAAAATTCCAAAATTTCTTAAAAGTTCTACCACAAAAAGTTTTTAGGGCTACAAAGAAATTGTCTGAGACTTATTTTTTCCTACAGAACTTTTCTGTAATGGAAAAAAAAAAAAATTATAGAGTTGTCAAAATCTCTTTCCCATTGAAAACTAATCAATATGTGTTAAAATTATACCAGTTGTACACAGTGACTACTCTTTAGTAAGACTAAACTAGAATCTTATGATTCTGTGCAGAAGTTGCTCATTAATATAATCTCTGTATGTGCATAATTAGAGCTATTATAATAGTAGATTACAAAACTACAGGGTGTTTTTTTTCTATTCTTTTTTCTTTTTTTCTTTTTCCCCTTAGAAATCTAGCTAGATGATGGCTTCCTCTGTGAAGTCATTTTATCCTACACTCCAGGATAAGATCTGTCTTTCTCTATCACATAACCTAGAAGATGAAGTGATCTGCAACAGAATTTGTAACTATACTATTGATGTATCCATGCAGAGGCCGATCTTAATGACAGCAGGGTTTCTTCAAGAACATGTATGGATCATTTACTTTTACAGTTTCTTTCACTTATTAGAAGCTTACAGTCATCATTACAGATGTGCTTGTAAGCAGCTGCTTTTCAAGTTAACACATTAGCTCCCATTTAAGCATTGTCTGCTTGGTAGAAATGCATTTGGTTTGTCATCTGAACACAGAAAAGATCCATAGATTCAAACAGGGTCAAACGTATGTTAGCTTTGTAATGCATTTTTGTAAAGAACAGCTCTCCAAGAAGATTAGTTAAAACAACAATTATTTTGAAAGCTATCTGGTTTAGAAGCCTATTCTTAACTTAATATTTCAAAATATTTTTTGATGATTTTTAAAAGGCACATCATATATTGATACCACTGCAGATATTCTGATAGACAAAATTAGGGAATATGTGGTCATGTGTTTTGTCTTTCACATAATACATTCAATGGGGCTTAGCATTTAATGAGGAAAAAAATTCAGTCTGTTTAGACACAGAACATTAAAGCCTTCGTAGTCCAGGTAAATATCCAAAACATCAGGTTATTGGCTTGGTCAATTGTATTGCCTAATCTATCCATTTTTGTATCACTGTCCATATAGGGAAGCATGGTCTGGGGACCAGGAAGATAGAGAAATGGCATAGTTTACTCACATGGAAACACAGCTGGAAAAAAATCATTTTTCAATAAATTTAGACATCTATCTTCCAAGCTCCAGTTGAGTAGAAAGAGCATTCACTGTAAGGATGTAAAATGATGTATTAAATGTAGTCTTATTGTGTCAAGTCTCGTTACAAAGCCAGAGGCAATCCATTACAATAGAAATTCTCAATTTACTAATCTACAAACAAAATAAATTAATCAAATAAAGAAATAAATGAAATGGAGGCTTCAGCTCTTTTAATCTTTTAATCAAAGGCTTAGTGGCAGAGTATTATAATGAAGACCCCACATTACCAAGTCTTCATTATTTGAACACTAAATTCATTAGTGTTACTATGAAGTTTCATAAATTATTTAAAATAGCCTTGTCAAAATAAATGAACAAAGTACATTCTGTGATATTCTAGCGTTTCTTCTTCCTTTTTTATTTTTGTTTCCTCTTTCAATTGTGCTTGCTTGCGTTCTTTATTGTTCAAAAATTAGTTGATTCACAATGGAGATGGGTTTTGAAGCCTATTACTTTTAGTGGGAGTCTTACAATTAAGCTTGGTGGGAGTTCGAGTAGGCCCTGAGTGTCCCTGTATCAATGAAAATAAGTAATGCCCTACTGTTATCTCTAATTTGCCTCAAGTATTAAAGAACAGGGCCTGTCTGACTTTATACAGCACTTAATGCAATGAGGCCTCCATCCAGCTTGGAATATCTTCATTAATAAAACAGGCATCTTGTGAATGCAACTGTTTTAAATCTTTGAAACTGTTTTAAATCTTCACTATGTGTTCGAGATATTTTTTTATTAATAACCTGCTTCTCAAAGGTTCTAATTTGTGGATAAATAAAATACATACTATAAAATCTGCCAAGTAGCTGTTATCAAGAACTTCATTTTAAGAGCATGTTTAATAGTGGTCAAATGGAGAAAGCAGGAGAAAATATAATGTTTTAGAAGGAATTTAATATATTTTTTAATAATAAACACTCAAAAATGTGTACATACATATGTATTTCTGTTTATGCATGCATACATAAAACTCTTTGGGTCAAGTTGTGATTTGCTTCTTGAGCAGATAATCAGCTGCTTGTGAGCTCCATAAAAAATGATCTCTTCTTCAAAACTGACATAGTAGACACCTCAAAACAACAACAACAAGAACAACAAACTGGAGGAAATATTGCATGGCTGCATGGCTGCATGGCTGCATGGCTGAAAGAATGCAGCAATGAACATCTGATACTAATTAGAAAAATAAAATTCCTATGAGACCCTTTCTTTTCAGGAAACATAGTTTTATTCTCCTCAACATGGTATTCTGCCTAATGGTCACAGTGGTTGGAGGCAGTATGTGAATGTTATTATATGAAGCTTAAATGGAAAAGCTCAACTCAGATCATTCCTATAGAACACCTGGTACTGGACACCCTTGAATTTCCATGGAATTCTCATATAAAGTATGGAGGAAATATAGCATTCTAACTTTATCTGCCAGGAGGCAAAATCATTCTTTAATCTGAAACAATAAAATAATCCATCTTTCTAAATAATAATAAGATTAGATTTTATTTTCATGAAGAAAACAAAATCTTCCAGGCCTATGTGCAACATCTTCATATTAGTGATGTAAAACACTTTGCCTACTGAATTTATTCTGCTTTGGAATTCCCCTGGACAATCATGCACTGAAGTGTGAGTACTAAGGAAAAGGTATTATTCTTAGACTGTAATGTCTCTTCTTCATTTGGTTGGATAAATTCCCATTAGTATGTGTGCATATGTGAGTAAGAGGGAAGCTGCTGGCACTTTTCTCAGTTCTTCAGTAATCACAAAAGTCCTGGAAAAGCCTAGCTGCTTTTTGTCACTAGTGATACACTAATGCTGGCTAAAATATTGCAGATCTTCATAGACAGGTCCTATTGATGTGAAGGAAGATTGTTCTCCCTTCTTAAGAGTTAAATTCCAAACCATCTACTGTCTCTCTTACACCTTCATGGGGCGTATAAATAACTCTCTGTGTAACCTGACTACATGCTTTGGCAGCAGGTCATACCATTCCTACCACTATTCTATGGGGCCAATAGGACTCTGCAGCCACAAAGTAGTAGATCTAAAAACAATTATCTCTCTGCCACAACATATTTTTGTGGGGAGTCATTTCGTGTGACCAAGCCTTTGGAAAATAGAATCACAGCAATATGTTTCCTGCTTTTTATTTGTATGACATGGTAAAAGGGACAGTTGGTTCCCCAAAGTACAATTTCAGTTTATTTGGAGACTCAGCCCTGCATCACTACCTGTGTGGAACACTGTCATCCTTCACTGTAAGAACATTAGACTTCTTTCTCATGAAAGCTTATATTTTTCAGGAATGGAGAGGCATACCAGAGAAGACTGGCATGGTATAATGCCACATTCTGGCTCAGTTTGAACCCTTATAGCAGATAAATATGAAATGTCATAACAGATGTCTGCTTAAAATGCAAGGGCTCTGCTTGTGAATCTTATGTAAGGTTCAGCATCGCTTGTTCTCACAGTTGACGGTGAAGTGGGTCTGGCTCCCAGCCCAGGTCTCTCACACAATGATTAACCTGAGACTACATGGCACCATCTGGTACTGTCTCAGGTAGGAAACATATATAAATGACTGAACAGTTATGCTTTTCCCTCTGTAAGCAGAGTAATATTTGAGGAATAGAACATTTTTCTTTTCCCAGGCAGAACTGCCTTGAATTATTTCAGGTACAGAGAAAACACTCAGCAAGCACTCAAGTCTCTCCTAAAAACATGCCTGGATTTCTTTCCTTTCTGCTTTGCTCAGACACATTCTTTCTTTTTCTCTGTCTTTTTCTCCCTTTTGTCCTCTCTCCCTTCCTCTGGTACTCTCTCCCTCTCTGCCCCCTTCCCTTCTGCTCTTCCTCTCTCATTCCCATTCTTTCTCCTTCCTGTCCACCTTTCTTACCTCTTTCCCTTCTTTCCTTCCTTTTCCCTTTTTACTTCTTTTGACCTAGTTTCAGTCCATTGTTCCTGAATGCTGATCTTGAGAAAAAAAGCTTGATTAAACTAGCAACCCAGCTCTGCCCCACCTCCTCTTCTGTTTTTCATTCTTTTGTCTGGAGGAGTACTTCTGGATGAGCTTTTTGTAAGTCAGAACACGAAGTAAATAACCAAAATCAGCACAGAAAGAGTGATGACTCCCAGGACTGACATGATGGCATGACCCCCACTTCTATCACTTACATGGGAAATTCTGGCTCTTTGGAAATGTCTCATGGCCAGTTTAAATGAATGTTCACGTAAGGAAACAACAGAGTAAATGGAGGGAAATGCAGGCAAACAGGTTCACCTTCCATCTTTCCCATCTCTCTCTCTTTCTTGACTAGTCATATGTTTCAGTGGTTTAAGACCAGGACGGCTTGAGCCCCATGTGTTGCTGCACTTCAGCATTTTAAAACACAGAAGCTGAACCTCTCACCATTCTTCATGTTTGTAACAAATCTGTTTAGGATGCCCTTTTAAAATTAGAATTATGAAAGCCTTAAAATGTGAACTATTTCATACAAATGTTTCGCATCTCTGGATGTTCACATCAAGAAAAAAAAGGAAATCTTTACAGAGGTACAAAGGGTTATGGTTACAAGTAATGGAATGGAATTAAGAACAGACAGATGTAGTTTGAAAAGCATGAAAAGCTTCCTCATAGTTATATGTCTGATAGCATAAAAAACACTCCAAAGGGAAGTTGTAAATAAATCATCAATACTTAAGAAATAGTCTAATGATCAATTCTTCATTTACAATGACAAGAACTAGGCAGCCCAACAGGGTCTTTCTATCCTTGGATTCCATTATTCTATGTTAAAATTAGAAGGCAAATAAGCAGAACAGTTCATGACAGTCTTATCTTTTATTGCCAGTAGGAGAATGCTTACTGTTACCCAAGCTAATCATACTGCAATATAACTTCAACATTTTATATTGGATATTATTATAGGTACATATCACTATAACATACTGCTTTCATTTTGAACCCATCATGGTGCTGTAACAGTTTTCAAGCAACACACATTAAATTTAAAAAGGAAAAAATGAGTGGGAGGTATAGTACTCAGTTATATCTACTGTAGCTTCTGTTTTAGGAGTTTTATCGTTAAACGTGGATTTCATTACTAGTTCACTATAGGAATTAGAATTTACTTTGTGTGTATATCATTTTATTTCGAAGGTCTCCAGGGCTTTTAAGAGCATTCAGCCTTCTATCTCCTGAGGTATTTAATTCGCTTGCTTATTTTTTCATAGTTTTTAATTTCATTTAAATTAATTGTTACTTAGATCAGTGATTTTCATATGTCAGTACATTGTTGGGACACTGGGGAAGAGTTTTCAGTGAAGTTTCATGAGGCATGGAGAGACTTACTATATGCAAACATACCATTATTAAAACTCTGTCATTTGTGGTGGTAAACAGAGCCATTATATTCTTCACTATAAGGTGAACTAGAAAGCGATACTAGAAATCAGGTCTAGATACCCAGAAGAAATAATCCACCTTGAATTATCACATGTTTGGGAGGAAGTGGATGACCGTATGGAGTAAAAGATGTCCCATTCTCTTTACTGCTACTTGTTTTTGTAAAGAAATTTTAGATAGAATTATAGAAGATCCGATTTTTCATTTTATCTTCTGCTAAATTATGGCAAAATATGCATAACAATTGGTCTTGTTAATCCATTAGCAGACTGCTAATCTGAAATTCAACTCTGTCTAACTGTAATATGGTATCATTAGATTATGTCTTCATTTCATTAGTTATATACCAGATTAAAGAGATGTCCAGAAGATTCATCCTTTTTCATTGGCAATCACTAGTGAATAATGTGAAAGTGACTGGAGGTAAGTGGTATCTACTTGTAAACAAGCTAGGACCTCTGTTAATAACCATTACCTGAGGAATAATAGAAATATTTGATTTGTTGGAAGTCATCAGAACCAACTCCCTGCAGTGAACACGGATACCTACAGGTGGATCAGATTGCTCAGAACCCTGTCCAGCCTAGCCTGACCTTGAGTGTCTCCAGCAATGGGGCATTCACCACTGGGCATCCTGTGTCACTGATTCACTACTCCCCAAGTCATAAAAATCTTTGTCACTATTATTTTTTATTTTATTTTTTATATATCCAGTCTAAATCTCCTCTGTTCTAGTTTGAAGGTATTTCCCCTTGTCCAATCACAATGGATCCTGATAAACAGTCTGTTCCCTTCTTTCTTATAGCCTCCTTTAGTTACTGAAAGGCACAAGTCTCCTTGGAGCCTTCTCTTCTCCAGGCTGAACAGCCCCCGCTCTTTCAGCTTGTCCTCATAGGAGAGGTGTTTCATCCCTTGGATCATTTTTGTGGACCTCCACTGATATGCTGCAATAGGTCCATGTCATTCCTTTACTGAGGACTCAACATCTGGATTCACTACTCCAGGTGAGGTCTCACCAGTGCAGAGTAGATGGGCAGGATACGGATAGTAAGGGTTACCATGATTCAGGTGCAAGACCTTGTGTTTGGCTCCATGAGGTTCACTTGGGCCCATTACTTGAGCCTGTTTAGGTCTCTCTGGATGGTACCTCGTCTCTTGAGTGTGTCGACAGCACCACACAGCTTAGTGTCATCCAGAAACTTGTTGAGGGTGTACTCAATAGCACTGTTGAGTTCACTGATGAAGATATTAAAGAGCATTGCTCCCAGTATTGTCTCCTGAAGGATACCACTCATCACCATCTTTTGATGGTTAATTTCCATGTCTATTACATCATTGTCCTCTGAGGTACTATACAGAAACTCCACTACTTGTACTACACAGAGTTTACGCCAGCAGTTTTATTTACATTAAAAATATATATGCTCCGCTTCTCTGCCAGTAATCTAGTTTTTTTAATCAATAATTTCAACTGAAAAGTTCATAATGATACCTTATACAACTGAAGAACATACTGTTTTGTTCAAAACAGAAGAGGCAGAAAGTTTTCATTAGAGATCTGATTTAGATGAGAAAGATAGAATCAAAGGTTTATTAATTTGGTTTCCATTTATTTCTACTGACATGTGTCACATGTAGCTTATTATATACTACTGATAAATAATGCTATGTGAACTCAGTCTTTCTTGGTGCTATTGTTCCCAGAAAAGAACTAGGCTATCAGAAATTGCAGAGATGCGTAATTCAACACTGATGTTTTACTGAGGTGATAAGGAGTGAATCGCCATCTGAGAGTTTGGATTACCTATGCAGCACCTACAGTCTTTTCTGTTCTGCTGATGTCTGAGCCTTTGGTGAAGTAAGTGAGGAATGTGAGTGTGTGGGGACAAGGAGAATCACCACAGCCTGGTGTCATCTTTTGTTTACCCAAATATCTTCCTAGAGAGGCATCAGAATTATCGTGGAGTGTTGTGGAGGTGATGGGTAGGAAATGACCATGACACAAGTGTAGTGGATCTGGGTACCAGCGCTTGACACAAATCTAATCAGAACTGCTATTGCCATGTTACTGAAATAGTAACAAGCCTAACAGTATTGGTTTTATTTGTTTATACATATACAGATACATATCATAAACATATCATATATAATTCATGGCTAAATAAACTCTCTATATAAATTACATGTATAAATCATGGCTATATACATTATATATATATAATAATAATAAATATATATCTTAGGACTGTAATATTACCAAAAGCAAAAATCTGTTTCTCTCTTTATATCTAAATACACTTATTTATGTATAACCACACATGCATTTGTACATACACACATACACATACAAAACCATACTCCTTTAAGTGGGAAAAATAAACCTGATATCTATATCAAATGGATACTCCTCACTATGCACAGCCTCAGCAAGAATTTTTAATAAGATGTTAAGTCAAGTGGGATGGGAATTGAAGTGGATGGCAATATAGCTGTGATCCGTAGTCCTGTCGTCTCTATAGTGACTGAATAGCTGTGTATCACAGCTTGTAAAAAAACATACGATGTGCAGAAAGCATTTGAAGAAAACACCAGCTCAGTCTTTCTTTTCAAATGTTACTACTTACAGAAAGTCACCAGTATGATAAGAATTTAAAATCCTATTAGGCAATTCAGATTTTTTTTTCTGTAATTTGACATGAAAGTCTTTTTGTTAGTGACTTTCATATTGTATTAGCTATAAAGAGGGAATGAAGAAGTAGGCTCTGGCTGCTGGCCAAGTCTGAGATGCAATCCTACCACAGTAAATTCCAGGATGAATGGCAGAAGCATGCAAATGAGCTACAAACTCAGATGAACAAACGTGGCACACGCAGGCTGGCATGAAAGTGCAATAACCTCTGATTTCTGCTAGGAAAGAATTGCTTCAAATTTTCAGGGCAGAGCATTGGCTCAGAGCTGTTTTTTATCCTTTAGTCTCACATATGGAGATGAATGCTTCTTTAGCAGGTTGGACAATGTCTGTTCCACCTTATTAAGGATCATTCTTACGCAAATCCTCTTCCCAATTCGCGGATATAATTTCATCTTCCCATTGTAATTTGCTTCAGGAGGCTTACTGTCTAATATTTGTATTTTCTTAGAAACCTCAAATATTTAGCAGAGCAGTATAGCTCAACACCTCTCAATCCCTATTTGAGTTTGGAAAGAGAATAAAATTTGTGCACGGTCTAAATTAGGCTTCAGAATGAGGTATATTCATTTTAGGGGGTAAATGGAAGGAGAGAATCAAAAGATTATGAACCTAGTTAGTACACCTACCTAGAGAGAGACTTGACTAGAAAAGAAAATCCATATCTAATTAAATTGAAAATTGCAGGGCAGATTATGGGTGGGGAAAAAAAAATAATAATGTGTACTTTTCCACATCTGAAGTTACATGAAAACATCTGGTCTTATGGGGGTGGTGGTGTTTGGTTTTATTTTATATGTGGATTGTAGAGTTGATAAAAGCTTTTCCCCCTCCAGCCTGCAACAGAAATTCAAACTTTAAATGACACAATGAACAGAGTTATGCAATTCACTTGTGGTGTCACTAAACCTTAACATAAAATTACACTGCTGAAAGTGAAAAGAGCTCAGAGGAAACAACAGCCAGCATTTACCTAGTAATCAAGGTATCGTGCTGATAGTGCTATGAATGTATGATATAGGCCAAGTATTACAAAACCATTTCTTCTTTTTTGTCTGCTTTCACAAATAACAGATATAGCATTATATATTGAAGAAATCAAAGAAGTGCACACAAAGTCAGATCTCCCAAATCCTGTTTTTTGAATGTGTTTGAAGTTATGTTCAATTAACTGTAAAATGGATGTGGGATATAAAGTTAGCATTCTAGTTAAATTAACTTTTAGTACAGTTGTATTAGTTGTCCATCACTGAAAGCTCTGACCCAGACTTAGCAGAGGTTCGTTCTGACCAGTTTTCTGAATAATTAACCTAGTGTGCTGCAAGTTCTTTTCAAGATCTGTGCCTCAGCACCTCAGTTTCTGAAATGAGAGTAGTGCTTCACACTAAGATATATAGCTGAAAAGAACAACAGAAAACCTGTAGATAGAAATCAGTACTTTTAGTGAAAGAGATGATTAGAAACAAAATCATAATAAAAAAAGTTTGGAATTATATTACCATCTGGTGATTGGCTCAGGATAAATTTGGGTTAGTCACTAAGCTTTCTAATTGAATGTCTGCAAGTCTCAAACATGAATCTTAAACAGTGTTTATTGAGAGCCGTCTAATCTAAACTTCTGCTTACAGTATTGTTATGTTTTTCTAACATAAAAAATGCATATAATTTTATAAATATATATATATGTTTATATGCTATGGGGTAGCAAAAAGTAGCTGTAAGAGATAAATCCAAATGACAGTTCATGGAAGGAGGGAAAATACATGCAAGAAAGAGCTCTCATTTCAAAGTAAAACTGAACTTTTTTTCAAAGCACTTTAATATATATATTATTTTCCAAGATAAAGAACTTCAAAGACTTTGGTAAAAACGTAGATAAATAGATCATTTTTATGCTGCTGAAGTGACTCATCATTTCAACAACACTTGCAATATTTTTATGGATTTCCACCTCAAATTACTTGAGTTCTGTCTTATAAAAGATATGTTCCTTTTATCTACATTATTTTTATCTTCTCACGGAACAGAAAAAAAGATACTTTATAATCACCTGCAGTACATTGTTTGATGTTGGCACTAGACCACTCAACAAATGTAGGAAGGTGTGATTACTAGAGTATATGAAAGACTGCTGATAGTCACTACAGTGACTTTTACTTACCTAAAAGAAAATAAAACATAAACAAGTAGGATGATGCTTATAAAGAATAGCTTATCACAGTCATGGAATAAAATTGGAGGCTCCAGGTTTTTAGTAGTTAGTGTTTTCTACACAGCATCTATGCCAACTGATCCTACATCCTTTCCTATTTTGAAGCCACCTGGCTGACTGTTCTTCTGTCCTAGAATTCACTGTCTGATGCTGTGATGTAGATGACACCCACTAAATCTTGGGTTGCACTTTGCATTAGCTAGAAAAGTTAAATGGCATTTAATATAAAAGTTTATACTGATCTGGGGCTTGAACCTGAGTAATGGAAATTAAACATCTGACTTCTCTTGTCTGGGATTTGAGTACCTGGATATTTCAGAGGATCTATCTTTGGCAGCTAGGGGTCTTCAGCCTTGTTTAGTACATACGATCCCATCTGCGGTTAGGATTTAGGAAGCAATAAAGGAGGAGAACAATCACAGTCTTAGCTGTCCTTATTGTTGAGGGTATTTTAGAAACATGGAATCATAAAATCCTTAGAATTGGAAGGGACCTCTGAAGGCTATCTAGTCTAACAACCCTGCAATGAACAGGGACATCACACATAGATCAGGTTGCCCAGGGCCTGATTCCGCCTCACCTTGAGAGTATCAAGGGATGGGACATCAACCACATCACTTGGCAACCTGTTCCAGTGCCTTACCACCCCACTGTATAATATTTTTTCCTTTCCTAAGTCTGCTCTCTTTGAGCTTGAAACCATTTCCCCTTGTTCTGTCACCATGGACCCTGCTAAAGGTCCCCTTCTTTACTGTAGCTCCCCTTTAGATACTGAAAGGCTGCTATCAGGTCTCCTTGGAGACTTCTCCAGGCTGAACAGCCCCAGATCTCTCAGCCTGTTCTTGTAGCAGAGGAGTTCCATACCTTGAATCATTATTGTGTCCCTCTGGATATGCTCCAACATGTCTCTTGTGTACTGAAGGCTCCACATCTGGATTCAGTACTCCAGGTGATTTTAGTGTTTCTGTTTTACATGGTGTTGTTATTTATTGCACGGTGTGATTTTCTCCATAAACACCATTTTAAGAATCCAGAATGCTTCTGATAAAAGTATTTAAAATGTATCTTCAGGTAGATGGTATCTTCCTAATACATTATAATCCCTCCAGGAAATAGTAAGCATGAAGACTAGCAGAAACACACTATAAAAGATCCAAGTAATGACAGTTCTTTCAAAACTTATTTTTTTTCATTAAAATCCTCTCTGTAGTTTGGGAAGAATCTTACATTCAGAACCATGTTTCTCATACCAAAAAAAGAAAAAGGCATCATCCTGTCATGGGAGAGTGTAACAAAAAGGACATTTCCATAAAAATCATAACAAACAATTTCCCCCAGCACACCGATAAAAATCCTCCTCTACCTCCCAAACCTTTTTCAAGGAAAGATATTTACAGGTTTGTTATCATTTCCTTCTAGAAATATGGATAAAATCTGTTCAGAAAGTTTATTCACATTGCTATTCTTCCAAGCACAATAGGTGAACAAACCTTCAATTACTTACTATTCACAACATTAGCAAAATTGGTATTTATAGCAAATGCATGGGCGCAGTCTAGATCTGACTATGACATCCTGTCACAGTATACCACTTGCATAAAAAAAAGGCTTTTATTGACGGTCTTACTTTCTTCCTGGCTTCATCTTTTTTTTTTTTTTTTCTTTATAATCTCAGAAAAATCCCCACTGAAAAAGGAAGAGTATAAAGCCTTCTGAAAAATTAGTAAAATACTTTAAGATGATCCACCTGCTTTAAAGCTGCAGATATACTAACGCTTGTATAATCAGCTTTCTGATGGAAAACTTCAAAGCTTCTGAGCTACCTGCAAACAGCACTGCCTGTAGCAGTGGGGCAAGGAGAAGGGGAGAGGATTGACAGGAGAAAGGACAGATGGCAGGTGGGAAAAGGAATTACAGGCTTTAGCTGCCTCATGGTTAAACTTAGCAGTATTACTATTTCAGAAATTTAAAGTGAAAGAAATCGACGCTGCCATTTTTATTTTTTATCACCAGTTGCAACTGTTTAATAAAGGCAATGTGCTCTGCTCTGGTTGTAGATCTTGGTGCAAAGGGCATAAGAGAAAAAAATATATATATCACCACCCACTCAGTGTGCAGTCTCCATTTCAGTACAGCTGTAGTCCACTTGATCTCTGGAAAGGAGAGCCCAGAGAGCACTCTCTCTTATCCTCTCGGGGAAAAAACACAATTTATCTCTATTCCCTGTAGCACCTGCCCCATCTTGGTGTAATGACTGTATGGTCTTGGTAGGGGGAGAAATAAAAACAAATGTTGCCCAATAGGAAGGAGAAGTATAAACCCTACAGAGCTCCCTGGAAGAAGGATGTTGTGCTTTACATCTGGGTGGGGCCTCTGCCTTAGACATCTTCCCTTTGTAAGTCAGCAGAGCTGGTGGCAAGGCAGACCTTGTATTGGGATTTTGCCATTAAAAACACAATCATCAAAAAAGATCTCAGCTTTGAACAACATGTGCTCAAAATCATCTTCATATATTGCATGTTTTTGCGGCTGGTGCTTACACAAAGGAAAACACAGGAAATAATAGGAAAATCCTTTGGTGTAGCAGGGCGTGTATTCCTGGACTAGACTTCACACTACCTATTAATAAAGCCAAAGCAATTTAAAAACACTAATGGCAGTATTCCCACTTTTTCTTATTCATACTTATTTTTTTCTTAACTGGGTTTTGTTTCCTCTCCTGGTGAAACAGGGCCTGTGTTTTGGGTGGGCTAAAGATTTCTGAGCCAGTTCCTCAGCTGGCCTCGTTAAAGCCTATTTACATGAAGGCGATGGTGCTAAGCCAATTTGCACCAGCTGTGAAGCCAGGCCTCCATGTATTTGTATTCATAGGAATAAAGGCCTGATGCAGTTCTGATTGGTGATTGAATACTGCCAGGTCCTAAAGCGCTGGGTTCTCATTAATTACAGCAGAGATGATTATTACCCTAGGCTTGACTCACACTCTCTTAAATCATTTCTAAATTGTAATTTGGTTGAATCTAAGCACTTAAAGGTGTGTCTGCATGGATTAGTGAAGTTGAATACAAATATTTTGCCCAGCATGTTGAAATAGCTGGAAATGTCCAGCTATGGTCATGTGTACTGTTACTTATACTGCATTTGGGTAGCATGGTGTCATGCCATAAGGTTACACAAAGCCACAGTATAGCTTCTGACCTGGAACTACTTTGTGACTGTGAAGCACCCAGTGAAAACTGAAAGTATCTATTCATGTTTCTCCCGATATATTTTAGACAAGGTTTCTTGAAGCCTCTTTAAAAACATCTCCAAATCCATGGATGTACCTAAAACTCCTACACTGCTGGTGAAAAACTCTAACACTTTATATTGTTGATGAATCACAGGTACCTACCTTATCCATCATCTCTCTTCTGATTTAGTGCATGAGAGGAGATGAATAACCTCTCCCCAGAAGGTTCTATCAACAGGATGCGTCACACAACACCAAGTTTCCCAGAGAATACCAAGCTCCCCAAGAAGATGCAGAGTCGAGGAGGATGCAAAGCTTGCTTAAGAGCTTGCACGCTTTGGCAGTCCCGCAGTACACGTTTGGTGCTCCTGTGTGCCTACTGGGCCTTGGAGCTGCTCTTCAAATTAGGTTACAAACAAGATATATGTATGCTTGTGCTCTGCCTATTCTATTAAAAATGGGTTTGTAAAACAAGAGGAGTGAAAGAGAAAGAAGTATTTGTTTCATCCACTGGATTGAAAAACAAGGAAGGAGAAAGAACTGTGTAAGCTTTAAAAATTCTGCAGTTTTGTTTGACTTGTATGGAGAATACATAAAAGAAATATAAGGATTAAGGGGAAAATATAAATGAGAATGAATATATTAAGCCAGATTTGAGGCTGCAAGGCTCTACCAGAACTATCAGGTATGTCTGCAAAGACAGTATTAGCATATGCATTGCCAAGCAGTGGAAACATAATTGTGATGACAGTTATGAGCCCATAAGAAATATATACAGAAAGATAGGACTTTGGGGGGAAATTCAATTTTAGCACAGAAGAGCCTGGTTCCATCTCTAATACTGAGTATTTTTTTTAGCTAGTGCACTTGGATTACGGCTTTCCGGATTCTTCAGAGTGCTTCCAGCGTCTGCAAAAATTACGATGGCTGTGGGGCTGATAAAGCTTGCACCAGCTGGCAATGGGTTGCTGAAGAGTCTGTCAGTGTAAGCGCAGCCAGGGCACATGTTGTCCTGATGGCTCCTGCCCCATCTCTGTGTGCATTTGAGATGCCTTCAAGGCAGGCAGGCAGAGAAAAGGCTTGCTGGCAGCGATGTGCTGCTGCTTCTGTGCCTCATGCAGAGGGAGATCACCTAAGTAAGAATCTGTACATTCATACTTATGCCTCTAAAAGGCAGTAGGAATGGATTGCTGCCGGGATTTTGTCACTGGAATTGCAAAACAAGAATGGAAATGTGAATAGATTTCATGTAGAGAGGCAGACATTTTCATGAGAACAGGTGGAAAGCTAAACCTCAGCCACACTGACACCAAAGTTAGAGAGTGATGCAGGGAAGTGGCCAGTGCTCACAGTAATCTCCTGAGGTACCTAGGTGTGGCCTCAAGAGGCTGAGAGGCACTTTTTGCTTTCCAACCTTAGTTGTCTTAGCTCCTGTGCAAATTCTGTTAAAGCAGGAGCTTTGTCCTGCTTAGCTATCACCTCAGCCATAGTCCAGAATGGGAAATCCTAGGCGAAGACAGGAAATGGTGCCTACTAACAGCCCTGAGGAGCAAGTAGGCACATAGGTACTCATCTATTTCTTCTAAACTTGAGATTCCTCCTATGGCTAAATCACACAAATAACTCGTGAAGACCTTTTTGTTGATCTTTTGATCAAATACCTAGTCAGCGGTGAGACTGCAAAACCTAATTCACTTTGTATATTTGGTCTGGACATTGCCATAGGATATGGGCTGTGGAAGGAATGGATGCAGTGTGGAATGATTAAATGAGGTAGTAAACACTCTCTCAACCCCCTGCCTTTATCCTCTTGCATCCTCTTCTTTATTTGCATTTTAACTGAGTGGCTTCTGTTGTTCCCTCCTGGTCCTCCCCTTCCATGGAACTGCAGTTTTCCCACTCTCATTGCTCTGTTCCTTGTGCACAACTTGGCTGGGAGCAAGACTAATAAGATTTTCAATCTACAAAGCACAGACGGCACTTTCCATGCTTCAGAGGCTGACAATCTTGTTTGTCTCACTTCCTGGTCATTAGCAGAGGGAAGAGGGGAATGGGAAGTGCAGCAAGTGTCTGGTAAGGTTAGGATAGGAAAATGCCCTATCTGCACTGCTGGGGAGTCAAGGTGGCTGAGGAGTAGAGAAGATAATAGAGAAATGAGGTACAGCATTCATTGCGTTTGTCCAATCTAACAATGATATAGAAAAGCAAAAAAGAACCCACAAAAACAGTATGAAAGGGAAGTACACTAAAACAAAAACAAAGTGTATTATAAGGAAATAAACAGTCTAAGTGCAGAGAATATTAAGAATATTTAGACAAGCAAGAGCCATGTGCTGGAAGATGGAATAGATAAAGAGCTTTGTGACAAGAATGAGAACTGTGCAGTAATGTCAGCTAGCTGTGTGGGTGGGTATGACATTCATGGGGCTGGAGGCCTAGGGCTGGAGCTGTGAATGACAAAAAGCTGCTGCAATAGAAATGAGAATATTTGCAAAAAGAATGAATTCTGTATTTTAAAATGTCGATAATGTTTGTGTAGAAAAAAAAAAAACCCTAAGAAAACAACAATATTTAAAAAGGAAGAAAAAAACAAAAACAGGAAAACAGAAAGCTTGTTAATTCTGTTTCTGTTAAACTCCATTTTTTCTTAAAAGCATTGGATCTCTTAGCCACTTGTAGAAATGTGGTAACAGATGGGTAAAGAACTGAAAATATTTTTCTGAAGATTTTTAAAAATCTCCAGTTTTTTTTTTTTTTTTTTTTTTAAGTAGAGATCAAGAGCCTTGTTAATATCAATGAAAAACTTCAGTAAAAGAGCAGCTCTTGTTAGTCCCCAGTGGATACTCACCTTAAACCTGCAATCCATTGGAAGTGAACGTTCTCCAGGTTGGTTGATCTCAGAACTGCTGATGAGAAATGGAAATAACTTATGTGCTGGGCTAGAATAAACCATAGCAAAAGACTGTGGTAATGGTGAGTGTGAACTACACATTATCCCTTCTCCCAGTCAGCAAAGATGACTTGGCTGAGAAAGTTCTCAGTGTCCACACTGGAGAAGAAACACCTGCAGTCCAACAGCCACTTCTAAGAAACACTGCTGTTACGAAGCACTGAACCCTCCTTTGTCTCCTCTGCAAGAAATACAGGAAACCAGTCTAAAAAAACATTCAAGGTGTCTTTGTGTTTCATTCTTTTAACTTGCATTGTTTTTTAATCAGATGTATAATTAATCCTTGTGAGATAGAAAAATGTATGTATTTGCATGTTATCAATTTTAAGATGCCAAACTCAAAAGCAATTGTAGCGCCACAGAAATGTTGATTGGAAAGGACCTCTGAAGTCACAGAATCACAGAATTGTAGGGGTTGAAAGGGAACTCTAGAGGTCAGCTAGTCCAGTCTATCTCTTCCAACTTCCCAAAGCTATAATATTTTTGAGGTGGAAGGTTCCGCAACTTCTCTGTGCATTCTGTTCCATTACTGTGCTATTTTCTTGCCATAAAGGTTGTTTCTTCTTTCTGATCTGAACCTCCCAAGCCACAGCTTGTGGTCACTGCCCTTTGTTATACCACCTGTCACTAACAATAAGAGTCTGGCATGTACCCTCATCACAAAATGTCAATTGCCTTGATAAATGAATACACTTATTTAACACCACAGTGCTCAATTCTCACTGCATTAGTGCTGACTGCTTATAAAAGATGGCTTCATGAATGCACTGGAGATGGTGTTCTGCATGTTTTTATCTCCCTATTTAGGTTAAAAGGCTTCTTACCTAACTAGCCTTATACAAGCTAGCTGTCTGATGTAGCAGCTGGTATTTTGTAAACACTGAAGAAAGCAGCACTTCCACGTTATAATTAACTACACCTGTCTTACATTACACCTAAAACTAGGTGGTGAGTTGCATGTTGTTAGGGTCATGTACATACATAGAATGCAATATTTCAGCTGAATAAAAGCAGGTATTAGATGCAAAAGGTGAAATTAGTAAACTTTTCCTGAACTAATTGATACTGAACTGGCAAACAGATAGGCAAGCATATGAAATTCTTACATTACTACTTTAGAAAACTGTCTAAGAGAAGAATACCCAATAGCTGTTGTCTATGCTTAGTACTGAGTGTCTTATCTCATGTGGCTTATGAAACTAGGATTAAACTCTGAAGGTAGTTGGGTAACTATGATATCTTTCTACTGGCTGAATACACAAAATGTGACTGTACTGCTTTCTCACTCTGTAACTTCCACTGACACTGCTACAGTTCACGTGCAAGTGTCTTCCATCTATTCAGATATATATTACAATATTAAAAAGTTCCATATTCCTCTCATTCTGTGGATGATTGATACCAGATCTGTTTGTTTGAAAGTTTTCAAAGAAGTAGAATTTATTAGTTAATTCAATATGCACTTAAAAAGTGCAACTAAACCTTCACTTGTTTTCTTCTACATTAAGTCAGCCTGTCATAATTTCTAACTACTCATTGTAATTCAAGATGTGAACACTGAGAAATATCTTCATCTCTTCCTGGAGAAAAAACAACTGCTTGAAATAGACAAAATCCTTTAGTCTACAGATTTTGTCATTATTATTATGTTCACTTTTCAGTATCATACATAAATATTGATTTTTGCTTTGCTAAATTCTTCAAAGAAGTACACGGAATACAAAGGAATTTTCAGAATTTAGATTTGAAAAGAAATGTCTGTAAAGTGAAGTGAATTTTTATGCAGCAGTATTTGTGTAAGATGAAATAAATTCAGAAATTTAACAACCTAGTTGGAACCAGCAGGTTGCAAAACATTCTCAAGGGTAAGAAAAAAGAAGATATTTATGTAGTTCAGTAACATTTTCTTGAGTGAACGATGGAATATCTTAGATGTGAGAGATTCCACATTTTAGAAGA
This sequence comes from Oreortyx pictus, assembly GCA_036925125.1. Taxonomy (NCBI): domain Eukaryota; kingdom Metazoa; phylum Chordata; class Aves; order Galliformes; family Odontophoridae; genus Oreortyx; species Oreortyx pictus. The sequence continues at coordinate 30,188,522 of JAUPFR010000001.1, forward strand.
ATTAAACAGGTTATCAGATATAATTTAGAGCAGCAATATGAATATGAATTATTCTGTACCAAATTTCTCGGCTGCCTATGGATCTCTTCTGGTCTAATGATTATTTAATTTAAAAAAAAAAAAAAAAAGAGCTGTCAAATTAATTCTATCTTATGTTGAGTTGCCATAATGTAGGGTATTATGTTTGATCCATGTTGCAGTCTCCAGTCAGTGAATAAAAATAGGTATGTACACTTTTTCTGCCTTGTACATTTGATCTGCAATTGAAAGGGAAGAAGATTTTTATTTTATTCTGATACAGACCGACTCCCATCATGCCTTAACTAGCTCATTTCAATGATGTAGTTCTTTTAGTTACATGGCATCTGACTTTGAGATGGGTTTCTGGCCCTTGCTAGTGACCTTCAATGTTCTGTGTAGTAGACCTAACACTCAAATGGCATTTACTTATTGTTTATTGTTCTTCTTGTTGTTTATTTTCCCTCTTTCAAGTTATTCCATGTTACTGTTGCCTTAGGCAAGTGTCCCACTTAGAGTAATTTTAGAAGTTAGCATTCTTACTCTTTTAATGAATTCAATTCACTGTCTGTATCCATTCCCTCCTAACATACCCTTGTTAGGAGTACATCTCTGGAAATCTTTTCTTTTAAATAATTCTTTTAAAATTATATTAAAAAAAAAATAATAGCAACTCTATTTACCTGCTGACCGCCAGAGATCAACAACAGTCTGGAAGATGTATTTACGCAAAAGAGATAAGAAGATTTTCTCTTCACACTCCTTGGATCACAAATCTACTTTCATACCCATTTTGGAAAAACACTTCAGAAATAGTCAAAGTATTCCACCCTGAATGATTTTAAAACAAAAATTCTGCATGTAAACAAAACTGTTTTCATTTTATATTTTTTAAAAATTAAAATAAACTTAAATGTTTTATAAAAATGAAATATTAAGAAAATAAAGAAATATGCACACATATTTGTAACATACATATCTGTATGTTAGATACATGTTTCCAAAATAAGTACAAATAAAAAATTCACATTTAAATTCAGACTTGACATCTCTGGTGTTTTTATCAGCAAGAAAAAAGAATTACTGCATAAACCCAAGCTTTATATCTCTTTCTTCCTTCCTTTAGTTCATATATAATTTTTTTTAAAGAATATTTGAGAAAAATTCACTAAGTCTTCTATGGTTAATGTGTAGCTTACGTTAGTGGAGACTTCAGATTTCCCCTGCTTTTGAAGTAGGACACGTAACATTGAACAGAATTTGTCTCCAAAGCAATTATTTTTTTTCAAGGTTGGTTACAATTTTAAGCCCAAGTAATTTCTTATGGAGAAAGATTTTCTGCTGTTTTTTGCCTTGGTTGTAATTCACACTGGTACAGAATCATTGATATTTTGGTGTAAAATACTGTCATTCTGAAGTGGTTGATATTTACCCTACTTTGCATATTATGTACATGACTAAACTTAGTTCAGAACACTGTAGAATTAGGCCAGCAGTTTTACAGATTCTGTTACAGGAACACTAAGGCAACTTTTTGCCATGTTTTCATCCTGATAAAATACATTTTCCTTCCAAAAGAAGGCATGGAATGAGAAAAAAAAAAAAAAAAAAAAAAAAAGATAAGCAAGCAAAGAATAAACCCAAAGAAATAAAACAAACAAACAAACAAGCAAAAATCTCTAGGACTCCTCAAACAGAAACCCAAATAGCATTACTTTGCTGTCCTTTGAATTATTGAAGAGACAATTTACACAGACATCACACTAAATATCATTTCATACCCCTTGGTAATGTCTCCATTCTGGAGGTGTTAGGCATTTTCCTACTTCATCAGTGCAGTGTGTGAGAGAATAAACCCAAATGAAGGAAAAAAATTATAACTTGATCATAGCCTCTGTTTCACATTTTTGCTAGACTCAGCCTTTGAATTCTTGACTCAGTTACCAAAAGATAAGAATCTATTACTGTTTGAAATACCATAGAAAATACGAGATATACACATAGACAATAAGTTAAAATACAAAACTAAACCTTTCTGGAAGGAATGCTGTAGTACAGATGGGGTAGCTTAGATCATCTCATATGCACCTATGTTCCTATGTTTATGTAGATGGAAACCATGCTCAGAGTTTCAGACAGACACAAAAATCAGTATAGGCCGTGGTTTAAAAAGAAACGTTGTCTTAGAAAAATCCGGATTCTCTGAAGCCAGATCAAAGACTTTTTTTTTAGCTAGAGATCTGACTTCAATCTGACAGGAGAACTAAAAGCATTAACTTAAAGGATCTTTGTATGTTTTATTTCATAACTGCAGCAGAATTTGAGGATGCACTTGGTCAGTTAACACAACTCAGATAGCAAACCATCTTCAAAGTTGATAATTCCACAAGATGACTAAATCCAGGTTTAAACCTCCAAATTCTCAGTCATTTGTAAATTAAGCTGTGTCTGGCTCTGATTCTGGTGTGTGAGCCCAACTATAGTACCTCTTCAACAAGCTTAAGATTGTACTATTTTATCCCATTGATAGGACTGAAACTAATAAATCATGGAAATTTTCTGTGTATGTGTTAAAGCTAGTAGACAGCTGATATCCAATTTTTGCACGTCACTCTGGAAAAATTTGCAGCCCACAGGGTAATTTTAGTATCCAAGGCAAATGCAGGTAACTAATGTTATGAATACTCATAAGATTTTAAGATCAGTTTTGCAGACCAGAGAAAGTTTGACCATACATCTATATCATCTGAGATTCTTTAACTACTGATATAAATAGATCTACCTTGAAGGTAAAGAACAATATTTTTCAGCAGAACTGCATCTTCAAACACATTTAGACTACTTGCTTAAGGCTTTGAGTACTGCTCTACTTTCAGAAAATCATGAGACCAACAATTACATTGATGATGATTTCAGTCCAAACTATATTGAGATCTTAGATTTTTTTTTTCATCTAACCTTTCATCATTGTTAGTGACCTCTTTTCCTTTTCCTTCCCCTTCCCCTTTCCCTTCCTCTTCCCATTCCCTCTCCCCTTCCTGTTCTCCTCCCCATTCCCCTTCCTCTTCCCCTCCTGTTATTCTCTTCCTTTCCCTTCCCTATTCCCCTTCTTCTTCCCTTTCCCTTCCTTTCAGCTTCCCTTTACAGTCTCTACATTGCTTATAGGATTTGAAGTGTGCATTTGTTTTCTTAAATGGAACCCAAATAATGTCAAGGGTCTATGAGGCACAATTATCAATGGAGGAGATGAGACTGTTTTGTTTGTTTGTGTGTTTAAGTTCTAGTGTCCAAAATAATGTGAAGGCTGTGCTACATTAAACCTTATGTATGATGTGATTTCCTTTCCAGCTTCATCTGTGAGCCTCCTTTATGAATAAATGGGCATTAGTATCCTGTTAAAAAGTCCAGAAGATTGAGAATACTCTCCCTTCTTCTCCCTTTCCTTTTCCATGTTTTGCCTTCCCCTGCCTTTTTATTGCCTTTTCTTTTTTCCCTCTAATGCTTCCTTTTGTACCTCCAACTGAGTTAAGCCCTCTCTTTACTATCTCCTACAATTCCATTTATGTCTTCAGAAATTTCGTGTCATTATTTACTAGTTAAAATAGCTATTTTGGAACTACTGCAGACTGTATTATTTTCCAAATAAAAACATTAAGTTCTGCTTATTTCTAGGTAATGGTGTTTTTAAGTTTATTTGTTTTACATATATTTAAGTTCCTGTACATTTTTTTTAGGCAATCTTTACTTTTTAAGGGGAGGTCAGTTAAACTTAGGCTTTGATTTTTTTCATTTTTTTTATTTTTTTTTTTAATAAAACTGAATTGAGTCTGCTTACCACAGTAAATGCTGATCATTGCTTGGAAAACTTCAGTAGAAGGAAATCAATACTCTCATCTCCATGGAGCTAGATGAGAGTGAAGTGGCTCTCTGAGCCCTGGCTTGAGAAGATGATGATGTTTGACAATGATGAAGTCTATCTACTGCTTATGAGCACTATTTGCCTGAGTTAATCTTCAGTGAAGACACTAAGATATAACCGTTATTAAAATACCGTGACTGTGGTTAGGGACTTGGTTTCACTTTAAAAAAATAATTTTTTTATGATAAGGAAATAAAAATAAAGTTTCTAAAATACTGTTGTGGCGGTTAGAATAATAATTATATGTATTTGGGACAAGTGTGCTTTCTTCTCTCATATCTTGACAATCTTTTTTTAGATTCTTGCTCACAACATTGACAGGATAAATCCATGCATCTCATATCCCACGACTAACTACATCCTTTAACATGAATCTTCAATATTCAGATGAAATGGTGGACTTGAACAATTTTAGATTACGTATCAGCAATTCAAAAATTATTTTAAAATGTAGTCTTCGGAAAAAAAAAGAACAAAAAAACCCACAGAAAACGAAAAGCATAAAACAAAAACCAAGGCTGCAGTTTATGCTTTGTCCCTATGTACATCACATATATACCTGAAAATTCTGGAAGTTGAAGAGAGTTAGATTGGATATCAGATATAAATAATGTTTAGATTTAATTTGATCTCAAAAATTGCAGATTTGACAGAAAGATATTTGTTTTAACCTAATGACATCAAAGGATAAATAACTGTTCACAGATTGCATGTGAGTTTCCTGAAGGCAGACACATCAGTGTACTTTTTTGTTATCTAGTCTGTTAATAAAAGGGTTAGAAACTTCTGGAAAAGAAAGAGGCAGAGAGGGAGGGGGGAAAAAATGGTTTGTCTGTGGTTGTGTGAGTTTAAGATTTTTAATAACAGAAGAAAAATATATGCAAAAGAACCAGACTGCTATAATAATAAAAAATACAGGAAATTTTTACATTTCTACTTTATTCTGCAATACTGTAGTATTAATACACGTAGCACTGTGTTATACTCAGAAGTTATGTTCATTTATAGAGAGGAATTTCATCCTGAAAATAAACAGGACTTCCAAAGAAAATTCCTCAAAAAATATTCCTGTAGAATTTCAATATTTTATGCATAATTTCCATCTGAGAGACTATACAAAGTCTCCTTCAGGTATTGGACTCAGGGAAATTACCTTTAGTAAAGGAAGAAAAAGAGGTAGCAGCACAGAAAATAGATACATATACAAATTTTGTAACTCATCGAGTATTCTTGCTGATAAAAAAGCCTTCTTTTCTGCTTCTCTAACATGCTCCTATGTTTATGCATATGTGAATGACACAGTTTTGCTGAGAGTTAAAAGTTTATATAAGTTCTCAGGCATAAGCAAATAGCACAGCGCTTATATCAGTGGAATACAGTGTGTTAGGCTGTAGGGGGCTGTTGCTTTCATCCCTGCACAAGGGGATTTTGAATGAACAGAAAAAGGCAAGAAGAGTGAAACAACATGAATGCCAAAGCTCAGAGGATGCAAGCATGCAAGAGGAACTAATATGTACCAGAGAATACTGCAGACCCATAGTTGGTTCAGAATGTATTTTTATCAGCAAGAGGCAGAGAATCAATCCCTAACTATCTTTTAAGGCTGATAAGGTGCAGACAAAAGCCAGCACATCAGGACAGATAAATCAGGAGATGTTAGTGACTCATCCACAAATAAAATCACACTTATTTATGAGATGATATAATAAAAGAAATGATAAAGTTTATGATATCATGACAAAAAGGAATGTCTGAAAAAATAATAAGTGCTACTGCCATGATCTGAAAGCATAAAGACAAAGAACAATGTTCAAACAAAGCCAGAAAATGCACATGTTGTCTAACAAAAGCTTCTGAAGAAGTCTCAGATGGGTTTGACCAGGGAAAAATGTTAGATGACGTTTGGAAAGGAGTTCTCAGTAAATTCAGGTTAAAAGTCACTATTTGGATGTTACTCATTTCAATGAATACACTTCAGTGGAAGTTTTACTCCCAAGATATTTCTGAGATTAATTGGGTAGATCTAAGTGAGCTAGAAAGTTTTCAGAGTTTATAATGGATGATGTTTTAATTTGGCTTAGAGAATTAAAATTATGCAATGAGAGATTTTGGCAAGGTTTTCAGAGAGTAAGGAAAAAGAAGCACAAGAGAGACTTAGATTAATCTAACAAATGTTCTATGCATTAGATGAAGAGAAGCTAATTCTTCACTGTTTTGCGTCCTCAGTGTAACTTTGTGTAACTCCAAGTAGAACTCTCTTTTGGTAGGATCTGTATTATACAGTACCAAATAACTATGTCAGTTGTGAGACAGAAAATTAATCTGGATGTAAATCACTTTTCTACAGATTTGGGTGAAACGAACTCAGAGCTCTTTCATGCTGAAGTCTCTTTGTGATGCCCCACAAGTACAAATGCAATTACAGACATATTAAATATACTGTAGGTTTTAGAATAATAAAGTCCTTTAAATTTCAGATCTTGGGGAAAAGAAAAACTGTTGTTTTTATTATTCTGTTTGAAATTCATTTTATATTTACTTTAAAATGGAATAGGAAAGTCTGGAACCCATCATTAAAATGCATTTAACATGGCATGAAATATAGAGAGTGAGCTCAGAAAATGCTCTTTCCACAATGGGTTACAGAGAAATTATTTAAATAGCTGTATGAGAAGAGACAGCTCTATCTGTAAAAAACAATTTATTTTAAGTAAAATATCAGAACAAAACTGATATTGCCATTTCAGCACAAAAATGCCTCTCTCCAGCTATTTACAGTGTAATTGCCATTCCAATTTCAGTGAAGTTCTGCAATATTTTTCTTTCATGACATTTCAAAGACTTGCAATGGTTTTATGAAACCTCAAACTAAGCTGCATTTAAGGGGGTAGGGGGTAGGAAGGAAAGCAACAAGCCCCATTGCCCAAGGCCACATGTTGGATAGAAGTCACTTCACACTCAGATGGAAGACGTTGTGTATTCCTAGGTCTCACTGAGTCACCTCTGCCTTTGAATCTCCTTTAGCTCTGGAAATAGGAGAGAAAAAAAATGGAATAAATACAGTAGCATCTGAAGAAGTACATAAAAAGGCAATCTCCAGATTTTCTTATGTTACAAAATGTTACTTATGTCAAAAAATAAGTTAAATAACTGGTACATATGGAAAACAAATGGTTATCCACAATTCAGTGCTATAAATATTTCCAATTAACATTGTAGCATGCAGCATATGGTTAAGAACTTAGGTTCAATTGAAGCAGAACACCATTTGGGATTTAACTGATAGGTATTCAGTAAAACCCAACAGCATGTTTAGCAAACAGCAGCAAAAAAATGTGTGACCAATTTAATAATAATGTGCATAGGGAGTGGCTATAAATATGTTTCTAATGAATATCCAACTACCCTTGTGAAATCAGCATTTATGTGCTGCTCTTGTACTCCCCAGCTTTTTCTCCCTCCACCTGCCTTCTAAACTTTGCAGTCTGTGGGTATTCAACAGTAAAAGCAAAACCAACAAAACAAAAGCAAAACCTACAGGCAAGGGCAGGAGAGGAGCTCTTGAATTAGGGTAGTCTGACAGAGAGAAGGGAAGGCAGGCTCCTTTGTCACTACCTACAATTGGATGAGCATATACAAGCATGTCCACACATGGGCATGCAAACATTTGCATTTGTACACAGATGTGTTTGGTAGTGCTATGCCTCAGAAATTCTGCAAATTTTTATTTTAATCTGCCAGTTATACTTGCAGCAGGGAAGACAGAGGGGAAGTGGTCCCAGGCTCTGATCCTGTGAGACCAGTAGGGTCAGAATATAGCCATGACACTACTGCCAGTGGGACAGGGATTTGTCAGCACTCTGTTAGATCTCTCAGAAGAGGACAGCTGTCTACAAACTGATTTCCTGTGCTGACTGCTATGATAGATATACTTTGGATCTGTTGCTGAAACACCAACAGCCATTTCCTGTACTGTAATGTGTTTCTACAGTCCTGTTTTTTTTTTTTTTTTTTTTTAGTACTTCATTAACTTTGAATAGCAGAGTACCTTCTCAAAGCTCTTCTATCTTAGTGTGAAAGCTGGTGATGCTGAAGTGGTTTCTTTTTGTAGCTATCTGCTTGGGTAAGAAAAAGAGAGGACTAAGTAGCTCTTGAGGAATGAGACTGTGCTTTTCATATTCACTGACGTTAAGCAAAATGCTCTTGCTCAGGAGAAGAACTTAATCAATCAAGAAATGATTTTAAATACCTTTAAAATCGCTTGTTGTCTCGATCCTATATGCTAATTCAGTGATTCATGTGGTTTCAGTAATGCAGGTTGCAATCAGTCTTTCCAGTTACTAAATACAATCCTTTTAACTAGCATCCTGTAAAATCCACATTAAGAGGCTGCAAGACTACTTCATTAATCTTTTCATTAATCTACTATTCAGCCATCAGACAAGAGTTGGAAAGCATATGTGGGCCATTTTATGCAGATTTTACCCCTTAAATTTCTAGATCACATCATAGTGATTGTGTGCATTGTTGCAAACGTATCTGACAGTTTTTCTAACTTCATCTGATGAAAGAAAAGCATGTCAACAAAAAAAAAAAAGCATCCATTCTGGCTACTGGTTCACATCTAAAGAAATTTTAAAGTTTTTAATCCATTTTCTTTTAGGAAAAAAATATTAGATATAGGTTGACAGCTTGTATGACAAGTTTTAACCCAATGGGATTTTAAAAAGCTGATATATTAATCCTGAAAATCCTGGTTTATAACAGAAAGTCTTATAGGCTCTTACCTGTATTGCTAGTGAGAGCTGTTAGAATACTAACACTTCTCCACCTCCCCTCCCCCCCCCCCGACAAAAAAAGAAAAGTAAAAAATCAAAATTTCTTTTTCAAATTCAATTTTTCAATTCAAACTTTTCAACATTAGTTGTAACCAAACACCAAAGATAATATTAGGAAAGAAAAAATATCTTCTATAGGAAAATTTTTTGTAAAATTCATTTTATCAGAAACATTTTCAAAACATTTTTGAAATAGAATTCAAAATAAGAATGAAATTCTCTCTCTGTGCTGCTTTCTGACTAAGGATCTTGGGAGTCTTTTCAAAGATCATAAATGTAAGCTTTCAACACATAATTGCCCTCATTTTAGAAATGGATAAACTGAGTCACACAGTGAAATTGGCATAGGTGTTGCAGTTCTCCTTGTTTCCCACTCAACTTCAAATACATATTTCAGTAATTACTTATTCATTAGCCAAGAGTTCACATGAAAATGATTCATACTCACATTAATCTGGGAGATAAATTCATCTCGTACATTTATCTGGAAGATTTGGCCTCTATCCATCTTTCAGGAGAAACACAGGAACATACCAACCACAACAGACACTAGGGCACTTTAAATGTCTTGACTAGACTGCGTTTTCACCCAGCAGTCAAAGGTTGAAGTTTGTTCCTCCTTGCTCATGAGCATCCCAGACGTGAAGCTTTGTTGCTCTGCACTCCTATAGGCAGCAGAGGAATATAATGATTCAGGCTGTAAATTCTTATAAGTGATAAAATAATGTACTTGAAAATATATAATAAAATAAAATGCTTGAAGTATTCAACTGCAAAATGAACTTTTAAAAGGAAAACTAATTTTTCTCCTGTTGGCTTAGGTAATACCTCAGCATGCCAGGACACAGTGGCTTTCAGTTTGTTACATTATTTTTGTGGATACTATACTAAGATGCTTTTTCTCACAGGAAAGGTACAACATGAAGGATGGAATAGATTAGGATAGGACAGGTTCAGTTAGGAGAAGATAGGATTAAGAAAAGAATAGGAAGGATAACCCATATTATTTTTTCCTACATTTATATTATATCTTAAGTATGAAATGTCATAGACCGTGGTAACTGCCATTTTGAATGTCATATTTAATTCCTATATTTATCAGCGATATAGTGTAAGCAACTACTGCATTTCAGCCCTTTCTATACATTATTCTATCTCCAAACAGTTCCAAAGACCCTGTTTTTACTATAAAAACCAATAGTGAAATGGCTTACTAAAGCTTTGTTTCCTGGCTTCAAAGGTTTGAACCTTCTTTGCCTGCAAAGTCTAGAACTTTCTTAAATGGAATCAAGCAGAAAAGAAATCTGATTCCACACATACCTGTCTGGATACAAATATAGTTAATAGCATAAATGTGGTTCATTTTAACTGTCCAGAAAGGCTGCCCTGCTAGATTAATTCTATTTATATAGTGCAGAGCTCTGCCCATGTTAAGTGGGTATTTGATTGCATTCAGCAATTGCTGCCTGATCATCAGTGCCTGCGAATCCATTTGTGGCACCACATAAAATTCTCCCTCACTACCAGCATTTCCAGCTATTGTAATTTCCCCAAAGAGATAGGAGATTTATTTTACCCAGCTACAGTACTTGAGAGATTTATCAGTGCTGGACATTGTACAACTGCTAAATGACCCTCCAGGAATACAAGACAAACCAGATTTCTCTTCTTTCTTCCCTTCCCTTCCCTTCCCTTCCCTTCCCTTCCCTTCCCTTCCCTTCCCTTCCCTTCCCTTCCCTTCCCTTCCCTTCCCTTCCCTTCCCTTCCCTTCCCTTCCCTTCCCTTCCCTTCCCTTCCCTTCCCTTCCCTTCCCTTCCCTTCCCTTCCCTTCCCTTCCCTTCCCTTCCCTTCCCTTCCCTTCCCTTCCCTTCCCTTCCCTTCCCTTCCCTTCCCTTCCCTTCCCTCTCCCCCACCCCCTCCCCTCCCATCTCCCTTCTTCCCTCTCCCTTCTCCCCTCTCCCTTTCCTTTTTGTCTTGCCTTCCCTGCCCTGTCCTCTCTCTTTTTCTTTCTTTTTAAGAATCACTGAAGAAAATGGGAATGTATCAATGACTAAATGTTCAAAGCCTCACGCTTGGATGTTGTGTTCCTTCAGTGCTCCATTGTCATGACATTCAGGTGTGTATTGATATTTACAGTGCAATCAGGCATTCAGTGGATCATATGATGATGATCTGAATCTCATGACTTTTAGTCCATGTGTCAGATGCTCCAGTTGACAGGGATTTTTTTTTTAAGCAGAATGTCAGCTAGTGAGGGATATCAAAATGTTCAAAAGGCTGTGTCACTGTTCCATCCACATTAAACAGAAATAATTTCAGAGTTCCTTTGGCTTCTCTGCTGTCATCAGTCACCATCTACCTGTCGTGTGGCTGAAAACTTGAAGAAAGATGATAACAAAAAAAAATGACATTTCCAAAGAATGTGGGACTAGAATAGTTGCTCATAGCTGCTTAAAGGGGGTGATTTCTTATTTTCAAATTGTTTTATATCTGCATGATTTTACTTTGTACGTTATTCTTTTTCTAGGAAAATAGAGACAAACTAAAAATGTTTAAAAATCCACATTTATGCATTGAAAATTCATTTTTAAAACTACTTTGAATAAGGATGAGGTATGCATGTGTAGTTTCCCTTACTGCATCTCTAAATATTGTGATGTTTGTATTTGTGACTTTCTCACTGGAAATACCATTATTTTATCCAGAACTCCTTCCATAGTTGTAAAATCATTCTCATTTTTCTACTATGACTGTTTCATACTGGCCAAAAGTCCAAGCTGGATTAAATTGATTTGCAAATTCAACTGATTGCTTTCACTAACTCGTCAAACTTTTTCTTACAAAGATGAAGCATTCCATACAAATACATACATACAACCATGAATTTATTGTTTGTTCAACTGTTATTTAACAGTCTAATTTAAGGTTTCTTTTTAATCTACATCTAATTTTACAGAAAAAAAAGAATAAATAAAAATGCAGTGAGAACAACTTGTTTTAATATTATTAATAACACAATAACATTTTTTACACAAACTTTTTAATTTCTATTCTTATTTTTTTCTGTTTCTGTCTACCATTGCACTGCTTCTCTGAATCTTAAATTGGTTAATGTAGCTACTGAAATTACATCTGGACTTCTAGAGAGGGTTACACCACAGGTTGTCAGCGTCCTCCTTTTTCTGTGAGAAATAGGTTGTTGGTATTATTGGCTACTTCCTCATTCAAGAATCAAAGAATTGTAGGGGTTGGAAAGGACCTATAGATATCACCTAGTCCAACCCCGCCTGCCAAAGCAAATCCCTAGACCAGGATCCACTTGGCGTCATTTTACTATGTTGTTTGACATGCTTATACACCATCTCTATTTCTTCATTGGTCCATGTTATATCCAGATCTACTGCATATGGTGTTTTTTATGTATGTTAGATAGTATTTTTTGTTTTCTCTTCTACCCCTAAACCCAGCTCCATGTCTTATTTCTGTAACTGGCCATTGGTGAGTTAGAATCATAGAGTCATGTAATGGCTTGAGATGGAAGGGACCTCAAGGATCACCTAATTACAGCTCCCCTGCTGTGCATAGGATTGCTACTCACTAAATCTGACACTAGATCAGGCTGCCAGGACCACATTTAACCTAGCCTTGAAAACCTCCAGGGACAAGGCATTCACAACCATACCGGGCAACCTCTTTCAGCAACTCATCACACTCTTTGTGAAAGACTTCCCACTAATGTTTAACCTAAATATCCTCTCCTTAAGTTTAAAACTATTTCTCCTTGTCCTATTGCTATTTAATTGTGCAAAAAGTTTATTTCCCTCCAGTTTATCATCTCTCTTTAAATATTGGAAGGCCACAATGAGGTCTCCCCAGCCTGTCTTCATAGGAGTGCTCAGCCCTCTGATCATCTTTGTGGCCTTCTTCTGGACCCTCTACAAAAGCTTCACATATTTCTTGAATTGGAGGCCCCAGACTTACATGCGGTACTCCAGATGAGGCCTCATGAGGGTAGAATAGAGAGGGACAATCCCCTCCCTCTCCCTGCTGGCCACCCTTCTTCTGATGGAGCCCAGGATACTGTTGGCCTTCTGGGCTGCAAGTGTACACTGTTGGCTTATGTTTTTTGCAGCTAATGGATCTCCAGTGCTGTGAGATGTTAATAGCAGCAGATTCTCTAGTATGCCACCCATTATCACTCCACACCTTTATTCCTCTGCGATGCCTCTCTGATAGCCTGTTAGTAGCAGTGAGCATAGCACATTACAGTGCAACATGGGAGAAATAAGCTGAAGGAAGTCAGGTGTTGTTTCAGGCAGATAGGAATATGGATGTGCGGTAGTATGAGTCAGGGTTAATTTTCACCTGTTTCAGCTCTCACAGTGTGATATTGCTGAGTAGATGGATAGCAAATTTGCAGCTGATTTTGGTTAGTGTGAGGACCAAAATCCCAAGTACACTTCCTTTTGCAATTTGGAATGTGTTTCAAATCTTCCTACTAAACTGTGTAATGAAATCTTTTTGAAACAAACTACAAAACAGTGATTTAAATGGTTCTAAACTATTTTTATTTCTGTGCTGAATGAAAAGCATTGCTTCAAAATCTGGTATATTGTAGCAGGAATATGATCTGATTGAGGAAGCCTCGATCTGGTCGTTTTATACACCATTATTTCAGAGAAATAGGGACCATCTGCTGGCATTTCCATATGGAGGGGCTGTTTTTTTTCAAAACAAAACAAAAGACTTATTTTTGCATTAATTATTAGAATGAATTGGGCCTTTGTTCTTTGTCCTTCTCTTCCTGTTTCTCTTTCTGATTCTATCTTTTTCTTTCTTTCCTGAATGTAGGAACTGGTGTAATAAATAATGAAATAACCTGTAGACTGGAAGATGGCTCTATGCATCCGTAGTTCCTAATGAAATATTTGTAGCATTGCTTATTTCTACTTCAAGTGCAAATTCATCCTGATCCTTGATATGATTCTACATAGTATAAAAATGTCCATCCTAAACAAGAAGGTTTTTATAGATACACTTTGTTTCTCTTATCATCTTGTTTTTCAGTTCTATCAGTTATGACTGAGTTCCCTAAGGATGTAAACACATGACTTGAACAAATCTATTGCACTAAAAATGCATATTTCCTACTTATACATCCTCTCCATCTCTGAATAAACCTGCTGTTACTGACTGAGGTGACGTGCATTGAGATTACCTCTTTCCTGACATTAAAAAATGTTACTTTATAATATTTAAATGTTCTTACCACAGGCTCATCCTGTATGTTTTTTTTCTTCTTGCTAGTTAAAATTGCAAAATGATATGGAACACCAAAAAGAATAATATTCCAAAGCCTAGCAGAGGTGAATCAGCCAAATCTGAGGCTAAAATGACAAGCACATCAGTCACTGACATAAACCAGCTGCCAGGCCTCTCTATATGCATGTCATTCAGTGAGATATCAAAATGTGGAAAATATAATACTCCTATCAACATTTTTTGTTGAATTAATGCCCAGGTGAGTTCTTCTGAAATGCTGCAGTTGTATCATAGCAAAAACAAGAAGCAGTAAAGCATCATACTTATTAGGACCCAATTTACCACAGCAGCAGTCAAGTGCTTCAGTCTCTCCCAGTGGCAATGGAGAGGGAGGACTGGGAATAAGGAAACTTAGATTAAATTCATACTGCAGTGCACATTTAGAATTCAATATTGACAGCTCTAATTACACACACCTTTCCATCACAAGTTCATTAACTAAGAGGAAAACACTAGAAACAGCAGTATCAACTTCTTATGTAAATAAATAAATAATTGTGGAGCCAAATACTCCAGAGCTTCTGGCCTTTCCCCTTCCTTTCTGACAAAGCCCCATAAGTTCACTGCATTTTTATTTATTTTTCAAATCGGGAAAAAAAAAGAAAAAGCATAATCATTCAAAATGTAAACTTAAAGTGTTGTAGATTGCAGAGCATGTTAGAGCATTGACTTTCTGCAGCTTTTTAGGAAAGAGAAACCTCAACTACCTTTTAGGTTTCCTTTGAAACAAATTAAGAGAAAGAAACACCTTGTGGAGGCAAATATTTTAGGATGGGCTGAACTGTTTCAAGGAAGAAATTAGTTCCTTCCTTGGGCAAAAGAGACAAGTTAGATTATTAAGATGTCAAAATTCTGGATGATATGAACCCTGCACCTTCTGAAGATATCACATAAGAACATAAGAAGTTCAATACTTACCAAAGGTCAAAGGAAGACCTACCTGTATGTCATTACCTATACTCACAGCCTCTGCAATTGTGTGTGTGAGCCATGGTCCAGATGGAGCATGTCCAATCAACTAAGTTGAAAAGACAGTTTCACTAGTATAGAATTAAGTAATCAGTATATCCCAAGTAAAGTTACTGAGACAAACAATGCAGTCTAACTACAATTCACAAGTTACAGATAATGAGGGGGGAGACTTTATCATGTAAGATTATTGTTCCATCATATTTACCATAAATTTTAGGGAAGACCAGTTTTCCGTTGTACCAACAAACACACTTTTTGTCTGTAATTATGTGTAGATAGTTCTGCACTTCATCAGTGATGAGCAAGAGCCTTCATGCCATGCTCCTAAAAAATCTTCATGACTGTCAAGAATGTGGTTTGTCTTTCATGTTGTTTTCACCACTGCCAAAACACACAATCCACCACCTGACAGTGCTCATATCCACTGTTTTGTCTCCTTAAATGTTCAGCAAGCATCAACGAATGTCAGTGGGTGCAATTTTTTTTTCCAGATAGAGGAATTCAGTGATGTGTCTTTGCTTCATATATATTTCCATGTCAGATGTCATTTTGTAAGACTGCCCCTCTGCTGCCATTTTTTGCACAGCAACAAATATGTAATGGAATATTGGTAGGAAGATTCATCTTCTACTGTCATACCACCAACATACACCAACATAATAAAATAGGAGGCATTACTTTTGAAGCAGCCCTCATACTTTGGTGAGGTTTGCGTGTGTGATTCAAATGAGCTAAAAGGTCCCAGCCAGTTCTCATGCAATATATTACCTGTGATAAGGATGTCAGGAAACTGAAGGAAAAATTAACTCACACATCCTTCTCACATGTGAGATTACTGGTGGGGAACTCAAATACAGCACACAGTTTAAGACAAATTAGGGCAAGGTGACCACATGAAGGAAAGAATTGTAGTTGGGCATAAAATCCTTAATTGCATCTGTGGAAACGATGATGTATATTCACTCCTCATTCCAGTGAATGTTCTGAGCTGGAAAGATATAAAAAGGATCATCAAGTCCAACATTTGGTTCCACACAGGACTACCCAAATTTCTGAGTGTTGTCCAAGCACTCCTTGAACTCCTTCAGTTTTGGGGCTTTGACTGCCCTGGGGAGCCTGTTCCAGTGCCCAAACACTCTTAAGGCAAAGAATCTTTTCCCTGTCCCCAACCTGACTGAGAAGAGATTAGTGACTGCTCCTCCACTCCCTCCATGAGGAGGTGTAGGCTGCCTTGAGACCTCCCCTTAGTCTGCTCCACTCTGGTCTGAACAAAGGGACCTAAGAAGCTCCTCATACTTCTTGCCCTGTAGACCCTTCACCATCTTCATAGTTCTATTTTTAGTGCTCTCTAATAGCCTTATGTCCTTCTTATACTGTGGTGCCCAAACCTGTGCCCAGTGCTCAAGGTGAGGCAGAACAATGCAGAGCAGAGTGGGGCAGTCCCTATCCTTGCTTTCTGACAGGGGTGGGCTTGATGTAACCCAGGACATAGTTGGTCCTTTTGGCTACCAGGGCATACTGCTGACCCACATTCAACCTACTGTCAGCCATAACTCCCAGATCTCTTTCCATGCTGCTGTTCTCCAGTCTCCTGTGTCCTCAGGGTTATCCCATTCCAGGTGCAGAATCTTGTGCTTTTTAAACTCCATGTGGTTGGTGATTGCCTAAGTCTTTAATTTGCCAAGATCTCACTGCAAGGCCTCTCTGCCCTCGAGAGAGTCAACAGCGCCTCTCAAGAATCACTTGCTTCTCTAGTATATAAGTCGATTTGGAAGATTTGTTTAGTAACACTCATAACATGAATAATGTTTTAAAAGGAGAAATATGAATCAATTCTTATTGAGATGCAAATCAGTATTTTACCTTCTGATAAGACATGAAAGCTATATGACATTTTTCTCTTTAAGCAAATGGAAAACTGTAGAATTTTGAAAGCTGGTAGAACTTTCTACCTTCAAAAACATTCAAGAGTTTGTTAAATCTTAAGAAAATATAATCCTTCCATAGACATTATGAATATTTTTATTATGTATATGATTCAGCTCCACGCAGCTAGTTGCAAAATTCAGTTGTTGCTATGCAGACTTCTGTGAAGACTACTACAATTTTTGCTGTATCTCCTACTAACAATTTCTTTTTGTCCTTACTCCAGACATTATTCGTTGCAAAGTGCATTTTCTCAATAGGTGCATTCATGTTCTGTCATGCCAGAAATTCTTCTGTTAAGATAGTCTGTTAGTTTGGATGCTATTTTTTATTAAAAAGATTAAGCATCACTCTTCTAGAAGAGTTCCACATTTTGTGTATCTGTCAGTCTTGCTGTTACCTATCAGTCACAAAATACTTGACAAGGAGAGTTTCATCAATTATTTTTCAAATCAGGCCATTTAGAGTTATTTCTGACTTTAGGAAGGGGGAGACAGACTAGAATAATATAAATCCATGGCTGAATATCTAGGAGATAAGAAGCTCTAAAATGTTCTAGTCAGAAAATGCTGAGGAAACACTGGACTCCTTCAAGGAACAGGCAATTGCCAGGATAATGTCTTCAGTCTTCTTTGTAAGTGGGTGTATGGCTAAGTTAAACTGTTGCCTGTTTCCAGAAACAAAACAAAACAAAACCAATCACTTTCTTAGTCAGTGTCATGAAATCATAGATCCACAGAACAGTTTGAGATGAAGACCATCTAGCTCCAACCCCCCTGTCACAGGCAGGAATGGCTTGCACAAGACCTTGTTTCCTGACCCCCCATCCAACCTTGCCTTCAGAGATGGACCTTGCGCAACTTCTGGGAGCAATCTCATCCATTGCCTCACCACTCTCATAGTAAATAATTTCTTCCTATTTTTAATCTAAATCTAATCTCTTGTCCTACCTAAATCTAATCTCCTTGTCCTACCGCTATGCTCTCTGATGGAGTTCCCATCTTTCTTGTAGGCCCCCTTTAAGTACTTGAAGGCTTCTATGAGGTCTCCCTGAAGCCTTTTCTTCTCCATGCTAAACAACAACTCCCCCAGCCTGTCTTCAAAAGAGAGATGTTCCAGCCCTCTGATAATCCTTACTGTTCTCCTTAGGACTCACTGCAGCATCTCTATGTCCTTCTTATGTCAGGGGCACCAAAGCTGAATGGAGAATTCTGGGAGGGGAAGGGGTGGGGTGGGGGTTTTATATAGCAGTGCAGTACAAGTTGGTGCTTCTTTTATAAAAATATTAAACCTCAATTTCTTTTCCAAAGTGAGTAGGTACAGCAGGTCTCAAAAGTCATCTGATTTCCCTAGCTCAAATCTGATAATGAAAGTCCCTAAATGTTATCTATACAGCCTATACAAGGTTATGTAGAGTGTGAGAAATTTCTGTTCTGCTTTAATTGAACATGTTGGTTGTACCATTTTGAGCTGCATCTTCTTCCAAAGTATATAACATTATCCTATTATAATCAAATTTTCTTTTGTGGAAGCATTGTTTGAAATGACTGCATTTGAATGAAGCCACTTTTCCTTTGAGGTGTCCATTTTCTAGAATAGAAAATTCAAAACAGATCTGAAAGTTTGAGCAATGTGAAGGAAATAGTGTGTTTAAAAATATATATTTTTTATTATTTATATATAATTTGAATTTTAAAGGAGGTAGCTGAAGTATAGTCAAGTTCTTGATTCAAAACTGCAGCAGCTTTAACATTTATTCCCAGGTTAAATTTTGTTTCAGTAAACCTTTGCATGGTTTCTGTATCATTTATAATTACATCATTGGTGCCTCTAAAAGCCATTTCCTCTTTTAAATGTGCAAAAAGTATCGATGATTAGTAAACACCTGTTACCAGGTCTGTTGTAGAATATTGTCTCTTCATCAAGCTAGAAGGATTTCATCAAATCTGTTCCAATAGCCCAAAAGGTATGAGAACTTACAAATGAGATTTTTTAGCTTTCTTGTTTAGAGCTTCTTTTATCCTGTTATACAATTCTTCCTCATCAGATCAAATCTTCAAATGTTTAAACTGATATATTATTATGATGACAAATGCAAGCTGGTGATTCCTCTAATCTTTCAGTAACGGTGGAGTGGTATTTCTACTCCGTGTACAAAAAATTAGTTGAGGTGAGAAAGTGAAGGAATACTGTTGATCCTGCATTTGCAGTATCTGATGAAGTGTGCTTTCCATGTCATAGGATGTCCCTACCATCAGAATGGAGCTACTGAGATTGTAAGCATTGTATGATAAGTGAATGTCTGAGCTAAGCATACACACGTCTGTAAAACACATTTTCATAAGCTTTCCATGAAGGAGCCAATGACCTCAAGAAGAACGCAAGGTTGGAAAAATCAACTCACATTAGCTTCTCTAGTGAAGTAGTCCAGCACTAAACTCTGATCAACACAGTGACTGAAATAGGCTTATAGTTGTTTAATGGTAAACCTAGTTTCCCACAATTACTGCATTTCAAGTTTTGAAGTGAACCATATGTTGATAAATGCTCAGATTGCTAGAGTCTTTGTAGCATAACAGAGACTGCATCTGTATCTGGTTTCATTTTACTCCAGAGAGGAACTTGCATTCCAATTTAGTTAAGCGTTAAAGCAGAGTCTTACATTTTTTTAAAGCATTTAGTTGAACTTAAGCTATTAATTCAAAATTAAAATTCTTATCTGCCATTCATTTTCCCCTGGAGGCCCTAATGAAGTTAAGATTATATTGCCAGGCTGCAGATTTAATAGGAATGGACTGTAACATCATCACTCCAAACTTCTGAATGATCTGTTGTGACAAACCTTTAAAGATTTTACTATGGCCTGCAGAACAAGAAGTAATGATTTTAAAATAAATGAGAACAGATATAGATTAGACATAAGGAAGAAATTATTATGAAGATAGAGAAACACCAGGTTGCTCAGAGAATTTGTTCATGTCCCCTCCCTGGTGGTGTTCAAGGCCAGGTTGATCAGTACTTTGAGACCAAAACTAAATGTTCCCTGTCCTTAGCAGAAGAGTTGGAACCATATTATTTTTATGATCCTTTCCAACCTAAGCAGTTTAATGATTCTATGATTCTATGGCCACAGAATGTGCTATTGGTAGATCCGATATTTATCTAGCAGGCACAAATTTGATCCATGTGGAAGTCAGTATGATTCAGTCTGGACAAAGGTGGCTGCTCCTGAAAATCCCAATTAAAAATAGGTATTTGGAGCTCCATTTCCATGATCTACTAAATATGTGAACAGTTTTTTTAATTTCAGTCTTTCAAATACAGTGAGTTTACTTCCTTTAGCAGCATTCACACTTTAAGATTATGCATTCACGAGGTCACAAATATAACTTAGTTACCTATACTTACCTTGTCCTTCATTTTAAAGTCAAATTACTCTGACTGCAATAGCACCTGCTGTTTTGTTTGAGGCTAAACACATAAAAGTGCGTATACTTTGATGGAATAAAATTTTCTTTACTAATCTTTTAAATCCCATCCAAAGTAGCAATGTTGTTTTTCTTTTTTTCAAGTGTAAAAATGATGAACAAAGGTTGAATCACATTGTCCTAATCTGTAATGCCTTTATAATGCATTCTAGGGAGCTAATAAGTTCTCTATGTTGAGTCTAAATTTTTGATGGGTACAGACTTTTAGAGTTCTCCCTTCTAAGGAAACTAGCTGAGTCATTCACAACTGCAGATCTAGAAGACATATCAATTGTAAGGGAAAGATGAGCTAGATCAAAGAGGGGAGATGGTATTTGTCAGTAAAATTTTAGCTTTGAAGATTTCTGATACTTGACGCTACCATTTATGCCATTTATTTTGTATCTATGTACTTCAGGATGTAAACTGTGTATGTTCAAGCTACACTTCTCTCTGTCTACCATGTTTGGAGTGTGTAAACATATAAATTTCCAGAGAATCTCCACATTTCACATTAAAGTTAATTGGCACACATCAAAACATGTCACTGAGTTAAGTAAAGGGCAAGGAGCTAATTTAGCACTTAGAAAACCCCAATAAAACTTCTGTTGCATTTATCAGGTTATTATTTAAACAGACTTATAAGTTTTGCATAAAACAGATTGGGCAATATTTAAATTTGTAGCATAAGGAATTTCACACATAAAATGTTTAAGTCTTCTAGGTTTCAGTTTTGAGTTCCTAAGTGGATGTACTAAGTGAATCACTATCTGCCTTGTCTTTCAGAGAAAATTGTGTCTTATTTACTTGATTCAAGTGTATCTGAGTGTATCTTCTCTATCTGAGAAGACTGAGTTGTCCAGACTCGGGAAACCATCTGTCTGCAGAAGAATGGAAGCTAAGACCTACCTAGACCTGTCCATTCTGGACTCTCTAACTTTTTATCTACATGCTTTTCCTATTCAACGGGATCATTTTATAAAAGTCTTTTTAAGATTCCAACTTTAGTAGTCTGCTGTGTATTTCCATTGTTGTAACAGAGCTATCAAATGGATCAAGGCTACATATCATTTCAAGAATCTATTTCTGTTCTGGTATCATTGTTTTAAGCGTTCTTCAAATAAAATGGGAAGTTACTGATTTTCTTATGTTTGTGCATACTCACAGCACATGGACAGTAACGAAAACTCTGTGGTCTATTTGGAATGTAAAAATGAACCAACCTTGTATTATTCAATTGGTCTGTAAAAAAACAGTCACTATTGGACATTTTTTTGGATGGGATCTTGTAGCTATTAATTATTGTTTCATTTTATAAACCTCATCTTAAGATAGCAGTTGCAGTTCTCATTATTCAAGTTTAATTATTTGTAGCTTAGAATAAGATTTTGATATTTAATTTATCTTTACCAAAATTCCAAATGTATGGATCTATGAATTACAATAAGAGTATTTCCTATACATGTAACCATATATAGCACATGTACATATGCACAAGCAAACACAGGTTAATCTGATTCAATTTAAGCCAGCTTTGATTTCTCCTTTCATTCTGATAATGTTATAACCTTCTCTTAATAGCACACTATGAACCCTTTGTCTCTAGTATGTGTGCTTTTCTAGAGGTCATGGCAGGTCATACAGTTCCCTCAAAATTTGTGATT
Source organism: Oreortyx pictus (assembly GCA_036925125.1). Taxonomy (NCBI): domain Eukaryota; kingdom Metazoa; phylum Chordata; class Aves; order Galliformes; family Odontophoridae; genus Oreortyx; species Oreortyx pictus. The sequence continues at coordinate 30,210,648 of JAUPFR010000001.1, forward strand.
ATGAAAACATCAGCCCTACAACAGAGATATCTTGTAACAGTGGAACTATCATAACCCACTGAGAAAGGTCCCCAACTCCATGATTCCTTGTGTCAAGATCAGAGTCCCCGAGTACTCTATTAGCAATCACCTAGCTTCTCTTACGTGGTGCCTGGCAGAGCACCTGTCAGAAATAATTAACTACAATGTTAGACTCCTCTTTTGTGCTATTACTTTGAGCATTCAGATTGAGAAGTGCCAATATTTTTTTCAGTTGATATTTGTCTATGAAGACACTCTGTCTGAAGTAAACAATATAAGATATTTCAGCTTCCCATTAAAGATAATTTTTCATCAATTACATTTTTTAAAAAGGGAAAAAAAAAGAATGAAATACCACTAACTGTAAATTCTAACTAGTATTCATTATAAGATAGGTTGCATGTGTGAATGTCATTTTACTTTCAGTCTTCATTTAAAGGGATGGCTTTATATAGTGAATTGTGCTATTTCTCTATAGCATTTCCAGGTGCAAATGAAGATAAAGGTAGTTAATTAGGTATAAGTGTATTTTCATCAAGGCTTAAGTATCGGTAGGATGATTTTTTCCTTTTCTTCCTTCTTTTAGTAATCACAGATTTCAAGTGGCATTCTTTCTGAGCTTTATCCCACTGAAAAGGATTTTAGCATGATTTCTGAGCAAAAGCTGAGGTGTTAATAGAAAATAGCCCTCTGAAAAATGTTGTGAAGTTTGAAAATTAGTTCTTTATGAATACCGTACAATCCATCTGGTTTGGTCAGAATTTGGATGAGAAAACTAGAAGAAAAAAATATATATATTAAATTGACTATTACATTGTATGCTAAAATAATAGTTTTGTCTTTGTTTGACTGGTTATTTATAAAGAACAGTAAAAACATTTTTGTAGAAGTAACCTTTTCAATCAGATCTAAAAATATTTTTCCATCATTTTTTTATTCTCTAATTAGTTGAAGACACTTCTCCAAATAGTTTTAAATCTGTTCTTTCTATCTATGCCATATTTCAACGGAAGTGCATTCTACCTCCTATCATGTTTACTCACTGGAAGTTTTGCTATTCCTTACTTGACAATTATATTCCTCTTCAGGGGAGGAATTTTTTAGCATTATTTAGCAGAAGCATTGGTGCACTGGCATTGAATAGCTACCATAGTCTACACGAGAGGTATTTGCATTTTAAAGCTGAATAAAATGAGCAAGGTAATGAATATAGTCACTTTAATTTGTGCATGTCTGTATTTTTGTGTGGTTAGTGAAAACTGATTAAAGGGTCTTTAAGTTGCTAGATTTTGTTTGCTTGCTTGCTTTCTAAGAGGAGAACATTTAAAAACTGAAGAAAGACTAAGGTGCAGGATGCTATGGAAAGTAAAGGAAGGGAGGATGGATGTGCTGTTCAGCTAGAACACAGATGTGCTGTCCACTGATGCTAAAGAGACTGACCAGACTAGGTCCTCAACTTTCTCATTTGAAAATTAAAACTGTTTCTGGGCTTTTTAGTCACACAGTAGCTTGTGTTTCTTGTAGATATGCTAATAGCGCAAAAAAAGTGATAAGTGCACATCATTCAGGATGTCTAAGGAGAACAGCTTTGAGCTAAAGGTAATAAATATGTCAGTCACTGAAACTGTCTTGCTCACATTTTGCTGTTCTTCCATTCTGCCTATTCAGCTTTGAGTTCTACATCACTGTGAACAATTTGCTGTGTTCGAGTCGGGAGTATGTACATATACTTCAATAAAGCATAGACACTTTATCTGGTTATTTCTATAATGGCTAAGCTCTGATATTCAATCCGTAGTCTTTGGAAATATAAAACTGTCACATGGGAGTATAACCCAGTTTGTGTGATTTTATTGTACTCTAATCCTACAGAAACATTCAGAAATTGTGACTCCAACCTAAGGAAATGACAACTTTTAGGGTGTTTTTTTGGCTGATTGGAATTGTTAATTCAGGTTTTTAAGCTCTCCCTCAGTTGTGATGGATGTAAATTTGCTTAATGAGAAATGAAAATTTAGCATCTGCTCTAATCACTGGATTCCAGGAGCTGAGGTTATAGAGGCAACAACAAAAAAGTAAACACACCATTTCCTAAACAACTGTTTTTTTTTTTAAAAAAAAAAGTATCATAGGATACTCCTATTGCTCTGAATACCAGTAATGGGATGGAATTTCATATTTTTACTGTGCTTCTTTGCAGTACCCCTCACCCCTCAAAACTTGACATTATAAAACTTTCCTCACAGCTACAAGGAAAGTTAAGGAGTTTTTGTTCCTTATGTCCATACCCCATAAGTGTAGAATGGAAGAGAAATTCAGTTTATGACAAAAGGTCAACTTGATGCCTTGTATTATTTTAAGGTATCTTTGTGTATGAATATTAATGCATTATTGAGACATGGAACGTTAATCACTTTCCCATGCAAAAAAAATAAGTGCTGAATAGCCTTTAGAATAAGAATGGAGAACAAGACAAGTCTGCATCTTTTTTATTTTGTGAGAAAACACTAGATTGATCTCACTTTAGAGAAAACATTTATGAAGATCACTCAAATTTTCAGAATATTTAAAATACAAAATGTTTCCCTTTGTCGTTTTGAACAAGTAAATCAATAGCCATTTTTCATGTTAGAAGAACTCATTTCATCAAAGTTACATCTACACAGCAGAACTTAAGAGCACATCCTTGTTCCCCAATCTGTCTGCCTGTGTTGTACATGTCCTGAATCCACAGTGGAATGGCACATACATATGAATCATCTTTTGTGCCATGATTTGAACACAGGGAAACAGTATGTGCAAGGATTAGGCTGGAACAGCAGTGCATGTGGCCATGTCTATATTTCTGATTAATAGAGGATTAGAAACCACACCATGTATCTAAGAATTGTTTGGTATCCATGCTACTTAGACCTATCCCCAGTGTTAGCAGAAGTGTCTTGGAGAGACACTCAAAACAGTGAACAATTTGACAGTTCAGCACAGTGGATGAGTAATGATCAATTGGTAAGTTTCACCCCCTGGCCTGTTTTTATTTAACAATGCAAATATAATCTTTTGCCTGCTCTGGATGGTCAGTGAGCCAGAGATTGTCCACAGCAGGCATTAGCAAATATAGCCAAAACCAAAGCTATGACTATATAAATGAAGGGATAGCTGTCTGGTTCAAAGCTCTAAGTGTGAACATCAGAAATTTAATTGGTTTGGACCTCAGCATGTGCAGAGATAACAGGCAGCTTCTTATATTATGTATTGCATTCACATCTGAAAGTTCTGGCTTAGCCAGCCTGAACTAGAAGTCACCAGCCTGTGCTTGTGAAGGCTGTGGGCAGGGGCAGGGTAATGGGTATGTAAAGAGAAACGGAGATATGAGATGAGAGCTTGGATATTATCACTTGTCTTCAGGCAGGCTTTGGACCTGAGCTATAAAGAAACTCAAATCACAGTCTCTGAAGAAATCAGACCAAAGACAAATCTCCTCTGCATCTGTTTAAAGTATGTTTAAGTTTCCATAGCTCCACAAAATGTAATTAAAAAATGTTCTCCTTCTGTAAGTAAATACATGGCTTGTTGAATTCATTTTTGAATACTTTCAGTGAGCCTGTATATTGAATTTACAAGCCTGATCTATCAAATCTTTTTGTCTGTCCTGGTTCAGTGTAATTGAGGGTATGAGATGCACTGGAACAGGTTGCCCAGAGAGGTTGTGGATGCCCCATCCCTGGAGGCATTCAAGGCAAGGCTGGATGTGGTTCTGGGCAGCCTGCTCTTGTGGTTGGCCCACAGCAGGGAGGTTGAAACTAGATGATCTTTGAGGTCCCTTTCAACCCAGACCATTCTATGATTCTATGAAGTTTTCCAACATACCTTGGGAAACTATTCTGAAAATAAAGATGGTATGGAAAGTGCCCTTGAAAAGGGAGTCAAGGCATCCATTCCTGGACAAGTGATGAAGTACAATGTAAAGATGACACCAGTATGCTCTCTTCGGTGCCCCTTCACCCTGAGAAGAATGAGCGCATACTGCAAATGTAGGGAAAATCTGCTTGAATACGTGGTTCAATTATTCTCTAAATTACACACATTTATTAGATAACACTGGAGGCCTGCATTTCCTCTTTTTCCTAGAAGTGATCTGAGCACAGGTCAGTTAGACCTAAAATCTGTTCTTATAAATCAAACTTATCTCGGTATAATTTAATCAACTAAATGATTATTTACTGTAAAATGCCAGTGTACTTTTTCCCCCCAATAAAGATAGCTGGTAGCATTTATCTATTTTGTGATTGGAGATCATGAGCATTTTCATTTTGAGCAACAAGGCAGTGTTAGGAAATCAGAACTCAGCATAAATGAACATAACTAATTTCATGAGAGACTTGAAGGAATTACATTGCATGTAATCTATGTGCATGTGTCAACTCTAATTTTCCACATTTCTGTGTAGAACATTTATGGGTTTAAATTAAGTCATTATTTCTTGCAATAAAGTATTTTGAAATTACAAATGAACTAAACTCCGGATTTCAGAGCATAGGCTATAAAATTGTAATAACTTACTTGGAAATCTCTCCTAGAAATTTAGCAGTCAATGGGATTTTTCCAGGCTAGGATATCAGTTATCTCCTTGAGTCATGGCAGAAGTGGGTTGATATAGTCATTCAGTGAGTAGCTCAGGGTTCTGTAATGAAGCTGATGTTATCTCTGTGCTTGCTACCTGAAAAACAAGGATTATGTGTCCATAAGCAGTTACAAAATAGTAAAACAAAGAAACATCTTACTCATCAGTGCCGTAATGGCAGAGTTTTGTCTTACATGACAATTCTGAGAGTCAATTTATTATTTGTAACTGTCTACAAAGATTACCATAGAAGATTGGAACAATTTTTGCTGAGTTTTAAGATTAAAATGTTTTCTCTGAAAGACAAATATAATCTCCCTTGTAATTTAAAGTTGTGGATGATATCATTAAGCCCAATAACATCTGTGATTTCTTCAGGGAGAGTTTAATCAGTTTGCAGTGACATGGTACCAGGAATTCAATTGAGATTGATCACTACTGCTCAAGAACTGGCCAGAAGGGAGTCTGAGCAAATCATTTCAACAGTGCCTAAGAACTGCAGAACCTTAGACAATCAGAGGCCTCTTGAAGTTGGCAGAAATATTAGCAGGCTAAAGGAATGGAAGGGTTTCCAAGGACTCTGTAAATACTGCCTTTATCATGCCCAGAGGAACTTCTATTATCCCATTTGTGAGTGCAGTCTTTCTCAAAATTGATGAGGCTGTCTTACTCCTACTTGTAATGTATCAGTGAATTTTCAAGAAAATTTTAAAATATTTTTTGTAAGATTAAGAGTTTTTCAGTGGTTCTTCCAGTCTGTATCAGGCTTTCCCTTCCCTTCCCTTCCCTTCCCTTCCCTTCCCTTCCCTTCCCTTCCCTTCCCTTCCCTTCCCTTCCCTTCCCTTCCCTTCCCTTCCCTTCCCTTCCCTTCCCTTCCCTTCCCTTCCCTTCCCTTCCCTTCCCTTCCCTTCCCTTCCCTTCCCTTCCCTTCCCTTCCCTTCCCTTCCCTTCCCTTCCCTTCCCTTCCCTTCCCTTCCCTTCTCTTCCCTTCCCTTCCCTTCCCTTCCCTTCCCTTCCCTTCTCTCATTTCTTTTCCACTCCTTTTTCTTTTTCATAGTCTTATGTAAGCAAAGAGGTCTTTATGCACATTTTTGAGTTCCTAACAAAGTACACACTAATATGGAATTTTATCAGTGATGTCTAGATTAACTCAATATCGTATGGCTGATCTAGAGAAAGCTTTAAATAATATTTGATCCAAGGTATCAAGTCAGTAGACCACCAAAATCCTATGCAATTGTTTTAATGGATATTTTCCTTAATATTGGTTGTATAATGGCTCCCCTTCCAAACATTAGGCATTGTTATTTCTCTTGTCTTTTCCATCATGCACAATCCTTTACTACAAGAAATCTATTTTGTGTGTGCAACTGATCGTTAACAACAAGATACCTGAAGGGTTTCATTTTGGCTTACTAGTACGTAATCACATACTATTATCTGTGCCCTCATACCTTAACCAGTACTAGTGCTTTAAAATAGTTTGCTGCAGGCTCCTTCTTTTGAGAAGATCCAAAATTACTATACTGCAAGATATCTTAATACAGAGAGAATCATAACCTCATTGTTCGCCCCAGGTCTCCCAGAACCTTCTGTGTTCCATTAGGTTGTCAGCACACACTATGATAAAAAAATCAGCATTTTACTGAGAATGATCAAAATTACCTTTTTTTCTTCTCTCTCTCTTTTTTTTTTTTTTTTTTTTTTTTTCAGGTAATTTAACTGAAAGGAATTCTCATAGCTGATTGAAAACATGTTTTCTTGATTTCTAATATTGTTTTCTGAATCCTTTTTACTGTGTTTCTTCCTCTCTTCCTCTCTTCCTCTTTCCTCCTCTCTTAAAAAAAAAAAAAATTGGACAGTATGCTTCTATATAGTATAATAATAGCAGATTTTGTATTGTTGTTTACCAGTTTTCTTCTACTCTTCAGTGTTTCTCTGCTTATGCATCAAAGATTCACAGCTGCTTATCCAGATGTCATATTAAGATAGGAGCTCATCAGCATGAGCTATTTAATTTTTCCAATTACCCCTCTCCCTAGTCATTTATTTCCAAAATATTGCATATTCTGTGTGTTCTTTGAAACAGTAAAATTGAAAGACAGGAACAGATAAAGTATGTAAAGTGATCACTGAAAAGAATAAATATTGAAGCATTAAAAGATATTAAAGATATTGGAAGTAGAACACTTTCAAACCTTCAGCACAGAATGCAACTTTTACAGTCATGCTCTGAACAAGAAGAAAGTAAGTGGCTACACACTTGCACTTCCCAAAGTGAGTTATCATAAGTGTTTGGAAGCCTAGAAAACTAGAAATAGAATATCCACAATCTTCCATTATTCTTTCTTTAGAGCAAATATTTACCAACTCCACCTTTTCCTCGATAGTTAATTTTACTTATTACAACATGTTTTTATGTAGTTAAACTAGGTAATGTTATACATATTATAAAAACTTAGATATCTCAGAAATCTTGTGACTGGTCTGTGAAATGATCTCCATATATACAGCCAGGTCTAACAGGAAAAGAGCAGATTTCTAGTTCTCCACTGGAAACTCTTATAAAAATAGATAACGAAGAACCTGGGGAAGCTGTAAATTAGGAAATCTGCTGGCAACAGATGAGGAATTGAGAACAGTATCAGAATGAAAGAAGATTCTGGTAACTCATCAGCACTTTTGTTAATGCATTTTTAGCTTTGAGGTGACTATTCATAATCACATAATCAACAAGCACCAATGAGAGCATGCCAGGGACATGCTGAAAAAGCTGTGAATAGAGGAAAAATACAGCACATTGAGTTCTGAAGCTATGGCAACAAATACTCCAGACAGCTCTGTGAGGGAGGCAGAGAAAAATAGGGAGAAACAGGAAGGGGAAAGATATTAACCAAATTTTTCAGAACACTTAAATTGAGATGAGGGGTAAAATACAGAAAAGAAAAAAAAAAAAAAGTTTGTGCTAGGAGAAAGTCTAAAAAAATATCTATTTTGCAAGTATCTGTATTACATTAGATTAATCTGATTGTTTTATTTATTCTCTTCAGATTGGATTCTACTGTATTCACAGATACCTCAGTAGATTTATGCCTGTTTATTTCCATGATATTCAAAGTTACGTTTCTTGGAAACTATTGATTAGATGACTCTCTATGTTGCGTGACTGAATGAAATAATACTTTTAGTGTGGGTTTGCTTACCAAAGATACATATAATTTGTTCTTTTATACTTTGATAGCAAAATGTTTCATTAGGGAAAACTTATCTGTAATCAAATTGTTCTTAAAAAGTGAAGTTAAGATTTTCTATAGCCTTTTTTAGAAGTTCTGAAATGATGATTCTGAATGCAATACCAAACCAAACCAAAAAAAGAAAAAAAAGAAAAAAAAAAAACTAAGTATGAAGGTAAGTTTATGAGGGAATGAATGTCTTTGGCAGCTAACAAAAATGCTGGCAACCAGAGTCTGTTTCACATTCTATGTCAGAATTCAGATGAATTCTAATCCAAAACCCACTGGAAGTGATTTAGTGGCTTTCTTTTGATTCCACATTGATAAGGAAGCACTTGATATGCTTAGTTTATCAAAAATAAAGATCATCAATCTCCTGTGAAAGCTATCTCACATGCGGTTTCAATGCACTTTGGATCTTCAGATGAAAAGGAGGAAAGTAGAATTAAACTATCTTCATTGTTGTCAAGACTACTGAGTTACTTAAAACGAGATTGGCAGCTTTTCAATAACCTGATTCTTAAAATATACATTTCCTATAGAACACACAATAAATGAACAAATCACCGGCATGGAAGAGACATATGGTAGAATATTTCAGAAGTAAAGTCTGACGAGGAACCAGGCAAAATGGATTAGAAAAAAAAAAAGTAATTTTCTTTACTTCTACTGGATCCACGAGGAACCAAAGAACAAAAGAAGAGATTAAAAATGTGCTATTGTTAACAAAATGCACAGAATAGAAAGTGATGTGAAAGAGAAGAAGAGAGAGAATGGTGAAGAGACAAGAGAGGGAGAAGAACAGAATTCAACAAAGTATCATGGTTCTGAGGGATTTAGTATGTATTTGGCAACTAACAAGAATACTGGCAATGTTAAGTAGAACTTTGAAGCTAAGGCCCTGGAAAATGGAGGCAATAAAGATTAGCTCTTGGCAGAAAATAGAGAAAGAAACCAAGCTTTTCATCTGAAAATGGACTGGCAGAGAAAGATAAATCCATTATGTCAGTGAGCAAGACTTGATGCCTGAAAGTACAAGTACAGGTTTGAAAGAAGCAAGGACATGGATAGATGGGCACGATTAGGAGGATACCTACACAGAGATATGGAGATAAGAGTCAAACAGGAAAGTTTACCATTTCAAAGTAGATAGCCAGGAAGTCATTTCACATGGAACAAAAGGACAACGCAATGCTTTAGAAAGGGAAAAGTGAACTTCGTTGAGAGAGAGTCAAGTCCGGTGAAAAGCAACTAATCAAACTAGGGGAGAAGACTAAAGATTAGCAAAGAGGAGAAAAGAGACCTGAAGAGCAGAAACTGAAAAAGCAAATGAATGCAAGGGAAAGCCTGGTAAGCCAAATTGTACTACCTGGTGCTAGGCAACAAAATAGGTGGAGCACTCAAAATCAGAGAGAAAATAATGGTAAAGAAGCTGTAACACACAGACTCTTGAACAGTCTGGTTAACAAAAGAAATGCCAGCATAAAGGAAGAAGGGACTCCTTAAGGTATATTCATGGTGAAGAAAGGAGGAAATAGGAAATATTACACTAAAACACTCAATATATTTTTGCCAACCTGTTTAATAACCTATAACAGAAATTGCAAAATGCCAATCACACAGTTTTAAGAAGACATGTCATATACATTTTAACCTATGCAACTTTGTCATCTACTCTTTATAGGAAAATAAAGAAGATAACCCTTCACTACACAAAGGTTGACCGTCTGAAGTAATCTAAATGGTATTATTATTTTAATATATGAGCTAGAGTGCATGAGTTACATCTCCCATGAGCAGTAGAAAAAAATATAGTCTTACATATGCATATTATGACTTGGAATGTCACCAAAATTATCTGAGCTGAGGACAAGAAAGCACCACCAACATGATTTATCATTTTCATACTGATATTAGCTTTTGTGTATATAATTTTTGTTCCAAGCATTACAGAATTTTCCCAATGTCTGATGAAATGCACCTTTCCAGTCAAAATAAAGTGATTTCTAAGGAGCTTAAGTTCAGCCTTTTTAAACTTGAGAAGAGACTTGGAATTTTGAAGTAATGAGACTTTCATACGGAAATCATTTTAATGACAATTGCCATCTCTCTCCTGTTGTATCACCACTCAGACAGAGTCAACCCACTGAGGAGAGATTCAGTGTATGAAACTGTATGACACTTTCCTTTGCAACCTACTCTAGGGAACAGTAGGGTTGGACTTGGTGATAATCCAGAGCTTTCTTCCAACCCTGGGATTCTGTGATACTGCAACATCAGCACTTAACCAGCTTGCAGGATTCACTGGGATCCCATGTCCTTCTGGGAAAGAAGTTCAAGGTTGCACATTTAAAACAGAAGCAGAGACCTTCTGAGTAAATTAACTGAGGTCTTTTCAATAATTAGGCATGTCTGGATAGGTGAAGTCAAATACAGGTGACTACGTTAGGATGAGCTGAATGGCTCAGCAATTTGTATTAACAGTAAATCTCCATTGTCTACAGCAGAAGTTTAAATGCTATCGGTCACAAGAGATGTCTACATTAAGACAGAAACATTTACATGTCTAAAGACAACAGATGAAGCTGGAGAGTGACCAGTCATAACATCTAGTGACCTTTGAGATACTCTAGGATATCCTACCTGTGCTTCAGACATTATTTCAGGAAGTTTCCCACTGTCCTGTCTTCCACTCCTGACCATTTTAGGGCAAATCTATATCAGAATCTTAGATTAGATAATAATGTAACTTTGGATTGTGTCTTCTGGTTATGTCCACCTACTACTGTATTTTGGTTTATATAGTGAAGGTGTCCCAGAGTACATGTACCTGTTTCCTTTTTGACTACACTTAAAGAGAACATGGCTTCAATAAGTGTATCTATCCTCAAATATGAATGGAAACAGATTAGAAAACTGAAATGCTTGCTCATCACCCGCTGTTTCACTTTACAGACCTGCCCCTTTATGTTGGGACTCCTTGCTGATACAGATATACCCTTGGGTACTTTACAGTGTTTCATGATTCAGCAGCTTAATGTACAGATTCCATTAATTACGTTGATGAGAGATTTAAATTTGTTGCATAAAGATAGATGTTTGAACTGCCTAAAACACTGACACAAAAATGGTTGGCATAATATGAGACAATATCTGCTCTTTTCTACAGGATTAGCCAGTAATTAGTAAATCTAATGTGGTATGAAGATGCTCCTTTTTAAGTGAGAGTTTCAGCTGCCCCTGAAGTTTTCATTGCTTACACTGTTCCTGACAGTCTACACATGTTGTATACTCAGATGGCTGCGAGCATGGTAATACTTTTGTATATAACATCATTAACACTGAAGGCAATGGATATCTTGATAAAAGTTCATCAACAGCATAAGGCATGAACTGTGAAGGACTTTTTATTTCCCTCCTTTGTTTCCCCTGCAGTTATCTGTCAGTGACTTAATTATCTGTTCCTTTTCAGTTCAACATACTGGATTGATGGAAACACCCATGAAAACAAGCAATATATGAGGGCTACTCTGAAAGTAATGCCTCCTATTTTATTATCTTGCCCCATGATGTCAGAAGTGAAAGTTGGTGGTGTGACAGTAGAGGTTAAGCCTCTCTGCCAATGTTCCATTTTATTTTGTTGCCATGCAACAGATAGCAGCTGCCATGCAACAGATGACAGAGGAGCAGTCTGACAAAGTGATGTCTGACATGGAAGAGCATATGGAGCAAAATTGTGCCACTGAATTCTTCCACGTGGAAACAATTGTACCTATTGACATTCATCAATGCTTGATGAACATTTATGGAGACCAAACAGTAGATGTGAGTGCTGTCAAGTGGCGGGTGGTGTGTTTCAGCAGTGGTGACAGCAACAGTGGGTCACCTCCACTAGTGCAAATTTTTATTACTGTGATTTTCAGGCCCTTTGTTGCTGGAAAAAAAAGGAAGAGCTAATGGTGGTGCCTATATTGAAAAACATTGTTTTGTACCTGCCTATGACAGGGGGGTTAGAAAAAGATCATCTTCTAACCCAAACCATTCTATGATTCTATATTCAGCAGAGAGAGATTCAGATAATTCAGACCTCAATTCTGTCCTCAGCTAGAACTGTTGTCTGTCCTTGAGCAGTTTATATCTCTGGAAAATAAAGAAAACAACTTCTACCTTGCTTTGTGTATTACTTTTCAGTGAAACTGGGAAAAAAATTACTCTGTGAAAACTAGACAATAGCAAGGATATACATATTAGGGGGTTTCTAGTAGAGTCAGTCTCCCTTACCATGTGATGGCAAATGATTTAGAGAACTTTTCTGTTTCTGTGTAGTCAGAATTGTACTTTCCTTATTAACATGCCAACTTCTTCTCTCATTTGCATTATATAAACTGTTTCTCACAGCTTATTTCCCCTTATTCAAACAAACAACGACCTTTATAACAAGGAAATATATTTCCAGGGGGAAAGTTATTTTATGACAGAAAGGACCAATTTTTTTAACAACTGTATGATGAATGTTTTTTCTCCTCTAACTCTTCACAAATATGTTCAGTTGTATATATATATATATATACATACATACATATTTGGTTGGTTGGTTTTGTTTTGTTTTGTTTCATCCTTTTAACAGCAATTTTTCTGCTCATCCAAAAGAGGACAAAATTAGGTCTTTGGTAGCACATTTCAGACTTTTCAGAATGTAACGAACAAAACTCTGGATTTTATACAGATGAGTTTAGCAATCATTCAGTACTGGTTTCGGCATTCAGAAAGAAATGTATTTGTTTGTGTCTGCGTCAAAGCATTTCTTTTCGGAATACCAGATTATGATTGATTTGCAGAAGGAATATTACTTATTTGGTAAATTGATAAGCAAGTGTGAAGTGTATGTAAAAAAAATATTTTCTCACTTGCTTTCATAGATATGGAGGAAAACACCTGGCTCATAACTTCGCAAAACTATTTTTGTTTTGTATTTGTGATTTTTTTTTCTTTTCTGGAATTATTTGATACTTTATTGTCAAAATTGGTGGATTTCCCTCAACACCGTTCACAACTGGAAAAGAACAAATGTTCTCTGTTAAAGTAAGTAAATACTTCCCCTGGAGAGAAGTAGTTGCACACTCACCTAATGTTAAATGCAGTGCTATTTATATTTTCTGCAAATACAACTTCTGTTTTATGTGTTCTTTCATAAGAAGAAAACTCATCAATGAAAGAAAAAAAAAGAAGACCTTAAGTGTGGCATTTTAGAAATGTGAAGACCTGAAGAGCTTGTAGCTTTCCTGAAGCTCAAAGCTAAATTATACCTTCCAAGGTTAATATTTTGATTACAGCAACTGCATTTAAATATACACATTAACTCAATGATATGTCTGTTTTTATGGACTCTTAGAGTGTATGACTAACATTATTGGCTGATGTTTATCATAATACTGCTATGCACCATAAGATTCACACTCACAAATCACCTGTCTTTGATGACCTGAATTCTTTCTAAAGGATTCTGTGAGTAAGGTGAAACCCATCTGTCATAAGCCATGAATTTTGTTCTAGCAAAGATTTCCTGAGAGCGAATGCAGAAGTGGGCCATTTGGAATATGTCCGTGGATAATTTGTTAGGCAGATATTTTAAAGCATTCATATCTTTAATATAAATTTAAAATGAATTTTGGTAAACACACTGAGCTCATGTGAAAATTAATGCATTTTTAAGCAGATAATTCTGCCTACCTCCACAGAGCATCACTTGTTAGAAAGTAAATGAGGAATTGCTTCTGCACTTTTCTCCTTGTTTTCCTTGAGTACAGTGCATTCTATTGAATAATAATAGCATAGCCTGAAATAAAATGGAGAGGAAGATTCTGAGATGGCCAAATTATATGTGCTTTCTAATACAGAGGAAGATAAATAAAATAATAATAAAAAAAAAAGTAGCAACAAACACTTGCAAGTTTCTCAGTAGTTATTCTCTTGAAATTTTACTAGTTGCAATTGTATAATTTTCCCAGGATAGAAAATAGTGAAAATCATCAGAAATGCAAGATCGTTACATGTTTAAATGAACATAGGCAGAATCAAATCATCAAGTGTTGTAATAACGTATTGCAATCTAATGCAAGTGAGACCTAATTTGGAGACTGGCCCTGTTTTGAGTTGGGATTTGGAACAGATGAGTTCCAGAATTTGTTTCAAACCTGAATTATTCTACTGAGAAAAAAATAAAGAAAAAAGAAAGGTGAGGTGTGGGAAGGTGATACAGCATCTTGAAGAGATCAGTTCTGTTTGTTTTTTTTTTTTAATCTGCATCTAGAATTTTTTTTAGCTAGGAAAGTGGCTTGGAATTGTTCCCTTAGTAGAAGCAGGAGTTATTGAGGTAAACCGTTCTTTAAATTGTTTTTGTTTTCACCACTGGCAGCTGTGTTTTTTGTTTATTTTTTTTTTTTCACACAAGGGTAGTTAACGCAGTGTGAAATCCTCGAGGCAATATATTCTCTAAGTTAGATGCAACTATTTGTCCAGCTTTTACCAGCTTTACTCAATAGCTAGGGTTACATGATGAGGTAAGTCAAATATGTGTTCCAGACTGATATTTACTGGTAGATCTCTTGCAGACTGTGGAAGATTAGAATACTTTCCAGCTGGGGTGAATTAACTGATGAGCTTGACATAAAAGTTCCATAGAAGGGTTTACATCTATTTAGCTGAATCTCTTTCCAGACTTGTTAAAGGTGTATATACACGAATATGTCAAAATAATTTAAATTCATGAATTTTTAAAAGTGAACTAGGGCATTTCCCACCACAGACATTCTCACAGACATTTTTAAGTATATATTAAACTGATATATAATCTGCTTAAGCTACAAAGAGTCTGATTCAAAATTGAAATTATTCACCTGCTTATTGTTTGTAAACTTAAAAGAAAATAGTGTCAAAAAAAAAAAATGTGGTGTTATATAGCCCTATGGAGTAGAATAGAAGAAATGGAATAAGAAATGTCCTGGTGATTGCCTCTAATATAGGAGGTCTGTGAAAAGCGTGTGCTGAAAATACAATGTAAAGAGAAGTAACCATAATTCACTGTGTTCTAGAGTTGTAATAATAATATTCAAAGAGCCCTTGGACACTAAATTCAACTGAGAACATGTGAATGTTATGTGAATGTGGACTTCTGTACTTAAATTTAGAAATGATTTTTTGGATTCACAGAATTCAAAGAATGTGGCCTAGCTTTAAAAGGAAATGACTAGAGAGACATATCCTTTTCTCATTAGCCTAATGAATCAAACAGTCTTCTGAAGGATGGGAGATACTGGGTCACCTTTTGGGTTGAAGAACACAGGTCTAAGGTCATATGTCCACCCTATGGACATGACAACCCATGGTGCAGCCGCAAAGCTGTCACTCTGAGGTTAGGTATCTCATCCATACTTATTTCTTCTGAATGAAAGCTGACTGAAGCCTCCAGGTGCAGTACAATATGGAACTTAGGAAGTTTTAAACACAAGAGTGTTTTTACTTGAGTCTCAGTCTAGGTTAGGACAAACATCAGATAACTGACACTTTGCAACAAGCATAACGACAGCACTTTACTGGAAAAAAGTTTGTTTCAGTAAAAAATCTTCAGCACCAAAGGCATCTTGTAAGGTTTGGGGAGAATCAAACCCAACATGACTAATTTCATAAGGAGCCTTGTTACCTGACATTGTCTTTGAGGAAGACAGAATTGCTCATCTCTATGTTGACATTACATAGACCAAAGAAACAACCGGTAAATGAAATTTTTTACTCTTGACTGCTAATTTGAAATTCAAAGTAAAGATTTGTTAGAATATGTGTATATTTTTTAAAGTTACCAGATTCTTGTTCTTCCAGGTGTAATCAGTCTCCACAGGACCATTAATAAAATTATCTTTGTTCCTCTAATCTCTGACACTTCAGACATTTTCAAAGGTGAAGAGGTAGAAGAAGTAAGTGTGCTTTCTTTTCCTGCTTTTTTTCCTCTTTTTTTTTTTTTAAGTTAATGAAAGCAGTGAAATGTTCCAGTGATTCTACTTGATTTTTATTAATATTTCTGCTGCGTTTTTAGTTTAAGGCAATCATCCCATTTCATATGGACAATCCGCATTTTGAATGAGCCTAAAGATTTGATACTTTTGATCAGAGTTTAACACACATCCGACTTATCTGAAAATACTGTTAAAAACGTTATTTGGATTATAAGCAAAGCTTTCATTTGTACAGCCCATGGCTGTCTGTGTCATAAATATGCACATATCTCTGCCTCAGCAAGACTCTTCTAAGCACATTTCATGGTGCTTTTCATATGCACTGGATTTGATTTGTTTTAGGGCATAATATAAATTCTCGCTGTGATACAGGAAAAAAAAAATCCTTTTTTAAAAATGATTTAGTTACAAGGCTGCACTCATCCCACATAACCTTAAGTTTCCTAAACTGTCCAAATCACCTGTTATCATTGTTTATGCACACAGCCCCTCATTTGGTTCTGAGTGCTGTATCTACCCTTTCCTGAAATATCTTCAAGTCTATGAATTTGCCCTCACTTACTAGTATGAATTCCATCAGCACATAATGATAGAATTTCACATTCCAAACCATGAACCTACACTATATACCACAGAATACAAATGTGCACAAGGTGGTAGTTTCATTATCTTAGGGTCACTAGCATTTCAAGAGCTCCAGAATTAACTCTATCAGTGATGCAAGTGTCAACTTAGTTTTAGTAAATCTTTGGAAACAGCCATAAGTTTACTTCTAGGACATCTTCCCATTTCCGGAAATACATCATTCAGTTGCCAAACCTGCTATCAGTTTGTAGCAAATAGAATTCCAGCCATTAAATGCAAAGTCTCATTTCAGCTTCTGTGTGCCATCACTCTGTGATAGCTGTAAGCGTGATTAACCTGAAGTTTAGCTGATATCAATCCAAATGAATACTATTCCACTTATACAGGAACGAGGTCTTGAAAAATTGTATTTTATGCTGCATATGCTTGGGAATATTTACCATACTTCTCATTATTCTGCAGAATTGGTTTTGGGTGCAATTAAGAACATGTGAAGAGATTTTGACACTTTCTAGGTTTATGTTTATTCTTTTTGTTTTCCTTAAAGTCACGCACAAACATAAAATCAGACTGAAAAAGAAAAGAGGAAAAAAATCCAGCCTCCTAAAAATAGGAGAATCAAAATACAGTACAACATCTTGTTTGATGATAAAAAGCTAACACTGCACTCCATATTCAGCCAGCCAAAACCCTAACTGAAGCTAATGAGATAGCTACAGTATTTTACTCATTTCTGACTTACAAATAACAAAGTCTTTCTTAGACCTGGCAGCTATACTAATTAATCCTGACAACAGCTCATTGAGTGACAGAAATATTACTGTAATTTTTTTATGAATGTGGAAACAGATATGTGAAGATATTTGGTGCCTTTCCCAAAATGATACAGAGATTCTGAAGAAGAGAACAAAATTGGTTAGGCAAATAACATAATTAAGAACAGGTCATAATGCTAAATGTAATGTTACAACCACCAGAATACTTTAAAAATCATATGTTAGGCCGATGTAATCAGATTAACTTTAATGAATTCTTTATCTGCATTCTTTTTTCTTTTTTCTTTCTTTTTTTTTTTTTTCCTCAATGAAGTTTCTTTATTTTGGAAGGGATTTTCCTTTGTTCTGATTATAAGTTCCTCAAGTGGGGGCAAATGTTATATACTGTTTACTGACTGTATCAACTCTACAGTCTACTTACAACCAAACACATTTAGAACTCCCTATGACAAATTAATTGATTAATTACACAAAGATCTAAAAGATTACTGCCTTATATGTTGCTTATATGTCCAAAACATTTTTCTTTTGGTGAGAAATTGTTGGTAATGACTATGAAGATGTCTGGAAGACATGCAGTCTTATCTCTTTTGAAGTTATTGCTGACAGTAGATCACGTCAGCTGTGGTTTTGTTTGTTTGTTTGTTTGTTTGTTTACCAAACCTTGAAAACTATTGAGAATGGAAAACACACAGCCTACACAGGTCCTATCTTTTAAACAGTATTGTTAGGCTAAAACAATAGTTTCTGTTATTGTAAAACAAATATTCTATAAAAAATGCATTGAGTTCAATAACCTATTGCAAGGTGTTTTATAATTATGTATATTTACATATATCATAAAAAAGCATTGAATTTATTTTTAGTAGAATGTTGGATAAACACACTGGACATGTTTTAACCTTGATATATGATATTAAATGCAAATACAATTATCAAGCATGTAAAAAATTGTTCATATTTAACTTAATACAATTTCTTTTTTTACTATTCTCTTGTCAATTACTACACAATTTTTGTGATATATGTCAATGGCACAAGTACCTTACCACATATATTACATAGGATGATTTTTTTTTCAGGGAAAATTCCAGTTGGGAATGGACAGAAGAACAAGCATTTGAATTTTCATTCTGGAATATGAAGCTTTGCATGGCTTTTCCTTATATTCCTCAACCTTTTTGTAGCCTTACTAATTGTGACCTAGGTTTCCACAATTTCAGGCTGTACTGCAGAGTGTATCAGGATTCATTTTCCTTCCCTCTCTGCGAAATCTGCAATCTGTTAAATACATCTAAACAATCATTACCATGGTGGTTCAGGAGAGGACTTAAGCAAACATTTAAGTTCAGTAATTAGGTTAATTTGTATCCAATATTTCAGTATTTTCTTATTAAAAGGTGTCCTTCATTCCACAGCAAACAGCCTTAATAAACATTTTACTGTATTTCTCTAGCATAATTTAATTGCTTAGCAGTAACACTGTTATTTTTATTACTGCTAGACCGTCTAATATCACAAAGATCAGACTGCAGACTTTGTGTCATCTACGTAAACTTTTAAGTAGCTTACAAAAGGATTTTTCAATTGTGGTCCCTTCTGGTCCCTTCAGTTGATTGTAAATGTGATAATTAGAAGAAACTTTTCAGGTTGGCTGCCATGGGCAGCTGTTCAGGACCAAAAGCTGCAGGAGCTGCCAATCACTCTAATCCTGGGACTATCTGTTCTCAGGGTTTTGTTAGTCTGTGAAAGATACCACTTCACACTTCTCAACACGCTCTTCCACCCTTCCAGTTCAAGCTACATAATGTCCAAAAGCTCCTGAAATTACTGTGCCATGATGTAATAGATGGCTAAATTTTGGACTCTAAGGACATTAAAGAAATTGTACTAACAGTATTAAGGACATGGAGAGCTGCACTTCAGAGCTACTGAAAATCTAAACAGACATCTAATGAAAAAGAAAAAAGAAATCTAATGAAAAAGAAAAAAGAAAAAAAAGAAAAAACTTGAATTACAGAGAGTGAAGCAAATGAAGTACTCAGATACTGTGAAACCAGTTGGGTATGCATATTTTGGATGATTTTCATCTTAGTTCATTCATATTAATAAACACAGATAGATAGATAGGCAGATAGGAAGAAAGAAAGAGAAAGAAATGAAAAGAAAGGAAGAGAGAGAAAGAGAAAAAGGAAAGAAAGAGAAAGAAAGAGAAAGAGAGAAGGAGAGAAAGAAAGAAAGAAAGAAAGAGAGAAAAAGAGAAAGAGAGAAAGAAAGAAAGAGAAAAAGAGAGAAAAAGAAAGAGAGAAAGAGAGAAAGAGAGAGAGAGAGAGAAAGAAAGAAAGAAAGAAAGAAAGAAAGAAAGAAAGAAAGAAAGAAAGAAAGAAAGAAAGAAAGAAAGAAAGAAAGAAAGAAAGAAAGAAAGAAAGAAAGAAAGAAAGAAAGAAAGAAAGAAAGAAAAAGAAAAGAAAGGGAGGAAGAAAGAAAAAGAAAAGAAAGGGAGGAAGGGAGGAAGGAAAAGAAAAGAAAGGGAGGAAGGGAGGAAGGAAAAGAAAGTAAAGAAAAGGGAAAGGGAAAGGGCAACGGAACAAGACTAGTGTGTGACTAGTTATTCCTGAGTCTGGTACGGTTTTCAGCATCTGGGGCACAGACCCATATAAGAGACTATTATATACCATTGCCTCAAAGTTTGCTGATGAACATGTCTGAACATGTCCAAGCTAGTCCTGGGCAAGGGTTGCAAAATCCTTTGTCTAAGGGACAAGCAGATGGGCATGTTCTGGGGCAACAAAAGAGAGATAAGCTGCAGCTCAACGGCCACTGAACACTCTTTTGTGTGGTACTCATTTCCGTGGGGAGATAGCCAGCTCAGGAGGTGCTTGCCTGGCATCCTAGCACGGGATTTGTTACAGAGGCAAGAAAAATGGAGGATAAAAGAGGGATTGTCCATGATGAGATTGTTGTGTTGGTTGGTGTTCTTCCATCAGAAACCTCATGAGCTGATTCCCTGCTGCTGAACTCCCTCCTGGGCATGCTGCCTGAGACATGCTGCTTTCTCCTGGACCTCGCCGCTCCTTCGAGGTGTTCTACCATCTGAACCCTCACGAGCTGATGACCCTTCGCTGCTTCTGTGGTGCTGACCCCTCGCTGCTTCTCCTGTGCTGACCTGGTGCTGCTTCTCCAGGACAACTGCTTGCTGCTCAAGGCTGCCCGTTGCTGCTGCTGTTCTCCTCACTTCTGCCACCCCTGATCTTCTGCCTCAGACCGCTGGAGCCGCTGTAAACTGGACCACCCCTAGGATCCTGGCTCGTGACTTTCCCCGAGTTGTACAAATCCTTCCTTCTTTCCCATCTTTCCTATCGCTCGCCTTCCCTTCACCATCACCCTTAACAGTGTCCGCCTTCCCCATCTCCCTGGTCATTATTGGTGATAAACTAGTTGGACCAACATTTGAACCATTGCTTCTTAATCTCACGCCGGGTATACACATAATCTAAGAACCTTGTCTCCCTCCTTTATATTGGAGCATGACAACCCAAATATGAACAAACCAAATCGTTTATTACAGGTTCTAACATACCTTATACACATTCACAAGTTTTCTCTTTTAACGACCCACCTTTACATGACAACAAAGTACTCAACAGATAGTCCTTAAGCATGCATACAGGCGTTTATCCAATCAGGGTCATGAATTGTTCCAAGCCACATACTCTTCCTCCAATTAGGGTCTGCCATCACACAGCTTACTTGAACTTGTTTTCTTTTTCATCTGGAGTGTCCTTGGTTCTCAGCCTTCCTTTCTCATGCTGTTTAAGCTGCTCCACAGCTTCTGATCTGAATATACTTTCTTGTATTCTCACAGTAGTTTTATTTATTTATTTATTTATTTATTTTTATTTTTATTTTTATTTTTTTCAGGCAGATTACCAATTGTCTCAAGATACAATAAAACATTTAAAAATTGAACTAAAGAAAGGTAGAAATATTGCCAAATTCTGTTGAATTCTTTCTTTTTTTTTTAATTGAGAGAAGGATTTTATGTAGTGTAATAAATTAACTGTGATTTTAATTAGATCTTGACTGCATGTGAGTAGCTGACATGAACTACTGTAACAAATACAGTTATATACTTCTGCCCTTTATATTAAATTACTGACTATCAAGAACAGCAGTAACGAAATATTATTATCTTCCTGTTTCACCAACTTGAAAAATATGAGAGAACTATACTGAGGAAAAATGATGTAACTATAAATTCTAAAGAATAGCAAGCAAAGACTAGTAAGACTTATGTATGAATTTCAGTATCGTACCTTAAAGACTGTGGATCATTCAAATCCTGTTAAGGTTGTAGTTATTAATATTTGAGTGTCTCAATCAAGGCAATTACAGATTAATCCTTTCTACTTCTGTAGAAAAAAGAAACATCAGATTAGAGCATTTCACATGGAAAGGAGCTAAGCAAGAATGTAATTATTGAGACCATTTAAATAGGTTATGTCTGTACAAACAGTTAGGTTAAAAAAGGATGAACTGGCTGTTTAACCAATATAGCTACCCTGGATTTTCAAGCCACATTCCTTTATGAACTCCCCAGGAAGCTGTAAAAACAGATTCTATATTGAACTGAAGATAGTATTGCCTTGTTACATGCTTCAAAGCTCGTAGCAATGGGGTACATTATGCATCACAATATTTGCAGCATATGTAGGAATTGTACCTTAGAATATGAAATAATTCTTCTACACTGGAAAGCATCTTCATCTTCACCTCAAAGAGTCACTACTGCTCTTAATATGTGTATATGAGTTAGGAGACTCTTTTATATGGTCCAACCTAAGACTTGGGAAGAGAGGCCCAAGAAAGATGGTTCATATTCAAAGATTACATCCTCTATACTCAAGAAAGGTCCATCCCAGTGATCAGGAAGTTGGGCAAATTGCCGGGAGGCCTTCATGAATGTACAAGGAACTCCTGACTAAATTAAGATGCAGAGAGGAATTACAAATAAGGAGGAAGCAAGGACAAGTAATCTGGGAGGACTACAGAAACACTGTCCACGAATGCAGATAAGTGATTGGGAAATCAAAGCTCTTCTGGAACTGAATTTGGCAAGTGATATCAAAGACAACAAGAAGGGCTTTGTAATTACTTAAGTGACAAAGGAAGACTGGGGAAAATGTGGGAACTCTGCTGAAAGACGCAGCAGACCTGGTGACACATGGCATGAAAAAGTGGGAAGTATCTTGTAAGAGTCTGAGCTGAGTTAATGTCTCAAACACTCAGCAGGAAAAGTGTACATTCACCTGTAGGATCACCTGTGAGTAACTAAGCTGTTGCTATTACCTGGTGAAGGCCATTTAGCATCTTTCTGAGAATAAATCACAGTGAGAGAGAGGTGAGAGTAAAGGAACCATTCCTGCCTTCTTCTTCCCTCTTCTGGAAGGTCCTAGAATTCTGAACAAAGCATGTGCAGATCCTAGAGTCATAGAATCACCAAAGCTGGAAAAGACCTCTAAGATCATCCAGTCCAACCATTCAATTATCACCAATATTTTCCACTAAACAATGTCCCTCAGTGCAATATCTAAATGTTTCTTGAACACCTCTAGGGACAGGGAGTCCCACACCTCCCTGGGCAGCCTGTTCCAGTACCTGACTACTCTCTCAGAGAAGTATTTCCTAATGCCCAACCTGCACTTCTCCTGGCGCAACTTGTGGCCATTCCTTCTCGTCCTATCTCTAGTTAAAGGGGAGAAGAGGTTGACTCCCAGCTCACCACAGCCTCCCTCCATGGAGTTGTAGAAAGCAATATAAGCTCCCCTCTGAGCCTCCCCTTCTCCAAACTAAACAAGCCTTGCTCCCTCAGCAGCTCCACATAAGACCTGTGCTCCAGACCCCTCACCAGCTTTGTTGCCCTTCTCTGGAAATGCTCCATGGACTCAGTGTCTTTCTTGTAGCGAGGGGCCCAAAACTGAGCTCAGTACTCAAGTTGCAGACTTACCAGGGCTGAGTACAGAGGGATGATCACCTCTCTGCTCCTGCTGGCAGCACTATTTCTGATATGAGCCAGGATGCCATTGGCCTTCTTGGCCACCTGGACAAACGACTGGCTCATTTTCATCTGGGTGTCAACCAGTACCCTCGGGTCCATTTCCTCTACACAGTCTTCCAAGCCTACAGTTTTGCCTAGGCTTGTAGCCAAAGTTCAGGACCCAGCATTTGGTCTTCTGGAACTTCAACCCACTGGCCTCAACACAAGAATTCAGCCTGTCCAGATCACTCTGTAGGGCTTTTCTTCCCCCAGGCAGACTGACACTTCCTGCCAGCTAAGTGTTATACCAGATAATGTTTAACAAGAGTCAGTGTAGAGTCTCGCACCGAGGGAGGAATAATTGCATGCACCAGTACAGGTTGGGGGATGACCTGCTGGAGAGGAGCTCTGAGGAGAGAGACCTGAGAGTCCTGGTGGATAACAGGCAGGCCATGAGCCATCAGTGTTCCCTGTTGGCCAAGAAGTCCAGTGGGATCCTGGAGTGCATTAAAAAGAGTATGGCCAGCAGGTCAATGGAGGTGATCCTCCCCCTCTACTCTGCCCTGGTCAGGCCTCACCTGGAGTACTGTGTCCAGTTCTGGGCCTTCTGGTACAAGAAAGACCGGAATCTTCTGGAAAGAGTCCAGCAGAGGACCACAAAGATGATAAAGGGTGTGGAACACCTTCCTTATGAGGAAAAGCTGAGAGACATGGGTCTGTTCAGCCCTGAAAGAAGAAGACTCAGATGGGATCTGATCCACATCTATAAATTTCTAAGGTGTGGGAGGCAAAGGGACGAGGCTGGACTCTTCCCTGCAGTGTGTGGTGGTAGGACAAGGAGAAATGGCCACAAAATGAAGCATAGGAAGTTCCACAAAATTGTGCATAAGAACTTCTTTACAGTAATGACAACAGAGCAATGGAACAGGATGCCCAGAAGGACTCCTTGTGGAGTCTCCTTCTCTGGAGACATTCAAGACCCACCTGGATGCCTACCTGTGCAACCTGGTTTCAGGAGCTGCTTTGGTGGGGGGTTTGGACTAGGTGATCTCTAGAAGTCCCTTCCAACCCCTACAGTTCTGTGATTCTGTGATTCTTTGAAATTACTATCTGGACATAAGGATTGCATCATTCCAAATTTTGCCAAGCTGCAAAATTGTAATTCCACCAATTTTACATAAGGGAAATATCATTGCAAGTTTTGCTGAACAACTATCCACTGTAATTCGAATGAGTTTTAAGCAAATTCATGATCTGTTTGAACCTCTCATGTCACATCATCATTGTTAATCCTAGTTACAACACAGAAAATTAAAAGTTTAACCTCACCCTAGCCTACTGAGTGGAATGGGACATATCTGAATGCCTTCTTTGCCTTCACTAGCAAGACCAGGGTTCAGGAATCCCAGTATCCAGAGAACCAGGGGAACGTCTAGAGCAAGGAACTCTTACTCTTGATGGCATAGGACCAAGTCCAGGAATACTTTAGCAAGCTAAATCACTCTCAATAATTTTTCAAGAATCACAGTAATTGAATGAAGCACTCAGTGACTTGAGGAGATCAAATGTCACTCCTATCTCCAAAAAGAGAAAGAACAAGAATGCAGGAAACTGTGTAACAGTGATTCTGACCTTGATTCCCCTGGAAAGTGATGGAACAACTTATCTTAGCACATGAAGGGCAAGAAAATCATCAGTAACACTCACTATGGCTCCACCAAGGGGATGTCAGTTTTGACCAACTTACTAACTTTCTGATGAAAGTTAGTTCTGTGACTGGCAAGGGAAGAGACATATCACCCATCTAGATTTCAGTAAGATTTTTGACACTGTGTCCCATAGGAACCTCACAGAGAAGCTGAGGAGGTATGGGCTGGATGAGAAGACAAATAGGTGGAATGAAATACTGCTGAATGACAGGGCTGAAAGGGTAGCAGGCTGGGAAGCAAAGTCAAGTTGTAGGCCAGTAACTAGTGATGTACTCCACCACTATGGAGTAGTGGAGTATCAGATCTATGTCAGTGCTGGTTCTGATTCTGTTCAACATCTTCATCAACAATCTGAATAATGATGCAGACTGTCCACAGCAAATTTGCTGATTACACAAAACTCGGAGAAGGGGTTGATACAGCAGAGGGTTCTGCTGCCAGCTGGAAGGAAATAAACAACCTGAAGAAATAGACAGGAATCTCATGAAGTCAGCAAGGAACAGTACAAAGCCTTTTACCTAGGGAGGAAACATTTCAGCTACCAGCACATGCTGCTACCAGTATATACACACTCCTTCACAGAGTGTACCTCACTGTCTTTCTAATTTGCAATGTGTAGTTTTTATGGTGAATTGAAATGTTACCTAATTAGGGCCAGCTAATGTGAACAGTGTTAAGAAAATTAATCCAGATTATCTGTCCTTTTTTTTATATATTTATTTTAATTAGAACTATCTATGTAAGGGAAGGAAATATGGTAACACTTGTACTTATTTTCTAGTAATTTGTTTTATTACCAGTAGCTCTGGAATTTTATATCACAATAAAAGAATGTCCTTATACTTCCATTGCAATTGCAGGAGAACATTCGGAGTGTGTAGGGGATAATGGAGTTATCTTTATCTGCCTTCATGACAGGTAGTACATAGCCTTTACAGCATGGACTTCAACACAGTGTATTTTGAAGTCTGGGCTTAAATTTTGTTGCTGAGAATCCCTGAATTAGATAAAAGAATGGTAACAGAGGCATTTTTTACTCTTCTTCATATTCGTATATCTGACTGCCCAGAAAGGAATTCCTGATGTGGTGATATCATTTTTACCATCTATAATCATTTCCAACTGCAGTTAAGCAATTGAGTTTCTCTATTTACAACAATTTATTCTCTTCTACTCACTGTACCTTTGATACATCATGTGTCCATCTCAGAGTCTGACAGTTCAGCTCCACGTAAATGAAAAAGATGACTATTTTGAGATTTGTACAGTAAAAAGTAGTTAAATCAGTTTAAATATTGCCATGGAATGACTGCCTGGTTATTTTACATAAACATTTATTGCTGTAATGCAATGTTTTCTATTCTACTGAAGGATTACTATATCATGTTCTCTGTCATCTAGTAGACAAACAAGCAAACTAACAAAGAAACTAAGGAACAACTCATATTGCAGTTAGTCAGATAGTTGTTAAACATGGAGAATTTCATTCTGCCAGATAGTTAATCCATGTTGTTATCTGAAAAATGAGAAGTGTTACCATATTCTCCAGACCCTCTGACTCAGGACCATTTCTGCCTTGCTGCTGGGGCCCAGCCCAGTGACTGGGACCCAGAATCTTTGACCAGGCTGGGGAACGTGTCTGCTGCTTTCACCTCTGAGTTCAACTGGTAGCAAAGCTGAGCACTGACACAACTGGTCACACAGGCTGCCCTAGCAAGGGCTGGCTTTAACGGAACTCACATAGAACAAAAGGCACACACAATGGAGTCCCCTTCCTCCTTAATTTCTGGATGGTAAAGATCAAAGTGCACCAGTGCATACATACAGTCAGCACTCTCTAGGTTCACAAGCAAATATACTTTTTACAGATCCTTCAAGTACTTGGTACAGCCCATCTGTGCCTATCGTTTTCCTGACCAGACTTGGCTCTCATCATTTCCTCTCTCTTTTTTTTTTTTCTCCTCTTATTGCCTTGGAAAAAGTCCTTGATCAAAAATCCTTAAAAGATCAGGCACTCTCCTTTTTGAATACTTTTACATATGTAAATAGAATATCTGCTCCAGGTTTGTTTATATAGTATTATAACATAATAATATAATATGTTTGACAAATAGATATCACAAAGAAATATAAATCAAGTGAACTACTGTAGTAGGAGAACAACAACCTTTGGGTTTTTTAATTTCTGTGTTTTTTAGTAGATTATCTGCCACACAAATACAATAAATAAATTCTTTATTTCTCACAAGCACAAATCTTCAATTAAAGCACACCTTCAATTTGCTGCTGAGCAACAACAGACTGTTGCAGAAGAAGGTTTTAAGACAGCTGGAATTTTGAACTGACATTAAGGTTGGAGAGATTTTAGGGTCTCAAAGATATTACATTAGAGGTAAATTTATGTTCTGGAATGCAGACACAACTGTATGAATTAATGCTGATTGCCTAACCTTGTGATGTGACTGGCAGAGCAGGGCGGGAGTGCTGTAATTCTCATGCACTACAGAAGGCATGGTGTTATCCAAATCCCAATGGTACTCCACTGAATTGATGAAATGACCGGGAAGGCCTAATTAAAGCTGTTCAGCTCAAATGTATTGATGTATTACATCTATTACAGCTTGGTTCAATAGGTCTACCCTATGAATGCTGCCATGCCTGTAAAGCAAACTAAACACAGTGAATAAATAATATTGAAAGGAAAAGAGACACCCGTGGAATCAAAGCTGAATCATGAAAAATGCAACAGTCTGCCCTATGAACTTACTTTCACACAATCTTACATAAACTGGAATATTGCTAATTCAAAGGTCGCTCTGAAAATAATGCCTCCTACTTATTTCCATGGAAACTACAGCAGATGCAAAGAGCAAAATAACGCTATTTGATGGAGCAGATTCTCAACTATAAAACACTATTTTCAATATAGTCACCACCACTACCTATCCATTTTCACCAGTGATGAACAGGAGCCTGCATACCACACATAAAAGTCTGTGACTGCCGTCACAACTGAAATGCAACACCCACTGTAGTGCACCACCCACTGCATCCATAGATGTTCAGCAAGCATCAATGAATGTCAATGGGTGCAATTTTTCCACACAGAAGAATTCAGTGGCACTCCTTTGTATCATATGTATGTCCACGTCAGATGCCATTCTACTTGACTGCTCCTCTGCAACCATCTGTCACACAGCAACAAACGTAATGGAATACTGGTGGAAAGGTTCATCCTCTATTGCCATACCACCAATGTCCACCTCTTATGTCATGGGCCAACATAATAAAAAGGGAAACATGACCTTCAGAGCACTCTTGTATTTTATCAATTGATATGTTCTTCAGAGAAATCTTCCCTTTCTATGACTAAAGCAAGTCTGAATGATAAATCCATTATAATGACCTAGCTGTAGTTGTAATGTGTGTTATTTATATCTGATTTATTTGTGTGATAACTTGGTAAAATTTTATACCGTGTTAACCACTTTCTAATTTATTTATAATTTGGCTGCATGGTTAAAGTCTTGTCTATGCCTTCAAGATGTTGAATAGTCTCATCTAAAAATGTCAAATTTTGATTGTTAGATTTCTAGAAATTCTAAAACCTTTCTTTATGCTGTTAGAAACAAGTGTAAGAACTATATATATTTTTTGTCTTCATTAGAATTAGAAAAATATTACAAAAATGACTTGAAAATACAATGCGATAAAATAAAGCAAAACATTTCAAATAGATCAGAAAATGTGATTTCAGTGCCAATGATACTTTCAGGTTGAATTTTTTTATTTCCTAATTAAAAAAACAAAACAAAATAAAAACAAAAAAAAAAAACCAAAAACAAACAAAAACCCACTTAAATATGAAAGTTTTGTCTCAACATAAATACAACTTTTCTTGCTTCTGGTTTTGCTTCTCAAAATGAAAAAATCATAATTTCCCTATCTTTGCTTTATAGTATGTTACTAAATAGTAATAGAATAATAAGGATGTGTATCTCTATATAATCTTGACAAATTTTCTCAGTTTTCAAAGGCAAGATACATGAAAATATTTGGGAGGAAATAAATTATAAGTATACATATAAGATGCGGCATTCTTATACAACAAAGAAAGATGTACCAAAACATTCTACATCTTTTAGGATTTACACTTGAATTTAAGGGAAAATTATATTAAAAGTGTGATTCTGTAATCCAATTAGAATACAAATTTCCTGTAATTCAAAGCCTGTCATACAGAAACATTATAGCCCTATATAATGTCAGTCAAGGGTCAAATTACAGATATCAAAACATCAGAAAACAGGACTTGTATCTGTATAAAAAAAATCAACAAACAACAACAACAACAACAAAATGATAAACACAATATGGCTAGGATTTATATTTTCAGAAGTCCAAAGTGATATAGCATCATCTTGACTTTGAATGTAAAATATGGTTCCTTCTGAACACAGTGGTAATTTTATCCTTTTTCTTTCTGAGATATTCAGCTTTCTCATAAGACATATTTCCTCTAGTTTAATGGCAATGGTGTTTTCTATATATTTTGTCTTTTTGGTCTTCCACTCAGCTGAAAAGCTCTTGTGCTTGATGGAAGGTAGGTTTTCATAGTTTCCCCCATCCAATCCTTGAACCACAGAATAGCTGAGCTTGGAAGGTACCCTGAGAGATCATGTAATCTAAGCCCTCTGCTCAAAGCAAGGTCAGATACAGATTACTCTGGACCATGACCGGTCAGAATTTATATGTCTCTAAGGATATCCATTTATGTGGGCAACCCTGAGTTTCTCATAGAAACCTTAGATTCATAGATTCATAGATTCATAGATTCATTAGGTTGGAAAGGACCTACACGATCATCTAGTCCAACCATCCTCACATCACCATCCCTACCCATCAAGCTACTAAATCAAATCCCTTAGCACCTCATCTAAACGCTTCTTGAACAGCGCTAGGGACGGTGCCTCAACCACCTCCCTTGGCAGGCCATTCCAGTGCCGGACCACTCTCTCAGAGAAAAAATTTTTCCTCAAATCTAATCTAAATCTTCCCCGGTACAAAAACTCCAGGGAAGGATGAGTAACCACTTAGGGATATTCTAAATATTTGAGTACTGGGAAGGAAATAAGAAAGGAGAATGTTATTTCTCCTCTGTTCATGAACAAATGGGAATGTCTGTGTGACACATATCCTTTTTTTTTTTGTTTGTTTGTTTCAGTAATAAAGGAGTACATGGGCAGTGAGTTTGCTTCTAGTTGGCATGTTTGCTGTCAGGGCAAAAAGGGATTGGTAACTATCTGCAAAGACTATTCAGGGTAATTTACCACTTGCAATATGAAAAATGTGCTATTGTCATTATTGACTGAATAGTGACTTTGAGACAAAACACAGCTGCAGCAGGTGTTCTCTGCTGATGATGGCTGTAAACAGGCAGTAGGCAGTAAACAGGCTATTTTTGGTGTATTGGTTCTGCACTGCAAGCTGGCCCTGCAATTCTTCTGTCATAGTGTCATGACTGGTATTTGGACTGGAAACAAAATGGAGAAATATCCCTGCAATCTTATTTTTATATACTCCTGTGTAGTAACCACTGCCTGGACCTTAGATTTTAAACCTAAATATGCCAATTGACTGGCAGATTTGGATTTAGGATTAGTGTCTCATTAATATAGAGGGAAAATATCATGTCCTTGGTCAAATAACAGAAACAAATGCCTTTTAAAACCTAAGTAGACAGCACCTCACTTTATGAGGAGGAAAGAGTAGATAATTTATAAGTAAAACAATCAAATGAGAGGATGCTAACAGAACTCTCTTCTGGAAAAACAAAAAAATAAAAAACGACAACAAGAAAATAGCACCAACACAGAATAAGAAATATGAGTTTATTGTTTATTTAAATACTCCATCTTTCCAGATGAATTTGGTTGCTTTATATTAGGGATACAGAGGCTAAAAAGAAACTCAGTGAAAATGTAAGTTGAATGCAGAAAGAAAATTTGTAATGGCAATACTGAAAAAGATGACAGTGAATAGTGTTGCAGTTTACAGATACTGCTATACATTTCTCTAAGATAGTGCACCTCTTAAGTATATCTTAAGAGGTATAATAAGGTAATAGACAAAGGAATAGGACAAGAGGCAATGACTTCAAACTAAAAGGGTAGATTTATGTAAGATATAAGGAAAAAATTCTTCACTACGAGGTGGTGAGGCATTGAAACAGGTTGTCTAGAGAAGCTATAGCTGCTACATCCCTGGAAGGGTTCAAGGCCAAGTTGGATGGGGCATTGGCCAAACTGCTCTAGTGGACATGTCTTAGGCCATGGCAGGAGGTTAGAATTAGATGGCGTTAAGGTCCCTTCCAGTCCAAACTATTGTATGATTCTGTGATCTTTAATTTTAAGCAGAATTAGGCCCACATCTCAAAACATCCTATTGCTCAAATTGGAAGGCATTTATTTCTTTAAAGAACATTGTATCTGATTCTTTAAAAGTCAATAGGAGTTTCTAACTTTTTAAGAAATGCTTCTTTAAGTCATATTTATTGTATGCAAAACATCAAAGTAATGTTCAGTGGACTTCGGTAATTTATAAGAATCTCAGTAGAGAAATATGCCTCTATAAGCTAACAAAAACTTTTAAAGGGGGGTAGCAATTTTGAGCACTTCAGTATTTGAGTACCCAAACATACTTGAAGGGAATTATTTTTGAATGAAATTACTTGGAATCTTTCCGAATGAAAGGATCTTTAAACATCTCAGATTGTGACCAAACTCATACACTGTCTGACTTCTAAAGACTGGAGTTTCACTTGGCTTCCTTTCTCCTGCCCTCTATTTCTCTTCCCCTCCCACCTCTACCCTTTCTACCATGTCAACGACAGTGACAAACGTTCTTCCAGTATTGCACCACCTAGTGGAGCCTCCCGTCTTACGCTCCTGTCTGTATTATAAACGAAAACTACGCCTTACACTGTTTTACCATTTTTCTCAAAAATTTCCGCTATTTGACATAATTTGATGGATTCATTCTTCATTCAGTAGTTCATGTGGAAATGTGCTTATAGCACATTCTGTTTTGAAAAGTTTCCTAAATGGCTCAGTGGGGGTCAGGACTCTTAGAGTTACACACATAATTATTAATAAAACTGATTGCTAATTTCTCAGTTCTGCTAGCTGGATGTTGTAATTGTATTTGTATCAATATTCAAGCTGTGCCAGTTCAGAACAATCCTACCTCCAGCTGAGATCACAGGAAATGATGCACAACCTCAAGCTAACTTATTCTTAATCTCTGTATCAAGTACAATGACACTGCAGTACATAGTAATGTAAAATTACTCAGTAACATTTTGAGACATGTCTTCTGCTCTTTGTTTAAACTTTTCATGCTGTACTGGTATGGAAGGTTACAAGGGAAAGAGGAAGAGAGGGAAAGCAGAACTAGAATTTCTAAGGGTTTTCTAAGGTATTCTTTTTAAAATTTCAGTCAGAGGACTTCCACGCTTTCAGCCTTGTCTAAAAAGCCACTCAGCACATGACCCAAATCTAATTCAAGCTATTCATTTAAGCTCTAATCGATATGTCACTTGGAGGTGTTATTCTGTGATGTTTTTTATATATTCAGTTTGATCTGTTTTTCATTTCTATGTAATAATGCTTGGAAAATAGGGCTGTTTATAACCATCATAGCTGTCACCTGTCATGGAGAAATAGCTTCCAAAGAGTGGCCAATTAGATTAATATTTTTATTTACTCGCACTTATTAGGGTCTCATAAAACTAATAAGAAATTTGTTTCCTTGCATGTTTCTCCTTCACAAAACATGAGTCAGGAAGTCACTTGCATTACCCAGCTGCTCAGCATATTCCCTAAGGATTCTCTTCATAAAGAGGAAAAAAATCACCATTCTATCATGCGGAATAAACCACCAATGCACCATGCAAAAGTCTGATAAGAATGACTTTCAAATAACCACAGAGAGCATCCATTTTATATTGACAGTGATTTGGTAATGATTACAGAACAGGAATTAACCTTGATTTGACAATGGATTTTTCTTATTTGTTTTATAGGTCAACAACTGAATGATATTCGCCAAATTGCATACAACAACATCTGAGTAAATAATTATTTTCCCATGTCAGTCTTTGCTTAACATTATTTTAGTCTGAGAAATGCCAGCAGCAAAATGCCCATTAGCTGCTTCCACCCACTGTTCTTAGATAATTATCTGTATCTTTTCTTTCTGGGGTGATGGGGAGCAGCAGGGATACATGCCATTTGTTCTGTTTGTGTTACAGGCTTCGCATTGCTGTGCGTTAGAGCCTGCTAGGTCATGTATTATTGCACAGTGTAACCTAAGACATTAGAATGTGCCACAGATTCATCTTGCTTAAGAAATTCGAGATGACATTGTAGCAATTTTTTACTTACTGAAATAGGCAGAACTTCTTCCTGACGCAAAACTGCACTGTGAAAGTAAATTAGAAAACAAAACCAACACCTTTGGGCTTCCAGCAGCTATGTTATGGATTTTTCTTACGTTATAAAGAGGCTTAGTGCTAGAGTAGGTGAGAAATTACTGTCTGCATCGTCATGGGTGCCTCTATAAGTCTCAGTTTCATTAACATACAAGGTGTGTCTCTGGCTTATAGAAAATCCATGTGGGGAACAATTACATTCTTGTCACATTGGTACCCAGAAGAGCTTACAGAATATGTGTGAATTGCCAGCAATTTCTCCAGAGTTTCAGGTAACTTACTGAAATACTTAACACTAGCTCTTACACTACATATTTATTTCTTCCCTTAAAATCTCATTCCCCACAGTAAACACATTTAGGCATATTAGTAAGTGGCCAGAACTGAAACTGTTTATTCTACCATCTAATCCCATGGATTTCACTGCAGTGAGATTCAGCCTTGTACCATCAATTATTAATGTTTGGCTTTGCCAAATAAAATCCCTAGTTTCTAAAGCTAATTAAAGTATAAACTATTTCAGTTTTCTTTTCTTTGATCCCACGTCATCAAAAGAAAATATTAAAATAGATAAGATGATTATAGCTATATGAGGACATGGTAGGTGGACCTCTGTCCCATGTAATTTTTATATAGACAAAATCACAGTCCATTCTCTTCATCACATTGAACAGTGCTTTAATATAAAGTTAATGCCACTGAAATTAATGGCATGGATTATTACTTGGACTTTGATCCTTTTAAAATAGATGCCCATGTGATACTTAGTAATAAATTTTCGTATTCAAAAGTGGACTTTGTGATTCAGATACTTTTCTTCCTGAGGAACATGAGTGACACAACAGAGTGCAGAGACCTATTTAGTTGTCCAAAACACAGATATCTTCTCCCCCTTTGAAAAGGCCTTGTCTTTCCCTCCCAGCCTCCAGGAATTCATGATCTGTATGCACAAGGTGTATCATACCTGTGTATAGGTATTCTGCACATCTTATATCAAGATTAAGAGTTTCATGTACTTCTGAGATATCTATGGATGCCTGTGTTTCAGAAGATGACTCAAGTCATAGATCTCCATTTCTTATCTTGGGAATTTAAATACATAGCCCATATGTTGATACCTAAAATGTGAATGGGTGTCTGAAGCTAGCAGTAAAATCTCATATTCCTTTGTGGAGTCAAGGGTATCCTTGTAAAAGCTATTGCAAAGTAGTACAAGTCTGACTGAAGAATGAATTGCTGTGTAAATACACAATAGGATGTGTGGTATTGAAGTAACGTAAGGTAGTTTTATGACAAACAACATTAACAGTTTCAGAATACAAGAAACTTTTCAATCTAACTTTGCAAAGAATAACATATCTCTGAGAAATGCTTGCAAACATAATGTGCCAGTCTTCCATCCTTTCAGGATTACCAGATTTGTGAATTCAGCTCACAACCTAACCAGACCAGGGTATTTTCATTTGGATCTGTTACATAGCTGTAATTCCTAGTTCCATCAAAAATTACGTGGGCATTGATTTAGCAGAACACATCATCTCTTGTTTAACATTTCACATGTATTTTAGAGCACTGCATAATAAGTACTTTGATATCAGATTAATTTCACCAACCTTGCTAAAATTTAGACATCTGACGGTGCATATAGTGCTACAGAAAAGTAAAGTTTGAAAATTTTATTTAATTACCTAATCATTGGAATTTAAAGCCATCAGAGTTTTCCTAAGTTACCCCACTCTTGTCCTTGACTGCATCTTCAGAAGGTCTGGAGTTTTCTGTATATTCAGCTGGATAATTTATGGATATCTCAGGTATGCCTGGTTCACTTCAATTGGCTCTTGGTGCTTATGTGGGCATTGGAATAAGCAATCATTTGAAATAAAAATGAATCAGCAGAAGGTAAATTAATCTCTCATACTTTACAATGAAACAAAACATCATTTGGAAATGTACATTTCCTGCTGAGAATACATGAGGAACATGGATAGCCAAGTTAGTCTTAGATGGCAAACTCTAGCGGACGGAAAACCCTCCCTCCTTAGACAGCAAAACATAAATTCATCATTGTTGCTCCAGCATTATTATTATTTTTTTTCCCAGTGGAAAGGATTTTTGTTTTAAGGGAATGAATAGCTGTAACAATTCATGAATAGACATAAGAGCCATCTGGCAATTTTTCAAGATGACTTGTTTTACTACAAAATGCATGCACTGGTTTTGATACAATGACCTGCACAGTGTTATTATTGTCCCAGATTTAGTGAGCAGAAACAGTCCCAACGATTGCATTACTCATTTACCTGAGAAAGCATTTTTGTAAAGTAAGACAAGATAATAACACTAGATCATGATCTGAGGTTTTGTGGATTAGAGATAATAATAAAAAAGTTCTTTGGCTCTAATTTAAACTCTTACATAGTAGGAATGCCTTCATTTAACTGCAAAGGTGACTTACAGCATAAAACTTTAAAACCATACCTGAGTAGATATGAGATTTTTTTGTAAATATCAATGCAATAAATTTCAAACTAGAAATTTTATCTATGATAAATCATATTGTAGAAGGAAGGAACTGGACCTTGATACAATGAACTTAACTAAAAACAATCATTTTTGAACCAAAAGAATGAAATTATTTTGTCAGTACAGTATATACTAATGAGCATGTGATACATAAAGTGTTAAATTCACAGGTACACCTCTGCAAATAGGCTGGATACAATCCAGGTGTTTAAAAGGGAATTCATACTTTATCACTGTCTTGAGAAAGAGATGTTATGCAAGTCTGCTTTGATTCCACAGAACAGAAGAAAGATCTCTGCAGCCTTTAGATCCATCCTCTGGACTCTGATGACGGATCCATGATTCATCTTATTTACAGCAGTGCTAATGTTCCTGTTTCACCCCAGAGGTGAGATATTACAGCAAGCTTCACAGTGTTCAGTATAAGGTTTTGGTAAAGATACATGCAAATTCAGAGTAAATCTTAATGTATATCCTTTGCAAATGTTGCAACAAATTAAAGTTAATTGTCTCAATTTATTTTAAATAAAAAGCATGGTGCTTAAAGACTTCACTCAGTGTTTTAGAAAAGCACCACAGTAAGGATATAGAGACTTTCTACAGAGTGCATTAGTAATAAAATGACCAGTCTGGATCAAATAAAGCCCTTAGCTATGCTTCATGCTTAATTACACTCAAAGTGATTCAAAGCCATTTGCTAGCTATGTCTACTCTAATTTCTAAACTGATGTTCACAAGGCTGATGGAATGCTAAAAAACAGCTCATGCTGCTGAGCAGGATCACCAGCAGCAGCACCAGAAACTAGAGGAATTTGCCTTTTGTATTTCTCTTTCACCAAAGGCAGTGAGCTAGTGTATGCCTTAGCTGTCAAGCAGCATAAGTCCTTTTGGCACGCTTACAGTAGAATGGGCACAATGTGACTTGGAAGAAATCAGCTGACATAAGGTGGAATCATCTGTGAAAAGAAGAGGTAGTTATTGGCTGGTTTTGTTAGATGTCTTGGGAAGAGAAAGAGAAACATCATTCTCTGCATGGATCCTTACAGCTCTCCAGGATGGCAAGCCATTGACAATGTCAAGGTGCCATCTGTTAAGAAGCCAGTCTGGAAGAAAACTGAAGCTGATGGAGGATTTTGCTGTATTACAGTCAGCAAAATGGCACGTTTATCTTATCAGGATCCTGTGGATGCCTGCAAGAAAGCAAGCCCTAGCACAGACCAAATTTCTGACTCGATTAGATAAGAGCAGTGAATGTATCATAATTATTTCAAGAATTCTGACTGTTATTCAAAATATAAATAGCAGTGTTAAATTAGTAATCTACATTTTTAATATTTTTCAGCAATTACACATTAATTCAGTGGAGAGTATTTTAAAAATCACAGGCCTCACTGTTTGGAGGGTTGTTTTAACAGTTGTTGCTTGTGGAGAAAAAAATCACACTACCCAGATGATCAATATCTTATATATTACTTTTGGATGCATTTCTGTCAAATTTTCTGATAAACATGGCAAACTTTCAATATTAAAACCTAAGAAAATCTGTTTTGTGTATGTGAAATTCAAAAAATTGTCAGATAAGTGAAATACATTTGCCTGAACAAGTTGATGGTTTGCAGATATATCTGAATATCGCTTATTTTATATTGGTTATTTAATATTAATATTAATATTAATTTTATTTATTTATTTTATTTATTTATTTATTTATATTAATATTAATTTATTATTTTATATTGGTTGCATTATAATGCAACCAATTATATTTTGTGTCTTTCATTATTTAAGGAAAATAAAATTCAACGTAGTTTCAGTTCTGCCACTCCACTCAATTCTGCCACATTATTTATACAATAAAATACATTTAAGAAACAGAATCACAGAATCATAGAATCACAGAATCACAGAACTGTAGCAGTTGGAAGGGACTTCCAGAGATTATCCAGTCCAATACCCTGCCAAGGCAGCTCCCTAAAACAGGTTGCACAGGTATCCGTCCAGGAAGGTCTTGAATTTTTCCAAAGAAGGAGACTCCACCACCTCTCTAGGCAGCCTGTGCCAGTGCTCTGTCACCATTACTGTGAAGAAGTTCTTATGCACAATTCTGTGGAACTTCCTATGCTTCATTTTGTGGCCATTTCTGTTCTTCCTATCACCACACGCTGCAGAGAATGTCCAGCCTTGTCCCTTTGCCTCCCACACCTTAGATATTTATAGATGTGGATCAGATCCTCCCTGAGTCTTCTTTTCTCAAGGCTGAACAGGCCAAGATCTCTCAGCTTTTCCTCGTAAGAGAGGTGTTCCACACCCTTTATCATCATTGTAGCCCTCTGCTGGATTTTTGCCAGGTGATCCCCATATTTTTTGTACCAGGGATCCCAGAACTGGACTCAGTACTCCAGGTGAGGCCTCACCAGGGCGGAGTAGAGGGGGACAATCACCTCCCTCGACCTGCTGGCCATGCTTTTTTTAATGCACCCAGGATCCCATTGGCCTTCTTGGCCATCAGGGCACACTGCTGGCACATGGCCAGCCTGTCATCCACCAGGACACCCAGGTCTCTCTCCTCAGAGATCCTTTCTAGCAGATCATCCCCAGCCTGTACTGGTGCATGTGGTTATTCCTCCCTAGGTTCAAGATTCTACACTTGCTTTTGTTAAACCTTGTCCGGATCCTTTCTGCCCAACTCTCCAGCCTGTCCAGGTGTTGATGAATGAGAGCACAACCCATATTTCCTGCATGAAAATAAATAAATAAATGAGTATGCTAATGAGCTTTTTAATAGAGTAGATTTTGCATTTAAAATATTCTGTGGGCAGTAACGATAACGATAGTACTATAATGTAGACTATGATGTAATGAATATGACTGTGATTAGATGCTCTCTCCAAGTGATGTTTCAAAGTCCTCTCTAATCTGAATTGCACAATGCTACCTCACAGCATCACTAATAATTTAAAATTACATGTTACTCCAGAGAGACTGGAACTATTCTAAGTAAGAATTATATGATCATTCTTTAAGGCTACTTACTGAACTCAAATGAAGTACGATCTGGAGAGACAGTGAGAGCAGGCCTTAAGCAATGGCTGGAAGGGAGATCTCTATTTGTAGAATGACTAGGGAATTATCAGAAGTCATATGAATCATGTGCAACTTACTAAATGTATATGGAAATAACTTGACTGACATCTCAGTTCAACTGGTTCTGCTCCGCAGTCTCCCATGGAGCTATACCAATTTTCCAAAATTGAGGCTATGAGGAGACATCTGTTCACTAAAAGTTTTAATGGAATTTTTGGATCCAGACGTGCTGCAGTGCCAGTTGGTATTTTCTTGTGGATTTTTTTTTCCTTTTATATTCACTGCAGACTCATTCTCTTGACCAGCACTCCTCCTTTTACATTAACTCTTTTGTAGAGTCTGTGTACACTTTAAGAACATCCTAACCTAGGGTCTGATGAGCCTTCATTTTAAGCTTGGCTTTCACTTAATTAATAAATGTAGCTGATGATATATTATTTTGTTCACTTTCTGCCAACCAGTCAATTTTTCTGTATTTTCCATTCTCCAGGTTGGTGAAGAGCTTGGGCAAACATGTGTGCAAATGTGTTACATGCCTACTTTATACATGTAACTATTTTAATATTGGACTTGTCCCTGAGAAAAATCTCTCAGTTTCTTTCTTAAATTTAGATTTACTTAGATATTTTGACTACTTAAATATTTTTAATTTGTTTTTGCTTTGGAAACTGCATAGTAATAAAATAGTAAAACAAAACAAAACAAAACAAAAAAACAGACAAAACAAGAAAAACTCAACATAATTTCTACCATTCCTTGAGGGGTAAAAGAGTCTGTATTTTGGAATATAGACTATTTCATATAGTGTTTTGGAAACAAACAGGTAGAATATGGAGAATGCAGAGAAAGTGAGTGGTACATTTCAGCACTAGCGTCTGCGACGTGAAAGACTATTCAAGCTCTGGATAGCCATGCAGATTTTTAGGAGTGTGGCATGCAGGTTCTTGTTCATTGCTGATGACAATGCATAAACAGTGGTAGTGTCTAAGTTGGCAACCATTGTTTTGTAGCTGAGAATTTCCTCTATCAAATAGCATTACTATGTGTCTGTTGAAATTTCCATAGAAACACTCAGGAGGCATTACTTTTGGAGTAACCTACATATTTTAAATAAA
This sequence comes from Oreortyx pictus, assembly GCA_036925125.1. Classification (NCBI taxonomy): domain Eukaryota; kingdom Metazoa; phylum Chordata; class Aves; order Galliformes; family Odontophoridae; genus Oreortyx; species Oreortyx pictus. The sequence continues at coordinate 30,250,852 of JAUPFR010000001.1, forward strand.
AAGGCCTACAGTCGTGCTAGAACAAGGCAAGTCAAGCTGTAACTGAGCAAAATATACAAAGATACAAAGATATGTTCCACAGTTACAGGGACTTTTGCTGAATCTTCCGCAATAACACCTTTTTAACTTTGGCTGAGGAGGTGCATATGCAGTTGGCTAAATGATAATATTAAACTGTGTGCTGAGGCATAGTAAAGGGAAGAAAGCTGTAACATTCATGATAAAACTACAAGACTGCTGAACAACATGTGAAAGATTTTTGTAATTCTTTAGCATAGCAATTTTCAAGGAGTTCCAAAAAAACATTTTCATCCCAAGGTTTCTTGGCATGAATAATATACCTCAGGCGCTGCATTTTTCACGACCATTTTCTGTGCAACGCTGAAAAGACTAACAGTGCTTAAATCAGTAAGTGCACAGTTGTAAAACCTGTTAGATTGTTCTGGTGAACTTGCAATCATGGGAATTGTCCTACTGAGCTGCTACTTAATTACTTTTGCCTTATTATTCATATCTTCATTAAGTTAGTTGATTGTCTTTTCTGTAGTGAGTTCTATATCTTTTCTCTCTGGAACTGAAATTGCATTAAATTACCGTACTTTACCTTATCCAGAATGCTTTGCCGTTGCACTCTAATCACTTTAAGACATTTCATTTTTGCGTCACCTTTTAATGGTACTGACATATTTTGTATTAAATTGCATACATATATAAACATGAGCTTTTGGGATAAGCTATTTGGGGCTTGGTTCTGTTGCACATGCTCAATCAGAAGGACTAATTTTATAACAATACACTGCAGGGGGATAATGTCAGGTCTTCAAGCAGACACACTGCATTTCATAGAATGTGTAAATAGTTGATCTGTTTGTGGAGCACCTTGAGGAATCTAAATTGCAGGATTCCAAATATACATACTTGAATACATACGGATAGGTAAATCTAACTACATATGCAAGTCTCTGCTGACTTTCAAATATTAAATGATAAATGATAATAAAATAATAAGAAAGTCTCTAACATATCATTTTCAAATTCTGTACAAGAAAACACCTAATTCCCATGTAATTCAGCAATTAAGGGCCCTTGCTTGTGCTTCTTTTCCTTCTCCAGTTCAAGTACTTTTCAACGAGAAATGCTGATGAAGTTGATATAAAGTGTAGGCCACATTTTAAAATGTGGATTCAATTTGCTCAGTGAACATTCAGTGAACAGTCACAGAATCACAAAATGTTTGAGGGTGGAAAGGACCTCTGGAGGTCATCAGCTCAACCCTCTACTCAAGCCACTGCCCAGGACTACATCTGGAAGACTTTTGGATGTCTTCAAAGAGGGAAGCTCCACAATCTCTCTGGATAGCCTATGCCAGTGTTCTGTTAGCATCACAGTAGAAAACAGTGTTTACTGATGTTCTTAAGGAACATTCTGTGTTCCAGTTTGTGATGGTTGACTCTCATCCAGTCACTAGCAACCATGGAAAAGATCCTTTCTTCATCATATTTGCACCCACCCTTCAGGTATTTATATTCACTGATGAGATCTCCCCTGAATCTCTTCTTTGGATTGAAGAGTTCCAGCTCTCTCAGCTTTTCTCTGTAGGAGAGATGCGCTAGTCCCTTAAACATCTTTGTGGCTCTTAACTAGATGATCTCCAGTATGCCTTGGCCTGTCTTATGCTAAGAACCATAGACCTAGGACACAGCACACAAGTTGTGGACTTACTATTGATGAGCAGAGAGGAAGAATTACTTTGCCTGACCTGCTGTCAACACTCCTCTTAATGCAGTCCAGAATAACATTATACTTTTTTTTTTAGCAAATGCACACAGATGGATCATGTTCAACTTTGTGTACACCAGGACCTCCATGTCCTTTACTAGAAAGTCTCCAGCTTAGTGGCTTGCAGCATTTACTGGCAGCAGTTGTTCCTCCTTAGCTGGAAAACTGCATTTCCCCTTGATGAACTTTATGATGTTACTGTCAGCCCATTTCTCTGCTGTCAAGGTCCCCCCAATTGGCAGGAGAATACTGTGGTGTATCAGCCACTTCTCCCAGTTTTGTATTGTCTGCAGACAGACTCGCTCATGGCATACTCCTCAACACTCTGCAGGTCTTTGATAAAGATGTTGAACAGATTTGGACCTAGTATTGACATCTGGAGTACATTGCTAGTTACTGGCCTCCAACTGAACTTCATAAAACTAATCACTGTGCACTGAATCCAATTCATATCCAAGATCATTCTTCCCTTCTTGTACTCATCTGTACAGATATGGTATGTGTTTGACTTATCTTTGTAATGACCTTGAGTACAACTGCAGTATACTTTTTTATTGTCCCTTTTGTTTCTGTTATGAATCTTTATGATTTCTATGCTTGTAAGTATTCCAAATTATTTTAGGACAAGATCTGTAAAAGTATTTATATAGATAGAGACATAGGCATAAATATAATAAGTAATGCAGAAATAGATATAAAATACTTATTTAAAAGATAGATGCTATACTTCTATTAAAGATGCAAAGAAGCATGACATTTACTGCTCCAGTGAAGCAATTCTGTATTATATGTATGTAATGATTACAGCTTGTATGGAAAATATGAGAGAAAATTTAGTTAAATTGAAGGCACGCTAATATTTAAAATAATTTTTTTGCAGATTAAAGGTAAAATAGACAATAATATGCAGTCTGCACTGGAACATGTATCTTCCACCAATATTTATAATAAAATAAAAAAAAATAGAAATAAAACTTGTATTTATACGCTTGTGTAAAATGAAGTATTCTAAAATCTCTCATTTCACTGTGGTCACATAGTAAGGTTTTGGTATTGGAAGCAAGAAAGTAAGAGGGCGAGTTGAATCAGTTTGTAGAGGTGAAAGCCATCCAATTGGCCATAAAGACTGTTGAAAGTGGCCAGTACTCTCTCTATATACTGTCTCAGGGTTGGTGGCATATGCCCTGAGAGCTGGCTACAGCAATGAACAACTGGCAGTGCAGACATAAACCAGGCTGGGCTGTGACACTGTGATAAAGTTTGGGATGGGAGACAGCAAGTGGCTGTGGAGGTAACCACTTAGAGTAGAGTCCAGAAGGTGCTCCATGTCAATCAGAACCAGCTTAATCCACTTCCAGAAGTGCCAGAGCTGAGCCACGAGTGTTACTGGTTCTGTCTCTATAAGAGCAGATTTAAAAAAGGAAAAAAAAAGAGGACTTCTGCACAGCAGCATCTGGGAGATGGAAGTCATAAAATGAGAGAGAAACAAATCTGTAGTCCCAAGATCAGAGCAGAAGGAGGGCAGGAGGTGCTCCAGGCACAGAACAGAAGATCCTTGCAGCCAGAAGAAGCCCATGCAGGAGTAGGTTGTTCCTCTGCAGCCCATGGGCTTGACACAGAGCAGATCTCCACTTGCAGGCATGGAGGAGCCCATTGTACAGTAGTGGATGAGGTCTGAAGCAGTCACAGCCATATTGGAGCTCATGGTGGGGGTGTGCAGTGGAGCAGGAAGGCTGGGGGAGATGAGCCCAATGGGGGAACCATGTGAATCAGTGCCTGAACCCCATAGTATGGAGCTGTGCTGGAGCAGTGTTTGGAGAGCTGCAGCTTGTGGGAAGTTCACACAGGATCAGCTGCGGAAGGACAGCATCCTGTTGGATGAATACCACATGGCTCAGGGGCTGAGAGAGATCATGAAGAAGCAACAGACACAAAGTGTTATGGAATGATCACAGCTGCCCTTCATCATTTCCTTCCTCTGCTAGGGGGAAGTAGATAAAAGAGAGTGGATGATAGGCAGGTGATTTGCTTCTTCCTTTTAGTTTCTCACTGCTCAAGTTTATTAGTAATAGGTAATAATTTATATTAATCTCCCCATGCTGAGTCTGTTTTGCTTGTGATGGCAATTAATGAGAGGTATGCCTGTCCTTATTTCAACCACTGAGCCCTTCTCCATTGTATATTCTCCCTGGTTTATTGAGAAGAGGCATTGAAAGAATGGTGGGACTTAGCTAAAGCTTAGCAGTGTTAAACGTTCCTATCTGTCACAAATTCATATGGATATCCTAGAAATGATTTTTTGGAGAGACTTGCAGAGTCTCTCTGTTTCTTTATCTGTAGGGAAGGCCATGGATTTGTTAAACAGATTTTGAAGAACAGGCTCTAAAATATCTTTGTCACAGAGTGCATGTAGGTTCATAAAGTCTTCTCACACTTTGTAATCCCTGGCCTTGATATTTTGTTTACATAGGCATTATTGGGAATTGGACTCACAAGCACACCGTATCTGTTGTCTCAATTACCTGAAGCTATGTTATACAATTAGAGATCTTCCTCTTTTTAATTCCTGAATATATGACCTTTTTTACTGCCCCATTATTTTGTGCCTCTATTTCACCCCTTTTCTATAATTCTGGTTTACAGCAACATCCCATTCCTCTTTTTCTCCTCACTACTCCCGATTAAGTGAAATTTGCAAACATTGTAAGCCTGTCTCCACTGAAATCTTTCATCAAAAGCATGAATTTAGTACACTGAACTGATCCACGATTTGTTCCTGAAGATCACTACTTGTGTCTTTTTTCCATCATGACAGATCTCCCTTCAGTGTGAATATCAAGATTTTTCTATTTATCCATCTTCTCCACCAGCTTTTAGTTCTTGTGTTTCTACCGATTAAATTTAGTGATATTTTCTTCCGAGGAACTTCTAACTTTCTGATACTGAATTGATACAGTCACAGGAAAAAAAATCAAGCTGTAAGACACTGGAGAAATTTCTTCTAATGTGAAGTTACAGTGGTATTCAATATCACATAAAAACACTAATTCATTCTGATTTTAACTTGAATATTCGAGCATTTTAATCTTGTAAGAGCAAAAGATATTACTAACTGATGTGCAGGAGTTGTTGTTAATGAAAGAGAGATGATGAAGTCAGTAACTCCATTGTACAAAATAAAATGACAGGTAATTGTCACACACGGATCATGGAATAAGAGCATAGAAAAATTGGAGGGTTGCATAATGCTTGTGTTTTAAAGATGTTCTTTATTTGTTTGAAAACCAGGGCTGGGAACTCTAAGATCAGAGGGTGCTGTTGAAATTATGTTCTTCTCTCAGTTTTGGTGATGCAATTTAGCTACCAGTTTAAAATGTCTACAATATGTCTAGACTTAAACCCATCAGCTAAAAAAATGTAAAGCCTACAGAGAGGGGAAAGCACTCCAAACTGTTTCACCTGATGTCTTTCCTACAACTACTCTGGGAGAGGATCACCTATCTGAATTCATTCTGAAGGAACCTATTTCTGTATATGTATCTATAATGGTGCTCTGAGCAGCTAGCTAAGGTATATTGTATGTAGAATTAATATGTGATTTCAGACAAACAAATTTCAGGTACATATATATATGTATATATATTTTTTTGTCTTCCTATAAGTCTTCCTATCTGTTTTCTAGAGGTGCTTGTTTTCCCCTATATTGTTTTCCTGGAGATGGTCAGTGTATTCGAGGGCATGGATGCATAAAGCTAACCTTATTTCATTTAAGAGGGAGAATTTCCTTTTGAAGATGTGAATATGTTGAAAAATATACATTTTTTTAATGGGATGTAATTGATTTTCATTCTGTAGGAGCAGTTGCCTAAGAGTTTGTCTGCTTTTCCAAACACATAAATTACTTTAACAGTAGGCATTACCATTACCTTTTCCATATCCTAGTCCTTCTGAACAACCAGCAGCCCTACAATTACTTTACTTGTTCATCTGTTGCCTGTTCCAATACGTTGAAAGAGAGAATGTCTTCCTCATTATGGGTACATGGTCAAGGATCTTATAAATGAAAGAGGGGATAATAGGATAAAGTGAAGCCATAGACAAAAACAGAGATACAAAGCTGACTGTCCTGGGGTAAGAGAGAGAGTAATGAGGACCAAACCTGATCAGACACAATAATTTATACGTTTATCGAAGTACAAGAATTCTTATGTCAAGGTTATCTGACCATGGACCTTATCAAATAGGATACTAGGGAAATGAGGAGAATCATAAACAAAGTGTATAAAGAACAGACAGGCAAACACTATTGAGACAATGACAAGAAACAAACCTGGTCAACCACAGCAACTGATGGGCTACTGATAAACTACAGGCAAACTGGGCTACTGCAATTGATAACAATGCAAACCTGAGGTACCAGATGTTGGAAGTGTGGTGTCAGTGGAACAGTGCCGTTGAAGAAGCAATGTGTGGGGAAGGGGAACATGGAGGAAGAAATAGAGTAGACAGACAGGGGCATGAAATGGGCCAGTATTGTGTAACAAGGTCCATTGGTGCATTTGTTTGGCTGAGCTCAGCAACTGATCACTGCAATCTATCCTGTCTAATTATATCTTGTTATTAAATCCTTTCTTATCTCAGGTTCAGTGCTACAAGGGCTCCGTGTCAATTCCTGATAGGAACTGTATGTGTATGAGGACTGGGTGCTAGCTGCTGGAGCCAGGCCAGGTGTGGATGTCCTGGCCCGTGATGGCAGTTGATAGAGCCAGTGGGGTCTCAATGTCAGCTTCTGCAGCAGGTGGGTCTTCAGCCTTCAGACCTTGGGACAGGGACAGCATGTGTCTCCAAAGTAGCTGCTGGGGGATGGGGTGAGTGAAGCAAGACAAAACAAACCTCCAGTCCTCTGCAAGACTAGTTTTCTCTTTTACTATATGGATGAAAAGGTTCATATATTTAATGTGATTTTGTTCATTTGACAAGCTTGAGCAATTTCTGTATATATATATGCATAGTGGCTCAGTCAGAGTTATCCTATTAATTACAATTAAAACATAATTATACATATAATCTTGTTAAAGGAAGTTTTCTGAACTCACTCTCTCACAACAAAAATGCTGTGGAAAGGCAGGTTTACAAAGGAATTTATTTTCTGGATGAACATACAGATAAAGAAAACAAGTACTCCATTTATCAGAAACCAATTGACAAAAATAATGTCATCCGTGCTGCAAGTTTTCATGCATCAGCAATGAATAAAGGCCTCCCTTTTATTCAAATTTTAAGGATAAGATAATTTGTAGCAAATTTGATGAAAATAAACATAAGATAAATGAAGTTCCTCTGACATATTTGTAGAGTGAAGCTATGGAGGGAGGAGAGAGAGTATAAATCAGGCAAATGAGATGATGACAGTAACAGATGGATCTGCATGGTGAATGAGAAAAAAACAGACATATATAGTACTGTAGCATAATAACCCCAATATGCATTTGTGTCTACTTTATATTTTAGGGTCAAAGGTTGCATTTTCAGCCAGTATGTAAGTATACACAGAGTTGTAGGAACTGTTTTATTACTAAAAATATTTCTGGGTGCAATCTGAGCCATTTTCACACTTGAACAACACATACAAACAATTCCAGGCACCTTTTTCAGGACATCTTAACTAAGCATAGCTCCTTAAAAAAGACTTGGGGTCAAGAGCTTTAGGGCTACTACTTCCTGCAGCCAACACAAACATGGAAATATTTTATCAGAGCCACTCCCTCTTCAAGTAAGTATGAGACATCCTTGCAGGCAAAGGCCAAGTAATAGGTCAGCTAATAAAATGGACTGACCTTTGCTGACACTGTTAACAACTTATTATTTTTCAATCTATCCTGTGAAATAATAAAGTCTGGGCTGCAATCTGTATGTGTTTGGGCTCATCCAGTAACTGGGTGCCTTTAAATGATCAAGTCCAGGTACCTTAGCTAGCAGAGCACTTCAGCTAGCTATTGATATATCTTCTTCTACTTGCCCTAGATTAATTAGGGCTTTAGCCTTCCAGCACACAGCAGATGAGCACACTCATTCTTGTTGTGTCTTATCAAATGTTATTACCAGTGAAAAGTAACAGCTGACACAAAATCAAAAGAAGCTTCTGCTCAGTAGTGATCTGGAAAAAAAGGAAGAAAAGAATAACGTTGCACATAGAGGACACAATAGGGTGGCATAAACATTGAGAAACACTGTCAGGGCAGAACTCTCCACTGCAGTGACAACCAGCAACAACTTCCCTGCCAAATCTAACACAACACTCTGAGTACAAATGAGCATATGGATATTTTGTCAGCAGTGCAGAGTGAGTCAGCATGAGCCAGGCAAATTTGCATTGCGGACTAGCAGGAACAAGTTTTCAGGGTCTGAAGGTTGTTTATTATAGTGATATAAAGAAAAACAGCTATGGCATGTTCTGAAAAAATGTTCTTGCTCATGGCTTTCCTTTTTCAGCACACAGTATTTGCTCAGAAGCCATCTCCCCTGATGTTTTGACATTGTGCTTTATACAATTTATTAAGAGTGAGGCATTAAGCATCTGCTAAAGGGTGTTCATATTACCTGCCGTATTGTTGCCTTGAGTGGCTAAAGCAGCCGCTTTTACCAACAGTATTGTGTACTTTGATTTCCATCCAGAACCTACTCAACTCTATAGAGTTCTCTGAATGCAATGGTTTCCAGATCAAGATTTTGTTCCCTTTATGGTCAAACCCTGTTTGCTTACATATGTGCATGTAATTTTTTTTTTTCCATTTGATGCTTTTATTACCTGTAAGGTTTCTAATGTTGCTCACTTCACTCATATCCTCTGCTCTTTTTCACATTGGAAAGAGAACTTTCTCCATGCAGAATCACAAAGCTGATAGTGAGCGGAGGGCTGAATAATTGAAATTTCCATATCCTCACCCACCATTCTGTAAGTGTGCCTTTCAGCTGCTTTCAGAAAAACTCTCATCCTAATTCTGGTTGCCAGTAAAGTTTGTTTAATTGCTTCAGGTTGTTCCTAACAGCAAATACGTTGTTCAGAAAGATGCATATGCTGTCTGATGTGGGAAGAGAGAAGTTTTCTTCACACACTAGGTGTTAATTATGCTCTTGGCAACTAGATAAAAAGTCATGGGTATATCCAATAAATTTGGATAAGACATCTATAATATAAATGGCTGCAGAATCTCTAATGGTGGAGATTTCCCAAATTTACCTGAACAGCCTGATTTAACTTTAATGTTAACTTTGCTTTGAGGAGGAGCCAGACATATGTTCTGTATATAGATGTGCCATCTGTATCAGTTACTCATGTTAGCTGTTTTATATTCAGAAGGTATAAATAAGCAGTTCTGAGATCTCTTTTGAAGAAATAGATGAAATAGCACAAATTAGATCTATCTTAGAAATACAGTGTAGAGTGAGATGAACTGTCTCCTATAAATGCTCCCCTCACTTTATAAATGAGCAGGAGGCATGGGATGATTAAGTCAGTTGTTTACAATGTAGGCATCTGACTGTAAGTGTCCATTGTAACACAAATGATTAGTGTATTTAACAGAAATGTGGTCAACAGTATCATAGAATTCTAGAACAGACAGGTAAGAAGGCAATTCTCTTACTGCAACAGATCTACTCTTTTGCTGTGCATAGCTGCAGACTGAAATTAATCTGCCTCTTAGATTTTATTTTTTGAGGTTAGGTAAACACTATACACTCAAATTCTTCTCCTACATGAAGTGCAATATTTTAGCATCTATCTGTGTGGATTTGCTCCAGTTTCCTAATGTTTTGTAACAGGTGTCCAGAAAGTGGTGCAATATGCTGGATGTAGTCTCACAGATCCTTTATGGAGGTGAATAGTTACTTGCTTTCAACTTATAGTTATGGCTTCTGTCACTGCAAGGGAACACTTCTGATTCATGTATGAATAGTCCTCTAGGATCCAGGAGACCCTTTCTGAAAATCTGCTCCCTTTCCAGTCATTCTGTAATCTTTCAGTCCCATGAAGTTATTCCAGTTCAGCTGTAGGACTTGGCTTTTGTCTTGTTTGACACTAGTTAGTTTTGTCAATGCACTCCTCCAGCTGAAAGTTATTCATTCTTTTAGCACATTTCCTACTCCTCCAGTCTGATGTCACCTGTGAACTGTTGGAAGATGCACTCTGTACTATCATTAACACCAGTTGATGAGGCCTGGTTTCAGCCCCAAAGGAACATTAATTTCAGCTGTTTGTCAGTTTGATCCATTGAACACTATCCTTTGAGTTTGGTTTTCTTCAGTTTTCCACTTGTTTATAGTTTACCCCCTCTACAAGGACGAAAACAGGGTCAATGAGATCCGAAGGGCATGAGATAACTAATGCTTCTTCTCAATAAAGAATGAACAGATTTTCTTAACGACTTCCTTAAACATAGGAAAGGATCTCCAGTGAATCATTTAAGTACAAGCAGGACAGGATTCTGGCATTGAAGGTACTAGGAATAAGGTGGCTCTAAATCTGACTCTGATCAGCAGCCAGAAATAATAATGAAAGACTTCTTACAATGCTAAGAAGTGCCAGAGCTACTTAGCAGTATGTTAAATATGAAATCGCTTAAAGCCTAAAAGAAAACATGACTGAAATTAAACACAAACAATTGAACCTTTATTTTGAAAAGTATTAATTTGCTGGAACAGAGTGACAAATTCTAATGAATGTCCTTAATGATTTTACAGTGGGACAAATCATCTGTGAAAGTAAGGTGGTTATAAAAGACACTTACTGTGCAGTATGAATGCTAAATGAAACCAGACATCCCTATAATCAACATCAATAAAAGCATCATAAATAATTTTACTGCTTCAAAGAGCAGCATAATAAAATGTACCGAAGGAAAGACTCCATGGACTGAAAATATTGCTCACACATACACACAAAGATGTGCATGTATACATATATATATTCAGTTCTGACTAAACTGCTTACAAGGGTAAAATGAAGTTATTTACCAAGAAAGTCTTATCCTATTCATGGATATTTCTGTTGTTCTTGAAGAGAAACAACCAAAACAAAATTTACAACTGAATACGTGGGGAATAACTTTCAGTGAATTTGAGATGATAACCAGAAATTAAGTAAATCGTACTCTTAATGCAAAAACAATCTCTTTGGATTGCATAGTACATCACAGTTTTACAGACTTGTTAAAGATCTATAGTGCACAAGACCTATAATAAGTAATGGCAGAAAAAGGAAATAGTGAAGAATGGACACACTGGTGCAAGAAATCACCTTTTGTTCTGAGTTCAAGCAAATGCTTCAGTGAGATTTCTAGGAGCTGCTATGATACAAATCAAGCAAAACAATATGTGAGGGGAAAAGATAAGAGGACAGCTAAGGGGTGCCTTCGATAAATTCAGTATTTATTTTGCTGTTTTTATTAGAAGTATGAGGGGGTTGTATTTTGATTTTATACAATAAAAAGGAAAATATACTAGCTTCTGTTAGAATGAAAACTGGATTCTTATTTTTCAAAACTAGTGCTTTTTCTCATATGCTATTTCAAGTTTGCATATAAACAACTCCCTTTTCCTCCATCTTCCCTCCCCAAATGCTGAAAAGCATTTTACCTTTTTCTTTTGACAGTTATTGATGTATTGTCCTTTCAAATGAAGTATCATGCCAAATTTGAAATTGCTTTATTTTGAATGCCATGTTATCTTGAAAAATTCAGAAAGTACAGTTTCTGCTTCAGTAATATCTCTTTTTATGAATTCCACAATTGTTACATGCACATCTCTTCCAAGAATTCTAGAACTATTTCGCATTCCTGGACAAGCAAGACTTATGAGTAACAAAGCTACAGTTTGTGCTTGTTTTTGTGAGAGTAAGTACATAATATGCATTGTATGCTCCCATAAGTCCATGAGAGCTGATCAGAATTCATCCAGAATGTTTTGCTTTAAAGAAATTAAAAGAAAAGTGAACTTTGTGAGGGAGACATTATGGATAAAGTCTTGGTTTTACTCCTGATGGACTAAAGGTGAGATAAATTGCTATAATTTGCTCAGACATATGTTAGTGTCAGTTAAGTTTTTTTTTTTTTTTTTTTTTATCAACTGGGAAAAAGGTAGGAAAAGTAGTCCCATCTTAAGCCATAGTGGCTATTAAAGGCATCCCTGTAGAGATGTGTAATAGACACATCCTTTAATCAAAATTGCATCTAGGCTACAACGTAACTGTAGTATTGCAACAGTATCCTTAACATTAAAATTAAACCCCTCTTGAGAATGAGGTGAATTTATTTTCACCTTGTTTCTGCAATTATAGTTTTTTTCTCTTTATAATCCCTTAACACCATTTGTTGCTAGTTGAACAAATACAAGAAATGCAAATGCAACCAGTGAATCCTTCATGATTTCATAATTTTTGCTTTAAGAAACTTATGATTTCTGAAGCATGTGAGTATCTATCAAATTCACGGAATACTGCAGAATATGCACTCTGAGGGAGGTATCCTGCTGTTGGCATATCTCCAGACCTCTTCAGTGAAATACTCATTTCAAATAAATTTAATTACCCTCTTTAGAGTTTTGGCTTTTGCTTAATTTGTATAAATAATTTGGGCATCTAATTAGCTCCCAATTTGTATCAAGTAAAATAATTGGGACTGCTTTGTCAGGCAAAATCTCTCTTTCAAATTGGATTACTCAAATGCAAGCCCTGTTCTTAGTTCACCAATTACAACATTCCAGCATCATCCTTTTTTCTAAAGCTGCACGATTTTGATCAGCATGGACTTTACTTCTGGGTACAGACACTACTAACTTACTAACATCTAAACACTACTGTTATACACCATCAGCTTTCCTGTGTATTCCCTTCACTGTTGCAACATGACAGTATTTCTTGGTCTATACTTCTCTTTTTCTGAAAACTGTTTGAAAAAGGAGCAACTGAAAAAAAAAAATCAAAAGGAGCATGTTTGATAACAGTCATTTTAAACTTACATATTATGTTCATTAAAGAAGAATGGGTCTTGTGAAACCTATTGGAGAGGATTGCTCCTTTTCATGTAAGTCAGCAGAAGTTTTCAGGCCTTGATAAATATAGAAGAAAAATGTGTGGACCTGTACCAAGAAGATCTGGAATTCAGAGCTAATGCAAGGGTTGAGATACTGCTCAGAGCCATGGAAATCTCAGGCAACTTCAGTGGAGGTCAGGTAGCAATGCCTCAAGCTGACGCAGAAAATCTTACGAGGCACCAGACAAGGCATTGCAAAGTTTAATGTGACTAGAAAAGGTGATAAGCTGACTGAAACTGGAGCAAAGACTTGCCTGGAAAGAATGTGCCTGACTGAGGAGAATTCTCCATAAGCCTTTTTTATTTTTTAAATAATAATAATGTATTGCATCTGATATAATCAGTTCAGGCCTTGTTTGGTTGGCAAAACATCAATGTTTACTTCTATTTGAGATGCCGTATCTGAGCTGTCAAAAGACCTCTAGGAAAATAATTTTCTAAAGAGACAGCTAGAAGCTAGGTAGAATATCCCAGAACGTCTGAAATCAGACAAGAAACCTTGAGTACCCTCAGTTGCTTGGCTGTCTTTGTTGCTTAGGCAACTGGAACAAGGCTTTGACGTTTCCCTGTTTAAAAAGTTAATTATCTCAGTTTATAACCTATTAAAACCCAACATTCTGAGTTTAAAATCACTCTTCCTTCTCCCTCCCTCCCCTCTTTTTTTTTTTATTTTTTTTTCTCTGGCTGTCACTTCTTTTTATGGTGGCAGCCAGAATTCTAGGCATCTATTTAGACATCTAAAATGATTACTAGAACTTGGAAGAATTCTGCTAATCATTATTCATAAAAATTGACTAATGCATTTATAGTGGTCTTAGCAAACTTCAAAGCTTTATGTTTACCTTCTTAGGCTTAAGTTATCATGACCCCTTACTTCTGTTTCACAAGGAACACTTTTGGGAAAATACATCCTAAATGACAATTGTCATTGTCAATACAAGCTAGAGGATAAAAGTATTGAGAGCAGCCCTGCTAAAAAGGACCTGGAGGTACTGGTGGATGGGAAGCTGGACATGAGCCAACAATGTGCCCTCGCAGCCCAGAAACACAATTGTATCCCGAGCAGAATCCAAAGAAGCATGGCCAGCAGGGGGAGGGAAGTGATCCTGCCCCACTACTCTGCGCAGGTGAGGCTTTACCTGGAGTACTGTGTCTGGATGTGGAGTCACTGACAAAGGAAAGATGTGGATATGTTAGAGTGCATCCAGAGAAGAATCATAAAAATTATTCAAAAGATGGAACACTTCTCCTACAAGAACAGTCTGAGAGAGATGGGGCTCTTTAGCCTGGAGAAGAGAAGGCTCCAATGTGATCTGACAGTGGCTTTTCAGAGGAGCTACAGGAAAGAAGGGGACAGAGTCTTTAGCAGAGTCCATGGTAATAAGACAAGGGGAAATGGCTTGAAGCTCAGGGAGGGTAGATTTAGGTTAGATATAAGGAAAAAATCTTATACAGTGAGGGTGGTGAGGCACAGGAATGGGTTGCCCAGTGATGTGGCTGGAGACTTACCAGGAAAGGCTGGATGAGGCCCTGGGAAGCCTGGTCTAGCTACGGATGTCCCTGTTCATTGCAGAAGAGTTGGACTTGATGGCCTTCAGAGGCCCCATCCAACTCTAAGGATTATGTGTTTCTATGAATTCTCTAATAAAAATATTGAAATCCTGGAAGCAGGAATATGTATCTGTACCCTATCCTTCTTCCTTGTATAGACATAAAGGAGCCATCATTGTTTTGAAACAATGAAGGTGGTGGTTACCATTGCCAGGCCTTTGAATTGCATTTGATAACAGAAGACAGATAGAAGAAAACAAACAAAACTTTACTAGGTCTAATTTGTAACTCTAACTTCTTTCTTGGTACCACTCTGTGGAAAAATATATTTAAATAAAAGCTTACTGACACAGAGACTTCATCAGAATCGAACAGGTATTTCTGACAGCATTTAGAACCAGATACTTCACTGTGAATTACAAAAGGCACATAGTTCAATATTTAGTAGTAAAATACACATGGAAATATTTTTGCCAAACCTAGATCATTAGCAGCTATCTTATATCTGGAGTCAAAGGTAAAGTTTATATTCCTCAGATGTTTTTATACTAGGTAGTGTAAGCACAGATATTTTCAGAGAGAGAGAATTTAGATCAATGTTGGCAGTTACTCACTTCCTACATTCTTCTGAAAAAATGAGTTTTTCAGTGTGATGTACTGAAATGTAAACTGTCTATTCTATTCTATACAAACTTAACAATTCTCACCCTAATGATTACTGTCCTTGTTCCTTTTTCCGTATCTTCTGAATACTGACACACTAATAGTTCATTGTAGAACTTTTTTCAGGTCAATTTCTACTCTTCATCTTTTACAGGCTGTTCTCTGAAACAGACCTAAAGCCTTTCTGATTCCTTTGTTCGTGTTATACTAAAGGAAGTTTTTGGGTTATTATGGACCTCCTGGCCCTGTAATAGTGACTGTCAAGTTTTCATTCATTTCTAGTTGTCATTATTTACTGTTCCATGCATGTCACAAAGGAACTATGTTTCTTTATGTACAATATTGTGGATCTTCCTTTCTTCTGAAACAGCTACTCTTCCTGCCCAACTTTCTTCTGATAGGCTTTTCTTTTCTTTCCCATATCTGACTTTCCTTCACAGGTTTGATGAAGCGATCTTGGAGAACTCCTGTTATAGTATTTATTACATGAGAACATATATATACATACACAATGAACTGTATTTTGCACATGCACAACAATAGATGCTCTGTAATTTTAACTACATGAAAACTTAAAACTGTTATAGAAAAAAAATGTATACATTTGCAAAAAAATACTGCTCTTAATGCAGAATTAGAGAGGTCTAGGGAAGATTTCAAGTGCCATATTGGCTTAGAGTTCATTTTCACTCAGGAGGTCTTGCTCAGTTATATATCCATGTGTTTGTGGTGGAATCTCCCTTAAGTAGGTAAAAAAAATGTACATTCAGAAATTATGGCCATGAAATTTTTGTCTATAATCCGAAGTTCATGTCTCTGTTTTCAACTTTCTAATATTTCTGCATTGGGCAAATGCGAGAAGCATAGGTGGCATCCAAAAACTCCAAAGAAAGTGCATCTCTGAACTCAGTAAAATATTTCCACTGCCTTTACTGTTCAGGAATTAAATGCACAGTGCAGAATCCCCACCATCAAGTCTCCTAATCCATATAGTTTTCAAAATTCACAGGCCTCTCAGAAAAAATCACCTTCAAATTTGTCTGTTTCTTGCAGACTAACACTGATGCCTCAGTTAAGGTCCTTTGCTTGCATCTGGGGGAAAATGTGCTGATTATGTTCAAAGATATATGCCACAGGAATAAAATGTGTTATTCTCACTAAAAATCTAATACCTGCTTTTAAAGAATTGTATAAAGGCTAAGTGACCTATAGGGCATTACTAAGGCATTGCAAAGTGTCATGGATATTTTGGGAACTATTGTCTGCTTTACAAGTTATTATATCCTTCACACTTACTTTCAAGATTTCTGCTTAAGTTATATTGGAGACTTCTCAGTTTTTCACTGTTAAGAGTTGATCCAGTATTAGAAAGTGTCTTTACAGATCTCAATTATTTGTTAAGAATTAAAGATTACAGTATCCAATCTTGCTTGGGTTGCTTATGACTAGATAATTGCATTGATTTATTAGACGTATGAAACATTATTTATTTCTTCTGTAAAAACTTCCTTTAGTGCATGAAAAGTTGCTTCTTCTCATTTTGTGCACTTCTCCATGTCTCACTAAATCAGTAGTTCTGTGTAAAAAGATTTTTAGATGATAGCAATTATTAAAGGTCTACAGAGGTGTTTATTACTATACATAATATATTCCTTGGTACAGTTAAACAAAAATTGCTCTGTTTATTGTGGGAAAAAAAAAGGTCATGAAACATTAAAAGTCTGAAGTGGATGGAAATCTCTTTGCAGGAGAACATCTCAGGCTTGTGTCTGTTTAGGCTAGAATGGCTGGCATTTTTAATTGCTGATCAAAAAATAAGGGACTCCAAAACCTCATAATGTTCAGCCTTAAGAATAAAGAAAGAAATTTGTCAAATCAAGACAAATCCAGACTGATGAAATAAAACACGCTGTAAAACAGGTAAAGATGGGTCTTCCAAATCATAGGGAAAATTAGGAGACATATCTCAACTGTGGACTGATAGAAAACATCTACGTACATGTGAGGTTGACACATTCTGTGAATGAATTCACAAGTCTTTGGTTTAAAAAGTTGCCTTTCTGTGGCACTTTAAGCACCACATATCACTACTTCCTAAAGAAAAACTTGTGAACCAAGGTGTACCTTTTTAACATAAACTAATAATCTAGAGCAACCCCAGTCCAAAATATTATACCAGAATAACTACAGTACAGAGTTCAACAGAAAGTCGTATGGAAGAAACTGGGCTTTCTGCCAAAAAATGTCTGCAAGTAGATCATGAATAGAGAGTGGGATCACCTTATCCCTTAGGTTTACCTTGCAGTACCTGAGCTGCTTGAAGACAACACTCATTCTAAATCTGTAAGGACTACTATTAGGACTGCAATGACAAGTTTATTTAGAATATTTTTAGTAATATACGTAGGTGTAAAGTTCAGCTTTTTATAGAACAGATGGAGTCATGTAGGAAGGCCTAATTCTGTTTTCCTGGTGATTTTAAAAATACAGATTTTATTCATACATATATATATTTATTTATATATGTTTCCTGTTTTTCCTCTTAATGGGTAGTATATCCTGGAATTTGCTACAGAATGACCTAGAGTCTCAATGTACACCACAGTAAACATGTATGTCTGAAGATAATAAATACAAAATAAATACAAAATGCATGATCTAGATTTAGCCATGTAATAATTTAGTATCGTATTCAAGCAAACCCAGGTACCTAATGAAAAACAGGGACACTGCCACAGTGTTTATCATGTCATCTAAACTGTCCTCACGATATGCCAATCTCTTCAAGTAAAGACAGGGTCTAGGACAGCAATCTTAGATGAGGTGCACAGCTTTTGAAAACTAAAGTTAAATGAAATGAATCTTTCTTTGAGATAATCTATTTATACGTATATATATTTTTTTTTTCAAGGGGGAAGAAATTTTTAGGGTAGAAAGTACAGAAACTATGTAATTTTGATTGTCATCTCTGCAGCTGGATGTAAATGACTGAAAAGAAGCTCATATCCACAGTTTAACTTCAAAGTACTTATTAGAATAATCTAATTTTAACCCAGATGTTCTGATTTTTTTTTTTTTTTACAATGAGGAAAGAGATAAATGGATTGAAAGGGAATAGGGCAGGTAGAATACAGGTCATTGTGGAGCAGAAGGCAAAGAAAGAAAGGCTCCTTACAGTGAAAGAATAAGACCAAATATATTAGTGTCTGTATTACATACCACTCTCCCCTCAGAAAAACTCTGAAAACTTTTGATGCATATTCTTCTTCCCCTTCCTCTAACTCCCAGCAAAATATTTAGAAACTTCATTAAGAAGAGCAAGTCAGTTATATATTACTTCTACTACCACACTTCTGAAGCATTATACAAAGTTTCTGCATAGTTCCCCTGAGGGAGTTGCAGAGTTCAAACTCTCTGCAATGAACATTAATTTGAAGGGTTAGTCTGAAGCATTTCATGTGTCTGTAAGAAATGTATTTCCTCACTGTGTTTTTACATTTGATCTGCAATGAAAGTAGTAAGAAGAGAATAATATCAGTTGAAGAACTATGATATGGAGAAGGATGTTTTACATTAATTTTCCATTCAAATATGCATGAAGAAGAAAAAGTTAAGAAAAAAGATCAAGGAGATGTGATAACAGGCTGTAAATGTATTGAATTAGGAAAATCTCAGTTTTCAGGAACTAAATCTTAAGGTTATAGCATAGAGCAGTGGCAGAGAAATGACAGCAAGAGACATCACTCTGACATGTACATATCCGCACAGCTTAGGAAATATTGTGAAGTAAATCCCTTTTGTAAAATACTTAAAAAATGTCTATCATGACAATGACATTTAAGAGACAGAGCTCTTCAACAGACAAAGGCGGAAAATGATAAAGTACAGTGATGAGAGAGAAGGACGAATAGGAGTGAGAAAAGATGTAGAGAAAAATGTCTTGGGGAGGACTGGGGAAATACAGGGACAAAAATGCATTACATACAGAAGGAAGGTAATAAAAATTATTGAAAAAATAAGTTCCTTTCACATCACAGATACATTTTATTTTACACAGAAATTTTTGTGGCTATAAAAAGACCTCAGATTGTGATGTTTTCAGCTTGATGGGATGGTGAACTCCAACTCACAGCTCTGTCAGTCCTCCTTCTCAAGTTAAGAGGAGATAGAAAATACAGAGAAAAAGGGCTGAAAGGTTGAAATAAGGACAGGCATATCACTCAGCATCAGAGGTAAAACAGAGTAAGAATAGGGAAATTAATAAAAGTTATTGACTATTTCAAACAGAGCAGCAAGAAACTAAAAACAAATAAAAAACCCTCCTTCATCTTCTGTGGGAAGATGGAGGCTGTGTTCAGTCCATAAATCTTCATGTCTGCCACTCTTTTATGGTCACTCTGCCCTTGCTTAAGCATGGGGTCCTTCCTGTGGGATGTCATCCTTCTCAAACCCATCCTGCATGGGCTTCCTGCAGCCTGCAGATCTCCAAGCACTGCTCTAACACAGCTATGTATCACAGGGCCCATGCTCCAGGAGCTGCTCTGAAGGGATTCCCATGGGCAGCAGCTCTCCCAGCTCATGGGCTGCACTGTGGGCTCCTCCACGGCTGCACATGTAAGACTGCTTGGCACAGTGCCCATGGGGTGCAGTGGGAGAGCTTACTTGACCATGGGCCTCTTCTGGGCTGCAGGGAGCTTCTGCTCTGTTCCTGGAGCAACTTCTCCCCTCCTTCTACACTGACCTTGGAGGCTACTGGGCTGCCTCTCTCTCTTTTTCTGATTTCTCTCTCCCAGCTGCTCCTGCACAGCAGTTTTCCCTTTTTTAAATCTCTCCCACAGGGACAACCAACTACACTATGGCCAATGATGGGTCCCTTTTGGAGCCTAGTACTATTACATGTTTGGAATGACTCTTCACACTTCCAGAACAAATCAGTTTGGGAAAATCATGAGCATTACATGGGGACATGCAGGAACAAAGTGGTGATGAATTTTATCAAAACCTGCTATGCTATTTGTAGTGTGTAAACAGGTTTCGTCAGGCTGATAAAATGTGCGACTGTTAAGCATTCATGAATGTCACTTGATAATGATTACACATGCACTTGCATACTTATAAACACAAGTTTCAGAGCACAGAATCTGAAGGGATGGAGGGATCAGCACTGAAGGAGCTGTCCAGTCAAGTATCTTTGAAAGGTCAAAGTGATTGAGTGAGGCTCCTGCGAACTGCAAGAAAGGAAATTCCACTTGCATCTTTTAGAAGTTCTGGAAGGAGGAACATTCTGAAAACAAATGGTGAAGTGAGACTAGATAAATGGGCAGTGAAACAAACTGAAATAGGGTTGAACTGACAAGGAGTTGTGATCAATAACATAAAGTGCAGGCTTGTCACTAATGTAGTGTCAGAAGTCAATACTGTTGTCTGGACTGTTTGACATACAATCATAGAATGGTTTAGGTTGGAAGGGACCTTTAAGATTATCTAATTCTAACCCCCCTGCTATCGGCAGGGACACCTCCCTCTAGACCAGGTTGCTCCAAGTCCCACTCAGCTCGGCCTTGAATGCTTCCAGGGAGTGGTCGTTCACAATCTTGCTGTGCAACTTTTTCCACTGTCTCACCACCCTCACAGTAAAAAGGTTCTTCCTGATATCTAGTCTAAATCTACTCTCTTCCAGTTTAAAACCATTTCCCCTTGTCTTGTCACTACATGTCCTTATAAAATATATATAAAATATAAAATGTTGTTCTTAAAGGAATATGTAGCTATACTTTCATTTTGAGACAATGAATGATCAGAACTTTTTATTGTTTTTAAGGCAAACTCTTATTTCTACTTCATTTGAGTTGTTTTTGATTTTAATTTTTGTAAGAAACACACAGATATATA
The DNA here is from genome assembly GCA_036925125.1 of Oreortyx pictus. Taxonomy (NCBI): domain Eukaryota; kingdom Metazoa; phylum Chordata; class Aves; order Galliformes; family Odontophoridae; genus Oreortyx; species Oreortyx pictus. Next base: position 30,271,827 of record JAUPFR010000001.1, read on the forward strand.
AATATATGAAATGAATATATCTGATTTATTATTTGGAGGACATTATTTTGTTTCACATTGATTTTGTTCACCTTCTATTAACTGTATTCTTTTCTTCTTTATTTTTATTTTTATTTTTTATTTTTGTGCATATAATAAAAAAATAAAAAATTATACAAGGGAATAGTTTCTTTATTTTCCTAAATGTATGTCCCTGTGTTCCTCTACTCATTCTGTCCTTTTTAAGCTGCAGTCAAATACTGTTCACATGAGGATGTTCTCATCAACAGAATTTTTTTTTTGTCTCAGATGAACTTGTGACAGGATGTTTGTTTAAGCAGCAGGTGGAGGCACATTTGTTTAAGTGGACTATTTGTAGCATTAGTAAGCGAAATAGAGGTATCTATTCGTTATGTGCACAGTAATTCCAGTCCATGGCTACTTTACAAATCTTGGCACCCTTTGGTTTTGGAATAAAACTTGTAGCATATGCAATATGACTTAAAATCTAAAGAGAGAAAAATGAAGAAAGACAAGCAACTTTGATATGATTAAACAAATATAAACTATTGGGATAATAGTTTTCATATGTCATATTTTCCCATGGTTACTTTATTTTTCCTGCTTGGCATCTTCACATCTTTCAAATAATTAGAAAAGTAGTGTTGTGAATTAGATTGTTCTTAAATGAAAGAGTTGGGACTTAATTCCCTTGAAAATACCAGGCTCTTACTGAGCTACAGAGTGTTATTTTGAACACATTAATAAATTAAACAGTTGTCTGGACTAGTTTCTAGTTAGCTCAGAGTGAGTTCAGATGAGTTTGAAAGTCTTCACTCATCTGAGTATGCATGGTTATTAAAATGCATATATATATTTTTTCCAAGGTAGCAGCCAGAGCCGTGGCCATAACGACATTATTTAGAACCCTGCTAGACTGAGAGATCCTAGTAGCTAAAGTGAATACAGGGCATGCACTGTGATGTTAGGAAAACACAGTTTTGTTTTAGTAACTATGTGAAGTTCCAAAACTTTTGCCATCCTTATTTTGACACATTATTATATATGTGTCAATAAGCTTAGATAAGAGGTTACCTATAATATCACAGTGAATCTTTATCCTCATAAATATCCATATCACAACCATGGGACTTAAGAATGTACCAGAATTTTAATTTTTTAACATATCTCTTTTCTTATCATTCAAACTGTTTTCACATAGCTAAAGATTGCTCATAAAATAAGAATTTCTGTCTCCCTCTTAAAATACAAGTATTAGTTTCTAGACACTGACAAAAATGCTCTGGTCCAAGAAAAAAAGTCAATTTTCACAAAATAATTTAATTCTAATCAGATCTTGGCAGTTTTTTAGGAAAATTATGAGTTGATCGTATCAGGGCTTAGACATGGACAAACAATCGTTGACATAATTTATAATCTCTTTACCTCTAAATCTGCTCAAATGCATATTGGTTTATTTGGTGGTAGAAGAACATAGGTCTAAATGATCATGCTAACAGAGCCTTCTTTGGTAGTCACTATAGGCAGGAATGACATGTACTTTCTTGCCTATGATTACATTTTGTTTCTTAGCACATCTTCTGACAGTCTTTTATCATAAATATTCTTTCTACCCTCCTCAGATTCCTTTCTAATCTATGTATTTTACTGTTGTAAGTACCAGAGAATACCAGGGAAGGAAAGATCTCTGGAGTAGTCTGGAATTATGAGGGAGATTAAGATAATTATTATCAAGAATTGTTTAATTTTTTCACATGGAATTAACTCAGAGGAACAAAGAAACACACTTCCCAGTTACTGCTCTGAAAACATTTGGGCCTACCTAATGTGGATAGGTTATATATATTTTTTAAACTACTGTAAGCTTTTTCAAAAGTTTCTCTGCACTTGTAAGTTGAATTAGGACAGAAGTAATGTCCTCTTTACCAAGAAATTCACTATATGAAAAAAAAAAAAGATTATTTTACCAAGAAACCAAACAAGAGAAAGTGTATCTGTCTAATTAGTATGCATAATGGAATCGTCTGATTAATTTAGTTGATGAAGTTTCCAGAAGAAACTTGTATTATCCTTCACTGTAAGCACTTGATACTGTGAATATATTTTTCCAGTCTTAAGGAGAATTAAAATCACCCACTCAAGATGATACTTTTCTTGGTTAATTTGTATTTATGAAACCTTTTAAAATTGATGAAGTTCAGTCCCATCAGAACTGCGAGCTTTGCTCAAACTTATTTTTTCACCATTTGTATGTTATCTGCAAAAAAAAAAAAAAAAGAAAAATCAATATCAGGTGCATCACTGAAGACGTCCATTATTTTCTAACACTCAACAACATGGATAGAGGCTTATATTCTGGTATTAGTGATAGGAACATACACATATGTATACAATAACTGTAACCATATTTCTCTGCTTTCCTCCTCTCCCCTTCTTTCTCCTCTGCTGTGTTTGCAATAAAGTCTGGAAAAATATCCAGAGTGAAAATCTTGTGAAGTGGTAGCATAAGTGGTGAAGATCCTAAGTTGCAAATCATAGGTTCCTCTTATTTCATAGCAGATAAAAGAGAAGGCACATTTGACCAAAGGAAATAGAGAAGTGAAGAAACAAAGTAATTTGTTTTTTTTTTTCCTCCACCCTAAGAGCTGACCAGTCTGCCCTGTGTAAGCTGGCATAAGACTTCTTGAGTGTAACAAAGTCTGGGCTAACAGATACTGAAGAGGCAAATACCATTTCTACCATCTTAATGACCGTCTGGATACGTGAAGTAATTCTCAAACTCTATGAATAATAATTTTGGACAAATAGTGAATTCCTTCAGATAACTTGTTTTCTCACAATATTTTGTGGGTATTTCCAGGAACCCGGGATTCTTCTTTACAAGGAAACAAAATAATGTATTTCAGGACCTGATAAATACCAGGGCTGATCTAGGTTGCTAAACAAAGCGCTAGGTAGGAAGTCTAAGTACTTGATCCCCAGTCATTCACTAAAATTACCTCTCAGCTCACTCTCTGTCTGTAAGACCTCTCTAATGACCCCTCTCAGTGATAAACCAAGTATATTCTGAGCTGAATATAAGTGACTCAGCCAGCAGGTCAAGGGAGGTGATTCTGCCCCTCAGTGTTGGTGAGACCTCTCCTGGAGTACAGTTCCTAGATGTGGAGTCCTCAGCATAGGAGACATGGACCTGTTGGAGTACATCCAGAGAAGGGCCACAAAAATAATCCAAGGGATGCAACTCCTTCACTATCAGGACATACTGAGAGACCTGAAGCTGTTCAGTCTAGAGAAGAGAAGGCTCTGGGGAGACAAGATACTGCCTTTTCAGTATCTAAAGGGAGGTCATAAGTAAGAAAGGGACACTCTTTAGCAAGGTCATTTGTGACAGAATGAGGGGAAAAGTCTTCAGACTGAAAGGGGGTAGATTTAGACTGAATATATGGAAGAATTTTTTTACAGCAGAGGTGTTGAAGCACTAGAACAGGATGTCCAGAGAGGTGGTGGATTCCCTGTCCCTGGGGACATTCAAGGTTTGACTGGACGGGGTTCTGAGCTCCTTGATCACCTGTAGGTGTCCCTGTTCATTGGAGGGGAGTTGGACTGGATGACCTTTCTACTTGCCTAGTTACTCTGTAGGTTTTCATTTATGTTTTCACTGTTTTTCTCTTCAGTCTGATTGCTTACCTCCCCACAGGTACATTGAAGCCAATCTTCATGTCTGCCCCTTTGTTGCCAGGCTTTACCAGCCTCTTTGAGTTTATAATACATTTTTGTAAATAATAGCAGCTATCAATTACTTCTTTTTTTTTTTTTTTTTTTTTTTTTGAGACAACATCTGGGCTAACCTTTGAAGCTTGGCTTTGCGATCGCTCGGCTCTGCAATCTCCAAGAGTTGCGCCCTTTGATTTTTGCAGTCCAGCCTGAGAACAAATAATATGGGCACAACTGAACAAAATTATTATGTTTTTGAGATTATTGTCTTGTTCATGATATGAGAAACACCTTTGGCTAGCATATGCTGCATCTCTCTTTACAGATTAAAGCTAACAAAATTAATCAATCTTCATTTATCCTGGAAGTGCAGAAGTACAGTGCAGAATTCCCTGTGAAGCTCATGGTACAGGTGGAAAAGTTTTGGTATAAGTGTCATTAAGCCATTCCAAAAGTTGTTAAAGGTAAGGGAGGATGCATCATAATATAATATAGTTTGCAAATCATTATCATCTGCAAGTGAGTTTTATTACTTACAGTGAAAACTAGAGGCCAAGTAACTCTCTTCAAGTCAAAAACGTGATTTGATCTCAGATCTGTCCAAGTGCAGAATTTAACAAAAATGCTAAGAGTAAATCACCAAAATAGTTGTTCCTGATGTATGAGGATTCAACACAGAGAATTCTTTGCTAGTAAGAAGGCTCTCAAAGCATATGCAAGGGCTTGGCTGAGGATACTACTACTCTGTAACAATCATTTTACCTGTGCACTCAGTCCAAATTTGACCTGCCATTCTCCAAGATCATCCTTATTTTTGTAGTCAATTTTCAAACTGTATTTTCATAGAGTTGATTTTTTTTTTGGAGAAGACTGCCATTTTTACAAGCCATTTCATACTTTCATCCATAAGTTGTATATTTCAATCATGCATTTGATCTAGGGGTTGATAATTTAAACATTCTTAGAGAGATAATTATTATTACTAATCAAGAATTTTTTCCTTAGTTTCCAATTACCTTTTCTTTTGTACTGTTAGAGATTATGAAATAGTGCTCATTAAAATGTCAATTACAAGTCCATGCTAAGAGCTCATTTAAGCTCTGAAGGTCACAATACTTAGCTTAAAAATCAGTAGCGAATATGAAATAATAATAAAACCCTGTTAAATATGAATGTTGAAAGAAATCAAATTAGATTGATACAATTTTATAAACACCAAGTACAACCTCAACCCTAAATCCTTTGTGGTTTTTGCTTTTCTGAATTGCTGCAGGTCCTCTGCTACTAATTTCTGCACTGGGCAGTTTGCAGAACTTTCCAATTATCTCTGACAAAAAGTAATGTTCAAAAGCCCAAAATGTTAATTGTATCAAGAGTGAACAGGAACACAAGTTGATCGACTTAGTTGTAATTCATGAAAGTGGGACTCCTTCTGAATGGCTTTATGCCAAAACTTTTTATAAACAAGAACGAGTAAGTTCAGGCTAGGTAGCCTAGTCTTAATTCCTTTTTTTTTTTTTTTTCTCTGAGGTGAGTTTGTGACTTTGGAATCGGTATCAATGTGGCAGACAGAGAAGCTCTACAGAAAGATATTTCCTTCTCTTTTCATTATTTTAAGGCATCTGGCAAAAGCAAGATAATGGGTATTGTCATGGTTTTATGATTTTTTGGTATTGGTATTCCACATCATAACAACACGTAGTGCATTAAGAGTTAAAGAGTTAATACTCCAACTCCATAGATCATTGATATTTCCGGGTATACCTGTCTCAGAAGAGGAGAACTACATTCCCCAGAGGACTTTGCGATGCTTTACATTTTTACGTATTTTCCGCTCAGAGGGAAAAGATAAAAACCCTCTGCAGTCACGGGACACTCTCTTTCCTTCGGGATCGACTCAGCAGTGGGTGCTCGCTGCCGTATCACCTTCAGCGTTAGTGTAAGGCCTTCGGTTTATCGGACACTCTCTCTTGCTCATTTTATTTGATTTATTAGCTTCAATTCCAATTATATTGTATTATATTGTGTTATTTTGCTTTCTGATATCTTATTTAGTAAATTAGCTTTCCTCCTCAGATCGTTGCCGCTGTTTTGTTTCTAGGCCCATCTCCCTTTTTCCTTTTTCCTTTCCCCCTTTCCCTTTCCTGGGGTGTGGGTCTGCGGGTCCCCCACACCAATCGTCACGGAACTGGGCCGATCCAGCCCGGTAAACTGTTGACATTTTTTGGCGCCCAACGTGGGGCAAACCAGCTGCCTTAGCCGGGCAGAGACATAGTTTTAGAGTGAATCTCTGTCTCTTGCTAGCAAGCTTATCTGTAGTGCAGGTACTGTACGGCATAACACGACCTTGAAGTCTGGGCGTACTGCCAGTTGTTCTGGGATATATGTAAACTTTTTTGGGTGCTGCTAGCTTGTTTTAGTAAAAAAAAAAAAAAAAAAATGCTCTCTCGTTTTAAAGTGCTCTTAAAGGGGCTGCATTTCATTGTTTTTTTCCTTTTAATGCTCAAAACGTACTGGAACGTGGTTAAGTTTGCCATTCTGTTCCACTGGGTTTGGTCCCTGTATGAAAAACAAAAAGCAGTGATGGAGGCACTTGCCAGATACCAAGACAGCCCGGCTAATGAAACAAACTATAATATGTTAACAAATCATACAATGTTTGAATGGGTGTCCAGGTTCCCCTGGTTCCCCTCTCAGTTTGCTATGAATTTTCAAGATTACAGCTTAGGGATGGGGTTAATGATTGGGATACTAGTCCTCCTGCATGTAATAGCACTTTACATAATGTGCAGGAAGCTTATCCCAAAAACAGAGAATGTTGAATGGCAGGGAAAGTGGAGAGTTTTAGGAAAGAAATTAGAAGCATGGGGACCCCCGATGCCCTGGGATTTCACTCCTGAGCACTTGCAGGATCCTGAGGAGCTAGGCCTGTATCTGAGTAAAGGGTGTTGCGGCTCAGGAAGATCTGAGGTGGAACAGCTTATTTGGGGCTTGGCTTATGCTTACAGAGGTTTATATACTATTATGAAGAGAGAGAGTGTCCAAACTGAGGCCCGAACCAAAGAGGAAAACCTCCCGGTCACACCTGACCAGCCAAAGGATGCACCAGTATCAAAGTCAGTTGCCCCTGTGGAAGGCCAGAAATGGAAACGTGTGTCCTCGCGCCTAGAACGCAAAGAAGAGGTGATGAAAGAAGAGGAAGATACAGGCGAGGGAGAGGGCACAACTCCACCACCATCGAGAAAGGCAACAAAGAAAACTGAGAGACATGGAGAAAATAGTGATGATGAAGATGAGGAGAGAGTCAAAGTTACCACGTTTCGTCGGCCCATGAAAATGTCTGAGATCCAAGGCTCAAGAAAGGAGTTTGTTCGACGCCCGGATGAGAGTATTGTCACTTGGTTGCTTCGGTGTTGGGACAATGGGGCCAACAGTGTTTCCCTTGATAGTAACGAAGCTCGCCAACTAGGAAACATTGCCCGAGATACGGCTGTCGACAGAGGGATCAGCAGGTATATGGAAGGAATTGCCAGCCTCTGGCAACGAATGCTAGTAGCTGTAAGAGAAAGATACCCCTACAAGAGTGACCTGGCACCTAAAGTGAAAAGATGGAAAACTATTGAGGAAGGCATCCAGTATTTGAGAGAAACAGCTGTGGCGGAAATGCTGTATGATCCCACGTTTGATCCTGATGATCGGGACCATGATCCGGAGAAAGTAAGGAGTACACCTGAAATATGTCAGAAGCTTTCAAAAACAGCACCAGAAAGGTACGCCGGTACACTAGTGACAACGTTCAACAGATATGAGGACCAAGACAGAAAACCCCCAATTTTTGAACTAATTCTTACACTTCAAAACTTCGAACAAAAATTTCCACCGCCATACACGTCCATTTCAGCCATAACAAAGTTAGAAGGACAAATGGAAGATATATTGGGAAAATTATCCCGACTGATTGATAGGATTGAATCGGTTGCAGCTATCAGAAGCAAACGCCGTCCTGCTCGAGCAAATGACAGCACTGACTTCACTAACTTCATGTCACGTGCGGCTTTGTGGAGTTACTTACGTGCACATGGAGAAGATATGAAGGAATGGCATCAAAAACCCACCCCTGCACTGTGAGCACGGGTGAGAGAATTACAACACAGACCAACTACTAGTGAAGTTATACCTATCACTACAGGTAACGAATAGAGGGGCCCTGCCCTCAGCCAGAGGAGGGAGAGGGATAATAGAGTGTACTGGACTGTGTGGATTCGGTGGCCTGGCACATCAAAACCACAAAAATATGAGGCACTGGTGGATACTGGTGCACAATGTACTTTAATGCCTTCAAGTTATAAAGGGACAGAATTGATTCATATCTCTGGAGTGACTGGGGGTTTTCAGGAATTGTCTGTGTTGGAGGCAGAAATAAGCCTCAGTGGTAAAGACTGGCAAAGACATTCTATTGTGACTGGCCCAGGGGCTCCATGTATACTTGGTATTGATTACCTCAAAAGGGGATATTTTAAGGATCCCAAAGGGTATCGATGGGCTTTTGGAATAGCTGCTGTAGACGCAGACAACATTAAGCAGCTGTCTGCTTTGCCTGGCCTGTCAGAAGATCCGTCTGTTGTGGGGTTGCTACAAGTGGAAGAGCAACAGGTACCGATTGCTACAAAAACGGTGCACAGACGGCAATACCGCACTAACAGGGATTCCTTGCTCCCCATTCATAATCTGATTCGTCAGCTAGAGAGCCAGGGAGTGATCAGTAAAACTCACTCTCCTTTTAACAGCCCCATATGGCCAGTGCGCAAAGCCAGTGGAGAATGGAGGCTGACGGTAGATTACCGTGGCCTGAATGAAGTCACACCCCCACTGAGTGCTGCTGTGCCGGACATGCTTCAACTCCAGTACGAACTGGAGTCAAAAGCAGCCAAGTGGTATGCCACCATTGACATTGCCAATGCCTTCTTTTCAATTCCTCTGGCCACAGAATGCAGGCCACAGTTTGCCTTCACCTGGAGGGGCGTTCAGTACACCTGGAACCGTTTGCCCCAGGGGTGGAAGCACAGCCCAACCATTTGTCATGGGTTGATCCAAACTGCATTGGAACAGGGCGGTGCTCCTGAGCACTTACAATACATTGATGACATCATTGTGTGGGGCAATACAGCAGGGGAAGTTTTTGAGAAAGGAGAGAGAATAATCCAGATCCTCCTGCGAGCTGGCTTTGCTATTAAGCGAAGCAAAGTGAAAGGGCCTGCACAGGAAATCCAGTTCCTAGGTATAAAGTGGCAAGATGGACGTCGTCACATCCCTACAGATGTGATTGACAAAATCACTGCCATGTCTCCACCCACCAGTAAGACAGAGACCCAAGCTTTTCTGGGTGTAGTGGGCTTTTGGAGAATGCATGTTCCAAACTATAGTCTCATTGTAAGCCCTCTCTTTCGGGTGACGCGGAAGAAGAATGATTTTGTATGGGGCCCTGAGCAGCAGCAGGCTTTTGAGCAAATCAAGCAGGAGATAGCCCGTGCCGTGGCCCTGGGGCCAGTGCGGACGGGACAGGATGTAAAGAACATCCTCTACACTGCTGCTGGAAAGGAAGGTCCCACTTGGAGTTTGTGGCAAAGGGCTTCTGGAGAGACCCGAGGCCGACCCCTTGGTTTCTGGAGTCGAGCATACAGGGGGTCTGAGGAGCGCTACACTCCAACTGAGAAGGAGATCTTAGCCGCGTACGAGGCGGTTCGAGCTGCTTCCGAAGTAATTGGTACTGAAGCGCAGCTCCTTCTGGCACCTCGACTGCCAGTGCTGAACTGGATGTTCAAAGGAAAGGTTCCTTCCACCCATCATGCTACTGATGCCACTTGGAGTAAGTGCATTGCGCTGATTACACAGCGAGCTCGGATGGGGAACCTCAGTCATCCAGGAATCCTGGAGGTGATTATGGACTGGCCTGAAGGTAAAAACTTTGGAACAATACCAGCAGAGGAGGTATCACGTGCTAAAGAGGCCCCACCATATAATGAACTACCAGAAGATGAAAAGAGATATGCCCTGTTCACAGATGGATCGTGTCGCATTGTGGGAAAGCACCGCAGATGGAAATCTGCTGTGTGGAGCCCCACACGACGAGTAGCAGAGGCCACTGAAGGAAAAGGAGAATCAAGTCAATTTGCAGAGGTAAAGGCTGTCCAACTGGCCTTAGATATTGCTGAACGAGAGAGGTGGCCAGTGCTTTATCTTTACACTGACTCATGGATGGTGGCAAATGCTTTATGGGGGTGGTTACAGCAATGGGAACAAAATGGCTGGCAACGGAGGGGTAAACCTATTTGGGCTGCTGAACTGTGGAAAGATATTGCTGACCGAGTAAAGAATATAGTTGTGAAGGTGCGCCATGTAGATGCTCATGTTCCTAAAAGCCGGGCAACTGAAGAACAACAGAATAACCATCAGGTAGATCGAGCTGCCAAAGTTAAGATGGCTCAAGTAGACTTGGACTGGCAACATAAGAGTGAATTATTTTTAGCTCGATGGGCCCATGAAACCTTGGGCCATCAGGGAAGAGACGCAACATATAAATGGGCTAGAGACCGAGGGGTGGACTTAACTATGGACGCTATTGCACAGGTTATCCATGACTGTGATACATGCGCCACAATTAAACAAGCCAAGAGGATGAAACCTCTTTGGGGGGAAGGGCGATGGCAAAAATATAAATATGGGGAGGCGTGGCAGGTTGATTATATCACCTTGCCACGATCTCGCAATGGCAAGCGTTACGTGCTTACCATGGTAGAAGCAACCACTGGGTGGCTTGAAACATATGCAGTACCCCATGCTACCGCCCGAAACACCATTCTAGGTCTCGAGAAACAAGTCCTATGGCGACATGGCACTCCAGAAAGAATTGAGTCAGATAATGGGACTCATTTCAAAAATTCTCTTGTAAATAATTGGGCCAGAGATCATGGCATTGAATGGATTTATCATATCCCCTATCACGCACCAGCTTCTGGTAAGATTGAAAGATACAATGGGTTGTTAAAAACCATGTTGAAAGCAATGGGTGGCGGAACATTTAAGCATTGGGAGAAGCATTTGGCAGAAGCCACCTGGTTGGTCAACACCCGAGGATCCATCAATCGCGATGGTCCTGCCCAATCCAACTCTCTACCTACTGTAGAGGGAGATAAAGTCCCTGTAGTGCATGTAAAGAACATGTTGGGGAAAGCGGTTTGGGTCCTTCCAGCTTCTGGAAAGGGCAAACCTCTCCGTGGAACTGTTTTTGCTCAGGGACCTGGGTCCACTTGGTGGGTGATGCAGAAGAATGGGGATGTTCAGTGTGTACCACAGGGGAATTTGATGTTGGGGGAGTGCAGTCAGTAATTCCATGTATATACATCTATATATATATATGTTGTGTGTGTGTGTATAATGCATGTTAATCATTGTTCTTCTATATGTATCAAGCATGATGTAATGATGTGGAATAAGGGGTGGAATGTCATGGTTTTATGATTTTTTGGTATTGGTATTCCACATCATAACAACACGTAGTGCATTAAGAGTTAAAGAGTTAATACTCCAACTCCATAGATCATTGATATTTCCGGGTATACCTGTCTCAGAAGAGGAGAACTACATTCCCCAGAGGACTTTGCGATGCTTTACATTTTTACGTATTTTCCGCTCAGAGGGAAAAGATAAAAACCCTCTGCAGTCACGGGACACTCTCTTTCCTTCGGGATCGACTCAGCAGTGGGTGCTCGCTGCCGTATCACCTTCAGCGTTAGTGTAAGGCCTTCGGTTTATCGGACACTCTCTCTTGCTCATTTTATTTGATTTATTAGCTTCAATTCCAATTATATTGTATTATATTGTGTTATTTTGCTTTCTGATATCTTATTTAGTAAATTAGCTTTCCTCCTCAGATCGTTGCCGCTGTTTTGTTTCTAGGCCCATCTCCCTTTTTCCTTTTTCCTTTCCCCCTTTCCCTTTCCTGGGGTGTGGGTCTGCGGGTCCCCCACACCAATCGTCACGGAACCGGGCCAATCCAGCCCGGTAAACCGTTGACAGGTATTAGTTTTAAAATTTTTTCTGCTGTCAGGCACATTTTTTTGTCTAGGAAAATATATTTGATAGTATTGTACTTTATATTGAAGGCATTTTTGTTAGTCAACTGTTAGTCCAGCAGCATAGAGAATTACACTTGGATATAGTCAGTGTGAAAGAGTATTCTTACAGCAGCCATCCTCTCTTTTTACCCCATCAAAAACTGTGAAAAGGAGAGACCTGGCTATAATCCATCACCTGACTCCTGCACCAGAAAAGGGATTCTCATACAAAAAAAGAAAATATGCCACTGAAGAGCATTTTAAGCATGCTTAGTGAATTTATTTTCTGCTTAAATAAATGAAAGAGAAAGTAAGGAAGGATAGTACAGAGAGCTATAGTAGCCAGATCAGATTCGCCATTTACCATTTATGCTTGTGCACACCATGAGCTTTCAGAGGAGAATGTTGCTGGTTAATAAAGTAAGATAGGATAGATTAGACAAGGAGACTTGATGAGGCTTTTTTGTTGTTGTTATTTTATTTATTTATTTATTAGATGCAGGATTGCTTGTCTAGTTAATGCTGTGTTCAATCCAGATAGGAGAATGTCTTGGGATGAAATCAAGAATGTGCTTTTACTCGTATGCCAGTAGATGTCAATTATTAAGTAGTTAGCAGTTCTTGGAACCAAGCAGCCTGATGTCTGAAGCCCAAATAATAAAAGCTTTAGAACTGCGAGATTGAATTCAAACAAGTACTTTAATATTTACTCATACTATTTCAGAACAGCATGCATCAGGAACCTACAGATGTTGTGGGTTAATACAGTAGCCTCTCAATTCTTACAGCCCCATCCAACACTTCCAAATTATGATTGGATTAAAAATGCAAATGAGACTCATGATTTTAGGCTAGTCAAGATTTTTTTTTGTTGTTCATATAACCCAATGCTAAAAGATTAGAATTCTACATCTTGAAGAAGCCCAGGACTTGTAAGAATACCAAGGTAGTTATTCTTACGGGTATTACCCATAAGAAAATACAAAAACATGCACATATTCAGTGGGGTTTGAATGTCTTCTGTGATGCTTGGTCATACTGAAGATCTGCCTAGAACAGATGTGGTTTTGTGATATTTTTGCTTCCTGTATTCCACACCATAACATCATGTTGGGAGTTAGAGAGCTGGATTTAGTAAATTACCATTTCTCTTCCGATCATTGCCATTGTTTTTTGTTGTAGAACCATCTGTTATCTCCATAGCCTTCTTCCTTCCCCCCTCTCAACCCCTCCCCTCCCAGTGAGCACAGCTCTGTTCGGTCAGCTGTGTTTCCAAAGACAGGGAAGTTCTTTGTTTGTGTGTTTGTTTCCTTCCCTCTCTCCCTCTTTTTTTCTTTCCTTGTGTCCCTGTCATGGACTTAGACCTAAAGATAACACTGTGACAACAGATTGAAGTAAGAAAGAAAAGAAGGCATGAAGATTCAAAAAGCTGTCAGACTAGAGAAGAGGATGCAGTAGAAGATCAACTAAGAGAACAAGAGCACAGATGAAGTATTATGCTATGACAAGTTACATTAGCTGCAAAAAAGGTCCATTTGGTCAAGTTTAAGGTTTGCTAAAGTAGGACAATTTGTTATAGTGATTCACTGATGATTTCTGATTTTATTTAATTTTACTATTTTGTTTATTCTTTACTTGCAGTGCTAAATTTGATTGTGGAAATATCTGGAATATAGTGAAAAGGAAGTTCAGAAAGATAACATAAATTCAATGAACCTGTTTGAAATGAGCACCATGAAAAAATAAAAGGATGTATTTTACCTTAAGGATTGTAATCTCAAGATTTAAGTATGTCAGAGAGTAATATATATATATATGTATATATTATCAAGACAAACCTCTAATTTATTCTCGTCAGACTGGACAATGAAAATTATACTTAGATCATCTCCATCTTCTTTATTATATGTTTATTTATTTGTATGACTGTTTTACAGGAACACTATGTTATCTGGAATCTGATTAAGTGCTAAAGAAACATAAAAGTGAGATATAGAACAAACACAAGCAAAAAAAAAAATAGACTGCATAAAACTTTCTTTAAAAATATAAAATAGTAAAATTTATTCTTATTTTTAAATACAATATGAAACTTTGGTAAATGGCTAAAACAAAGGGAAAAAGAGAATACTGTGTGAGTTGGAACAAAGTTGCTTTTCCAGAAGCTGAATACCTCACGCTTTCTTCTTTTTAGTGATATTAAAGGCATATTAGAAGAACAAAATGAAATGTTACAAATAAAACGTCAATATTCAAAAAAATCTGTAAAAAAATTTTTCATGTGACTTCTTTTCATTCAAACAGGCTGTGAAATATTAAACATTTAACTTTCCTATGCAAAATCTTAGTCTTAAGCATCGTTTTCCACAGCTAAAACATAGAACAGTTTAGCTCTAGTGTTTGCATAATTTTTTACATGCTACAGATTTTCCTTTTTTGATGTCCCTAAGAAATGAGAAATTATTTTATTTGGACTAAGCTGTCATGTGCACAATTTTATGAGAAGTAAGAAACTGGAAAAGAACATTTTAAGAGGTGGAGACCTCAAAGGAAAATGAGAGCCAAGAGACCATAGGTACAAAAAAACCCACATATTACATATAGAGGAATGCATCAATTGTGGAAGTTAAAAAAACTTGACGAGTTTTTAAAACTGCACTAAAGTTTCATTACAAAAAGGGTTTTTAAAAGACTGATAAACTGGGGATGCATGATAGAGTTGCAGAACAGAAGCTCATGAAATAAGCTGTTGGTGACTGAGACAGAGAAAACTGTTAATGTTGCAGAAGGGGGGAGTCATTTTCTAGAGGAAAAATAAAAGCAAAGTGATTATTAATTTTGGTAAAGTTTTAGGTCCTGAGATGTAAGCTCTCTCATTTTCTTCTCTGGGTGCATTACCAGGATTCTGCTGATATCCTGGGGGAATTACTTCTACTTTATGCTAATATGTGTGGATAAGCAGACTTCCTTGCAAATACTTTCAGTGCTATTGTGGTACTATGTCTCTATACTCTCATTACTAGTAATTCCAAATGCATAGGATGAGAAGACAGTAATGTAAACCGTGGAAATTAATTAAAAATACTATAAGTACTATTTATACACTTAAGAATAGTGATTTTTTTTAAATGAAGTACTCAGAAAGTAACAGAACTACTGATAAATTTTATGTTCTTCCATTAAAGATGGAAATACCAGGCTATTACTAGAATGAAATTTCCTTTTCTATTTCTGACAGATCATGTGACATTACTGTACTGATCTTGTCTATAGCAAATGGGAATCCTGTTACCTTGTGTACCACCCTTTTTTGTTTTCTACATTAGAATAGAGAGAAAAAAATAATAATAAAGGAAGTGCTTTTACAAGGAATATAGCTAACAACACCCTAAAAGTCAAAGCCAGTTTTGTGGTTTCATTTGATAGCACTGTGCTGTCAAATAGGGGAGATCAGATAAATGTTTATAAGTATCTAAAGGGAGATGAGAGGTAAATGAATGAGGTCAGGCTTTTCTCAGTGTTGTGTAGTGACAGGACAAAAAGTAATGGCCTAAAACTTGAACACAGAAAACTCTGTACTAAAATGCATAACATCTAAATGTTAAGGGAGACAGAGCACTGGAACAGATTGCCCAGAGAGGTTGTGGAGTTCTATGGAGATATTCAAGACCCTCCTGGTTGCCTACCTGTGTGACCTATTGTAGGATACCTGCTTTAGTAAGGAGGTTGGACTAGATGATTTCTTGAGGTTCCTTCCAACCCCCACAATTCTGTGATTGCATATAAAGTACATGCAAGGTCCAGGTATTTTATATAATTATGTTTACTTCTTTAAAGTTACCATAAAATGTTGAATCAATAGCTCATATCAATTCCTTTGAAATGCTTGCCTCATCACTTAAAACTTTTTTTGTTGCTTAAGGCATACAGATATACACAAGCCTATGCAAAGCAAATACTATTGAATGAGTCCCCAGTAGACTCTGAATTTGATCTAAGATGAACTGCTGTCATAGCTGAACAAAGCACACTCCTCCAAAATTATCATTTCATGTGTTGTCCTTGTGTCTCTCAAAAGCCCTTGATGAGTTTCTCTTTCCAAGAGATGTAAAGTCAGTGGGAACAGGTAACAGAAAATACGCACATCTTTTCAAATATAAAAACTGTCTGAAACTAAGGCAGTAAAAATCAGGAGAAAAACTTTGAGCTAAATCTATTCTGGAAACAATTATTCTGAGTTGAACAACTTTATGTTAACTAGAGAAAGAGTAGAGAGAAACAAAAAGTTAGCCCTGTGGTACATAGGAGAATCTAACAAGGGGGACGGTGATAAGGTCATTGGCTCTTGAGCAACAAGGAGAAGAGATAAGTACTGATTGCCTGCAAACAGCAGTACATTAACAGGAGCTGAGGTGCAAGGTAAATATAAAGGGACTATAAAACCAATGTTCACAGAGTTCGATTTTTGTATATAGGGTCTACATCAGTGAATATCTCCATCTGTGTCTAGTTGCATACGTACATGAGGAAATACATTTACACTGACCATGGAATTGAAACAAGACTTTTAAGCACAGTTTTCACACAGTGACTGTATCACTGCATTAACACATAATGAGATTCCATTCGACAGATGGTTCTATATTTCATAGGGAATGTACTGTCTCCACAAAATAGCTACAAGTTTCATTCAAAACAATTTTAGCCTTCGTTAATGAAACTGATTTAGTATATTTCATGTTTAAACTCATTTTGAAGATTTACCAAATGTAAATGTCTGAGTCATATATAAGACTCAGTGTTAAAACATTATGATGTGCCCCTGGGTGATAAAGTGAAGCCATTTACAAAGTAAATGCCATCTACAGTAATGCTAGGAGTCTGCTAATACTATAGACATCTATGGGGGCATGCCATCATTTCCCAGAATCTGACACAGAAGCACAAAGTTCTCTTGGAGACCACAAACTTATGTTTATTAATGTCAGGACAGTGTATAACAATATGATTTGTTTATTCCAGAAGTGCCTTTGTACTGTACAAATATTACATAGAGCTATTTGACAGTGAAGAGCCTAGTGTTTTCCCTGACTACAGCTACAGAACTTTCAAATCAAAGTACTTTGCTGTTGAAAAATAAAAGAAATGCAATATGAAATGATTCTGGTCTAATGAAGTGCTGGGCTTCTCTCGGGAATAAAAAATATGATAATTCATGTAACTGAAGCATTCCTTGTAAATTGTCAGCTATTCAAATTAAAGGAGTAACTAATGAATAGCTGTATGCAAGATTGCATGGTGATTAGCAGTACAATATTTAATATCAACTAATGTTATCAATCATTTCCCACTGTAATTACCCACGTTGTTGAATAGAAAATTGCTTTTAAAAGTACATTTCAACAGATTAAGTATTAATTATTGCAGGTAACTTGTAAAACACATTGTTACTATATAGTCAGGAATGAGCAAGAGAGCTTGCCAACATAGTAAACATTTTTAAGATTTTGTTTTTACTTTTTTTATAATTAAGGTTTCAGAAGAACTTCATAAACAAATTAGACAATAAATGTATAGGAAAAGAGCTCTTAAACTCACCAGAACATGATAATTAGTAAACTTGTCAGCAAAGTACAAAAGTGATGAATAGGGCCAGCTGCAGGGAGAAGGCCTAAATGAAACTGCATTCATGATCAGAGAGAAATTATTTATGTCAATGAGATGTATAAATACATCCCCAAAGGTGCTATGCTGTCACCTAAGTCAATAAAATAACTTTTTTGTTATTATTTCTATTTTATTTAACTGTATATGCTAATACTGTTCACTGATCATATTATGCAGTTGGATCCATGCTCACACATTTTTGCAGATGATAAAAGACAATACCTACAGTGAAAAGAGTGGGGCTACCTTTCATCATATATTAATAAGATGGAGAATTTCTTTTCTTGGAGTCTGAAATCGCACTGACATGAGACTGTTTGTAAGACCATTCTTAATTTTTACTTCTGCATGTGTTTCATTTAAACGAGATAATCATTAATTAGAGCAGGGGCTTTCATCTGAATTTCTTCTGTTTCAGGTATATGTAAGTGACCATCAGATTAATAGACACTCTGAACTAAAAAAGTAGTGAGGGATATTTTTCTCTTCTATTTTGAATAGAAATTACATTCTGCAGCTAAGATATTTTTATGAAATATATTTAAACCCAACAGCATTGATTAAAGTTCCAGAGCGGACAAGCAAGTTTACATAAATCATTTTCATAGATTTTATATTCACAGTTGCTAGGAGTGAAGGGGAGACCTATGAATCAGTTGAAAACCACTCTGCTGATTAATTTGTGCTTCATGGCATTATGCAGAATGTGAATTTGACTCTGTAAGGGTTCTAAAGGCAAAATATTGTTAAAAAAAAGAAAGAAGGAAAATAGGTTCTCACCCATCTCCAAAGATCTAGGCTCATGGGGAAGGTACTCCAGAAAGGAGGAATCTCCAACAAAAGATCCTTACTTGGTGGCAGTCAGCCCCTAAATGAGGTCTAAGAGGTCACTCAGGTGTATCACCTTCACCTGTTCTCTCAGGGCTGACCAGATCTTACCTTCAGGTGCTCATTCAGTGGTTCAGGCCATGACTCAACAGTTCCCATACAGAATTGTTGTCCTTGAAATGTTCTGTATGTCTCTTAATTTTTTTTTAATCATTATACATTTTTTTCTGTGTATTTCTTCATATATTTTTAATTCTCAACTACCTTGAAATTAATCCAGATATTTTTAATTGTTTATTTCTCACTAGTTACTTTTCTTATTCGTAAATGTGAAAGAAACCATGAGAAAACCAGAGAACCATGTGAAAAAATAAAAATAAATAAATATAACACAGTAGAACTTAAGAGATTTAAGCTAGTGTTCCTTGTTCAAGCCCAAGAATGTATAACTTTCTTACTTACAAGTCTCAACTGGGGATCCTTTTCCTTCAGTTAGGCATGTAGACTACATTTTAAAGTACAGCAAATCATGCCCTAGTAGCTGAAGAGCAGTCTTTATGCTCACACAAAACAGCCAGAGAATAGAGGTTTGACAGGCTCTGACTATGCTACTTCATTTAAAAGCAGAGCCAAAACAAACAAACAGAAGAATGAACATCACCACAACAATAACCAATATCCTCACTCATATTTAGACAATTTTATGGTAGCCCCTTCTGTAGAAGATTCGGAGAAAGCTAACTGGAGCAATAAAAAAAAGAAAAAGTAAGCTAACAGTAGAATCAGGATGAGGATCAGGGATAACAGTGCTCCAGGTTAATCTACCATCTCCTTTCAGTAGAGAAATGGAGACAATCAGAATGAATATGGTCACAAGGACCTAGCCATGACAATAAAGCCATCCATCATCTAGTTTGAAAATATTCGCAACACCGTGATTACGAGTAGGACTCTTGAAAACCTTGATTTTTTAAGAGTAAAAGTATATACAAACTTTTCAACTGATCCATTATTGAGAAAATGGGATTCTCCCAATGCTACTGTTTTCTGTAGTGTTTTAAAGCATAGCAAATGGAAATTGCGTCATCTTTTTCACTAAAATATATATGAAAATGGATGCTCTTTATTATGCTTTTTTTATGCCTTTCCTATAACTTTCCACTTCCTCACAGCCAGATACTTCTTTGTTTCTAAGTTTAAAATGTTGTGTGGATTTCTGCTTACCCTTCCACCTTCAGGACTTCTTCTCTCCTCTCCAAAGTAGCTCAGTGCCTCTTGTTATGCCAGAACACTTACCAGGCTTTTGCTACCAAAATCCCCAAATGATCCAAGTTTAAGAATAAATTTTTTTTCTGAAGATTTTTGGTGTTTATTCTTTCTTTTTAACCCAAATTATCACTGGTAGATGATTTACAGTACAGTTCTGCTTACAGTTTTGTCAGCACCACTAAAGCAGCAGTGAACAGTGGTTTTTGTGTAAAAGTGACCAGCTAGAAACAGACAAAGCTGGGAATCTGAGATAGTACTTTTGCTAGAGGTAATATATCACTGTAATTCACCTCTACTGTATTAAAGCCCTAGGATATGATAACAGAGTGGTGCTGAAAGAGCATATGCAAAAACTCTGGCCTGGTATGTGAGGGGTCACTTTATGTTTTTCAATACTAAGTATATAAATTCAGATGTAGTCAGTTTACTGATTGTATACTCAAAACAACAAAAAGACTACGTAGCCTCTGGTACGAAATTCTGGAAAGAAAGAAAGAAAAAAGAATCCAGAAGGTAAACTGTCAGCTTGCATTGCAATCTCAATAAAAAGAAAAGAACAGTTGAAAGGAATCAGGCCTCAAAGTAACAACCACATCAGACAATAAAATATAAATCCATATCACAGAATTCTTTTGATTTATATTAGTGGTATAGATAGAAATACTGAAGAGAATGTAGAATTATATTTTAGCAGAACTGAGTCTCAGAATTTGGTCTCAGTGTAGTTTACCACTAAGTTGTACTCAAGTGGGCCATAAACCTACTTTAATGAAAGATTGCAGTTTGCCTACTGCATGTTGTCACCTAATTGTTGTTTATGTTGATATAATTGCTATGATAAAAGTAGTAAAATTGATTAAACTAGATTTTCAGATTTATAGAATTATATTTTCATTAAATTATGAGATGATCACTTAATTCATTCTGATATGCTA
The DNA here is from genome assembly GCA_036925125.1 of Oreortyx pictus. Taxonomy (NCBI): domain Eukaryota; kingdom Metazoa; phylum Chordata; class Aves; order Galliformes; family Odontophoridae; genus Oreortyx; species Oreortyx pictus. The sequence continues at coordinate 30,292,354 of JAUPFR010000001.1, forward strand.
TTAAGACATTTCCCAATGTTAATTTGGCTTAATAAAGCAGGTTTTACTTCATGTAAGAGATAACACAGACCAGTTCCAAAAACGAGTAGACTTGTTTGAAGTCTGATCGCCCTGATGCATTCTTTCTTTACCATTTTTCTGATATTTCTAATCATAATTTTGCTTACTTGTCTGCCTTTTTATACCTGAAAGTCTTGTAAGAATAGTTTGATTCTTACAATAAAGCAGATGAGCAAAATAATACACAAGCTCTGTTAAGACTTCAAATAGCTCATTGTGTGACTTCTTTGTTAATAGAAAGATCTCCCTGTGCCTCTTTTCGCATATTTGTAATTAAGAATAATAACTATTCTTTTGCTTGCTCAGCATGTTTCAATTTTAAAACATTACATTTCTTAAGTGACTATCACAAAAAGATCATAAAATACCATACAAATATTGCAGAATAGATGGTTCCTTCACAAGCACTGGATCAAATATTGTATTAAGGGAGAAATGAGAGAAATTACACTAAAAAAAAAAAGATGTGTAAGAGGCCAAAATGCTATGAGGATGTCCATGTTCAATATAGAGAAATAAGGAAAGGAAGAAAGGAAGGTAAACAGGGTAATGGAAGAATGTCCTAAGAATGCAAAATAGAAAAATATCCCACAAACATCCTTTTCTTAGACCTGGGCAGACAATGATTAATAAAAGAAAGATTTAAAGATTCTGATAAATGAATGTTGAGGGGATTCTTTTGGTTTAATGTGGAATGTTTTATATTCAAACATGAAAATGTTAGCAGTCTTGAAAAATAAAGCATTTAAAAATCACTTTTGTGCACTGGTATTCTTACAAGTTCCAAAATGATCTACAAAGGAGCAAATAAAAGTAGAAATGCTGACGCCTGCATCTACAGATACAGGATAGTAGTACTCTACAATTTCTCTTGCATTTTTGTCTATTATCATTACTAATGACTGTTATGTATATGTTTTCTCACATCTGAGAAAAGGAATGAAGATTCCTGAGTTTTCCTCACAAAATGTGGATCAATGTTGAATTTTATTCACTCATCTTTTTTTACTGTATGGAAGAGACTAATTGAATTAGGGTGTGTGTTTGCATGGACTGGTAGATTTATGAATGAAGAATTCACCATTTTCCTTGTTGCCTCTGTACTTTGCTTAGAATACCACAGGGTCTTGTGAGACATAGGTACCATAAAAGCAGTGTTACATGGATTCCTCTTTTAATTACTGAACAGATGAAGCTTCATCATGTGAGATTTAATAAAGCTCTGCAGTAGCGTGTGCTGAATCAACTCTGTATTTGCATTGTTTTTTCCTCTGAGATTTTTTTTTTTAACATAGATTCATAGAATGATATGTGTTGGAAGGGACCTTTAATATCATCTAGTTTCAATCCCCCTGCTATAGGCAGGGACACCTCCTTCTAGACCAGGTTTCCCAGAGCCCCATCCATCCTGGTCTTGAATGCTTCCAGGGAGGGCGCATCTACAGCCTCAGTGAGCAACCTGTTCCAGTGTCCCACCACCCTCACAGTAATGATTTACTTCATAGTATCTAGCCTAACTCTACTCTCTTCCACTTTAAAACCATTTCCCCTTGTCCTGTTGCTGTATGCCCTTATGAAAAGTTCCTCCTCAGCTTTCCTGTGGGCCCCCTTCAGGTACTGGATGGCCATTATTATGTCCCTCTGGAGCCTCTATTATCCAAGCTGAAGGGCCCCAGCTCTCTTAGCCTGTCCTCATAGGGGAGGTTCTCCAGCCCTCTGATCATCTTCATGTCCCACCTCTGTACTTGCTCCAACAGCTCGATGTCCTTCTTGCGTTGTGGGTCCCAGAACTGGATGCAGTACTCCAGGTGGTGTCTCACAAGAGCTTAGTAGAGGGGCAGAATCACCTCCCCTGACCTGCTTGTCATGCTTCTCTTGATGCAACCCAGTATACATGTCTGACTGAAGTGTTCATCCAACACTATCTGCAATTAAATCATACGGAAGATCTCTATTAAATTACAGATACTTTTTCTATAGCAGCCATCACATTCTTCCTCTTCTAACAGCTGCACTGATTCTTTAGAGGTTGTGAAACACCTCAAATGGCTCAAGTGTCATTATGGCAGTAATTGACACTATGTATTAATTTTGGCATGCTTGACTCTTTGACCTTAATATTTCTTGAGTGAAATTGATTCTTTTTTCCAGACAGCTTAGGCTGAGATCAGGCTTTGCCAGTTGTAATAATGGTTTTCTTTTACCTGGGCATAGCAAGTTGAATTTTCATACTAGATGTTACACTTTTTGTTTCTTGTGATGATGAATATTGTGTCAAGCATTAATTAGGCACTCAGCACCTATGTGTCAGGGCTTATTACATGGGATTTTAGTGAGAAACATATCTTACTCAAGCTTTTTTATAACTATGTTAATAACATTTCATTCAGTGTCCTCTTTCACTACTGAAATTTCCCTCACTGAGTGATAAGGAAAGAGTCTGATGGGCAGATGGGCAAAAGACAATAATCCTTTTAGAACCAATCCAAGAAACATCTTAGATTCTGCCACTTGATCACTACAAAGACAGCCACAGACCAAACCCAGTCAACTAATAGGATAAAAAGACAAGTAAACCATGAAAAGAAAAACTGAGCTTAGCAGTAGTGTCTGTAAGTTCAAAACCTACTCACCTATCTACAGCAATAAAAACAGCCATTAGAAAGAGAGTCAAACTGTATCAATTAAGTGCTAATTGCGCACTTCTGTAGCAAAAATGTTTAATATAGATAAATTATGAAGTGAATGCGTGTTTGACATCTTTTGGTCCATTTTCTTTGAAATATGTACTTAAATGTTAATATTAGATTCTATAAACAAGTATAACAAAAAGGGCACCCGCCACAAAGATGAAAGAACATGAAAGCCCTGGAGTTGACAGTATAAGTACCATATCTGATAGAGCATAACTGTTCTAGAAACATAAGACTTGTTGAAAACATCATAATTATAGCTGGTTAGAGATCAAAGAGATATGTGCAATAAAAGCAAACATAAGCAATCAGATAAGACACACTAGAAAAAATAATTCTGTTGTAAACATGAATGATAGCTATGAGATAATATTTAGCTGACATTATTGAACTAAAAATAAAACATTTTTACAACATTGATCTTTTTTATTTATTTGCTTACTTCATGATAAGTATTATACATTAAATCTCAAAAAAAACAGGGCACCTGCAAAGCTAGATACTCCTATTAGAATGAGGTTCATCAACTACATGTCTTTTCTTGATAGATAGTCTCTAGGACACAATTTACCAGATACACCACAATAACAGTTAGCTTCATCTACATGAAGTCTACCTTGAAGATTTCTAATATCTTCTGATAAATTTTAGAAATCATTCCAAAGAAAAAATAAATGGCACCAAGAAGCACCTGTTTCCTTATTAAATGTATCCAAGTTTATGAAGGCTGAAACTGCAGTCTCTTTAAAAATCTCTCATCAATGGTGTAAAAAACACACACACAAAACAAGCTAGAAGAGGGTGAAGTTGCTCTGTTTTTGAGTAGAAATAACAAATTTTCTTCCCAGTTGCACGTGTGAAAAGCCTACTGAAATTTTAAATGCATCAAATTTGCTTCATAATACAATCACACTTCTTTAAAACCTCTCTTTAGGCAGTGTCACAACATTGTCAGAAATGTTTAGGATTTGCAATAATGTCAACACAAAAGTTCTGAAAGTGGTGCAGAAAGTACCTGTTATGTTATGCTTTTCTGGTAATAGAAGTGGGATTTATAGGATTTTATTTATTTCTCAGCTTCTGGTTGGCATTAATTTATACTACTTTTTTTTCTAATTGTTCTATGTGAAGTAATTTATTTGACAGACAAATAATTATGAACTATAAAATCTGAAACTGGCTCAGAAGTCAAATTATTCCTTTAAGCTCTGCTCTTGATGACCTAGCTACTCATACACTCAGTAAAGGGGACGACTGAGACAGTTATTTCATTATAATTTAAATCCAAATCATTTTACCATTAATTCATTTTCTTTTATTTCAGTTTTGCACAAACAACCTACATGCAATCCTCAAACAGTGGGCTAGGAAGTCTTTTGTCAGAAAAACATGCTGGCTTTTCAAAAGCAGCTTTTTCTTCTACAGGAAGGTAGCGCTTTAACTGAAGAATTCATTAGGATCATCATCTTAGAAGCAAGACAAAATGTTCTGCTTAGAATAGAGTAAATAATAATCAACCTTAGAAAAGCAACAAGAGTGAATACAGCACTGACCACTTTGTAGGAAATAGAACAATCCTGTTCAAATTTCAGATCTTGGACTTCATCTGCAGGCACTGTGGATGAAGCCATGTCAGCTATTTGGATTCCTCTGACCAGCATTATTTTCACCTCTTTCTATTCCATCTACTTATCAGTCATTCACTCTAGTGTGCAATGTTTGAAGACATGCAACATGGTTTTGGCACCAAGTTGTAAAAGAACATTCTGACTATCCTGCATATTATACTCTCATTCTTTCAAAATAAGTAAGTAAATAGCATAATTATGCTTCAGAAACATGCAACCACCATAGAGCCCTCAGAAGGAGATCCAGGGCTATATGCTACACAGCATTGTCCCTGTGAGACACATTATGTATTGGACTGGCCTAATCGCTCCTCAAACAGGACAATAGTGTCCCCTTGGTGGAGTTTGAATACAGCTTTTGCTTTGCCTGAGTCAGAATTCAAACTCAATTCAGACTCAAAATTAGTTCTCATTCATCTCACTTGAATTCACTAACTGCTGTGCCACTAAAGGAGCAATGTTTGGTTCTCATGGGAAAAGGCTTATGGCTTTGGTCCCATGCATATGAGTTCTGAAAGAGCCAAGGCATTAGACAAACCTCTCTTAAATTTTTCATGCTGGCTGCCTCAGAAATCATTCCCCAGTACAATTCTTAAATATTTAGCTCTCTATGTGTGTCATATAACTGGAAGTCCCAAGCATCACGTCAAGTGAATTAAAAAAGAAAGGATTCCAAAATAAATTACACCAAAAGGTTGAGTTGTCATTCCCTCAGCAGAACTTCCCATGACAGAAATTCCCTTTCATCTTAGCTGTCAGTGGTTAGCACTCAAAAGCCAAGGTATTTAAATGCACTTCTTGCTAACACTGTTTCATTGCTATTGTAGGTGGGCAGAGATGACATCCTGAAACAGAACTCCCAGCTGATGCTACAAGAACTTTTTTCAGCCACATTAATCACTCTTCTGAAGTTTGACTTGTGATATCCTGCATACAGCTAAATAAATAAACTCCCACATCAATAACTTGTTCAACCACATGGAATTCTACTTACCACATGACTGAACATACTATTGATTTTAAACTAACAACTATCCAGCCTTTTCATCAATCCAACAGTACTGATTGCTTCTAATCTTCTCTCTTCTTCTGATCTTGTTTCTTTTTCTTTTTCTCCAGCTTGCACTTTTTTCCTTTCCCCCGATTCTTTCTGCCTAACTTTCCTCTTTAAAGACTGAAGTGGGTGGTTATTTCCTTCTGTTGACAGGTTGTTATAGCTAATATGTGATTTATAAGTCAATCCCATGTATGAGGGAACTGGGCGTTCTTAAGGCATTCATGGTCACTTAACTCTAGCACAACCCTTGATGCACCACTTTCTCAAATTAAAATGAATGTCACTGATAATATTTTCTTGGAAACGAAGCTCGTTGAAAGACATCATCCAAAGTGGGTTTCGTAACAGCAAAATTTTGTAGCTTAAGGAACTGCATCCAGACAAGTCCATAAGTTTCCGCTATTTAGGTCATCATACTGAGATGTAGACAGTAAGGAGTGGCCTTGCAGTCTTTGCAGTCAAGATGAATTGGAGCTGATAACTGGAAGACTTCCCTCTTTCTAATTTCTCTTTTTAGTATGTTTGCAGCAAATGAAGAGTTCATATAAAACCAGATGGGTGACTGGTCAGTTGTGTTAGAAAAAGGTCAAAAAGGGAAAGACAATGCTTCCAAAAGCCTTGTAGAAAAAAGAGATCAGAAAATACATGCAGACCTTAAGGCTAAAATCTTATTTTTGTGAAGCAAAGCCATGCAAGTATTTCTTTTTCAGATTACCATTGAAGAAGCTTTATACTGTAAATATCATTGTATTTGGAGAGCTCAGCATCTGTTATTCTTTCATATTGATTAAATACTTTAAATATCAGGACTCAAATGTGAACGAGAGTATTCGCTTGAAGTTAACGGTTGCTCACTTGGTATTAGCTGCAGTATTTAAAAGGTAAGAAAGAAATCGTACTATTCCTGAAGGGTGAACAAGTGGTGAACAGAAATATGGAAAAGTCATGAACCGAAATTGGGTAACAGATTTTTTAAGGAGTGTGATAAATGCTGACCTTGAAGGTATGTGTTTTTTTTTCTTTTGTTTGTTTGCTTTCTTAATGTAATTAAAAAAAAAAAGCAAAATAATTACATATGTAGGAAGGATTTTTAAAATCTTGTGAATTTTCTTCTAACGTTGCAACATTTCCTTTTAGTTGCTTCTATGCATAACTGTTCTTTATCTATCAATTTTAAATATAAATCTTGTTTCTACAATAAATCTACTCCAGTTATGTGATATTTTCAGATTTACCTTTTTTTCTATTTTATTTTATTTTATTTTTATTTTATTTTTTTTAATAACAGCAAAATTTTACCCTTACTGGTTAGATTTAGAAAACCAATAAACTGGGATTAAGTAGAAGCCAACTAGTCAGTCTGCCACACTGGTTAAATAAAGTGATGTCGAACAGTCCTAGATTGGGTGTCTTGTATTTTAGTAGTTGTACTTCCACACAGCAAAGTATAATCCCTTGTGCTTTTAAGCAGCAGCTGTGTGAGTGTGTTTCACTATGAATCCCTTGGATAATTTCAGCTCTAGAACGCACTCTGGCAAGTGGATGTCCCATTGCATCTGCTGTTTGCATTGTGATGGAAAACAAGGAATTGTAACCCTTCTGTGCCTTGGGGCCAAAGCTGAACTCAGACTTCAGAACTTGCCAGCAGCTACAGGCTGGGGTTGCTTGAGGCAATGCTCTGAATAGGTACACCACTTCAGCAATCCTCTCTGCCTCCTTAATGACTTGTATCCATTGCTGGATAATGTCTATTGCATAAAAGGGAGCTGCAGCTGTGCTGAAACACAGCAGGCATTTTTAAAGTTATCCTTCCCTGGTCTTTATCATTCTTTTTGAAGAATAAGAGAGTATTCAACGTAGGACATAATTTAAATTTTGGAAAGAAGGGGAGAAGAAAGGTAGAAGTTGATTCAGGGCTGTTTTTCCACAGACCTTCTCTACCATGCAGAAGAGAGTAGTCTATGACATTGTGTATGAAAAACAGAGCATGGGAGACTGGTGTGATAATTCCTCTTGCAAGAGAAAGGTTAGAGAAGTGTCTAGAGAAGTGAAGGGAATGATCAAATCTTTGACCAGGAACAAAGGGGAATAAACAGCTCTGGGAAAGGAAATAAAACAGATCAAAAAGGGGAGCAAGTGGTCACGGATGAGTCATTCTGTGTTTACTAGTTTACTCTTGGGATTTTACAGCTCTGAGTCAGAAGCCCTAGAGAAATGTAAGAAACAAGGTTTTACAAAACTTGTCCATCCTCTGTTGATATGCTTCTGTGAATTACTGTATACAGTAACAGCAACCAAGTCCTAGAAATTTTGACTTTGCAAAACAAAGAAATTATTACATTTAATTTCCTTTTTCTGTAAACGGATGCAAATCTAGATTTCATTGTGCTGATTTAGACTTACATGGAAGACTCCACAAGCAGAATTTGTATTTTTCTTTTAAATAATGACTATGAAGTATTTGAATTAGATGCAGTTAAGTGACTTCTGTGGGCTGAACGCTGGGGACAGGACAACTTGGAAATATGACAAAATGTCTATTTAGGTTTTAGAAACCATTAATTAAAGAGTCTAGTTTAATTATGCATCTTGTCCTGCTTTCCTCCCTCCCTCTGACTCCCACCCTCCCTGCCTTCACATGCATGATCTTGGCAGGTGCAACACATGGACTGCAGGGAAAAACATGCCCTTGTGAGGATGCAGCTGGAAGCTTGGGAGGACACCCTAAGGTATATATCCATTTACTTTTAGACAACTGGATCATATGTTAGCTCTGGCAGTATGTCATTACAATATTTACTGGGTTAGAATTTTTTCTGGTGCCTGAAGTTTATCTGCAGCAATGCTTGTGAAATGTCACAGACTACATTTATGAGGATTTAGGCCACAAGGGATTTTGACATTTTTTCAGATATCTTCGAATCTTGAGTTGCCTGTTGAGGATTGTTCCAGAAAAAAAAAAAAGTAGATAAAGGGAAAAAAAAAGGAGGTAAGCAAGGTCCCTCTAGTTGTATATTACTTCTCACATTTAAGTTTCTTGTTACAATACAACAGCTTAAGTGCTGATAGCACCTGCACTAGACACCTGTATTCACTTCATCATACTATTATTATTTCTGCTATCTGAATTTTAGAATTAAAATCATTCCTATTCAAACATAAGAATTATCTTCTTGTTATTATTTTCACAACTCATTTTTTTCATACTTTTTTTCTGATATTTTTGAGTGCTTAAATGTCTTAAGAAAAAGTTTTGGATTCTTTTTTGTTGCCTCACACTTGTCAAAATTATTCATATACTTTATTAACTAAATTTGGTCTTTGTTTCCTTGACTGAATTATACTAGAGTGAATTTTAATTGTAGTTTCTTCCATTATTTCAGTTTCAGTGGTTCATTTCAGAAGAGTTAGAGCATCTCAGTCAGAATTCCCTTTAGCATTTCACATTTCCTCAGTCAGACATTTTGGCATCAGACCTATTTGTGCTTCTTTCTCTGTTGAGAAGCAACATAAGAGAATCAAATCCAAAGGTTTTATGTTTGCTAAATACTGAATGTTCTCAACATTAATCTTATTTATACATGTTTTGATTCACAGCATGATATACAAATTGTCTATAACATGTACATTGTTTAGAAAACAAAACCAGAACCATAGAAATAAACCAAAATATCACCTCCCTTCTCCCCCATGTCTTAGAAGGAATAGTTTTCCTATGTTTTTATGTAGTTTTTATCAAAATCAGGATCAGTGTAATTGCAATTCTCTTGATAAAAATTAAAGCCAAGCCCTAATATGACATGCTGAGAGTACAGCCATACCACTTCAACTGACCAAGAGATCTGTAGCTACATTACCTGACTGCCTTTATTATCCAAATTTCTATCCAAGCTTTCTCTACTGTCATTCCAAGTGTTTGTGCCATTTTTTTTTCATCAGATTCTATTTCACTTCTCAGTAATGATGCTATTCTTGCCTCCTGCTTTTCCCCATCTGTGCCTTACATCCTGACACTTTAAATCATCATGCTCTGTATTGATTCAGTAAAGTGCACTGTTCCACTCATTTTGTATTGTACATATAAGTGAAAATCAACAAAAATGTTTGTGGGAAGTGAGAAGGGCTGACAAATGTGTCATTCTCAATTCATAAGTTTTACACTGATTAATTGGTGAGTACTCAACAACATGAGTAATGATGACTGGTTCCACAACATTCTGTAGGTGCAGTACTGAATAGGATTTTGGTATTAGAGTCCCTGGTGAAATCAGTGGAAATTAGGACTGTGTTTTCTAAATAGTTTTGAATTCCTTCTGCCTGTAATAAGTACCAGTAAAATTGATATAGCTCACTCAATGATGTTTAAGTATGTGTCAGAAAACATAACACCTAGTGAATTTAAAATTAACTGTGAAATGAGAAGAATTGTTAAGAGTATGATCTTCCAACTTCTTATGCTTGATCTGTCCTATTATAGATAAGTACTTAAATAATTTAATTTTTTTTGCTTACTTTCTGATTTTTTTCTTATCGTGTATCAGACTTTTGAGTAGATGGAATCTTTCCAGGAAGACAGTGGCTGCAGCAATGTGATGAACTAGACGTCCTGTAACCACAAGAGCCAGAAGAGAAGGCTATGAGGTGACCTGACAGTGGCCTTTCAATATCTAAAGGGGAGCTACAGGAAAGGAGGGAACAGACCGTTTAGTGGGGTCTGCAGTGACAGAACAAGAGGAAATGGCTTCAAGCTCAAAGAGGGCAGTTTTAGGTTAGATATAAGGAAAAAAAAAATTACAGTGAGGGTGGGGAGGCACTGGAACAGGTTACCTAGTGTTGTGTTTGATGCTCGTTCCTGGAGACTTTCCAGGCAAGGCTGGGTCATACCCTGGGCAAGCTGATCTAGCTATGGTGTCCCTGTTCATTGCAGCAGAGTTAGACTATATGGCCTTCAGAGGTCCCTTCCAACTCTATGATTCTATGATTCTAACTCACAGATCCTAAGAGGAATTGCAGAAGCTTCAATGTGTGCAAAGATTAATATGATCGTGAATGTTCTGTGAACATTCCTTAAAATAAATAAGTGAAAGGTTGACATATCTGACATTTACCCATGAAAAATATCAATATCGGGGAAAACACATCCCACAGTCAGCAAATTTCGATGGAAGTTTATAAACAAGCTTCACTCAAAACCACAATGTCCTTGAGAGGAAAGAGTAAAAAATCCATCTGGACAGTTCTTTCAAAAGAAAATAAAACCAGAAAATGTTGAACGTATACCCAGAGAAACCTTTTAGTATGTGAACATGGATTCTTATTCCATTAGTTTTGATTTTCCCAGCCACTTCTAACATCTTCATTATTTTTAATGGCAAATTAATGTGCAAGAAATGCAACCCAATCAACATTTTGAACTGTTGATGATACACTGCCATTTTTTTTCCCTTAGGTCATCTGTTATTATTACTACTTTATAGATGTATTTGTTTGTTTTCAATATGGTGCCAAGTACCATTTCATGTTTTTAACATCTACATAATATTTGAATGAAAAAAATAAAACAACTTCAAAATTTATGAACATAACGCATCATCACAGATGTATTACTAAGATGTCATCATTTAAAGCCATAGTTACTGTTGTGTTGCATCTTAGTTACCATAACTATTTGTAACTCTACATAAAAAGTCTCTTTCAAAAAAACCAAAAAAATCTAAACTAGTAACATTATAAAACAGTTGAATTGAAGTGGACATCACTTCTCTACTGCACCTCTTTTGTGATTATTTTTTCTAATCTCTTATACAAATTTGTCAACAAAATAGTTATTATACTTATTATATATATTGACTTTATGCATTAATATACTAATATCCATTCAAAGTAAATGAAGACTGGAACATAAAGGAATGATATCCCTCTACATTCAGATGAAGCAGATATCTACAGCTACACTACAAGATAATAGGAGGCTAATGAGTTACTCTTTCTCTGTCTTGCTCTGTTCTTTCAAAACTCATATGATTATGGAGATTTAACTCCATTAAATCATCCAAGGGATTCTTTAACTCATACAGCAATATTAGGAAAGTAGATCGTCTTTCAGAAGTAGCTGTTAAGTTAGAGCTAGGATGACAGTAAAGACCACAGTTATATTTTCTCCCTTGGACCACGCTTATGTTTTCTCCCCTGGAATCTACTAAACTGAACATTTGTAGAAACTAAAGCACAAAGCACAACTTCAGTCACATTATGCAGTGCTCTAAGAACCTTGCAGCAATGCAGCTTCTTTGTGCAATGGTCTCCTGCTTCTCATTTGACTTGAAGAAATGCAGTAGACCAATTTTCAGTTGATATTAGTTTACTACTCTCTTCTGAGCTATGATTAGTGTTACCTTAGCCAAAGATATTTTTGCTCATCTAAGAATTCTGCAATACTCTCTAACTACTTCATTTCAGCTCATTTAGTTCATTTTTGTTTGAGACTTCTGAATGAAATACACGTTATACCAGCTTAAGTTACACTCACTAGCTGAGACATAGTTAATGCATGAGCCGTCTTAACCCATGCCATTGTGAGTCAACACAATTTCTCATAATTTTAAAGGGAAAAAATAGAGTTAATCTGCATTACCGGGCAAATGAGACAGGCCAGGAACAATTACTGTATTATGCCTGAATTTATTATGTCTGTAGTCAGTCAGATGGGCCTAAGCCTTCCATTAGTCCCTAAAAATGCCAAATACCCAACTAGGACTCATGACAGTGATCATGAAAAATGTATCAAATATATGTCAACATTGCTAAGAATGTGATGCCTGCAGAATATACAGTGAAGTCTTCAGCATTTTTTTTATCCCATCAATACATTTCATGTTTCTCCACTCGTTTCTCAGAACAATACTGTTTTCTTCATTGACTTTAATGTTATACAAAATCTGGAACATGGACAGTTAACTCATTTCATTAATATATTCCCTTTTCTTTTTTATCACCTCTCCTTACGGTCACTGGTCTTTATGTCAGCTTGTTTCTCTTATGCTATGCCTCTAATACACTTACCCTGCCACTTACATGACTGCTCATCTTCCTCTGTCACTTCTAAGTCTAAAAACAGTCATGAATGCCATCAGTGAAGCTCACATATTCATTTATCATTCTGAGGCAGGCTGATATTTCTTCTAAAATTGAATCCCTTAACACTGCACTAAACCTATGCTTGTAGAGAGCATTTGTAGAATTGTAGTATCATGGAATATCCCAAATCAGAAGGGACACACAAGGATCATTGAGTCCAATTTCTGTCTCAATACAGGACCACACAAAAGTCAAACTGTATTCCAAAGAGTGTTATTGTTGTTTAATTTGACAGGCAGCTAAACCCCATACAACCATTCATTCACTCACGTTCTCTGCTCCCAGTGGAGTAGTGGAGAGCATTGGATAAAAAACAAACTAGAATTGCAAAATGAAATAAAAACTATTAAATAAGGCAGAAAAGGAGGGAAAGAATAATAATAATGGTAATTGTAACTGTTCCCTGACCATCTCTCTCATTTTATATTTCTACCCGATGCCTTACAGTATGGAACATTTCTTTAGCTACTTTAGGCCAGCTGTCCTGGTTCTGCCCCCTCTCAGCTCCTTGGACCGCTATCCCTTGCTGGCAAGACAGTATGAGTAGCTGAAATGTCCTTAGCTCTTAGCAGCACTGCTAAGCAGCAGCTAAAACATCAGTGTGTTATCAACATTTTTTTCTCCCAAAGTCAAAACATAGCATCATATCATACACTGTGAAGAAAATCAACTCTTTCCCAGCTGAAACTAGGACAGTTATCTACATGGGATTTTTTTTTTTTTTTTTTTGAATTCTGGCAGGCTTGATTCTGTCCTGAGAAGCCTGTTCCAGTGCCTGACTCTCTCAATAAAGAAATTTTTTCTAACATCCAGCTTAATCCCTTTTCATTCAAATTGGTGGGGGAAGATAGGTTTGTTGGGACATTAACCTGTCATTGATGAGGCAGATGTTCAGCTAAGTAAAATTATCTGGTTATTCCTTGAGGAGTGTAGTAGCTGTACATAATTTTCTGCATAGTTTTCTTGAAGCATTCTCTGAGTAATTATTCTTTCCTGCTTCTTGATATGTGTTATATGAAAATACTTCTTACAAAAATAAGTAAGTAAGTAAATCAATCAATAAATAAATAAATAAAAATCTTTTAAGTGAAATATTGCAATAGTTCAGTATTTTATGGATGAAATTGCAGTTTTCTAAAAGGTCAGTTTAGTCTCTGAAAATGATTTTGTTTAGACAATATATTATGAACTCTATGGAATCTAGTCACAGTTTTCAGCACTACTAACAATAGAAAGTAAATTTCAGTCATTCACAGTAAGATGGCAATGTGGTGACATTTGGAGCTTGACTATATGTGCTTTGAGTTACTGTAAGAAACTGCCTGCTGAATGGAGAGAGGCTGTCTTTAGTTAACTGAATGAATTTTATATATAGGTGGAAAATAACACCAGAACAGTTTATAAAGTGATTGTAAGTCATCAGTTGTTTGGAAATATCCTCTACCCACATTTAGCAGATAAGAATTGAAATATATCAAATTAATAAATCCCAAAGAAACTAATAATATCACATTTTCTGTACAGTTGTATTTGACAGATGTTTTATCTTTTGCTTTCAGTGAGGCGCTACCATAATGTTTTATTTTCCAGATGTATGTACTTGTTCCGTTAGAACTACAGCAGTTGCACTTCATAGTAAACCAATAAACGTATAAACATTCTTCTGAAGTACTTGCTTGTTTTGTAATTCCACTTCCATATCGTTAGTTGTTCTAAAATATATTGAACTGTCAATGTGGGGGTCAGGAGATTTGAACACTTTGTAGCTCCTCTGCCAGTGCCTTTGTTTAACACAGAAAATAAGCTACGCTACCAAGGGAGTGATGAAATCAAGGATACATAGAGTCACAAAGGCATTAAAATGTTAAACACTGTATACTGCAGTCACTGCTGAAGAGGGAAAGTGGTATCTCCACATGTATTTACTTTGGGAACCCACTAGTGAACTGTCTTTATTAAAACTTATAAAGAATACAAAACAGCACACAAGGGTTTTGCAACAACAACAACAACAACAAACAGTTGCTCTCTGTCTCACATAATCTGGCTTTTGACCTTGAAAAGCTACACACCGTCTGACCCTGGTTTACTCTCAGTTAGCTTGAATTTCATTTACTATTTAGCTTATACCTGGAAATCAGCAAACCTCATGGGACTTTCTTGGAATTTTGTAAGCCTTCTCTGAGCTTTGATAATATGAAAGGAACACATTGCGGGTTCTCTTGTAATTTCCTAAGAAACAGAGAATAAAAATAAAATAGCTTTCATAACTCCTAAAAGGACAACAAGAGATCATCTGATAATTTTTATTAATACTGGATTTTAGATTATGTTTCAATAGATGATCAACAGATAAAATTAACTGATTTGAAGCAGGACAATGTTATGAACCGTGATAATGATTTAGGAAGTCACAATATTGTTTGAAGATGGATGCTTTTGTGTTTATGGGAAAGACAATACTAATATATGTCAGAGAAAGAGCTCTTTCATGATGGGAGACTTTCAGCCCCATGGATGAAGCTGTTATGAGTTAAGAAGAAAGTAAAATTGTGAAAACTTTAGCTTATGTTCAGGTGTATATGATGTGTGATAAACAGCTAAGACTTGCTATCTGGGAAACTGTAAAACTTCCAAAAACATTGCCTTAAGATCCAGGAACTCCTTCTGGTTCAGTTTAAGTCTCAAAAAATTTGGTTCTGCCTGTTCAAGTGTACTGGCAGAGCCTAGAGGAAACCAGCAAAATTAGAGATCAAAACTTAAACATATTCTCTACTTCTTGGACACCTGCATCCATTATACCATACAACACACAGATCATAGTACATCTCAAACCGCATTAGAATCTTTTGAAAATAATTCTACTTCCTGAAAAAAACAAAACCAAAACAAACAAACAGGCAAAAAAAACACCATATCATGGAAGCTAAGGTACAGAGAACTAATCATTATTGACTTTTTTTCCTTTTTTCCTTTTTTTCCTTTTTACAAGTGCTTATTCTACAAGTCTTCCACTTTTTCTTATTTTAATAATTACACCTTATTTTTTAAATGTCTATAAAAAAAAGCAATGGAAATTAGGACTGAGAGTTAAGAATCATGCACAGTTCAAAGCCAAGTGTGGTTTTCCAGTTAATTTAGTGCTTAAGAACAATCTTGGAAAGAGGGAGCGTGAAGGCAATTCCTAACCTTGTCTCCCTTTATACATCTATAAAGTTTCAGATGATGTCTACATATATCTTTTTATTTTATTTTATTTTACTTTTTGCATAACTGCTCCAAGATACAGTTTGCTGTTATTGTTGCTATTGTACATGTTCCCTGCTTGACAATCTCTTTATGTCTAGAATATGAACTCCTTTTTGCAGTACTTGACAACTCAGTATTGCTGCAAACACATCCACTAAAGTAATTCTGCAAAGGTGCTGTTTTTATTGTATTGTCTTAATGAATCACCTTCCTCTGAGCTGTATTCTCAGCTCTAAATTCTGATTTATCCATGGCACCACATGTTCTATTTCTGACAATCACTTCTGAGCTTACTCTTGTGTGATGCCTTACATGTGTATGATTTACATTATATATTATATAATTATATAATAATATATAATATATAATTATATAAATATATAATAATAATCAAGCAATATCTTTCCACAGTTCAGCAGCCCAAATAGGTTTACCCCTCCGTTGCCAGCCATTTTGTTCCCATTGCTGTAACCATCCCCATAAAGCATTTGCCACCATCCATGAATCAGTGTAAAGATAAAACACTGGCCACCTCTCTCGTTCAGCAATATCTAAGGCCAGTTGGACAGCCTTTACCTCTGCAAATTGACTTGATTCTCCTTTTCCTTCAGTGGCCTCTGCAACTCGTTGTGTGGGGCTCCACACAGCAGATTTCCATCTGCGGTGCTTTCCCACAATGCGACACGATCCATCTGTGAACAGGGCATATCTCTTTTCATCTTCTGGTAGTTCATTATATGGTGGGGCCTCTTTAGCACGTGATACCTCCTCTGCTGGTATTGTTCCAAACTTTTTACCTTCAGGCCAGTCCATAATCACCTCCAGGATTCCTGGATGACTGAGGTTCCCCATCCGAGCTCGCTGTGTAATCAGCGCAATCCACTTACTCCAAGTGGCATCAGTAGCATGATGGGTGGAGGGAACCTTTCCTTTGAACATCCAGTTCAGCACTGGCAGTCGAGGTGCCAGAAGGAGCTGCGCTTCAGTACCAATTACTTCGGAAGCAGCTCAAACACCCTCGTACGCGGCTAAGATCTCCTCAGCTGGAGTGTAGCGCTCCTCAGACCCCCTGTATGCTCGACTCCAGAAACCAAGGGGTCGGCCTCGGGTCTCCCCAGAAGCTCTTTGCCACAAACTCCAAGTGGGACCTTCCTTTCCAGCAGCAGTGTAGAGGATGTTCTTTACATCCTGTCCCGTCCACACTGGCCCCAGGGTCACGGCACAAGCTATCTCCTGCTTGATTTGCTCAAAAGCCTGCTGCTGCTCAGGACCCCATACAAAATCATTCTTCTTCCGCGTCACCCAAAAGAGAGGGCTCACAATGAGACTATAGTTTGGAACATGCATTCTCCAAAAGCTCACTACACCCAGAAAAGCTTGGGTCTCTGTCTTACTGGTGGGTGGAGACATGGCAGTGATTTTGTCAATCACATCTGTAGGGATGTGACAACGTCCATCTTGCCACTTTATACCTAGGAACTGGATTTCCTGTGCAGGCCCTTTCACTTTGCTTCGCTTAATAGCAAAGCCAGCTCGCAGGAGGATCTGGATTATTCTCTCTCCTTTCTCGAAAACTTCCCCTGCTGTATTGCCCCACACAGTGATATCATCAATGTATTGTAAGTGCTCAGGAGCACCACCCTGTTCCAATGCAGTTTGGATCAACCCATGACAAATGGTTGGGCTGTGCTTCCACCCCTGGGGCAAACGGTTCCAGGTGTACTGAACGCCCCTCCAGGTGAAGGCAAACTGTGGCCTGCATTCTGTGGCCAGAGGAATTGAAAAGAAGGCATTGGCAATGTCAATGGTGGCATACCACTTGGCTGCTTTTGACTCCAGTTCGTACTGGAGCTGAAGCATGTCCGGCACAGCAGCACTCAGTGGGGGTGTGACTTCATTCAGGCCACGGTAATCTACTGTCAGCCTCCATTCTCCACTGGCTTTACGCACTGGCCATATGGGGCTGTTAAAAGGTGAGTGAGTTTTACTGATCACTCCCTGGCTCTCTAGCTGACGGATCAAGTTATGAATGGGGAGCAAGGAATCCCTGTTAGTGCGGCACTGTCGTCTGTGCACCGTTTTTGTAGCAATCGATACCTGTTGCTCTTCCACTTGTAGCAACCCCACAACAGATGGATCTTCTGACAGGCCAGGCAAAGCAGACAGCTGCTTAATGTCATCTGCATCCACAGCAGCTATTCCAAAAGCCCATCGATACCCTTTGGGATCCTTAAAATATTCCCTTTTGAGATAATCAATACCAAGTATACATGGAGCCCCTGGGCCAGTCACAATAGGATGTTTTTGCCAGTCTTTACCAGTGAGGCTTATTTCAGCTTCCAACTTGGTCAGCTCTTGGGAACCCCCAGTCACCCCAGAAATATAGATTAATTCTGTCCCTTGGTGACTCGAAGACATTAGAGTGCATTGTGCACCAGTGTCCACCAATGCCTTATATTTTTGTGGTTCTGATGTGCCAGGCCATCGAATCCACACAGTCCAATGCACTCTACTATCCCTCTCCCCCACCTGGCTGGGGGGCAGAGGCTATTGTGGCTGGTAGGTACCTCGCTGAGTTCTGAAGAAGTACTGTTCAGGCAAGAGGACGTCTCGCTCAGACTGCAGGGTGTCTCTTTCAGGTTGGAGGGCACCTTGCTCAGACTGGAGATCATCTTGTTGAGACTGAGGGTTATTGAGTTCAGACTGGAGGGCACCTCGCTCAGTTTGGAGGGCATCTCTTTCAGGCTGGAGGGCGTTTTTCTCGAACTGAAAAGCGACTTTCTTGGTCTGGAGGGTGTCTTGATCAGACTGGAGGCTGTCTAAATTGTTCAGGAGAGTCTGATTGTCAGCTAAAAGACTCTTTCTGGATCTGGACACTATCCCTTTCGTCTCGGAGTCTCTCTTGCTCTATTCCAGAAACACTGTGCCTCTCTGGGATAGTACTGAATAAGGTCTGATTGGCATAAGCCAGACCCCAAATAATTTGGGCCTCCTCAGATCTGTCTGAGCCGCAACATCCCAGTCTCAAATATCTGCTCAAGTTCTCAGGATCTTGCAGGTGCTCAGGGAAAAGGTCCCTGTACGTTCTGAGCATTAAAAGGGAAAAAACAATGAAATGCAGCCCCTTTAAGAGCAGTATAAAAAGAGAGAGCTTTTTTTTTTTCTTTACTAAAACAAGCTAGCAGCACCCAAAAAAGTTTACATATATCCCAGAACAACTGGCAGTACGCCCGGACTTCAAGGTCGTGTTATGCCGTACAGTACCAGCAGTACAGATAAGCTTGCTAGCAAGAGACAGAGATTCAATCTAAGAGTATGTCTCTGCCCGGCTAAGGCAGCTGCACGTGCCCCACGTTGGGCACCAAAAATGTCAACGGTTTACCGGGCTGGATCAGCCCGGTTCCGTGACAATTGGTGTGGGGGACCCGCAGACCCACGCCCCAGGAAAGGGGAAGGGGGAAAAGGGAAAAGGAAAAAAGGGAGATGGGCCTAGAAACAAAACAGCGGCAACGATCTGAGGAGGAAAGCTAATTTACTAAATAAGATATCAGAAAGCAAAATAACACAATATAATACAATATAATTGGAATTGAAGCTAATAAATCAAATAAAATGAGCAAGAGAGAGTGCCCGATAAACCGAAGGCCTTACGCTAACGCTGAAGGCGATATGGCAGCGAGAACCCACTGCTGAGTCGATCCCGAAGGAAAGAAAGCGTCCCGTGACCACAGAGAGTTTTTATCTTTTCCCTCTGAGCGGAAAATACTTAAAAATACAAAGCATTGCAAAGTCTTCTGGGGAATGTAGTTCTTCTCTTCTGAGACAGGTATACCCGGAAAATAACAATGATCTATGGAGTAGGAGTATTAACTCTTTAACTCTTAATGTATTACATGTTGTTATGATGTGGAATACCAATACCAAAAAATCATAAAACCATGACAAATTTATAGAATTTACACATAAATCACTACAGGCGCAATGAGTATGTCTTGCTTTCTGTGGTCAGTAATTCTGTGTATTTGTGGAAAAGTAAGATGTTCTTATTCACATTTGGATTAAACATGAATTTTTAAATGATCAGTTTTCATATACTTAGGAAATAATTGTGACCTTCCATTCTCTCTTCACCAGTTTTAGACCGGACATCACAAACAAAGAAATAAAAAAGGCCTTAAAAAAATCTCAGGGTGATTATTTTCCTTCAATATCCCCAACAGGAAATAACATCTTCAACACAGTGTAAGGCAGATAGTTGTTACCAAATAAGTGCGCATAAAATGGGTTTTCAGTATCCCAGAAGACATCTATCTAGTATAATAACGGAGTATGCTTCTCTTCTGAGTCCATTTAAATATTGAGAAGCTAAGCCAAATAAAATCCTCAGTCCAAAACTCAGGATTAGATTCAGTAGATGGGACAGTGAATAAGATTTCTCAAAGCCAAGGAAATAACACAACTAATAGTGTCTCAAAGGAAGAGAAATTCTTGCCAGGAATTCACATAGAGAGACAAAAAGAGGATACTCAAAAGAGGTATCTGATGCCTTAGCTGAAGAAAGGATCTAAAGTTAATGCTTCTAACTTTTGACCTGGCACTTCTGTCCTTTGAGACCTCTACCTTCTGTATGAAAGAGAAAGAGAAAAAAAAATGGGTCTTACTTTCCACAGTGGACAAATAAAAATACTATATTCTTCAACCATGTAATCTTGGCTATGTGATTTACTTTATTTGAGTAAACAGGCAACAGCAAACTGTGCATATAAAAAAGAGATCAAAAGTTTAGGAATACTGAAATGTTTCAGGATTTACAGATATTAAACTTAAAAAGATGCATGAATCTAACTAAAATGAATTTTTAAAACACATTTCCAATGAGGCAAGGGCCTTCAAAACTCTCCTGCAGATCTTATTTTTGGATATATAAGATGTTTTACAAATCTGTGTCACTGAACCTTATTTCAGAGACCTCAGAACTCTCATCTGGATATTTGCTTATAAGTATTCTGGATATTTGTTTATGAGTAATTGTACAAGACAAGGAGAACATACTATTTGTCTACATATCTAATTCTGGTTACATAATGCAATTCCATCCATTACTGTGAGCTTATCCCTTTATTGTGTTTTAACTCACAAGCAGCTAAGCACCACACATCCATCCCCTAACTCCCTCCTTTCAGTGGGATGGGAGAGAGATTTGGAAAAAAAGACAAAATAGAACCTGTGGGTTGAGGTATTTACTAATACAGAAAAGGAAAGGAATAATACTACTTATGATAACATGCATCTATATATTTGTATACGCAAAGTGAGTATATACATATACATACATATATTTGTACAAGTGACAAACAACACAATTGCTTACTATCCATCAACAGATGTCCAGACAGTCCTTGAGCAGCATCTGCCCCCTGGCTAACTCCCCTCAGTTTTATAACTGTTGCACATGATGGTATGTGGTATGGAATACCACTTTGACCAACTCAGGTCAAAGTTATCCTGGTTCTGTCCTTTCTTAGTTTCTTGTGCCCCCTGAAGCCCCAGTGCTAGCAGAACAGTTTGAATGGCTGAAAAACTGAGCTCCTTGGCTCTGTTCAGAGATGCTCAGCAACAGCTGAAACACTGGTCTGTCATTAACATTGTTTTTTCCTAAAGCATAAACATAGCATCATACTAGACATTATAAAGAAAATTCCTGCCTCAGATGTAGAAATGTTAGAGGGTAAGATATCCATCCTGATTTTCAGTTCCACAGTAGTTATTTTATTCTAGTGGAATGTAAGCTATTTACTTGTGCTTGCACAATATTAAAAACTACTACTACTATTAATAATAATAATAATAAGTAAATTTGTCAGCTGTATCTCTATGATTTCCTTAAATCAACACTTCACCTTTTTCTTCTATTTGATGATTTCCTTTCCTAAAAAATAAATAATAAACAGAATATTATTTTCTAAGTATGAAAAGGAATGACTTCACGGTCTGCAGTCTTTTTCAGGTGCCAGTTTCTATATGTCTGTAAAATCCCTTGATCTTTAGCAGTGCTCTGCTGGTGGACTAGCAAAAAAGCAGTGTCGATTTTACTAATTAGATAGTGAAGGTTTAGTTAGCAGTTAACACTGTACTGATTGTGTTGGCCTTAAATTCACTGAGTTACTACGTCAGGTCATAACATATACTGGTCTTTTTGGTGCCAATTAGTGGCTTTTTATCTCTCCACAAGCAAAAAAAGGCAAGGAGGAAGAAGACAGAGTCCTGATATATATCTCCCCGTAGAACAAAGTTCAATAATGAAATTTATGTTTGAAAGTTGTTACTTATGCAGCTGATTCTAAAATATGTTAAAATGTCCTGGAGTACTGATGCACATAAAGGTGGGAGAGTTTGGTTGTGCAGTCTCTGAAAATAAAGCTCTTCAAAGGTTCAAGCTTGCAGTATGCATTGTTTTCATGTGAGATGATAGTCCTCTGTGTTCATGGGGTTCTTCTTTATACCCAGGAGAAAGAAATATAAAAGATATTGAAGGCATAGATGTAGCATAATTATTCAGCAGTGAAGTAAGTTCAAATCATATCTTTGACACAGTGTACTAGTACAAATGAAATAATTTCAAATTTTAAAGCTTTTTTGAAGCTACTGACAAACAATTTTTATAAGGGCAGGTAGCAACAGGACCAAGGGTTTTAAAGGTTTTAAACTGGAAGAGGGTAGATTTAGACCAGATATCAGGAGGGAATTAATTACTGTGAGGGTGGCAAGACACTGGGACAGGTTGCCCATAGAGGCTGTAGATTCCTCCTCCCTGGAAGCATTCAAGGCCAGGCTGGATGGGGTTCTGAGAAAGGTGATCTAGAGGGAAGTGTCCCTGCCTATAGCAATGGATTATCTTAAAGGTCCCTTCTAACCCAAACCATTCTATGATTCTATGATGAAAAGCCACATGGCATATAAAAACTGTAAAATTGTGACCTGGCTGCAAGATTACATCTATACCACGAAATGTGTGATATATATATATATATTTTTAAATCAGCATGATATAGATCACAGCTAATGTCTAGATGCTTTAACACTTAAATCATGTCACTGGAAACAAATCAGCTGCTGATGATATTCTCTGACCTGAGCTAACTCACAGACTGTACCTGGGCATTATCTGAGACAGTCCAAACTTGTGTGGATGTGTGCTAGCACATAGAATCATAGAATCACCATGGTTGGAAAAGACCTACAAGATCATCCAATCCAACCATAACCCTATCACCAATCATCTGCCCCCCTTGATTTTACTGGAAACCAGCAGAGCATAAAGATGAGAAACCATTCACCAAGAAGTAAGTGGAAAGAAAAATGTTGAAATTAGTGAAAGTTCAGCTAAATAACATTGTGTTTAGCAATGCTTAATCTAAACAGATCCTCTTCAGCTGACCATTTTCTATATCTTGGAATTATTTTTTTGCCTGTTTTAAACAAAAAGATAATTTATCCAGGAGGCAAGATGACATTTAAGTTTCCTTAGCAAATAATAGAAAACTAGACAAGGAGAGAAAACATCATTTGGTTTTCTTCTATTTTTTTTTTAGGTAGGATGTTTTAGAAACCTTATCTTAGTAAAACAAATAACCTTCTCCTTCAGCTGTGAACAATGGCAACAATAAAATCCTACCACAATCTTAAAATCCTCAGACTAGAAAAGTCCTTTGTAGTCAGAGAAGAATACTGTTGAGTTTTAAAAGATACAACGACTGAAGCCTCAGCCCCGAGCGAATTACAACAAAAAAGGAGTATGTCCCAGTGGCCTACTTTAATTGTTATTTATGCACTTGAAAATGTCACATAAATGTGAAAGATGTAGTAAATGGATTTGCTGTATGTATTGGATCAAAGGTGAATCAATCAGTAATAGTTCTGAGATGCTTCCTAAGAGGTAGTGTCCCAAACGGTGGAGTTCAACCTAAAAACCTACTGCATTTTACATTTAACTTTATTTTATACTTCATTCCATTTTTTTTTTGGTAGTAGAAACGTGCCTGGGTCAACTTACAGCATTTGTGCCTAAATAACTTTCATGTACAGACATATTCACATATGTAAGGGTATTACAATTCCTGCATCTTTCATTGGAACTCCATCAATCACTGACAGTTTTGCTTTTAAAGGTACACACTCTGAATGAAAGTAACAGGGCTGGTTTTTTGGTTTTTTTTTAATCCATTTTGACCACTTCTGTAATGGATACCAAGCTGCTATCTTTTGAAGCCTGATTCTTCTTTTATTTATACCAATATGGCTGTGATTCACTCACTTTCCCATGTGGAACTAAATATATACTAATTTGTGCCAACATTAAAAAGGCTGAAGCTAAGATTACAGTGCCTTTTGTATATAACTGAAAAAAGGGGAAAATTGCATGAACAACATATTTATATTTCAAATTACAAATTTATGCTAGACAAAGATTTGGCTTCACACCCAGGAAACAAATAAACAAATAGAAACAAAAATGAATATAACCAACCTGAAACAAGAAAAAAAAAAAAAAAAGGCTTAATTCTCCTCTTATTTACTCTAAGATCTGAACTGAGTTTAAAAGGTAAATATGACTGAATGAAAGAAAAACCATGCTAGCTGCATAACTGTATGTGCATATCAGCATGAATATATGGACACACAATCTGTAGATAATTTTCATAAAATATTGAATAGAATTCTTGGTAAGGAGGTAGGTACATTCTTCAGACTGTTTACTAGGACAGCAGTGATGTCTGATGATCCAATTCATCAGTTAAATGTAGATCCACAAATATGATAATGGGAAACCTCACATCCATAAACAATTTCAGTTCCAGGCACTCTTTTTCTGTGTGCACATTTGCATATCACTGTCTCCTTTGCCTGAATGTATAAGAAATCATTCTTTTTTCCACTGCAGAAAAATTATTCCAAGGCAGTCCTGAAGCTCACTTGCTGAGTTTAGCAGAAGTATCCTAACATCAGCATGTTGAATAATATTGGGTGCTGTGTCTCTTTAAGTTTCGATGTTTTCCCGTGGATTTCCATCCACTGTGATTCCTTCAATTTGTGTAAAATTTTCCTTATATTTACTAGTACTTTTATCATTAACTATTATTCCTGAAGTAGGTCATTGTTTAATTAACAGAAATCTTCTACTGATTTTTAAATATTGTTCTGGTTAGAAGGGTTATCCTAGCTTTACAGGGTCTGATTTTACACCATCGATTGTCGGTAGGTTCCCAGATATAATTACTTTGAATTTGAAATAAACTTTGTTATTTCTTTTGTAGCTAGATCTGTTGCCCAAGCTATTTCTAAAACTTTCCTTAGTCTGGCCTCATCAGAACTGATAATACTCCCCTCCTCTGAAATTTCAGCTAATTCTATTTGCTGACTAAACAAGGAGGTAAGAGTCTGAGGGTAAGTCCCTTAAGCTAAAAGCTTGCTTCCCTGAAATAAGGCTGCCTATCTGTACTTTCTCTCAGTAACCTTGACCTTCCTCACTATGCTAAGCTATACAGAAAAGACTATACGTATTGAATTTTGTGCCCATATACAGGTGCATTGCTGAGGAGTAGAATGAAGACACTGCTTCGGAAATCAGTGAGTCCTGAGCTCAAGGTGAGATCATCCTGTGATGCTCTGGTACTCTGGGAGGAGGGACAGTCTCAAGAGCCTGGAGGACAATTCAGTACACCTTTATGGAGACTTTTATAGTTTGGTCTGTTGATTTCTTCTCTGGGAAATTTTTAAACTTTTTTTTTTTTGTCTTGAAACATCTACATTCTAGTAAATTGAAACTGGATCTAAATCCCATTCCACCAGACTATTTTTACTGAGCTTATATCAATATAAGCATTGAATATGATGACAAGGAAATCCGCCACCAAATTTCTATTATAATTAGGGCTGATTTGACTTTTGAAATGTGAAGATATGAATAACTTCTATCACTGTGTGAGCTTCAAAACACATGGATGTTCTCCTGTCTCTCTAGCAAAGGGATGCCAACTTGTCTTTAGCTGTCTTTTTTTTTTTTTTTTTTTACTTTTCATAAGGCACTCAGATCAGACACAAGGCGACAAAGTTTTTAAAGTTTGTTTATTTGTTTAAATATAAATTTCAAACTTCAGGCATAAAATAGCTCCAGATGTTCAATTCCCATGTATGCTTATTGGCAGATTTAAGGCAAAAGCCTGTTTCAAGATGAGTTTTTCCTATTCAAATACAAGCAGACATCTGATTCCTCCTATCTTCTGAAAAAAATTCTAACTTTTAACTCCCCTTCTGCTGTTCTTCACTGCCAGGTTCATATACATCACTGTTCTGTTACTTTGTGTGTTTATCCTGCCCACCATACCTCTTTGCATAAGAGCAAAGTACAGAAGCTTGGAAATCTCTAGAGTAGAAAAACTGCCACAGAAGCTAAGAGCAGATTTGGAGACCAGTTTGCCATAAGAGTATGTATGTTACATAAGACTTTCAGCAGGTCTGCTGAAATGCACCTTTGTGGGAGGAAGAAAGCTGCACTGGGAGCAACCAGATCCCAAGTGAAAGCTGTTTCTGTTCAGACCAGCTGCTTGGTTATCTCAGGAAACACTGATGGGATTGCTTCAAGTTTTATGCGCATTTGCCTAAGGCACTTGATGGGCACTTCTTTAAGGAAAAAAATAAATAACCTAAATACAATGCTGATTTTTGTGAGACCTCATCTCATGTGTATTTGAACATGAGGAAATATTTTTAGTTCCTTAAGTGACTTCCTAGGCAAGGGGAATCTACAAAGATAGATGATAGAATTAGCACAGACTCAGCCCGTTTTCTATTGTGGGGCAGAAATGCCACTGATGTCCACACAAAATGTTTTTATAGTTCAGACTTGGGAGAGACATTTTGAATAAGTTGTGTGTACTTCTAAAAACTTCTAATAGCAGCCAGTATTTTCTTCAGCATACTGCTTCACAGTACAGGAACATCAGAAAGAAACTACCACGTATGACAAAGGACTGCTCCTTACTCCTGTTCTTTCAAGCTGCAGAAGACTGCAACTCGGAAACTTCAAAAAAGAAATAAAAATAAAAAATTAAATAAAAAGAAGCAAGAAACTTTATGTCCCTTGGGAAGATGCAGAAGGGATCGGGAGGACAGGAAGTGTTATCTGCAATCCCTGTAAACTCAGAACCAGGCAGAAGGAGGAGAATAGACCAGTTGAATGAATGGACAGGCTTGAGAAGTGGGCTGTTCTATACCTAACGGAGTTCAGCAAGGCAAAGCACAAGGTGCTGCACTTGGACCAAAGCAGATATCTGGGATATCATCCCAGATAGGTGCACAGACTAGGAGAACTCTGTTAGCAGCACTGTGGAGAAGGACTTGGGGGGTCTTAACACCTCTCCTGTGAAGAAAGGCAGAGAAAGCTGGGCTTGTTTAGCTTGGGGAAGAGAAGGCTCCAGAGAGACCTCATTGAGGCCTTCCAGTATTTGAAAGGAGCTTACAGGCAGAAGGGGACTGACTTTTCACACAGTCTGATAGCGACAAGGCATGGAAGAATGGTTTAACCTAAAAGGAGAGAAATTTAGGTTTGATGTTAGGAAAAATAAAAAAAATAAAAACTGAGAGGGTGGTGAGGCACTGGCACAGGCCAGAGAAGTTGTGGGTGGCATTCAAGGCTAGGTTGGATGGGGCCCTGGGCAGCCTGATCTGCAGGGTGGCAACTCTGCCTGTGACAGGGGAATGAGATGATCTTTAAGCTACCTTCAAACATTAGCCATTCTATGATTCTACGATAAGGTGAGAAGGAAACCTTCCTCCTTTCTCCTTTCTAGTCTTTTATTTATTTATTTATATGGACTTATGTTGTTGTTTTCTGTTTGCAGCATCTTCAAGCGAGCTGCACATTCTTTAGGAAGCCTAACCATCCCTGCATTGCCTCTGCATGCTGATATAACAGCATACCAAAACTGTTCAAACCACAGCAAATGAGCAGAGTCTTCTGTGCAGCAATGAACTGGAAAATAGAGACTATATCCCAGTGAATACGCTGATTTGAAATCTGCACTCAAATCTATGCCAAAAGTATGTCTGAAGCTAAATGTTATAGTCTTTTTTCAAAGACAGAATCGGGATACTTCTTTGGTTTTCCTCTCTTTATCTTTTGAGGAAGTCTAGTAAACAGCAAATTTTATATTTGAGATATTTTGTCAAATACTGTTAAAGAGCTCCCATTTTTTTTTTGTTGTTGGATAGCAGGAAAGTTATTTATAAAAATAAAAAAATATACATGCTAAACTTACTTTCAAAGATTGAGAAATCTGTCTTTCTTCTGTGCATATTTCAGAGGACGAAATTTTTAAATGAAAACAAATGTTTTTATTTTTAGTGTCAATTATTCGACTTTTGTAATAAGGTACAGACTGCTGTTTGGGTTAATCTGTGCCTTTACTGCAACAGTAGTGTAGTTGAAGCATATCAATGAAGGGTTCTTTGTAAGCAAACAAACAAGCAAACAAACAAAAACAACTTGCAGAAAAATAGCATGCACGTAAATCAAAGAAGACATATTTTCCTGTGTTTTTGGCAGCACATATCTTAAGAAGTTCTATGGAATCGCTGTCACTGTATTCACTTGATGCTACTATGTGTTTTCTTTGAAATGGGGAGGTTGAATTGGAAATTAAAGAAAGAAACCTGCAGTTTCAGCAACACTGCAGCTAGTCTGTCACTTTGATAAAACAGGTCATCAGTGGCATCTTTGCTAAAAGCTTGTTGCTGTTTTTAGTGCTGCATGCCTTTCTCCAGAGAAAGGAGCTGTGAGCTCCGCTGCCACACACCTGCTGCGTAGCTGCAGCTATCTGACTATTATGAGACTGTTTGTTTTGCACTATACCTTCAAGTTTTCAAGGAGTTTGCCTGTCTAAGGTAATTTTACAAACGGCGCTATCAAAGAAGCACAGTACAGCATAAACACTGTCTAGAAGATTTTTCGTGCTTCCCTTGTTTCTGGTTCTCTACCTTGAAATGTGGAAATACATTCTTCCTTTTGTATCGCCTGGGCCTGTTTAGCCTGGAAAAGACTGAGAAGGGATCTTATTAATGCATACAAATATTTTAAAGGAGAGTATCAATGGGCTGGGGCCAGGTGGTTTGCTGTGGTTCCTTGCAGTAGCTCAAAAGGCAACAATGTCAGACTGGAACATGGAAAGCTCCATCTCCACATGAGAAAATCTACACCGTGAGGGTGACAGAGCCCTGGAGCATGCTGGGCAAAGAGGTTGTGGAGTCTTCTTCTCTGGAGATGTTCAAGACCTGTCTGAATGTTATCCAAAGAAATACATTCTTGATGACACAGCATTAAGTAGGAAGGTTGGGTCAGATGATCTTAAGTGATCCCTTCTGCTGCACACAGACAGCTTGAGTTTTGCTGAGTTTGCTTTTGGCCCAGGAAGGTGGCAATGTATTTGTTTTGAACCGAAACTTCTGGCTGTAACAGAGGCAATTAAAAATTTTTTGTTCTGTTGGACATGCTTTGGTGCTTTATATTTTGAAAAGAACAAAAATTTAAAAATAGGATGTTGATGGAGGTTGATAACCGTTACATTTCAGAATATTTCAGAATATTAGAATCATAGAACATTACAAGTTGGAAGGGACACATTGAGAGTTCATGGAGTCCAACCCTTAATTCCACACAGGAACACACAAAAATTCCTCTTTCCCTCTCTTTCCTGCTTGTATCTTAATGCAACACTTATAGGAATAATCACAATAGAGAAGAACAAAAGAAAAAGAAAGAAAATGAAGGGAATTGTAGTACTAGACTATTCTATGATTGCGGATATTCTACACATGTCCCACGCAGCACAAATCATTATCTCAAAGAAGAAAGTAAGGCAAAAGTTGTTCAATCAGTTTAAATTAGACGGTGGAAAAATGATCTATTAATCTTAAACTACACACAAAATTCCCCTGACTCAAATTCTGCCATGTCTAATTGACAGAAGAGGGAAAGACTAAATATAGATAAAATTATTCCAAATAACGTCAAGGATTTATAGGCAGAGGAAGCAGGAGGTGCTTTTACCTGAGAAAAACCATGGCCATATTAGGCATTCAGAAGGTGATAGATGAACCTGAAGGAATGAAAGCACCTTAGGTTCTAATGCATGTACTGACTTAGCTATTGACAGAAGGAAGAGGTGCTAATTAGGACACAAAAAGTGAGTCAGGTCCATTAGTCTTTGGTGGTTAAGTGTGTATTCATTCTGACAGTTTCCTATCATGAACAACAGCAAATCACACTGTCAGAGCTTGAACTGCCAGTAGTACCACAGAAAGGTGAAATAGCTAACTGATATATGGGTTTAGTGAGATGGCTAACGCATCTGAGATTTGCTGCCCTGTGGCCTTTTAGCTCTGAATCATGGCATACATGTGATATAGACTATATATAATGGTGACAGCCATGTGGCTGTGCACCCACTCCTATTCACGCTGTGGGTGTAGTTGGTCAGCACAAGAAAGACAAAAATTAGTAAGATCAATCTACATAAGAGAAATGTTGGCTTAAATATTCTTGCAGCACTGAAATCTAGGGGAGCAGCAATCATTTTGGAGAATTCATTGCACAGAGTATCCTAGGTCAGTTAGAGAAAACCAAATCCTGTATAGAGTATACTGACTAACTTAAGTAGTTGCTGTGAAATGCATACAACAGAATAGAAAATTTATCTCATTAACTGAAAACATTTTAACTGAAATAACACTATTTGAATGGCTACCATTAGCTCCTTATATTCAGTATTCATTGCATGCTTGTGAAGGACAAGATAAGATAAAGATAGTACTAGCAGTATTACACATTCAGTATTAAACACTCTACTGCAAAACATCATATGAGTCATGTAAACTTCCAAAGGTGTGCAGCATGCTAGACATGTATTTAACTCCTTGTCTTTAGTGTTGTATCAAGATAATATTTTGTTCAGCCACAGACTAGTCTAAAAGATAATGATGTCCCATTCCTGCTGTAACTAACTACTTTGGAAAATATCCTATGTCATAGCTTGGACATTTTTGAAATAACAGCAGCTGAAGTTATAAAGATAGTTAAATTTTGTTTAACATCATGTTCTGAGCACTTGCAGAACTGAAGTTTATGTGCCATTCCATGAAGTCAGTGCAATTCCAAAAGAATGCAACGTGTCCTAACTTTAGCTTCGTTTTTTTTAGGTGATCCAGGGACATGCTTGAAAGGTTGAAAAAGAGCAACCTTCTTATTTCATTTATTCATTTGAAAACTGAACAGAGTTAAATAACAAGGATGCAACCACATAAGGCTTTAACATTTAACACTGAACACATTGAACTGAGTCCACACCAGCTGGCAACCAACAGAGAGAGCAAAGCAGTGGTTAAACAGAGATTAAAATTATTCCCATACTGTTATGAACAGGAATTCTGTATTTTTCACACTGGTCTGACACATTTTCCTGGGTTCATACTATGTGACAGTTCTGAGTTGTTTTATCTACTATTCTGCTGATGACTTGGGTAGTTTAGATTGCACAACTGAAGTGCATACTAACAGGAGTTACATTAAAATAAATGAGCCTATTCACTCTCAAAAAGCTGTGAGAGATAAAGGTTTAAATATTCACAGCAGGTGGCACTACCTCTTTCATTTCAAAATATTGCAAGGAAAAAGAAAAATGTAATAACTAGCTGATGTCAGGAAAGGGTGAGGGAGTATATTACATCCGGTATCATCTTAGGATTTTCAAAAAGAAAAATAGAGAGATTTCAGAGTCAATATTTCATTTGCAATCAGAGCCAATCACTAACTATTTCCTTTTGTTCCCTGTATCTTCTTTCCATACATCCAGTACCCTGATGTCAAATATCCTTTCCAGGGTAAATGTCAGAAGAAAAAGGGAGCTTTTTCATATGTGGAGACTTCATTGCCTATTCATCTCTAACGCTGAAATGTCAGATGTTGTTCTTTCTGGTTAAAAGTAAAATAAACACTATTTTGTGTGTGAGACTGCATGCCAGTTAGAATCTTATAACAAATAATGGCTGGAGTGAAATTACACAATAAAGGGCTGGAGTCTATGAATGTTCACAGAAACATTTCATAGATGTATATTGTCCTTATACAAGAAGCACACTGGGCTCAGGAAAACGTTTTTACTTTTAAACACTCAGCACACAGAACAGAGGCAGGATCTGTTGTCACCCTGTAGTCCTGTAATAGAGGACTATCATTGCTTGCAACAGGCTATAAGCTTTGCACTTGAGATCGAAAGATCTCTGACTTGAAGCCTATCAGACTTCCTCTTCCTGAACTTGTCTTGACCTGTCTGGAGATTTCTTTCCCCTTAATTTAGTAGGAAAAGACTCCGAAACAGTATGTAATATAGAGAAATACAGGTCTGGTATGACATCAGTGCCCTTGATAGGTGGGGATACGGTATGCAGCACAAAGGAGCACTGATGTGGAATAAAAAATCCTAGCACAGTCTGGGACTGAAGACCCCATCGCTTGAAGCAACCAACCCATGTTCAGATACAGAAAAGAAGGCCTGGAGTTCAGCAAAACTGGGTTTAGTGATAATAAAGATAGCAAATATCCATTAACGTGGAGCTGCAGAGCAGTGAAGAGAAAGCAAAGGAGTAAAAACATTTTAAGAAACATATAAAAATGACTTCAACACAGAACACAGAGTGAGGATAAGGAAATGGTCAGCATAAGCATACTATTCCTCTTAGAGAAGGACTCCAGGTGCTGACAAGTTACAATTACAGTTCTCACATACACCAGAAAGAAACCATCAGCTTTAGAACCCCAAGGAGTAGAAACATGGGTGAGCATAACATCAGAAAAGTGGGGAGCAACTAGGGAGTATAACAATTCCAACACTATTAGTATGATTTCTTTTTCTCTAAAAATAAATTTGGACTAAGAATGACTGAAGTGTTAAGATTTGAGCTATACTAAGAATAAATTATTGCATCTTTGTACTTCCTCTTTGTTAAAAAAAAAAAAAAGGATTTTAGCATTACAATTTATATAGTTTGCATCACATTTACATTTTCATGAAGAACACGTCTAAGTGGCCATATGTGAATTTAGTCCTTACAAAGAATTTCTGTCACCTCTGCCAACCTCTCTTAAACTGACTGAGAGGATAAACAACCATCCTCCAAAAAACTAATGCAGCTAAAGCATCAGTTTAAGATTCCCTGTGCTGTCCTTCCAGTGTGCCTCAATTCTGATTGACAAGGACTGTTTTAAAAGAGAGGTTATTTCAGTTTCCATGACCCAGTCAGCACTTGACCTGTCAGCATAACAACCAAAAAGTGTGACAATTAATGTGATGTATTTTTATTAATTTCAGCATTAACTGCAAAAAATAACAAGTCTGGACATTCTGGAAGTACTGTGACATAGGCACATAATATAACTGAGCACTGGATTAATCTAAATGGATCTTAATGATGCATATGAAAAAGTGTATAACTTTGAATATAAACATCTGGCTGATGACCGGTGAGAGACTGGCTAGAGTTCATTTGTATCACTGCCCACTAGTAGATGAGATCCAAACAGCCCATTTCATCATGAACCTATGCCACTAACAGACACTTTTCTGCATCTCTGTTTAGAGCAGTTCGTCCTTCTGGAAGAAATTTGATCTCTGCAGCTAATTTCACAATGTTACTGCTGCTGACCACGATGGGCAAAGTAACATAATCCACAAACCGTTATGCAGGTAAAGATTTGCACTTGTTTGCCTGTTACTTCTCTGAGGGAAACTTAAATAATGCTACTTTGCATCCAGTGCAGTCTTCTTGATTTCATTTTAAATAATAAAACAGGTTTCATGCCGGTAGAAGTTGATTTCCATAATTTTACCCAGCAGTAAAAATACATAAAACAAGGGCAGAAATTAATCCTACAAAGTACCTATTCAGCCTCAGCTTATGATATTTTTTTTTAAATCACTGTTTCTAGCATCTGTTTGCTATTTTTCTGTTTCCTTTTCCATTTTGTTTCATTAGATCAGCATCGTGTTACTCATAGTTCTTTCTGTAAGATTATTATCAATACACAAAAACTCATTCCTTCTGAGGACTTTCTGTATCTTACAATTCTTCACATAAACGGGGCTTGACTCACTGAATATACAATGATTTAAACTGTCCATTTTGTGAAAGGTCTTTTTCCTCGGCTGTGAACCCCTGAGGTACTATGCCAAGGTTAGGAAACTGTGCATAGTTATTATTTGTGCATTTTTTTGGTGCATAAATCATTTTTAGATTTACCTAATTTCAAAGCATAAAGGGCATGTCAAATTTTACTAAACCGAAGCCCCAGGAAACAGTCTCTAACAGTGATGGATTTTTATAATGATATAACCCTTAATGAATTATTGTGGTTCCTTAACAAGGTTTTAATAAGGAATTGCTTTTGCCAGCATGGTTATTAGTTATCTCATCTGAAAAGCCGTGGGCCTGTCTGCCATAGAATTGTACAACATGAATATTTCTTTCTGTGTCAGCCATACAACAATGCAGAATTCCAAGCCATGAATAAAACAAACTTACATTTTTCTTTATTTGCTTATTTTGAAAATAAGTTTGTTTTATACAGGATTATTTGTTTGTGGGGGTTTTTTTTTGTTTTGTTTTGTTTTGTTTTTTAGTATGTAACATAAATGAAGATGTGCTGACTACAAGACAACTGTTAACTCATGTATAATGGATCAGTGTCCACTGTCATTCAGGTACTTTCCTGTGTGCTAAGGTATCTTGGAGGAGTGTGCTGGAGCACACAGTCTTTTTACGCTGAGTGCTTTTCTTTATCTCTTTTCTTCTTCTTCTTTAAGTTATTTTGATGTGTCTGAATTGTGCTTTGAATATTCTGATAACTGTAATTCTTTTTAATATTAGTGACAATATGTATACTTGTGATCATGTGTGCATGTATTTGTACACTTGTTTAGTTATTTACTGATTTCCACTTCAGACAGTGTAACTATATTTTTAAGCTATAGCTCTAAAATTCTAAAAGAATGTTAAACCAGCAAAATACAGCACTGGAAAGCTTTAGTCAGCCTTCTCATGTGTGTCTGTTATGCTACGATTATTAATTACATGTTTAATTATTCAGGAGACATTAAAGCTGACTGCAATAAACTGCAGAAGAAACTTATGATACTTACTGACTGTGTGATATAATGTAGTGTGGAACTTAACGTCAACAAGTAAAAGTTACAAGCATTGTTAAAACAGCAGTAAATGCTCATGTTCTGTGATGAACTCTAAAGTCCTGAAACCAATCCAAGAAAAGGATTTTGAAGTCATTGGATATTTCTCAGAAAACATCAGATCAATACTCTGCAGACATCACAAAAGCAAGCAGAATGTTAGCCATTATTTAGGAAGGATTTAAGAAGAAAATATGAATTGCTATATAACCGTAGAAATCCATAGAAATTCACTTTATGACTGTGCTTATGTCTTGAATACTGTGTACTGTTCTAATCCCTCATTTCAAAAAGGATAGATGAGAATTGAGAAAGATACAGAGAATGTTAACAAGAATGATCAGCGAATAGTTTTTTTCCAAGGACAAGTTAAACACACTAGGAGTCTTGGATTAGTTGGGGTAGGTGGCAGGGGTAGGCAAGCAAACAGAATAAAACAAAAGGATGACTGAAAAAGGCTATAATAAAAGGCTATAAAATCAAGAGCATGATGGAAAGGAGCAATATGGATCAGAATCTCACTATTTTTCATGCCAGCATTCAAAATTACATTCAGCCAATTACATTATTAGGTAGCAAGTCTACAAACGATGGAAGGATTTTTTCACAGATCACATAATTTCATTGTGGAGCTCATTTCCACACACTGTTGTGGAGGACACATGCATAAATGGGATTTTAAAGGGTGATTATACAAATCAATTAAAGAAAAGTCTGTCAAGAGCTATTAAACATGATGAAGTGATTCCTCGGCTTAGGAAATCCTTAAAAGACATATTAGCAGAAGCTGGAAGGACATAACAAGGAAGAAGAGTATTCTAATTTAGCTCTGCATCACTTTATTTTTAATGCTTGCTTGCTTGTTTGTGCTTTTGTTATTGATGATGACTTTTTGCTTTGTTTTGTCTTTTAGATTCCTTTGTTTATATTACTTTCTTCAACACCCTTTCCTGGCCACTTCAAAGATGGGATGCTGGGTTAGATACTTTGATTTTAAATGTTAGGAACATTCTCAAAATCTCATTTTCCTTTTAGAGTATGCAATCTTCAGAGAATTTGTTCTGACTGCTTTTGTGTCTCAGAGCTGTGATCATAAAGTAGTGCTTGGTAGTCGTGACACAAAATATTTTTGTACAGTGTATCTGCTAATAATGTGGAGAAGCATCTCTTGATCATGTTTTTATTGTTTTTTTTCTTTTTTTTAATGTGTAATCTAGCCAAATTTGAGAGGATTATAACTTAGATGGCAGAAGAAAACTCATCATTTCTGCCCTTATTTGTAATCATTGGCTCAAATTCCCTGTTGAGTCTAAACTTGACTTTTGTCCACATTTGCTGTATTCCAGCTTGTATTTGAGGCTGAGCGTGTCATTAATTTTGAGAAATATCAAGAAAGAAAACTCATGCTCCTTAGAACAACACTCAGTCCATCTCCAGAATAAGCACGGACAGATGGTCTTTCATATAGCTCTTGCAGAAGGACAGTGTGTCTGCTAAGCCTTCAGTAGAAGCTACTCCAGGTATTTTCCTCTCTACCATTTTTCATAAATAATAGAACTGTTTTAACTGCAACATTTGAAAACAATTTGAGCCAAAAAATGAGCCAAATATCAAGAACTGTCAAAATCATAACCACAGAGGATCTAAGAGATGTTGAAAAATGTTCAATAAATGAACATTTTGTATTAAAAATCTGTATGTTATTTACCCAGGACATTGATAAGACTTTCCAGAGATTTAATTGAACAGGATGGCAATGTGAGGTGATTATTACTGCATCAAACCTGTAAATGAACATTAAAAGCATTAATGATATTAATAGTAATGACTACATTATAAGTTTTTTGAACATTTGTTGTAATAATTCAACCATAAGTGATAATTCATGGACAGATACTTGAAAGCAGCAGGAATTTCCAAGCTTCTTCACAGTCTAGTAAAACCTTGATTTACAGATGAGATTAGGATTCTTCACTGAACATGAAATATGATTTCATAATCAAAGAAATTTTTCAGTAAAAAAAAATATTGGAAAGGAAACATATCCAGCCAGAAATACATAAAAAATTGCAATATAGGCACCTCAGTGAAAGATAACCTGACAGGAACATAAATATCTTGAGATCTTTCTTTTGTTAAATTTGTTTAATTTAAATTTGCTTTCCTATTCACAGAGAAAGAAAAAAAAAATAATAGTCCACAATCTAGGATGTTGAACATTTTACATACATTTTCACTTTCCAACAAAGACACTTGTTTAAAAGTTTATGAAGTCTTTGTTCTGTGTGTTGTGTTGCAGTTGTATGGTATCAATGTTGTTTTTTCTTTCATGCATCCAAAAACATTGTAGAGTTAATATATCCTTTTCAGTTGTCCACACAGAAACTAACCTGAGATGTAGGACATTCTGGTCTTCAGTCATTCTCAGTATTTCAAACAGGAAAGAGTTCCATTTTTATTATGTGGACCTTTGTCCAAAACATAAATTTAAATTTGAACACAAATATTTGGAGCTGTTTCATCCTTTCCCCACAGAGACATCTTCCTCCTTCCAACACTTTGACATGGATGCTTAATACAATTTTATTTATTAGTCATGGATAGATATCTCTGGCAGATACTACATGCTAGTTTAACCAACTTCTTCTGAAATATATTAATAGTCAATTTATATTCTTCTATACAAACAGGACCTGTCCAAACTATGCTTAAATGATAATTAAAGAATGCCTTTAGAGTATCTTTTTTTTAATAGATCTGGATAGGATGGAGCTAAATTTCCTCACATCAACCCATATAATTCTGTGTTTTAGATTACAGAAAAAAAAAGGAGATTTGATCACATCTCGGTGTTTCAGCTTTGGCTGAACACTGATTGCACAGTGTCAAGACTCTCTCTGTTTCTCGCTCTGCCATCTGAGTGAGTAGGCAAGAGGCTGGGAGTGCAGACAGCCAGGACAGCTGGCCCTAACTTGTCAATGAGATATTCCATGCCATCTGAAGTCATTCTCAGCAGTAAAACTGGGGCTCAGATTTCTCCAAGGTAGCCATGGCTAAGAGATTGGCTGGGTGTCAGTCTGCTGGTGGGAGGTAGCATGCAGTTGTCTTTGCATCTTTTTTCTCTTTACTGTTATTGTTGTTCACTTAAAACTTGTCTTTATCTTGGCGCATGGGTTTTGATTACTCACCTCTTACCTTCCAGTTCAGTCCACCTTCTGGATGGAGATGTATCAGAGTTAGCTGACACACAGAATCAGCCCATTACAATTTTGGTGAAGATAATTATCATAAACTATATTTTTAAAATGCAGGCATATTTTGTAGAAGCAAAGAACAGATGATTTATGGACTGGCTTTGTCTGGTCTAGGTGTTTGTACTTCTTTTATGGGGAAAGAAAAGGAGCAGAGACTGATGGACAAATAGATGATATTTTTACTTCAATAACCCATTTTTATAAGTTATTCTATTGGAAAAGTGAATCTAATTTTTTCTTGTTTATCTATAAACTTTAGAAAGGGAGAACTTGATGCAAATTATTAACACAGTGCTACATGGAATTACAAATACACACAAACAAGAATCAAATGTGTGTCACCAACACAAGACTTTTATACTTCAGGCCTTTTTTGTGTCTGATTTGGATAAAATTTAGGAGAAAAAATTTGCGTAAGTCAGGAAAGGTCTTATATGATTCACTGTAACTCATTAAGACTTTTGTTTCCATATACATAAATGAACTCTGCTTATGTTAAATGCAAATGATTGTACTTGATTGACCCTGAAGTTTTACATTCTTGACAAAAATGATGGAACATCTTGAAAGCCATATGCCAACATATGTAAAGAAGATGAATTCCAATAGAAATATGGTAATTATTAATGGTCAGCACTGTAAGCAACAAATTTTAAAAGCATACAAGGAGAGACGGTGAGGAGACAAGACGAAAAGATAGAAATATTGATCACATCCTGCAGCTTTGTGTTTCCTCACATCATTCACTTTTAACTCTCTGTCTCAGTGGCAACAAACTTGAAGAACTTGAACTTTTTTGCTGTTACAGTTATTTCTAGTTATGCAGATAGTTTTTGCAAAATATAATGGAGAAGAAACCCAATATCCTTTGAGGCAAAACAGAATTATGACATCTTGTCAGAATACATTTATGTAGCTGCATGATTTACGATTAAATAAGTTAGACTTGATTTTACACAAATATATTTTTTAATTTCCTAAGTGAACCTTCAGGACTTTTTTCAGCAATATATGTATATGTATGTATACATACAGTACGTATATGTACTAATCCTCTATCTTTATCTCTATCTTTGTATGATCTCTATCCATATAAATACAGATGGATATTTATATATCATGTGAATAGTAAAGCTTATAAAAACTAAAACTGAGCAACAGAGAAACAAACAAAAAAACATACATCACTTGTGATCTTTACCAATAAAATATTTATGACATTAAGCATATAAGGCAACGTGTCCACTTTTTCATTTTCTGAATATAGAGTACTAAAAATAGGATTTGAGATCTGACACACACCTCTTGTATTCTGTAGGTGATTCCTACCTGATTCATCCCAGGTGAGTTAAAGGGATGTTTCCCCTGACTGGGTCAGGATCAGCTGCCATAAGCATTTCTCAGTCAGCAGGAGTCATCCCTGAGCCAGTAGGAGCTGTCATAAACCGTTCTGACATAGCATGTATCATGCTGGAAGTGAGACTGACCTCTCCAACCTCTCTTGCTATTATATGCAAGTAATCAGATCAGTCTACCCATATGGTGACTCAGACTGAGCTCAGTTCATTCATTCAGTTCTTAAAGCTAGTGGCCTGACTATCTTTATAGCTGCAACAGACAAGCACCTGTGATTTCTTATCTAGATCACTGGGATTATACTAGTGTGAAATTACTGTGGACTCCAGAATACGGTACTTTATCTCACACCATTCTAGCCTGCAAACCATCAAAGGTGAATTTTGGGTAGCATATGAAAAATAGCTGCAGATGTTCTGCTTTGTGCAGTACATCCCACACTTAAAGTGTCTTGATGTGAAAATGCCCTGAGTTTGGCAATGAAGGTCTCTTGACAGAGTTTCCTGCCCAAAAACCCTTTATGCTATGGGAGGGTCAAGTGTTGCAGAACAGACTACACAATGGATGCTTCAATCTCTGGGCAGTACTTGAAAACTGATGTATTTTACCTCTGCATAAAGTCTACAACTATGAACTCTTTTGTGAAGGAAGTGACTAAGCTTTCTCTTTCAAAAAACAGAATAGTGGTCACTACTTCTAAAGCTATTATTCATGAACCTTGTTTTACAGTGTAACTTCTGACTATACCATAGCTGAATGCTGAACATTCACACAGAGTGTGGGGGACTGCTGTCTTAAATTTCCTTTTTGCTACAGGGGAATCGAATCCATAAAGTTTATCTTCCAGGAACGCTTCTACCTTAAAGTACTCAGTAGGAACAACATGAATGTGGATTAAGAGAAGCTTTTCACTGCTCCTTTAAAAGCTTCTTCTTTATGCCAAATATGTTTAAGGATTAATTAGATACACAGTTATAGTTTGTACTACACTGAGGACCTGAGAAGGGTTCACAGTGCTGAAACCTATTGAAAATAGTGGTACTTACCTATGCCTTCTCTCAGAAAAGACAGGCACCGGAAGACAGAGTTCATTAGCTTTTTATCTGGTATTAGCTGGCTGAGCATCTCCATGTCTAAAGTCTCCCAGAACTGGACCCTGAAAATTGATCCATGGGACACCTGCAGCAGGTCAGCCTCAACCTCTGCTGTTGAAGTAGTCCCATTTCAAGTGTAGTGATGAATACAGACAGACTAAATGGTCCCTGAAATAACATAAAAGTTTTTACTACTCTGCGACCTAACAAGCCTGGCTCTGTTTGATGAAGAAGTAGGCTGCCTTCATATACCTGTATCAGTACAAGTATTTAGGATAAGCTTGCCCAGGATCGTGAATGAGAACTCTGCTGTTCTTAGTCACGTGGAAAGAACAGATCTAGAAAGGCAAAAGAATAAATGGTTTCTGTTTTCATGTCAAAAATCATAATTCTCAGTACCAGTGTTATCTGCTAAAGAGAATAAGAAAATTATAACCCCACATTTTGCATCCCTTTACTACATCACATATGTATGATTGAAGACTGTGGCACATACTTAGGAAGACACTATATGGTAAATAAAGAAAGAGGAAAACAAGTAGGAGAAAGTGCCTTTTGAAAGCAGGAGACTACCTTTCATGACACATGGTTACTCCTGGTTCTATGGAGTGAGACAAATTCTGCTTTTCTTGGTAGAGAAACCCATTACTATTTGTGAAGGCATAGCTGGAACAAGGTAGCCAGGACATAATTGCCAAATTGCTATTCATATGTGATTTCCTCTTTAGGCTTTTTTTACCTTTCTCTCCCCTCTACTTATTGTCATGGTTTTATGATTTTCTGGTATTGGTATTCCACATCATAACAACATGTAGTGCATTAAGAGTTAAAGAGTTAATACTCCAACTCCATAGATCATTGATATTTCCGGGTATACCTGTCTCAGAAGAGAAGAACTACATTCCCCAGAGGACTTTGCAATGCTTTGCATTTTTACGTATTTTCCGCTCAGAGGGAAAAGATAAAAACACTCTGCGGTCACGGGGCATTCTCTTTCCTTTGGGATTGACTCAGCAGTGGGTGCTCGCTGCCGTATCGCCTTCAGCGTTAGCGTAAGGCCTTCGGTTTATCGGACACTCTCTCTTGCTCATTTTCTTTGATTTATTAGCTTCAATTCCAATTATATTGTATTATATTGTGTTATTTTGCTTTCTGATATCTTATTTAGTAAATTAGCT
Organism: Oreortyx pictus; assembly: GCA_036925125.1. Taxonomy (NCBI): domain Eukaryota; kingdom Metazoa; phylum Chordata; class Aves; order Galliformes; family Odontophoridae; genus Oreortyx; species Oreortyx pictus. The sequence continues at coordinate 30,334,352 of JAUPFR010000001.1, forward strand.
TTCCTCCTCAGATCGTTGCCGCTGTTTTGTTTCTAGGCTCATCTCCCTTTTTCCTTTTCCCTTTCCCCCTTTCCCTTTCCTGGGGCGTGGGTCTGCGGGTCCCCCACACCAATCGTCACGGAACCGGGCCGATCCAGCCCGGTAAACCGTTGACACTTATCCAAGAATATTCCATGTATTTCTCATGATATAATTGTTAGGAATGCAAAAGAAAATCAAGCCAATTATGTGATTTTAATGGAAAGCATTTTCTTTCCATTTAGATTGCTACAAATATCGAAAGGATATACAAAGAGTCTCTGCCATTTTGGAACAGATCTAAGGAGCTTCTTTCACTGCTGAATAACAGTCTGAAAGAGAATTCCAACACAGTTGATCATCATTCTTTCCATTGGCTCAGCCAGTGATGAAACAACATTTGCTAAATAATCCCCGTCCTAAAAAAAAAAAAAAGGAAGCAAGCAAACAAAAGCAAACTCAAAAAATAAACAACAATAAAAACCACCACAAAACATACAAACAAACAAGGCAAAACCAACCAACCAGCCAAAACTAAAGAAGAAAAAAGCTAGAGAAAAATGCAAGCATAAAAATCAACCAAATAAAATCTTATGTTTTTCTCCTTGCTCCCCAGATCCAGCCTGGAATTTTTCCATTTTTTATATTAATTACTCAACACACACTATATAGATGAAAAATGTGTGCTCAAGGACTACTGAACGCTGAATTTTCTGTGTGCATTACAATTACAGAAACAGCTGTGCTAAATCGCTTTGCCTTGTCTCACTGAAAATCTGTGGTGTTCAGCAGCTTTGGACAAATCTTTGATATGTGCTAAAATGGATTTTGTTTTCTTGTTCAGTCATTTTGTCTGCATGTGACCAATATGAATTTTGCCTCACTATCACGTGAAAATGCATTTTCCCTATTGCATTTAGTAGTCAAAACCTGTAGCCTTTATAGATTTACTATGGCTGCATATTGCAGCAGAAAATTCATGTTAGAAAACCACTGATGAGTGTATACATTGCAATGAAGCTAACATTGAGATGAGAGGCACAATATAAATGCAAGCAATGTTTTATTTAGTTTCTTTATCTTATATGTTATTACTTCCTTTTGTTTTTATTTTTTAGATTCTGGTAGTATATTTATTACATTTCAGAAAGTTGTGTAAATTGTTTATTCATAAATAGTTAGACTACAAGTCATCTCTGGACATCATCTAGTTCGGCCTTCTGCTCAGAGGTCAGATTTAAACCAGATCAGGTTGTATCAGTCTTTGTCTGGCATTTGCCTAAGCAACTAGCTCTAGAATTAGCCATCCTTCATATCTGCAGTTATTACCTGTATTTACATGGAATTTCTTTTGTTACAGTTGATGTTCACTAACACCTGTTCCTTCTCTGAGAAGTACCTGACTCCATCTTCTTTTTAATGCTTTATTATTTATAGTAAGACTACGGTAGGATCTTTCTATGGCCTTTCCATCAGAGTCTAGGCAAACCCAAATCCCTCAGCCTATCCTTATACATCCTGTACTCTAGCTACCTAAATATTTTAGTTACTCATCTCATTGAGATGTTGATAACTTGCTCCACTGGGGGATGAAAACTAGACACAGTATTTTACATGCAGCATTTCAAAAGCCAGGGGAATTGTAGATACTACTGACTAGCAGAAAATGCTGTAGCACTTTCTATCAGTTTTTCAACTGAACTGTATCTCAGTTTCATTTTATGCTGTGTTATATGAACATAAATAATCACAATGATCTTTATTAAAAAAAAAAAAGACAAACTATAAAGCAATGGAAAAATAATGATTAAATGCTGCAGCTGTTGCTGCTTCAATGAATAGACTGCAGGAAAAACTGGGAGAACTTAAAACACTGCTTTGTCAAAAACATGACATTAGGACTTTTAGGAAAGCATGTGTTTACAAGAGTAAATTTGATAGAAATTCTACAAGTGTAGATACCTGAAGAAAGAGTGACATGAGGGAGGAGAGAGAAAATTTGGAGATAATAGATATTTTTGATAGATTTCAGCCACATTTCCCAACAGTTGCAATACATCTGAAAGAGCAGTATTCTCTTATTCATCCTGCTTTGCTCAAGCCATAGGAATCACTAGCATAGAAAGCACCTCACCTCAGTATAAAAACTATTCTGTCCGTGTAGAGTAAGTGCAAAATGTAGCTGATCATGTGTTTCATACGCATATAAATGAATAGATTAGAAGTCCTGATAATTGATAATGACTGCTTGGAAAATTTAAGTAAATTTATGATTATCACTAGAATTGAAATCAGAAATTTGGCCTATTATAGAAAGCATCCTGGAATGTGTTGCAACTCCTGAGTTATTTTTACAAGAATATATTACTGCTGATCATGTAGTTTACAAAAACCAACATTAATTGGAATGAGATGTATCAGAAAAAATATTATTTTCAGTAATCTACCATAACTCTAAATATGTTAAAATTAGAATCCTACTTGCAATAGTGAGCTTTAATTTTATTGAGGCTTATTTTGCAGCTGTAAAGGAAGCTGGCTAGAAGAACACTGTTTAACTTTGACCCACGCTCAAATCTCAGAAGAAAACTCAGCGTGGATTTACTTTTGGATGTGATTTTTTTTGCTCTACTGCTCATCTGAAAGTTATGTAAGTCTGAATGTCTTCAAATCATGAACTCTTGATAATTCAGTTTTGATAAACTTGTGTTTCAGTCTGTGTCACTACCTCTTGCCAGTGTACATCACTGAACAGACTCTGGCTATGTTTTCTTAGATCCTGTCATTGATATTGATAGATATTGGTACAATTGCCCTGAGCCTTATCTTTTCTAGTTGAAGAGTTCCAGCTCTCTCAGCCTTTCTTCATATGAAAGTTGCTCCAGTTGTTTAATCACTTGGTGTCCCTTTGCAGGGCTCTCTCAAGTATGACCATGTGCCTCATATTAGGCAGTCCAGACCTGGACACAACACTCAAGGTGGCCTAACCAGCACTTATTAGAAGGGGATGAGCAATTCCTTTGATCTGCTGGCAGCACTGCCTAATGAAGCTCAAGATATCATTAATATTTTTAGTGACAGGAGTACCTTTCTGGATCATGTTAAATGCAGTGTCCACCAGGAACCATGTGTCCTTTTCTGCAAAGCTGGTGTACCCCCAGCATAGGTTGATGCCGTGAGTTTTTCTTCCCTAGGTATGGGATTTTTTTTATTGTTTTTACTGAGCTTCATGAGGTTTTTATCCATTCTTTTCTCCAATCTGTTAAGATCTCTCTGGATGGCAGCACAACTGTCAGGCGTATCCTCCACTCCTCACAGATTTTGATTACTATCCATTCTGATACATGTTATATGTTATTTGCTTTGTTCAAGAAGAACTCTTTTAATATCACAAATTTCCTCTGAGCAATTGGTGGCAGGAAATTATTTTTGTAAACTATATAGTTAAAAAAAAAAATGCCAATCATAATGTTCTGTATTTCTTTCTCTGATCCATTCTTGAGCACTGAAAATGTGGCATTTAATTTAAATGAAATACAAGCCCCTTGTTTCCAAGATATTTATAAAAAGTAAGTGATGTAAAGGGTGTCATAAGAGTCTATGCAGACAAGTGCAAACTCTGTAATGCAGATACTGTGACCCAGGCTTTAATTTTGTGTTTTGGAATAGTATTTCATAAAAGTAGAAAATCAAGACTCCATCACTAAAAATGTGAGATGTGTCCAAATGTTCAAAAAACACCTCCTTACTTCTGAAAAGGTGATAAATAAAAATATTCATAAGACTGCAGAACAGTCAAAAGGAAAATGATGATATGATATATGAAGACCTGGGAGGAAATTTCACAGAAGTCTTATTTTTCTAGAATTTGAAAGAATATAGATTTTTCAAGTAATTTTAATATTCATTTTAAATGTATTTCTTCATGTTTTAGAGCTTTATGCTATCCTGCTGACAAAGATTCAACTCCTTTGATCTGAGTTGTTTACCAAAACAAACAAACAAACAAACACACACACATACACACAAAATAACACCAACCCTTTTAAGCATAATCACATATTCAGAGCATAATGACTCAGGCAGATCATCACAAACGGCATCAGGAAGACGTTCTTGGTGACTGTTATGCTAAAGTTAAGTACAACGTGTCCTGAATTCTGGCACTGTTGATCTAGGCAATAATTACTTGGGCTATCATAAACAAATGGAGTGCTGTAAATTGTGTTCCAGGATACTATCATTTTAAATGCACTGGAATTCCTCAGCACTTTCTTCAGCTGAAGCAGTCATGTCAATCATCCACCTTCTGGTACATCAGGGTTTTCATTAGTTCTATAACTGCCTGACCTTGTGCCAGACTTGAGCAGACAGGTAGTTCATAACCCTTTACTGTCAGAATTAGCATTCATGATACTACTTAAACTGCAGAGCAATTTTAGAGTTCATTATTAAATGAGGCATATGTTACTACACTTATAACTGATTCAGTCTAGTTATTTTTAGTTTGACCTTTTCTGTATTCATCAAATCAGCTTTGAAACAGACATTGAGGTACCCTTTACAGTTAGTTATAAAAATTCTTGGAGTTGATTTTTTTTTAATGGAGTTTTCAGGCAAATTCTCATATTTCAGTAGACTAGTGATATACTGTGTGCATTGCTATTAGCTTAACTAAAATAAGATAAGCAGTAATATAATGTCTGTTAGTGATTATATGATTCAGCTACATAATCTATCTTTTCCTTTGCTGTTATGCTGAGAACTGAAAGGCTATCACTGTTATTTAAAACAGAAAATTACAGTAAAGATGGCAACAAAGGTGTGAATGTATAAGTGTGAATATTATTGATCTGCATTTTATAATCATGTAGCATCGTGTAGGATAAAATTTCCCCTTTATTAGTCTTATTTTCTGGCTATTCCATCCTCTTCCTTCTGAGGTAATTCACCAAGAACAGAGACACTAAATATTAAAACCTACTGGAACATGATGGGTTTAAGAACAGTTTTTTTTGTCATTTTCCTTCCACTGCCTAAGATTTCTAAGTTCTACCATGGAAAAGACTTCCAACTGAAAATATGTTGAATTTTTATAAATGTATTAAAACACTTCTTATTAGGGCACCACAAAGCCTACATCCTTGAAAATCTCCTACTGACCTTAAAAAAAAGAAAAAACAAACAAAACCACTCATATTTATCACAGCAGACTTCACTGACAAGTTTTCACAAATGCAAAAGCTGATATATTAGGATACACCATTACGAAAGCATACTGAGAACAGATCTGTTTGCATATATAGAAGTGCAAAAGAAATTCTAAATTAGCAAGACTTCATATGTGTATACTTACTTTAAGCTTATACACAGTCCTAATAATGGTACAGAAGTTTTAATGTATTTGGAGGCCTACAGATGCTTAAAAACCTACTTAATTATGAATAAAACCATCGTTCTTCTTCTCTTTTCTTCCTTTTCTTCCTCCTCTCACTTTTTTTTTTTTTTTTTTTACAATTTATGCGATCAATCTTATAATTACAAAATGTGAAAGCATATTGGACAAAAGTTTTAGAGGTATTTAAGTGTCCAACTCCCACTGAAATCAATATGAGCTGATTGTAGAAGCCTAGTCTATGCTATCATTACCCTTATGAACCATTAAGAGGTGGAAACTGCTGCAATTTGTGTTGAACAGAGTTCAACAAATCCTCACATATTTCTTTTTTGGCAGGCACAAGATCACTCACTGTCACAAAATAATTTTGTACCCTATGAGCACAGCTATGTTACATTACTGCATAGAAAAATATTTTGTTGAATGAACTCTTGGGGGCTTGTGGAAAACAAGAAAACAAAGCAAAACAAAATTTTAATGCTGAATATTGACATTTAAAACTCAGTTTACTGTATAAGGTAACAAAGAATTTCATTGTCTTAAGTGTCTACTATTTCTATGTGCTGTATTGTGTTTTCTGCATAATACAGATGAAGACTTCAGTTCATATTCAACATTATGAACTTCGATACCTAATTAAGACAGACTAACTCACCCTCTGGGAACATTTCAAGGCACCTGTCTTTCTTCTGAGAGAGTTTAGGAGGGGGAATGTAGGAAAATTAGACACCATTAGGATTGCTAATTTGTCTTAGCACTATACAGCTGAACTGTACATGCATTCGCAACCAAGTCAGGTGCCTAAAAAAATCACACTGAATCTGGCAAATACCTTTCTTAAAGATATGCTGTGGTATGATCAGGAAGGAGGCACACTGGGGCAGAACGTACCACACAACTTTTTTATCTGAGGAACTAGACTTGATCACAGACATAATCATTCTTTCATATGAATCCATTTGCACAACAAAATAGAAACATGATGAATGATTACTGTTCTTTCATTCACCTAAATGCACATTTTGCTTGCCTTCTTTTTTTTCCTACTTCTGTTTTGTGACTATTCAAGCATCAACTGAAAGTGCTTCTGCCCTGATAACTAGATGAAAACAAGTTGATTTCTACACTTATTTATTTTACTGCTTTTTACTTCAGCTCTGTATATTTCTTCCATTTCAGATTCCCAAAAGCCTGTTTTTTTAACTTTTTACTTATATAGGGATCATATCACAAAATCATAGAATGGGCTGAGTTGGAAGTGGCCATAGAATACATCCAGTTCCAACCCCCTTCCATGGCAGAGTTGCCAGTCACCCGAACAGGCTGCCCAGGGTCCCATCCAACGTGGCCTTGAATGCCTCCAGGGATGGGGCAACCACAGATTCTCTGGGAAGACTGTTCTGCTGTCTCACCACCCTGGATAAAAAATTCCCTCTTAATTAATCTAAATCACCCCACTTTTAATTTAAAATTGTACTTTCTTGTTATATCACTATTGGACTGTGAAAAATGTTGGTCTCCCTCCTATTTGAGGTGTTACCTGGAGTATTGTGTCCAGTTCTGGGATTCCCGGTACAAAAAAGACAGGGATCTCCTGGAAAGAGTCCAGCGGAGGGCTACAAAGATGATAAAGGGTGCGGAACACCTCCCTTATGAGGAAATGCAGAGAGACCTGGGTCTGTTCAGCCTTGAAAAAAGAAGACTCAGAGGGGATATGATCCGTGTCTATAAATATCTAAGGAGCAGGAGGCAAAGAAATGAGGCTAGACTCTCCTCTGCAGTGTGCAGTGATAAGACAAGGGGAAATGGCCACAAACTGAAGCATAGGAAATTCTGCACAAATGTGCATGGGAACATCTTCACAGTACAGTGACAGGGAACTGGCACAGGCTGTCCAGAGAGGTGGTGGAATCTACTTCTCTGGGGAAATTCAAGACCCGCCTGGACGCCTACCTGTGCAACCTGGGCTAGGAAGCTGCTTTGGCAGGGGGTTGGACTCGATGATCTCTGGAAGTCCCTTCCAACCCCTACAATTCTGTGATTCTGTGATTCTGTGAAATACAGATTGAATTGTAAGGGAGGTAGATCCTGAAAAGGTAGTCAGAACATTCTTAAATTTATGAGTGTGGGGAAGTATCAGACCAAGCTAATTAAGTGGTGTTGAAAGCAGATGGATTCAATTGCTGCTTGGGTGTAGGACAGATTTTTAAAAGTCACAACATAAAACTTAGATGCCAAACTAGAAATATTTTGGACTTCTATGTGACATCTATGAAATTCAGCCAAGAATATTAAGCACTCAAAGCAGAATATTTTTTAACAATTTTTTTCAGTAAATATTAATAAACTGTGTTGTTCTATACTTTTAGTTTGAAAGAAAAAAAAATATTTCCCCTACTTTTTAAATAAGAATGAAAATTTCTAAAATGTGCGGAAACAGCTATGACCAGTAGTAAAGAGAGTAAATCATTATTTATGCAATATATGATCTTCTGTGACAATCTAGAAATGATCTTCCAGCACAGAAATGAGATACACTGATGTTAATGCTAAGCTTTTAGATGAGATGCAGTATAATCAATTAAGAATATCTGATTTAAAAAGAGAATTAAGGCCAAAAGATTCACCTGGGACAGAATTAATTTTCTTCATAGTGTTTGGTATGATGTTATGTATTAACTTTAAGAGAAAAAACTAAACTAATAGTTTAGTTCTTACTGAGCAGAAGCTGCCCAGAACCATGGATATTTCAGTTTTTTGTACTGTTCTGCCATCAAGGGCAGGATCTGGGGTGGGGGGGGGGAGGGGGGGGGGGCGCACAAGGAGCTAGAGGGGACAGAATCAGGACAGTTGTCCTGAAATGGCCAAAGTGATGCTCCATATCATATTAATTACTGAGAAAAAAATTATCAAACTAAGGGGAGCTGACGGAGGAGTAGATATTGTACAGGGACTGGCAGGACTTCAGTCAACAGGTGGTGAGAAATTGCATTGTGCATCACTTCATTTGTAAATATATGTAAGTATATGTATATGTATATATTTATAGTATTATTATTATTACAATTGTATTATTATTACAAATATATTTTCATTCCTTTGCCATCTTATTAAATAGTTGTTGTTTTTTTTCTCAATCTGTGAGTTTTCCCTTCCTTCCTTCCTTCCTTCCTTCCTTCCTTCCTTCCTTCCTTCCTTCCTTCCTTCCTTCCTTCCTTCCTTCCTTCCTTCCTTCCTTCCTTCCTTCCTTCCTTCCTTCCTTCCTTCCTTCCTTCCTTCCTTCCTTCCTTCCTTCCTTCCTTCCTTCCTTCCTTCCTTCCTTCCTTCCTTCCTTCCTTCCTTCCTTCCTTCCTTCCTTCCTTCCTTCCTTCCTTCCTTCCTTCCTTCCTTCCTTCCTTCCTTCCTTCCTTCCTTCCTTCCTTCCTTCCTTCCTTCCTTCCTTCCTTCCTTCCTTCCTTCCTTCCTTCCAAACTTCCTTCTGAAATAGCAAGGTTTTTTATGACATGATTTTCAGTTTTGAAATCCTGATTTTAGACAATGTCCATTAGTTTCAAATCATCTATAGGCATAAGCAGAGATTGGACTCAAAGTACCAGGACTGCATATCTGGACACATTTCTTCATATGACACCTCACCAGTGTAGAGCAGTATGGCAGGAATACCTCCTTGATGTGATGACCTCTCTTCTTTTGTTGTAGTCCAAGATACATCTGGCTCTCTGGGCTGTGAATGTATATTGCTGGCTCATGTCTAGATTGCCATCCACTGGCACTCCCAAGTCATTTCCGGCACAACTTTCATCCTCCAACTTGTATTGATTGTGAGAGTTGCCACAACCCTTGTGTAGAACCTTGCAATTGAATTTTTTGAACCTCATGTTGTTCACCTGGGCCCACTGCACAAGCCTGTCTAGGTCTCTCTGAATGGCATCCCATTCCTCAGGCATGTCAGCCTCACTACATAGCTTGGTGACATCTGCAAACTTGCTGGAGGTGTACTCAATCAAACTGTCAATGTCATTGATAAAGATATTAATGAGCACGGGTCTCAATACCAGTTGATCTGGCAGCCTGTAGATTGACTTTCTACTGTCATCTGTTACACAGTGACAAAATTTAATGGAATATTGCTGAGAAGGTTCAACCTCTAATGCCTTATCTCTGATATCGTGGGTCAGTATAATAAAATAGGAGGCATTACTTTCAGAGAAGCCCTCAGAAATAAATTTTAAAAACAAGATTTTCTGGTAGCTTAAGGAAAAGTTATTCTTCAAACATTTTGTTTTCTATATTTCGAATAAGTTGTCTTTTATTTATTTATTTATTTTAATTTGGTTTGTGATATGTTATAGAATAGTAAGGACTTCATTTTTACTTACTTTCCATGTTTTTAGAATCTGTTTACTTTCAGCTCTTATTTACGTTCACAGATCTTTCTGATGCTTTCATAAAAAAACAAAATATCATTGTACTATGATCAAAACAATATTTTCTCATACTGAAATATGGAGTTATCTTTGTCTCAATGTTATTAAATCCACAAAGATCAAAAAGGTAGGAAAGATTACTGGTTTTATTATGTCCCACCTTTGGTCAAAACCCACTTGGAACAGAATTAGTTCTTTGATCTTACAGACTCTCTTCTGTGCTGTATCTAGACTGAACGTGCTGGTATTACCTCAGATTTTTTGCAGTGATGAAGATATCTTAGATATACTGTAATGCAGAGGATATCAGAGTGGCTGCTTGATTTAGATAAACCAAATTTTCAGGGTAGATTTTGAGACGTGCTATCAAATAGCTTAATAAAGCTTTATCATATCTGATGTATTCCCTTCATATACTAGCGTCATAATTTCAGTCAGAGAAATGATTTTATCTGGATCAATTTGTTCTTTTTAAGATCACACTGATTATTGCTCATAGGTTCATCGTCTCAATTACTTTTGCAAACATTTTTCTGTATAACATTCTGAAAAAGAAAAAAATATTGGCTTCTATTTCCAAGTTCAGGCAATTTCATGATAAGTTTGTGAAATTTTTTTCCAACAAGTTAAATTTAAATGGAGATGGGTACTCAGTACAGTCACAAAGCAGAACGATTGGTATTTCATTCTGAATTTCGCTCCTACAGAGAGCCACTAGCTTCAGCTTAAGATTCACAGTTCTCCAGCATACTCGCAGGAAAGTTTCAATGCTTTTAAAGTGTAGCTTCTTTTTCAAAGTAGAATGCCATACAAAATCACTTGGTTTTACATTTCATCGATGAATCAGTGTATTTTCACAGCACTTTAGACCTCAGTATAAAATTCAAACATTTCAGAACAACTAAATTGAGTCTTCAATAGATAGAAAATTGAGGACATTTGTTTTTCTGTGTTACTTCTGTTCAGCAACAAAGAAGTTGTAGGAAAATAAAGTTGTGTGATATATTTAAAATGTGTTTTCAGTAAAACTCTGGACTAAATCTGAAAATAGTTTTTTAATTGCATTAGAGAAGGTGGAAAAGGACTAGTTGCCTGTGCAAGGTGATACAGAATAATTTCAGACTCTGTGAGACATCCCTACTAATTTCACATGTAACTCTCCTGAAAGGAAGTCATATAATCTGGCCTTATGAAGATGTTCTGGATACCATATAGTGTGACAAAATGGGCACCTATATATAAATGTATGAGAGCCCTTGCCAACAGTTTTGCTGTTAGTATTTATCTTGTTTCTGCCTTATATTCAATATATGTAAAATAGAAATATGGAATTAAACATTTCAAAGTTTTTCAGAGACCTGTGACCAGGAATTTCTGTTCTTTTTTAACTCATCCATGGCTGTCATATGGGAAGCTATTACCTATCCCTTAACTAACACTACTGAAGGGGAAAATGTGTACTTAACAGGTGTGGAATTTACCCCCATATTTCTATATTGTCTATATCATCTTCTGAAACAACAAAGACATTTCCACCTGTTTCTATAAAATTGAAATGGTTTCCATTAAAGTCTCCAGGCAACCAGCCCAGAACTTGAATTTTACAGGACTTAATGAATTAAAAATAAGGATTAAAAAACAAACAAACAAACAAACAACACTAAACTTATTAACTAGTTACACTTAGTAAACTTATCAACTAGTAAAAAGAAAATAATGAAATTAGTGCTCTCAGAACAGTCCATCTGGTCAATAATCTCAACTTTTCTTTCCAGAAATGAAAAAATATATTAAATCAGATTTGATTTTTAAATTTTAATGAAGCTTAGATTTTTATAAATCAAATTACAAATAAGGTTCTCTTGTATTTCATAAGCTTGATTTTGTGAAGGTTTGGGATCATTATCTTTTTTTTACTGGTTCTACTTTTGAATGATACTAGGAAATCTGGAAGATTTGTTCAAAGAAAATACTCAAAACCTCATTGTCCTTGCCTTAAAACTGTTGTCATTCCTCCTTCTGCATGCAGGTCTCTACACCTCATTTCTCTGAAACCTGTAGTCATCTACTTCTCTCTGTCCAAAGCTTCACTGCAGTCCCCCTCTTAATGGCTAGTTGCCCTTTCTCTAAAAACAAAAGAAGCAATTGTATTCTTTGACAGGGCTTTTTTTGAGAGCTGTACTTTCTTCAAGTATTGCACTGTGAGTAATCCTATTAAAAAGCATGAGATTACGCCATTCCTATATACCAGCCTTGGCCTACAAGTACAAAAATATAATTTCAAGTACTTAATTAATAAGTGTACTTGTGTCTTGCAATTTAATCATTCCCTCTCTAAGAGGAGCACCAGCGTGACAGGCTCTGACCATAAGTAAGACTGATAAAATATTCTGTTTTAATTACTTATCAGCTATAAATTGGGCTTTACTAGAGAAGATTTGTGCCTCCTGTAGAAAAATTTCAGTTTTTGGCCAAAATAAGTGATTTACAGCTATAATTTAAATCTTTCCGTTGATCACAAGAATCATAAAGACAAGCTGTTACCTTTTGCTGACTTCTTGAAATTCTCATTTTCATCAAGGCCAAACTTTGTGCAGAGTGAAAAAAAAATGTTCTAAGTCTTTGTATGATACTTACTTTCTTATGTTAAAAGTGCATTTTTTCTACATTCCTTTTAGATCTGCAGAGAACAATTGTCTTTGAGAAAAAAAGAAAAAGTAACAACAAGTAAAACAGACCTTGAACATATATTTTATGAATGTCACTACACACAAAGGTGAAAAATGGTGAATCAGGCTGTTCATTTCTAACATAATGAAAATAGTTACTGTACATGATATGTCATTGTTTATCAGGGAACAGTAGGATGACACTGTCGCTGGAAAAGAACAAGAATAGAAGAATCCAAAGGAGCTGGGAAAAACAAGAACATAATACAGCTTTCTTTTTATTATCTTATTCTTTCTTACATCTTACGATTGATTGATTATTCCTTCATGCATTTGTCATTAGGATTTTGTGTATGGTTATTATAACTTTACATGAGCTTCAACTTTTGTTCTTTGAACTAAAATATGTTGCATGAATGTTGCTTTATAAACAAATATAATAATGAATGTCACGATGGGTGGCTGTTAGGAACAAATATACTTTATCCTTATACATATAAAAATTAAAATGTTGAGATGGAAGTATGCAAGACATATTAAGAAAGGATTAAGATATTGCTAGTGGTTTATAAATATTTCAAGCTGATAAATTTTAAAAAATACAGAAAAATAACAGGTGCATAATGATATCCTTGAAAGGATTCATTAGAAAAGCTTGAACAGCAAGGGCATTAAAGCATATTAGTTTAGATAATGAAGTCAAATAAATTGTCTTCATCATTGTGTCTTCATTGTCACCGAAGTACATAGTGATAAATGAAGCAGACTACTCTGATGGAAATCATAAATGTTTAAATTTAATAAACCATTATTAACACTTTTATAACATTGATGTTTTATGTTCATTACATGCTCATTTCATTACAGCATGTTTATTTCCTGTTTCATTTTTTCCACTGTCAATTGTGTATTTGTCAGTCAACTGTGGGCTGGTTCGGCCCAGTTTCGTGACAGCTGAAGAAGGAGACTCACAGGCTCACACCCTGGACAAGGGGAAGGGGGAAAGGAAAAAGGGAAAAGGGAGATGGGCCCCAAAACAAAACAGTGGCTACGATCTGAGGAGGAAAGCTAATTTACTAAATAAGATATCAGAAAGTAAAATAACAAAATATAATACAATATAATTGGAATTGAGGCTAATGAATCAAATAAAATGAGCAAGAGAGACTGTATGATAAACCGAAGGCCTTACGCTAACGCTGAAGGCGATACGGCAGCGAGCACCCACTACTGAGTCAATCCCAAAGGAAAGAGAGTGTCCCGTGACCGCAGACAGTTTTTATCTTTTCCCTCTAAGTGGAAAGCACGTAAAAATACAAAGCATCGCAAAGTCCTCAGGGGAATGTAGTTCTCCCTCTCTTCTGAGACAGGCATATCCATAACTATTGATGATCCACAGAGTTTTAGCATTAACTCTCTAACTCCCAATACACCACATGATGTTATGATGTGAAATATCAACAATACAACAAAAATCATAAAACCATGACAAGCATGTTTATTTCCTGTTTCTTTTTTTCCACTGTCATTGTGTATTTGTTAGTTTAAAGGCTGGTTCGGCACTGTCCCATGATGACTGGAGCAGGGGACACATGGACCCAAGTCCTGGGGAAGGGGAAGAGGTAAATGAAAACAGAAAAGGGAGATGAGCCTAAAAACAAAGCAGTGGCAACGATCTGATGAGAAAAGCTAATTTACTAAATAAAATATCGGAATGTAAAATAACACAATATCATACAATATAATTAGAATTGAAGCTAATAAATCTAAGAAAATTAGAGAGTGTCCAAAAACCAAAGGCCTTATGCTAAACAGTGAAGGTGAGACAGCTAGGGAGCACCCGCTTCTGGATCAATCTGAAAGGGAAAGAGCCTGTGTCTCATGACATACAGTTTTTATCTTTCCCTCTGAGCGGAAAATGGAAAAATGTAAAGCAATGCAAAGTCCTCTGGGGTACGTAGTTCCTCTCTTCTGAGACAGGTATACTTATAACTATCAATGATCCATGGACCTGGAGGATTAACTCTTTAACTCCCAATGCACTACATGATGTTATGATGTAGAATACCAATAACAAAAGTCGTGAAACCATGAGAGTATTGCATGTTTGTGAAAGACAGGTCCATTTTTCATGTTCTTCAGTACAGTATGTGAATAAATTCAGATCTTAGTAGAAGTGTTATCTCATTTTCAAATCAAATTATCTAGTTTTAGCAGCTAAAGGGAGATAAATTAATCAGGAAGCAAACAAACAAAAAACAGAAGAGAAATCAATACAAATGTTGTGGTTCTTAGGTTGTTTACTGAAACACATGGAGGTTATGTTTGCCAGTTACCATTTTAAATAAAAGTCATAGGTTTCCTGGGGTTCTTCATTCATTATCATTAACAGTTTTGCATTTAGAGTATATATGAAGTTTTAAGCTGCTTGGACATGGACTTACTTTTTTTTTTTTTTTTTTAAAGAGGTTATTAAGAACTGAGAAAAAGAGATCTGCAGAGATCCAGAATATACTAAATGTGATTTGTAAGTAATCCTTGCCTTCAAAACAAGCAAAATATTTGTTTCAGATATGTAAAGCTGATATCTCAAAGAGAGAAACATCAGCATTTTGGAAGATTCTGGATTGTTTGGCTCTATTGCTTTATCTTTATCTTTCCTAATTTTCCCTCTTTGGGACTAAACTATGTGTCTTTCTTTTCTAACATAATACACAAAAAAAAAAACCTCCCACAATCAGGGGATTCGTCCAATTGTCTGAGTCTGTTAGTATATCTGTTTATTTCTCCTCTTCTTTGTTTACTCCAAATATCCCCTAAAGTTCCTCATTAGCTCAAAACCAACCATTTCTCGAGTGCCATTGTGTTTTCAATTTCTGATTCAAGAAACATGATAATAAAGATAGAAGAGTTATACAGACTTGATAAAGACTATGTGACTTTGGAGGCAAATCAAGAACACCATAAGCACATACTATACACACACTAGTTAATACTATCAAGTCTATCAACTGTATTTGTGATATACTATATATATTCATATATTTTTTATTTTATATATACTAATTTATGTTTATGTTTACATTTATATGTGTTTTCTGTCTGTTTGCTGTTTCTTTTTTTTTATTACAGTGTTAAATGCTCTACCTCTTCCTCTTCAGGCACCTATCAGGGTTCCTATTATTGGAATCTTAACAGATCTGAAGTCACACAAAGATGCATATCTGACGTTATCTTCAGTGTTCCTTGTTCTACAAGGGAAACTTAACAGAGTTTAAACTGTGACATGGTCAACTTATTGATCCTGGAGCACAGTTAGACATCTGCTTCATTAATTTGTCCTTCGTTTAATACATGACAAGGCATTTTCATAAATACAAGTAGATGAAGATCTTAAGTCATTTTGATGGGACAAGGTGGATCTTCATGTAAACCAATGATAATAAGTGTAGTAAATGAATACATCAAAAATTTCCCAGCTCTAGCCATGATAACAATTCAAATTAAATAAAAATGAAAACATATTTTCAATGTTTGCACGTACTAAAAATAATGTGAACTGTTTAGAATATTAACAATCAAATTTCTGCAATGTCAGAATGCTTAGTAGTCAATTTCAGGTTAATTTTCTTAATAAAAATGAATTCCAGCATTACTGTAATGTTAAACAATTCATGATCAGGACATCATTTCTTATCCAGGATTTCCCCACAAATATAAAACATCTCTATTTTAAAGAAGTTGAGAGATTAATACTTAAAGATTAGTGGATTTTCAAGTTTCATTTCTTAAAATAATTTTTTGGAGAGTGAAGACCCTGAATATAACCTGTCATTGAAAAAATTATACAGTTCTCAGAAAACATTCTTTTTGATTCTTCCAACCTCCTCTGGAGGAGCAAACCAGTAAACAGTCATAGTGATTTATCAATTTTGAGTGGTTGACAGTGAGAAGTATTTGAGAATCTATAAAGCAGTGTCATGCTTTTTTTACTACCTCTTCTATAACAGATGTAAAGTTTATTGTCTGAGAAAGACAATTTCAATCTGACATTGCCATGCAGGTGGTGAGTTGCGATAACCACCTCATATACAAAATGAGCTTTTTATCTTTATTTACTCACCTTACTTCTGTTCCCCACTTTGCATATACATCTGTTAAGCCACCTGTTACATCTTATTATAATTCTCAACCGAAATTTCTATTACATTTTCAAATTACTGTTTTTTTGCAGAAACTGAAAAATGAGGTCTTGTTTTTCCATCTCTTCATGGAGGTTCAGATTAAGTATCGTTTGTCATCCAGCATAGGTAACTAGATACAATTGCTTTTAACCCCTAACTTGGATGTGTGAAATTGTAATTCTTACCTGACAAAGTTTCTAGTATTTATTCAAGGTTCTGTACCATCAGTACTATTTTTCATTTGTTCTTAATTTTGATTAGTTTGAAAAATTATTTTTACCTCTTGTTAAGATGTCTATCTTTAGCTTTCAACCAGTACTTTCTGCTGTGTTGTTTTGCTGTCTTTCTCAACATTAAAATCCTCTGTATTCGGAACTATTTAACCATGGAGAAAATATAAAGTTTTAAAAGATCATCCTTTCCTCCAAAGTACGTAAGACATCTACAGTTGCACTTGCTGATCTTGGTAGATCTCCTCCTCTCCTCTCCTCTCCTCTCCTCTCCTCTCCTCTCCTCTCCTCTCCTCTCCTCTCCTCTCCTCTCCTCTCCTCTCCTCTCCTCTCCTCTCCTCTCCTCTCCTCTCCTCTCCTCTCCTCTCCTCTCCTCTCCTCTCCTCTCCTCTCCTCTCCTCTCCTCTCCTCTCCTCTCCTCTCCTCTCCTCTCCTCTCCTCTCCTCTCCTCTCCTCTCCTCTCCTCTCCTCTCCTCTCCTCTCCTCTCCTCTCCTCTCCTCTCCTCTCCTCTCCTCTCCTCTCCTCTCCTCTCCTCTCCTCTCCTCTCCTCTCCCTCCTTTCTTTTTAGAAAGAAGAAAAATAACATTAAAAATATGGTTGATCTATTTATACTGTCATAATTTAATCTGAATAGTTCACCTCCTACAGCCTGATGACTTACAGGAGATACTTTCCTTCCAGATATTTTTTTTCTAGAATGTTTGCCTCTTCAAGTGTTCTTTGCCTCAGATTACATTTAAAGGATAACAATTCTTGCTGTGACATAATATAGTCAGAGCTAAGAGTCTTCCATTTTTCCAGTATTCTCCAATTTTTCTACTTAAATTTATTTTTGCTCCTCCACATCCACCCTCTCATCTCACAACTTCTTTTACATGAATATATTCAGTAAGTTAATTTTTCTATAAATGTGTTATAGATTATTTTATTTTATTTTATTTTGAGATAAATATAATTCTTTTTAAAATCATCTGTACTTGACTGGTCAAATAGCTCTGTGACTAGGGGATAAAATATATATGCTGTTTGTAACTTTCAGTATGAATGGTCTCTGTTTACTGAATCATAGAATAACTGGGGTTTGTGAAGACCTTTAAAAGTGACAGTACCCAGCATCTTGCTCAAAGCAGGATTAACCTCAAAGTTAGGTCATATTGCCCAGGGTGTTGTCAAAGCAAGTTTTGAAAATATCAAGGGATTGAATAGCCTAATGTTCCCATGTTTATTTTCACTGGGAAGCACTTTCTTCACTCATATTTCGATGGAGTTGCCTTTCCCACAGTTTGTGATCATTATTACCAGTCATTTCACTGTACACCTTTATCAACAGTCTTTATCTTCTATGAAGCTATTTCTTAAAGGCACATTTTTAATTTGTGTTCTATTTTGTGCTCACCAGGAATCTCAGGCACTTCTCTACGATGCTACATTCCAATAGGCCATCCCCAGCAAGTCTTTGTCCCTCGGTTTGTTCTATTATAAATGCCGGAATTTGCATTTCTCTTTGTTCAACTGTATGACGCTCCTGCCAGCCCACCTCTCTAGCCAGGTCCCCCTGGCTGCCAACACGGCAGATCTGCCACTCTTCCCTAGCTGTTACATGTAGTAAAATTAAGAAATAGGGCTTTTGAGAAACACTTCTAAGGAAAAAGCATGGAACTGAGTAGAAAAATACAGATTATCTGAGATAGAATGATATCAGAGTTGGACAGGATGGATGAAAACTGAAAGGGAAGTAATCAAAGTTAATGACAGGTGCTGGCAAACCTCACAGAGAAGACAAGACTTGGCTGAACAGTGAGATCTTTCTGGAGCTCCAGAGGTAAAAAAAAGGTTTGTGGACTTTGGAAGAAGATGCAGATGACTCAAAGGGAATACAGTGATGTTGTTCTGTTACGCAGAGAGGAAATTAAAGAGTCAAAGCCCAGCTAGAACTTAACTTGGCTACAGAAGTCAAAGATAATTAAAAATATTAAAAATATGAAAAACAAAAAGAGAGCTGAGAGCATTTTTATTGAACCTGAGGCGGGAATATAGTGACAAGAGATGAGGAAAAGAATGGGGTATGCAATACCTTCTGTGACTCAGTCTTTGTTAACGATACTAATTATTCTCAGGGTACTCAGCCCAGTGAGATGGAAGACAGTCAGGAAGTAGAAGAAAGCTCTTTTAATTCTAGGGGAAATGATTAGCAACCTATTACAGCATTGGAATACACACAAGCACAAAGGGTCAGACAGAATCCACCCAAGATTACTGTTGTCTCTAACTGAGGAGGTCTCAGATAATTGTGGTAATACCCATTTACAAGAACAGCAGAAAAAAGAATCCAGGGAATTATAGTCTTGTCAGTCTGATCTCAGTTCCAGAGAAGATCACGGAGCAGATCATTTTGAATGCTGTTACACTGTAGGTATAGCACAACTAGGTGATCAGACTCGGTCAGCAGGTTGTTTGGAGTTTAGCAAAACTTTTCATACTGTGTCCCAGAGTTTTCTCCTGGAGAAACTGCCTGGCATGGCTTGGATTGATTTACTGTTCACTGGGTAAAAAAATGTGTGGCTCATCCCAAAGGGTTGTTGCGAATGGAATTAAATGTGGTTGTCGGTTGGTCACCTGGTGTTCCCCTGTCTCAGTACTGTACTTGAGAAAACTTTGATTGTTTAGTCTGAAGAAGAGGAGGTTGCAATGAGGATATTTCTCTCTGTTCTCAGATGACAAGTAATAGGACATGAGGAAATGGTCTCAAGTTGCATCAAGGAAGACAGGTGGCAGAAATCATAGAGTCATCACAGAATAATAGAATGGTTGGACTGGAAGGGACCTCAAAGATCACCAGCTCTGTCACAGAAGGGTTGCCAACCACCTGATCAAGTACTAGATCAGATTGCCCAGGATCCCATCCAACCTGTCTTAGAAAAATTACAGTGATGGTTCATCCACAACTTCTCTGGGCAATCTGTTCCAGCACCTCACCACTCTCTCTGTAAAAAAACTTCTGCCTGACATCTAACCTAAATCTCCCCTCCTTTAGTTTAAAACCATTCCCCTTTGAGCTATCACTAGCTACTTGTGTAAAAGAAGAATTCACAGAAAGAGTGGTTCTGCACTGGAACAGGTTTCCAAGGAAAATGGTGGTATTACTATCCCTGGAGGAATTTAAGAGGAACATGGATGTGATGCTTAGGGACATGGTTTAGTGGTGGACTAAGTAGCATTGTGTGATGGCTGAATTTGATGTTTGACCTAAGTGATTTTATGATTCTGTCATTCTATATCATCTAGGTTCTAAATTGCTGCTTTCTTTTTACATAATCTCAGATTTTTGCACAATGAATCTGAAGGAGACAATATCAGGATCATGATCCCAGTGCTACATACTGGTTCTCTTGGGAAAATTCTTCAAGACAAGCTTGTCATTAAGCTACTTTTTCTTGAGCATAAAGATTACAAAGAATCTCCAAAGCTGAAGTTCAAAGTTGTTGTACAGACACTTGGGACTGAATATTTATTGAAAGCGGAAATGAAATAATGAATGAAAAATGAAACACTCTATTATACTGGGAATTTGTAGAGTAATGCTCATGTGGGGAATCAAATCCGATAAGAAAGTTATTCACTCACCAGTAACAGATTCTCTGCTACTGAGTTTCTTGCAGTGATATCTTCATTTGAGTTGAGAGAAACTTTCTAGAGTCACGGTATTACTCATTTTCTATAATTAAATTACCCATGGTCCCAGGTTACCATTCTAACATGTGAAGCACTTACTGTTATTGTTCTGCTGTTTTTATATCTTAATTACATAAGAAACATTTCTTAAGTATCCTAAATGGCTTCCCCTATGGTTTTTGTTTGCTATTTGCAAAAGATTATACCTATGCACAATTTGATCACCTCTACCACAGGAATCACCCAGTTAAGCCTATGGGATCTTCTGCTCAGGTTGTTAACGAACATATTTAAGCATACAAATGTGCAACAGGGAGTTAATAAAACTGTTCAAAACTCCCACCTGAAAGGTTCATGTTCTTGGCAAATGCTTAATTGTGAAGATTTGGTCAAAACATTTTGTTTCAAGTTCATTATGTAGAAGCATTGTGTCATCATGGACCAAGTTCCCAGTATAATAGAGTGTTATTTTATTTGCCCTTTCAATAAACATTCTATCCCAAGTGTCTGTACAACTTTGAACTTCAGCTTTGGAAATGCTTTTGTGTAAATGAGTGGCTGGACCATGAAAAGAAATAATGACTGAAGTGTTGAGAGATCTCATTCTGATGATATGGTATACCACAGTTATAACTGAAGAACAAACTGGGCTTTTATACCTATATTATCCTTTTAAATTTAGTCTCACAACACTTCTCATAAACTAATATAGAATCAAGATATGCTTAGTTTAAATCATAGCACTGAGTGTTTTATTTGATTGTTTGGCTGCTTCTTTGATTGCTTTTTAATAAAAAATAAAACAAACACAGAGAAAAAAATGGTAGTGACAGGGGCTGGAAGACAGTGTAGAGGAAATGGACCTGGGGCTATTGGTTGATGCTCAGCCAGCAGTGTGCCCAGGTGGCCAAAAAGACCAATGGCATCCTGGCTTGTATCAGAAATATTGTTGCCAGCAGGAACAGGGATGTAATTGTTCCCCTTTACTCAGTACTGGTGAGGCTATGCCTTGAGTACTGTGTTCAGTTTTGGGCCCGTCACTGCAAGAAAGACATGGAGGCCCTGGAGCATGTCCAGAAAAGGGCAATGAAGCTGGTGAGGGTTCTGGAGTGCAAGTCTTAAGAGGAACAGCTAAGGAATCTGGGGTTGTTCAGTCTTGAGAAGAGGACGCTCAGGGGAGACCTTATTGCTCTCTGTAACTACCAGAAGGGAGGTGGTAGTGAGCTGGGGGTGGGGTTCTTCTTTTGTGTAACTAGTGACAGGACTAGAGGGAATGGCTTTAAGTTGCTCCAGGGGAAATTCAGGCTGGATGTGATGTTACGAAATACTTCTCCTAGAGATTGGTCAGTCTCTGGAATGGGCTGCCGAGGGAGGTGATGGAGTCACCAATGCTGGAGGTATTCAAGGAATATTTAGACATTGTGTTGAGGAATATGGTTTAGGGAGAGTTATTGGTGGCAGGTGGACAGTTGTACTGGATGATCTTGTGGGTCCTTCCAACCCTGGTGATTCTATGGTCCTATGAAAAAAAAATCAGTATATTCTGCTGAGTCAGCTATTATACTGTTTGGGTTTTCTTTGGGTTTTCTTTGCTTGCTTATTTTTGTTTTCTAAGAAAGACCTATCTATATGAAATACCATTTATATGAAACACAACAATTGCATTTATGAATTAATTTTGGATATGAGTTTTTTGTTTCCTCATAAATTCAAGATTTTTACAGGGGAAATAATTCTGGCAAGTTTTAGTCATAATGTATAACAGATAACCTAATATGCATTTGTTAATAGGCAAAGTTGTTGTTAATATTTGCATAAAGTCCTGACAGTTGTACAGGCTACTAATCTTATGCAGCTTCTCCAAAAGTAAAGAATTCCTTTTCACTTAAACACCTTAAAATAGAAATACATGCACTTTAGGGAGCCTCTGAAGTTTATAGGAAACAAATGCATTTCTTGCATAAAATTCATTTTCTAATGCAGTTTAAAAAAAAAATCTTTAGATTTTTCTATAACACATTCTAATCTTGGAGATATTATTAGAATTAGTTGAAAGGTTTATGCCCAAACTGTTTTTGAAAGGTCGAAAAAAATAGATATTCTCCAGGATAATTAATGTTCACAGAGAAAAAGCTAACATCTGAAAGGGAAAATACTGCCATGTGGAAAAATATAAGTGGAGATCATGTTCCTAGTCTCAGTGAAGTTTTTTATTTTTTAAATGGTGCAGATATCCGAATACCCCCTACATATAATTCCCATTAAAAAGAGATGACACTGCAGTACATGTTCAGAGTTGTTGTTCAGATGTACTAAAATTTAAAGTGCGCAATTTTTGAATTCTACTGTTCTGGTTGAATATATTTTTTCTCTCTTGACATATTCCAAATTCTCCCTGTATAAAACACTCATGTTTTTTTTTCAGACTAAAGCTATCCCTGATGTACAACATAAGTTGAGATAAGCACATAGTTAACTTTTGAACAGTCACATTTCCTATAAAGGAATCATGAAATCCATTTTATGTTAATTTTATTATCCCCAACCTATTACTAATGTATGCATGATCACAGCTCTTCAAAAATAATTTTATGACTGGCTTACTCATCAACAAAATACCACATTCTTACCTTAAAAACAACTTCATTTAAAATACATATATACCTAAGACTAATGAGGTCTTCAAGCATGTCTGTAGCAAATATGTAGGCACTCACTCTAAAAATAAATATGAAAATAAAATACTTTTTAAAATCTCATTAAAGTGATGATATTTGACAGAAAGTCTTTTCCATACAGAAGTAGTAGAATCACCAAGGTTGGAAAAGACCTCTAAGATCATCCAGCCCATCTGTCTACATATCACCAATATTTTCCACTGAGCCATGTCCCTTAGTACAACACCTAAACATTTCTTGAACACCTCCAGGGGCAATGACTCCACCATCTCCTACTGACAGATCACTTTAAAAGAAGTACCTACTAACATCCAACCTGAATCTCCCCTGGCACAACTTGAGGCCATTCCCTCTAGTCCTGCTGCTAGATAAAGAAGAGGCTAACCCCAGCTCACCACAGTCTCCCTTCAGTGAGTTGTAGAGAGCAGTAATGTCGCTCCTGAGCCTTCTCTTCTCCAGACTAAACAATCCCAAATCACACAGCTGCTCCTCATAAGACTTGTGCTCCAGAGATCTAGAGATTTAGACTGGATATAACAAAGTTTTTTATTATGACAATGGTAGTGAAGCACTGGAACAGGATGTCCATAAGGGTGGTGGGAGCCCCATCCTTGGAGACAGTCATGTTCAGTCTGGACCAGGCTCTGAGCAACCCGATCTAGCTGTAGATGTCCCTGTTCATTGCAAGGAGTTGAAATACATGATCTTTAATGATCCATTCCATCTCAAACAATTCTATGTTTCTGTGATTCTAACTTAGACCTATGGTTAAGATATTAATGCTTTTATAGAATATGTATAGTATGAAATTATTCTTTTTTACAAATCTTACATACTATTTAATTTTACTTTAAAATAAAATGCTTGTTAATTTCTCATTGAATACTTGTCTTTAAGCTATAACAAGTAGAACAAAAAGTTCTGCAGAAAAATAAACAGAACTGCAAAACGAACAACTATTCTATGTTTTAGAGACAGAAGTATTCTCAAACTTTTAAGTGAATCTAAAATTAATTAAAATTTGTAGTTTTGTTTTTCTGTTTGTATGTAATGAAAACATTCTCTATAGGATGAAACAAGAGAGCACAGAAGTATATGAGTGCTTAAAAATGGTGTTCAGTGTGCTCCTTCTCACTTGCTTTTTATTTTACCGTATCTGGTCTGAAGAACAGACATGCTGGGAAGAGTAGCTTGTAGACTGTTTTATTATGTAGTATCCTATTTGCAGTTCCTGTATCTTTTCCTTTTCTTGCCTCAATGAGAAGAGACAGAACAACGATTTTGTAAGCCAGTCTGATTTTCCATTTGCAAATGAAAAAGTATAGTTCATGCAGTATCCAGTGTTTGATTAAATTTCCTCTGGTTTCTGTTTGAGATCTCAAGCTAGATGCCTAGTCACTGGATCTAAATCTTGCTGCTACTAGTAAAGGCCTAGCAGAAATTCATATTTCTGGTCTTACACGACCAGATTTATCAATTTTGTGATAATTTTGTATTTAACCTTCTTGAGTTTACGTAGAGTGCTTGTGTCTGATCACTTATATTCTATCACTTCATGTTTGATAAGTTCATTAAAAATTTCAATTGCACCTGAAATATCATTCTTCTTCTATTTCAGAACTGTAGGGAAAATTTTATCTGTTTCCTTTTATTTGAGTGCACTCTTCTCTCAATTTTGGATTTATACTGACAACTGGATTTCTGAACAGATATCATCAATTTAATTTCCATTGTTTTGGTCCATAATAATTTTCCCTAATGGAAAAAAAAGCGGATTTCAACTTCAGTGTTTGATCCACAGTTTGTTTAACTTCAGGTAGACTCTACCTTCTCTAGTTTTCAGTGTCACATTTCATTGTTTCAACGAGGAAACATGCAGTGTCCTTTTTAATGGATTTGGCGTTCATACTCTTCCAGAGGTAAGTTTTCCATATTTGTCACGCTACTTATCATCTGGCTAGTATATTTAAGACATGGTATATTACTTTAATGTTCCCATTGGAATTGCACAATTGCATTTGATGTATTTCCAGTCACCCAGTAAGTTTAAAAAAGCATCAGTTATCATACAAAGAGTTTCTTTCAAAGCACTTTTAGTAGTAATATGCACCACAGGTCCTGTATCTTGTCCTCTTTTCCATTTCTTCTACACTGTGTAACAAATGCAGCTGGAATTTACTCCTAATTTTTTCCCTGTTCTCCTTTAGTGTACTTGCCTTTCCACTATGTTGGTTACTTGGATTTTAATCTGCTTTTATTGGTCAGTTTAACTTTGCAAAAAACTGTATACATACTGAATTAGATGTGTATGCATACATGCATATATACATAGAAAGCATGTGCATAATATAAATGCATTTTATATAAATATAATAGGTATAAATTTTATGTAGGTTACTGTGAAAGCAGTACCTCATTTTTATTTTTATTTTTATTTTTATTTTTATTTTTATTTTTATTTTTATTTTTATTTTTATTTTTATTTTTATTTTTATTTTTATTTGTGTTTTTGTTTGTGTTTTTGTTTGTGTTTTTGTTTGTGTTTTTGTTTTTTCCATAGAAACTTTAACAGATAAAAAAGCACAATAACACCATTTCATAGACCTTATTTTCAGCTACAAAGCACTATTTTTCAACGTAGTCACTATCGTTAGCCAGTCCACACAGGTGAGATGATGGAGATGCTCTTCATTTTGAGATATGACAGCTCTGCATTGCTGTCCAGAATATGGTTTGTCTTTCACATTGCTATCGCTACAGATGAAATGCACCACCCACCATTTCACTGTGTTCACATCCACTGTTTTGTCCCCATAAATTTTCTGCAAGCACCAGTGAATGTCAGTGAGTACAATTTTTTCCACATGGAGGAATTCAATGATACCTCTTCATACACACTTCCATGTAAGAAGCCATTTTGTCAGACCTCCCCTCTGCTGCCATCTGTCATATGGCGACAAAATATAATGGAATATTGGTGCGAAAGTTCAACCTACTAACATACCACCTATGTCTTCCCCAATGTTGTGGATGACCACAATGTAATAGGAGGCATTACTCTCAGAGCGGCCCTTGTATATTTCAAACATTATCTGAGGTAAACTCAAGAGGCATTTTAGATACTCCGATAAAAAAAATGAATACCTTAAAAGTGCAAATCATATTTTATAAAATACATACATATTTTGAACGAGACAAAACCTCATACCAAGGTGCCTGTAAGTCTATTGTAAAAACAAGGATAGATCAGATTTATACCACGTGATCATACATTTGTTCATATGAATCCCATACTTTCTATATGTAATGGAAACATCATTTAAAACAATCAAAACTGTTCACTAAATCTGCCTTCTCTGGAAAACAAAACAAAACAAAAATAAACAAAAGCATATGTGGTAAATTACTCACTGAAAATAAACAACTAACATTGACCATAATTTGCTCTGCCTTATTTCCTGGTGTATAAAATGGAGACAATCATAATATCTGCTGTGAAAGTGGTTTAATGAAAATACACTTTTAATTATTAGTGAGTCACATGCTTTTATTATGAGTGCCACATTTAAGAAAGCCATATTTGAACAGCATGCAGAAGATAAAACAAGGGGCAGCGTACACAGCGGTATAGAAAACGCATCTTTTTTCACTAGAAATTTACTTAAAAAGGAAAGTCATGGAAAAATAAATGCCTGTTAGATTAAATCTTATGTATATTATATTGCATCTACAAGACAAAATTAAGTGAAGGCTGTGTGGGAAAATGTAAATTCACTACTTTCCAAGTTTTGTGTACTTTGTTATATTAAGTATGCGTAGATTTTTGTGTGTGTATTAATATTGGAGATAAATTAAAGCCTCAAACTTTTCTATAAAATTAATTTATATATAAGCATAATAATAGCTAATAGTTATTTAGAAATGTGCATTTGAGAAACAAAGCTGAACGGGAATCAGTTTAGGGTGTATCACAATGACTGATATTCATTTACTACTAAGCCATGTGGCAAAAATATTCCTAGGTACACAATACATGTCTCCCTTTGTACTACAGCACATAACTGCTTTTTGAACTCATATGACAACTGTGCTCATAATAATGATAAAATCTTTGTAATATTTTTACTCTCAGAGATTAGTTGAAAGTCAGATCCAGAACCTTAGAAGTTTAATGTTAAAAGCATTCTAATTATGAGCCTAAATGCATTCAAGATCTGTCTGAAAAAAGTCGGATTCATGGTATAACAATCACCTTTTGAGTGTCTACTTTATGCTACACGATTTTTCAAGATGACACATACAGAGTGATGTATACTGAGTGAAGTCCTAAAGATCAACACCAAGAATTAATTATAGACTGTATTGTGTAGTCCATCTCTTTATTTTCTAACGTAATATTTGATCCCTCAAGAAATATCTAAGTAAAGTGATGGTTCCCAAATGTAACTGAATTCCATTTAATCACTCATGCATAGATTATGCTAAGGTGAACCTCTCTAAATGATCTTTATTTTATTTGTCTTTCTTTCTGAGAAAAATATCAAATTGTTTTATCAGTAAATTTTATCTGTTTTACTTTTTAATTCATTGAGTCTTCCTTTTGAGGTTACAGTGTTAACCTGCTTATCTCAACGATTCTGTGATCTTCTGAAAACCATGAAGAGATTTTACAATTTAGTTCTATTCTTTACTAGTTTAGCAGCAAATTAGAGAATTATTCTGTGAAAAATGTGTAGTTGAGTTTCAATGATAAGGAGATAGATAGATACATTTATACAATATAATTTTATGCCAAGGCAAATTCATGTATATATGTGTGTGTCCTTCTGCATACATGCAAACTCTTTCAAATCTTTCACCAAAATGGTGATATTTTTAGCTACAGCTCAGAGTGCAATATGTCATTTCACCAAACTGTAAATATTATGGGCACATTCCATAAAATAACTGGTTTCTTTACTACTTGGTACATACAAAACAAAGAAACAAACAAACAAAACAAAAAACAAAGAAACCAACCAACCAACCAACAAACAAACAAACAAACACCATGTAAATATGATTTTCTCTTGTACTTAAGGCTACATTATCCCTGATAGTTGCTTCTAAAGAAATGCCATAATGCAAAGTCCTAGAAATCTGTTTTATTGCTGTTCTTGCAATAAAGTTTATTCAAGCACAAATCAAAATTATCCCTAAACTTTTCCATGGGGGAGTACATTATTTCAGTGCTGAACTAATTATTCCCCTTGGTTTCTGTTATGAAGCCTGTTGTGTTTCATGACTCACCTCTGCATTGGCCAAATATAGAATACTCTATTAAGGGTCTTCTGCTCAATTTTTTAATGAGATGTACCTTCGCAACAGAAGAAGATTCTAGTCCACTCAGCACCAGTGGACATCAATAATATTTTAATAGTTGGAACTCCTGCAATGAAATTTGATGTGACTTTTGTATTAGGGTGACTGGAAAATTTGAGTGTCACCAATGAATTTATACAAAGAGAAAATCGTATCTGTGTGCATGTATGCCTCAGCTTGCACAGGATTGTTAAGCTCTGTCTTTTGGTAAAGAAAGAGTAGAAGGAAAAACAGTCCCTGAGAGAAGCTATTTAGTTGTTTGATGACCCACAGAGAAGGACAAGTTGAGGAAATGCGCATTTAGGATCAATATTAAATCAAATGTATACGTTTGATGAATTAGATTAAAAAAAAAAAAGAGCTAAAGAGCTAATCTAGCATATCAGTTTTTGCTCACTAAAAGCATATCCTTTGTATTCCCACAGATATGTTTCAAGTGCCTTTTATTATGAGAGTGTTTTGATCTTCTGTTACCCAGGAAAAAATGAAGCTGATACTCTGAATCCATCCATAGAAATAGAATAGGGACAGTTAAAAAAAATCCAAAAATTTAAAGTTGAGACTTCAGCTGTTTTCTGAGGTTATGCTAGAACACCACTTATTTTGAAAGTGATCTGAGACAGAATGACTGTTGCCAAAAACACCACACAAAGGGCAGTAATTAATTCATCAAGATGTTGCTGGTGATGCTTTTCTCTTCAGAATGTTTTGCAGTTTGCAACATTAGTGCAAAAGGTTTCAAGTTAGGACGACAGGAAGAAAATCAGCCCTTTATTGTAATGCTAGAAATATTCAAACATTTACTGTAATAATCAGGTAGAAAAATCAGGTGGTGTGAAATGGAGTGTGTGCAATTCTAATCATTTTTTTTTTAAATCACTGATATTTTTACCTGTTTGAAGAAATGGCAATGAATAAGATATTTCATGAACTGACAAAAAAAGGGGTAACTTTATAAAAGGTCTACAAGCTAAGGACAACGTATTTGGAAACATCTCTTCAAAGACAAAGACTCAGAATATGTTTAAGTGGTGAAAACCTTAGATTTCTCTACAACAATTTGTGCACATGTATCATATGTTGATGCTGAGAAGGAAATTAGGTTTTTCAGATGTGGTTTGTAGTCCTGATTATAATGGGCATAAGTAATTTTGCTAGTATTATTGCCAAATAACATTTTAAATTACTAGGAATTAACCATAACAGATGGAAATTAACACATGAAAATAACTTTGAAAAAAAACAAAACATTGATATCTTATTCTGACAAGATGAATGCTATACGTCAGTTTCATTGAGTGATCAGATGATCAAAGCTCAAAAATCACAATGGGTAAGATTTCTAAATGTTTGCCAAGGACCCTCGCTGAACTTGCAGCAGCATGTCCCGGGACTTTCTCATCCTTGCCAAGCTGCTTTCTAGTCAGTTGGCCCTCAGACTGTTGAGGCATTAAGTTATTTCTCCCCAGTTAGCAAACTTGGGACGCTCCCTTGTTGAGATTTGTGGAGTTCTTGGTCCATTTCTCTGTCTCACTAAGGTCCCTATGAATGACAACACACAATCACAGAATCAGAATTGTAGGGGTTGAAAGGGACCTCAAGAGATCATCGAGTCCAATCCCCCTGCTAAAGCAGATTCCCTACACCAGGTCACACAGGTAGGTGTCCAGGCAGGTCTTGAATGTCTCCTGAGAAGAAGATTCCACAGCCCCCCTGGGCAGCATGTGCCAGTGTTCCGTCACCCTCACCATAAAGAAGTTCTTGTGCATATTTTTGCGGAACCTCCTGTGTTGTAGTTTCTGTCCGTTTCCCCTTGTCCTGTCTCCACACACTGCTGGAAAGAGTCTGGCCTCGCCACTTTGTCCCCCACACCTCAGATATTTATAAACCTGGATCAGGTCCCCTCTCAGTCTTCTTTGCTCAAGGCTAAAGAGACCCAGTTCACTTAGCCTTTCTTCACAGGGGAGATCCTCCAGGCCCTTCACCATCTTTGTGGCCCGGCACTGGACTTTTTCCAAGAGATCCCTGTCTTTTTTTATACTGGGGAGCCCAGAAATGGACACAGTATTCCAGATGAGGCCTCCCCAGGGAAGAGTAGAGGGGGAGGATCACCTACCTTGACCTGATGGCTATGCTCTTTTTACTGCATCCCAGAATGCCATTGTCCCTCTTGGCCACCAGGGCACACTGCTGGCTCATGGTAAACCTGTCATCCACCAGGACAACCAGGTCCCTCTCTACAGAGCTTCTCTCCAGCAGGTCATCCCCCAGCCTGTACTGGTGCATGCAACTATTCCTCCCTAGGTGCAAGACTCTACACTTGCTTTTGTTTAACTTCATCGGGTTTCTTACTGCCCAGCTCTCCAGCCTGTCCAGGCTTCACAGCCTTCAGGCATGTCAGCCAATCCTCCCAACTTTGTATCATCAGCAAACTTGCTGAGGGTGGCCACTATCCCCTCACCAAGTTTGCATATCTGTTGCACCAACCATTATTCCCATTTTGTGCCACCTAAGAACTTGCTAAGGGTACATTCTGTCCTAGATTCTAGGTAACTAATGAAGAGATTATACATTATTGGACCTAAAATTCACCTTTGGAATACTCCAATGGTATCATAGAATCACAGAATGGTTTGGATTGGAAGGGACCCAGCCCCTCTGCTATAGGCAGGGACATGTCCCTCTAGACCAGGTTTCTCAAAGCCCCATCTAGCCTGGCCTTGAGTGCTTCCAGGGAGAGGGCATGCACAGCCTCTCCTAGCATCTATTTCCACGTCTCACCACCTTCACAGTATAGATTTTCTTCCTGATATCTAGTCTAAATCCACTCTTTTCCAATTCAAAACCATTTTCCCTCATCCTGTCATTACATGCCCTTATAAAAAGTTCCTCCCCAGCTATCCTGTGGCCCCCTCCAGGTACTGAAAGGCTGCTAGAGTCTCCCAGAGTCTTCTCTTCTCAAGGCTGAAAAGCCCCAGCTCTCTAAGCCTGCCTTCAAAAAGGAGGTGCTCCAGCCCCTGATCATCTTTGAGGCCCTCCTCTGGACCTGCTCCAACAGCTCGATGTCCTTCTTGTGTTGGGGGCCTCAGAACTGGACTCAGTACTCCAGGTGGGATCTCATGAGAGCAGAGGGGCAGAATCACCTCCCTCAACATGCTGGTCATATTTCTCTTGATGTAGCCCAGGATATGGTAGGCCTTCTGGGCTGCAGGTACACATTGACAGTTCATGTTTAATCTTTCATCAATCAGTACCTCAAATCCTTCTCCTCAGAGCTGCTTTCAAATCATTCTCTGCCCAGTCTGTATTCATGCTTAGTAAAAAAGACAGTAGTTGGCCTTCAGCTGGACTTTACGCAATTGGTCACCATTTTTTTACATCCAGCAGTTCTG
The DNA here is from genome assembly GCA_036925125.1 of Oreortyx pictus. Lineage (NCBI taxonomy): Eukaryota > Metazoa > Chordata > Aves > Galliformes > Odontophoridae > Oreortyx > Oreortyx pictus. The sequence continues at coordinate 30,366,382 of JAUPFR010000001.1, forward strand.
ACAGTTTGAGTCCACTTTACTGTCCATCTATCTAGCCTTTGTTTTATCAATTTATTAATTAAGCTGATACAGCATTAAAAGCCTTGCAAAAGTCAACGGATCATATCAAGAAAGCAGATAAAACTGAATCTGTGCAGGGACATTAATGGCAACAGGAAAGGCCTCTATCAGTGATCATACATTAGTGATAAAATGAAGACTACAGAAGGGGTAGACCCACTCCAGGAGGAAACAGTAGAACTAAGATATAAAGAAGTCTAAGGTACTCAATGGTTTTTTACCTCAGCCTTCACCAGCAACTGTTTTAACCACAATTCATAAGTTTCAGGACTTATGGGGACTAAGAGAATGAGGAAACATCCACTGTAGAAGATGAATTTGATGCATGGTGCTTGAGGAATTATTTGGATGACCACATTCTAAGAGTTGTGGTCAACTACTCAGTGCTCAGGTAGAGACCAGAGATGAATGTTCCTCCTCAGTAGTTAGTACTGAGACAAGTAATACTTAAAATTATTGGTGATGTAATACCATGTGATTGAACACATACTCAGATTGTTGTATGGTTAGCATGCTAGAAAGTAGGAATAACATCCAGAAGAACCTTGACAGACTTGTGAGGTTGGTCAGTGTGAATTTCATGTAGTTCAACAGTACCAAATGCAAGGTTCTGAACATGCATCTGGTTAATCTGAAGGAAAAAATTACAAGCTAGGGGAAGAATGGATAGAGAGCAGCTCTTAGATGAGGGGGTCATTTGTTGATGAAAAGCTGAACTTGAATGATCAATGAGCGCTCAAGGCCCAAAAAGGCAACTGTACCCTGAACTGCATCTAAAAAGAACCTGGAGAATCTGGAGGAATTCCCTTATGGGGACAGGCTGAGAGAGCTGGGATTTCTCAGTTTGGAGAAGAAAGGACTCCTGGGTTACACTATAGCAGTCCTCCAAAAATCTAAATGAGGTCTACAAAAAAACTGGAGAGAGACTTTTTACAACGACATGTAACGATAGCACAAGGGCTTTAAACTAAAATATGATAGTATTAGATATAATATTAGGAAGAAATTCTTCATTATGAGTATGGAGAAGCACTGTAACAGGTCTTTCAAAGAAGCTGTGAAATGTGGAATTGTTCAAGGCCAAGCTCGACAGGGATTTGAGAAACAGAATATGCCTGCTCATGGCAGGGGGTGTTGGGACTAGATTATCTTTAAGGTTCTTTCCAATCCAAATAATTTTATGATTCTATGATGTATCTTCTGCTTTCCACACAGCCACCAAGGTAGGCATTTCATCATGGAAGGCTATCTGACTGGTCAGGCATGACTACTCCTTTGAAAATCTACACTGGCGGTTTCCAATCTCCTTTTTGTCCTTCATGTGCCTGGAAACGGTTTCCACAATTATTTGCTCCATCACCTTCCTAGAGATTTAAGCGAGGCTGACCAGCTGCAATTCCTCAGATCATCCTCCTTAACTTTCTGTAAAATTGGAGTGACATTTGCTTTCTTCTGTTCCTCAAGAATCTCAGCCAATCACTATGGCATTTCAAAGACAATCAAGAGTTGCCATGCAAGATATCAGCCAGATCCATTGTCATTCATGAGTGCATCTCAATTTGAGAACATTTTCCAAGTATCAAACTCAAAAAATCCTTGCAAACATAGCTAAATAAATAAATTTGATCTGCATATCACACAAGAAAACAAAACACTGAATACAATATACCCTAGAATGAAAATCTTTCTTTCTCCTTCACTTAACAGTATTGAATCTTAAGAGTTTAAATCCAATTGCTCATTTGAGCTGCAGAATGAAATCGGCTCAAAGCTGCTGTGGTTTTGTGTGAAGGAGAAGAAATTAAAATTATACAGGCTTCAGAGAACTGGTGATTTGACCAGGTTTTTGTTTATTTTCTTGTTTATTTTTGTTATTAACTGAATATTAACTGAATTACCCTCTTTTATGTTACACCACCCAAAGGATTTCAGGTCCTGTGCTGCAGTGACTAATCTGAGAGTGGCTGTTTTGATGAACCGGAGCTCTGCTTGGTTCCAAGTATCTAAACCTTAGGCAGTTCTGTTTTATATGTGACCTGCTTGATTTCTGCTTTCTTGTGACATCCAACTGAAAAACTTGTTTATTCAAGCTGCTGCAGTGGAGAAAATTATGGCTGAGGCCTAGCATACTGGGGATCTGTGTGTCTGCTCTCACAATATGGTACTTCACTGTTTCCAGCTTTTCTCTGCTGAAGCAGCATTGTTGCCATTGGCAACAGCAGCCTGCTATTTAACATGTAGCCATTATGTCACAGAAGTATTAAACAGTAGATGAAAATGCTATTCAGAGGTCATTTGTAGAAAAAAACATAGAGGGAGCATCACAAAGAAAGTTTTTCTTGAAGAATGAAAGGATTTAGAATCCAGAAGTATTCTGAACTTTTTCAGGCTTACATTGTCAGACTTGAAAAGACACACACACAAAAAAAAATATTTTCATAAACAGATTATGTAGAATTTTCAGAAATTCAGGAAGAGTATTAGACATGCAGATTCCATTTTATCATTTATCTTTGGAATAATCATCAAGAACATTAGATCAAAAAAACTGCTTTTAAATAGTAATTCTGCTAGCCCAAGTAGTCACATCATTTCTGAATATCAACTCATCATTAGGGACTGGAAAATAGAGAAATTAACTGAAATGCCACAGAGCATTGTTGAGATTTTTTAACTCATATTGAAGTCACTAACTGTACAAAACCAACCTCAGTGGGGCAAAGAAAAGCTGATGGATTTCACAGTACCAATGTCTCATAAATTGTTTTTTTATTTGGGGAAATTAGTTTTAATTGATGGTAATAGACAGAAGTATAGATCACTAATAAAATTCATGCTTAGAAGTTTTTTTGACTAATCACAGGAATTAGAATCAGAGTGACTTGAGAAATCTAAACTACTCCAAATATATGAAAAGAACTAAAGATCAGAGCATTTCTCCATATTTCATAAAATATTTTTGGCAGACTTCTTACATGTTTTTCCTTACTGATCAGGTTCGTGATTATGAATACATTTATCCTTTCATTCAAACAGTATTACATGATGTAAAGACCAATCATTGGAGTCTGAAGAGACTGTGAGTAGACAACATGTACCAGCTCTGTGGTCTCCTCAGGCCTGGACTCATTCCTTTGTTCATCTCTGGCGGTGAATGCGTACCTCAGTGTCAGTTTCTTGGCCATTGAATCAATCCCATATGTAGATATATATTTTATTCATTAGTATCAGTTAATCCTTAGCTTTGAGAATTTTCATGAAGTTCACCAACATCCTTGGCAAATAATATCATTAGCTTATCATCTTTCCCATCTTATCACACAGCAAAAGGTAGAGCTTGTGTACATTCATCTAATTTGTTACTATTCCCACAGTGGTATAGGTCAGATAAGCATATAATTCAGTCTCCCAAATATATCACTATGTATTTTTCACAGATGTGGACATTACCACAAAAATGTTGACCATATGGAATGACTGTTTTACTTTGCAGACCAAATTGGGAGATGAATTCCCAGGGTTTGGCACATAATTTCTCTCTCAAGATTGTTCTCGTCCATAGGAATTAAAAACACTATCAAATCTTTTCTGCAGGTGACCATCTTGCTCATCTTCATAGTCCATGTCAATTGTAATTACTATGACACAGAAAGAGGCTGCAAGCAGCATGCTGCAATGTGGGGCTGGAGGATAAATGTCAAGGTGAGTTTTTCAAGAGGGTATGATGGTTGAAGGCTTTACCCAGAAACTGAAAGACTATTGCTTTTCCTGGAGAACTTATTTTACAACACAAAATTCACAATAATTATCTTAAAGCCTCTCTGTACGTTTTGATATTAACACATCACTGAAAACCTTGCTATAATTACTAAAAAAGGTTTTCTATTATATAAATCCTAATGTATATATGCCTGGATCTAAAATGAAATTATTGTTTAAGTTTTCAGCTGGTGCATAGTCATGAAAGAATAAAATAAACCATGCAGTGATAGATGACAGAGATTAATCTAGGAACTAGTTCAGGGTCAAAAATAACACAAAGGTTATAAAAAATGTCAAAGCTGATAGGAGAACGTCAGAAAGAACAAAAGTATAAAATACTGTAATATGATTTACTTTGTTCTGTGATACCAAAAATAATCATAATTACATTTCTGATACTGGAAATATCAAGTAAAGCCATGATGGTCAGTTCCAAAGGGAATAAGGTTGCTGTCGGAGACTGGTAAGATATGCAGTACCTGAAATCAAAAAGAGATAATCAGTAACACTTTGTGGACTGTTTTACATTCCTTTGGACAGAGTCAGAAGCTGTTTGCTTGTGAGTAGAAAGGCCCAAGAACATTTTCTGGATGAAGAATTTGCCTGGATCAAATATTTTCAGCATGATGTAGGAAATTATGAGATGGTATCATTGTATCCTGTGAAGGAAAGACACAAACTGATGTCTCTCTGCTTCCTCTTGTTTCTGCTGATTTAAATTTGCAGGGCCTGGAAGATAGGAACAAAAGAATTCCTGATGAGATCCTCAAAACCAGAAACTGACTCTCCAAAGATCACTCTGTACTATAAGTAAGAGAACATGTACATTCATCGTGGTCATCAGCTGACCATCATACCTTTGTATAACCCACCACTACCAGAGGTTACCACTCTCTGACACTAAAACATCTCTGGATGGAGGAATGGTGAAACGCTTTGCTTTGCTGTGTTTATATATCTGTGTGTCTTTGTGTCTGTTTCCCTCTCCTCATTTTCTATCCTTTCCTTTTTATTTTACTCTTTCACTCTTTGTAATAGTCATTGCCTAATATTGTATTAGAATTTCTAGCAAAGAAATAACTCTTGTGTTAAAGTACTCTTACCTGTAAGATTTATGAAATGTTATTAGCAAATTAGCCAATTTTATCTCAAAGCAGAGTACTAGTTGTTAGAAAGCTCTCAATAAATTGATTTTTATTATTCCTCCGAGTCCTGGTTTTGGTAGTAACCCCTGCTGACTAGGTGAGGCACAATTGTGGAGACAGAAAGAGATTCACCTTCCTAGAAACTTACTGAGTAGGAGAAAATTATTCATTTGGAAAATTAAACAAAATATGTATATCTTTGATTATAAAAATCTCAATATACTGCCTGACTTCACTTGAACCTCAGATAAGGATTCTTTCAAAACTATGTTTTTCTACAGTCCTTGAAATAAAATATGAACTGATAGTGGGATTAAATGCAGCCTGGATTCACTGAAAATAGCAAAATTCTTAAAGCAACATAATAAGGTAGATCTTTCTTTGGTATCTGATTTTCTGGACAAGAGAATGACATTCATTTTCATCTATCTAAACATCAACAAGTAGAAATAATCAGCTAATGTGAGTAAAACTAAAATTGGTATTAGAATAGAAGATTATATAAAGAACTGGTTGAAATGCTGTCAGTCTGTAATAATAAAGAGGACGTTATCAGAATTGAACAAGATTAACTTCGAAATTCTTGAAGAATAGTAAGATGATGGACAAATCTTATTTAACATAGTTGTCTGTTTTGATTTTGTTCTTACTGAATTACATCTGTTGAGAATGTTATGTTGGGAAACTAATGGAATACACCAGAAGAAAAAAAATAACAACAACATCAACAACAAAGCAAATAAACAATAATCCACGTCAGAACTGAGTTATCTTAAAGTGTAAACCATCTTACACTTAAAGCATGAATTAAAAATGATCTGCAAATTGCACGTTCACTTGTAAATTTTGGAAATCTTCAGCTGGAAATGAAGAAAATGAGTAAAAAAGCTTAAGCTACACATCTCTTTGGACCAACATGATTAAGTAATGATAAATGTCTGCATTTCAGGTGTTTGTATCCAAGTAAATAAATTCAAGGTCCTTTTGCAGTCATCAAAAAAGAAGACACGCTTTTAGGAACTAAGTACTGTGAAAATTTTCAGGCAAATTGTGCTCGTCTCTGTAAAGAAAGAATAAAATTTTACCTAAGTTGTAAACAAATTTTTATGTTCTTCCAGTTAAAGAATGATACTTTAGTTGAATATGACATACTGTAAGATGTGACAATGAAAACAGCAAATGCAATTTTAAGATTGAATGAGGTAGTAGAGAGATAGAGCAATATACTAAACTTATTAAATCTACAGATACATAAGATCCTATCTGAAATATTCTGAACAGGGCTCCCGTGGTAAGGAAAGTGAGCTCAAACTAAAGAATATGTCAAGTATCAATCCTAAGAAAAATTATTTAAGATAAAGTACAGCACTCACATACAGAGCTGTAAATATATCATCTTTAGGGTAGGGATGAGAATCAAGTATTCTTAACGATCATAAGATTGCAGTGTAGCATAAGTTCTGAAGAAACTCTTGAATTAGAACAAGCTCTACTATAAAACTTCATTCATTTCTGAAGTGGATTATAGTATGAAGCTGTAGGCAAAACAGTTAAGTTTTTGGTACTGTATTCAGGAAACTATTGTTTTGTAAAAAATCTCAGCAAAGACAACTCAGCCTGTAAAGATAACATGAAAAACCTTTGAATATGTTAGTGCCTCTTACAGTAAAGATTTAAGTAGTACAAGTGGCACAAAACTGATAGTAAAATAAAGAATTACAAAACAAAATCTTACTAAATTTTTGAGCTTTCAAATTTGAAAGAAAAGTGACAGCAAATCTCTATGTTTCATTGATATACCTAATTTAAAAACAAGCAAAAACCAACCAACCAACTAAAACAAAACAAACAAACAAACAAATAAATAAATAAATCCACATAATTACTCTTTTTTGTTGTTGTTTTCTTTTGTTTTATTTTAAATAGAAAGCCAATTTCACATGGATGGACTCTTCAATTTTTTTTTACCCCAAGTTCAAATATTAACTGTCAAACTTTGAACATACTGGTTACTAAGTTGGATTTTAAATTTAAATTATAATTCCACTTTATTTCACACTATGATTTAATTAGAAACATAAATTACAAGCAATAATTAATAGCATGGAGAAATAATATAACAGTTTTAGATTTATTTTACTGAACTCATGCCGTTTAAGTGCAAAGCATATACAGTAGGATGCAGCATCACACTTTGAAGACTTAGATTTAGGCACTAGAAGGTTAGTGTGCAATATCAGAACATTACATCTATATTTAACTGTTTGTATGTAAATTTCTATACTTAAAATATTTGTCTAAATTACCATGGAGATATATGAAGACTGAGTGAGTACAATGAGTAGATCCTAGAAATCTATTAAACCTGAAGCCTTTAGGAGTGTGACTCCTAACCCATACATGAGAGTAGGCCATTTAAGAAACCCTAATCCACTTGACACAAGATGTGGAGCAGTAGCTGTCTGAAATAAAATGAGGTGTTTGAAATGGCATTAGATACCTAACGTGAATATGGAATTATAGACTCATAGAATCATAAGAACCATAGAATCTTAGAATCATAGAATGGCTTGGGTTGGAAGGGATTTTAACGACCATCCAGTTCCAACTCTCCTTCCAAGAACAGGTTTGTCACTCACTAGACCAGGCTGCCCAGAGCCCCACACAACTTGGCCTTGAACACCTCTAGGGATGGAGCTTCTCATGGCAGCCTGTTTCTCACCACCTTCTGAGTAAAAAATAATTCCTTCTAATATCTAACCTACATCTCCCCTCTTCTAGTTTAAAGCCATTCCCCTTGTCCTATCACTATCAGACTGTAAGAAGACTGTGCTCACCTTATTTATAAGCTAGATGCTTTTCAATTGGACGGTTGAAATGAGGTATCCCCAGAGTCTTCTCAGGTTGAAGAAACCCAACTTCCTCTGCCTTTCTTCAAAGGAAGAAAACCTTTCTTCATGTAGTACACCAGATAGGTTCGCACAAGGGCAGAGCAAGTGGAACAATCCCTCTCTCTGCTGGCCACCCCACTTTTGACACAGCTCAGGATACTGTTGACCTTTAAGGTCGCAGGTGCCTGCTGCTGGTTCATGTCTGGCTTTTCATCCGTAAGAACCCATAAATTCTCCTTGGCAGGGCTGCTCTCGATAAGTCCTTCTCCCAGTCTGTACACATATCTGGTGTTGCACTATGTGCAGCACCTTGCACTTGCTATTGTTAATCTCATTAGGTTCACCTGGGCCTGTTTTTCAAGCTTGTCCAGGTCCCTCGGGATGGCATCTCTTCTTCCTGCTGTATCACCTGTACCACTTATCTTACTGAGGTCAGTAAATTTGTGGAAGGTGAACTCACCTGACAAGGACATTGAAGAGAACCAGCCTGAAGATGTACACCACTCATCACTGGTCCCTGTCTAGACATAAAGTCATTGATCACAACCCCCTGACTGTGATGATCCAAACTATTATTCATCCACTGAATAGTCCATCCTTCAAATCCATCTCTCAAATTTAGAGATAAGAATGTTTTGTGGAATCATATCAGAAGCTTTGCAAAAGTCCAGCATATGAGTTAGGTCATCAGTGTAATGAGCTAGTCACATAGAGCCTCTTCTGGAGGTACTTCTCCTCTGTTCCTATGAAGGGAGTTTAGGTGATTCCCTGTATGGTGAAAAGGGATGGAATGGAATGGGTTGGGATGGGAAGTAGAAAGGACTTGAGACAGTTTTGGGGGAGATGTCTGAGAACATTATGGAGAAATGTGCAAAAGAAGAAATTGGAAGGATTTTTAATTTTTCCAAGTGAAACTCTGTGAGAGTATTGCTGAACAGATCAGATCAGCCAAGTTTAAAAACAAAGAAAGTTTGTTTGCAACACAGGTATAAACTGTGAAATATATTGGCATAGGAAGCTGAGAAGAAGCTAAAAGTGACTGAAGAAATAAATGGAAGAAAAATCACTTTAATATTACTAAGTATAATGGAGTAGATACAATCTCCAGATGGATAAACCACCTGTCCTATAGTAACTAAGAGCATGCTGAAGTTTCTCAAAAATATGGAAGAACTGTTGCAGAAAGTCAGGAATTCAGATGCTCTTTCTGCACTGCTTTTCAGAGGAATCAATGCACATTACACAGTTTTTCATCTAATCCGAAGGGCTATTTTCCAGAGCCAAGGTGGGATTCCAGCCTGTCCTTCGGTGCATTTGTCCTGAGACATGCTCACTCATAGGAGGTTGTCAACGGTTTACCGGGCTGGATCGGCCCGGTTCCGTGACGATTGGTGTGGGGGACCCGCAGACCCACGCCCCAGGAAAGGGGAAGGGGGAAAGGGAAAGGGAAAAGGGAGATGGGCCTAGAAACAAAACAGCGGCAACGATCTGAGGAGGAAAGCTAATTTACTAAATAAGATATCAGAAAGCAAAATAACACAATATAATACAATATTGAAGCTAATAAATCAAATAAAATGAGCAAGAGAGAGTGTCTGATAAACCGAAGGCCTTACGCTAACGCTGAAGGCGATACGGCAGTGAGCACCCACTGCTGAGTCGATCCCGAAGGAAAGAGAGTGTCCTGTGACCGCAGAGGGTTTTTATCTTTTCCCTCTGAGCGGAAAATACGTAAAAATGCAAAGCATCGCAAAGTCCTCTGGGGAATGTAGTTCTTCTCTTCTGAGACAGGTATACCCGGAAATATCAATGATCTATGGAGTTGGAGTATTAACTCTTTAACTCTTAATGCACTACATGTTGTTATGATGTGGAAGACCAATACCAAAAATCATAAAACCATGACAGAGGTTCTCAGAGAAGGCAATAAAATCCATCCTGTTATTTCTTCACTGTTTTTTCACAATTTTCATAGTCACAATTTTTCTTACCTGTTTTTCTACTCTTTGTAGCTGTTGTAAATTCTAATCTAGATTTCCTTTCTGTCATACAGCTTAGCCCCTACATGCATGTGTACACACACGGATGTGTATACATACAGATGCACATATCCCACGCATGCACACACACACTGTATACTCCACACACATCACACAAGTGCACATACCTTTGCTTTAATCTTTTCTCTTCCAAATCATTTCTTCTTTTCTTATAGTCATATCCTCTTTCCTGCTCAAAAAAGCAGAAACAAATCAAGCAAACAGCAGTACCATCAAGATGTGTATAAAATGAACCTGAGTAACCATGTAATTATTCTCACTCTATTGCCGCTGCTCTTTATTGCTCTCACTTATTGTGTCATCTTTCATATTGTAAGACTGTAGGCTCCTTGGGGAAAGGACCACATCATTTATTTTCTCTTTGAAGTACCTTCACCACCTCAGGCACTTCGCAAGTAACAAATAATAATAATAACCATTAATCAGGTAATGGGATTAGTAGAAAACACCAGTCACTGGCAATTAAAATCTTAGCAACTGTAGACAGATTCCTACTTCAGAATTAAGGAAGTCTTTTCTTTTTACTTTGACATAAAATACAGGACCTCTCAAAAGGATTTTTAATTTTTTTTTTTCCTTCAGACTGAAAGGAGGAGCAAAATCTACAATTTCTACGTTTAAGCAGACCACACTTTAAAATGCATTTTTTTTGATCATGCGAAATAACAAAGATGATCAGAATCAAAGGTATTGCTTCAGCTGGGAAGACTGAAGTGGACAGAGTTGAGGGTCTACATTACCAGAGGAGGTGAAGAATTCTGATTTCATTATTTGCTACTGAAACCCACTGAGTTTCCAGCACCTAACTAGTATTAAGCAAGGATGACTGAATCTAAGTGACTGGTAGCAATAGGTGTTTTTAAACTGTGCTTGTCTGCCCTGCTGGAACCAGAACATTGAAGACACTTTTTCTTTTATCTTTTTAAAATAATAATAATTATTATTTGTTCTTTGCTCACAAAGGCAAAATGTTTTTTTTCAATAATACTTCCAAATGATAGGTTGATATAAGAGATTTTTTTTTCCTCTGACAAGTAACGATTAAGTGTACAGAGCATTTCTGTTTATTATTAATTAATGTGTTACTCAATTTGTATCTATATCCAAAACTCTCATACAATTATTCTTCACAGCTTTAATTATAGAAAGACGCAATATAATATTGATAAAAAGCACTTAATTTCAATTCTAAGACTCAGAAAAATTTATAGAATAAATGGCAGAAATATTTCTCTTTATTACAACAAATAAAGTGACTTAATTGAAAATATTGATAGGCATGTTTTAGGCACAAATCATTATATCATTCTAGTGGATATGTAAATTTAATCTTCGAACAGTTCTCATTTTTCCTGAGATCTACATTTTTACTCTTCAGTTCTATAACGTTTTAATACATAAGCTATTGTTCCGCTTAACTTTAGCTGTCTCTTCTTCCCTTGACATTTTTGAGTTCGCAGTTCTAATAATAAATCAGAGATTGAAATACTTAAATGCTCCTACTTTTTCTTAATTTCTATTTATTGGCCCAAAGTTAAGCTAACCTTCATTTTTTAACTTGATTTTATAGTTAAGTGTGTAAAAAGCACATGCACATTCATTTGGTTCATTTATATATCAATAGATAAAAGCTAAGTGGCATATGTAAGTTATTTCTGAAAATTAATTTATCTAGAATGCCAAGATTTAAAGTAAAAAAATAAAACAGGGGGGGGGGGGATGTTAACAAGTAACATTAATGTATAATTAATATTTATACACAAGCAGGTTTCCCATAGAAATGGATATATTGTATGACCTATCAGGTTTATTTTTTTTTATTTTTTTTCATGTATTTTAATTCATTTCTAAATGGGATTATAACCTTTTTAGGACAGAAGTCATATTTCTTTTCTACTATGAGACGCATGGCGTACCTTCGGGAATTAAGCGACAAACTCCAGCAGAGATGACTTCATTTCTGTGCTTCGAATTTCACATGCCTTGTGACCCTGAATTATTCTGTAATTCATTTCATGATGTTTGATATGTCCTGTTTTTCCTTCCAAAGTAATTGTTAAGACGCAACTTGTAGTATGTGTTAGCACTCAGCTGCTAAGGACTCTGCATCCACTGCATAGTCACTACGATGCTGAGACTAAACTGGAACTCTTCTGTGATCCAGGTGGATTACAGATAGCATACTTACTTACTATTGTGGCATGCTTTATCCATTAACCCACACACCATGTAGCTAAGCCATGACATTATTTATAAACAAGGAATTCCTTCCTCTCCACAGGGAAAATGTTGTGTTGCTTTTATTATTATTATTATTTGTTGTTTAATTTATATTTTATTTTATTTTTCTATGCTGCTTGAAATTCATATATTGCAGAGCTTCAGTAGTATTTGATTTACAGCAGCAGCCAAGACTCGCATTGTTAACATTAAGTGAGGCTGTTGCAGACACTGGTTTCACATACATTGCAGTGCAGCACCGTATGCTTTGGTTGTGACAAATTTTTGTGCCATGCTACTCAATGATTAGGTGTATATTCAGCAATATCACTGAAGACACATTTTATAAATACACAGCTGATGATTACATTTCCCTACACTACCTCATCTGCAGAGCCTCACCATCTTTAACCAGCTTGTGTCTCTGATAATTGGATTTCTTTTGGCATCAACTCTGGAGCTAGTGTTGCGTGGGAGTGTGGTGCAGACTGTTCTCTTCATGTGAGAAAAACACAGAATTCAGCCTCAACCTTAGCAGTTAACTTCTGAACTACTTAATTTCTTACTTATTCCCAGAGCCTTTAAACAAATACAGTGTTCTGAATTTATGGTTAGAAGATATTTCACTGTATGTTGCCTTGCCTGGTCCAGAACTACCAAAGGTCTTGTCTTGGACCTATCTGCAGAAGGCAAGGCCACTGCTTTGTGGGACTATCTTGTGTCACACTTTACATAGCTTTATCCGGGAGACAATGACTATGGAGAGGAAAAGGAAACTAAGGAAATGTACTAAAGATCATAAATTCATAAGAGTCTCTGAATTTGTCCCCTCTCCTAGCTATTAAAATATTGACTACTTGCAAATCCTTTGAACAAACTGATTTCCACCTGCTTGGCTCTGTACTAAAGTGTTATCTCCAAAAATATTGCATGTCTACTCGGAAAGAGATTTCGGAACACAACGGTTCTGTAATTTCTTGTTCGCTAAAGGAGTACCTACACTGCTGACACTATGACCACTCATATTCCTACAAGATTTTATTTGTGTATTTTATGCTATATTGTTAACCCCGAATAATTGATCCCAACATGCTTCATTAAGTAATGTCATCAGGCGCATCCCACTGAAGGAGGTTCCTATCAGTGTATTTGGTATATTGGTGTATTTGGGGTACTTTCCTTTACTGCAAAACTGGAATGTATATCAGAAATGTGAAAGTATCAGAACTTGGAATAATTCTCCTTTCTTCCTTCTTCTTGTGTAAATTTGATGTCCTAAGATGGAAAAAACTCTTGCTGCTTTGAGGTTCAGTCACTCATTCTAGCTCATTTAATAGCTCTTAGATTACTAGCTACTGTAGCGTAACCTTAAAAATAACTTCATATTAACACATACTGCAGTTTACCAAGACATCATGAAAATTATAGATATGGACAGACTGACTGAATTTAGTTATGGTTAAGTAACTGTACAGGTCAGAAGAGTCAGGAAAAAAAAAATGAGCCAGTCAGAGGCCAAGAGACTAGCTCAGTAATATATCAGAGAGTTTCAATATTTAAAGAATAAAATGACTGAGCAATGGATGCTTAATATGCATAAATTAGAACAACTTCATATTAACAATAACCAATTATTTTGTATGGACTAAAACTGTCTTATATTAACAGTAAGAAAATTACAGAGAAATTTACACCAAGATATTGCTCCCATGCTCTAGAACTTGTATTTATACCGAACTTCCCATTTGCAGATGTCCCAGGAACAGCAGTGGAGTATAATTTTTGAATATGTATATTTTGACAAGATTTCATCCCAAATACACTGGCAATATTTTAATGTTCTTCACGATTAAAGTTTTCAGTGCATTTGAATTTTTTTTCTTATCAACTATGGAAGTATTCACAAATTTTGTAAGATGTAATATGCATTTCTTAGCATATATATATTTAAAAAAATCCCTTCTGTTTTCTTCTGTTTTTTAGAAATGCAGCTTCAGAAGTAATGCTTAATATTTTATTATCTTGACCCAGAACATCGGAGATGGGTGTTGGTGGTATAGCAGTAGAGGCTGAACCCTCCCATCAGTGCTTCATTACATTTTATTACCGTGTGACAGATGGCAGCAGAGGGGCAGTCTGACAGAATGGTGTCTGACTTGGAAGTGCATATGAAGCTAAAGTGTGTAACTGAACTCCTCCATGCAGAAAACATTGCACCCACTGACATTCATAGGTGCTTGCGGAACATTTATGGAGACCAACCAGTGGATGTGAGCACACCTATATGGTTGGTGATGCGTTTCAGCAGTGGCAACAGCAGTGTGAAAGATAAGCCATGTCCTGGTCTGCCATGCACAGCTGTCACACCATGAAATGAAAAACAACTCAAACAACTCATCTGTGTGAATCAGCTAATGGAGATGACTGTTGAAAAATAGTGTTTTGGAGCTGAGAATTTGCTCTATCAAATGGTTATTGTGCTTTTTGTTGTATTTTCCATGGAAAAAAAAAAAGAAGTATTACTTTTGGAGTGACCTAGATATGTATGTATTCTCTCCTTAAGATTTTAAATAAAAACATGAATGTCTATATTTTGGTTGTTTGCTTGACTGATTATTGTGCCAGTTTGATTTTCCAAAGTACATTCCCTAATTTCCCCTGACACTCAGCTCATCTGAGTGTCAGTAGTATCCTTGGTGACCAATGATGTTTGGTCACTTTGTCTGTTCTCCAGGTTGCTCTTCAGTGATAAACTCAGTGTCTACTTATTAGTTACTGATAGATTTGTCAAAACTAGGCAGACTCTTACCTGAGCACTTGATTCTGTCTCCATGAGTCGTTTTGGACTACTGCCCTGAAGATGGAATATCTTGGCCTTGTTTGTAGTTCATTTTTGGACTGGATTCATTTTGCTTCTATGTTAGTCCTGTGATATACTCCTTGCTGTTATTTCCTGTCATTTGGACAGCCCTAATGTTGTTGCATAATGACCGTGTGTGCATACGACAATGCATCTCTATTTTTAACTCTTCCAGAACATCTAACATGTTTTTGCTTCCACATTTTTTCAGTTGAAAAGTTTTTTTAATTGACTTCTATGTGTCTGTGGTCAAGCTCTAAGTGTGCCTTGCTATAGGATTTTTTACAGCTCAAAAAATCTTTTTTACAGCTCAAAAAATCTTTCTGTTCCATGATCTTCCCAGGCACAGATGTGAGGTTCACCGACATGCAGTTCCCTGGGTCTTCCTTTGCCTATTTCTTAAAAATTGGAGTGATATTTCCCTTTTTACAGTCACTGGGAACTTCACGTGAGAGACAAAATTTTACAAATATGGTGGAGAGTGACTTGGTTACCACAGAAGCCAGCTTCCTCAGAACACTGGGGTGCATGTCATCTGGCTCTACTGACTTACACACATTCAGTCTTATGAGGCAGTCTTGGACTTTCTCTACTCTTACAACAGGGAGGATATTGCTCTCCCAGCTCCCACCTAAAAATTCAGGGGTATGAGGTTTGGGGATGTGAATGACATGAGAATCCTGGCTGCCAGCAAAAACTGAGGCAAAGAACTCACTGAGCATCTTAGCCTTCTCCATGCCCGTTATAGTCAGTTCTCCTTTTTCATTTATCAGTGGTGGCACACTCTCGTCTCATCTTTTCTGACAAGTGAACCTGTATAATCCCTTCTTCTTGTGTTTTCTTTTCTTTTCTTTTCTTTTTTTTTTTTTTTTTCCCAAATCCAGTTCTGTCTGCCCCTTGGCATTCCTGAGCCCATCTTTTCACATCCAGATAACAGATCTGTATTCTTCCTGGATGATATGTTCTTGTACATGTCTTTCTTATCCCTCATTTTGACCAGCAGGTCATTCTCACACCATGAACATTTTCTGCCTGATCTGTTTTTTTCTCTATACTGGGGAACTGAGAGCCCTTGCACCCTCAGAAAGTTATTCTTGAAAAGCTGCTGCTCTGTATGCTGGTCCTCTCTGAAGGCTTTCATCTAATTCTGGACAAACCTTCAACATCTGTGTTTGAGAAGAGAACTGCAGAAGACATATGCATGTGTTGAGAGTCAGTTTGGACCTGGAATTTTCAGATCCCTTGGAACTAGTCTGGACCTTTGATCTGCTGTAACATGGACAGCATCTAAGAGAGAATCTTATCCCACCACTGAAGTACTCAAGACACTGAATGTAAATACTCAAGTTAAATGGATTGCTATTTATTTATATATCAGAAGGGTCACACGCAGAACTTCACTAATGAGGGCCTACTTTTCTCTCAAAAAAAAAGCAGAATGATGAGTTTGAAGGATTGTACCTCTAATAATCTGTATTATGAGACTTTATGTTTCTTTGTATTTCTAGATTTCCTTTTACTTAGGGTAAACTACACTTTTTTTTCCCCCTTAATCTTGATCTGCTTTAAACAACCTAAGTTTAATTTCTCACTGATCAGTGTATTACTTTGAATGTTTTCCATTATCTTTAGGTTTAGTTCTCTGAACATTTGTACCTTGTTTTCCCTTTTCTGTTCTTATGTTTATAATTAATTGAAGATTAAATGTAGGTTTTTTTTAAATACTTCTTCCAACTGTGCTCTGCAAGTTGGGAAATTGCTGTGAAAATAGTGTAATCATTCTCCTTGAAGTTAAATTTTGTTACATATGTTGAAGCAAGCCTTAAAATTGCATAAGATTTTGTCCTATGTGAAACAAATCTATCATTATGTTGAAACAACTGGCATCTAGTGATTAAAGCATTCAGATGTTCATAAATTGTCACTCTAAGTTGAAAAGCTCGTACAAAGCCTTCTGGGAAGTCATCTTTAAAAGTTAAATAGTCTATACTCAAGAAAATATATATCTTTTTAACATCTTATGAACAATGTGAAAATAATATATCTAGTGATAGATGAGTGTACAAAGGAACTGGTTGCTACATTTCATTTTGAAAATGCTTCTACTAAGCCTTTTATTCTAAAGGGACAATGTCAGACTGCATTTTATTAACTTTTAAAAGAATTACATGATATAATAGAAACATTCTTAAATAGCCTTTTAAATTAACAGCTTCAGCAGTCACAGTTCCTTCTCTATACATCAAATCAGAATACATATATATATATGTACAATAAGATAAACAGAATTTTGAACAAGGTCTTGCTGAGATGAAGTTCACTTCCCCCCTCACAAAGCTCATACAGTTCTGTTCTTTGCACTTGTAGTTAGAAGAGGGTTGATATCCCACCAGTATTTTGGATATTGATGAGGAGGACTAGCACAACATCAGGGCTCTCTTGAGCTCCCTCCTTCCCAAATTTCAGTGGGATAGAAGCAAGTAAGAGGTGGAAAGGGGACACAGCTGCGACAGCTAACCAACACTGACCAGAGATATACTACATACAATATGTCATGCTCAGCAGTAGAAGCTGGGGAGCGAAGAAGAACTGGTGTTCTCCTACTATGACAGTGTTTTTCTCCCTGAGGAATCATTACATGAATTCCCTGTTTCCCAAGAAGTGGAAGATTGGAAATAGGGAATATTTTTTTCTCTACTTGTGCTTGCTCTCACTACAGGATGCTGAGACTCTGGAGTATGTCCAGAGAAGGGCAATGAAGCTAATGAAGGATTTGGAGCATACATCTTACGAAGAGTGGCTGAGAGAACTGGGATTGTTCAGTTTGGAGAAGAGGAGGCTCAGGGGAAAACATGCTTCTCTACAACTACCTGAGAGCAGATGGTAATGAGATGGGGATTGGCCAGTACTATCAGGTAATTACTGATAAGATGAGAGATAATAGCCTCAAGTTAAGTCTAGGGAAGTTCAGGTTGGATATTAGGAAAAATTTTTCTCAGAAAGAGTGGTAATGCATTGGAACAGGCTCCCTAGGGAGATGGAGAAGTCATCATCCCTGGAGGTGTTCATGAAACATGTAATTGTGACACTTAGGGACATGGGTTAGTGGCATAGTGGTAATGGGCTGACAGTTGGACTAGATGACCTTAGTAGTTATTTCCAATCTCAGTGATTCTATGATTTTCTCACAGCTGCCCCCAACATCATCTTGTTGAGGAGGGGGAGTGAGAGGGTAACTGTGTGGTACTAAGCTGCCTAACATTGTTAAACCACAACAGGTTTTAGCTAGTGTAAATAGTAACTGTTGGTAATCAAAACAAGCTGGATTTGTTTCACAGGCATCTAATGGATTTCCAATTTAAACATTATTTTACCCTCATATAAATTTCCCAACCTATTAAGTACTTTTTTATCATAAAATCAATATGATATTCTAAAAATTGCATTTTACTGCATTTGTCTACAAATAAAGTAACTTGAGTGTTTCAGCACTATTAACAATCAGCCATTTAGCACTTTAATTTGAAATCGATCATTACAGATTCATTTTGTCTCACTACAACTATTTGTAAACATTATCCTCACTTTTCTTGCATCTTCATTAGTACCCTGTCATCTTCACATTAGTCTGTAACCTATTAGAGTCAGTCTAAGGCATCAGCAGCAGACCTTTCATTAGACTCCCACTGATAAAGTGAACTATAAGTTAGCAACTGAGTCAACTGATTGCACTGAAATGAATCATTGATTAAAAATTACTTGCAATGAAGAAACTCAAATACTGGAAATTATTTCTTTATCTTCCCTGCAACTAGGAAGTGGCCAGTACTCAAGCGCATAACCGAAACAAGTTATCATTATCACAGTCAGTAAATCTAATAATATCATTAGTTAGTAAATAGATTAAGGCAAATGTTGCTAATATCTCATTTCAGATTGTTCAGCATGTACAGATTGGCTGAAACAAAAATATATTTTTTGTTTGGATTGTATAGCACCCAGCATAAGGAAGCTCTAGCAGCTACCATGGTTCAAGTCAGTTTTACCATGAGAAGGAAATGGAATGAATTCTGGTTTCCTGAGGATCTGGATGTTCTGCCACTCAAGATTTTATTCCACTGTGGCAGACCTTTTGCCCAGCTCTTTTCATAAGCTAGTGGAGACCATCCTTTCCCTTTTTGCTTTGATACTATAAATAGGGGCTGGAGAGGATGAGGTTCATAAGCCCTTAAACAATATCCTTATCTTCTTATGTCTTCTGCCAGCTGAGCAAATGAAAGCATTCTTTACATCTGTTTAAGATCAGTGTTGCAGTTGGCTAGCAAAGAGCACAGATGGTCAATTCCTAGTTGTCCCTCATAGAGGGCATTAGTAAATGCTCTATTCTTTACTTATTTCCTGACTTTTCTTAAAATCTGTAGAAATTTAATCTCTTTCAGATCTCTACTGCTGTGCAAAATTTGCTTGGAAATGCTTGATCACATCAAAATATTTTGAAGTGTGAGGGAACAAAATGAAGAATGGTACTGATTTCCTTAGGAAAATGACTTCAGAATAAATATTTCTAATGTATCTGTTTATTAGCATTGTTGTTATCAAAATGGAAAGAACTATACCCTTGTTCTAATAGAGATTGAGTTTAGGCTCTCACACATGTACTTTATGGTTAAAATTGAGACATGTCATGACACTTCCTGTGGGGAAGACTGGCACATCTTGAGCACAAGCTAGACATTTTTGTAACATTTTCATTCTGATTTGAAGAAAACCTATGTGTGCCCTCAAATGTGATATCACTTCATGTGCATGAAATGTGATGATGTGCACAAATTCCTTTCTATTACATTTCCAGAGTAAATAAGCCTAGGATTATGGGTTGCAAATGAGGAACAGAACTTACACGGTGTTCAGGACAACCTGGAGACCAGTATATTTGATACAAGTATCAGTGGAAAGAAGAAGATAGATAATTACTGCTGTGCACTAGGGAGAAATAGCTTTTTTTGATTTAGAAAGATAAAATACAGTGTCACATGAATTTTCTCCTTCCTTCAGATGAGGTCAACTTTCTCATTTATGTGTCTTTAAAAACAAAACAAACAAACAAAGAAACAAAAATAACCAAACCAAATCAGATCAAATCAAAATACATAGCTTAATTTAAAATCAAGTATTTAAATTCTACAGATCTGATCAAACCAGAGTTATTATAGCCCAGAAAAGGCTTATTTTGAAATGATTGTAGTCATGCTATGAAGACTACAAAACACTTTGTAATGGTTAAACAGCTGGAGGGAAATTCTGAGTTTGCAGAAGTTAATGACAGCTTATCCACAGACTTCAATAAGGTTAAAATTTTACCCCCCAGCATGCTCTGATCTTTGCTTATCACACTCTTCATAACCATCCCAAAGTGACCTGCCTTTGTTCTTCCTTTTTTTTTTCCTAGCTCTCGTTTCTTATATTTTGTTCTGATTAAAGTACTGTTATAGAGAAGGACCATGCTGATAACAGTTAAACTTCTTCTCTAATTTCAGGGATTATATATAGCTGAAATACCAACTGTCTAGGCAAAATGAAAGACTGATCTGATGAACAGAAAGATATTCTTTTTTTCTTGGATGAGACCATGACTTCTTTAAGTAAAGGAAGAACAAAATATGGTTACTAGTTCCTTTAAAATTTATATCCTTCAAATATATTTCTGACATTATTCTCTTTCATGAAGAAACTTCCATGAATTTATAGCTCATTTAATAAATGGAGAGAGTGGACTGTAGCTTATGAAGCACCGCATTGCATGGTTAATATAAAGTCATGAACATCTAAATCCTTTAATGTGCAACAGCACTTTTAGGTTTTTTTTTTCTTTTTGTCTTTTACATGAGTGTTGATAATATCTGTTAAAATGGAGACTTCTTTCAAATACGCAAAACTCTCAAATAACATTCTCTGGTGCTCTTGCAGTTCTGCCTTACATTGTGATAAAGGCTGAGTAGGTAGCAGACTATTTTTCCAGTTACAAAATAACACTGAGGCATCAATTTCCATGACGACTGGAGCTGGGTTAGTAAGTTGCAAAATAATTAATTGCAGGTACTAGGTCATATATGAACATCAGTCATAAGTCACTGACACTGCAAGAGGTAGGACTTTGCTTCCAACTACTTGCTACAGAGTCCTTCTACTTCTGGTGGAGGTAGGGGGCACCAGACATCCACTTTTATCTTTCTCTAGTACTAATAAATACTGTGTTTAATATTACTTTCTGTGATAGATCATCTGCAAGTGATTTTTTAATAGAAGAGATCAAGTTTCTAATCATACTTATCTTCCTATCTCACTCAACTTTCATCCAAAGCAAACTTCTTGATGTTAGATGACCTGTACGTGTAAAAGGGCTAGGGAACTCTTCTGAAAGTGAACATCAACTTACCAGTGAGAATTAAAACTTTAAAACTTGCGTATCCTGATCTGTTTGTACCAAAACAAACCAAAAATAGAAGGTAAATAATGCTATTATAACGTTTTGTTGAGTAACATCTGCATAATGCTTTACTTGTTAGATTTCAGGTGAGTACAGCCTTCTTACACTTACATAATACAGTTTTGCAAGCATATTCATTACTGCCATTCACATCCCTTTGTTTACTCTGTGATGAAGATTGTCAGATTGTTCAGTACATGGTGTTAAGAGAAGTTTTAACATTAAGATGATGCAAGTTCTCACATTTTACTTTGTTTCTTAATCTGTCTTCTTTTATTACTCCTGCTCAACAGCTTCTATATTTCAGCCTCAAATGTTGAATCTACTTCTCAGCGTAGCCACTCCATTATCAGTTAACAGTAATTTGTTTAAGAAGAACATTACTGTACATATTTATATGTTAGTGCTCCTTGTCTTTCTTTTTTCTCTCATTCAGACAAGTCTGTCAGTAACAGTGATTAACAGCTAGCCAATGTTTGGTTTTAATTTTGTTTTACCCATTGAAAATTTCAGATTTGACTATTCTTAAGTGTCCATATGTTTTCCTGCATATAGAATTAGAGTAATAAAGGCCTTCACAGCCTATTTGTTCAGTGGTAGCAAATGAAATGTGAATGGGACTTATATGGAAAGGTATTTCTAGTGGGAGAAAAGAGTCCAGGAGCTGTCCCGTGTCAGATCAGTTCCAGATGTATTTAGTTTGCTTTTTAGTCTCAGAGTTCTATTCTTTAAGTAGTTGGCAATAAATTATATTAATATTTTGATTCTGAGTCTGTTTTGGCTGTGACGGAAATTGGCGAGAACTTAACTCAAACCACAAACTTTCTTTTGATCATATTTAATCTCCCTGTTCTTTTGAGGAGGGAAAGTGATAGATCAGTGTGGTAGAATTAAGCTGGTGTGAAACCACCATAGCGTGTAATTTCTTAGGAAAAATATAGCCATTTCAGAGATTCAAAGGAGACTTATTTTCATTATCTATCACAGCCAAGTTACCAAAAGAAAAACTCACCTGAAATACAAATTGATATCCATTTCCATAAATAATATATCATTGGTTTCCTTTGTGGTTATTAATGGAAACCAAGTATGTAAGCATGAAATTAGTACTAAATCATGATGGGAAGCAAAAATACCATTTACAGTAATTATCAGCTCCCATCATGACATAAGAACAAACTGAAAAGAAACTGAACAGGATTATTAGCAAGATCATTCTAATGTTAATGCGATATTTTGATTGATTGAAGAAAAGCAATGTAATCCTTGACATTTTCATTATTTAGTAGATCAGCTCTTATAGTAAATTCAGCCTCATGTTACTCAGGTAGTATTTTTTGCCCAGCACATGTTACTCAGGTAGTAGTTTTTGCCCAGCACACTACTGAGAACAATCCAAGCGAGTTATGCTTTGAGGAAAGTATACTAACAAATCTGATTCACAGTAATACTTCTTTACCTTACATTGAGGAATTCCTTTCCACCTTCTGCATAACTGAGCAAGGACCTACAGCTTGAAGTGAGGGAAAAGAGAGAAATGCACAG
Organism: Oreortyx pictus; assembly: GCA_036925125.1. Lineage (NCBI taxonomy): Eukaryota > Metazoa > Chordata > Aves > Galliformes > Odontophoridae > Oreortyx > Oreortyx pictus. The sequence goes on from JAUPFR010000001.1 coordinate 30,389,412, forward strand.
GAAGTGAAAGCAGGGTTGTGTGGCCTGGGAAGAATATAAGGGTGTTGTCCTTGTGTGTAGAGATAAGATCAGAAAAACCAAGGCACAGATGGATCCGAAATTAGCAAGGGATGTGAAAAATAAGGGGTTCTACAGGTACATAGGCAGGAGGAGACAAACAAAGGAGTGTTCCCACTCTGATAAATGAAGACAACTTGCTTCCTCAGACATGGAAAAATCTGAGGCGCTCAGTAAGGGCTTTGCCTCAGTTTTCAGTGGTGGTCAGGCTCCCCCTGTCTGCCAGGACCCATAACCTCTAGGTGTGGGTGAGAGGAGCAGATTCTGTCTCAGTGGAACAGTGGAGCAAGTCCCAGTCCTTCTCATGAATCTGAATGTATGTAAGAACACCGGGCTGGATGATATGCATCCCGGAGTTCTGAGAGAGATGGCTGATGTGGTTGCCAAGCCTTCCTCTATTGTATTTGAAAAATCATGGCCATTGGGTGAAAGCCCCAATGACTAGAAAAAGGGAAACATTACTTTCATTTGTAAGAAAGGGAGAAAGGAAGACCAATGAAATACAGGCTGCTATGTCTCACCTCTGTGCCTGGGAAGATCATGGAACAGGTTACCATGTTAAGGCAAATTTTAGACAAAGAGGTGATCCAAGACAGCCAGCATGGCTTCAGCAAAGGCAAATCTTGACTGGCCAATCCGTTGGACTTCTATGATGGATTGATAGCATCAATGGACAGGGGAAGAGTGAGAGATGTCATCTACTTGGTTTTCTGCAAAGCCTTTGACATGGTCCCTTACCACATCCTTCTCTCTAAATTAGAGAGGTATGGATTTGAAAGATGAGATGTTTGATGGATTAAGAACTGGTTCGGCTGGTCACAGCCAAAGGGTTGTAATCAACGTTTCCATGTCTGGGTGAAGGCGGGTCACAAGTGGTGCCCCCCAAGGGTCATTCTTGGGACCGGTGCTTTTCAACATCTTTATCAGTGATATAGACAATGGAATTGAGTGCACCCTGAGCAAGTTTGCAGATGACGCCAAGCAGAACAGTGCAGTTGATACACTGGAGGGAAGGGAAGCCATCCAGAGGGACCTGGACAGACTGGAGAAGTGGGCCTGTGTGAGCCTAATGAGGTTCAACAAGGCAAGTACTCATACAGATTTTGGGAAGAACTTCTGGAGGGCAGCACTGCTGAGTGGGACTTGGGGGTCTTGGTGGATGAGAAGCAGGACATGTGCCAGCAGTGCATACTTGCAGCCTGGAGGGCCAACTATATTCTGGGCTGCATTAAAAAAGGAAGTGATTGTCCTCCTCTACTAAGATCTTGTGTGGCCCCATCTGGAGTACTGTGTCCAGGCCCGGGGCCCCCAGCACGTATGAGATGCAGAGCTCAAAGTCCAGAGGAGGTCCTCTAAGAAAATCAAAGGGCTGAAGCACCTCTCCTCTTTTGCAAAATGCTACTTCTTTCTCAGTACATCACTGCAAATATAATCTCTCATAGTTCTCTTAGTATTTTCTTCTTTTTAATATTTAATATGTGTGTGTCTCTGTATGCGTGCACCTAAACACAGGCAAACATAGAATAGTGGAATTAGGAGCATAGAGAATAGATTTACAAGATCATAAACTACTTATTGATTCTACAAAATAATAGATGCAATAATAGGGAAAGCAGCACTAGCAGCTGTGAATGCAAACAGCTTTCCAAAGATTTCTGATATGATCACATAAGCAAAGCATTTTCAATGTGTTCAGCAGGATCATTAATGGATTTTATTATTATTTTCACATTCCACAGAATCTTAAATCTGTAACTGAATGGAAAACATCAGACAAATATTCAGGAATGAACTGTTAACTTTAACAGTAAAGGAATGAACTGATGAACTATGCCATTATGTGCAGTACAGACCTCAAGACACCCTAATACAGGCAAATCCTCTTTGGAAAAGGTTATGTTTTACCTCAGGTAATGTCAGAAATCCCCTTCTAATCCTGGTTAAGGAACACTGATAATATAAGCATTGAGGAGTGTATGTCCACAACAGAGACAAGAACATAATTTTCAGTGTTACAAAATGACATATAACAGCATAGGCTGGACTATATTTTGAATGTACTTGAATATGAAATTGTAATACAAGAGTAAAAAGTCACAAACGTGTAGTGCTGAGAAACATGCAAATCGAGGTGTTTCTAAGCTTTTGATACAGCAAAATATCAGGCATTCTGTTAGTCAGAAGATAGTCTTCAACTTTATTTTCTGTTGAAATGCACATAAATAATCTCAAGCTCTTTGTTAACAAAGCAAAATTTTCCATTAATATGGATTACATATTTAATATTAAAAAAAAGCATTAACAATATTTTTTCCAGATTTTCTGTACTAAGTGGACCAAGATTAAAAATAAATCAATACAATTGAAAATCAACATGAATATAAAGAAAAATCACTAATTGAGAAACTTTTGAAAAGAAATTTTAAATCCTGCTCTTTCCTCCAAAGTTTCAGATTTCATTTCATTTTGAACTTGCAAGAAACACATTGAGGAAGGTTCCTATTCACATTACACTGCGCATTTCATCACCTGAATGGGTCTTTTGTTCATTTTGTTGTTTTTAACTTATAACTCAATCACACTGTTAACAGGAATTGCTCCTTCTTCTGAGGATCTGCTTTTCAGTGGGCATGTGAGAGAAATTAGATTATCTCACTTTTTATGAATGCATTTGTTACTCCTTTCCACTTCATTTTTGCATGTGCCTGCTTCAACATCTCATTGCAGCACCCTTCAACATATTTAATTTTGCACAGAAAATTTAACATAAATACACCTTGTTACAAATTATTCTGGAAGCTGCGTGTTTGACTACATATTAAAAAAATAATAATAATTTTGTGCTTAACTGCTGGATGTATCTTTTCTCTCTTAGAATCTTATGTACTCTAGTAGGATTTTAATTTGCCTGGAGATTTTTTTATTCACCTTGGTTTATAAGCTGAAAATATAGTAATTCTAAGGGAGTAATTGACCTCTCAGGTAAAACATGCACATGACCTTCTGCTGCGCTTCATATGGGCAAATGATCTAAGTAGCAGCAAAGAACTTGTGAAGTACAGCTTCTGATTTTATAATCTGTTTCATATGAATCACTTCAATAGGCAGTGTCCTCATAAAGTCTGCCTGTATTAATATTTGCCACATTGTCATGTATTTGTGCAATATCTCTTAGCAGTGAAAATTAAGTTCAAATTACAATCTTCTCTGAACTTGTATAATATAGTGTCTTCCAGTATTTACCATCTGACTTACTTCATCTATGCTATCACTAAATTCTGCCCATAGTGAAAAACGAAAAGCCATAATATTTGAGCCTGTGATTACATCATAAATTTGTGCATACTGTAGAGTCAATGACATTCAGAAACTGTATTAACCTTTGGAATAAAGTGAATTGTCAAAGCAGTAACAGCTAAAGCATATGTATCACCTCTATCTGGCAAGGTATGGAAAATGTACTCTCATTCTGAGCCCAAGTAATGTAGCAAAACATTTCAGTTATGCGTAACAGGATGTGCTTAGCCTGCAACATCCATCATATGCAGGTAAATCTTAACAATTTTCACCTATATTCAAGGTAAAATTAATGGATTTTTGTAACAAGGTAGAAAGCTACCAAGTTCTGGAATAGCTTCAAGAAGAAATCTGATTCATTACCAGCTTGTTCTGTAGGTTAATGCAGTAAAGAAATATTGCAATAGATTTACTCTGAAAATTTTCAGGGCTACTTTTACTCTCTTTTGGCCTGCTAAAGGGAGCATATGATCTTACTGACAGCAGTGTGCTTTTTTGTTGTTTTGTTTTCTTCTTGTTTTTTTGGGGAATAGAGTACTTTTTATCAATATTGCTAAAAAGAATTTTTTAATTTATAAAGAACCGAGATAGTAATGGACAGATTAGCAAATTAGTTGCCAACTTTTTTTGTCAGATATTTTCCACAGAATCTACCATGAAAAAGAGTGGAAACACCCTGAAACACTGACATTCTAATTGAAGTTTAAAGAAAATGTTGAAGGAAATAAGGAAAAATTGTGTCTTTTCATGTCTGATACAGCACAATGGTAAACCTTTCTCCTTTACAACCACACTTCCTGGAAGAATAACAATTACCTGACCTCATTGTAAGGGGTCCTTCAAGAAAGTGGAACTTTCAGGAAAGGAAACAGAATTGACATTTATTATTGAATAGCCTTCCAGGGGGAGATAAAATAGTTAATGCCTACTTAAACTAAGTTGTTTTTTTCATTCAAGGATGGGATATCTATCTCTTCCTCTGCAGGTAGCCTATGGTTCTAGCACACCATGAATACTCTTTATCTTTTGCAAAAAAATAAGACCACTTTAAAAAAGTAGTTCTCAAAGCCCCTTCAGGTTTTTAATACTTGCAAATATGATGTCAAATCAGTGGGTCAAGTGTTTGTGTACCTACACTTTGAAGACAAATGTCTTCTCAGCTTTTGCAGATGTGCATATCTATATATGACTTTCTAATCTAAAACTTTGCTGAAAAACCACAATAAACCATTTGCAAATCTTAATCATCAATATTTGAGGACTTTTTTTAAGGTTCAATCTTCCACAGAACTATATCTATCCTTAATTATCCGTCATGATTTTTTTCTGATTCTAGTCATAAGGAAAAAAAAGTGTCATAAATGTATTAAACTTTATTTTTTAATCTCTTTTTATATAACCTATTCAATGAATTAGTAAATATTTTCATCAATTTTTTGTTAAAGATACCAGAAAATAAATTAATTAAATGATTTAAATAAAAGTCTTTATTTATTACTTAAATAAATCTTTTATTTAAATAAATCCTGCAGTAGGAAATCACTTGCATTGAACAGCAAAAACTGTGGAAAGGTACATCGACTAATTGACTGAAAGACAATGATTAGTCATCTACCTCTAAAGTACGAAGAAGGAAACTGCTAACTCATCAAATAATTAAAATATTGCAAAGCTGTTCCCATACATTATTCAATGGCAAAAATAAATCAGCGCTATACAATCACTCTAAATGTTCTTGGATATTTTTATTAGGTTAGGTAAGATTACCTTTTGCCATTTAGCAGTAGCCTTTAGCCTTGTGCAAAAATGCATACTTTGCACCAGTCATCAAATAACCTAGCATGAGTAGATAGATAACAAAGAAGTTAAGCTACTCTTTCACTCATCTACCCCAAATATCTTTCAAACCTTGAAACTTAAAGAGAACAGAAGAGATGGAGACTGAAGCAGACAAAAGAAATGGATCTCACTCTGTACTACATTATTGTCTCTTTCTGTTATGTACTGCAATGGTTCCATAAAACTTACAGCAATCTAACAACTGTAATGAACATAAATACACAACTTTCATTTGAAAAAGAAATCAGGCAGTTGGATAGATAATCCCAAGATCAAGGATTCCAATGGCCTGCCAAGGGAGGTGGTTGAGGCACCGTCCCTAGCGCTGTTCAAGAAGCGTTTAGATGAGGTGCTAAGGGATTTGATTTAGTAGCTTGATGGGTAGGGATGGTGGTGTGAGGATGGTTGGACTAGATGATCTTGTAGATCCTTTCCAACCTAATGAATCTATGAATCTATGAAACTGAATACAAGCTCTGTCCATTACTTACACTACTGTTGACCCAACCACCTTGTGGTCTTGTTTCAGATGGAAATTTTGGTTTGGCTTTCATATTCAGCACTACTTATATTGAAGAATACCACTCTTGGAAAGTAAAAACAATTTTTTTTAAGGTCTGTTAAAACTAGAGTAATTGTCAGCTTGTGTCTATATCTCACACAAGCCACAAGATGAGAATATGTTTTGCTTTATACTTTTCTGTTCCATTGTTTTAAATCACCCCTTTATATAAAACCCAATTTATGCCTCCACACCTGAAGTGTTCTGAAATGATATAGTAAGTTATCCACAGAACTTCAGTATTAATTCTTTAACCTCCATTGCACTGCATGATGTTATGATGTGGAATATTGATGAAAATCATAAAACCATGACAGTATGGAACTTTAATATCAATTAGTAACAATTATGTATGATTTTATATTAACTACAATAGAGTCTTATGCACAGTCCATCATCTAGTTTTTAATAAAACCTGTAAAACAATAGTTCACATTCGTAAAATTTTCATAGAGAAAAAAAGCACAGCTTAATAATAATAATAATGATAATAATAATAATAATAAAGTATAATGTTATATTTAAAAAAGAAAGATTTGTGAAATTACAGACTTCTAAATAAAGAAAATACTTAAATTTGCTTTATCTAAACTGTGAAGAATACCAATATCCATACATACAACATATCTCTTTCTCTGGCTTGATATGCAGAGATATATCAATCTAAATATTTTTACTAAATTTCTATCTTTAACAATAATTTTTGTCAGTATATTAACTAATTCAACTGGAATATAAATAGTGATTTGTTTTTCAAATTAACTGTGCTGAGCTTTCACTTAATTCAATGTTTTATTGAATTTAAACAATATTAATTCTCCTTAAACAGACATGTTGACCAAAATCCGCTAAACCTTCATGTGGAAACCTGTTACCTTGTTTGCATCCTGAGCATACTGGATTCGTAGATTAAACTTGTTTGCTGTCTAAGTTCTTCATCTCATCTTTTTATAAGAAAAGCCGGTTATAGTTCTGTGGAGTGAAGCTTAAAATATAATACATCTATCTTAACACTATCAATAAGTGAAATAATAAAATAATGTGTCTTCTTATCATCTTATCACTGATTATAATTTACAAAATGAGTGAGATTCTCCCCTCTATTATTAATTTCATAAATGTTTCTGAGGAGATTTTCCCTCATTCAAGTTTTCACATCCTTATTTAGATCTACTTAGTTGTACTAATTGAACTGTATGTGGGGATATAGATTCTATTAATTAGGAATACTAATGTTTGACTTTCACTCTGAACATGAAATCAACTTGAATATTCCAAGAAATTAATCAAAGTGATCCAAATCAGAGGAAAAACATTTAATATCAACTAAAGCACATAATTCCCTTTCAGTGATGGCATTTTTAATTTTTTTTAATTGTGATTTAACAAAAGACAGAAATTTTACATGAAAAGAATTCTGAATATAAAAATCATAGCACACAGTTCAAGATAAATCAAAAGTTGGACAGGTACACTCTTGCTGGGCAACATACTGGCTGGAGGGCCAGGCCCAGAGAGTATTGGTGAATAGAGTTAATTCCATCAGGTGATCAGTCACATGTAGTGTCCCCTGGGGGCTAGTACTGGGGCCCATTCTCTTTAGTATCTTTATTGACCATTTGGATGAGGAAATTGTATGTACCCTCAGTAATTTGCAGATGATACCCTTATCCACTAATGCATCCAGGCTCTTCAAAAGCTCCTCACACTCCAAAAGGTTTCTAGGAATGGGGGGAAGAGGGTAGATTTCTTTTTACAGAACTTATACTTATCTGACTACATTTGTCCAAGTTTGCAAGATTTCACTGATTTAATCTTCTATTACTGACTCCACCAAATGGATATTCGAGAAAGAAGCAAGACTCAACTGTCTATCATTCTTAGGATGCCCCTCCAGACTCCATTCCATACCTGTGAGTTACATCCGTGCTCTTTTAGTCCTCTGCAACTGCTACAGTTTGTGATGACATGATACAAACTTTGGCCTCTGCTGTTATCCTTTCAGTTTTGAATTCCTTCAGAACTCCGTGATGAGTGTCAGGCAGTACTGGCGATGCATTATCATTGATTTTTATTTAATATAAAACTTTCTTAAAATTTATTTAGCACTTAATTTTTACATTTTGCAGAAAAAGTATCAGGTACAGGAATCACCCAACACTTTGGTCTATCTGATTTAGATGTATTTTGATTATCTGCTTGCTATTCTTTTCAAAGTAGGTACATCAAGTCTTTCAGTCCTCTTAATTTTCTATTTACGTTTGACTTGCTACATATGGACACATTGTAGGACATGAAGAAACAGCCTCAGGTTGTGCTTACCTTTCACAGAAACCTCCATGCACAGTGCTATGTTAGCCACAGCCCTTGTGGACTATGTCAAATTCAATTAGGATCATTTCTACATCTCTTTTATCTGTCTCAACTTTAAACTTTGGTGAATCTAAATATTCCTCTCACATCTTTTATTTTTTCAGTCCCAGCAGCCCTACTTCATTTTGATTAAGGTGCGGCTTGTCCTTCCTGTGGAGGTTGTTTTGTTGTAAAATGTTCCTCTTTGCTAACACTGTGAATCCAACATTTCTCCAGCAAAATCACTTTCATGAATTGAGACATTTATATCCTGCCTGCCTCCTGTTTCTCACATGCAGGACAGAAAATATTTTGCAGGATGCTGCAGTGGAGATCCAGGATGTCAGTCTCCTGAGTTGCAGACTGAATTTAGGTTCCAGAAAGTTTCTTCTACACTCCTCCAAATCATTAATGCTAATATGGACAATGACTGCTAGCTGTTTCTGAACATCTTGAGAAGTTCATTGCATTTGCACTCAGCAGGCAAGTTACCACCCAGTCTTCTCAGACATCATAAACCTTTCTGTCTAGATCTAAAGTAATATCTCTCACTACTTGAAGTACTCTTCTGATGTGAGAACATCCTCCGTGAGATAAAAAAGCACAGACCAGTGGGAATAACAAGAAAAAAAAATATATCCCTCAGTTTATCTTTTTGATTGGTGATGTTTTCATGCAAAATGGCAGATAATCCATCTTTAAGAATAATGCATGCAGTGACCTTGCAACGCACATTCTGAGTATATTAATGGAAGCAAATCCTCTCAAGTTTAAAGAGGTCTAAGCCCCATGTCTCTTTCTGAGTTTCAATTGCAGTTGCAAATCTTTATACAAAAGGTGATGATGATGATTAGTGGTTTGTTTGGTTTCTTTTGCTTTTTTGCTTAGGTAGTTGTCCACATATGTGGAACAGAGGAAAGGAAGAACACAGGCAAGAAAAATCACGGGTCAAGATAAAAATAGCTTTATACATGAAAAAGAAGTGGAAGGAGAGAAAGAAAAAAACAAGCAATGCAAAGGCAATCACACCACCTCATACAAGCAGACTAATATCCAACTAGTTCTTGATCAGAAGGTGGCCAATCACCCTAAATCCCCTGCTATCCATTTAATCACTGAACACAACATGTGGAACAGAATATCTCTTTTCTTAGTTAAAGTAATCTGCCTGTACACTCCAATGCATATTCACTGGGTAGGCTCAAAGTGAAGAACGGAGAAGGCCTTGGTGCTATGCAGATTTTCAGCTGTAACTATAACATGACTGAGTTATCAGTGTTTTTTTTTGGCTACGGATATGAAACACAGTGCCATGTAAGATGCTATGAAGAAAATCAACTTCATCCCAGTCAGACCCAGTACATAAGGATAAATAAGGATGCATATTCATATACTCGGAACCATATGCATATAAAAATGTGTAGATTTAGAGATTAACAAAGACATATTCAGCTATATGAACTCAAACAGATTGGGGTTCAAAATTTTCTATAAGCATTATATGATCAATGTATTATGTTTATTAGAATGATTATTTGAACTGGAAATTCACATAATATATTAGTACAAGAGTAAGCTATTATCCCCAAATCCTCAATTTCTCTTCCTTCTGTCCCCATGGCCATGAAGGGTACATCCATCAAATCCGGAATATATACTATGTTGTCAAGGGTGTGACTATATTGAATGGTTCAAGATGACTCTTGTACTACAATATATTCACATTACACTTTTATAACAGAATAAATTGTTCATATATTTCAAAATGAGAGCCATTTGCAGGTAATTCTTTAGCAAAATGAAAGTGAAATTCATCAAATATGTTCCTGTCTCTTTGAATAGTCCCCTGAGTTTTACTCAGATACAGCAATTGCTTCTTTGTACCAGATTTCTCTCTCACTGTGCCCCTCTCTTAAATGAAAGTTACAATAATGTCTATGACCTGCTTTTTAAGGTGTTTAATATTTAAGGAGCACTGGTTAAGTCTCATTGCTTTGTCTGGACCATTTACAGATGCTAATGAGTTCTCTTCTAGCACAAATGTGATTAGAAATGCAGTAGGTAAAGGAGATTGATCTTTGCAATAGTTAATGAAACCGCACTGAAGAGTAGGAAAAAAAAGTGTTGCAGATCCAGGTTTTGCTGCCCAGAGTGTTTCTCACCCTTGAAAAAATACCTCATTTACTACGCGTGTGACTGATGTAGTATCATGAACCACCTTCATCTGAGCATAAAGGTTATGAAGATCAGGAGGCAATGAGATTTTGGGTTGTTTCCACAGCTCTTCAACATACTCTTATTGCTAACTATAGTGTGGCAATCAACCTTTTATGAGTATTAGCACTGCAATTATAGTTGCAGAATTCTTTGCTTGTAGTTTTACTGTTACTGGGAGCTATATTTAGTCAAGCTTTGCTAATAACACAACTAAAAACAGTATTAAGAATCAAATCACAACACGTGGGAAAAAAAAAAAAAAAACAGGAAAAAAATAATCGCATGTAGCAATAACATTATTCATCTCTAATAACGCAAATCTCTTGTACATGCTCCAGAGATAGAGGCAGAAAACAAGCAAAAAAGAAAAATTAATGTACTAGAAGGAAAAAAAAAGCGTAATAATGTTTCACAACAACTTATTTGACAATCAATAAAGAGCATGCACCTTACCCTGTTTTAACAGCTAATGAAACATTAGTGCCCAGAGACAAAGAAATTTCAAATGCCACCACAGATTGCAAAGAAGTAAAGGTTTCTGCATTTGTAAGGTTGTTCCTTCACATACAAAGGTGGTTTAAAGGCAATAATTCATTCACAAGGTTCAATGGACACCATAACTCATGAAAATTTAGAAATGTCAGGTGCTCCTGAGATGAATTGTTGCCTTACAGCAATCTCTAATTATGTTATAGATAACCTAAATGAAAGAAAACCACAATTAAGAGAAAAAAAAAGCTGTTAGCTTGGATTCCGTTCTATCCGTAATACTGATATACTCATATACATTCATATCAAATAGTAAAAGAAAATATTTAGCTGGTATAAAACTGTTCCATCGTGCACATATATAATTTTGATTTCAAGATGCTGTCTACCACGGCTCAGATTTCGTACAGTACTTCACTTATATAGTTAATTTTCATGAATACTTTGTGACTGTCAATAAAGAGAAACACTGAAGTAGAGATGCATATCTATTTTCCTTAAATATATATATATATTTTTTTTTATGTAAAAAGACTGACATAAAGCAGCCTCTGTGTAAAAGCATATCAGATCTAACACACTGACTTTTGTAGTTTATTGAAAGCACTCCACACTGAGACTGTCAGATCCTTCTGAGACTATGTAACACAGAGAACATATGGACTGCGGACAATTACATGCAGAACAAGTTTGGTTTTCAGAAGAGATTATGAAATTAAGTTAAATAAATAAAAACAGTTTACAAAGCAAATAATTTGTATATTTCCTTTTAGCTTTTTGTCACCAGTGTTAGTAGGTACAAGGCCTGATGGTACTTACCCATCAGAACACTTCAGAGGTTGTCTGTGATTGTACCATCCAAATTTATCACTGACTGATTATTAGGTTTTGACTGAAAGACTTTTGAAGGAGCTTATGTATCCCCTGACACCCAAGAGGATATCTGGGAATCAGATGAAAGCCTGGTCCATCCATCTGGATGTTGTTCCTACCTGCTGGCCCTCATCCAGCAACACTGCCTTTCCTGGCATTTTAACCCCAAGAACTACACTACCATAACAAGTAATTATGTTTATGCTGCTGCGTGGAACGAAAGCTGCCATAGAACAGCTTTTTTTAAAATTTATTTTATTTTAAAATTTGGTCAGAAAGCAGATAATAAACAATGTATGTTCCATACAAAGATATTTTCCTTTTTTTCCTCTATTGACAGTGCAGTACAGAGAAGACAAGGAAAAGTTAGAGGTCAGCATAAATCCCTCCCTCTTAAAAGACTTCATCTTCCCTTTATTATATATTTATGTGAAAGAGTTTTTATATTCCTAAATCAGGAGGATTATTTCTCATCATATCTAAAGCACAACACAGGAGAAATTTCATGTGTTGTGAAAATTTTATAAAGTCTTTTTCCACTTTTTCTTTTTTATTACTACACTGATCAGATAATTTTTACCCACCTAGTTTTCCAAACAAATGAAAATCATCTTTAACATTCCTGTTGTTGAGAGAATTTAGGCTGAACAAGAAAGATATTTGCAATTAGAAGATTTTGCCTTTTCTACTGAAAATCTGCTTGTTACAGTGTGATTTCTGTTTCAATAATGTCAAAAGAAACTTAGGAGTTAGGAATGCTTTAAGGTTTTCTCACATTCCAAAGGATAGGAGGAAACATGCAGGTTATTAGGATCAAAATACATTTATATTTCTGAGCATATTTTGCAATAATGTTATAAATTGCCATAGTAACTTGAATAATATTTATATTTCAGTGTGATTAGGTGCTCCCTACATTTATAGCAAATAATTATTAAGATGAACTAAGCAGCATCAACAAAAAGTTTGCTAATGTGAAAGAGCCAGTGCTTCTGTGTGAGGTTTACTGATTCAAGAAAAGTACAGAGAGGCAAATTAACATTCATCAGTTTAATAGAGAGGTACTCACATTACTGGGGGCAGCCAACCAGTAGTGTCTCTGCCAAGTTCTCCATACCAGTGTTGTCTGGCTGGTAGATGCCCAACCTGGGATTACGCCCAGCAAATACTAGTGGCAGATGGCCAGCAAGATGTCCACTAATCCTCCTTAGTACTGCAGCCATATATACAAAATAGCAGAAGACAATAAAGCATTGTGTATCAGAATAAGCAAGGTCATTCGCAGAAGTCAAGGAACCTTGTTTACAACTGCAGAGCTGTTTCTCACAAACAAGTTTCTCCTAGCTACATACAGATCCTAGAGGAATTATACTTGGATTCACAAGCTAGCACAAGCTCTTTTTCACAAGCTAGTCACCCATTCAGGCCATGACCGGCATTTTTTCCGCAAAAGTTTATATTCATTTTTCCAGAAATAAGACTTGGAAAAGCTTTTGTGATATTAGATAATAACATCAGAATGACTGCTCTATGTTTTCTAGAAACACATTATAGTTATTCATATTCTTACATTCAATTTAAAAGTTTACCATCACAGAAACAAAGCCAATTATGACTGCTCCCCTGAAGCTACATATAGAGGAAACCATTAATTTGTTTCACTGAAATTTGTGCTTTCAATTTAGCATCTATGCAGCTGTTGTTTTTTCTGGCGATCAGTGGGCATCTCAGCTCTCAGGTGTTCTTTGATGGGTCAGTGTAACCTAATTGAACCTTACTCCTGACTTCAAATACCAGATCTCATGGTGGGATTATCCTAGATCTCATGTTACACAGGTGGAATTGTATTGTGACAGCACTATGAAGGATCAAGTTCTCAGCTTTACTCTATGTAAAGTCAGTGAAGCTCCCCATATGGTTATAACAGTTTGCACGCAGGCTGCGCTGTTTTGAAACTGGGGCCTGAACATTATCCTATCTCAAACCAGTGGGGCTTTGTGCTGGCTCGTTAGCTCACAATGTGCTGCCAATTTGAGGATTGAGATTTTAATTGGAATTTATTTACAAGCCAAATTGCTGCTAGAGCTATTATTATTGGTTTGTAGCTTTATTGGTTTTTTTTTTCTTTAATTTTTTTGTTTGTTTGTTTTGTTTTTAGGTAATGGCTGAATGGGCTTAAGGGGGAATAGCCAAAAAAAAAAAAACAAAAACATAGGAAACATAAATAAAATAATGTGATAAACACAGAGAATCAGAGACTCACTCTTCTTTTGTAACAATTTTGGTCATATATATGCCCTTGCCTTCTTTATCTCTCTCTGTTTTTAAAGTTAATAACAATTATCAGAAAAACTACAAATAATGAAAGTAGGTAATGGCTAATTTTCCATATACTATCTAAGCCACTAACTCAGTTTGATTTTCCTTATCTCAAGAGTTTCAACATCTCACATTTAAGTAGTGTATGAGATGAAGCATATTCAAATCACTCATTACAGTGGTTTCCATCAAGGAGCTTCTGTGCATTTAGCCATGTATCATCAATCATGTGCTGTCAGTATGAGTGATCTTCAACTCCTGTGCTGACTCATGCCTCTGATACTAAATCGAGTGAGAATACCCTCAGACATACACTAGGTAAGTCAAGGAATATCAAAGAAGAATATTTCCACCCTAACACTGAAAGAAAAGAAACAGAATTGAGTAAATACAATAACCTAGAATCCTGAATGTTGCTGTTACTAACTTAAACAGAAGCAGAGAAAGCAGTAATAATGTAAAAACTGCACTGTCCTAGGCTTTTTGTTTTTCTTGGTAACCCATGAGTAGCTATGAATACAAAAATCACAGAGCCAAAGTGGAGTATGATTGGAGGAACACATTTTAAGCACACCATATGGCAAAAGAAAGCAACAAAAGGGTTTTCTATCGCGATGCAAACACTGTGAAACAATTGAAGGCAAGTAAGACAAAAAAAATCAGCTCACCCCTTCCCACAACCATTAACAGCTCAAAAATCTGTCCACAAAGGTACTACTCTCATGGCTGCTAACACTTAAATGTGGGTGAGAAGGGGTGGATTGAGGCTCCATCCCATCCAATCACTCAGGTGCATTGCTTGTACCTGAGCTCACTGGTTTAATTATATCTCATCTGATGCTCAACCACTGGTTCAGATTCTGCTGCACATACCCAGCAGGAGTGGTAAGCTGAAGTATACAAGTTTTCCCTGTTTTTGCACAGCATTTATGATGACTATTGAATTAAAAACAAACAAACAAACATACAAAACAAAATAAAAAAAACAAGTGCAGACAGATTCCCACCAGGTTGTTGAAGTGCTCAGGCTTGTCTGAAAAACACATTGCATCTACAGAGATAGAGTGTTAAATATGGACAGGCTTGCTTCTCACACAACTCATATTTTTGAGTGCAAGGAATACTGCTTTGAGAGAGATTCAAGAGGTTTTTACTCCCATTCTCCTCAGGCCATAGGTAACCTAACAGACAGAGTTCTTGCCAGACAGAGAGGAGAAAAGCAATTTGGGATTGGATACTCTCAGGATTAGAAGGATATTGAAGTTTGGCCTTTACATTGTTTACAATAGCTTCAACCCCTGGTTGATTGTAAGAAATACACATTGGGTCACTGCTGATACCTCAAGAAGTTTTCATGCTTCAGATTTCTCAAGCTCTGGATCAAGATTATATCTAGTTTATTCAGAAGCAATTAATCCAACTGAAAACACATTTTAACCTTCTGACAACATATGCAACAGCACTATTATTTTCATATTTTTATTTTATTATATTATTGATTACTCAAATAGAAAAGTTTGAAAATAAAATTACTTAATAAAATAATGTTTTTAAATTAGTTAAAAAACAACAGAAAAAAGCATATAGCAGCATTGACATAAAACACAAAGACTTAGTAGAAGATACTAAAAGACATACAAAGTTAGTGCTTTTTCGTTCCCTCACCTGTTGTGTTCTAGCTAACTTTTTTTAATTATTTTTTATTTCATCCTGATTTCTTTTTTGTGCTCAAATTTTGTTCTGGTATTCTGATTTTCTAAGCAGATTAGCATTGTCTGCAATGAGTTATAATCAATACTAAACAGCTGCACTCCCCAAAGAACTGTTTATCAGGTGGGGTAATAGAATCACAGTACTTTCTAAGCATACCTTTCCTTTACACTAGAGAAAAAAATAAAAAAAAAATAGAAGACAGAAAGAAAGTAACATCTATTATTATTGGGCTTTCTGTTATGACATCTTTGTGGATAAATCATTCTGAAAATTGAAAGAGCCTCTTTTCATCTCTTTTGCACTGTCACAAAGTGCTTGGGTGGTAATTTATTATCTATCCTTGTATTTAGGTACTGTATTTATGATTTTGTAAAACTAGTTACAAAGCTTATTAGCTAGGAATCTTTCCACTGAAAGTCACAAATAGGGGCCAAGATTATTAAGTGTTATGAGGCAACAAGTCAAGGGTGGTGAGTTCTGCTAAACTTAATAAAATGAATGGAATTAGAAGTGCTGGCAAATCTGCTAACACCATTCCCTTATACCTACCTACTCAAATTTAGAATGACTGAGGACCCATTTCCAAACAAGTTCAGTGACTGTAGTCATTCACATACACATTTTTCATTCAGCATGCATGTTTGTATCTAAATGAATTTCTGGATATTCATGTTAGATGCTTCAGCTTCGAAATAGAGCTGTGTGTGGTGCTTGAAATGTTTGATAGAAGTATCATGTTTTGGTAACTTTTTACTTTGATTATTTTATTGGATCCATACATACATGACTCTTATTTTACAGCCATCACTACACTTTCCTAGATGGTTATCTATAATGTTTCTCTTTGAAGAAACTACAAAGATAAAATTCTAATTGTAAGATTTTTTTTCTTAAAGACTTTAAAATGTATTAATTATTTATCATTTACATGTTAAATGATTTTCCTATCAAAAAAAAAAAAAGCAGTAATTATTGTTTTCCATAGTTAACAGATTTGTAGTTATTTCTGACAGGATATACACAGGAATCAATTAACCAGATACTAAAAATACTTGCCAGGTAAAGATATTTTCAGCAGATAATGCAAGTTAGCATGCATATGTGAAATATATCTCCTGACTACTTCACAGCTGAGAAATAATGAGTACATGGAAGTAATCAGGAATGAGAGATTCTGCTGAGGTTTGAATAAAGTAATTTTGCTACACTGGTACACCTTTCTATCAAGTGACATTTGATTAAGCTACATGGTGACAAAAAATGTATTGTTTGATATGTAGCAAAGTATATTTGACTTTTATATAGTTATTTTCATCTGTTTACTATGACTCCCCTTCTCGGGGATGAGAAACCAAAATTATCCTGCCTTGATAATTCCATGTATGTTATGAATCCCCATGTAATAACAATGTCAAGGAAAATCAAGGATTATTTTTTTCTTTGTGAATTCTACTAAATAATAGCAGCATTCATTCTAGTGTAAGAGCAACCAAGTACAACCAAAAGCAACTTCACTGAATTCAGAGATTCTTATTTCTCATTTACTGAGCCTTACTTGATATGAATGTCAGTCAGATCGTAATTATGGCCTTTGTCTAAAACATTGTTTAAATTCACCTAAAATGAGCCCTATGACTTTCTAATCTGTATGGTCTGTCTACTTGTTTCTAATGTGTCGTCTTGACATCTATCACTTCTTCTAATATTGTGCTATCTCTTGTCTAGTTTTACACTACTTTCTTTCTCCAAAAAAGTTATTAATGAAATGATATTATTAAGAACAGTGGGAAACGAACAACAGAAACAACAAAATAACAGTATGCCTCAGAATGCTATTGTATCCTTCTCAACCAGCAGTACTTCCTGTGCTACTAGTATGTGGGATTCTGTGAAAAAAAAAAAAGAGAAAAAAAAAAAAGATCAGTTTGCCAATGCCAAAAATATACCTTCTGCTTCTCTGTCTGGACAGCAGGTGCGCATCTTATGTATACCTTTACTTATACAACATCACGAAATATGCAAAGTATATTGTACTGCATAGATAAGTGTCCTGCCTAAAACACTCAGGAGAATGAAGTAAAGGGGGAACTGACAAAATGTGACAAGTATATCTTGTCAGGAGCAGATAAAGATTGGCTGGCATAGATGAGAGTCATCATGCCTACATACAAATGAACATAAATACTGTATGTAAAATAAATATATATATAATGCAAAACATTCATCAAAATGTAAAAACTTACTCTTGTATAATAATAGTCCAGCAATGTTACTATTAAAGCTTTCTCTACTCTTTCTTTAAAACTTTATGGTAATGAAAGCAAGTAACAACCTGCAAAAAATATTTTAATTTTTATCAGCCTCCAAAGTAAATCAGGATTATATAAACTGTGAAGATTTTGATGTTTGTTTGTTTGTTTGTTTTCCTATATATTTTTCCAGTGAGAATTGACTGACGGAATGTGGACAGTTTGGCCAAATCCATTGTACTTGTGTGAATTAGTAAAACATATTTACAGGGTTATCTAGTAGGTAAGAAGATCACTAGAATCTTCTTAAAATTCCTGTAAAATTCAAATAGTAATACTAGTAATGTACATTAATCATGACTTAATTAACTTATTTTCATTGGATTAAACCATTCTTGTGCCATCCAAAATATAAGATGGTTTTGCAGGTTGTATGTTGGTCATTAATCAGGCATCGGTATTTCCTGAGTTCATACTTGTCTTACCTGTGTCTATTAGACTGTTTGAGAAAGGAATTAGAAGGAAAGGGAAATTAGTCTTTGCAACAATTTTTCCATGTTTGCTAAAATGAAATTTACATAAAACATGCATTTTTCTAAGCCATTTTCAGTTGCTATCAATTTTCACTTTTTTATGGCACTGCTAGTTAAACAATTCCCTTTATTTCACCTAAGGAAGAACTGAATTAACTTGTGAATGTTTTAAAGTTACAGAAAAGAGTTGTTACTACTTTAGGAGTGTTTATAGATACAGAGGAAATGTCACTGAATTGCAAAGCATAGCTGTTATTTGTGCAGTTATCCAGACTAGTGTTGAGAAACACCTGGGAATGTTTGGATAGATTGGTCAATGTTTTCCAATGATAACCATGGATGAGTGACTCTACTTGAGTAGAATAACTAACCATTTAAGCATTCATTTTTAGAGTCAGGTGAAAATGCTGTCTTATCGTTATTTTGAAATTCTTTTACCAAAAATATTAGATGAAATAATTTTTGACCTGAACTGGGGATCTGGTATTGAATTACATTCAGGAAATTGCTTCTACCTATCTTATTTTTGTGATTCAACAACACTTAAAGTTGTTTAACTCTCTATTAGATAACATTTACTTGAGAACTGCTGTTCACTGTCTGCCTACTTAGAGCAAGACCTTAATTGAACAACATCTAATTTTGTAGTTCTGTCTCTAAATCTAAAGATGTGAACTGTGTACACAATAAGGTTTGTAAAAACAAAACAAAACAACCAGCCAAAAAAAAAAAAGTATAACAAATTACATTTTTTGCAAGCATGCTCAAAAACTCCGGTCCTGTAGAGGAGTATGATATCTTGTGGACAGAATGTGAAAAGTGTGTTTAATCTTCTTTCCAATCTATCTGAATACAAAGTTTCTCTTTACCTGGGAATACAGAATTTGATGTATGTACAGTATGATGTATTCCACTGTACAATATAGTGTTGAATTGGATCTGTTACCATAGATCCGTTACCTTTTAGTGACTTTCATAGTTCGTAATATTTCTGGACATTCTTAAAGATTTAAAATAGCCTATCCCATGTCTTTGGAAACACTAGGGTATTTCTGAAATAAATATACAGCTATTGATTATGGAGCCCAAAAGAAACATTTTTTTTCAGTATCAGATGACACCATACCCAGGTTATTTTAGATAACCAGACAATTAACATTAAGACTGAAACAAATCACATATAACCAATAAGCTGTGAGTAGTATTCATTTGATCGTACTTAATTCATCTGAAGTCCAGATGTCTGCTCTAGGAGCTCTACACTTCTGTCATGTATTAAGATTAATCTTCATTTACTGTGCCATTTTTCTTTATTGTCTGAAATGATATCTAAATAGTTTAACAAGGTAAATCATTTTCTTATAGGTGAATGTGGGCAAAATGTGTGTCTCTTTTTTTTTTTTTTTAATACATAGGTTTACATTCCTACATAGAGATTTCAGTTTGAGAGATAATTCCAGGCTCAAGGAGAGAGCAAATTTGTGACCTCATCAATAGTTGTTCATATTAGATACTTAGCTATGCTATGAATTCTACTATACTGAATTTGTAAAGGGAAAAGATAATGAATGCTCTTTTTTGGCTGAAGAGCTATAAAGTCCATATTGAACTAATAATCACAAAATGTAACTGCGGAAAGAGGGAATTTCATCATCTGTTTTTTCAGCCATGACTAGCGGACTCAAATTCAAGTTTCTACTTATTATTAAATATTTAAATACATAAGAAATTTTATCATGTGAACACACTATGTCTAACAGCTTTGTGTTTCAGAGATAAGATGTTTTTCTTGTCAGAACTAACTCTCAAGTTAAATCAGTGAGACAGCACTGACGTACCTGTTACTACAGATTTACACCACTGTGAGAAAGAAATCAGGTATTACCCTTCTTTAGGAACACCTTTTTAAATTTTGGTCACAACACAGAATTGAAAAACCATGAGCAGAGGAAGACGATCTTTAAGGGTAGGAGTTAATAAGGCTGAAGTTGAAACGCAGATGTTGAATATCTGAGGGCAGTTCACAATGAAATGTTTAAAATCTTGATAAACATTTTCAGGGAGGAAGTCTTTTGAGATCCCTTGTGTTAACATGACACTTGATGCTTCAAGGTCTCTTGAACTTAGACTGTATCTTCTAGAACTTTGAGGAACATTACTGTACTGAAACTTATATAATCTAGTCATATCTACACATACATTTGTCAAATAGCAACACAATTGTTTTCAAAAAGGAAATAAACAAACAAAAAACCTCATAAAATGTACATTTTTCTGCATTTATAGAAATCATCAAAGGTATTGAAAATATGTTTTTTCAAACAAAGTTTCTTTGCTATACTTGATCAGGAATAACCTGGACTACAATCAGAATGTTTCCTAAAAAAAATTGCAATTTTATTCTACTTTAGAAAACTTCTGATCTGCTTTTTATATCACAGAAAAATCTCAGAGATATAGAAACAAACAAGAAAACAAAAACTCACTACCAAACCAAAAATATAAACAAATGAAAGCCAGTATTTAAATAGCTATAAACAAACATTTCATAAATATTTTGATAATGCAAAAACATCAGTGAGATTTTCATCAATCTGAGAAGGCATCTTGATTTTGCAGTCTCTGGAAGAATAGACTTGGCTGATTAATGTCTAGAACGGAAGTAAAGTCACTGCATCTGTGACTCAGGTCAGGATTATTCTTAATAATCACAATTAATTTCTAGAGAGCAGCTTGTCTACAGCAACAACAGCTGTTCTTTTAACTAACTATCTACATTTTGGCAAGCAAGGAAAAACAGAACTGATTAATTTCTGCATTACATATCATTTGAGTTACAGCATGAAAACTAAGAGCTGAAGTCAGTCCTAATCAGCAGCTTTTGTGTTATTTTTCTCTTCAGAAAGATCTTCTTCTTTATTTTATGTCTTCTTTTCTCACTGAAGACCTTTCAATCTGTGAATAATAACTTGGGCCAAATAATCCTCCCAAAGTCTCAGAAGTTTCTCTTTATTTTCAATGGGAATACATTCAAAGTATTAAGGCAAATGTGTCTGGTGGTGTTTTTTTCCCTTTTATTCTTTTTAACTTGAAGTAAGAGTAGTTTCTCCATGTTTGGCCAAATCTTGCAAAACGGGTTCTGTATTTAATTAGCAAATAAAATTTATTTTGAGTTGTAGCTGAGATGTTCAAAATAAATTTGTCTGCAGATTACACAGCTCTCTCCAAACCAAACTCTGTGAGCTCTCTTCATACTCCATAGGGAGTAATAAAAATTTTCTGGTATAATGCACATCATTAGGAGTGAACATACATTTATTTATTTGAACTATGTCATAGTATTTCTATCTTCTATCTGTACAGACTCCTAGTATGACTGATTTAGATATAGTGAGTTAGGTGAGATGAGTCCCATATTGAATGTTAAGGACATTCTTCATTATAAAATTATGCCAAATTGAACATCATTGAATATGAAATGGACAAGGAAATAATTTCCATTCTGCCTTCTGTCTAGCACAGTTTAATGTTGGCACTGTTAAATTTTACTAGGTTATCTGAATCCAATTCTGTCATATACTTTTTTCCAGGATGTGAGTGGAATGAAAGAATGATTTATAGCTAAAAATCTGGTTACTCATCTCATCTAATAATCCTAGTTCTTGTTTATAGATTAAAACAACAACAACAGAAACAAATAACTTCATTTCATGTATAATTCATCATAACTATTCCAGTAACTATTGAAGAATTATGAAGTGACTATCTTCTTTTGAAGCCTGAGTTAGGAAAATTAAAATCCATGGCAGTTGTTTTAAAGGGATGAAATTGCAATAACAGATATTACTGAGCTACAGTATAACTCTTCATGCTGAAGAATAGAGCATTTTCCAGACTGAAAAGGTTTTTCTGGCTATTGCTGAAAATCCATGATGTGCATCCTCTGCTATTATCTATTATCTAGTGTCACCAAGGCTGGATCTCTCGTTGTGACAGACTATTTGCAGCATCACTGTAATCACAATGAACTTCAACGCAGGGAGTCAAACTCTTTTTTTTCCTGGGTTTCTTTTTTTCCTTTTCTTTTTTTTTTTTTTTTTTTGAGTGAGGAGTGACAACATACAAATTTGTGGTGACAAAGTCTTGCTTACTGAATAGTCTTCAGATAAGTAGATAGATAAGTAGGTAGCTCAAATATTTGAACTATAAGAGGCTTTATTCAGTCAACTAATTACTTAAGGGTCACACACTGGAATCAAAATGCAGAAGTTGGAAGGACAGCCTGCAATTCAGGATTTTCTTCTCTTATTATCCCACTCAACAGTTTACC
The DNA here is from genome assembly GCA_036925125.1 of Oreortyx pictus. Lineage (NCBI taxonomy): Eukaryota > Metazoa > Chordata > Aves > Galliformes > Odontophoridae > Oreortyx > Oreortyx pictus. The sequence continues at coordinate 30,412,242 of JAUPFR010000001.1, forward strand.
TATGATTGCTTTGTCAGAATTTCTCTTTTTTTTTTTATCACTGAATGCATTTCCATGGTTCCATTTCTTTGTGCTTTTTTTTTTCTCATTACTTTATTTAATATCATTAAGATTACAAATCTTCCACTGTATTTCTGTATTCGTGGTGACACATCTGAGGATTGGTTAGATGAGCATTCAATAACTGTGACAGAGACAATCCTCTTACAAACAGGCTTTACTAGATATATTTACAATTTATAGAAATAAAAAAAAAAAGATATGTAAAGAAACTTGTAGAGGGTTGGACATGGCTGCTCTCCCTATGTCCATCAAGCTGCTCCTTCACTCTCTTCTCACCTGGACACAGTGGAGAAAATATGATGAAGGCAGCTCATGCATGAGTCAAAATAAGAATCATTTACCATCACAGGCAGATCAGATTAATCTCAGGAAATAAAGAATACAGTCAATTAAGATATTTAGAAATATAATTTGAACTAAAGAATTTTTTCCCATCTCTCTTCTTCCTAGGCTCAATTTAATTCATCACTTCTCTACCTCCTCCTTCCAAGCATCACAGTGGTATGGGGAATTGAGATTTTGATCACTTAATAACTCCGCCAGACAAGATAATTAATCTGGCCCCTATCAGATGGGTCTCTGCTGCTTGTTCTTCCATAAATTCTTCCTGTGCTCCACTGTGGGGTCTTTCCCATCAGACACAGTCAGAGAATCATAGAATCACCAAGGCTGGAGAGGACTTACAAGATCATCCAGTCCAACTGTCCACCTGTCACCAATCACTCTCACTAAACCATGTCCCTTAACACAACATCTAAACATTCTTTGAATACTTTCAGGATTAGTGACTCCACCACTTCCCTGGGCCATCCATTCCAGGGACTGACCACTCTTTAGGAGAAGTAGTATTTCTTAACATCCAGTCTGAATTTCTCCTGATGCAACTTGAAGCTTCTAGTCCTATCATTAGTTACAAGAGAGAAGAGGTCAATGCCTAGCTCGCAATGACCTCCCTTCAGGTAGTTATAGAGGGCAATGAGGTCTCTGCTGAGCCTCTTCTTCTCCAGACTGAACAACCCCAGCTTCCTCAGCTGTTCTTCATAAGGCTTGTGCCCCAGACTCTTTCCCAGCTTAGTAGCCCTTCCCCGGAAATGCTCCAGGGCCTCGATGTCTTGCAGTGTGGGGCTCAAAACTGAACACAGTACACTAGGTGTGGCCTCACCAGTGTTGAGTACAGGGGAACAACTAATTTTCTTCCTGCTTGCAACGCTACTTCTGATACAAGCAAGGATGCCGTTGGCCTTTTTGGCCACTTGGGCACACTGTTGGCTCAAGTTCAGCTGAGCATCAACCAATATGCCCAGGTCTGTTCCCTCTACACAGGTTTCCAGCCACTCTGCCCCAAGCCTGTAGCGTTGCCTGGAGTTGTTTTGGCCAAAGTTCAGGGCCCGGCATTTGGTCTTGTTGAACCTCATCCCATTGACTTCAACCCAGCTATGCAGCCTGTCCAGATCCCCCCATAGGGCCTCACTACACTCAGGTAGATCGACATTTCGAGCTCACAAGCTGTCATCTGCAAACTTACTGAGGGTGCACTCAGTGCCCTTGTCCAGATCATCAACAAGGATATTAAAGAGGAAAGGCCCCAGTACCAAGTCCTGGGGAACACCACTTGTGACTGCCCACCAGCTGGATTTAACTTCATTCACCACCACTCTCTGGGCCCAGACCTCAAGCCAGTTCCTTGCTCAGTGAAGAGTATAACTGACCAAGCCACAGGCTGCCATCTTCTGCAGGAGAATACTGTGAGAGACAGTGTCAAAGGCTTCCTTCACAACTAGATCCAACATGAGTTATTTCCACAGGATATAGCTCTTCAGTTACTGTTCCATTGTCAGACCCCATGGGTTACGGTTTATGCCAGGAGCCTGCTCCTGTGTGGGCTCTCCAAGAGCTACAGCCTCTTTCATTCCTCATCCATCTACTATAGCATCAGAGAGACCTGCTTCATGTAGTGCCTGTTGGACTATTGTCCTTTCTTAAAAATGCTATCATGCTGCTGACTGGCTCAGTTCTCAACAGTAGTGGAACCTTTTTGGAACCAGCTGGAGTTCATCTTTCTTTTCTAATCTTCATACTAGGAAATTCTAGATGATAAAAGTCTTCCTTCAGTTTTTGTTTTACATAGTAGGATTACTTTTTAGGGTCCTGTTAATATGAAGTGACCAATAGCAACTTTCTTCCTGAAAATTATTCTGTATTTTTGTCACTGTAAGTCACAGCTTAGAATAAAACAAGGTGAGTTGAAATTTATATATTTTCTACTAAAACTACTTCATAATTTTTTTTATCCAAAGTCAGTTTCTAACATTTCTCATGGTAAAAAAGATGACTCTCTTTTGCTTCCTAAAGTATTATTAAAGCTCTCACATGCATATATTGTTGGCATTGATCACATTACCATGATGTCTAATACTGACAGATCAGAAGGTATTTTTGCAGCAATCACAGAAGCATGTGTACGATTGCTAACTATCTTTGTCCTCAGTTTATTTATGAGGAAAGTGCACAATTTCCAGTGCTGAAGTCAACAAGAATCATGTGCAACTCTTAGTCTTTTGATGTGTAAATAAGTTATTCTTGCAGAAATAATTTCCATACCTTTGTATCCCATTACTACAGAGTTATCAGTTCAGCTCCCTCTAGAAACAAAAAAAAAAAAACAGCCTCATTTATTTTACTTGCGTGTATATCAGTGTGATGCATAATTTTAATTTCCTGATTGTAGTCCTATTGCTCAATAAATATAGGATTGCCATAGTTGGCAAGTACAGTCCACAGACTCTTTACTAAGATACAACACAGACCTCAGGACAGGTACTATCTGACTTTATCTGGATTTGTCTTGACTGTACTGCAACTTTATCTAAGATTAATTGCAACAAGTATTGTTTAATGAGCTGGTATCTAATACATCATGTCTGTGAATGAACAAGCATCTAATGTGTACAATTTACCATATATGTTAAAATTGGACATGATGTGGGCTTTCAAATCAATGAAGAAAGATCAAGGCATTTTAAAAACTGTACAAAAATTCCTTTAAAGCAAATATTGGAGAAAGTAGGAAGAAATTATCAATATCAAGATCTTGCACATCTCAAAGAAGATAAGGGAGAAACAAGCATCATTATAATTTGCTTCCCAGTGAAAACCTCAGAATGCTGATCAATTTCATAATGTGCCTCACCTTCATCTAAAATTATCAACCTCAAACAAAGATTAAAATGTAAGATACTATAAAGTGCTTGTTTGTTTGTTTGTTTGTTTAGTGTGTGAGTGTGCGTAGAAACTTTGGTCAGTAATGTTGTCAGTGAGATCTGTTTTGTATTTAGAATGAGAGAGCTACGCTAATTGTAAATATTAATAGCTGTATTGTATTTCAGTTATAGTGAAAAACCTGTCAATTACAGTAACATTAAATTTTTGATTTCATATGTTCTCATTTCCCATAAAATGATTGTGAGAGAAACAGAAAAACAAAAAAAAAAACCTACAAATATGTGATATATCTTCCACAGGAATACTGACTTCTATAAATTTTTGGGAGACATGTGTAACATAGACAAACTGTTGCAAAAACCAAGAGTGGAAGCATCAGAGTGAATGCTGTTTTTTTAACAGTGATTTGCACAAACTTGTCCTCGCTATCATTGACCATTTAACATTCCTTCCACTTGTCCAGTGGAGAAAAGTAAGGGGATGGAAAACCCAAATAAAGTAGAGGTAATAAGGGAAAATATTAGTACTAATTTCTGAATCTTATTTTCTCAACTTGTAAAAACTTTGCAATTTTGATACTCATTATTTATAAGGGCAGATGTATGAAAATGCTAAAACCAATATATGAAAAAACAACAAAATAGAAAATGAGATTTATTGGATACGAAGCTTAAAATTTAGGCAGGACTGCTGCAAGAGGTCACTGTCCAGAAGTCTTTTATAAAATAGACTAAAAATGACAGATTGATTCTTTACCCAAACTGAAGCTCCTTTGCCATTTCAGAGGGTGGAGCTGGGAGTGAAGTAGTGCACTTGACCCTCGTAAAGGTATGGTTTTAACTACTGTCATTTATATCTCGTTTTTTTTAATTGACAATAAAATACCTTATTTTTCATCTAGTAGATGAAATAAACCTAACAGTTACAGGTTAGTGATCATCCTCTTCTTATCTCATCTATTTTCTCCCTGTGTTCTGCTAAGGAGACGGAGTGAACAGGTGGACTCTGACTCTCATCCAGAAGTAACTTAAAACACCTAAGAAGGTGTTGATAAGACTCATGGGAAACATGACAAGGAATCCATAATGACTGAAGAAAGGGAGAGATGGTACAGATATCCTCTATTATTCTTGAGTGAGGCACTGAAGAGTTGAAAGTGTGTGCAGATCACAGAATCACGGAATTGTAGGTATTGGAAGAGACCTCTAGGGATCATCAAGTCCAGCCCCCCTGTCAAAGGAGATTCCTAAAACCAGGTTGCAGTTAGGCTACCAGGCGGGTCTTGAATGCCTCCAGAGAAGGAGACTCTAATGTTCAAGTTCTGTAGCTTGCTACACAGTCAATAATCAAATGGTGAGTTTGAAATTTTGTTTGACTTAATGACAAATTGTTTGAGTGTCCATTTAAAATGCATCAGTCATGGCATTCATAGAATCATAGAATCATTTGAGTTGGAAGGGATAATTAAAGGTCACCTAGTCCAACTATCCTGCAATGAACAGGGAAATCTACAGCTAGATCAGGTTGATCAGAGCCTAATTGAACCTGGCCTTCAATGTTTCCAAGGTTGAGGCTTCCACTACTTCTCTGGACAACATGGTTCAGTGCCTCACCACCTTAATTTTAAAAAAATATTACTTAAATCCAAGCGAAATCTCCCCTCTTTTAGTTTCAAACTATTTCCTTATGTCCTATCAAAACAGACCCTACTAAATATTCTGTCCTCTTCTTTCTTATATTCACCCTATACATACTGAAAAGATGCTATCAATTATATCTGGAGCCTTTTTTTCTCCAAGCTGTACAGCCCCATCTCTCGGATCATTTTTGTGACCGTCCTCTGGACACGCTCTAACATTCATATCTCTCCTGTACTGAGGACTCCACATCTGAATGCAAAACTCCTGGTGATGTTTCACCAGCACAGAGTAGAGAGGCAGGATCACCTGCCTTGACCTGATGAGCACGCTTCTTTTGATGAAGCCCAGGATACAGTTGCCTTTCTGGACGGTGAAGGTACATTGCTGACTTAAGCACAGCTTGCCATCTACCAGTACCCTTAAGTCATTTTTGGTAAGGCCATGACCCAAACTTACAACTCCCAGCTTGTACTGATAGCAGAGCTTGCCATGAGCCAGGTGCAATACCCTTCACTTGGATTTGTTGAATATCATGAAGTTCACCTAAGTGCGCTGTTTCAAGCCTGTCTAAGTCTCTCTGGATGGCATCCCATCCATTGGGCATGTTGATCAACATTGAGGAACACCTCCCATCGTTCATTTTTATCCAGATATTGAGCCATTGACCATCACTCTCTTGTTATGATCTTACAGCCAACTCCTCACCTACAAACCAATCCACGCATCAAATCCTTGTCTTTCATTCTTATCTTTTCAATCTGAATAGAAGGATGTTATGAGGGGTCACGATAAAGGCCTAACTGAAGCCCAGCTTGATGACATCAGTGGCTCTTCCCTTGTCCACTGACACAGGTACATAATCATAGAAGACCACTAGTTTGGTCAGTCTGGACTGTCCTTGGTGGAACCATGATGATTGTTCTGTATCAGCTCCCTGCATAGAAACTGTTGAATCACAGCCTGAACCACTGATCAATCACCTGAGGTGAGCAATGAGTCAGTCACAGGGGCACAGGTGAAGGTAATGTACCTGTGTGACTGGAAGGGGTGGAGTCTGGCTCCACCTCTCCCAGACCCCATTTAAGGGCTGACCACCACTGAGGAATGGTCTCTTGTTGGAGATCCCTCCCCATTGGAGTTATTGGTGATCCTTGATCATCCAAGAAGGTGAGCCACTCTTTATTAACTAGCTGTCTGTGTGCTATCCACGTAAGCCTGTCAAAAATATACCATTCTCCTCTCTATTCTTTTTGAGTACCAGTCTCTGGAGTTATTTGCCCTACACTCCCTCTCTTCCATGTGTCTTAGCACAGCTTCCAGGAGGGTATGCTCCAATGATTTTCCCTGACATGGAGGTGGTGCTAGCATGTCAGATGTTCCCTGGGTAGTCTAATCCTTTCTCCCCTTCTTAAAAATGGGTGCAACATTGTTTTTTTGTTTTTGTTTTTGTTTTTTTTTTTCCTTCAGTCACAGTTGACTTCACCTGTCCAACTTCACCTGTCCACCATGATTTCTCTAATATTGAGTGTCAACCATGACCAACCTATTCCTTTAAGATTCTAGGATACACTTTGTTGGTACCCATAGACTTATGGATGTTAAGTTTTATCAGTCAATTACGGATCTCTCTTTTGTTTAGAGCAGGGGGAGGATTGTTCTCTCAGTTCCTGCCTTAGAATCATACAGTCAAAAGCTGTGTGTAGAGCAGCCGCTAGCGTAGACTGAGGAAAAAAGTTAAGTACCTCAGTCTTCTCCTTATCTGTTGTTACTAGCTTGCCTATATTGCCTGCAAAGGAGATTACATCCTCTTGGACTTTCTTTTTGCAGTTGATGTACCTATAGAAGTTTTTCTTATTTTAATTTGTGCCCCTTGCCTAGTCCTGCTCTATTTAGTCCTGAGCCTTCTTGACCCGATCCCTACAAAGCCTGGCAGTGTTCTTATAGCCCTCACAGGTTAATTGCACCTGCTTCCACTACCTGTACAGGTTATTCTTGTTCTCCAGTTTGATCATCAGTATCCCTCAGGCTGTGAACTCCACCACTACATGGTCACTAGAGCCCAGGCATTCTCCAATCCTGATGTCTCCAGTCAGTTCACATGCACTGGTGAGTAACTGGTCCAGCATTGTCCTTCTTGTTGGGGCTATTACCTGGCTCAGGAAGTTATTCTCAGTGCATTTCAGAAGCCTCCTGGATGGTCTGCAGCTCATTCTGCTACTTTTCCAGCAGATGTTAAGGTGGTTGAAGTGCCTCAGCAGTAGAAGAGCCTGCAGTCACGATGTCCCTAGTACCTGGGATAAAAAGAATTCATCAATAGGCTCCACTTGATCAGGCAGCATGTGGTAGACTCCAGCCATAAGGCTCCTTTTATTACCTCAGTCTCTAACTGTCACCCATAGTCTTTCAACCTGCTCATGGCCATTCTTCACACTTGATTCTTTCCTTAACATAGTGAGCAACACCTCTGCAAGATGAAATCCACAAGTCCTCAACAAGATGAGAGACTTACTATGTGTAATAAGAAGCTTTAACCACTCTACTATGTGTTTCCAGAAGCTAAATGACAGCTAGGTATTATCATTGTTGTTTGTTGTACCCATAGTAGATTTTTGTAATATACATGACAGTTAAATAGTAGTCTGTACTTTATTTTTTTAATTTTTTATTATTAAAACAGAAACTTAAGTACTTGAGCAATTTCCCTGTTTAAGTAGGTCCCATTATCCTTTCTGGAGACAATGATTGGAACTTTGGCTAGGGTCTTTTCATTTCTACATTTCTAAAAGTTCAGATTTTTTTGGATTTGACATGGAGTTAACTTTCTTCACAAAAATTCCAGTAGTGCTGTTCTTTGTATTTGTGCCCAAAGGAGTGCTGAGAACACACTAGTGTTTTGGCTAGTGCTAAGCAGTTTGTGCACCGTATCGAAGCTTTCACTCTCTGACCCTGCTAAACCTAAGTAATTTGAGAGTGGTTAGAAGTTTAGAATGCCAATGCAGTAAAACCAAACTGGCCAAGTATATTTAATATCACATGATGTCATGCTCAGTAATAGAAGCTCAGAGAAAGGAGAAGGAATGGGGAAATGTTCATTGTTACAGCACTGGAAGTCTCAAGTAACCATGACATACACCAAGACTTCACTTTCCAGGATGTGACTGTACATTTGTCTGTCAGTGAAAAGTAGTGATGCTTTGCTTTCAATGTTAAAGTGACATTATCACAATCCTCAAATCCTACTTACTGATTGCTTGTGCCTGAGATGAAATCTCCAGACAGTGGAATAATTAATCCAGAATTCAACTCATCACTTGTATGACTCTGAGACCCTTTAGGAAGGGCTAGACAATTTATCTCATCTAGCAAGATTTGTCTGCAGTTCTTGTTTTCAGAAAGCATTTTATAACTTACAGTATAGTACTATTGTAACACACTGTCTAATGTTACCTTTTTAAATAGTTTTATGTATTTAACTTCAAGAATGTGAGATTAATCAGCTTTCAAGTTAAATACTAAAATACTCAAACGATACTCAAATGGTACTGAAATTTATATGGGAAGACAAAGGAATTCTTATGTTACTTTTCCACTGCATTTAACGATGTAAGAGGGTTGATCAGTCTACAGCCTTTAAAATGTTGTCATTAGTAATTAACTAAATATTCTTTGCTTTAAATGAGAAATTTTGTGATCACCGTCTTCATGATCTGCAGATTTATTTTGGAAATCCTACCTAGTCAAATAGTCTTTACCTCTGTCCACATAAGAGGATCTAGGAACTTAGTTTACTTATACTGTATTCCTTGGTACATTCCTTGGTGCATTTAAATTATTTATCTGACTTGAATAAATTGAACCCTAATCTAGGTAAGTAGGCAGTTATGTATAATTAATAGGTCTTAGAACATTACTGATTAAAAACTGTAAATATTTTTGCTTAGGGAATTATGCTGTATGAATGGTTAAATGATTAACTTCCAGGTATATATGTGCATCCTATAGTAAAGTTGACTCTTACAAAGACTATAAAGGGTAACAGGTGATGGGGTAAAATGGAAATTTGTTTTGTAGAGGACAATCTGTAATGACTAGATTTCAAAAGTAGGCAATACTTACATTTAAAGTATACAGATTCTGATGCCTTGAGCCAGTTTTTCAGAGGAATCAAACATCCACAGCTCCTAATGTCACTAAGAAATGACTAGGAAAAAGCGCAGGATCAGGACTGTTAAGGTAAACAATCAAACTGAGCTGGATTTCTTGTCTCTACTTCTGGTTTGCACAATGTATGAAAAAGATTCTAATCACCACTAAAATGTGCTTACCTGCTATAGTAAAGGACAATTTTCTTTGGAGAATAGGAAAACCAAAACAAAAAGTATGTTTGGATTAAGTGATATGGAAATATGTCAGTTATATTGGCAAGCAATTCAACATTGGTCACTGTATAAATAGAAGCCAACTCATTCTAATTTTGAAGGGGAGATGATATCATGCAAATCAAGCAAGTTCCATGATACAAGAAGAGAGGGAGCATGTGTTAAATAGAATACGCTTGGGCATGCATGCAAATCAAAAAACAACAACAAAAAATCACACAAATCGAAGCAAAACAAACAAAACAGTTACAACAAATCACACAAAACATGCTAAAACAAGCAAACAAAAACAACAATGAAAAAACACCATTATCATAAAAAAACAAATGATAAAAAGAAAAGAGATTAAAAGCATACTGTGAGACAAAATATAGCTATTTATTGTTTTTGTATAATAGCAGTTGTGGCCAGCATAGAAGGTCAGGGTCTAACAAATATTATCAGTAGAGAATAACTGGAGATGGAGAAAAATATCATTTGGAAGTTTCTGGACCAGCAAGAAACAGTTTATGAAGCAATTCAAGCAGCCTCGTCAACAACTCTCCATGGACTTGACCTTGGAAACAGATCCATTGGCCTCATATGACCTCACCATCTTGTTTATGACATTGTCTATGACAATTTGAAAATCAAAAATGAGCCTTTACCTTGAGTCTCTTTACTAGAAAAGCTTTTATCTTGCCTGTGTCAAAATGTTTTATGGCATTCTATTTACTTTTTTTTTTTAGTTCCTTTTCATATGTTTTTCTCTGTCAAGTCAGTGGTTGTAAGATCTACTTATTTACCTATTTATTTCTTTATTTTAAATAAAAAGTGGTTCTGAGCCTGGAGCCTAAGATCTTTTGGAGACACTGTTCCATGTAGCTGCATTTCTTCAAAAGATAAGATACACAAAAGATACTCTGAAACAGCATATTATGGGAGAGCTCTTACTGATGTTGCTACAAATATAAGAAAAGAATGAACAGTGAATTCACATATTAAACAGTAAAATAATTTATATTACTTCCAGTTTGATTCAGACATTTGCTTTGTGGTCTCCAGATATGTCGAAAATGTATAAATCTTCAGTTTCAGTAGAGAAGAAAATATGGTTCTTCTGGCTTTGCGAGTTTTATAGTTTTCTTAATTTTCTCAGAAGTAGTTCAACCATACTTTGAAAAAGTCAACTAAGTAGGTTACGCAGGAAACCTGCCTTGATGCTTTCCTGTGTAACCTACTGTAGGGAACTTTATCAGATGTGTTGGACTTAGTGACATTCAGAGGTCCCTTCCAAATCCTACAACTCTGTGATTATGTAAAGAAGTGGGCTAGAAGTCTCTGCACAATGCTGCCGTCAAATCCGCACATCTTTCTCTAACTAATGAAAAAAACAAACAAAAAAAACCAAACAGAATAGTCTTTGCTCACACTTTCCTGGAAATATAAGTAAATGACAAAACTTCATGTGATGTCACAGAAAATGCCTACTTCTTTTTGTTTTTCTATAGATCAGCATAGCTTTGTTGCAATTCAAGAACATTCAGAATATGAATGCAAAACTAAAATAAACACAAAATAAAACGAACACCCGCATCTTGAAATTCTGTGTCACAGTGGTACCTCTTGACTTTGATGATTAAAAAAATAAATCACATCTGGAAAAAAGTCATTTTCCAAACATTATAAGTGTCTTGAAAGAGTAAAACAAGTTATTCTGGAAGTCCACAAAAGAGATATCAGCTCTTCTATTTTACACAAAAGCTTTTCATGTCACTTTCTGATTAGTGGTTTTTGATAAACTTCTTAAGCTGACTTAGGTGGTTCATAGTCCTTCACAGGCAAGGAGCAATATAACTTCTTTTATGAAGCACACAGTGGACTTAACAGCAGCTTTCTTGCTATCAGATTCAAGATGAATATTGGCAGCAGATTCAAAGGCTCTATAAAGTAAAATGTCTCAATGTATAATACATCTACAGCTCAGTCTTGCAAAGTTGCTTTCATGTGACTAACCCCACTATAACAAATTAAGGGTGTATTTCCATGATAAGAGCCTGAAACTGAGAGCAGAATTAACCTACGCTGATCAGATCCACATACCATTTAGTTGCCACAAAGTCCCCAGCTAAGTGAATGTCATTGTTTTATCTCAAGCAGAATGAAAAATACTAAGAAAGAGATTAGTAAAAGACCACCTGCTTCTTTTCTTGCATACTTCTATTGTTTCTTTCAGTCTTCTTTTCCACAATTGTTTAGTCTTTACAGACTATGCATCAAAAGATACATAGTTTTGCTTTAAGTTCCCAAACACGATCTGCTTTATTGTAACTTGTTTAGGAGTTTTCCAACAGCTTTTTACTGTTTCTTTTCCCTCCGTGTTGTGACTGAAATCAAAGAGGTTAGTGTCTCACTTTTCCCGAGACTCTGAAAATGTCCATTAAGTTGCTTCATGTATTTATTTGTGATCCTTTCTTAATTCAATGAAAATTGTGCAACTCAGTCTCAGGTACTCCCTTTCTTTTGTACCAAGATAGAGGTGGAAGAATAATATAAAGAATTTACATGAGTATTAATTCATGTTCTTAAATGAATTCATTTCATTTTGTCATTATTATTATTATTTCTGTGTGTGCGTGCGCGTGTGTGTGTGTTTGCTTTCTGTCAGTATTGTTGTGATCAGACATTACTATTGATAAAATTCATGGGAGGCTCCTTCGACTTGAATGCTCATTTGCTGAAAGTTAAATTTGAATTGCATAAACAATAAGTACTGTGAATTTCAAATAGCTCAGTTAAAATCGCACTTCTTCAAAAACATACCTCTCAGCATGCAACTTAGCATTCCTACATAATGAAATACAGTTCTTTCACGTGGAGAAAGACAAATTTGATTCACTGATTATAAATGAAAGTTAAATGGATGTCAAAGACAATACTCTGAAAGTTATAATACAGATATTAAAACATATTTAAAGATGTAGATCAGATTTATAGTTTACATTATCAGATTAAATGATTACTCCTATTGCATTCACAGCAGGTTTAGTCATCAAATCATTTTGAAAACTTGAAAAATTCTACTGAACATCTATCTTCATCTCTATGGACTCAAGATGGGAGGCTGCATTAGTAGGGGGTTTGGACTAGGTGATCTCTAGAGGTCCCTTCCAACCCCTATAATTCTGTGATTCTGTGACTAATTTTAGAATAATTTCTAGTCAGTAGAGAACTGGGCATCATCAAAGGGTGATGTAAACAGTCTCTTTAAGACATTTGCGTCAGATGCAATGAATCTTCTTTTTGCTGCTTTGACTACATGTCATGACTGGCCTTAAGTAGACATCTCAAGAGAAAAAATATATTTTACAATTTTTTTTTTTTAGGAGATACTCAAAATAGTATGAAACCTATAAGATACATTAAACAAGCTTTCCTCTTTCTTTATTTTTGTTTTGTGAATGAGAATTGTAAAACAATGATGAAATTAAGCAATGAACATATAAAAGAGATTTTCAGTCATCTTGCAAATTATATCAGTCAAGAGATGCTTTCTAGAAAAATAAGAGTGTCCAAATAGTGAATATTAGAAAAGTTTCACAATTTCTAGTAAAACAAGGAGAATCAAAATTTGTTCTCATGGCTATCAATGTGACTATTCTGAATTCAGTAGAATCTTAAGAAGAAGTAGCCTGAAAAACACAATACTTCACATTACTCCTAGTTACAAAATGGAAATAAAAATGCAGTTTTTCTTAGTGAAAATTATTGTTTTTTTTGTTTGTTTGTTTGTTTTTACAGAAAACAAACAGTAATTTGAGCAGAGGAAATTGTGAAGCATGCTTCCTCATTTGTAAGTTAAGACACTGTGAATGTATTTATATTTATGCGTATCCTCATGCTGTGTCAGTTTTTCCAGCAAGATCATTATTCAGAATCTTCATTTTTCTGTATTTACCTGCTGATATTCACTTTCCTTTCCTTTTTAAACCTCCAACATTGTTTTCTTTGATGTTGAAATTACAAACTTCTGAAAAGATTTGAGATTGGGACATAAAGATACATGACAGTGATAATATAAGACTGACTTCCTCTTTAAATTAAACATCAAGATGACCCTTGATGTTATTTTTATGCATCTTGCATTGTTTCTCATGAAAAATCATAGAAGAAAATCATATTAAAGTTTAATCTTTCTGAGTAATCACCATCTGGGTCCTGCAAACACTGGCAAAGGTCCCAAACAAAATGTCACATCCTAGAATTTTGAGGGTGAAAATCTGCCTGGCTGCACTGAAGTCAGTTGTAATGTTTTTATTGATTTATATGGAACAAGGAATTCACTACAATGATAGCCATAAATTAATCAATAATGTATCATTAAAATATTTTAAAATTAAAAAAAAAAAAGAGTGAAGGATATAAAAAGACTTTCTCTTTTTACATTACCTTAAGCAATTATACGTCCTCCTATGACCTCAAATCTGAGCTCCTGAGCAGTTCTGATTATTCAGAGCAGACTTAACCATAGAAATGGCTTACACATCTGTCATGTTCTTCTAAAACGCAGATTTAAAACCTATACTGTATTTATCATGCCAATTCACTTCGAAATCTATGTTGAAGGTCCCTCATGCCTTTCAAAACGAGTTTGCATAGTAGATTTAGCATGGGTCGATATGGCCTACAAACATTATCCCTGAAGCAGCTGTAGCAATTAGTGCCATAGGAAATAATGCAGTACACACACTGTAAAATACATGTGCAGTGACAAAAGAAGGGAAAAAAGGAAGTAAAAATGAAGTGGTTTCTTTTTTTTTTTTCTTTTTGGCACTCCACTTTTTAGTTGTTCACAGCCTGTGAGTTTTAAATATTATTTATTTTTTATGTAACACGTTTGGATGTAAGCATTTCTTCAGAAGTGAAAGCACATAGCAATTGTGATGCTAATGTAATCTTTCTATATCATGGTGAGCTTTTCTTTTTTTTTAATTAATCTTTTTTACATTTAGATATCAAAAGGGATTTTCTTTGTTGCCAAATAGACTATATATTTCCAGGACATACCACCACCCATTATCATTCACAGACAGCAGACAAATAGGTTTTTAATTCAGTATTCTTGTAATTTTTTTTTTACCCCATCATCTACAGCTACATAAACCAGATGAAATTGACCTTAAAAACTCAAAGTTCTTATAGAACCTGCTAGAGAACAAAGTTATAGTTAGTTTGAAAAATGCATATGCATGTCTCCTGTATGTAAACTGCTATTAAAGTTATCTTTCTGGATTGAAATACAGTAAAACAGTTTCAATTTTTCTAGATGTTCACTACTTAGGAATGACAATAATGAAATGTAGTAATTATCCCTTGCTGCCAATCATTACAAGCTATATATATTCAAAGTTAAATTTAAGAAAAATATGAATGTATTTAAATGTACAAATGAACAGTTAGGGAAGACAATGTTAATGCTGTTCAATAGTGGCAGTTCTGGCTGTATCATAGTAGTCTGTTTTCCCAGGATAGATTGAAGTCATTTTTAAAATATGCATTTATTTTACTTTTTTCCTAAATGAGTCATTAAAGGGTTGGTTAGAAGTTATTTTGTTGCCTTAAATGCATTTCAATGTCAATTTTGTGCACATTTTGAATACATAAGGATTCATAAAACCTGCTCTGCTGTTTTGATTTGTGATCTTCATTTACTCATTTCTTTGTTTTACTCCAGATGTTGTTACATTTTTAGAGCATGCACTGAGTTAATGAACAACAAGTAGAGTTTTTAAAGTCCCTGGGTTCCATTGTTTGCACAGTGTCTCCTAAGTAGCAAAGAGACCATCAAAAATTATAAGACAATTAATGAGTAATTAAAAGCATCCTATAGAGGCTTTAATTGTTAAAGCTGAGGATGAGTTTTGTAGTTTCTGGTAAAGTGTATTTTTAAGACAATCTTTCAAACCCCATCCAGCCTGGCCAGGAAATGGGATGTATGTAACTATTCTGGATAGCCTGTTCCAGTGCTTCACCATCCTCTGAGTTAACAATTTCTTTCTAATATCTGTTCTAAACCTATACTCTTTTGGTTTAAAAACATTATCCCTAGTCCTGTTGCTATAGTTCCTGATAAAAAGCCCATCCACAGCTCTCTTGTAGTCCCTCTTTAGGTGCTAGAAGTCCATCATGAGGTTTCCCTGGAGTCTTCTCCTGGATGAACAAGTCCAGCTCATTCAACCATTCTTGTACCCATTTTGACAGGTCTATGTCCTTATGATAGGGTTTCTTTAGCTGAATGTAGTACTCCAGACAGTCTCACAAGGGCAAAGCATAAGGTTAAAATCACCTCCTTCAACCTGTTGGTCATGCTTCTTTTGATACAGCCCACGGTATGGTTGGCTTTCTGAGCTACAAGTGTGCACTGCTGACTTATGGTTAGTTTGTCATCCGCCTTTATCTCCAAGTTATTCTTCACATGGCACAATATGTCACTTGTGAGACATTGAGCCATTGACCACAACTCTCTGGATGCAAATATCATTTTTCTTCACCAAATAATCCACACTTCAAATCCATGTTTCCAATTTAGAAATAAGGATGTGGCATTGTACCAAGTCAAAAGCCTTAGAGAAATCCAAGGAGATGATATCTGTTTCCCTGCCCTTCTCCACTGATGCAGTCACTCCATTGCAGGGCACTAGATTGGTCACACACAGTTTGCCCTTGGAGAAAATGTGTTGTCTGTTTTGAATCATCTTCTTATATATCTTAAGAAAGCTTCAAGGAGGATTTGTTCTGTGGCCTTCCTGTACATGGCAGAGGCTGATGGTTCCTTAATTCCCAGGTTCTTCCTTAATACACTTTTTAAAAGGTTTGTGATGTTCCACTTATTTTAGCCACTGGGGGCTTCACCTGAATGCCATGACATCAGAAATGAATATTTTGGCAACTAGATTAGCCATTTTCTTTTTCAGGAATGAAATCTGGTGGGCCCCATGAGACTTAAGCATTTTCACATTCATCAGGTGATCTCAAACAGCATCTTCGCTTACAGTGGAGGAAACTTTGCTCCACCAGTCCCTGCCATGTGATTTAAGAACATGAAATACTTGAGAGTTGTGGGAAGAGCGATTGCCAGTAAAACAAAGGAAGAAAACTTCCTGAGTATCTCAGTCATCTCCAAGTCTGTTGTCAGCAACTCTTCCATTTTGTTTAACAAAGGAAGCACACCCACTTTAGTGTTCTTTTTTTCTGGAAAATGTATGTGTAAAGTCCCTTCTAGTTTTTGCAGTTTGACAAGTTCAGCTCTAGCTGTTCCTTGGCTTTTCTTGATTCCACCCCTATGCATCTGTGTGGCATCCTTATACTCTTCCCAGACTACATGTCCTTGCTTCCACTGTCTACGCATTACCATATCACATTTGTATTTGACCTGCAGATCCTTACTCTCTTTAATTTCTTACACATGGGAATCAATAACTCTTGTGCTCTAGGAAACTGATCCTTTAAGATCTGCCAGATCTGAACAGATCCTTTTTCCCTAAGGTCAGTTTTGTACAAAATTTCATCCACTAGATCTTTGAACAACTGGAAATTCTGTCTCCTAAAATTCAGGGTTTTGATTTTACTCTTTACCAGTCCCACTTCCCTGAAGATCACAAACTCCACCACACTTCGATGACTTCAGCAAGACTGCCTCTAATGTTTATATCTTTAATTAGTTTATCTGTGTTGGTGAGCATCAGATATTTCTCCTCTGGTTGGACTAGTTATTATCTGAACCAAGAAGTTTTCCTCAATGATTTAGAGGAGTATCCAAAATCGCTTGCACTTTGCTGTATTGCTTTTCCAAAAGATTTGCTAGCTTAAGTCAAGAAACAACATCAGACATTGACTGATTTATTGAGCAGGACAACAAGTATTCAAAAATATGCTACCCTCTGTCCGAAAGTTTGTCAAAATATCACCCTTTCAGTGAACTTTGCTCATTTCACACTCATTATAATACAAAAACACACCTTCATCTCAAAACCTACCTTCCTCCAATGTGCAACCACCCCTCACTGAGAATGCACTCTGAATTTTTGACTATATCTTTAAGAGCAAAGCAAAAGAACTTCACATCAATCAGAAAAAAAGCAGCTAATGACTGGAGTCACTCTAATTCTACCTGTAGAATAGCTAATATGAAAATGACTTAAGGAAGGGGAGAATATTAGGGAAGATACCTCTTCAGACAAGCAGGGAAAACACCTCTGAAACCTGAGATCAGCTGATGGTCTGAGGCCTATCTTCCCTCCCATAGGAACTCCTACTACGTAAGTTTCATATACTTGATTATGCTGAGTAGCTTCACAGGAAATCTAGTTACCTCTATAGAGTTACATAACTTAGCACACTTGTTGGCAGGCTGTACTACTCTTATATCTTTGTATGTGCTTTGCATTGTTCTTGGTTGATCTCACATGCTTTGCAGGCAATGAATTATCACCAGTAGTCAAAAAACCTGTAATCTGTTGCTAACAAAGTGCACCACTGATCAAGCTAGACGTATGAGTTCTGATTAGGTGCAGACAAAATTGCTTCACTACTCTAGATGTGTGAGTTCTGATTGAATGCTGCTGGACAAATTGTGAAGGAGCCATGAATAAATATTAACATTAGACCTAGAGATAGTGATTTTGGCTATATTTTCATATTTTAAGTTTCTATTAAGAAAACTACTGTGTTTATAAATTTTATGTAAAACATGAAATTCGGGTTGTATACAAGGTTTTGTACAATTGGAATTTAATGGATTGGTTACTTTTAGTAGCAGCACTGAAAATTTTCCAATTGGGAGTTTAAAATTATCTTTGATAAAAAGAAAAATTCAGAAAACTCATTTCTTGAAACAATATAACATTTAAGTGTAACTTAGGTCTAAACTTTTTTTTCTATAATTTAAATAATCAATCTAAAGAAGGTCCTGCAGGTGCTATAAATAAGTAACCAATAATCAATTTTTCCTTGGCAGAAATAAAGTCTCTATACCAATAACAATCTTATCTATTCATTTTGTTTATAAAATATGGATTTTAAGAATATATTTGTGACGAATTCACATTTATTTTTGTAAATGCAAGAATAAATATGTTTTATATATTGCAAACTGGCATTCATTTCCTGTGTGCAAAAATGAAAGATAAGGAGAAGTTTGTTTAGACATCTTACTATATTAGAATATGAATTTCATTCAGCTAAATTAGTAGGTAGCTCCATTTTTAACCTAAACTAAAACCTTGATGATGGATAATCTGTCTCTGGCATACATTCTCATCTTCCAATACTCATTTGATAAGTGTTGTCTACCTTGGAAATTGTATCCAAATTGTTGCACTCAAAAGACAATGATTGGCCTACGCCTCATTAATCTGCCTAATCTCTTTCAAAATTAATTTAGACTTCTAGTTTCCATAACCTGTACTGATGCCATATAAGTAGGTACTGAGACACAGTGTTTATTCCTCTAGGATAGAAGAATTTCCTCTAGAGTGCATTCCTTTCAGTGCATTTCCTAATTCATCTTTAATATGTTTTCATCTTACTGCTTTCTCGTACCTTACATTCACATACATTCCTTTCTATTATGTCATTTCCTGCTGCAGGGAAGCATCATCATCACATCCCAAAATGTCTTCATCAGATTCTGAAACAATGTTCATTGTGTTTGAGCTCTTATGATTTCCATTAATAAACTAGTTATATCAATTTTTCTATTTTTATTTTTTATTTTTTTGCTTTTTCTTATTAGTTTGATTTTGCTTTTACAGATGTGGAATTTATTCTGCAAACAGACTGACTATACTGTCTGTAATTGCTTTGATAAACAGATGAAACTTTTCAATAAGATTTTTTTTTTTCAAGTAGATCTTGTATCATTCAAAAAATATGTTACCTCACTATTCACAACTTTTAGAACACTCAGAACAACACAAACAACCGATACCTGAGCCTAGCAGTCACATTTGATTGATAATGTAATAGTTTATTATTACAACATATTATTCCTCCCTTAACTGTTTCTTTAAGGATGAGAGAATTTTTTTAACTTCTATTTTGATATATCTTAAGTTCTTTAAAAACTTATTTTAAAGCATCTCCTGAAAATTTCTGAAAATCCATACTCACTAAATCTACATATATAACCTCATCAAACTTCTTGAGTACTCTAAAATAATTCCAATAAATTTTTGAAGCATAATTTCCTTCTGAAAAATAGCACTTTTTGTCTCTTTTCCTTTTGTTCATACTCCTCCCTTATTTGCGTATTAATTATTATTATTTGCTCTACTAATTCTATTGCTAACTCTAAATTCTATGTATTTCACATATGTGGACAATAAATCAAGAAATCTGAACTTTTATAGGTTATCCTTTGATGATTCATTAAAGATTCACTTGTTTTTAATAAGCTATGTAACAGACATTCAGGATTTTTATATTTCAGTACCTGTTCATGGACAATTAAATGCTTTTCTAAGGTCTGTCAAAGTATGATACAGATGATGACAATAAAAGAGTCAATGACAAATTGTGCTTTCAGAGAGGAGATGGTCCCTTTTATCACAGAATCATGGAATCATAGAATAGTTTGGGCTGGGAGGAACCCTTATGATCATCTGGTTACAATCCCTGTGCTGTAGTCAGGGACACCTCCCTCTAGATCAAGTTGCTCGCAGTCCCATCCAGTGTGGCCTTGAACGCTTCAAGGGAGAGGTTATTCACAACTACACTGGACAGCCTGTTCCAGTATCTCACCACCCTCACAGCAAAGAATTTCTTCTTAATATCTAGTCAAAATCTACCATTTTCCAATTTAAAGCTATTTTCCCTTGTTCTGTTGCTGCATGCCCTTACATAATGTCACTTTCCAACTGTCCTGTAGGCCCCCTTCATGTACTTGAAGGCTGCTATAAGGTCTCCTTGGGGCCTTTCTTTATCTGGACTGAAGAGTCCCAGCTCTCTCAGCCTGTCCTTGTAAGGGAGGTGCCCCAGCCCTCTGATCATCTTTGTGGCCCTCCTTTAGACCTGCTCCAACAGCTTGATGTTCTTGTGCTGGAAGCCCCAGAACTAGACACAGTACTCCTGGTGGGATCTCATGAGAGCAGAGTAGAGGAGCAGAATAACCTCCTTCAAACTGCTGCTCATGCGTCTCTTGTTGAAATCCAGGAAATGGTTTGATTTTGGAGCTGCAAGGGCACATTGATGACTCATGTTGAGTTTTTCATCAACAGACACCCTCAAATTCTTTTCCTCAGAGCTACTCTCAAGCCATTCTTTGCTCAGCTTCTATTTGTGCTTGGGATTCCTTTGTCCGAGATGCGGGACCTTGCATTTGACCTTGCTGATCTTCATCAGGCTGGCATGTGCCCAACTCTCAAGCCTGCCCAGGTCCGTCTGGATGGCATTCCTTTCCTCTGGCATGTCAACTGTACCACTTAGCTTAGTGTCATCTGCAAACCTGTTGAGGATGCACTTGATCCAACTGTCCCTGTCTCCCACAAAGGTCTTAAATAGTACCGGTTCCAGCATCAATCCCTTAGGAACGCTATCCATCACTGGTATCCATTTAGTTACTGATCTGTTGACCATAACTCTCTGAGAGTGACAACCCAGCCAATTCTTTATCCAGTGAGAGGCCCATCCATCAAATCCTTTTTTTTTTTTTTTTTTTTTTTCTACTTTGGAAACCAGGATGCCATGCAGGACAGTCTCAAACACTTTGCACGAGTCCAGATAGATGATGACAGTTGCTCTTCCTTTATCTACTTACACTGTAACTCCATCATAAAAGGAAGCCATTAAGTTTGTCAGGCATGACTTGACCTAAGTGAAGCCAAGTTGATTACCAATCACCTGCACTTTATTCCACGTACCTTAGTAGGACCTTCAGGAGGATCTGATCCATGACCTTGCGAGGCACAGAGGTGAGACCAACAGGCCTGTAGATCCTGGATCTTCTTTTCTAGCCATTCTTTACAATGGGTGTTATGTTTCTGTTTCCCCTTTTCCAGTAAGAGGAAACTTCACTAGACTGCCGTGGTCTTTCAGATATGATGGATAGAGGCTTGGCAACTTAATCAACCAGTTCCCTCAGATGGATGAATCTCGTAAGGTTCAATGCACCTGTGCTCCTTCAAATTCTTTAGGTCTCAAACCTGATCTTCACTTACAGCAAGTAGATCTTCCTTCTTCCAGTTCTTACCTTTGCTTTCTGCCATATGGGTAGTGCAACTAAAATCCTTGCCAGTGAAGGCTGAGGCAAAGAAATCACTGAGTATCTCAGCTTTCTCTGTATCCCTTGTGACCATGTCTCCAGCTTCCTTCCAGAAAGGGCCCACATCTTCACTGACCTTCTTTTTATCACTGATATACCTGTAGAATTTCTTCTTGCTCCCCTTTATGTATCTGGATAGTTTTAATTCCATCTGAGTTTTAGTTTTCTAGCCTGATCCCTGGCAGCTCAGATAACTTCTTCGTAGTCCTCCCAGGTAAACTATTCCTGCTTCCACTCCCTATAGATACTTTGCACCAAAGTCCAGGAGTTCCTTGTTGATTCATTAAGGCCTGTTGGCATTCTTGTCTGCCTTCCTCTTCCTTGATATGCACTGCTGCTGAGCTTGGAGAAGATAGTCCTTGAATACTGACCAGATTTTTTGGTCTATGTTTCCCTCCAGGGATTTATCCTATGAAGATACAGTTGGAGAGCAAGATTGGAAGCAGTACTCAGCTTGTAACAACCAACACAGATATGTTAGCCATTGTAGGCCACAAG
This sequence comes from Oreortyx pictus, assembly GCA_036925125.1. Classification (NCBI taxonomy): domain Eukaryota; kingdom Metazoa; phylum Chordata; class Aves; order Galliformes; family Odontophoridae; genus Oreortyx; species Oreortyx pictus. Next base: position 30,434,342 of record JAUPFR010000001.1, read on the forward strand.
CCGTGGCAAGCAAAAGTGGGATTCTGAAGAAGGAATACAAGAGATAAAAGTGTTTGGAACAACATATTGGTTAAGCAATATTACTTAGTTACAATGTTACTTAGTTACGATTAAACAGTATAGCCTAGTTGCACTAATACTATTGGTGTAGTTATAGCTGAAATGATATATAAACTCAGCTGTGTGTATCAACAAATACATATATAAATACACACACACACATATATATATAGAGAGAGAGAGAGAAAAAGAAAAATGGAATAAAAATAAAAAAGGTTTCATGTTTGCATCAAGCTGGAGATTCCGTCTCTTTAATATCACCGCTGTCATTATTCCATGTCACCCTGCCAAGCAGTTGCCCGAAGAGGTCAAAATAGGTACTTGTAGTATTTGTTTACTTCTATTTAAGAACTGCTTCTGAGAAGATAGATTTATTCATAAAGACATTAATCTCATTCCTGTAATGTGAATAGCATCTGAGATAAATCCAGTTTTAGCAGATTGCGCCTCAGGCTACTACCACTCCTCATATTACCTTGACACAAATATGTAGGGGGGTATGAGCAAGTTGGCTCCTCCATCCTTAAGAAGAAGGAAGACTTTCCAAACAAATAATTACAAAATCATGAATTGTTCAGAAAGGAAGAAGCATGATTTTGCCAGAATTCATTACTTTGCGGAAATCAGAATGTTAGACAATGATCAAAAGTTTAAAACTGGAGACTAAATCAGAGCTCCTCCTGCCAAAAATATGTACAGCTTTTCTTATCAGCTTGCCAACTTGCCATCTCCAGAAATACTCAGGCTTCCAAGTCAGCTAGTTAGGAAGGCTGTTCCCTCAAAGCTTGAAGAATTTGTTGCAAATATCATCCTGTTTTTGTTATTTCTAACTCCTGTACTCCTGAAAGAGATCATTATAGGAACTGTCATGTGCCAAATGGAGAATCACAAGGATTACCAACCAGGTTTCCAGTGCTGACAACTAATCAACCGGACATAGTCATCACCTTGTAATAACAGATTTACACACTTTCCTGCTTGCTTCATTTTCTAATGAGAGAAGAACAAAATATTTTAACTACTAAATTGATTTACAAACTAAATTTTCTACTTTCTGACATGAATTCCACAACTTTTAAATAAAAAGTCTTCTCAGTACATAAAAAGGGTTTTTAAAAAATATGGAGAACAATTTTTTAAACTGGCAGATGGTGGTAGAACAAGAAAAAACGATTTAAAATAAAAGACAGAGGATTAGATGAGATGTGAGGAGTAAATTCTTTACTCAGAAGGTGGTGAGGTACTAGCATTGGCTGCCCAGAGAAGCTACAGATCCCCTGAAGTGTTCAAGGCCAACCTGTACAGCCCCATGAGCCAGTCTGATCTAGCCTGTTACACCCCTGACCATGATGATCTACATTATCTCTAACACCTCTTCCAACCAAAATAATTTTATAATTGTTTGAAAAAACAACATCCTTGAGTTGGCCCAGGGTAACTTGCTTTAGGTGCCCTTGCCTGAGCTGGAAGTTTGGACCTGATGGCCTTCAGAAGTCACTTCCAATCTCAACCATTCTATGTTTCTCTGAAAAAGTGAGGTGAGAATTAAATTTCTAGATTTATAAGCTATGCTGTACTTGGGCCTTTTTTTTATGTTTTTGTTTTTGTTTTTGCTTTTGTTTTTCCCTCTAAATCTCTTTGTGGAATGTAGAGATATGTAAAGCAGAGGGAAGATGCAGATACAAAAAACAATCAGAAAAAGAGAGGCATACATTACCAGAATATTTCCTAACTTCAGAAAGTTTTCAATATATACACTGCACTGTAATCTCTAGAGACTTTATAGATCTCCACAGGCTTGCCTCCGTTTTTTTCATGCCAGATTTCCTTGGAGAGTTCACTTGAGCCTTTAAAATAAATGTTCATAAGGGAGATTCTGTGATACAGTACTTCATTTTTCTTCAGTCTCCCAGTATCTCAAAGGAAAACTATATTAATCTATTTTACCTATCAGCCATGGTGTTTTCAGAATATGTTACTGATACTCTACCACTGAGCTGTTGTATAAATAAATTACCATAACATCAGAAGTTAGGAAGGGAAAAAGTAGATGGTGAAGTGAGAAATACTAAGACACAGTAAAATATTGTAAAGGCTCATAATGTTTCTACTCAGCTTTTCTCCTTTTTTCTTATACTAATTTCTGCTTTATAGTAGAGCATCTATGTGTTTATGGAATCAGTCATTCAAAGAAAAAAAGTAATCCATTCCACACAGCATGTTAAATGTGGTCTGGAAAGCTACATATTCTCCCAGATCTTTCAAGTGGCTGTTGCTACTTTTGTTTCTGTGTGTCTTCCTATCCACTTAATTAACCGCTAATTGGTATTTAAACTGGAAGCTTACAGAGAGATGGAAAAGAACAACTGAGAAAAAATAAAAAATGGGATGGAATGAAAACTCTTATAAACGAGTCTGTTTCCTTACCTGTTATGGATAATCAAGTAAAATGGCAACATTCACACAAAAGGAGCAAACATTTAGCTCTCTGTGTTCACAGTCTTCTCCCTCCTCCTGTATGTGAAAGAAAAGAAAAATGGCATATTCGGAAGATGTGTGCAACATAAGATTAATCACCCTCCTACACCTCTTGCACAAGGCAAGCTGTAAGTCTCTCAGTGTACTTACTGGTAATAGTCTGCATTTAAATGGTTATTTCAAGATAGGTTTAACTTTTGATATATTACCTTGTCAACCTCTTTAGAGGCCTCTACATAACAAGGATGCAGTGGGTCTTTTCTTTCACCTTTCTGCATCAACTAAAAAGCTGACACTTTAAAATCCGTTTGTGATGATATAGTGAATGATCAGCACAGATAAACACCCACTAAGTGTTCAGCTTTCCAGTAAATCAGAAAAAGAAATGCAATGGGTAACTGTATTTTCTATGTAAGACTACGTAAAAGTCTAGAAAAGTTGGTATGAGTCATCAGCTCTGGGGCCCTAGTGTAACAGGTAACAGCATCATGTATAACCTTTTGCACAGACTGATCAAGCTCTGCCTTAAAATAAATAAATAAATAAACAAAAAGGTTGCCTTCTGTTCCCATTGCTTCTGCTTTTAAAGCTTGTTACTCTGATCAGAAAAAAGAAGAAAAAGAAAAAGGAAAAAAAGAAAAAGAAAAAGAAAAAGGAAAAAAAAAAAAAAACCCTTTACATTTACATCCTGTATTCACAACCTTTTAATAAACAGTTTTTGTGACAGAACATCTGTAATATTTATCCAGAGTAAGTCATGGATAAATGTTAGATCAGATGCAGGACAGCCCTGAAATGTTCTATGTATAATCTCCCAGCAGTAGATGTTTTTTATAGGATCTTTTCTTATCTCTCATTTACTTAATTATTTATCGCTTTCATAATTCTAGAACCAGTTCTTTCTTCCCTAATTTCATATAAATTTTATTTTGTGACACATACATTTTTTTTAATAATGTCTTAGAAGGCAAGACCCATTGCATTCCTATTGCTTGAAAATAATGTGAATAAATTGACAAAATCTGTGGGTTTAGTCTGGTATCTTTAACCTTCATTTAAATCTAAATGTTGTTTTTAAATTCATGCAAAATATATAAAAAGCTTTGGACAGCATGGAGCTCAGAATAGCAGTCAGTTCAATTGAGAAAATCACATAAAATGTCATATTGAGGTCCCAAACATCACATTGGTGAGGAATTTGTATATTACACTGTTTTTATTTGTTAATTTGTTTATCTGTTTGTTTTGAGAAAGGTAGATCATTTCGAGGGTGTCAACGGCTTATGGGTTGGCTCAGCCTGGTTTCATAGATTCATAGATTCATAGATACATTAGGTTGAAAAGGACCTACAAGATCATCTAGTCCAACCATCCTCCTACCACCATCCCTACCCACTAAGCTACTAAATCAAATCCCTTAGCACCTCCTCTAAACACTTCTTGAACAGCGCTAGGGATGGTGCCTCAACCACCTCCCTAGGCAGGCCATTCCAGTGCCTGACCACTCTTTCAGAGAAAAATTTTTTCCTCAAATCTAATCTAAATCTTCCCCGGCTCAGCTTGTGGCCATTCGCTCTCATCCTGTCATTAGTTACCTGGGAAAGGGCCTAATTCATGCCTAATGAGACAGGGAACCCGTGCACCCACACCCTGTGAAAGGGGAGGGGGGAAAAGAGAGGGAGGAGGGAGATGGGCCTAAAACAAAACAGCAGCAACAATCAGAGGAGGAAAGCTATTTTATTAAATAAGAGCTCAGAATGCAAAATGACACAGTATAATACAATATAATTGGAATTGAGGTTAATAAATCAAATGAAATGAGAGTGTGTCCAAAGCTGAAGGCCTTACTCTAAAGCTGAATGTGAGACTAGGGAGCTAGGGAGCACACACTGCAGATGAGCAGCAAAAAGGGGCAGCCTCAAAACTTGCATGAAGTTTAATCTTTCACTCTGAATGGAAAACAATCCTCCGGGGTATGTAGTTCTTCTTCTCTTCTGAGTACTGTGTACCCAGAAATTTGGCAGTCCATTGAACTGGAACATTAACTCTTTAACTCCTAGTGCCTTACATGATGTTATGATGTGGAATACCTATAATAAAAAACAATCATAAAACCATCACAAAGGGTCATTATTACCACTGTCTAGACAAACATATTCATCTAGAATTGGGTTATTGGGAGGAACATGCTATTACTCAAATTTTCAGTGCTGAATAAGCATCACAGAGAAGATATATTGCAGTACAAATACATAGAATGTGCATTAGCTCTAGTTATTCTTCTCTAATTTACTGTCTTTCATTATACCATAGAATTTTACTATTTTTTCTGATATTAACGTACTCAGTCCATTATGAAATATGCTTTTAATTATGGTACTACACACAACTACTTCACCCTTCTGAACACACAGAGACATATCAAACCGGAACAACTTATTTGACTTTCCTCTTTCCTTTTTAAATGATGTTCTCAAAATTGTTTTTATTAACATTTCACAGTGTTGATCCCAGTAGAATTCCTTTCTTTTTGTCTTAGAAAAAATTAATAGTATAAGGTGATGCATGACCAGAAATACGATGCTGTCAATAAGAAACATTAATTAACAAATTAATTAGACCCGATTTGTTTCTTTCACTCATGAGAGAAGAGTTTTTCTATCCTGCTGGAAAGCATACTAAATAAGAAGAAACATGCGTATGTCTGTCCCCTGAATACTGCTACCTTAATAAACTTCCTCTAGGGTTTATTTCTCTAGGGTAGATACAAATTGTTTTCTTAAACTGGCTCACCTACCCTTAATCCATGGTTTGCCAACATAATTTACTTTTACTTTTTGCCTTAGTAACTGCAGAAATAGTTTAACCCCTTATGTCTTTGGCTCAGATAGAAACCCAAACCACTTTGGTGCAATGTAATAAATTATTGTGAGTTATATTTCTTCAGGCCACATGTATAAAAGTATATTAGATGCTCTGCCCTCTGTCCTGACTACGTTTTTTTCCATTTTTAATATACACTGAAAACATCTAACTCTGAAGTTGACATGTGTAGCTCCTTAACATTAAGTATGTGTATGTATTGTAATGTAAAAAAAGTTAAAAATAAAAAATAAAAAATAAAAAGGAAGACGATTAAGAAGAAAAATTATTCTCACACATTTTTTTGGGGGGGGGGAGGGGGAGTGAAATTAGTTTGTTTCTTTGCAAAATTCAGGAATGTATTGAGGAAGTCCTAGGAAATCATTTTCTTTAAATATTCTTAGAACATTTTTTTCACAATAATCATCAGAATGTTAACTGCATTGTAAAATTGGAAGAGGACTTCTATATTTACTTTTATTTATATTTATTTGTATTTATATTTATTTTTATTTTTATTTTTTATTTCATTTTTAAATTTAATTTTTAAAATCTACTACAGTTGTAACAGAAGACAACCTTCTTTCTATGCACTGTGTTACTTCCATATTCTAATAAAGATGTTCCAGACACACACGCACACACAAAGGAAAAATTAGTTTCTTTTGAAATCAGTTTGAAAATTATGACAGGTATCACAATAACATTATATGGTGAACTCTGATCAAATTGAGAATATCTATGTATCTCTATGTATCTAAACAATAGATGTATAAATATACATGTATAAATATTTATCCTTATGAATGTATGAATCTTCTGCATATGTATGCACTTCTTTACCCATGAATGCCACAGTTTATCTCTTTAGGAGAATGGCAGTTAAATTTAAAATAGGGAAGAACATTCTATTTCTTAGGAAAATACATATGAGAAGCAAAATATACCAAAAAGAAAGAGGAGTTTTAGTAACCACTGCTGAAGCATCTCACTGCTACGTGTATTGTAATTACTCTTTCTAAAGATCTTAAATTTCATATATAATGCACCAGAAATGGAAACCTGATCACTGACTAGAAGCTAGCTGATAGGGAAAGCTGCAGATATAGAGATGTATCAAGCATGTAACGAGTTTTGAACTTAGACACAGTTTCATTAAGGAATAATGTAACTGATGAAAGTAAAATTTATATCGTCATACTGAAACTGTAGGAAAGTTACCCTGTCTAAGCTGGTCTTTCAGGATCCTTAGTCATTATAAGAAGTCTGTAACACACAACCATCAATCACATAACAAGGCAGACATTGTAAGATGCATAAAGCAATGGGATAAATTACCTTCTGGAGAAATCTATTTATCACGAACTACAAGAAACCCTAGCAAATATAGGTTAGCTACATTGCCAAGGTTACAGCTCATTCTCAGCTGTATTGAGACGATATGAAACTCGACTAAAAAGTTATTTTCTGGAACTTTGTCAGTCTTAAGGTAAGAAATGCACCCATGATTCTTAATAATTAATATTTTTGAATGGATAATGAATAAGGAGTTTTGTTTGGAAGAAAATACAATTGCAAATAAAGAAAATCTGTACTATCTCCTGAGATCACAGGAACAAGCAATTCCAAAATATCGGAGGTTAAGTAGGTAGGCCAGAAGGCTGGCTTGGATGAACAAGGATTTTCTACTTGTGCTAAGGTGGAAAATGGAAGAGCATGACCACTGGAAGCAAGGTCTGGTAACATGAAATGACTGTATAGATGCGGTTTGCCATTGCTGGGAGAAAATTTGTGCTTAATTAGAGCTGAAACTGGCCAATAGTGTGGGGGACAATAAAAAAGGATTTTAAAAACATACATTAACTACAAAAGGAGGACTAGAGAGAATATTGGTTCATTACTTGATGAGAATAGTAACCTTACATACAGGGACACAGACAAAGCAGAGACATTTAACTCCTTCTTTGTGTCTGTCTTCGACACTGATGATGGACATTGACACCCTGAGTGCCCTGAGTTGGAGGACTGTGCTGTAATAATAGCAGACTCCATGCCACTCCTGAACTTGTATGTGACTTGCTCTTCCACCTGCACGCATGTAAGTCCACGAGGCCAAATGGGATCCATACCACGGTAAACAGAGAGCTGGCTTACGTCATCTTGAGACACTTCTATATTATTTGTCAGTTGTCTTGGGAATCTGGAGAGACCCCAGTTGACTGGAAGCTGGCAAATGTTGTTCTAATTTTCAAGAAAGGCGAGAAAGAAGGTCCTGGTAATTTGCAGGCCTGTTAGTCTTATACCTGTTCTTGAAAAAATGTTGGAGAAAAATATATTTGGAGTTAACAGGAAAACACTTGATGCATGATGGAGTTTTTGGTCATAGACAATACCAGTTCATGAAGACATTTTTTTAATTAAATTTCTTCTTTACATGACAAGGTCACATTTCTAGTCGACCAAGGAAAGTCAGTTGATGTTATCTTATTGGGATTCCATGAAACATTCAATACTGTTTATCACAGTATCCTTTCAGACCAAACAGGATTACATCAAACTGGAGGCTGGTGGGGTTCTTCAACTCTCATTTTTAGGGCTGGTTCTCTTTTATGTTTTCATAAATGATTTGGATGTAGAACTAGAAGATGTCTTGAGCAAGTTTGTTGATGATAATAAATTAGGAGGCACTGTTGATGCCATTGAGGGTAGAAAAACCTTGCAGAGAAATCTGAACAACAAAAAAAAGTATCTTCCTGAAAAAGTCCAGCGGAGAGCTACAAAGATTGATAAAGGGAGTGGAACCCCTCTCTTGTGAGGAAAGGCTGAGAGACCTGGGACTGTTCAGTCCTGAAAAAAGAAGACTCAGAGGGGATCTGATCCATGTCTATAAATATCTAAGGAGTCGGTGGCAAAGGGATGAGGCTGGACTCTTCTCTGAAGTGTGTGGTGATAGGATGAGGGGAAATGGCCACAAACTGATGCATAGGAAGTTCTGCACAAATGCGTGGGAACTTCTACACAGAGAAAGTAAGAGAGCACTGGCACAGGCTGTCCAGAGAGGTGGTGGAGTCTCCTTCTCTGGAGACGTTCAAGACCCACCTGGACGCCTACCTGTGCAACTTGGTCTAGGGATCCTGCTCTGGCTGGGGTGTTGGACTCTATGATCTCTGGAGGTCCCTACCAATCCCTACAATTCTGTGACTCTGTGAACCACATGAAGTTTAACAAGACCATGATCTGAATTCTGCACCAGGGAAGGAGCATCCCTGACTTTACTTACAGTCTGAGGGATGAGACACTGGAAAGCAGCCCCGCTGAAGGGGATCTGGGGGTCTTGGTTGACAGTAAGTGGAACACAAGTCAATAGTGTGTCCAGGCAACCAGAAAAGCTAACTATCATGGAGTGCATTAGTCACAGCACTGCTAGCATGTCAAGGGCAGCTATTATCCTGCTCACACTGCACTGGTACAGTCCCACCCTGAGTACTGTGTGCAGTTTTGGGTGGATAAGTTCAAAAAGGAACATTGTTATAGAGGGCTACGAATAAGGTGAAGGGGATAGAGGGAAAGATGAATGAAAAGAGGCTAAAGTCTCTTGTTTTGTTCTGCTTAAAGGAGACTGAAGGGAGGCCTCATTTCAGCCTTCCTCATGTGGGGAATGGAGAGGCAAGCACTGATCTCCCTCTCTGGTGACCAGTGATAGAACCTTAGGGAACTGTATGAAGCTTTGACAGAGAAAGGTCAGGCTGGATATGGAAAATGTTCTTCATCAGAGGGCAGTAGGGTGCAGGAACAGACTCCAAGGGGCAATTGTCACAGTACCAAGGTTGCCAGAGTTCAAGAAGCATCTGAACAATGCTCTCAATTATATGATCTGAATTTTTCATGGTTCAGTGTAGATTCAAGAGTTGAACTTGATGATCCTTATGGGTCCATGACAACTTGGGATATTCTATGATTCTTATAGTTGAAAGAATATGGCAAAATGTTAAGGGACAACAAATAGGGAAATTTTGAAAAATATTGAAGAGAGAAAAATGCAAGAAACAGCTTTTTTTAGCAAGTCATAAATCTTTTCCACTTTCACATTATAATGTTTAAGTAATTATTAAAAATGACTATGAAGAAGAACATGCCTGCATGATGACAGTGGAACTATTAGTGTTGGAACTGATCCTACTGTTGATTATTCTATAATTATCACTTAATGAATGACTACAATGCTAGAGATTAATCTTATGTTTTGTGCATTAGTGTTTCCCTGCTTATGTATGATTTTTCATTGAGTCTGACTATAATAGCAGTGAACAATACCAGAATATTTGCAATCAATATAACTTAGAAACAGGTAAGGTAAAAAAAAGATCAATTAAATTAGAAATTAAAAATTAATAATGTAAAAACTAAAGTAGGTTAGTAAGTACATTAATTTATAACTTAACTAAAGAAGTGATATTTCCCTTTTGACTATATAATTAACCTCACTAAGAAAGGACCAAATAGAATACTACTGCCTGGGAGACTCTAAGCCTTTTTTTAATTACTGTGTATGGTAACTAAATGATCATGAATAAGAAAAGAATTTAAAAAAATGTATCCAAATATTTTTCTTATAGCTTTTTAATAAATTCATAATTTATAACTATAGGTTTTAACATGGTGGTAAATCGTATTTATAATCATCAATGACATCTTCTTCATCCAAATCATCAACTGATTTTTTTCACTGAAGAATGTACTGTGCATGGTGCCTAAAGTAGTATCTTGACTCAGTAATGTTTGACTGCAGAAATAAAACACTATTTCCTTTTGTAACACTGGTGACTGTCAGGTAATAGACCAAGATAAAAACTTCATTTTTTGACAACATTCCCATGTATCACAGCCTTGCCATTTATGTAAACAGCATTTCACAACTGTATTTACTGTAATAAATTTCTCTGAAACAGATAGTTGTTAGGATTCTTAAATATCTCAACTGGAAATGTCCCATGTGGATAAACTTAAAGGTGGCAGCTAAGCAGGCTGAATGAACATGTGTTCATTTATGTAGTGAGCTATAAATTCTTCTAACATCATATAATCTATCAGTTTTGAAGATCATTTATTTATTGAAATTATTTTGTGCCATTTCTCTTAAGGCTTGTGTCAGATTATTTCTCTTATGGTGCAAAAATGTCATCACTCCAGTAGCGAAAATGCTCAGATTCAAATGATCTTCTGCTGGGTCACAGACCCAGTTATGCACTGTAGTCCAAAGCTGTGTTGCCCTTTCATACACAGTATCACTAAACTGTACTATGTTTCCTATGTAGCAGAAGGTTGGAACAAATACCACATAACTTTGCTTTCATAACATCATTATCTACATAGGAAGGATTGCTGTTGTCTATCTCAGACATTTTGAGATGAACTTTCTTTTCTCTCTGTTTTTTCATAATTGAAAGCTGGACCTTCTGCACAGTCAAGCTTGCATGAAGTTCTCTAATGATTTGATATTTTCTTTTGATTTGGAATGAAATGCTTTCTATTTAACAATTTAAATTGATTTTTTTTTTGTTTTTATTCTTCTTTTTAATTGTAGGTAACAGTGCATTAAAATCATTAGATCTTGTTTTCTGGTAATATTTACACTCCTTTTAGTGGCAATCATAACTTTTATATTTGACCTTTCTTGCTGTTTGCTAACATTTAGAGAATTATGAGAAATTATCACTACCTATTTAAATATCAACAACAGACTCTGGGGAGTTGATTTTAACATGCACAAACCTTTTATTTCTGTTTTCTCTAGTATATTATCTGCTTTTGTTTATGTATCTATGCGTGATTTTGTACTGAAAGCTCATCAGTTTGAGTCATTCATTAATCTGTATCATCTTAATCAATATAATTTAATAAAACAAATAAACAAGAAAAACCCACAACAACAACAACAGAAACACTACTCATTAAGGAAATGGCTGAACCCTTGAACTTCTAAAAGCCTCATAAGCATCTACAGGATATTAGAATTTGAACAGATAGCAGAAATGAATGATGAAGACTGGCTTTCTAAAGTAAATAGCAAACTTCCCACTGACTTTATGGAGTCCAAAATTTCTTTTCCAGGTCAGGTTGCATAAATTTATAGAGAAAAAATAAAAAAAAATCTAAATTGACAACTGATATTACTCAGAATGAATAATTTAAGCAAGTCTATTGTAGAGAATTGTCCAGGAAAGATTTACATCATTCACTTTAAAAGAAACAGAAACTCGTAATAAATGAGGTGATGACTTTTTGAGCTATAGCTGTATAGCTGTATAGAAATATTTCCCTCTGGATAGAGGTGTTACTTTTGTTGTGTAATAATACTCTTCAATCTTGGGCTTCAGGCATTTCATCAGGATCTCAGTAAATGGTCTACCTTTAGGACAATATTTTATCATTATTGCCCTTAAAACTAGTTACTATTTATGTGACAGAGCATTTATAGTTTTGATGGTTTGGCTCATTGAGGATAGTCCTGCTACTGAATAGCCAGTAGTGACGGATACAGTTTTTTACATCAAACCATTAGAAGAATAAGCTGTTCTATATGTAAGAGAGAGAGTGTTCACCCGGAATGATAAATCAGATCATCATGACGTCATGATGTTCTGTGAATCCACAGAATATTCCTAACTCTAATTTGAAGAATGAACAATGAGAAAACGAAAAAAAAAAAAGAGAGAGAACAAAACAAGAAATCCAAGTTTTATATATTTATTTATTTATTTTTACCTCAGAGGGAAGAAGTGGGTGTGAAATATAAATAATAATATTAAAATAAATGGAAGGAATCACGTTTAGGAGGCCGGTCTGCCTGGGCTAACAAGCAGCTAGAGCCACACTACTAGACAACAATATGATGATACAGAAAATGGTGTTTATTAAGGCACAACAACTTCTCATAAACTAATTCTTACATCATCTACACCCCCTTAAGCTAGCATCACACATCATTCACAGAGCTAGGGAAGGTCCTGTCGCGTTACACCTCGAGTTCCCAGACATGCCTACTACAACAAAGGAAACAAAATGTTTCATTCATCTGCAAAAATACTTGCTTCTCTTAATAAGCATCTTTAGAATCCAGAGCTCAACCACAAAGCTATAAGTGTTCTGGACCTTTAATATGAAAAAAGTATTAAAGAAATAAAGGTTTTATATTATAACTATTTTAACTATATTCTACTCATATGTTAGTGTCCATCTACCATGTACACAATATTTACTCTGTAGGTCATTTACTACATAGATAATATCAGTAAGAAACGTGAAACCTTGCCATTGTACGGATGATATTCTCTGATATAAAGCCAATCTAGTCTGAAAGTGACTTAATGTTAACTCTTGACTACCACAGACTTTTCATAGTAACAGAGTATAGTATTTCTTTGTGAATACTTAAAAATCTTAAAATTACTAGATTAATATTTACATATATATATATGTCATGGTTTTATGTTTTTTGTTGCATTGTTGATATTCCACATCATAACATCATGTGGTGTATTGGGAGTTAGAGAGTTAATGCTACATTTCTGTGGATCATCGATAGTTATGAATATCCCTGTCTCAGAAGAGAGGGAGAATTACATTCCCCAGAGGACTTTGCGATGCTTTGTATTTTTATGTGTTTTCCACTCCAAGGGAAAAAAGATAAAAGCTGTCTGCGGTCACGGGACACTTTCTTTTTCCTTTGGGATCGACTTAGCAGTGGGTGCTCGCTGCCATATCGCCTTCAATGTTAGCGTAAGGCCTTCAGCTTATCGGACACTCTCTCTCTCTCTTGCCCATTTTGTTTGATTCATTGGGCTCAATTCCAATTGTATTGTATTATATTGTGTTATTTTACTTCCTAATATCTTATTTAGTAAATTAGCTTTTCGTCCTCAGATCGTTGCCACTGTTTTGTTTTCAGGGCTCATCTCCCTTTTCCCTTTCCCCCTTCCCCATGTCCGGGGTGTGGGCCTGTGGGTCTCCTTCCTCTGTTGTCGTGGAACCGGGCCGAACCAGCCCAAAAACCATTGACATTTTTTGGCACCCAACGTGGGGCTCGAACCCATGACCCTGAGATTAAGAGTCTCATGCTCTAAAAACGCCAAAAAATGTCATCATCAAATTTGTCATTTTTGTCATTACTTACGCTCTCCCAAATTATTCACATATTTAAAGGGATCACTGATACAGTAGTTACCCTCCACTTCAGTATTTAATGGCATACAAAAGAGCATTTTTTAATACATTCCATGCATTTATTTTAATATATCCATATAGTGTAAACAGAACATTAAATAAGGCATTTTAATGAAGAGACATTTTAAGACAGCTTAAGGGAAAAACAGTGGATCTAGTTCCGTTTATGAACTACTTTACTAAAAATGGCCCCTGGTGCCACTGTAGATCTGTTTCTTCACTGGCAAATTAAAGGTCAGGATAGAGCAGAAATACATTTATATTTTGTTGTTGTAATAGGTCTGTAGTCGGTTAACTGAACTTCCCAGTACACATCTGCGTTAGTGCTTATAGTGACAAAATACTGTTGAATGTAAAGTAAGTATAATAATAAAATATAACTCTCTGATATTTTGTTCATTTGCATATCAGATGCGATCAAGACTTCTGTCCTACTCATATTAATTTCAGCAGTACTGCATTATTTAAATAAAAACAGAAATTCAAGGAGACATTTTTGCTAAACTGTTTTGGTACTTTTCCTTTCCACCTTCATTCAGTTCATTTCTTTTCTTTGTCAGCTTTTGACATACGACATAAAATTTTCAGAAGTGCCTAAGGGCCATATTAAAAAAAAAAAGGACTGAGGTATCTGAAATGAGACTTATTCTGCAGATGCATACAATAAAGTGCGTGATCCTGAAAAGAACAGCATAACTTCTGTAGGCATTATATGATTCAAACGTAATTTCCTAGGCAATTGAAATATGTACCCAAAAGTTCTTAAATCTTAACAGATTTGAGTTCAATATCTCAGTTTTGGGGGGATACAGAAATCAGACATTCTTCTACCTAAATCTCTCTGGATTTGGCTCTGGAAAGCGATCTCAGAGTATGCATAATACAAGAGATACAGAACTGATGTCTTTCAACCTGCCTTAGCATTTTCTGCTCCCATCTGAAGTAGTTGTGGAAAAAAGAACATTTTAGTTTTTATATTCTGATCAGAAATTTCACCAGGTTGCTTTTCCTATCTCCATTTCTTAGCTTAGTGAAGAAGAATTATATCACTAGATGACACACAAGGCAGGGAGATCACGTTCTCTTCTTTGTGTAAGCCATGACACAATCTGGACTCTGATTCATTTCACCAGAAAGAGGTAATAAAGTAATTTCTTAGACAACAGTTACTGTGAACTTAAGTCCTTTATTTCAAGGACCAATGGCTTCCAGCTTAAATCAAGCTTCATTTTGTTCACTCTTAAGCATTGCAGTGACATCTTGTTTAGATTTTGATGGCTTCTGGGGGAATTAGTTTCATAAACTACTTAGGGACTCTAGAATGTTTATGTCTACTCATAAACTATAGGATGAACAAGAATAGCTTTGACTGTACTAATTATATTAAAGAATGTACTGTCATATAGAAAGTAACAGTAATAATATTCAATATTTAGAATCATAGAATTATAGAATGGCTTAGGTTGGAAGAGACTGAAAATCATCTACTTCCAAACCTCCTGTCATGGACAGAGTTGCCAGGCACTAGATCAGGTTTCCCAGATTATAATTTATATAAGAAATATTTAATATTGTATTGGATCTTTTTTGGAATCTTTGTAACTATTTGCTTCAGATAATTTAGGTTACCTTTTCTCTTTCTTTTTTTTTTTTTTTTTTGTATGATTCTGCTAGGGATACAAGAGGATCACAGTGTGAATCCCAGACTGCTTGATGCTGAAAAGGCAGTAGCAGGTGTTCCTGCTCCTTTTCAGAGAAGACAAGCAGAAGCCAAATACTCACCTTGATCACAGAACTGGCAATGTCTGCTGCCTGAACTTGTCAGCTCCAAGCAGAGATGAAGGACAGACTGTGTGTGTGTGTGTGCATGCAGGGACAGGGGACAGTGATGGGTACAGTATGGGAACTTCCAATTTTGAGCAGTTAGTATATAAACCATACAAATGAATATTGGGCTAGCAATAACCTTTTGAACAAAGCCAGATCAATTTTGGTGATAGGAACTGTCCTGTCTCAAGAACTACCTCTTCAATAGAGTCTCTCCTGAGGCTTTTAAAACATTGACTCACACAAATATGTATTTTTAAACTCCACTAATAAGAATACAGAATCAAAATAACTTTTCTTTATAAGAAAGTTATAATTTCTTACTGGACTGGACAAAGGGATGTGACCTCCTTTACCAAAGTTTGTGCAGAACAATAACTTTTTTTATTATAGTGAAATATTCAAAGCTATATTAATTTCCTAATAATGACCAAAAATCAAAAAGTTTTCCACAGCACCAAGTGAGGGACAGTGGAAATCGTTTGCTAGGCTACAAACTCTGGTGTCAGAATAAACATTTATTCCCTAATACCATCTTTTTTTGTGGTGAGATATGCATTACCGAGAGTGAAGAATAGCAAAAAGTTTCTAACCTCTGTGCAGTCAATTGTAAATAATAATAATTAAAAAAATATGACTCTGAACTAAAAGATCACAGGATCACAGAATCACAGGATTTTAGGGGTTGGAAGGGACCTCCAGAGATCATTGAATCCAATTCCCCTGCCAAAGCAGCTCCCTAGCCCAGTTTGCACAGGTAAGTGTCCAGGCGGGTCTTGAACGTCTCCAGAGAAGGAGTCTCCATCACTTCTCTGTGCAGCCTGTGCCAGTGCTCCGTCACTGCACTGTGAAGAAGTTCCCACACATTTGTGCAGAACTTCCTATACTTCAGTTTGTGTCCATTTCCCCTTGTACTATTCACTACACACTTCAGAGAAGAGTCCAGCCTCATCCCTTTGACTCCCACACCTTAGAAATTTATAGATGTGGATCAGATCCTCTCTGAGCTGCAATCTTCAGCAGCATAATATCCTAAATCTTCATTGCAGTAATGTTAGGAAGAAGCGAATCAAAAGAGATTAAGTGAAAATAAGAGAGAAGCCTGTAGAACAACCATGTCAATCTTAGGAACTTTTTGGTTCTGTCTTGGACGCTGACGTGGGCTTGATCCATTTTCAGAAGTGATGCATATTTCACTGCTTTGATCCATGTTAGCTCCCAGTCATATTGTACATTATTATCACTGAAATACCTACAAAATAAAAAAAAAAACACTGTAAATGGATGTAAAAAGACACCTGCAAAATGAAAGTAATATCTCTGAAGGTCATTTTGAAACGTAGCATATATGTTCAGTACAAGTTAAAAAAGTCTGTAATCTTAGACTATTGTTGTCTTTCCAAAATTTCAACTGTACTTTTCATTGAAGTGTCATATCGTGACTTTTTAAAAGTGATACAGGATAGGGGTATTCTGACCGCAAGCAGGAGTTAACTGGGAAGAGCCATCATAAAAATACTAATATTTGGATTTCACAGCTAGAACTGCTATTCTCCATCTTAATAGTGGTACACTGCTTAATCTGTCCAGGTGGTGAATTTTATCTATGTTTGGACACTTCCTCCAGCTGATATCACAACATGCATATTAGTTTATTATATGTTCACATCTGATTTCAGACCCCAAACATCAGAACCCCTAATAAGTCTAGGGAAAAAAAAAAAAAAAATTGAATAGTCAGGGGACAAATTTCCAAAGGCCTAAGACAAAGACTTTTCTTTTGCCAGGAGGAAAATCTCAATAATTAATTACTTCATTGGCCAACGTTATTTGGATATTTTAAGGTACTGGAATGCATAATTTTCTAGTGAATATGACTAGAAATACTGTCCAGATTGAAAAGTACACTTGATTCTAGTATATGTTTAATTCCTGAGGCCAAGTCATGCAGTGAGCACTTTCTGGTAAAATTGGCCTTCAGCAAAACTTATAAGAGAAATCAAATTTGTGGACTTCACAAATGCTTATGACATGTCAAAATACTTTATTCTTTTGATCAAAACACCTGGAGTTTTTGTTTTGTTTTGTTTTGTTTTTTTTTCTGTGAATTGGGTGTGAAGCAACTGATGGAGATGACAAGTTAATGGTCCCTGTGCTGTCATGTTATCTAACCTATGTATTATAGACTTTCTTCATTTAGTCAAATGACATCTCAATATACATGCTTGACCATTATTAGAATTAAACACATATTGAATACCAGTACTTGAGGAGGCTTCTTCTTCAGCCAAGGACAAATAAAATGATACCTAATGTTTTAATCTTTCTTAATATGCCCCCTGCCAGTCAGCTTTACATGTATTTAAATCATAAGAAACTTTGATTCTACCCTGAGATTTTACAAATTTTTATGAAAAATCAACCTGCTGCCAATTTCTCAATAATCTAGCTGGCTGAGCATGAAATAAACACATTTGCATGTTCCATTTTATTTTATTTGATGACTGATGAGAGCAGCCCTGCAGAGAAGGACTTGTGGGTCCTGGTGGATGAAAAGATGGATACAAGCCAGCAGTGTGTGCTTGCAACCCAGAAGGCCAACTGTATCCTGCGCTGCACAAAAGGAAGGATGGCCAGTGGAGAGAGGAATGGAATTTTCCCCCTCTACTCTCCACTTGTAAGACCCCATCTGGAGTACTGTGCCCAGGCCTGGGTCCCCCTAATATGCAGAGCTGTTGGAGTAGATTCAGAGGAGGGCTATGAAGATGATCAAAGTGTTGGAGTACCTCTTTTATGAAAAAAGGTTGAGGGAGCTGAGCTTGTATTAAGTGGAGAAAAGACTCATTGCAGCCTTCCAGTGCTTGAAGGGAGTTTACAAGCAAGAGAGGGACAGAATTTTTACACATTCAGACAGTGACAGGACAAGGGAGAATGGCTTTATGCTAAAAGAGGGGAGATTTAGGTTAGATGTTCAGTGAAAATTTTTTAGTCAGAAAATTTTATTTAGTCAGAGGAACTGGCACAGTCTGCCCAGAGAAGCTGTAGATGCTGTACCTCTGCAAGTTTTTAATGTCAGGTTGGGTGTGATCCTTAACAGCCTGATCTAGTGGTTGGCAATCCTGCCTATGGCAGAATGTTGGAGCTCTCTGGTTTTTAAGTCCCCTCCAACCTAAGCCATTCTATGATTCTATGATTCAACTTAAAAATGCTGTAACCTGTTGTGATACCTTTGTTACTGTTACACTGTACCACATCACCCAGGAAACTATCAGCTGCTTGTTTATTTGTTTGTTTTTATTGTAAATTGATTCGTTGTTGTCTCCCTAACTGTGAACTTTCCTGATTTTGACCTTCCACACTATCATAGTATGGATTCAGACATATTTTCATAAAAAAAGGGGAAATGAGACAACCTGCACTGCAGTTTTGGAAGGAGAAAGCCATGAAGCAGCACTTTGGAGAGAAGGGCACTCTCTGGAGCTTCAGTAGCATCCAACTGAAGTTAAAAACTGCCAGCAAAACACCTGCCATTTGGCTTAACGATGCCTGAAGTCACTAGGTACACAGATAAGTGAAGATGCACTTTTACTCTATGGGTGATATTTTTTTCAGCCTCCAAAATATTCAGATACAAACTGGAATTGGATTTCTTTAATTCTGTTAACGTTATCACCATTTTAATTTCCTTCTATTCTCCTATATGCTTTTTTTTTTTTTTTTTAAACTGCATATTTTGGCATAGATTAATGGATGTGCTACAGGAGAGCAAGAAGCCCTAGGTGACTCGTTTACCCTTCCCCAGTAGGGTATCGGCTGCCAATTGCCCCCACTCTGTGATGGCTTGTCCTTCTTCTCACCTTGTCATCAAGCCAAGACTGCACACTGTAGGAGCACAGGTAAGCATCTGCCTCTCTAATCACTGCCAACAGCTCTCCATTATCAGCTGCCAGGGGTGCTTCAAAGAACTGTGCACAACTTCCTCCAGATGCATACACCAAGTGCTTTTAAGTCTGCAACAAATTCTGCCTTTGTAACAGAGGGAAATCTCAAATGTCAAATCTTTTTCCAGAGTTGCTTTTCAGCTCACCATGAAACATAATTTCAGTTAGTGTACTTTTTTTCTCACCTTAACTAGCACACATTCCCAGATCGACTAAGTGCACAAACTCCATAAAACAATAGAAATATCTTTCCATATGAAGTGAACTTTGTAACACAAAATTAATATAAGATTAGCAGCCAATGGTTGTCTTTAAGATACAATTCATCCATTATTCTTTTGATAAATGGTGAAGAATCCCCTACTGTATACCATGATTTACTTCAGAATTTGAGAAAAACACTCAATTATCCAAACTCTTTTATTAGTCTATGATCATGTTTTGTTTTTTTTAGTTAAAAATTCACTTTATCAAATGATTGTAACATACTCTGTGTTGTAGTTTCGATGAAGAAGTGTTACTTTTAGAAAGACTGATGTATAATGTAAAACATTCTGTCTGTTATAATCATCTTTCTTATTAAATGCTCAATCACGCTATAATTATAGGTTGAATCATGATGTTACACATATGTCAGGTCAACAATTTTTCAGACAATTATTTTGTTATAGTCAGATTGTTAATATTCAGTTAAAAGTTTTAGTTACTGAAACTATAAAAACTCATGGCAAAATCACAAATGCATGAAACATTTTCCTTGGAGGAGTTCTAAGCTTTTCACTACATGGCAGAGTGAGCTGGGAGATTTGAGATTTTTTCTTTTCTGATCTCGTTTTACAAAGAGTCCATCCTTCCGAAGTAGTTGGTGAAGTTTTTTTCTTTTTTTATTTTCTAGTATTTTGTGGCCTTGGGCTTAACACAGTGACTGCTGTGAGTACCCATCCACCTGTTAGTCAGAAGTGCAGAGGCTGTCAGAGTTAGCCACAGCTTCTAATTATTACCATACTAAAAATGATAGAACATAAGACCCTTTGTTGACTGTGTGGTCAATATTCAACTCTGTATGGTGAAATCATTAATGAATACACAAGCAGTTTTTCTTACAGTGTGCCAAGTTACAGTGTCATGTAAATATTTTGCATACACAACTTTCATTTGGAGGAAAGCCATTCCTTTGGAAACTACATCTTTATGGG
Source organism: Oreortyx pictus (assembly GCA_036925125.1). Classification (NCBI taxonomy): domain Eukaryota; kingdom Metazoa; phylum Chordata; class Aves; order Galliformes; family Odontophoridae; genus Oreortyx; species Oreortyx pictus. The sequence goes on from JAUPFR010000001.1 coordinate 30,454,929, forward strand.
CAACATAGGATGGATAAAAATTTCCTCAAATATTCCTAATTTAATTTGCAAAGTCAAAAGGATAAATCCCCCTGCCCCCCAATTTAATTGCTTTAAATAAAGTACTCATTTATAATTGTGAATATACAGCTATATTTGAAACACATTTAGAATAGTTTTACTACTTGCTCACTATGCATATTTTTGGTTTGGTCAGAAAATTATAAAGTGATTTTCAGTAAAAAAGTTCTACCATTCCTACATGTGCTCAGTGAAATCATTCTTATTACAATTTCTCAAAGTTCCAGTCTTAAACTTGAGTTTATTTCTGGCAGAAATGCATTAGAAAGGAGAAGAAGGCAGTTGTAATGCCTCTCTTAGAGATATCTATGTTGATTCATGATTATCTGCTTTTCAACTTTTCTAACTGGAAGCAAACAGAGCTTTGGAACAGTTGATATCTTTTTAGCTAATTTCCCAGAACAAGAAGGAATTGACTAATTAATTTGCCATAGCATTTGCCTTCTTCAGAAGTTTTATTATTGTGCTAATGCTTCTAGTTAAAAAACAGCTGATGAGGTCGGGGATCAGTATCATTACTTTGATTCTGGGTACCAGTCTAAGACAGTTTTTTTTTCCTACCAGTCACATAGACCATTATATGTTAATAAGAGTTACAGTAACTCAGTAACAATACAATAGGAAAAAAAGATAGTATTGCATACTCCAGTATTCATTTTTATATAATTCACGCAGAAACGGTAATTTACAGGATCATGTTTATGAGACATATAGCTTTTCCTGGTAGACAATGAGTTTTTTTGTTGATGTCATTTGACATGTAGTGATTATTCCAAGGGCAGGTTTAGAATTTGCAGAAAAGAAAAAGGAGAACTTGCCTATTTCATTTATACTTTGTTTCATATTAAATAATTGTTTATTTTTAAAAAGTGATAGAGAAGTGAATCAATAAGGCAGATATGTAAGAGATTATTCTGCTCTTTATTACTCACAGTGTTGCTGGCAATCTGCTTCAGAAAGAGACAAAAGAACATTATGTAAGGGAGTACAGCCAAGTAACATTACATCATGTAGGCAAAGGTGGAGAGTTCGGTCAGTGGCACTCGGCAGGTTGGAGACCAGTGACTGTAGATGAAAAATAATGAGTGTCAGAAGACCAGAAAGGCAGAAGGGCAGTGCTCAGACAATGCCTGGAAAAAGAGGATGTCTCAGTGGGTAGGCAATGAATTAGATGAGCAAGACATAGGCCATTGCAATTTCATTGTGCTTTCGTTTTTATTGTTTTACATTCACACTTCAGGATTTTTGATCCTTAACAAAACTGTTTATAAAATATAGTTCTGTAAAAAAATATTTAGGGTTGGAGTGTATGATTTTTCCCAGCCCCTCTTAATGTTAAAACTAAGATGCTTAAAATTAAAATTAAAGTACTTAAATGTTTTGTTCTTTTTAATTTTTTATCAACATAACTCAATTCCCAAAGGTTTTTATATGGCTGAAGGGGATATGGACAGATAGAAATAATATTTTTAGGTGAGTTTGCTCTTGCACATCCACAGCCTGTTAAATGGTACTATATGGAAATAGTATCTGATATATTTTGTCTTAAAAAAAAATAAAAAAGCAGCACTTCTGGCACTTTACTTCTTCTGTCAGCTCTATAATAATCAAGGTCTTTAAAAGAAATTATTATTTTTTTTCCTAAGAAAATAGCTCATCATTTCTCAAGCATGAATTATCAATGGCCCTGCTGTTATCATGTATTCGTCTCATAGATATCCTAATGAGACCTCCTACATGACATCTTTTCTTCTGCTATACTCAGATGCTAGTCATATTTTTCCTCTGTGGGTGTAGTTATTAACGTATTTATCTGCTGCCATTTTATTTTTTTTTGAAGACCATAAATGCTTGTTATCACTTTCTTAAGCAATAGCTATTTCATTACAGAGATCATCAAAATATGAATCACCTTCCCAGAAAAACATTTACTTTCTCCAAAACATTTGTATTTGATCCTGTTTTTTCATTATTCTTATTCGGAATTCATATTTCCAAGTAATAATGGGGAAGAAGAACCAAAATGCTGATTACCTCAAGTCAGAGTTGGAGCTGCTTCATTCACTGTTTGTACAATTAAATGTACAACTGGAGAAAACTGAAGGCATACTTCGAGTGCACAATCAGCAAAACTATGGCCTTGTGACCTCAAAACAAAGTAAAAAAAAGATTAGCAGTCATCACTTTAAGACAGTATCAGAAATAAAACATGCTCAACTATCACAATGTAGGTACTTATGTAAGACTTTGTTTTCTTGTCTTCTTTGTTTTATTACTATTTGATTAATAAATTAAAACACATCTTATAAAGCTTGAGATATTTGCAACAGGAGCCATGAAATGAGAACAGACTTCCTTTAACCAACAGTGCACTAGTGTTCACTTAAAAAAAATTAGCCTCTAATTGATGCAATTTTTTCTTTGTTTTGTGGCAGCAAAGTCTTGTTCTATGTCCCTAATGCACAAGACACTAAATATCCAGGAATGGAAAAACGGAGTTCCTATTCATAAGAACTAATGTTTAATGAGGGGACAGAGTGTGAACGAAGAAAAACAACAATAACAAAACAGAACAACAATGACATACAAAATGCAAGTAAGTAAAACCACACAAAGGAGTCTATGGTGTTAAAAAGGTATCATTGGTCAGTATAAGCTCTGTGCACTAGCAGACTGATTTTGTCTACTGATTTTGCCAGGTCAATCTTTATTCTTCCTTTGTTACAACTCCTTTTGAAATTGCAAGTCTTCCACTTGTTATTGAGGCAGCAGACACCTCATCTGGAGACTTCACTGACTGAAAGCACAAGCTCATTTTTCCATCCTTTTTCATTTTCATTAAAATTGTTAGTGTCACATTTGTTTCCAGAGCAGTTTATTCTAAACTGCTCATCTGAACATTTCAGACCCTGTCCTTTTGCAGCCTGGTCAAATACAACTGAAGTTTGATTTTCATGAGTTGCTGCTGCAGCGGGTCACATTGAAGCGTTAGTCTTTTCAGCTTCTGAATCAAAAATAATTCATTATTCTTATTATTACTTGATTGTCATGACTCACAAAAATTAGCTTAAAGAAAAAATGTATTGAATTTGAGTATAAGGCACATTTCAATTATTTCTGCACATTAATATCCTTGAGATATTATATCAGTGAATGAATGACAAAATGATGACAACTAGGTATTGGTAATGACATCTGAAATCTTCTGAAGTTAACAGTTCCAGCCCACTAGTGTTTAGTAGCAAAAGTTCTAAATTACCAGAGGATCTTTCATTTCCAGAAAAGTGTTCTCTGACTCTGGCCCCAGACATAGGAAGCCTCATTGCAAGCAGTTCACATTCTTAAATGTGTTTTTAATAAAGGTAATGGAGCTGGCAGCATTTCACTAGGGAATTCCTGCTCCCAAGTTCTACTGCCTCTCCTTGAAACGTAATGACTGAAAATTCCAAGGCCATATTTTGTGTTTCAGATTGTGCAATTCTTTATCAATTTTCTGTGCTATTCCTGTGTTATGGACAGAGAGGTATCTGCACTCCATCGGGCAGCCTATTAGCCCTTCTGCGCTACAAGGGTTTTAGAAGTGGAGATGATAAACAAACATTTTCTTATTTAAAGTATTTTTTTTTCCCATTTAAAATGACATTTCTCTTCAACGTCAACCTTTCTGCAAGGAAGACTTAAGGCTTATTTGTACATGTATGCATTTTTTCCAATCTTTTACTGGAAAGGTATACAAAGGTACATACTATATTACAGTGAGACTTGTAAGGAGGCCTAAACAAGAAAAAAAGAGATGAACTTGAAAATATAATTTTGAATGTCTATTTTATTTTCTTTCCCCTTTTTCCACCCCACTCTCAACTGCTATTCATCTGAGCTTTGGAAAGTCACTAACTCAGGCATAGAGATATGATACTTAGAAATTTTTATACAAACCACCTTTCTCCTTCTCCAATTGTTTTGGAGTAGCTGTATTTTATCTCTTAAGTCTTGAAAGAAATATACATATAATTGAGAAAATATACACAGGAAATCTGTATAACATGTTCAGCGCAAAACTATAATCACTAACAGTTTCCCTATCCTCAGGTTTGTAGGTCTTCCAGAGTTTTTGTTCCGTTTCCCCAGCTTTGCCATTGACTTCAACAAATGGAAGATTCTACCTTCAGTATTTTGGACAGAGCACATATTCTCAGTAGAATTTTAACTTATTAACAGTTCTATGCCTCTGTGGATGCCCACAGAGATTTTGTGGCAGGTCTTTATAAGGCATTTGCATTTTGAATTTGAATTTCTACAGACCAGAATTTCAACAGTTAAAGTTTAAATATCTGTGACTCTTCCTTCTTCTTCCAGATTTGGATGAATAGTAATTATTATTATTGTTCCTTTATTCTTAAAATGATTTTTGGCAACGTGTCATCTTTGATTCTATTAGAAAAGTCCACATTCTGTATTTTATTTCTTTTTTCCTTTTTTTTTTTTTTTTCAACTAGAATGCTGTGTTTTTTGCCCAAGCCCAAAAAGAACCATTATTGTAGACTAAAGTCTACTAGACCACATCCAGAACATATGAAAAGCCCTTGTTTCATTAGAAATCCCACAGCAGTAATTACCAGGACATTGATTCCATTTTCTTTCATTTTAGGAAACAACTTTGGAAAGTAGTGGAGTGGGAGGAATAGTACATCATCAAGACTGTGTGAGATGAAGTTCTGTATTCTGACAGAGAATGATTTGCTATAATCCCTGAATCTTTCCCAGAACTATTTTTAAGTGGTTCGTAATGTTGACATTGAAATACAGCCAGGAGCTACATTCAATTTTGTTATGGTAAAAACATTTACTACATGTTCTTGTCTGTAGCTTGGCTATAGCAGTACTTAGGGCTGCATGTTTTGTTTTTAATTGTATATATTTTCTGCAGATTCTCAGAAGCTAAAATATTGTAGGGAATGAGTGAATTTTATTTCGGCACAGATTACAGAGCAGAGCTAAGGAAATTCATGCTTCTGAACTGAAAGGACATATGATACATAAAACCATCAAAATAGGAGAGAGATGAGAGAGTATTATTCAGGAATATATCCTTGAAGAAAAGAATAAGGTTTTGGAGAGTGATTGTGAAAGGAAGATAGAAACCAGTATGGAACTCTGGTAAAGGAAAGACATCATGGGGAGAAGACATGAAGAAACAACTTCTTGATATAAAGTGCTAGAGAGATTTAGGGGAGGGAAAAATGTGAAAGTTGAGGAAGAGTAAATCTGCAAGGGAAGAAAGTACTCAGATATTGACCAAAGTTTAACAATAGGGGAGGTGAACAAAAGATGGGCTTTTATTGTAATTGAGAAAAAGAACTGGCAATACTTCTTTTTACCTTTGCTTGCTATGCCTCTTACATTCTCTTCTCACTTACCTGAGGAAGAGTATTGCCATGGAAGGTGGTGACAGATTTCATGTGGCATATGAGCTTTCATTACTGATACTGTTTGGATAACTGGAAGATTAGTATGAGGATCTCATGCTAATGAGATCAGTGAGTAGTGAGAACATTAGTACAAGAAAATGCAGTCTGTCTCGATAGACTAATGAAGTTAAGATTTAGGCTGAAATAGAGAGCAAATATGAAAGGGGAGTGCCCCCATAAACTAGGCAAACTTACGTAAGTAACAGATCTAATATGCTTCAGACCTTAAAGGGCATTATATCCAGATCCCCCAATTTAAAATTGTTTGGGTATCTCCCTGACTAAGGAAAAACATGGTAAGAGTTTCAATTTACGACGTGTTCAACATATTCTATGTGTCAGTTTCTCAAGTATTTTCATTTGTGTAGGCATGCGCAAACTCATTTGGAAAGGCATTGGCCATATGCTTGTCAGACTCGTTTAATTGCCTGAGAGTCAAGCCTTCAGTCAGGGAGTCATATACAACCACACACAGTATTTCATATCTCTGGCAAGAGCACAGATTGAATTCTACCAGTTTCCATTAATCATGCTGTAATTCTCAAAACATTCACCACAGTCATCAATCAGATCTACATGTGCATCGCAATTTGGAATGGGTGAATTCATGCACCTTTTTTGTTTAGTCATATTAGATATTACATGATCAGATCTCTATCTTTTACCTCTTTATAGACACTTTTCTTCAGTGCAAACCTGTTCATGGAATCATTGTTGTCATCAGAGTCTTAGAGAAAAGAGCACATTACTTTTCCTACAGGATAAAAGGAAAATCATAAAAAAACATACAAGCCTATTTCTGGATGTACTCTTTTGTCTTCTAATATCTCTTTCACTTTGAAGCTTGTACATCTATATAAGTTTTTAGTATAATTTTTTTTCTTTCGCATTACTTTTTACTCTCATAGAAAATTGAGATTCTAATGTTTATTTCTAATGTATGATGTTAGCCACTAAAACAGTATTCCGTGAACTTGTGGTGAACAGTTCCTTGAAAGTAGAGATTAAACTCTGCATGCTCACTATACTGTACTTGGTCTGTGGGATTTGGCTCATTATCAGATGAAGTTGTTTTAAAAGATAATGAAAAAGGTACTAGTTTTTATATTTTTATGTTGTAGGTTTTATATATATATGTGTGTGTGTGTGTGTGTGTGTGATGTAATTATGGTTTCAATATTTTTGTGTATTTTATTTTCTTATTAAACATTTCCTTGCCAATTTGCTATTCAAATTGGACTTTGGACCATCTATGTTCATTTAAGTCTAGTCAGAATGGGAAGGACAATGTTTCCAAAAGATCACAACAGGACTCAATACAATTTGTTTCAACCCAGAAAATCTGAAGTACTGAAGCCCAGCTAGGAAGCAAGCTTCATTCCTGTGCTCCGATAAAATACATTTTTTAATGTGCATATATATATATATATTTATATATTTCTCTCACTTTTTTTTTTTTTAATTTCAAAAAAGTAATTATTTAAATTGCTGGGCTTTTTAGTCTAGATTATTAAATTCTAATTATTGTCAGTAATTCTGGTATTCTCACCTCAGAGGAAAAGTTAAGACAGATCCACTTCAATACTGCCTTTTTTGATGTATTCTTCACATTCATCTACCAGCAACGAATTCGATATTGCAGTCAACTGAAGTTACCAAGCCTCCAGAAAAAAAAAAAAATAATAACAGAATTAAGGTTTTATTAAATTTCAGGACAGCTGTAAGAAGGATGGCACATGCCTATGAAATTAATTTCTTTATAATTATATTTGTGACATTCTTGAAAAACTAAAACTGCTGACCTCTCTCCTCCATCTTATGTAACCCTTTAACAAGTTTGTAGAAATAGATTGATAGTAAACTGTAAATGTAAAATTTTCAGAATCTTCAAAAAAGAACCTGGAAAGAAAGTTATATGAGGTGTTACGATATACGTTTCTTTTCAGGTTCTCTTCTGAAGATTCAGGAAATATTAAACTAACAAGGCTGCTTACTGTGAACCTATTTCTACAAGCCTATTGAATCAAACTAGATTACACTTAATCAACATAAGTGACAACCACATCCTTGCTTCTTAAAAGGAATTTACTTGGATCACATCGATGTAACAATCCAAAATGAAGATTGATTGGTGTAACTGTGATCCTTGTACTCTTCTGCTTGTCATGCTTTAATCCCATAAGCTATGAAGATGCAGGAAACAGGGAAACAGATAAGCTGCCTGGTTAGATTTTACCTAGTTATATTTCGTCATGTGATCTTTATTTTTGCTTGACAACAAGTGGTCTGCCATATTATTGAAGATGAGAACATATGACAAGTAAAACCAGGAGAGAGGAGCTAAGTTCTTAAAAATAGAATGACCTCTTTATTTCTAATCATGTAATTCTCTCACTCTGTTTAAATAGCTTACCACCATTAAAGTTAGGAAATTAAATGGTCGACAGGTGAATCATGCCTCTTGCAGGTATTAGAAATATACACACTTGAGATATAAGGTTATTAAAACACCTGCATAGTATCTATTTCTCTAGAAAATAGTGAAAAAATCTGCTCAAATGCATTGGTGGTTTTAGGAAAGCCCAGATTAATTAATAAAGACTAATCATGTACTATATATGCCAATGTGTTAAACCTATGTTTGCATTTTAGACACTATTTTTACCTCTCTATCAGTTCTCAGAGGTGGATTGTCATGGAAGTACTGAAAAATGATGGATATATATGCTCTGGAGATATCAGGTTATTAAAACTACTGCAAAGTGATGAGCCTGAAGCCAAGGTCATCACTATTGCCCGGTGTGGCTCCATTTGGACTCTGTCTCTCCCAGTTGTATCTCTTCTATTTCTCCTCTTGATACATCTTTTCAGGCAGATGTCTTGGAACTTTTCATTTTCTCCTGCTTTAAAGTCTTTTCCCCTGCGTGGTTCCATCTGATTCTTTTTCATACAATTATATATATATATTATCTTTTCTCTCTGCTTTAGAACCTTTTGCACACTATAGTGTTGGAAAACCAAATCTTAGACAAGACATTCTTCTACATACCTACACTGATGACAAATGAAACAGAAGCAGAAAATAATGCATACATTTTTTAATTATTACTATTATTTGCTAAATTTCTGTGAATACAAAAGATGAAGTATAAATTAGACCTTACATATGGGTTCTTGTTACTTCTCTAAGTCCCTTAAAAAGTTTCTCTTTAATTTCTAATTGGTGTCTGCACAATTTCTGCTTAGGAAAAGACAATTTAGAACAGTTGTTCATTAGCTGTGCAAATTTCCTAAAGATTAGATAACTTTTTAAAAAACCAAGTAATTCTCCATAGAAAATGAAAAGGAAAAGCAAAAACAAATAATACTATTGCCATATAAAAATGTACACCTAGTACTTTTTAAATTGTTTCTCATCATTCTCTGAGTTCTGTTTAAATGTCTAGGCAGAAGACTGGAAGAAAGAACACAAATTCTAAATGTTATGTAAGTAAGATGTTGTTAGGCCTTGCAGAGGTCCCTACCAAATAGATGAATTTCATTTGTCATTCTATTTTTTTATGGGTATCCTTCCAATTGTATGTTGTCTCAAAACAAGCATTCATATCTATACTGTTTAAATGTAAAATATTTCCAGTAATGTCTATGTAGAGCTAGTGAAAAAAGACCAGAGTCAAATGTAGAGCAAGAGGTAAGACAGTGCAGCTGGGAGAAGATCTTGAATCAAGCAAAGTAATAACTTTTTTCAACCTGCAAGACTATGTCAATACCTTTGAATAGGATGGCACTGTGTCATGAGCAGTGCTGCCTTGGATCAGCATAAATCTGAGCATTTTTGCAATAAGGTCAGATACATGGGCCTATGAATGCATGTTAATGTAAAGTCACTGAGGATGCTTTTACTTCAGTAACTGCTGACTAGTGCTTTTCTCTGCTCTTTGTCAGAGAGGTCAAGGTCTAGTTTTGTCCCACCTAAGAACTGCTCTCTTCTGCTGTCCTCTCCATTTACTATTGAGGAAATTCACTACTTTTTTAATTTAGAAACCTGATGTATCTATGAGTAGTGATAGTCCTATAGCTTTTTAGCTAATTTTAACTTAGAATACTCTTGGTAGAATTGCTCTCATGTTACACGTCTGCTAAGCCCAAGTTGCCACTTGTCCCATGTTTGTGGGTAGTCAGGGCCAGATACAGGCCACTGGACAAGTGAAATCATCTTCATTTATGCTACGGCTATTGCACTTCTGGGTCTGTTCCTCATATCCCTCTTGTGTAATCCACATAAGACAAAGAATTAAAAAGATGGGGATGCTTATTTCTTAGGACCTGAGGATAGATTCAGTCTTCTGCCAACTACAATGACAGGCATACACTTCCGAGATCTCTGTGCATGCCTAGTGTAAAGACCAAAACAGAATATTTTGCTGTTTCTTGGAAAGTAGAGATGTTGAATCTGTCATCAAAAAACATAACTACATCTAAAAAAATTATTTTTTTTGTTTCTGTTGTGAAAAAACTACTTTTTCTACTTGTTAAGAGGTTATCAGCTATAACAAGAATTTTTGCAGTTCAGATAGAAAGCATACGTTTTTTCAAAAGGGATGGCTGTTGTAGCTATTGCGGTACAGTCATGACAATGACTGAAAAAAGACCTTGTGATTCTGGCTGGCAGACAAAAGAGTCTGAAAAATTCAGCTGGAAATGTATAAAAGATAGTTATAAACATTCTTTGCTGTTTTTAGAAATCTCAGCTGGAGTCATACTTCACCATCTGACTACATAACAGCAGATGCTTTAGACTTTGTGAAGACCCCTGTCCTCATCTGGGATTTGTTGTGAAGCACAGATTCATGTCCTTGGGGCAATTTGTAGGGGCTATGGGAGATGCATCATAACCAAAGTCAAAGTTATTCTTCTCCATACCTCCCACACCAATTTCATTTTATTTTTCTATTTTACCTTTTTATTCTGTTGTTTTTCCTTCTGCTCTCATCTCAAAACAGAAAAGGCAGAAGTGACTACTAATTCTGTTTATGTTCATGTTTATTTTGTCAACTGAATCAACTCATATCAAGCCCAATAAATTAAAAGCACTTCGAATATTCACTTGTAAAACCATTTAAATACTATGTGTACATGATACATCTGGAGCTTATATTGTTGACATACATAAGATATATTCAGGGAAAATGCATTGCCCAAATTGGTATTCATGAGCTAAAGGTAGCATATCTTCATGCTACACCTAGTAGCATACCTCTGCCTTGCTTTAAACGTAGTTAATTATTTTTTTTCCTTTAAAATTGACACTAAGATAAAAACTGTCTTAATGTCCTTCCAGCATTTGCTAATAAAAGCTAAGATGGTAAATGTGAACAGATCCAAGTCTCAATGATAAAAATGCACTTTTTTCCAACACAGTTAATCTGTGACTGTTATTTGCTGAAGGCACAGAGCTTTTTCAGTACAGGGAGGAAGGTTTTGCACTGTAACACCTAAGTGAGACTGGTGGCCCGTTCCTCTCAGTTTGTCCTCATGAAACGTGCATGCATGCACATTGCAAATCAAGCATAAAATATTTTTAATAGCTTATAGTTCAATTGCTTTTTAGCTTTGGCACAATTGTTTCATTTGTTTTTACACTTGATATTTCTCATTTGAAATTATATAGTAGATTACTGTTTCAGAAATCTTAGTTCAACACAGCGTTTGTACATCTCCATTCCTTGCAGTTTTGTAATGTTTCCAGTCAGCAGGATGTCTGACTGTCTGCAATAGGAATGGCCAAACATTTATTGTAAAAATGGAATGTACTATGTTGCTGGAATTGCATAAAAAAGGTCTTCAGTGATATAAAAAAAGGCTCTGAGACCACAGATGTCAGTTCTAGAAGAGATGAATTTATAGGAAGGACAATCTCTCTCCTAGAATTGACATCCAAGGTCCCAGAGGCTTTCTCCATAACACTGAGAATTTTCATTTTTTCACACAGTTCCAACAATATAGCGTGTGGTGCATGCAGTATTTTGAACAATTTCAAGCTTACTGTACTAACAGCAAACATGAACTTAGAAAGATCTCCCCTCCGCCTGGTATTATTGAATAATTTATTTTCTTAGCAGTAATTTGCTTAAGAAAGCAGGAAACATCTCTTTGCAATGAAGGGTAAAGGAGATCAAATCTCAAAATCAAATGGTCATAACTGATTTGTATCGAAATTTCAATGTGTTCAAAATTGACGAATGAACCAAATGAGTCTCCATTCATTTAAATCAGACTTTTTTTCCTTTTCTTTTTCAGTCCATCACTCACGGTTTCTTTCCATTTAAATTATTACAGTAGTTCTCATCATTAATTAGATTGCTGGAAGATATTGCCCAAGCCTGCATCTTTTCCATTGGAAAATACTGTTCACTGCTGAGTTCTGTTTCTTAAACACAACAGTCAGTATGCATCTACAGGAGTTTGCCATTGATTTAAAAGGAAATTTCACTTGACTTCACTGATATGCAACAACTTTTCTACCACAGAGCAATTGATGGTACTTATTTCTCTCAAAAAAAGAGGGATAATGATACACCAAGCTCTTCTTCTCCCTCCAAATAAATTATGCAATTATGCATACTATGTATAACACTACACATTTCTCACTGCAGAAGTAAATCCTTTAAACAAGTTTATTATTAGACAACTAGATTCTGGACAGATTTCGAGATGGAAAGGTAAAACTGAGCTTCATGTTGAAATTCTCGGTTGGCCAAAGGAGACAAATGCACTCCTCCTATTTTTCAGATTAAGAAGTACAAACAACAGCAATGAAAATATTTCTATTGTCTCTGATTTGCCATTTTTTCATAACGGTAATGGTGTTTTTAATGGTATTTTGAAAGAGAATAAATAATAACAATAAAAATACCTACCTCACCTTTGAAGGAAATAATTATCTAGTAAAAGGCTGAGTACGATAATTCTATGATAGGAGTATATTCCAGAGTTTACTCAGTCTGATTCTACCAGGCTTGAATATTTTGTTTAATTTTGCATAAAGTAGGCACATAATCCAGTGTTTCTGCTGAATACGGAGAGTTCCAAACTTCGTATATGGATACATAACAATGTATTGTTATAATGTTCTAAGTTATTATATTCATTATCATTGTTCTGTTTCAGTGCAAATGCTTATGTTAATCAATTACTTCAGAACAGTTGCCAAATGGTGCAAAGAGTGTTTTCAGATCATTACAAAACAGTGCTGCAAGTGATAGTAAAAACTGTATTTCTCTTTGAGCTGTAACTAAAAGTTTGTTCCAGGAGCAGAGGTTTATTTTGCTAGACTGAAAAAAAATATACATATGCAGAATATTTAACATTTTGCGATGGTCTTTCTGTTGGTGCTAGTTTAAATCTACCTCATTAAAAATGAACCATCAATTGGTCATAATGTTTGTAGTTTATTAATATTTAATGAATTATTAATAAAGTGATATAAAGCATTCAGTGAAAAAAAATCTTAATGAAGGTTTGCTTTCTAGAAACTGAAAACTGATCACGTCTGTCTGTAAGAGTGATAGATGGCAGTAAGAGTAAAACCTCCTTTGTATATGTAATGTTGCTGGAATATCAGTGTAGTTTGAATTCAAACGCTAAACTCATCCTTCACATAATGCTTTTGAAATTACTTAAACCATGATCAGATTTTATCCATGGTGTTACAGAGGCAGCTGTTTTTTGATCTCATATCCTTCCATTACTTGGAAGCTCACAGTGTTTATAGTGTGTCTTCAGAACGGCACAGGATAGAAAGCACTCTCCTACCCAGCTCATTATTTTCTCTCTTCTACTGAAGTAGCTGTATTAACTTCAAGAAAGAAAAACCAGGCAGAAGCTATACCTGTGTTAGTTGTGCATATTTGTCTATGTCTGCAAAGCACATCATGTAACGATGCACAGCTGGCCAAACTGTTATGTATAGTGTCAACCTAATGCAGTGCTTTGCACTTTACATTCCTCCCCCCAGTTGCTATTTAGGTTGCAATCACTAGATTTAGACTGAAGATAAGAAAGAGATTTTACTGGCAGCAATATCTATTTTTTTTAGCAGGTTCCATGAGTAATTGCGTGGGCAGCATTCAAATTGCCTGTGGGTCATTTTCATGATTAGACTGCTGATGAGAAATCTTAGCTACCTTCTCCCCCTGCATGTCATCTGCTTTTAATTCGCTTTGATTCATGGAATGTATGTTTTTTTTTTACCTAGCAATGTATAAAAATCAGCTCCGGTAAACCTAGTTACCGGAAGCATGTCAGAAACAGTTCCTTTGTAAGACAGTACAGGAATATTTGTGTGTAAGGATAAGAATGTATAGGTTATGTGAAGTTTAAGATATTCCCTACTTTTATTTTTCCTACCCCTGCCTTTATTTTAAAGTGTACAGCAAGAGTAAGGCATATATTTATTTTAGATGAATAGGATTAGAATTATTTCCTTTTTCAAAATGCCTTACATTATGGTGTAAATGCAGTAATATGAAAAGGTCACAGTCCTATATATGGAATTACTGAAATGTTAGTGGATAAAGTTCATTTCTCATCCCCGAAGTCTTCATTTGTTGCTTTCAGAAACAATATTTGTATTTCCACTCTGGTGGAAAAACCTTGTCTCTTTCAGTAAAACAGAGATAGGAAGCCAGATAATTGCTATGCACTTGTACCCAACAAAAAAAGACAATAACAAAGTATAATATTTTTGAACAAAAAATAAATTATTTTGTGAGGAATATTGTCAGGAGTGGAATGCAGGTTGAATTCTGTGTTTGTTTTTGATGCTGTCAGTTTCCCGGGCAGAACACAGTACTGTCTGAAAAAAGAAGAGGCCTCTGCCTGGAGCTCGTAGAGGTTTCAAGTGACTCATATGTGACTTAGAAACTGAGAACCTCTTAAAAAATGTGTGCCTATGTCAGCACTGGTTTCTATGGTGTCTTGTCATGCTGCCATGGAATTTTTTGCCTCAGACTTCACTGTCAACTGCTCTTTACATACATTCATTGAGTGAATGGGTTGGAAGGTGAGGACTGTAGAAGCAATGTCCCTCTCACTGTAAGTGAATATCAGGTTCATGATCGCTTGAGGAACCTGAACATCCATAAGTCTGTTTCCTGATGAGATACATCCAAAAGTTCTGAAAGATTCAGCTCTTTCAGCTTCTTTTCTTTCAGTTCTGAAAGAACCATTCTCAATGATACTAAAACAGCCAAATGAAGTCCATAGTTACTGAAACCGGTTACTGGAGAAAAGCCAATGGCACACCCATTTTTAAGAAGAGTAGAAAGGATGACCCAGGGAACTACTGACGTATCTGCCTCACCTCTGTATTGGGGAAAACCAAGGAACGGACATTCCTGGAAGCTATGGTAAGGCACATGGAAGACAGGAAGGTGATAAGAGACAATGAGAATGGCTTCACCAAGGGGATGTCCTGCCTGACCCACCTAGTGGCCTTCTATGGTGGCATAATTGAATAAGAGAATAGCTGGGTCACAGCAACACCCATTTTCAATACAAGCTGGAGGATGAAAGGATTGTTCACAGAACTGTCAAAAACAATTCAGCAGTACTGGTGGATGGCAAGCTGAATAATAAAATAAAAAGCCCAGAATAATAGAATCATATAATGGTTTGTATTGTATGGATTGTAAGAGAACTTAAAGGTCATCTTATTCTAACCCACTGCCAAAGTCAGGGTTACTAGCCACAAGGTCAGGCTGTCCAGGACCCCATCCAACTTGATCTTGAATGCTAGCATGGTTGGGACATCCACAACTTCTCTGAGCAACATGTTCTAGTGCCCCACCTAGTCTCTAAGCTAATTTTTCCCTCTTTTAGTTTAAAGCCATTCTCCCTTGTCTACCTTCCTACTAATAAGCTTCCTTCAAGTACTGGATGGCTGCAATAAAGTTTCCTTGAGGCCTTTTCTTCTTTAAGATAAACAAGCCCATCTCCCCCTGTTTTTCTTCATAGGAAAGGTGCTCCAGCTCTTTGATAATTTTTGTTTGCCTCCTCTGGATACACTCCAATAGCTCTGCATCCTACTTGTGCTGGGGGCCCCAGGCCTGGGCAGACTCATTTTGGTGTCATCAGCAAACTTAGTGAGGGTACGCTGTCCTTGTTGTTGATAAAAGCTTTGAAAAGCACCAATCCCAAGATGGGGACCATTTTTCTCCTGAAGACATTCAAGGTCAGTCTGGACCAGGTTCTGATGAACGTGATCTAACTGCAGATGTCCCTGTTCTTTTCAGGAGAGTTGGACTAAATAACCTTTAAATGCCCCTTCTAACTCTAAGGATTCTATGATTCTGCAATTCATAGTGCACACCTCAAGGTCCTGAAGTGTGGAAGACAATGTGAAGGTGTGATAAGGATGTTACAGTTCCTGATTTATTAGGAAGTAAATTAAATGGAATCTGTATTTACCCACATTCTGTTATCACTTTTGAAAAAGTAAAAAAGAAATATATATTAGAGAAGACATAGTCTATACAACCTTGTGTCATACAATGTCCACAACTTCATTGACAGTTTTGCCACCAGCTTGTACTAGCAGGATTTCATTCACAATTACATCCTAAGTTACAGAAGTACCTAGAAGTGTAGAAGTATTTTTTCTCTTTCAGTTTTTTCTTTCAGATTTAACATTCTTTCCACCCTTTCCTTGATCAGATTGCAGTGTCTCCAAATGACTCAGCAATCATTCTCTTGCTTTCTGCTCTAACTATGAATCCTGGCAAAACAGTTGTTCCAGATTTTCTCCATCGACTCAGTTACCTGCCCTTCACAATTTTCAACCTCTGCTAGTAAACGGAATTCTAATTTATCTCCAGCTGTCCTTGGCCTGTTAGCTGGATGTCATCAAACTCATGGCTTTTCTTCAGTGACCCCTAGAAGGTATTTTCTCAAATATTTTTTCAGTGTCTCCTAAACTCCTTTAGCTCTACAGCTGAGTTCCTACTTTCCAAGCGATACAGAAAATCTTTGTGCTCCATAGTGGTCTGTTCTCTATGTTCATTATAAAGGATGGATTCACTTCCTTCTGCAGGTTACACTTTTTTATTTTTTGTTTTGTGATACTTCATTGTTCACATCAAAGTCTAGAATGAAGTCAGGCTTATATCTGACAACTGGTTGATAAGACAGTTTAGGTTAGAATCCCTAAAGATCCAGTATTCAAAATCTCTTCTGGGATTAATATATTCATGCAACAAGCAAATTAAAATCTGAA
This sequence comes from Oreortyx pictus, assembly GCA_036925125.1. Classification (NCBI taxonomy): domain Eukaryota; kingdom Metazoa; phylum Chordata; class Aves; order Galliformes; family Odontophoridae; genus Oreortyx; species Oreortyx pictus. The sequence goes on from JAUPFR010000001.1 coordinate 30,471,732, forward strand.
GTGTTTTTTGTTTCATTTGCTTTGAAATAGCAATCGAATTTAATCAGTAAACAGCGCTGAAAGCATGATCATTTTAGGTGGTTTTTCTGCAGTTAATCCTCATAGAAGATTGCTGCATATTTTCTGTCTGGTGTTTGAATCTTCAATAATGAGATTGTTTTGGTATTGTTTCAGTACTTAAATATGTAATATTTTATTCATAGGAAATCTGTGATCTGGCAATTGCTAAGGAAAGGAGGAACCATTGTTTTACGTTTACAATGTTTAAAGACCAAGAAGGGGTAACATATTATAGGGCATTCTGCACTTCAAAATTTAGTATGAAGGAGAAAAGATTATAGGAAGATAAAAATGATAAAGAGTATTAAAATAAAAGGAATTCTATGAATATTCAATCAATAACTGTTGTCACTACTGATGAACAGTAAGAGATCTTGAGTACAGAGCAGTATGGTTTAGGTGAGGCTAAGACTGACTACACATCTCTGCACCCCTCAGATACTAATGTGAAAAGGAGTACATTAAAATTTAAGAGGACATTGTCAGATATATCTCACATTGGCATTCATGCTTGCCTTTAACTTGTATTGCATATTGGGCATAATTCTCCTATCTACAGGTCTGAGAATATCATCAAAAAGCATTTAATTTTTTCAAAGTGAGTTTTAATACTTCCTTTAAAATTAATCAGCAGCTCCTGACAAGAAAGAGCACTGTTCTACATTAAATGTCCATCTAATGCAAAAGACAAAAGGTCAAAAATATATGGGAATGTCCATTAAATACAATGAAGATGACATTATATTGGGCTTGTCTCTCTGTGCCAGTCCTTCTGCTAAGGCCCTGAATTTAAAGATAAGTAGATTTACATGAGATCTCTTATTTTTATATGTTAGAAAATTAAATATCTAGAACAGAATGTTACTTTTATTTTCAGCAATATTGGTATGTCATCCAATGTGTCTGTAAAATCATACGTTACAGATAGTATACTAAATAAATCTTATCTGGGCTAGATAATTAAATTCTTTTAAAAACTATTGCACTTTGTACATAAAATAGAGTGTTAGCTATTTAATGAACCACGTGAGAATGCAAAATTTCTGCTTCTCTAATGTTAATGCCTTGAAAATATCTTTCTGAAAGATGGTAAAAAAGAGTTAAGTGAATAGGGTAGGTCCTTTTACTGGAACATTCTTAAGGGTAGATACTTAACATTTAATTGAGTAGAAAAAAAATCAAATGGAGGAGAGAAAAAGCACATAAAGATCTGACGGTAAAACGACAAGTCTTTTAGAGACATTTCTCAATATGAAGGTATTCACATGCCTGCAGTATACTTCAGACAACAATATAAATGCAGGTTTAATTTAACTTTCTTACTTCCTGAAAGAAGTTTAAGTGTTGAATCTTTTAAAAGGCATTTATAGTAAACATTTAGTTAACTTCAGTCTTGGTCTTAACATTTCTGTCCTTGCTAGTGTTTGCACTGAAGATACATCATCTTGTTTCAACATACAAGAGTCTGGTGGGGGCAGTAGGTCCACATGCATGCATGATTTATATAATCTTTTTACCATAAGTATCATGTAAGTGTATTACAAGTAAACACATAACAGAAATCTCAAAATAAAACAAAGCAAAATAGCAACTGAATGAAAAAAGGAAGAAATTCTTTTATTTTTTCGCTGTGATAAATGAGTGGAAATGGTGAATGACTCAGTATGTATTCAGAATAAATTCACAGTGTAATTTGGAATTTATGCAATACATATAAAATTTAATCTGATTCTAAAGCTTTTGTAGAAGTCTTAAATATCATTGTAAAATCTGTTTCTCTTATTTCATAACAGACAACAAATTTAAAGCAAAATTTCTCTTTCTTTGTATGCGTGTAAATACTCGAGGTGGTGGAATTTATTACATAAACACAAGTGAAATGCTGTTTCTGCAGAAATTATGATCATAGATGTATGAAATTTAATAAAAAATGCAGTATCAAAAATGATTAATTTCCTACTATCATCTGTTCTTTTCTTTTTTTTTTTTTTACATTTCTGGCTTTCTAATGTCATTTGATGGAGATGCGATTCTTTCTGTTTTAGTGATGTTGAAAGAATGAACTGGGGAAAACTTCCTTTTTTGTCCCTGAAGTTGTTCTTTGTTTTGTTTTCAAGAGCATAATTGTTGTGCTTGAAGTACTAGTGGGGTTTCTCTTCTTGCATCCAAAACTTGGTAGAATGGAAATGGAGTTTCAAGTGCCTAACCATGCCAATATATGAGGCCATCATATTCTGGAGGCCTCCAGCACGTACCCTAGCCTCCCATAAAATAAGCTAAACTGTAGACAAGAAGGTAGCCAGGAAGTAGAGACTTTCAATTCTGGTGCTCTCAGATTCATAAGTTTAAGTGTACCATCATATTTTATATTATCATTATATGATTTCACAGATTTACAGTAGTAACACAGTATTTCCCATCATGTATATGCATTTTTTTTATGTTGTTAACAAACAGTGAATGAGAGTGAAGCATGAATAAAGAATTTTATTTACTCACAAAATTGAATATAATTAGTTTAATAGAATACCTCTGATTACATCTCTTCTTGAAATATATTTCAATCTGAAGTCTTGAATCTAGTGGAGATGCCCAGTCAATTGCAAAATTATATCATATTATAGATGAGCAGATGAAGAATGAAAACACAGCAGATAAATAAAGGTGTCTTAGTTGATGTTCCTGCTGCCCAGTGAAAAAAAATATCGATTGCACAATTATGGTCAAATTTCAGGTACTGAATTCTGCAAACCTCTCTTGACCTTTTTGGCTTCAGGTAATAACTGAACACAAGGAATCAAATCACATATGTGAATAGGGAACTGGCTGTTTAGAGCCCTAGGAAAGAAACTGGGAGGACAAAAAGAAAAGGTTTAAACACAACTTCATGCTACATTTAGAATAAATGGTACATATCAAAACTATCTGAGGAAATTTTCTTGATGGGAGGAACCCCTCTCAAATATTTCTATTTATATAGTTGTCTTTCACCTCAAACTTACTCAGGTTCCCATGAATCCTCTAACTATCCTGCAGAAATTTTGAGAGTACGCTACTTCATGCAGAAATTAAACCTGTAAATTTTTTAAAAAGAACACAGAAATAACTTAAATACATAGAAATTTACACATATCTCTACATATAGATAACCCAAATGCTAGGAAACTGGCACTTCTTGAAAAAATTTACAGCTTTGACCGTTATCAGTGGCATTTTCCTGAAGCATCATTTACCTGTGAATATGAACTGGGGGTCACCAAAGAAATCCCAGACTGTCAAGGGGTTGCCCAGGATTTGGCTGCTTTGGTTAATATAAAGCTGGTTACATATGAATCAGTAAATGCATTATCATTTAGCACATGAACAGTAGTCACAGGTGATGAAGATAAATGAAAAAAAAAAAAATTACATTAAATTGTACCCACAGAAGAGCTGGAGAAATTGCATTCACGATGCAGCTTAAACGAGGAAAAATAATTGTAATAAAAAATATAATGGAATTATAAATTGTTGCAAGCCCTTAGATGTATTAAGAAAGTGTTCTACTCATTGGAGTGGTAGAAAACCTGAGGAAACATTTGATGTCTCCAGGGCAAAGAGAAGCTCTTGACAGACTACACACTACATGAAAGAACAGAAAGTACTCAACCATCCTATGTTTCATGTCTCTAGAAAAGGTTTTCTCAGCCTTAGAAAGAGGATAAAAGAAAGCCTAGTTGAGTTCATTGCTTTTGGTGTCGTAGTCTGAGTAAAATGACAAATGCAGTACATAAATCTACATATTAATATAGGTAAAAAATAAGCAAAATAAACTAAAATAGTTTGTCTGTATAGAACATCAAAAACAAAACAAAACAAACAAAAAAAACCTGTATATACCTACCTAGTTTCTCATATAGAAATAAATATGTGTATATATGTATATGCACATGAAAGCATATTTATACTACCTTTAAGGACAGAAATTAGAAAAAGTGTAAAGGCCAACTATTCTCCTAAAATCCAGAAACAAATTATGTTTGCCCTAACACCCTTCCCTTCCCCTCACACCCCCCCCAGCTGACACACGCACACCAAAAGCTTGTCACTTAAACCCAATACAGATATCTATGGGGACAATTTATATTCACACAGAAACATACTGATTCCTGTGGAACTGGATTAATGAATGGAGAATAGTTTAAATCCTTGAGAGCCTGATCGGGCATATCTATTACACAGCTCTGAAAAGTTTAGGAAATGTATTAAGGTTTATGAAAGCACAAAATAGTTCCTGAAAGTCTGTTTTCAGAAGGCTGTGCATAGTACTGTATTACTAGAGATAAGAAAAATATAGAAATAGAAAACAAATCATCCGTGCCTCATCTCTACTTCAGGATAGAATTACATAGTTGGAATAAACCACATTTTTGTGAGAGCTTATCTCCCATTACTATATTTTATGAATGTAGATTTGAACACTAATTCCCACAGCAGAAAATTCCCATAGTAACATAAAAATTCATCAGAGCCCTCAGATACAAAGCAGAAGGTATAATATTCTGATAAATAAACAGCTTAAATAAAGAGAAATGAAAATGATAAAACTGAGTCAAGGGAACTTTAAATGATTTATAACAGCTGAAGGTCTTGATCACACAGTTGAAACATTTGCAGTTAGATTTAACTATATTTTTCTCAGTTGGTATTCAAACTATTTTTCCTCACAATCTCTCAGCTGGAACATGACACCTCCAACCACAGTTCTGCAGGCACATTCACCTGAGGATGGCCTTTGTGAAGATATATATTTGTACCTGGCAAGCAATGCCATTTCCTCTCAGAAACATTCTAAGCTTCTTCTTAAATGTCAGAAGAAGCCCACAAAACCAAACTGTTGCCAAAACCCAGACTGTCTGTGTGGATGTCTCAGTGAAGCATACTACATACATACTGTATGCATACTTTTTATGCATGTCAAATTCTGTCAGGTTCACCTTAAAGAAATGTTGTATTTCAGAAGCAGCTACCTGTGGCCTACAGTAAAATAATATGTATGCTCTGCATGGGTCAGTAGTTCCAAGAGTTTACCACCATCAGGATGAATAAATGTATTTTGCACATCAGTGTTTCCTAGGTTTTAACTCATTTCAGGGTTTGCTATCACAAAATGACCTTATTAATCTTTTTTCAGTCATATTTATCAAAACAACTGTTTGTCTGAATTCTACATGTTGTTCATATGTTACTTAGTTCTTAATTTTTTAAGCACTTTTCATATGATGGAAAATTTTATTGTCTGTAGTCATTAATCTATAGCTCTATATTACATTCAAACTTAGTGCATAAGGTACAAACTATGTTACATCCAAACTTAGTAGATAACCTTTACATATGGTAGAAATTGTATTTTCTTTGTAAACTCGAAATGTATTTTTGTCAGTCTCTAGCTCTACATACATTTTTAACTGACCATCACTGAAATAATAGATCATAGCTGTGGAGTCTCCAGTGCTAGATGTTAGAAGAAACTCAGTGAGACCCAGCATCCCGAAGGAATCAAGCCTTGCAGCTCCATGCTTTCAGCTCCACCAGTGTGTTGATTCCTCAGAATCTGTAATTTGTGTTCCTTCCTGTCTCTGTGCTCCTCTGGATCTCTGGTGCACTAAATACTCATGTGATGGGCCTAGGACAAACCAAGACAGAATTTTAGCCTCTCCATCTATTGCTGTGAGGTGCAGATGAGTTTTAAGCACATAAACTAACATTTCCTTATGCTCCATCCCTTATCAACCTCTATCTCTGTACTGCATCGTGTGTCTCTGCCTCTGAAAATCTCTGCTATCCTTCCAGGCATGCTTTTCTCTATATCCTTGTGTTTGAGTCAAAAATATCTCAGTCTAACATGAAAAACTGCTTGATAGTGCTATCTTTATAAAACATTAGTGCCACGCAAAGATAAACCAAAATAAAATGAGTTAGCTGAGGATACCTGGTCAGTTGGTTAGGTGGAAACTGTTTTCACCATTAAATAAAGAGCTGAATGCAAGAACATCTTAAGTAGAGAAGATCCAATAAGCCTCAGTCCTAAGGGTGTGCAAACAGTGCAAAGTTACTATCACAGATACTACATGTTATAGGACTATGCTTGTGAAGGACCACGGCCATATCTGGTCAGTAGATAGAATAATTGGGAACTTTGTTGTCACTATTATATTCCAGTTAATCTTTGCAAAAGCTCTATGTTTTCATTAAGCTACTTCAGAAACACAAAGAACTGAAGTCTTGGTCTTTAGACACTTGCAAGGACAGCTACTACTATTCTGAGATTCTCAAAGGCCCAAATATTAAAAGAACAGTGTATTAGTAATTGCCAGCAAGGAGTCAGTTACAGTATTGTAGCACGGTCATCCAAGACTGGACTAAAGGTTGCTATCCTAACTCTGTACCTCTATAATATGGGGGAGAACTTACGTAGCAGTAGATACTGCCACTTTAACTCCAATTGGGAAACTGTATTTGCATATTTTTTTGTGTCAGTCAGTAGCCTCCTCAATATGAGCACTGATTATTAGCTTATAAAATATTTCTTCAAGTTACACAAATAAAAACAGTGCAATTTCCCATAGAATGCCTAAGAAGTGATTAGAAATTTTGTTACATACAAAGTGAAATATTTTTTTATCTACATGCAAATCTTGTAGTAGCTTAAACTGTAAGAAATCGCCCAGAACTGTAGAAAATTGACATATGTAACAGAACCTGTATAACTTTTCATGAATGTTTTAAATAGATAATTGTCAAAGTATAATCTTTTTTTTTTTTTTTTCACTTTAAATGTGTCATACATGGCATTTTCATCTAGTTTGATGAGGTCACATCAAATTATATCACATCACAAGAGTACGTTTAATCTAATGAAATATGATATATGTACAATCTCTCTACCTAAATTTTAAAGAAATGATTTAAAATAAGAGACAAATTAAGAATTGTTGTATTTCAATCACTTTTTCAAATAAACTTCGACTATCTTGTAGTGGACAAATGTCCCTGTGTTCTCAGAGCTGGTACAGGTGCTTCATCCTGAGCTAGTTAAAAAATTAAAAATAAAAAATAAAAGGAAGAGGGGGAGAGAGAAAGAGAGAGAGAGAGAGAGAGAGAGAGAAAGGACTATTTCATTGAAATGCCACTTACTTTTTCTTGTAATGGGTCTTGACAAGACAATGTTCATGCTGTGTGACTTTGAAAATGCCCTTTTCTGGCAGGCAGCCTTTCTGACAATGCTACTGTTTGCTGGCTTTAAACAACAGGAACAGTGGCCAATTTAAAGACCAAGGAATCAACCAATTTGAGATGTACAGACTCCCCGTGAAGTAATTATTTCCTTGGATGGACATACTGTCTACATTATTCCATAAATTTTGCTGAATTTAAATATTCAGTCACTGATGCACATTCTTTTCACTGTTGGTAACGTATGTGTTGTGATTGTCCAGAACAGAAAATGCATTTCTGTCTCTGAACGCATAGAGTGATATTTCAGCCCACAGTGTGGGAGTGGAGAAAACATATATACTAGGATTAAATCATGTCCTGTGGAGATGAGCCGGACAGGTTTAAAAGAAAGTAAAAAGTTCTCAATAGTGTTTGAACAGGATAGTTTAAAGACTTGAGAATATGGTTTACTTTTTCTTGTTCAAAATGTAGGTTCATACTCTGCCTCCTTTGAGGTCTTTTCATATTTCCTACTCTCCAAAGTAGCTGATATCTTACTTTCACTGAAATTATTGGGTAACCTCAGTATCTCTGTAACAAAAATTTTGCTTAAGTGTGCTAGGGATTCTTATTATCTTTCAGAAAATATATTACATTTTTTTTTTCTTTCAAAAAACATATTATATGGAGCAGTAATAGAGGCTAGGGAAAAAAATCAAAGGAAAAAGAAAATTAAGCAAACTTCTTATGCTTCATAATTGTTATGGAACTGTTTTCTGAAATTCAATGGGGGAAGTGAAAAAAAAGGATTTTTAGTGTGTCTTATTATAAATCTTTTCCACTAATGAGTCAGTAGATATACATTTTTTTCCCTGTATCTCTGATACCATTACATGCTCATCCCATAAGGTGAGGTTACAGCAATTGATACATCAATTTTCTGAGACTCAAATCCTCCACCAGTGGAATGCCAGTAGAAAAAAAAATGGAAAACTTACTCAAGAACAGGATGTTCTTATTTCACATTTATTCATAATGTTATCCTTTATAGGCCAAAGGTTTTGGAATGGACACTTCTAAATAATAATAAGGTCAGCCACTCAAAAATTAAGCCTTGTAAGAGTTACCTGAATCTGTGTCCAAACCTGTTTTCTAATACAGCCTTGTCTTGCATCCACTTCATTTCCTCATGGACATGGTTTTAAGCTGAGATGCAGAGATATCTAAGAAGGGAGAATTCTTGCCACTGTACTGTGCTTGTTACTGAGCACAGGTTAAACTGTGGAAAATACACCATCAGCATATTCTCACAGAAGCACTTTCAAAAGATTACAAGATACTTTGAATTCCATCTACATCACATAAAGAAAATATGTTTAAATTTATTGAATATGAGGACCCAGAATCATGTTTCCCTCTTTCTTACAGATAAGAATTTTCTAAAGGGTGAATTAGAATGGATATTAATAGCTGTGGACTACAAATATGGAGATCTTTTGGTATTATGTTTTAATTTAGTCTGTCGAATATAAGGATAGTGTAGACACTCCAGTTGAAGTCAGATAGAGATTGCAAATTTGTATGATGACAGAAAAATAGTTTTGTTGGACAGAAGACACAACTTCCAATGACTACTACGCTAGACTCTGCCGAGACTTTTGTTCAGCAGAAGGAGAGAAGAAGAAACAGACATGCAAGCAGATGAACAGATAAGTCTGCCAACTGCTTCTTCAGTTCTTTTAATAACACCTAAAAGTAACAATCTGCTGTCTAGCTAACACTATCCAATCGCATTCTGTCACTTTCTCTGTGGGTGTGTTGTGTCATATTAAAATAATTATATCCAAATCTGTGGTCTGGATGATCTGTGTTTGATTAAAGAATAAACTGGCTTTGCTAAGTAAGTTCAATTCACAACTGGTTCAGCATATTACTTCATTATGTTATCGGTTCTGGTATCATAGAATCTTTGACAATATAACAAATTCTTATGTGAGAGATAGGAAATAGAAATGTGTTTAGGTGCCAATTCTTCCATGTATATGAAGCATTAAGCATGAAATACATTTAATTCACAGGCAAGCATCTTAAATAATTTTACTGCTACTTTACTTAACTTCTACTCTGAATTCTCCAAAGGAAGAAGATGAAGTGTTTTTGTACTTCTCATCATAGATCAATCTCTGGTTGTCCCTAGAAACAGAATACTATGTGTATGTATTCATATTTGTCTTGTTCAGAGTTTCAACTGTTTTAATTGCGATAAGTCATCAAACTGTTTAGAAGCTGGCAAATTGTATCAATTAGGTATCTCTAAACTTCACCTGCAGTCTACAGCTGTATTAAAGAATGACGTTCTCCAACTAAAGATGGAGTTCACCTAAAATTTGTTGGGAAGTTTGGTAGTTCACAACACTTTCTAGAAGTTCTTACCCTATATAGAAGAAGCCTTCATAAATTGATTATGTCCTTGATTTTCAGACGGTGGAAAGATGTTCTTTGATAATGTTAAATTTTTAATTAAGATGAATCTTATTCTTGCTGTGTATACGTATCTTGCTTGCTACAAGCATCTGTGTGTATAAAAACAAAACTGGGAGAAGGTTCCAAAGTTAGAATGTCTGGAATTTTTTTTCTTTCTGTTTTTTTTTTTTTTCCAAAATAACAAATCCTTTTTTTTTTTTTTTTTTTTTTTTTTTCTGAAGCTCTGAGTAACCCAAAGTAATTTGATGTATTTCATTGCTTTAAGATCTGATCAAAACTATGAATAAAGAAATTGAAAATTTCCCATCAGTTCAATGGGCTTTAAATTTTATTAATATTTCTTCTGTAATACTTACTGCTTATTCTTTTCTTTGAGATATCAGAGACTGTTGAACACTTATTATTTAAAATTAATATTTTAGTTCCTCTCCAGCAAATAACTTAAAAAATGTTTACACTTTTATCATTTATAATTATATTGTTATTATTTTTTTTGTTTAGATTCTAATTTTAAGATGATCATTAAATACACACACTGACAGTGATAAAATAGATTGCAATACTCTCTTGATGATGATAAACAGTATGGGATTTAAAAATTTAAAGTTAGGATGAGAAATTTTTCACTGACATTGGAAAATATACTGATTTACTGATTAGGGAAATTACAAAATATACACATATATAAAGGTCTGGATATTATGTTATACCTATGACAGTATTATATCTACTTTATATCTTTTCGATTGAAGACCTTCTTCCATTATCTTTTCATTTTCACATTTGAGCCTATTGTTTCTTGAATGAACTAATCTTTTCAGTACTGAAACAGTCACAACTACAGAGGAGAATTATATTTGAGCACCATTATTTCTCCACATAAAGTGAAGATTCAAGACACTTTTGCTTGAATGAAGTTCTGCTGTTCATCTGATAAAGTGTTCATAGAGCACTTTCACTGAAATCAAATTATGATGGTGAGTCTGATGGCAGATGAGTCTTAAATATTATATTTCCCAAGTTAATGGTAGTAGAGCGCTTTTTTAATAGATGAAAGGTGAATTGCTTTGCTTTGTTAAGTTTTTATTCATAAAAATCTGCTAAGGTTGGGGAAGGCTTTCATCATTCTTAAAGAAATAGAGTATGACCATGAGACTAAAATGTGGTGTTAAGAAGCTAATAGTATATAATAAAAAACCCCACAGAAATAAACATTAAAATATTCCACAATTTCTAAATTACTTTAGAACCTAAAGTCAATGTTGACTTCTGCCTAACTTTCTCAGCTTCTACATATTAGGAAAATGACTGTTCTAATTTTGTTTCCTGGTCCTCTAATGGTCATTCTGGGTTCCCTGAATGGGATTCATCATACTATCCTTGAACATCTACATTGAATCTGAGTTAATCAACCAGATCTCCCTTCATAGTTGGTAGAGAATAACAACCACTCTCAGGGAACAATTTATCTGACCTACTTTAGGTGCCTTTTTTAGCATAAGAGAAATAGTGACCTAGAAGTGCCTGTTTGTCTCCTTTGACTATTAGGGAGCCTAAAGTGATTAAGTTGGGCATAGGCATCCTCAGTCTCAGTGTGTACATTTAACAAAATGAATTTCAGCTTCCTCTGTGGTTTATACTATAGGAAATTTCACATACCAGAGTGCATGGCCATATTTTTATCTGTGCAAAATATTTCTTATGTTAGCACTCGTGTTAATGCTTAAACTTTCACCTTATTGCCAGAAATATATTTAATTTGTAAAGGAGGACTATAAATTTGTATACTTGAACTTATTTGTTCCAGTTAGCAAAACTTATTAAATATAACACAAGAGCTCGAAGACAACATGAAACTGTAAATTACCATTAATACAAATAGGCTAAGCTCCCAGTTATAGGTTTTTCAGGAGGGCATAATGAAGAATTAGTTTTCTTTCATCCAACTCCCCTGTATCTTTTTTAGTTCTGGTTCCCAACAGTCACACACCAAAGGCAATATTATGATCAAATTCCATAAAACAAGCAGCAGGACAGAAAGTATCTATCTTGAGGGGAACTCAGCTTGCATACTTTCTACTCATCAAGCGACGTGACAGAGACATGGACTTCTCTCACTTTGACTGACACAGCAGGAGGGATCAACTGTAGTGCCCTTTCACTTAAGACTGCATCTGTTCCTAGGAAGATGTGGAAGATAAAGCCAGAAAAGGGAGGTAAGAACTGTTTGAAGAATTAAAGGTAGCTAGGGAATTTTTCATGACTTTCCTCAAAAGCATACCAACATTTATCCACTACTTACTGTTTCACCTGCTTTTTTAAAAGCGAATTGCACACGACCCAAGAGAAGTAAATGACATAAGCAGAAACAACAGTGAACTTCTGTGACACGATACTGTGTTGTGCTGTGCTGTAAAACACTTTTTATCAATTAGTGTAGGAGCTTTTACAACTGCTATGGTTTAACCCATCAGGCAGCTCAGCACCACATAGCCATTCACTTGCTTCCCCACAGTGGGATGAAGGAGAGAATTAAGAAAGAGGTAAAACACAGATTGAGATAATGACAGTTTAATATGATAGAAAAGGAAGGGAAAATGAAAATAAAAGATAGAATATACAGGTCAAGTGGTGCATCATGCAATTGTTCACCACCTGCTGACCAATGTTGGTTGCCAACCTGGAGATCAGGCTGCCCAGAGCCCCATCCAACCTGGCCTTGAATGCCTCCAGGGATGGAGAATCCGTTACATTTCTGGGTAATCGGTTTCAGCACCTCACCACCCTCTGAGATAAAAATTTCTTCCTAACATCTAACTTAACTTAAAAATTGTTTTTAAAATCCTTTCAAGTACTGGAAGGCCACAGTGAGGACTCCCTGGAGCCTTCTCTAAGCTAAACAACCCCAACTCCCTCCATCTTTTTTCAAAGGAGATATGTTCCAGCCCTTTGATTATCTTCATGGAACTCCTCTGGATCCACTCCAACAGTTCTGCATCTTTTCTGTACTAGGGTTCCCAGACTAACTCTGTCCCAGCTAAAATAATGACAATGAATTAACTATGCTGAGGAAAACAAGATCCGACAAGACTTTGTATATGGGTTTGTGTTTGGTTTGTTTCTGTCACAGCTTACTCAGTCATGATTGTACACTGAGTGGAATCTTAACTAATTATGATTTTATTCACTCTGTCCTGGTTACCATGGGAAAAGAAGCGTGTTATGTGAGCTGAGTGTGAGCTACCACACTCTCCTATAGTTCAGTCTACAACTCAGCCTTTTAACAATGTCTGGTTAAAAGGCAGAGCGAGCAGAAAGCAGAAAGCAATCTTCCAAGAAGAAAACTCATTTGGCAACTTCCTGTATATTACATGCTTATAGCTAACCCTCAGACTCTTCAGGACATTTAGCTGTGATGTGAATTGTAAGAACATTGTTAAGGAATAGTAAATATTGCAGCTTTTTGAAAGACAACAAGATTAATCAATTTTTTTCTTGTTGTTACCTACCCTTGGAATGAAATTGAACAAGCAATTATGTTCTTTCTTCTTCCCGAATGTAAACAATTTCTTGCTAAATGCTATACAAACTGAGTCATTGATAAAATATCAGAATTCAAAAATATCTGTTATTCATAATAAAACATATACACACGCATCTTCTACTATCTCATGGAGGTTATGATGAGGTAGGAGTTGGTCTCTTCTCCCAAGCAAGTCACAAGACAATTGGAGATGTCATCAAATTGTACCAGGGGATGTTTAGGCTCAATATTGGGAAGATTTATTCACTGAAGGGATTGTGTAGCACTGAAATAGGCTGCTCAAGGGAAGTAGCTGAGTCATCATCCCCAAAGGGGTTTAAAGATGTGAAGTTTAAAAGACACAGTTTAATAGTTGCTAGGTTAAAGGATGAGTTTAGAGATCTTTTCCAATCTAAATGATTCCACAAATTTATGATTTGTGTAAATTTTGTTCATGTCTTACTGTTTCTATATTAAAAGGACAAATGATCCCATTTACAAAAGCTGTTATGACCCAGAAATTGAAGATTATTTTTCCCCTGAAATGATTACTATTAATCTATTAATACAGTCCAGTATTCTCATACATATGTTTCAGATAGAGTGTTATTAGTACTAGTAGTAGTAAGAGGAGTACCACATCCTTTGGAGCCTTCTTTTGATCCGTACTAATTCCCATTAATGTCAGCTTTCGGGAAATATATCAAATTTCTCTTTGATGCATTTTTGAAGCTTTGAGCTAGATTCCACATGAATGACTCATTTTCCAGAAAATGCAGCAAATTCTAGACTTTCTATCCTACCAGTTCAATTTTAATTCCAGTTCCAATTAAATGGAGAGCTACATATTTGAGAATAAGAGAATTATAATCATTTGCTTGTAGTATATTTATAAATATTGCCTTGGGACAGGTAAGTTTTTCAAACAGCCAGGAAACAGTGGCCACTGGTAAGTATGCTAGAGAAGAACCTCTCTGGGATTTTTTTTTTTTTTTTTTTTGTAGAATGCTTTTTCATTGTTTTTCCTCTTGAGCTTATAAACTTCCTGCTCAAGTGAATGTGCTTATGCACACAGTCAAGTCAGTTTTAGGCAAATATCACAGATGAGCCTAAATATCTCTTAAAAAACAGCTAAGAGCATTTCTTAAGTTAAGATGAGCTGGCAATCAAAACTTATCAAATCTTGTCATTCAATTACATAAATCACTGGGAATTTATTTTAATTGAGTAATTATTACACTTATAAGCTGATTAAAAAAAAGATGGAGACAATATAATCAATATTAAAACTGTACATCCTTTGTCCTTTTTTTTAATAAGTGTTGAAACTCAATTGAAAGATTAAAGCAATATTGGCAACAATATTTTAAATGTACTTCTAAATATCGTAATCCTGGACTAATTCATATTGCTGTTTTTTTACTTAGATCCTCGTTAAATCACTAATAGAACTTCATAAATTATATAGATCAGGGTGTCTTCTTACTGCTTAGAATCAATATAAAATAAAAACAAATTTTTGTCTTAAAATTGATTTAATTAAATACCTCTCAATTTTACTTGGAATGTTATATAAACAGAATACTTTAGATTATAAAATTCTATATCTTCCTTCCTTCCTTCCTTCCTTCCTTCCTTCCTTCCTTCCTTCCTTCCTTCCTTCCTTCCTTCCTTCCTTCCTTCCTTCCTTCCTTCCTTCCTTCCTTCCTTCCTTCCTTCCTTCCTTCCTTCCTTCCTTCCTTCCTTCCTTCCTTCCTTCCTTCCTTCCTTCCTTCCTTCCTTCCTTCCTTCCTTCCTTCCTTCCTTCCTTCCTTCCTTCCTTCCTTCCTTCCTTCCTTCCTTCCTTCCTTCCTTCCTTCCTTCCTTCCTTCCTTCCTTCCTTCCTTCCTTCCTTCCTTCCTTCCTTCCTTCCTTCCTTCCTTCCTTCCTTCCAAACTTCCTTCCTTCCTTCCTTCCTTCCAAACTTCCTTCCTTCCTTCCTTCCAAACTTCCTTCCTTCCAAACTTCCTTCCTTCCAAACTTCCTTCCTTCCTTCCTTCCAAACTTCCTTCCTTCCAAACTTCCTTCCTTCCTTCCAAACTTCCTTCCTTCCTTCCAAACTTCCTTCCTTCCTTCCAAACTTCCTTCCTTCCAAACTTCCTTCCAAACTTCCTTCCAAACTTCCTTCCAAACTTCCTTCCAAACTTCCTTCCAAACTTCCTTCCTTCCAAACTTCCTTCCAAACTTCCTTCCAAACTTCCTTCCAAACTTCCTTCCAAACTTCCTTCCTTCCTTCCAAACTTCCTTCCTTCCAAACTTCCTTCCTTCCAAACTTCCTTCCTTCCAAACTTCCTTCCTTCCAAACTTCCTTCCTTCCAAACTTCCTTCCTTCCAAACTTCCTTCCAAACTTCCTTCCAAACTTCCTTCCAAACTTCCTTCCAAACTTCCAAACTTCCAAACTTCCAAACTTCCAAACTTCCAAACTTCCTTCCAAACTTCCTTCCAAACTTCCTTCCAAACTTCCTTCCTTCCTTCCAAACTTCCTTCCAAACTTCCTTCCAAACTTCCTTCCAAACTTCCTTCCTTCCAAACTTCCTTCCTTCCTTCCAAACTTCCTTCCAAACTTCCTTCCAAACTTCCTTCCAGACTTCCTTCCAGACTTCCTTCCTTCCAGACTTCCTTCCTTCCTTCCAAACTTCCTTCCTTCCAAACTTCCTTCCAAACTTCCTTCCAAACTTCCTTCCAAACTTCCTTCCAAACTTCCTTCCTTCCTTCCAAACTTCCTTCCTTCCAAACTTCCTTCCTTCCAAACTTCCTTCCTTCCAAACTTCCTTCCTTCCAAACTTCCAAACTTCCTTCCTTCCAAACTTCCTTCCAAACTTCCTTCCAAACTTCCAAACTTCCTTCCAAACTACCTTCCAAACTTCCTTCCTTCCAAACTTCCTTCCTTCCAAACTTCCAATCTTCCTTCCAAACTTCCTTCCAAACTTCCTTCCAAACTTCCTTCCAAACTTCCAAACTTCCTTCCTTCCAAACTTCCAAACTTCCTTCCAAACTTCCTTCCAAACTTCCTTCCTTCCAAACTTCCTTCCTTCCAAACTTCCTTCCAAACTTCCTTCCAAACTTCCAAACTTCCTTCCTTCCAAACTTCCAAACTTCCTTCCAAACTTCCTTCCTTCCTTCCTTCCTTCCTTCCTTCCTTCCTTCCTTCCTTCCTTCCTTCCTTCCTTCCTTCCTTCCTTCCTTCCTTCCTTCCTTCCTTCCTTCCTTCCTTCCTTCCTTCCTTCCTTCCTTCCTTCCTTCCTTCCTTCCTTCCTTCCTTCCTTCCTTCCTTCCTTCCTTCCTTCCTTCCTTCCTTCCTTCCTTCCTTCCTTCCTTCCTTCCTTCCTTCCTTCCTTCCTTCCTTCCTTCCTTCCTTCCTTCCTTCCTTCCTTCCTTCCTTCCTTCCTTCCTTCCTTCCTTCCTTCCTTCCTTCCTTCCTTCCTTCCTTCCTTCCTTCCTTCCTTCCTTCCTTCCTTCCTTCCTTCCTTCCTTCCTTCCTTCCTTCCTTCCTTCCTTCCTTCCTTCCTTCCTTCCTTCCTTCCTTCCTTCCTTCCTTCCTTCCTTCCTTCCTTCCTTCCTTCCTTCCTTCCTTCCTTCCTTCCTTCCTTCCTTCCTTCCTTCCTTCCTTCCTTCCTTCCTTCCTTCCTTCCTTCCTTCCTTCCTTCCTTCCTTCCAAACTTCCTTCCTTCCTTCCAAACTTCCTTCCTTCCTTCCAAACTTCCTTCCAAACTTCCTTCCAAACTTCCTTCCTTCCAAACTTCCTTCCAAACTTCCTTCCTTCCAAACTTCCTTCCAAACTTCCTTCCAAACTTCCTTCCAAACTTCCTTCCAAACTTCCTTCCAAACTTCCTTCCAAACTTCCTTCCAAACTTCCAAACTTCCTTCCAAACTTCCTTCCAAACTTCCTTCCAAACTTCCAAACTTCCAAACTTCCTTCCAAACTTCCTTCCAAACTTCCTTCCAAACTTCCAAACTTCCTTCCAAACTTCCTTCCAAACTTCCTTCCAAACTTCCAAACTTCCTTCCTTCCTTCCAAACTTCCTTCCAAACTTCCTTCCTTCCTTCCAAACTTCCTTCCAAACTTCCTTCCTTCCTTCCAAACTTCCTTCCAAACTTCCTTCCAAACTTCCAAACTTCCAAACTTCCTTCCAAACTTCCAAACTTCCTTCCAAACTTCCTTCCAAACTTCCTTCCAAACTTCCTTCCAAACTTCCAAACTTCCTTCCAAACTTCCTTCCAAACTTCCTTCCTTCCTTCCAAACTTCCTTCCTTCCAAACTTCCAAACAACTTCCAAACTTCCAAACAACTTCCAAACTGCCTTCCAAACTTCCTTCCTTCCAGGCCCAGAGTCCTGAGTATTTGACTATGCCATAGGTAGGACTTGCTGGGTTGGTTTGTCCACTAGAGATTATTGACAATTCAATCTAACACTTTCCAGAATAAATCTCCGTCAATAGAGTCCACATTTGCCAATAATTTATGGGCTGGTTCAGCTCAGTTCCATGACAATTGGGGTGGGGGACCCACAGACTCATGCCCCAGGGAAGGGGAAAATTGGAAAGGGAAAAGGGAAAAGGGAAAAAGGAAAAGGGAAAAGGGAAAAGGGAAAAGGGAAAAGGGAAAAGGGAAAAGGGAAAAGGGAAAAGGGAACGGGCCTAAAAAGGGAACAGCAGCAACGATCTGAGGAGGAAAGCTAATTTATGAAATAAGATATCAGGGTGCAAAATAACACAATATAATACAATATAATTGGAATTGAAGTTAATAAATCAAACAAAATGAGCAAGAGAGAGTGTCCGATGAACAGAAGGCCTTATGCTAAATGCTGAAAGAGAGATGGCAGCAAGCACCCACTGCTGGGTTGATTCCAAAGGGAAAAACTCTCTTGTGACATGCAAACATTTTTTATCTTTCCCTCGGAGCAGAAAATGGAAAAATGCAAAGCAACTCAAAGTCCTCTGGGGTACGTAGTTCTTCTTCTCTTCTGAGACAGGCATACCTGGAGCTATCATTGATCTATGGAGCTGGAGCATTAACTCTTTAACTCCCACTGCACTATATGATGTTATGATGTGGAATACCAATAACAAAAATCATAACAACATTTCAGTAGCCTTTTCTCTGAATTAAGAGTGAAGAATTAAACACATTCTTGTGCCTTAAATCAGATTTTTTTTAGTAACAAGTAAACAGACTATGGGAGACTGAGCTATGGATGTGAATTAGAATTAAAATATTTAGATATTTTTCAGTTTTCTCATGGATGAACTTTCTTGCAAGTACCTTATCATGAAGACCTTTCCATTCTCTCTGTCCGAGATGTGTTTTCAGTCATAAATGAGACATGTCCTTCAGTTGTTTCAGTTACAAAGTATTATAGCTGTAATGTCAGTAACTGCACTGTGACCTAAAATCAAAATATACATAAATTTAGTCTTGCAATAAACTTTCTAAAAAAACAAAAAAGAATTACAACAACACGATTGAGAGACTCTAAGGATTAAGGGAAAAAACAACAAATGATGCAGATGTCATTGTGGGTGTCTACTCCATGCCACCCAACCAGGATGACGAAACTGATGATTTTGTTTTAAGGAACAAAGATGTACCTCTAGATCAATGGCCCTTGTCTTTGTGGGTTATATCAACATGTCAAATGTTAACTGCGAACAATGCACAACTGATAGAAACAGGATGAGGAGGTTCCTAGAATACTTTGAAGAAAACCTGGTAGAGATACTAAGGGAGTCAGCTAGGAAATGTGACCTCCTGTATTTTTGTTGCTTCTAAACAGAAAGAATCTCATGGGTGAAGAGGAGTTTGGTGGCCTTATTGGCCATAGCGACCATAGTTGAATCAGAGGAAAATTGTCACCAAATCTTCAATGCTGGATACGGGAAGAGTGAATTTCAGGCTGCTCAGGGAGCTGATCAGTAAGGTCTCAGTGCAAAACTGCTTTTGAAAGTTCTGGTACATCAGTGTTTGTCATTTCTTATGTACCACCTCTACAGGAAAGGGCAATTTCAAAATATTAAAAGTTTAGCACATAGTGCAGAAGGCTGGTGTGGCTGAATAGGGATCTTCTGGAGCTTAAGCAGAAAAAGAAAATTCATGACCACTGGAAGTGAGGTCAGGCAATTTGGGAAGATGGGTGGAATTAAGCTGTTCACAGTTTTAAGAAGAAAATTCATGCAGCCAAAACTCAGCGAAAAAAACTTTTTGGAATATATCAACAGACAAAGAAGACTGACATTGGCACTGGTCCATTACTTGACGGAGACTGTCACCTCACAAGTAAGAGCATAGACAAAAGAGAGAAGTTTATTACCTTCTTTGCCTCTGTCTTCAGCACAAATGAAAGGCCCTGAGGAGCATAGCTGCAAGAAATACAAACTCCTAGTCAGTTCCAAACTTCTATGTGATTTTCTTCTCAAGCTGGACGCATATAAATCTATGGGACCTAATGAAATTCATCCCTGGGTACTCAAAGAACTGTCTGGGACATGACATACAAGAGTTAATGGTGAATTCTGCACTGAGAATGCATCAACCTTGTATGTATGTACAGTTTGGAGGACATGAGGCTGGAGTGCAGTCCCATGTAAAGGGATCTAGCGGTTCTGGATGATGGCAAGTTGAATATGAGTCAACAGTGTACCTTGTCAACTAAAAGATCCAACTGCACCCTAAGGTGCAACAGGCTCAGCAATACTAGCCAGCTAAGGAAATGGACTGTGGCCTCATCTCGCGTACTGCATGCAGTTTTGAGTGTGACAAAGATACAAAAATACTACAGAGCATTCAAAGTAAGGTTCAGATGGTGGTGAAGGGTCTAGATGGGATGATTTATGAAAAGCGGCTAAAATCAATGGTTTAGTTTATCCAGCCTAGAGAAGAGGAGAGTGAGGGGAGACTTCACCATGGTCTATAGCTTCTGCTTGACGGGTCGTGGCACCAACCCTATTGGAGTTCAAGAAGTATTGGAACAATGCTCTCAAACATATTTAATTTGTGAGTGGTCCTGGGTAGAGCCAGGGG
Organism: Oreortyx pictus; assembly: GCA_036925125.1. Classification (NCBI taxonomy): domain Eukaryota; kingdom Metazoa; phylum Chordata; class Aves; order Galliformes; family Odontophoridae; genus Oreortyx; species Oreortyx pictus. Next base: position 30,492,057 of record JAUPFR010000001.1, read on the forward strand.
TTGGACTCAGTTATCCTTCTGGGTTCCTTCCAATTTACGATACTCCATGATTCTCCATGACCTGTACTTTTAAATTCAAGCTTCTGCAGAAGCAGTCTAAGGCCTTGTATATTCAAGTAAAAATTTGGTGGAAAGACTAAACTGAGTACCATTTTTTATATTAGTGAATTGCTAGGCCTATTGTTTTGTCAGAAGTTTGATACAAGCTAGTTCAGCAGATGTATGTATTCACCATTTTGAAGAAATCTCTGTAGATGAGGCTGAAACTCTCAGTTCACACAGTCTGTGCCATAGTCCTTCATAGTTGCATGAGGAAATAAACAGACACATTGAGAAAATTTATATATATGACAAAATTGTCATTAGAATAAAAATTGCTAGGAGACAATTTAAGATTTTTGTTTGTGTATTTTTGTAACAAGCTTGAAAAAATATCTTTGTGGTTGCAAATATTTGAAATCCTTATGACAAAACTGAAGACTAGAATGGTGAAGTACTGGAACAGTCGCCAGAGATGTGGTGGATGTCCTGTCCCAGGAAACATTCAGGGCCAGTCTGGATAAGGCTCTGAGCATGTAAGTGTCCCTGTTCTTTGCAGGGGAGTTGTACCAGATGAACTTTAAAGCTCCCTTCCAACTCAGATGATTCCACGATCCTATGATTAAGGTTTACAAGTTATGAGTACTGACCTTTGACAGAAATACGTTAACTAGGTGTTTTCATATGCCTTTACCAGCACATCACTGGAAAAATGAGAAATAACACTAAGGGGTGAAATTATCTGCAAAATCATCTGGCAAAATAAACATAAAGTTCTAGATGGTGGCTCAAAGGCACCTTTTCTGACAGATAACATTCTGCACAGAAATGTACAGAGAATAGAAGAATGAGAATTTTCTGCAGCTGGAAACTTTTCAAACTGATATACTAGGTCATTTTCAATACACAAGTTGGTTTACCATTTGCTATAATCTTCATAAGAAGAGTGTACTTCAGAGATACAGTGAAAGAAAAATTACAATGCAACCTTGAGAAACAAAAGAACAAAGCAAATAAAAATTAACAATAAGAAGCAGATATTTAACAGCCCTTTTGTCTGAACACTGAAGTTTATCAAAACAGCAGGCAAATGAGATGAGGAAAGAATTACAGATGAGAGATCAAACTATTTTTAAGCCTCCCTTTCTTTGCTGAATATAGCACTAATTACAGAGTTAGCCTATAAAGTTAGGGATAACATGTGGAAAAAAAAATCATGGAATCCAAATCACAGTATCATATAATCATAGGAGTTAGAAAGGACTTCTGGAGATCATCTAGTCCATCTACACAGCTAAAGCATCATCCTTTGAGTAGATTGCACAGGAAAGTTTCCAGGAGGGATTTGAATATTTCCAGAGTTGGAGACCCCACAAACTCTCTGGGAAGCTTGTACCAGTCTTCTGTTACCTTCAAAACAAAAAAGTTCTTTTTCTTGTTCAGAACTCATCCATTTAAAAACCAAACAGACAGTAATAAAATTCACCACCAACACCACCTTCAACAAAGCCAGTCGAACAAACAAACAAACAAACAAAAAAAAAACAACAAACAGACAAATTATTGCTAAGTGAAAAGGTTAAAGTTAAAGTTGAAAATGTTTTGCCTCTCTTTATGTTGTCAGCACATTAGATCTTCCAGTTGAACTAGTGCTGTCACAAAACACATTCAGACAGAGACTGAAATTACAGAACAGGTGACAGCAGGTAAGAGCTAATTAAATGAAGTTTCAGATTAAATGAAACAGAATAAAGACAGATTCTGATAAAAAATTAAAAGAACTGGGAATGAAGCATATAAAGATGTGTAGACTCAAAGGAATGTGATGAAAGTTGAAGAAGTATAAGAACTCAGAGTGGTCCATCTAAGTCCAACAAAATGACAGCTAAATATGCTAGAAGATGGAATATGATGATTCAGGAGTCAATGAAATTAATACATTTACCTTTTGGTAGAAGTAGAGATTATGAATCAGTGGTTGGTACAATTGAATATAGGTGCCATAGAAAAGTTTTACCCATGTTATTCTAATATGGATTTTGCTTTGTTTAATTACAAACATTCTTGCTGTCTACTAATGGTGAAATGTTTTTTTTTAATATATATATACAGTATATGGTATTTATGTTATCTAGTTTCAGAAATCAAAAAGTTAGACCTCAAACTGTCACCGATAAGGCCACTTAGAGTCAACAAAGAAAAGTAATCATTATTGAAGTGGGATGCACATTGTCCTATTTTGGATTTTTGTTCTAGAATAATACACGTCACCTTCAGGAAATCATGTCTAAAGTTTAGCCAGAGGTATTTCACCAAATAAAACAAAACATTTAAATAGGTAAGTATCATGAAAACAAACAAACAATCTATAATTGAGTTAAATCAACTGTCTTAATCCTAAAATTAATGATTATTGTCTCTTTTTCTTGATCAAGTTTTGCTATTTAATTAGAGCTGTAAGAAATGATTCTTTTGACAGAAAATCTGTTTGTATCTCATTTAATGTTTTAATTCCACTGTAAACAAATCTTTAAACATACAGCACAAAATGACCTAGATGTCCAGCTTTTAGGATTTTTGAGGCAAACAGAGGACTATATGAAATGTGTAGGCATATTTTTAATGTCTACGAGAAATAAAAGATAAGGACTTTCAGAAGATATTTCTCCACTCATGCACCTGCGCATGCTGAAATCCAACTAATACCACAAAACTGGTAAGACTGTGACTTTTGCAGACCAATATAAATCAGGAGAATAATGATGCTTTTAGTTAAAGGCTTAATAAAGAGATAATTTTGTTTGCCTCTTTCAACTCTGGATCCTGAGGTCTACAAAGAAATGACTTGTCATATTAACTGTCTAGTGGTAACATCATGGCAGTTGTCTCTTGAGTTATTTACCATTTGCTTTTCCTCTTCTTGAGGCTCAGAGCGTGGTTATTTGAGCTATGAGGACAAATCTGCACTCACTACATTTGCATTCTCCCTACAGGACTTACATGAAGAGTCATATTCTGACCGTCTTGACAGGAAATATTTTTTGTCATAATGTGAAACTTTTAAAAAGTTTGTGGGGAAGAAGCAATGAGAGTGTTAACAAAGGAGCTGCAAAGGAACAGTGCTTCCTTTCTCACGCTATCACAGCCTTACTTGCAAAAAGATTGCTTATCATCTGTCGCAGTGAGCTGTGCAGCAAAAAATACTTGGTTTTAATGTTTCACTGTCACTGATGCAATAGTACTATTAGAGTATTATCTTTATATGAAGATAGTGATTTTTATTTCTTTTTTTTTTCTTTTTTAATGTATTTTTATTATCACTGTCACAATGTCATGTCTCTACATGACAGGATACAAAAAATCTAGAAGTAAAGTAATAGGTATAGAAGTTTACCAGCCACATGCAATTGTTGTTTAAGCCTCTGCTTATGTTAGTATAACCTTGTAAAAATGATAAAAATGTACAAATTCAGTGACTCTCTATTCCTATTAAGGAAGTAGAATATTGAAGCAAGTGAAAAATGGAATTCTCTCCTGTTTGTGTAGGAAAACAAAGAGTTCATGTCCAAGGAAAATGTGTTTATATTCCACTAAAATACTTATATCAATGATTTTACTGTTGTTATTATTTGTGAAAATATTGTCATTGAATGCTGTCAGGGTCGATATCAGGTTGGATTTTCTCCTATATGAATATTACTCAGGCAATTTATTTATGTCATAAGGCCTAGACAAATCTGGGCACCTGGATACTTACTCAATTCCCATTGCGCTTGTTTAAGTTTTCCTCCTAATACAGTTGTCCTTATGACACATACGTGAATTTTACCCATGAATACATCTTATGTATCTTACCTTTCAGTTTGTCTGGGCTGCATTTAGTGAAAAGAAATTGTTTGGGGCTACATATACATGAGTCGCTCCATAAGTAATGCTTCCCATTCATTTTCATGGAAACAGCAACATTGATCACAATAACACTGATAGAACTAATTCTCAAATACATCATTATTTTTCAACAGTCACTACCATTAGCTATATATTTTTGCCAGCAATGAATAAATGGTGAGAATAAGAGAGAGAAAAAAAGAAAAGATATAGTTATTTTTTTATTCACAAATATATTTATACAGACAGCATTTCCAAGCCTCAGGTCTAACAGCAATGAATTATATTCATATATTATATTATAATATATATTATAATTAATATATATTTATGGAAAGCCAATTTAGAATGTAGGACATGGATTTGTCATTTAATGTTCTGGTTACTTTTGGATTATCAACATTCATCTTTAACTGATGTCAATAATTTAAAAGTAGCCTGAACTAATGGAAATAATAGATAGGGTAGTAGGGGAAATTTCTAAGCCTGGAAAATCACGTGTATACAAGCTTTGGATAGAAAAACTTGTCAAAGGCCAGCAGAATGAAAGGATAGATTTATATGATTCCTACAATGAAGTATACCTACGGCTGAAAGACCAATCCATTTAATGAAATTGTCCTCATTGCACATAAGAAATTATGCACTCTTTGTTAGTTATATTTACCTGCAGACATCTTCCAGTTAATAACTTCTTAACTACTGCTGAGAAATCTAATATTTAAGACATGGGGATGATCAAATTAAAATTTAAATCATGAATTCTTTGTCCCCGACCACTGGAAAATTAACTGTTTTTGTTGGTTTGTATGTTTGTTTTGTTTTCATTTTATCTCCAATAACTTAAAACTGATGCCATGTATTTTTAATATAAAATACACATTTTAAATACAAATTTAATTTATTAATTTTGAAATGCGATATTTAATTTTTATACCACTGTATGAATTTGCTGAATACAACTTCATATAGATCTCTTCACTAGTAGTATATTTTTTCATTCAGTTCTGGAATGCAAATAATTGAACATGAACAAAGTATAACTAAAGTGAAAAATATTTGCAGAGTGAAAATCTCTGAGGGCCTGTTGATAATCACTGTGAAGATGTGGTTTCTCTGAGAAAAAAAACCATGCAGTACAAGTATGGAAACAGTTTTTTTAGGGAGGGTACATACTGAGAGAAAAAACGTTAAAAATATATTTAGGAAGTTCTTTAACTTTCGTAAAATATGTTATTAAGTTATAGGTATGGATTCCTTCTTCAGGTATAAGTCAGGTCTTCCATAACTTCATTAGCTGGGAACCCACTGAGAAAGTTATATATAATATTTAAATTTATATATATCTTTCTTTCTTTCTCATAGATCAACTTGACTAGCTACATATGTGCAGTCATTTTATGCAAATCCAGCTCAGTAGAGTTTTAGGCCATAAAATGCTATACTGAATGAAGAGAGCTGAAGTATGAGAGCCCTTGGTTATTTACTGAATAAATAATGTCGGTAGGGAATCCATGCAAATGTATATCTAGTTTTGATTTTAACAGATAAAAATTATGCGCTAAATTTGGAAGAAAGATTTTTTTAAATGTTTGATGGCAGATTTCATTTTGAAATCTATGAAAATTAAAAAATGATGAGTTTTAGAGATGTATTTATTGTTTCTTCCAAATGAAAAGCATTAACCACAATCATAAATGTCACCATTTATACCACTTTAATTTCATGTTGTCTACAATCCAGCCTATCTAGAGAGAATGGCTTCTTGATAATAAAGGTAATTAACACTTTAGCATTTTCTACAAATTGTTCCCCTCTGGAATTTGGGAATAGTGAAACCAATGACTAGGGGAAATACTGGGTCCCAAAGGGTTAGCCTCTCATGATTCTTTTGATGAAATGACTTCTGTTTGATCCGTATCACAATAGTTGATAAAATTTAATTGGAATGTTATTTCCATTCATATTATTTTCAGTAGTATTTTTTTCTACTGGATTTCAAGTATTCTACAAGACTAGAAAAACAAAGTCTTATTTTTATAAATTTACCCCACTTAGCTCAAAGCTACTTTTACCCTTTTTAGTTCATGCATCACTCATTTACCTCACTCTGTAGAACTCAGAGGAAGAAATTGAAATAAAATTGCCTAGATCATAAAAGAGTGGCAAAAGGATGACTAAAATGTTGTGGTTCACCAATTATTCTATTCTACAGTACACTGCTTAAAGGAGAAGTAAGTCTGTTTCCACAGGCAGATTTCTTCATGACTCAGCTCACAAGGCCTTGAATAACCATGGATTCTCCTAACCCTTCAAAATGAAGAAATGCCTATGTGTAGAAATTAAAAAAAACAACAACAACATCAACAAAAAAAAAAAAACCTTTCAATTCTTGGAAATATTTCAATTTTATTTACAAAAATACTGAGATATTTTTATGAAAGTCGCAAGGGCTGTTTCAGAAGTACTGCCTTCTACTTTATCATACTGGCCCACAGCGTAAGAGGGAGACAGTGGCAGAATGGCAGTAAAAGCTGAACCTTCCCACTAATATTAATATTCTATTACATCTTGTTGCAATGTGACAGATGGCAGCAGAAGCAAAATCTGACAGAATGGCATCTGACTGGAAGAGCATATGAAACAAAGGTGTGTCACTGAATTTCTCCATGTGGAAAAAAATTCACCCATTGACATTCATCAGTGCTTGTGGAACATATATGGAGACTAACAATGGATGTTAGCAGGGTCAAAGTTGGACTGCACAGGCAATGTTTTCCTAGCAACAACAGTGTTACACTATTTGACAGCAGATTCAGAGCAGTGGGTCACATATATTGGTGCAGTTTTTTATGAGCATGGCATGAAGGCCTTTGTTCAGTTCTGTTGAAAATGCATACCTAATAGAGGTGAATGTGTTGAAAATAATATATTGTAGCTAGAATTTGCTATTCAAATAGTGTTATTGTACTCTTTATATCTGCTGTAATTTCCACATAAATAAATTCAAGGCATGACAAAACGACCTACGTAAAATAAACTAGATGAATATGACTTGAGTAGACAGAGGAATCAAAATTTGTGTGTGATAAATCTAAACCAACAAGCCTTAAATTTCAAATTACACTGCACATTACATACAAAAGATGACAGTTAAGGGTAGGTAAAATAAAAAATCAAGACTGAATGTGAGAAACAGTGCGTGACTGGTTTAGAACATGTAGGAGTTTATACCTTTGCCTCGTGTTGTGCCCATGGGCTATGAACAGACCTTGATGATGACTTTTGCTGGCATAATGTATAACTTCAGAAGCTGATGTACAACACAAGTAACAGAGCATAATAGAGAAACTAATTTCACTTTTCTCTATCTTTCTCTGCTTCACTGTATTTGAAACTCACAATAATAGCTATACATTTGTGCCTATTTTAAATCCATAGGAAAACTGAAGGTTTTCAGGACTTTCTCAATAATATTTACTTGTATGGTATTATTGAAATGTGATTTTATTTTTTATTTTACTCATTTAGCTTCCCTATTATTTTCAAAAAGAAAAGAACCGATTCAAAATTTATGAATTGATCATTTTGTTCATTAATGGAGCACTTTTTAATGAAATTAGTAAACTAAGTAGATATTCTGTATAAGCCACGGTCATGCCACTTTTTTTACATTAAAAAAAAAAACAGTCAGTCTGGCATTCAATTTTTCAAATTCATTCCCCTTTCAAGATGAGAGATCATGTAGACATTTTTATTCATTTCTTGCTTTCACATTTTCCTGTTTTATCTGTTGGTCTTTTTCTTTCTTGCTTTTTGGTTTGTTTGTTTTCTGTACCCCATTGTTAGGAAAAGAGGAGTGCTTCAGGAAAAGAAATTTAGCACAGTTCTGGCATTCTGTCTTATGAATGATTGGCCTAAAAAGGTCACCATTTTTTAAATGAGTGCTTGCAGAATCTTCAGCACCGCAGAAACGTGACATAAGGACTTTTAATCTTTTAATATCTCTGCAAGGTTGACCTCTTTCATTCAAAGAGAAAAAGGCTGAAAGAGCAAGTAAATTGCCCGACAACACAATGGAAGCCCATGGCAAAACTCTTGTGTTTACTTATCTTCTGAGTCGTTTTTTACATCCTTCACAAAATATCCATTTACACATTTCAGAAGCATAGACTAGCAGTACCTTTGGACATTAATTTGGAAAATTTATCATGGCTGTGAAAGAATCTTCCCTCCCCTATCTACACACATCCTACGTACATTCATTTATGGAAATTAAAAATGTTTGTGAGGAAATTACTGTTTTGTTATTTTTCCATTTCAGAAGCCACTTTAAAGGAAATTTTAAACTTCTTGAGTCATCAGAAATTAGCATTTTGCAAGTGGGAATAAACTGTTCATTTGAGGAAAACAACTTCATTTAATAACATTAAAAATAAATTAATACAAATAATATTTTAATAATAAAAATTAATTACAGGTAAGAAATGAAAAAGAGAACAAAATCTTTCCAAAACATTCAGTGGAAACATTTGAATTTCTTCCTGCTTTAGAGAAAGAAAAACAACTTAAAACTGTAAAGGTTTTTATCATTTTTTTGGGAAGCCTAACTCTTTAAATCTCTGTATTTCTTCTGGAATAGGAAAACTGTTCCCACAAAATTCTAATTAAAAAAGAAAATTCTCTCACTCCATCTTAAAAGAAATTATATAATTGAAGCAAGGTAAACTAGAATACCTACCCTTTCCTTACTTTAGCTTTTTAGGGGCCTTGAGCATGTCTGTATGTAGAAATGATGGGAGACAAGGGGCTGTTTGGCCTTGGGAAGGAAAGACTGAAAGGGGATCCCATCAGTGTTTATAACTATCTAACATGTGGGAGTCATATGGATGGGACCAGACACTTTTTAGTGGGATGCATGGACAGAATGAAGGGTAACCTTCAGGAACAAACTGCAACATAGGATGTTCCATACAACCACAAGGAAGAAATTCATTACCATGATTGTGGCAGAGAAATGAAACAGGTGGTCTGGGAGGTTGCGGAGTCTCCTTCTCTGAAGATAATTAAGATCTATTTGAATGCCTACCTGTGCGACCTGATGTAGTAAACCTGCTTTAGCAGGGGGATTGAACTCAGTAATCACTGGAGGTTCCTTCCCACTCCTAAGATTCTGTAGTTTTAATCTCTTAACTGGTTATGGTCAACAAATGAACCATTAGAGCTTTATACTTAGAATGTGCTTTAGGCTGAAAAAAAGTTTCTATTTTATATATATCTCTCTCCTGAAGTGATTTATGTATTTTTTTATGAATCACTGGAATGCTTTATTTCCCTTCACACTAGCCTGTCAAATTTTCTCTAGTCTACTGATGTAAGACATTCAGTGACCTATATAATTACTACTACATCACTGAATAGCTGGAAACAATAGAATTAGGATCTAAGGTACTTCTTCAGAGATTCCAACATGTCCTGAAGAACTTTGAGTTATGATGGAGCTGCTCACATACAATTTTAAATTGCTGAAGTTCTACTTGCTCAAGTAAATTTAAAAGAATAGACAATGATTGCAGAGCTGCCAGCATGAGTTCCTACAATGTTTCTAGATCAATACTGATTAAAAAAAAAATACAGAGAAACAAACTGTAATAGCACAGACACATGGGGATTAAGTGTGTTCATTGCAGAAAAATATTTTTCCAAATTTATTTTGTCGTTCTCCAGACCATTCATTTTTTATTCTACTAAACAAAGAAAAAATACCTATTTTTAAATGTGCCATACCAGATAACATACCAGCTCTTGTACTTGTGTTTGTTATTGTGAAAGACAACAACTGTTCTCTTTACTTATGGCTCAAAGTTTGCTTTCTGAGGCATTCCTTGTGGAAAGACTCTTGCTTATCTAGAAGGTGAGTGGTCGTGTCACATAGCTGCATCCCTTTGTGGACAGTTTTACATTTGAAATTTCTTTGGAGGTGCTTTCCTTCAAAAGGGAGTGCTCAGGAGTGTTTATTGGCCTGTGATCAGATAACTCTAGCTTGGTATGGGAGATTGGAGGATGATACCATTGTATCCTGTGAAGGCAAGATACAATTTGGTATCTCCCTGCTTCCTCTTATCTGCTCACTTCAGTTTACAAGGCCCAGAAGATGGGAACTGTGGCAGGGAGACCACAAGGATGCCAGGGTTCAGTCACGGAGTCAGAGAGAAAGGAGTTTTTTTAATTGTGAACAGGGTCTCATCTTATATCTTTTTGGCTACAGGCAGTACTTTCCCACTAACAGTTCATTGGTTAACTATCCCGGTAAACAGCAGTAAGTGTTTTGAGAATTCTTATTACTATGCACATAACAAAGCAACACCTGACCAATGATCCTTCACCACATCCCTTGTTTCTTCTTCTCTTGGTTATCTTACCCTGGGTTTCATGGGCAGCATTCCCACAGGAACAAAGAAATTCCTGCTAAGATCCAAAAGCCAGGAAACTCCAAAAAGAGATGACTCGACCACTTTGGACTTATAAATAAGTTTGTACTGTTGTTGGTAATTGTCATCATGAACTGAACAACACAACCTCCAATGACCCAAGGACCCATTGCTGCTGGAGATCAGTGCCTGATGAGCTATGTTGGAATCCTGGTGGTGACTATATCTCGCTTGCTTTCTACAGAGACTTCTTGCTTTTATTTCTTATCCCTTTCCTATTGCCCATCTTCCCTTTCCCATCTCTATAAGCAACTAGGATTTGTAATAAACTGGTCAGGTTAACCTTTGACCCATTGTGTCTGAATCTCACTGTTGGGTACACATATATAAAAAGAACCACCTCTCCCCCCCCCGTACATGGGAGCAAGACATTCATCTTGAAGAACGATACTCGTCAGAAGAGTTAAATCAATGTGTAACAAGAGGAAACAGAAATTGGATCCATGCCTTTTTAATATAAGGAATGATTTAACTGAGAAAAGATTAAATAATATGCAGAACATATTAAATTTGAAGGTTTTTTTAATTATATTTTTGAACTGTACAGGAGGAAATAAATGATATAAAGCAAATTTTAAACTTTGATTAAAAATATTTTACTAGGATATTTGACCTAAATGTATGGTCTAAAGTTTAGAAGCTCTGGGTGTGGCAGATGAGGTAAAAGACACCTGTGAAAAGAGGTAAGAGGCATCTGTGCATGTTCTTCCTCCAATATCATATTAACTGAGATGTGCTAGCAAGTGCAGAATCAAGACTTGCACCATCAAGAAATAGTGACTTGTTCTTATACATGACTACCTTGTGAAGAGAATGGGGACTCCCATTTGCAGACTAGCCCCTCTTCACAGGGAAAATTACTGCCTCCTCATGTCTAAGAATGCTACAAGAAATGCTGTTATGCAGCTTTTGGAGCTTTTGAGTATGATACAATCTTCACTCTATTTCTCACTTGTAAAAGACTTGCACAGAATACTCTTGTCTCAAAGTCTGTTCAGTGGCACCCATCCAAGACATATCCTGCTGGGCAAGACCTTTTGATCAACAGATACTCATGTGATTGAGCAACCAGAAAGAATCTGTTTTTGCTACTACCTACTGAGATCTTAGAGAAGATCAAGTGGACTTACAGGGGGCATCTTGGAGAAGATGACCACCATGCAGTCATTATTCAAACCCAACAGCCCACCAGGTGGCAGGCACACAATTCCCACATGACCCAACAAGGCATCACAGACGTGCCATTTCACTGAGCAAAAAGAAGTGCTTCAGAGCAGAACAAAGAGAAAAAAAGCCAAGGAGTTCAGAGCTAGAACTCCTCTACCACCTACCTGCAGCTTTGCAGATCCACAAGATGTCGCTGACCAACATTCAGCCCCCTGTGGACCAATGGGACACTGCTGAATCCATGGCAGTGACTATCCCTGCTTTATATCCAGATGTCTAGAATTTCCCTCTTTACTGTAGCTAGATTTCCCATCTTCTGTGCATTTCCTAGTTGTTTAGCATTTGTGATAAAGCCAGTCAGACAGCCTTTGACCTCATCTGACATTTGCCTTCACTCCAGGTATGAACCACCTCCTCCAACAACTGGAGTGAGATACACTTTTACTCTTATAAGCAGATGCAAACAGCATCACTAACAAAAGCCTGAAGTCTGTCAAAAGAAATTTCAAGTTCCTCCTGAGGGACTCAGGAGCTCAGACAGTTTTTCTCAGTCTTCCAAGTAATGGCAAAAGACGGGGAAATAAACAGGCAAGTCCAGGTCATCAATGACTGGCTCCAATACTAGGGCATTGGCCAGATTATGGGGTTTTATGATCATGGAAGCCTTGGAGATTAAATATATGTTGAGTCTAGAGAAAAGATGTATGAGAACCATCTGTATTGATGGGGGAAATGTTTCTTGGCCCATAACTTAGCCTTGATTGAGTCTTTAAACGAGGTTCTGTTGGGTTACCATTAGAAACACTGAGGTTATGCAAAGGGATGGTTCAGCACTGTCTGCGGGCAGCAAATCTGATGTGACTACTGTGGGAATATAACATTGTTTCTGCAGAAGAACAATGAAGGAATTTAGTTCATGGTCTCTGTGGCAATCTAGCATCACAGAAATCAGAAATAGAGACTATAAATTGATTAACATTATACAGGTATAGCTAGTAACAGTACAGCCAGTATGAATATACATGCAATATTTTGCCACATGACATGCCGGAGGAAGTGAGGGCAAGTTGGAACTTGCCTGTTTGAAGTGACATCAAGAAGACCTGACACTCCCTGCAGTGCTCTTTGTTTAACAAAATAAATACCCTTTTGACAGAAGGGAAGAGGCCCTGGAGAGAATCACTATTTCATTACAATAAGAAGAGTTCTGAGACATCCTGGAAACAACAGGTTGGTGATTGATTGGCAATAAGAATCGGAATGTAATGACACAAGGTAGAATACAAATTAACAAGTGTCAGGATGTAATAACAAATATAAATCTGGTAAGACTGTGAACCTGGAGTAGCCAGCCAATGGGAAAACAGGGTAGAGGGTAAATTTAGGGGAGACAAAGTATAAAAGCTGTAATGGTATTCCCATAGATGCGCTTCTGTTGGCAGGATGCCTGCCATTTCAATCACAAATTAAAATTTTTTTCACCAGAGATCCTGTCTCCTAAAAATCATCTCAGATGTTTCTGGCACTATGCCACTCCAGGGAGTGCTTTGGGTTCAGGAACATATCTGTATTAGTTGTACAGCAACAGAGAATATGAGGAACAGAAGAGACACGCTGGAAGGTTTTTTTGTTTGTTTGTTTGTTTGTTTGTTCTTGTTTTTTGTGTTTTTCCTCAGAGATATGATGTCACTGGTGTTAGCGAGACTTGGTGGAATGAGTCCCATGGCTGGAGTGCTGGATCTTTAATCAACATTTTTATCCATGATCTGAATGAAAGAGTGAGGTGCATTCTTTACTGTAAGGGTATAGATACAGATCTGTTTTATTTTTGTGATAATAAATCAAAAGTAAAACAGTATAAAATATTCTATTTTCTTTCATTAGGAATTAAGTTTCCTGATGTATTTTTAATAGCAGTAAATAACAATCAAACTTTAAACATGAGATGAGCATACACTTCATACTTTATTTAAAAACACTGTCTTAATGGTATTTATTTTCTTGCACCACATATTTATTTCAGGTGCACACTCAATATGTATAGTACAAAAATAGAGAATTTGGTGGTTTGAACGATTAATAGCATATAAACTCACCATCCTATGGCAAAGTGAACATTCAAAATACAAGGTATATTTTAAATAGGATTATGCCTATTAAATGGTCATTTGTTTTGCACTCTCTGTTGTAGAGAGAAATGAATTTTTCCTCATTAATAAAAGAAAGCTAGTTTTATATTTTAGACATAGATGTAAAATCATTATCTTTGTAAATGTTGTTCAAAAGTGCAACTATAGCTCACATAAGCAAATTTGAGATCTCTTGAAAGCAGTCAGCTTGGACAGTAGTAGCAGTATATAAGAATACCTACCTTGTCATCTTAGTGAAAAATAACTTTTCAATTCAGGATTACAATTCATCAGACATTATCCTCTAAATACTTAACGAGTATTTCAAAGAGCACTTACTTTGCCACCTGTGTCATCATGGCCAGACTGCCAATTGTGTGTCAAAGGAATTGATCCTTCCCCTCTGCTTTGCACTGAAGAGACCTCTCATGGAGTTCTGCAACCAGATATTGAGACCTCAGTACAGGAGAGATGTGGATCTGTTGGAGCACATCCAGAGGAGGGACACAAAATATTTCAAGGGATGGAAAACGTACCTTAGCAGGATAGGCTAAGAGAACTGTGACTGTTCAGAGTGGAGAAGAGAAGGCTGTAGTGAGACCTGAGAGTACAGTATATATATATACAGTATATAAAGGGGGGTCTGTAAGAAAGAAGGGGACAGACTCCTTACTGGGATCTGTTCTGAGAAGGGGAAATGTTTTCAAACTGAAAAAGGAGAGATTTATACTGAAGAAGGGAAAGGAATATGCTTTTTACAGTTAGGGTTATGAAACACTAAAACAGGTTGCCCAGAGAGGTTGTGGATGCCCCACTCCTGAAGACATTCAAGATCAGGCTGGACAAGGCTCTGAGCAGCATGATCTAGTTGTAGGTGTCCCGGTTCATTACAGGGGAGTCGGAATAGATAATCTTCAAGGGTTCCTTCTGGAGCAAACAATTCTATGATTCTGTGAAGTACTGGGGTTAGTTAATCTAATTTTTTCTGACATGTTTATGTTAACCTCAGTAGCACCTTAGAACTATACCTCTAGACAAACCTGTAGAAATTAAGCAAAATGCTCTAGTCTGGAATAGTACCAAACTTTTATCTCAAGTAGTTTTATCTTAATCTCAGAGGCTGGGAAATTCTGTTGTCACATAATTAGCTTTTGCAAATGCAATTAGTTTTCATAACAGTGTAGGATTAAATACTAAATGCTGTATTAATATATCAAAGTTCATTAGGTTTTGCATTGTAAATCTGTATATTTGATTATTTCTACACCACATAATGCAGTACCATGTAAAGAATGTCCTAACAACCTAGTATGTATATGAAGAAGTGTGCAAAATTATAGAGATATACGCTTGGGTCTTGGCAATACACTTGGGTCTTGGCACCAGAATATTCTCCTAAAAGGATTAATTAACTCTGTTACAGCACAATGCTGGCACAATGCTACTAGCTCCAGATTCAGCTTGTGTTCCGGTAGCTTTAGTATCTCTGAAATAAATTGACTGATGCACTGAGAATGTCAACTTTGAATCTTCACAGTGTATGTAAGAGTTCTTGATTTCTGTAATATGAAAGCACTTTTTTTTAATTAAGTGACAAAACAGGTACAGTGTTACACTGTACCTGCTTATAATATAGTTGTGGGTACATACTTAAATGATTTATCATGTAGGTAATAATAAGCTTCTACTAGAAACTCCTGGGATAAGAGGTTTCAGTATAATACCCAAACTTTAAAATCACTATATAGATTCAACAAATTGAATAAGAATGTATTTTTTTAGGAGCAGCCAAAATGAAGATGAGTTAATTTCCCATTTACTTAAAAATATGAACAAATCAAGAAAAACTTTTTGTATGATCCACTGCTGTATTCAGAATTGTGTTTTCTGGACCACTTCTTATCAATTGGCATAGGAGTTAATTAACTGTTCTCACCCTTTCCGCCCCTCAGTGTCCCCATGACCACCACACCCTCTACACATCTAGAACATCTGGAAAACAGTGTCCCTCACTGAGACAAGAAAATAAATGAAATAAATATTCCAAAATATCTAACAAAACAACTTGTATACCATTTTAATGTGGTGGAAAAGCATACATCAAACAAAGACAAATATTGTGAATCAAAAATACTGGTATATTTGGAAGACATCTTGGTATATATGGAAGACATCTGAAAGTTATCCATGCAATCAGTTAAAATAAATGACAACTTAGATACCTGTAGGAAATAACAATTTCCTGTAGCATCCTCCAGACACGCTCTTAGCTCTTTTTAAATACGATATAATAGATATGTGAGCATGGATGAATGAGCTGGATTTGCTACATAGAAGGGCCTATACATTTCTATATTTTTAATTAGGTAAAACACATAGATAAGTATATTTATTCACAACCTTGTTTACCTTATGTTATTATAGTAACTGTATGTCAGACCTTCAGTAGACCTTCAGACAAGCTCTTGGAATTTGTTGCCTTCTGTTATCTGTTATTTGTTATCAAGGTTATCTTATTGACTGGTTTTTATCTTTGGATCAATCATCATAAACCCGACTAAGTGGCATTATATCAATTTTAAAATGCTGAATGTAAATAATCCAAAACATTCCTGAGTTCATAGTGTTGGATAGAAGGAAAGAAATTCCATTCTTCTAGGTATCTTCACTACTATACCTTCAACTGTTCACTCTCAACGTGACTCTCTCCTCTCCTGGTCATAATCACAATACTCCAGCAGCAATTACAGCAACAAAAAATTCCAGCCATAACCTGGAGCACTTGTATTTGCTTGGATGAAGCTATATACATATACAAATGATTTACAAAATGCAGGTAATCATGTATTTAAAATTAATGCATAATTTGAAATACTATTTTAATCCATGCCAGGAGATATATTTATTTGGAATCCTTACTTATTTGTTAATTTGTTTCATTTTTAATACATGTTTTGTGATTTTTAGCAGACAGCAAATGCACAATAGCTGCAGAAAAAATAAACAACTAACACAGACAAATAAATAACAAACAAAAATCCATAAACGTGACAGAATAAGCAAAGATAGGAATAGAAAAACAAATCAATAACACTGGACCAGTATGAAAGCCCTTTGACTTTTTGGCTCCTACTTTTTTTTTTCTCTCTATCATTCTTTTCACTTATATTGAGGTCTTATGGCAGACGAAGTCTAACAGCATGCTTGTAAAATTGGTTACTGTATTTGAGATCTCTAAGTTGTTTGGAGTATTACTAGCAATTAACATTCAGCATCTGCTACACTTTTCATAGAATGTCCAAGAGGAACAACAAAGATGGTAAAAGGTCTACAGGGCAAGACATATGAGGAGCAGCTGAGGCCCAGAGAAGAGGAGTCTGAGGAGAGGCCTCTTGGCAGCCTACAGCTTTCTCATGATGAAAGTAGAGGAGCAGACGTTAATCTCTCTGATGTCAGTGACAGGAAAAGACTCTTAACTGAGCTAGTGATTGGGCCCTGGTACAGGTTCCTCAGTGTAGTGATCAAGGCACCAAACTTGCCATGATTCTGTAATTCTAATTTCACTTCTATTCAGCAAAAAGGTAGGTTAATTTTCCTATTTTGACACTGATTCAATTTCTTTAAATTATATGAGTTATAAGTATCTAGTAATAGGACTATATTGTGAACTACTAGTTGCACTGTAGAATGTATAGTTATAATTTAACACAAAAAATCCTCATGATGTTAAGAAATCAAACAAATCAAAATGATGTTGCTATCTTGATGGCCTCTCAACAGGCAATCTTTAACCTTTGTTAAACGTCTTGTGTTTGCTATGCATCAGCTTTAAAGATCTAGATAAATGAATTAATTCATCGTTATCCCCTTGAGAAACATTATTGATTTTTATGAAAATGAATTAAACATTCACTATCAATTAAGCTCCGTGTTTGCTTTTTTAGAGGAGCTATCTCCTCACTAAATGAGAAATTTACCTTCTAGCAAACACAATAGACTGTTGTACTGCCAGTGTATTGGCTTACACATTGGATAAAAAAAAACCCATTTGCATTCCTGCTTACAATGCATCATGATTATACATTATCTTTATACTTCTCTTTTCAGGGAGCAGTACCTGTTAAATGACATTGTTTACCCTAGGATTTGTTACTACTTAAGCATGTAGAAATTGAATTTATTTAGAAGCTTGTTCCCTCAACCATTCTCCTCCCAAAAAAACTCAACTCAACCCAACCCAACCCAACCCAACCCAACCCAACCCAACCCAACCCAACCCAACTCAACCCAACCCAACCCAAAGCAAACCAAACCAAGTCAAGCCAAGCCAAGCCAAGCCAAACCTCCAACAACAAAACAGCAAGGTGTTTATCTAGACTTTGCATTATCATTTTTTTTTTTTCCTAAGGAGACTTTGCAATCAATTTGGAGCACTTGGACATTTCTTTTTCTTCTCTGATTTACAATACACAATTAAATCTAGATGTCTCTTTTGCTTTTTACTATGCTGGAAGTAGCATTGTTTAGAAGTTTGGAAAAAAAATAAAAATAATATGTTTTTGAAAGCAAATGATAAAAATAAATGTACTGAATGGAAAGAAAGAAAATATTTTCATAGATAGAAATAAATATATTAGAAAAAACTAGCAATTTTCTAACCATATAGATCTCACAATAGACTAGTACTAGTTAATCAATTTAGTCACTGGAATGACAGATATGAAGAAAAGCTAAAATCGTACAGGATGAACATGTACAGAACTGGAACACAGTTTAGCAAATTTTTTCAGAGCTACAGAGTTTTACATGCTAGTCTTTCAGTAAGTAAATTACATAATTTACGTTTTTACTTTGATTTATTTGGAACAATCATATTCTCCCATTTATTATCAGCATATAGCCCTTTTGTATCTTACTTTACTCTAGTACTATTTCTACGCTGTATTCATCGTTCATATAAAATTTTACATTGATTAAAAATAATTTAGAGGTTTAATTTCTTATTATTCTCTTTTCAATGTCCAGAAACATAACTAGATAGAGAAATTTGAACTGTATATCTTTCTTTTTAGGTTGTTTAGAAGTGCCTGAAGTTTGCCAAAGCAAATTTCTGCACTTACAAAATAAGTAGGAAGGTTAAATTCAGCCTTTATTTTCCTCCTGATATAAGACATGATGCTGTTGACCTAGGTTGCCTGGGCATGCTGCTGCTCACGTTCAGCCTAGTGTAGACCAACGCACCCAGGTCCATCTCTTCCATACAGTTGTCCAGCCACTCTGTTCCAAGCCTGTAGCACTGTGTCATTGTTTTATGATTTTTATTATTGGTGTTCCACAGCATATCATGTAGTGCACTGGGAGTTAAGGACTTAATGTTCCAGTTTCATGGAACACTGATGATTCTAGGTATACCTGTCTCAGAAGAGAAGAACTATGTACCCCAGACGACTTCGCATTACTTTGTATTTTTTCTGTTTTCTGTTCAGAGGGAAAGATAAAATTCTTGGCAAGTCAAGAGATCACTTACTTTTCCTTTTGGCTCATCCCAGCAGTGTGTGTACTTCCTAGCCATCTCTCCTTCAGCGTTAGACAAAGGCCTTTGGTTTTTGGACTCTCTCTCTCACACACACATTTTATTTGATTAATTAGCTTCAATTCCAATTATATTCTATTATATTGTGTTACTTTGCATTCTGATATCTCAATTAATAAATGTGTTTTTCTCCTCAGATCATTGCCACTGTTTTGTTTTTAGGCCAAACTCCCTACCCTTTACCTTTTCCCATTCCTCTTTCCTGGGGTGTGGGTCTGCGCATCCCACACCCCACAGAACCAGTCCAAACCAGCCCGTAAACCATTTACACATTGCCTGGGGTTATAGTGGCCAAAGTGAGGAACAGATATCATTGATATCTGTAGCAGAATCACATAGAATATATTCCTGATTTTAAAGAAATCAGAATAAGTAGTAGTAGAGATGGTATTCAGTGCTGATTTCATGCATTAATTGTTCATTAATATCTAACATCATTTACATCTTGTGTCAGAAAGTGCTTTTTTATGATATAACATATTAGAAAAATAAAATAATTGTTATTAAAATATTAGCTGATAAAATTACTGTACTTGCATTCCTTCTCCTCAATATAACTACAGAGTATATTTATTTGTGCACATTTTTATTACAGAAAACAACTGAATTTGCAGATCAGAGAACTAGTACAAATTCAAATTAAGGACATCAACTTACTTTATCCAGTCTTTTGGTTTGCTCCTTTCTCATGTTTTTCTGCTTATAACTGACTGTTACGTATGTATATATACATATATATATATTTATATGTGTATGCAGAATTTTTTTTCTTTTGAAGTTTGTGTTTACTGAGAAATTTCCTCTTATAATAAACATAGTACTCAAGGTAAATGCAACTAACACATTGCACTATGTCTTTAAGTTTCCTATGCTTCAACATAAAACTCTCTTTTTCATCATAGGAAAACTGAGAAGTAGAAAAGACTTTTTTATTTCTGTTTTATAAGATGAGAATTGTGTATTAATATTAGCAAGTATTGTTATTTATATCATTTGTGTGGTTCAAAAGCAGAGTCTGTTCTGTAAAGAACTGTATACACAATAGAATTGATGAATTGAATTTCTACTAATGTATTTCCTTCAGTTCCATCTTTCATTGAAATAGTCTCTCTTGTTCCTACTACCCATCTCACATATGCCACTTCCAGCAAGAAAATATGGCATGTTTGTGAAATGTCCAGAATGTGATGCAAGCCTGCTGGTTTGCTGGCTGCTGCCAAATAGACTACATGATAATTTAGTTCTGCAAGTCTCTGGTATTTGAGTAGCTTCACTAGTTTTGGTTTATATTTTTCACTCACCTAAAAAAGCCAAAATTAGTTGTTTCTGATCTTTTTCTTCTGGTCAGATTTGTTAGATATTTATTAATATTTAAAAATACTCAACTATATGGATATTTGCATTTGTATGTATATGAAGGCAAGAAGAAGGTATAAGATGAACAAAAAATTATTAGAGGTACGAACAGAAAGAATAATCAAGGGATTTTTATTTTCTTAGAAATTAAGATGAGGTTTTCATATATAGAGATATATAGGCCTGATTCTTCAAAGTCATACATTCGTGCTTAGTCATATTTATGTACAAATTTCACAAGGGCCTTAAGGTCTTGCTCATTACCTTTTTTTTTTCTTCATTTAATAAGCTTTTCTTAGTTGAATGATGTTGCAAACTATGCTAACTAATGTTGCTAACTAATGTTGCTAATTATGCAGCTAACAGATTTTTTAATGTGGATGACAAGTTCGCCAGGAGCCAGCCAGTTTCCCTGGTGACGAAGAAGGCCAATGGGATTCTGCGGTGCATTAAAAGGAGCGTGGCCAGCAGGTCAAGGGAGGTGATCCTCCATCTCTACTCCGTCTGGATCAGGCCTCACCTGGAGTACAGTATCTTGTTCTGGGCTCCCTGGTACAAAAAAAACCAAGTATCTCCATGAAAGAGCCACAAAGATGATAAAGGGCCTGGAGCAACTCCTCCATGAGGAAAGGCTGAGTAACCTCAGTTTGTTCAGCCTTGAGAAAGGAAGACCAAGAGATGATCTTATTAATAAGTATCTTAAGTGTGGGTGACACAGGGACATGGCCAACCTACTTTTCACCTGTCTGTGGGGACAGGACAAGGGGAAATGACCATAAACCTGTGCATAGAAAGTTCTGCACCAATATGCGAAGAAACATCTTCATGGTGAGGGTGTTAGAGCACTGAAACAGGCTGCCCAGAGAGGTTGTGGATTCTCCTTCCCTGGAGACATTCAAGACCTGCCTGGATGTCTATCTATGCAACCTTCTGCAGGGAGTCTGCTTTGCAGGAGAGTTGGTCCCTTCCAACTCCTACAATTCTGTTATTCTGTGACTATGTGAAATCTTATAGTCTCTTTAGGTAAAACCTTTGCAGAAGAGCAGAAGTTTATTGAAAGGAGGCAAGGATCTAGCTGTCCAAATCTTACTAGAGTCAAGGACGGTTAGACGAAAAAATATCTGATGTTTGTTTTTTTCTATTTTAGCTTAAGGAGGAACTGATTAAGAGTACAAGTGTACTTTGTATTAGACAGAAGGATTAAATACTATGAATTATACCTACCTGTATTTGCTGTACTGGTCTAAAACATCTAGACCAAATATCTTGCCTAGACATTTACATGGTAGAGAAAGATAAGTAAACTGAGTCTTGGTACAGTACTTTATCCTCAACTCAAATATATTTATAAATTAAAGTTTCTCTTTCAGATAGAATACAAAGTTGTATCTGTTTTACTGAGATTTGGCCCTTAAAGTTGTTTTCCCCTAAAAACTGTTTAATGGAAGATTATCTCTCCCCTTTCAAGCAATTCAACTGTCCGTTTCTGGGAGATTTGAAGCCAGCTCTGGCCTGCTGCTCTCTGAAATTCTGTTTAGTTGTCATATGTTGTTTTGGGCTAAGTAATATATTATTTCTCCCATGGCTGGTCTGGCTAAAATCAGGGAGACCTTCTCACTCTTTTAAAAACTCAAGGAGAAACTCTTACACTACCAGTTGATCCACATGATTTTTATATAGCCAGCTGATCCACTTAACTGAAACAGTTGTTCAATAAAAGTCAACCTCCCACATCAAGCTTAGTATTGAAATAAAGTGAGCTTTCTTCAAATTATCTTAGGACAGTCACACTTTCAACTTCATGGGCACATCATGCTTGTCCACTGAGCATTCTTTTATTTTAGACATTTATTGTTCATTCAAAATAGTTTAGAATATGACAGGAAATCTTACTGCATACGAATTAAATACAACCTATGAAATATGAACCCAGAAAATACAGCGTCGCTTCCGAATTTATATACAGTGAGATTTTCTTTCTTTATTCTTGCTTCCTTAGCTGATATATTTCATTTCTAGAAATATTTCACTGGATACAGACTTTTTGTTTGTTCTTATTGCTGCTTATTGAAATGTTAACTTTGAAAACCCCTAATTTAAAAGAATAAATGTTAAGGCAATTTAAAGGCAAACCAAAACTAGAAACAGTATGAAGTGAAAAACAGAATGATATTTCACTTTATTTTATATTTAACTGTGTTGAATATCTCATCATCTTAAATTAAAAATAATATTAATAATAATAATTAAAAATTATAATAATAATTAAAAATAACTAAAATGAAGGAATACAACCATTTGCGTAACAGGTTTTTCACAAGTCTTCCAAGTGTAGATTTTCTGGCATCTTACTGACTTGTGCTCTGGAAGGAAAGAGTTACCTGTTCTGCCTATATTTTAGGAACAGATTGCTTTACCTCTACCAAAAGCAGTAAATAGATAGAGCACTTTTGCTCAAATAAACGACAAGCAACAAACAGATTATGTGACAGAAACACCTAAAATCCTGTTTTGATGAAACTCCAACTGAATAGAAGAGCAAGGTCTTCAGGAAATGTAAACAGAGGATTGGAACCAACCTAACATCTGCACCTGTACTACACCAGGAATGAAGATCATCTGTGGTGTTAGGACTTGTGTAATGATGTTATTGGATATATTTGTTTAACATTTTATTTCAGTTTTTTGCAAATTTTGCAAAGGCACATTTTAACAGGGGTCTGCCTCCATCTCACTTTCCCAAATGAAGAAGGACAAAATAAAAATGAGAAAAGATATAGCATTCAGAAAGGCCTTGATGACTTGCTGCAGTCTTAAAGTGTTGTTTGTTAGTTTAGAGACTTTAGAGTAGCTGCTGTGACATGCATAGGTGATGTGTGTTTAATATATACCGAGAAGTGTATTAATCTTTCGTTGTTGTTCTTTTGTTGGTTTGTTTGCTTCGTTTTAATATTGGTGGTGTTTGAAAAAAAGATGTAAAATTTGTTTTAGGAAACCTTACAAATTCTCTATCTGCATTTTCTTCAATTCTTATGTTTCCCAATAAGAAAACCAAAGAGATCTAGATTTTTTTTTCCATAATCTATGTAGCAAACTAAAGGAGGATTAGGGGAATTGGAAAAAGGCAAGACTATGATTTATAGGAAAAATCATTGAAGCTTCCATATAATATCTATAAAGATATTATATTCTGGAGTGTCTACCTCCAGAAACTTTGAATGAACTCTCTCAGATCTATGTAAATGTTAGGGAGCATCAATCAAACACATTGAGAAGACTAAATGCATGAGAGGAAAGAGAAAAGGTTTGTATCTAGTCATGCTAGTATTCTGCATCTTTGATTTTGTGTTCCAACAGAACACAGGCAACAGAATGAATGACCTAATTTAAACGGTTTTCACAACACTTTATCTGATATCAACCTCAGCTAAACATAAGCTATGTTATTTCAAAAGAAGACCTCACAGATGAAGATTTTGGGATTCAGGTACAGATTGCTTCTGCACTGGGCCTTAGATTTTATGAAAGATTTGAAGGCAGAGATGGTTCAAACAAAATATTTGATTTTGAATGAATTAACACATTCAGTGCAAGCAGCAGCAGAAGGTGATCTTTGAAATTAAAGTACCTCTCTTTTTTTAATATCTTTTAAAGCAATATAGAGAAATAAGGCAAGAAACTCTTTTCATTTTAATAATGAGTTCAATGACAAAGTCACAAATATTCTGTCATTCTTCTGGACTCACATTTTTCCTCCATTCTTATTAAATATAATAATAATAATAATAATAATAGTCAAGAAATCTCCACGTACAAAAATACAATTGTTGACATGTTTCATACTTATTTATTAGTTCAGTTATAAAGCTTGGTTAAAGTATTGACATCACATACTTTTCTATTCAATTGTATTATACATCTTCATTTACAGTTCATCAATTTCCCTTCGTAGCCCTCAATATTCTTCTTCCTGGTGTGAAGTGTTCTATACATATTTGTTTCTATAGGCATAACTGCTATTAAGGAGCCTCACTGTGCTCAAGCTCTGGAAAGCATTTTTTTCCAACTTTGAACACAGGCCAAGAATCTGGGAGACTAACTGGCTTGAGCTCTTTTCCTACATATTTTCATACCCAACTTCTTCAACATTTGAAGGAAGTTCATTTCTTGCATACCTCTTAGGAACTTCAATTGTACTCTAAGCTATGTTGAATAATAATGACAAAATCAATGCAATTGTGAAAAAAAATCATTAGGGATTTAAAAATCACTTTTATTTTGTCACTTATGGCAATTACATTTTGCTTTCATATTCTAATAGGAACAAAGATGACGTTAGTATTTTATCACTTATCCCATGTTAAAATAGTCTCAAAAACAGAAAGCCAGGTTTACACAGACAAAAACTTTTAAAAATAAGTTTATCCTTGTTAATTCCCTTTGTCTATCATATTAAATATGTAATTTATTGTGATGGACAAATTCTTTTTGGTTTAATCTTTCAAGAGTTAAGGAGCTCAGAAGAAAATGTATTTGATTTATACGTTATGAATCAAAAGATCGTGTGCATCAACAGAAGGGATATAAATACAAATTTTGCTGAATTTTTATCAAACATATAAAACCTCTTTTCATCTGTAAAGAATATATGTACTATAGCTGTCAGAAATTTGGCACTGATGAGAGTAATATCTCAAATTGTGTCACAGGTTAATATTTGGGCAGCAGAAGGGGAAGGGATGATTAGATTTATTGGAGATCACAGATAAGTCAGCTTTGTTCTATCCAGTACTACAGCAATGGTATAAACAAGATAAAAACAAAGTTCTTTTTGCATGGTCAGTAAAAGCACACTTTAACTTATAAATCTTGGCTAAAGTTCTCAATACACTATCTTTTATTATCTGAATCAATTCTCTATGTATTTTCTAAAAGAAAATGCAGGAAATTCTTACATTTCTTTAGATAAGGATTTTAACATGGATGAAAAATAACACAGAAACAAGAAATATGCATGTTTAGCATGAAGTTTTATTCCACAAAATTAAATAATATTTTATTTCTTATGGATAGATGCTAGCTGTTATATGCTATGGCTAAATAATGGGGTTGGATTGTATAAGCAGGCAATCTTTGCCAGATGAAGAGAGAAGAGGAATTTTAAGAAACGTTAAGCCATGAAAATGGTTCACACAGACAAGAAGGTCTCAGTTGAAATACATGTTGAATCAATATGCACAGTTCAAAATGTATTTCTTTTTTGTGTGGCTTTCTAGGAACATGTTTGTTAAAATATTCACATAGTGTGTTTCCCACATATTAATATAGAAAACATATAGGGAAATAAAATTTAATCTTTCCTCTGCAGTTTCTCTCCAAATTTTGAATGAAGTCAGTAAATCTTTGAACATGCTTCTTAGCATTATTTATTTGTTTCATGCATTTGGTTATTGTTATGGATTTTCTTCTAGACAGTAAACAACTGTTATTGTCTAATGCAAAGAACATCTGACTATTTAAGAAGTTGTCCTTTATCCATTTGTCAGTAAAAAAAAAAAAAAAAAGAAAGAAAGTACAACAGGACTATCTACAGCCTTTTTTTCTTAATTTCATTTATTTTGCCTGATCCCTGTTACTTCTGGGAATATGTTACTCTGCGTATCAAAGTGGTGTCCCTACAAGGTACAATACTACATTTCTTAATGCATCTCAAATAACAACACAAAATCCTATCATCCTAATATAATGAGGACTGAGTATAAGTACTGGTCATTCATTGTCAGGGAAGGCAATCCAGGCACCAAGGAGGAAATCCCAGGGACGGCTGGCCTTTTCCAACAGTACCCAGGGAGGCAATCAGGACAGATGGAGAGATGGTGGTCGAGGCCAACAGATAGTCCATATCATAAGAACATATTTTAGTGATGTGGTTGTAGTCTAAGGTCAAGCTAGAAAGCCAGTAGGGTCAGGGCTCAATCAAATCTTTTTGTGGCCAAGCAGTGATGGAATGTCCACAGAAAGACAGTTGACAGGCTGGGGTCCAAATCAAGGAACTTCAGGATCCGCAAGAGCAAGGCTGTGAAAGAGCTACCATCTGTCACTCCTTTAGCATTGCTGGGATAGGGACTGATTCCAGGCTGGGCTGAAATGGGTCTCCTAGGTTCATGGATAGACTTGGAGGAATATTCTGGGAAGACCAGGTAGGGGTAAGAAGGCTTATGTTGATTACCTGGCTCTAATATATATATATATTTGCAAAGGGAATAAGAATCAGAAGAATTAATCTGAGAATTTATTTGTTATATTTCATAAGGAAGTTAATAACTATTATATTTGAAGTTTCTCATTATCCGGGAACAGGAAGCAGGAATCAGGAAAGGCTGCAGACAGAGGGTGGTGATTAATGGTTCTATGTCCAGGTCAGTAACAAGCAGCATCCCCCAGGGGTCTGTCTTGGGACTGGTGCTCTTTAACATCAATGACATCAACAACAGAATTGAGTGCACCCTCAGTAAGCTTGCTGATGACACCAAGCTGAGTGGTGTGTTTGAAATGATGGAAGGAAGGGATGCCATTCAGAGGGACCTCAACAGACTTGAAAGGTGGGCCCAGGTGAACCTAATGAGGTTCAACACGGCAAAGTACAAGGTTCTGCACTTGGGCCGGAGGAATCCCAGGCATCTATACAGACTGTAAGGAACAGTCCTTGAGAGCAGCCTTGCAGAAAAGGACCTGGGGGTCCTGATGGATGATAAACTTAACATGACCCAGCAGTGAGCTCTTGAAGCTTCACTCAGGAGAGTGAAGCTGCAAGAAGCAGCCTCTTGTGAGGCCCCATCTGGAGTAATGTGCCCAGGTGTGGAGCCTCCAGTACAAGAAAGATAGAGAGCTGTTGGAGAGGGTCCAGAGGAGAGCCACGAAGATGATCAGGGGTCTGGAGCACCTCCCTATGAAGACAGACTGAGGGAGCTGGGCTTGTTTAGCCTGGAGAGAAGAAGGCTGTGGGATGACCTATTTGCAGCCTTTCAGTACCTAAAGGGAGCCTATAAACAGGAGGGAACTCTTTGAAAGGGTAGATAATAGCAGGACAAGGGGAAATGGTTTTAAGTTGAGGTAGGGAAGATTTAGGTTGGATGTCAGGGCAAGTTCTTTACAATGAGGATGGTGAGATGCTGGAACGAGCTGCCCAGAGAGGTTGTGGATGCCCCGTCCCTAGAGGTGTTCAAGGCCAGATTGGATGGGGCCCTGGGCAGCCTGGTCTAGTACTAAATGGGGAGGTTGGTGGCCCGGCCTGTGGCAGGGGGGTTGGAGATCCATGATCCCTTCCAACCTGAGCCATTCTGTGATTCTGTGAAGCAGTGAAACTTTGTAAGAAAAATTATGATGGAGCAGGGACACTTCTCTGTTAATTTTGGCACAAGCCTTCAATAAACTGAATAGACTTCAAAATATCTGAGAAAGCTCAGGAAACACTTGCTTATATTTTCAAGAGAACTGTATTTCATGTATTTTTAATTGACAACTATGTAAGGTAAATGCTTAATATACTTCGTTCATGCAATAGATGCACAGGCAGCCCTCTGGACTATTGCAGACAACATGGTGACCTCTAATAATACCGTT
This sequence comes from Oreortyx pictus, assembly GCA_036925125.1. NCBI lineage: Eukaryota > Metazoa > Chordata > Aves > Galliformes > Odontophoridae > Oreortyx > Oreortyx pictus. The sequence continues at coordinate 30,520,343 of JAUPFR010000001.1, forward strand.
CATTGTCAAAAAATCAGTTTTGCATTTTAAAAAATAATTATATCTGCTTTTTGTACAATTCTTTCTAGCAGTGATCTCAACTATTAACAATATACAATACACTTTGCTCAATGAGATGCCTTGAATATTAAATAATTTCCTCTAATCAGGCTGAGAAATAAAATAAGAAATAAATGCAAAGGTAAGCAAAGTCTCTTGGCATCTGATCCAACAGGCAACTTATTTGAATGGGATATATTAAACTGTTATTTAAATCAGCAGCAATTCATTAAAAACAAAGTCACAGGTTCACTACTGCTTTCTATCTATTCTGAATGTATTATCTGTTCTCTTTCATTTTAAAACTATTTCTGATTTTCTATCATACAGTCTTCTTATTAAAATTCTCAGATCAGAAGGAGAAACTCTCTACCTAAGGTGAATTAAATAGAGTGAGAATTGTACATTGCTCTTACCAGCTCAGGTCAGATCTAAAACTCAGCAATTTTATGCCTCTGTTGTTAAGGCAGTTTTAATATATGGTGCACTCTGAAGAGGCATGGGAATAAATCTCTGTAGTTTGCTACTCTTATTCTTTTCTCCTTCAATAATTTTAACCACCCACTCTCAAATAATAAATAGCATACATATCATCTAAGAATTAGATTCGTGTTAGAACACTGTAGTGACCATGTTGAGGCTAGGGAATTATGTGGAAAACATACAAAACATTAGGTATTAAAGGTGGGATTAATCTCACTTAACTTTAGCCATCTATCCATTTAATCTAAAACAACATTCCCGTTTGCCTTCATAGCCACGGGCCTGTGTACCAAAGCAGTCCCATGAATAAGGATTCAAGGTGATTCATCTAACCTACTGCAGTTTCTTGTCTAAGAATTAGATGAATTTCTCTTTAAAGTAGCTCCTTCTTTCCACTGACTATGAAGGAAATTAACAGAGACCAGCTCTGACTTAGAAATCACTCTTTTTGTTTTAAGACTTGAGTTTGATCTTACCCTAACTTTTTTCACAAAGGTTTCATAACTTTTTACAAATTTAAGTTTAGAATTTTCCATCCTAAGCATGAGGTATAAGCAAAGGAGGCACTAACCTGTCTCTGGTGTATGATGCCACAGCTTGAAGAAAGTGCTGATTTTTGTGTCAAAGTTTTGGTAGCAGTGAGTCTGTAGGAGTGACTTCTGTGAGAAGAGACCAGGAGTTACTCCCATGTCAGGCACAAAGAGATCCAAAAGCACACTGACAGCCAAATCTGAGTCATACTGGCAATGCTGCTGTTGTTTCTGTGATAAAGTATTTAAGATAAAAATAAAACAATCTACACAATGACGGTGAAAGAGAAGAGAAATAAAAATGTGAGAGAAACAGCCCTGCAGACACCAATGGTGGAGAAAGAGGTGCTCTAGGTCCTGGAGCAGGATTTCCCTGCAGTGCATGGAAAGGACCACAGTGAAGCAGGCTGTACCCCTGCAGCCAATGGAAGACCACATCAGAACAGGTAACTACACTACAGTTTGTGGAAAAGCCCATACTGCAGCAGATGGATGTGGCCTGAAGGAGGCTGTAGCCCACGGAGAACCCACATAGGAGCAGGATTTTGGTAGGAGATGTGACCAAGTGAGTGTCTGTAATGGAACCTTCAATACCTGAAGGACAGCACTCCTTGGAAAGGATCCACAGTTCATGGATCAGTTCATAAAAGCTGTACCCTCTAGGAAGGACCTCATTCTGGAGTAGGATGTGAGAGGAAGAAGGAGTGTCGAAGAAAAAGTGTTAGGAACTGGCTGCATATTCGATTTGCTATCTCTCTGCACCACTTGCTATGTGGAAGAAGGCACAATAGTTGAGAAAGAAATTGAGACTAGGAAGAGATATGGTTTGGGGGGGAAGGTATTTTCGGCTTTCTTTTTTTATTTTTCACTGTCACGCTGTTAATACTGCTGGCAACACATTAAATCAATCTTTCCCATGTTGAGTCCATGATGGTAAGTGGTGAGCAATTTTCCTCTTTTCCTCATCTGTCTTACTTCAATTTATAGGAGGGAGAAGAGGTTCTTTTTAATATATGTACACCCGATGGTGAGATTAAGACGTTACAGGTCAAATGTTAGCCCAACCAGTTAATTAAAAATCCTAGTTGCTTAAGGACATGGAGAAGGGAATAGAGATGATAGAAAAGAGATTAAAAAAAAAGCAAGGAGTCTTGCTAGAAAGGAAGAGAGATATAGCCACTGCTGTGGGTCCAGCGAGGTTTGTAGTAGGTCTGTGGATTACAGGAGCTTGTCTGGTCACCACAGGGAATGGGAGAAAGCCAGGAAGCTTCAGAACAAGCAGATCCTGGGAGGGTTCTTCCAAAGAGGTTTTCCCCTCAGGGAGTTCTCCGTCAAAGGTTATTTTTTATTTGTGAGTTCTTCAAAGTTCTTAGTTCAGTGAATGCCTTTTATCCCCCATTTCTCTGTTTAGTTTTTTTGGTTTTTTTTGGGGGGGAGGTCTTTTCTCTCTGCTAGTGTGACATACATAGCCCAGTAGATTAGCCAGCAGGGAGTGGTGCTTTCGTTGCCATGTACAAGCATTTTTGTCTTCTGCACAAGCATTTTTGTCTTCTGCAATGATCAGCTTTTTCAAGCCATACCCTGAAAAAGACAAGCTCGACCCTACTTCTGCTTATCTGTACAACCATAAGCAGAGGCACTGTGGCACGGTGACACCCACATAGATAATTTGCAGTTGTCGGAGTCTTATCTACAGAAAGGCCTCACGAAACAAGTGTTGATACAAAAAAAAGAAAAACAGTTTTTGTCTTTCACATCAACCTATGAGCTTTTTCATAATATTTTCTACCCCTGTTCTGTTGAAGACAGAGGAAAAGAAAGTATCCTGGAGAGCATTTGACAGTTAGCCAAATATAACCCATACCAGAGGATCAAATAACTTATTCAGATTTTATTTTACTTCTGTGCAGTAAATGGGTTGGACAGCAATTAGAAAGGAATATTCATTATCATTTTGATTGAGTAATAGAGTAGTTATTTTGAATTTCATATTATGAGATGCAAATGATAATCTTTTGTGAAGAGAGATTCAAACTACCTGATTGTAGCACACTTACATTTTCAAATATTCAGTGTAATTGTTGTCTTGAAGTCAGTCAAGAGGGCAAATGATTATTTCCCTCTTAAATGCACAATAACAAATAGATATCAGAAGTATTTTAATATTTTTTCATGCCTTGAGGCACTAGAGATGGGAGAGAAAAATATGGCCTTTTAAAAAATCTTCAAGTAAAACAGGAAATAAATATATATATAGTAAATATATGTATTTTTACAATAAGCAAAGTCATGTCCAACTGTATAATGCAGCTATGTATTTATGTTAGAGTATATCTTTCTAATTTACAGTGAAACACTTACCAGAGATGACTGGGGGCAATAGTGTAATTCATTCTAGTCACTTCTGCTACACTTACCCTACAGTAGTTATTATTATTAAGACACTGAAAATCCTAACCTGACATTTAATTGTGACATCTTCATTTAATGATGGACTGTTGCCAAAGAAGTCACTGTCATGAATAATTTTTGTACTGTAAATTAAGAAATTTAAGCAAAACCGAAACACCACTACCAACAAAAGAATAAAGCACAAATGAATCAGACTTGATTTTCTATTACTGTGTTTCTGTAATACTTTACTAACCAGTCCATAGTGAAAAGAGATCTTTTGCTTATTACAGAGAAAAGTATATATAACAGCCATAAGATAAATTAGTTATTTACAGAATAGTTTTAGACTTATATATTTTATATTTTATTAACAGTTGATATCTAAACATAGCTATCCAAAGAATTAACACTCCCTTGTTCTAAAGCCTTGCATAAGTTGTAGAACATACAAGTTATGCCTCTATACATTGTTGAAGATTGTTTAGGTTTCCCAACTCCAAATCTGTTGGAAAGTGATCACTGAAAATAATTAACTCCTCAGAGTTATTCCCAGATCTTTCCTTCATCCCAGTATCTACACAGTAACCTCATAGCCAAATATGATAAAAATTGTTGAGCCTATTCTCTGTTTCTCACAGTGACTCTGCTTCCAGTCTTTTCTAAACAACCAAGATCAACATTTCTCTTTTAAATTTCACTATATGAATCAAAGATCAATGTCCAGAGGACTTTGTTCATTTTTATAGGTATCTGGTAAAGATAAATGTTCTTAATCATGCCCAACAGCGCTATCATATCTCCATGATGTAACATGTTTTTTACTTTGTTCACTAATCTTTAATTATAATGCTCAATTAAATGGGATTAAGATCTCCACTCAGTTGCTCACAATGCAGAGAAACAAGATACTGTTTTCAGTACACTTACAGCAGCTTAAAGAGTAAGTCATCAGAGAGAAGTCGAGATGTAGTAGATTGCCTGTATTGAGCTGTGCAGTGCTGAAGTAAGTATCCTATCTTGTGCTTCATGACACAATTATGTATAGCTTTATTCACCGGAACTCTATCTGACATCTTCATGTAGATGAGCTAAGGTATCATGTGCTATTGTCTGTTGTCTGTCCTTAAGCAGCTGTTTTGAGTATCAGGTATACATCTCCAGATGAATCTCAAATATATATGTACAAGGTCTATCTGCAATTTCTTCCTAGAAGCATTCATGGAAATTATTTCTTTTTCTCTATGATCAGGCTGATATATCAGCCAGTATCAAAAAAAGAACAGAACTGACAGAGCTTTTTCCCCCACAGAACACACTTGTTCATTCTCATTTAGTAGCTGACTTCATTACAATGGGAATGTAACACTAATTTTCATTATAATTATCTATAGGGTTCATAAAGTGCAAGCAATAGTTAGGTAGACTGTATCTCAGTTCCACTTTTTTATGTTGATTTCTGATGAAAGTGGGACTTAGCCAAGAACTGTATAGTTCTATGTTCTCCTGGAGAATTTTTTTGTTCTTCAGCTCCCATCCCCTTTTAGACTTGTGAGACAAATAAATGAAATAAGGGACATTGACGCTAAGTGATAAAAAAAAAAAAAATCATCTCTGTCACTGTCTGGCCAACAAGCCAATGCTTAGACTGTGTGAAAAGCAGTATTTAAAGCCGAAGGTAAGCTAGAAGTACAAAAATTAGGCTACAGAAGATTGTATAATTGGTTTAAATACAGTATTCTGGTAATTATGGTAACCTTCTTAGGTAAGGAGGAAGAAGGAAAATTTTTTCTAGTAAGCTAATTTTTTATGGAGCTGATTAAAGGTTTGAAGTAGGAATTGTTCCAGTGGACATTAACATACATTATGAAGGGGCATGGTAGCATTTTTTGAAGTGAATCCCCATAATTGCGCTCAAGAATGTGTAATCAAACACAAGAACACTCATTTGCACATCAGTCTCTTTACTTCTATTAATTAAAGCTCTTTCTGAAATGTTTGTACAGAGTAAAATCTGTCTTCTAAATGTTTGCAACAAGCAAGCAAGCAAACAAACAAACAAACAAAGGGATACTGAATTGGACAAGCAGTTTTGAAAACAGGATTTGTCAGATCACAGGCAGAAGCACAGAATCTCTGAGGCTGGAAGGTACTTATGCAAACTGCCCAAGACTCTACTAAAAGCAGTCAGCTTACAGCAGCTTTCTCAGAACTACATCCAGTATGTTTTCGAGTGCCTTCAAGGACAGAGACTCAACAGTCTCATAGGGAAGTATCTTGAATTGTTTGAATGTAATCATAATTAAAAATAAATAATAACAATCTTACTATTAAGTAGAATTTCATATGGTAAAAATGTTTGACATTACCTCTTGTCCTGTTGTCAGTCTCCATTGAGAAAAACCTGGCACTAGTTACAGTATTCCCTACTGCACTTCTCAGATATTTATGCATACTGGTCAGATACCTCACATTTTTTTCAGATCACAGTCCCAGCTCTCTCAGCCTCTCTTTGTATGCCACACTGTCCAGTCCTTTACAATTTTGGGTTAAACTTAGCTCAACATTAGCCGAAAAGGTTTCTTTGACAAACATATAGGTCTAGCATCTGCTAGCTAGTGAAGTGGCTTTACAGTAGAAAGATCACCTGATATTTATATGTTCTGCAGCTCTTCAGAATTCCTTTCATATATACATTTGGTGGATACTTAATTTGTATTTTTCCTATTCTTCTATGTTTGTTTAAATAAATTTTGTTTGTTATGCCTTGTTTTTGGATTGTTTTGCATTTTTGACAGCAGAACTTCAGATCTGCATGTCTTAGAGATAAACTTCTCTCATTAGTCATTAAGATTGGGACACCCACAAATTAATTTCCATGCTATGTGGATCAAACCTTAAAGGAATATGTTCATTTAAATATGCTTATATAGCTTGTATAATGTATCTAGTGTATATAATCCCATTGATGTCATGGAAAGGTCATAGCAGTTCAGCTCAATATGAACACTGATATTTTCAATGAAATAATTTTCTGAGTACATTTAAAAAAGCAATAGATCAGCATATGCAGTAAAGTTGAAAAATAGCATTTTTTACCTGAGAATTCACTCAATCAAATAGTACTATTGTGCTTTTTGTGTCTATTGTAGTTTCCATGGAAATAAACAGGAGGCATTACTTTGAGAGTGACTACATTTGTCTGGTCTTTCCATCAAAGATAGCTTTCCATTCTGCATAGAATCTAGTCATTTAGACTTGTATTAAATATGCTTTGATTTGTTTAATATATGCACCTTAAATGTATTGAGTACTTAAATTTATTTTTTATATGTGTTTAAAAACTGCCTGGGTGTGGGCCTCAGGGACACAATTTAGCAATGGGCTGTTAGGGTAGTACAGCTAGGTTTCAGTAGGACTTGATGATTTTGAAGGTCTTTTCCAACATGAGCAGTTCTATAATTCCATGATTCTATGATTCTATAGAATTGCAAATGATATATTAATTTTCAATTAAATTCTGCTTCAGCAGCCTACATTCTTTTCAAAGTCTATACTTTTGTTTAAGGAATAGAATCATAGAATGGCCTGGTTGAAAAGGACCTTAAAGATCATCTAGTTTAACACTCCTGTTACGGGCAGGGTTGCAAACCACCAGACCAGGCTGCCCAGAGCTACATCCATCCTTGTGTTGAATGCCTCCAAGGATGGGGCATCCACAACCTCTCTGGGCAACCTGCTCCTTTGTGTCACCACCCTCTGATGGTTTGAAAAACTTCAACCCATCAACCCATGTAAACAGTCATTCCCCCACCTGTTTATATTCTCCCTTCAAATACTGAAAGGCCACAATAAGGTCTCCCTGGAGCCTCCAATCTAAACAAGCCCAGTTCCCTCAATCCTTGCTCATAGGAGAGGCGCTCCAGTCCTCTGATCATTTCAGTGGCCCTCCTCTGGACCCATTCCAAGAGTTCTACATCTTTTTTGTGCTGTGGCCCCCAGGCCTGGATGCATTACTCCAGATGGGGACTCACAAGTTCTTAGTAGAGGATAGCAATCACCTCATTCTCCCTGCCAGCCACCTTTTTTTTAATGCAGCTCAGGGTACAGTTGGACCTCCGGGCTGCACGCACGCACTGCTGGTTCATGTCCAGCTTCTCGTTCACCAGGACCCCCAACTCCTTCTTTGTGGGACTACTCTCCAGGAGTTCTTCCCCCAGTCTGGATAAATACCTGGGATTGCCCCAGCCCAGCTGCAACTCCTTGCACTTGGCCTTGTTGAACCTCATTAGGTTGACATGGGTCCACTTCTCCAGCATGTCCAGGTCCCTCTGGATGGCTTCCCTTCCCTCCAGTGTATCAACTGCATTATTTGGTGTCATCTGCAAACTTGCTAAGTGTGCACTCAGTTCCACTGCCTATGTCATTAACAAAATGTTGAAAAGCACCGATCCCAAGACAAACCCAAGGGGGACACCACTCATGACAATCCTTTGTCTGTGACCAGACAACCAGTTCTTAAGACATTTAAAAGTTTTTCCTTCAAATCCATACCTCTCCAATTTAGAGAAAAGAATGTGGTGAGGGACCACATCAATGGCTTTACAAAAGTTCAGGTAGATGACATCCATCACTCTTCCCTGGTCCACCGATGCTGTCACTCCATCATAGAAGGCCACCAGATTGGCCAGTCAAGATCTGCCCTTGGTGAAGTCGTGCTGGCTGTCTCATATCACCTCTTCATCTCAGATGTGTCTTAACATGGTAACCATGAGGATATGCTCCATGATCTTCACAGGTACAGAGGACACACACTGGCCTGTAGTTCCACAGGTCTTCCTTTCTCCCTTTCTTACAAATGGGAGTAATGTTTCCCTTTTTCCAGTCAGCGGGAATTTCACCCAATAACCATGATCTTTCAAATATGATGGAGAGAGGCTCAGCAACCACATCAGCCATCCTTAGATGCATATCATCTGGTCATATGGACTTATATACATTCAGATTCATGAGGAAGTTTTGGACTTGTTCCACTGTTACAGTGGGATGGAATCTGCTCCTCTCATCCACACCTAGAGGATCAGGGTCCTGACAGACACAGGGAGCCTGACCACCTGTGAAGACTGAGGCAAAGCACTTATTCAGCACCTCAGCTTTTTCCCTGTTTGAGGAAGCAAGCTTATATGGTTCCTCCCTGATTATTCCTCCTATAAGACACTGACTAATAAGATGGCATTATCTATGTCTTTGATTTTATCTCACTTCTTTCCACCCTGTGTTGACCCATTTGGCATTCTGATACAGTCAGTACTGAATCTTCTACAGAATTATTAGCTCTCTTCTTTTCCCATCTGGCAATCCAGAACTTGATCAATAAAAATGTCACAGATAGTAGTAGTAGCAGTAGTCATGACAGAATCTGTTGGTGTTTTGTATGTGCTAAGGGACTGGTTGGTTATAAATACTGCTTTCACAGGGTTTACAGTGAAGGACAAGATATTAAACTATTTTGGCACACTATAATTAAGCAATAACCAAATATTTTATAAAAAAATAGTTATACTGGTTGACATGGAATTTTAACTATCAAGAGACTGAATTGAAGCCTCATCTTCTAAAATGGTAAAATGGAACACAAAAATGAAACTGAAAACCCACACATAATACTGCTGTATATATTATGAATTTGGAAATACTGTATTTTTATCAGAAAATTTAATTTCCAAATTCATTCTAAAGACAAAGACAGGAGTTTCAATCTACCACTGTTGTCTAGTATTAGTTTTTTAAGGGAAAAAACTTTTTTTGTTGTTTAATATTTATATGACTACATACGTGTAATCTATTTCAAATTTATCTCCTATTAGACAGAGAATGAAATTAATTTCACTCTTTTTGTAACTCTAAAAAATTAGATGTCCATAGCCCAGCCATCTTAAGTCTTCTTTCACAACCTAGCAGAAAAGATAGATACCTCCAGAGTGCAATTAAATAATGAAACTTCAGTTGCCTATCCCAGAATGGTACAGTTTGTCTTCTAGAGGTAGTTAATAGTACCTCACCATATATATATATGTACAAATAACAAACAAACAAACAAGTGAAAAAGAGAACAACCAAAGAATCCATGATATTAAACTATCTGATATCAAACTGCTTGATGTTCAAGTCAAGACAGATCACAATCTATCTGAACATTTATATTTCAGGGTAAGATTAATCTATCTCCTGTTATTTTCCATAAATCTATAATTCTTCACTGTTTTTCTGCATCACATAATGTATAGATATGGAAAAATGAAAGTATGACTTCTACCTTAAGATAGGAGAATGAAAAAGTAGTGGTTAAGGAAATCAAAGGAGAATTGCTGCTGTCTGTTCAATGAAACAGGGAACGCATCTATACAGCCTGTTTAAGGAATTCTGAAACTAGTCATAGATAAAACAGCCATAGATAGTCATATATCTTGGAACAAAGGGGCTAAGATTTAATTTCACTAATTCAGTTTTACTCTACCTATTTAGGTAGAAAGTCTCCCTAGCACTCAATTCAAACTATTTCCAGTAAAAAACAAAAGTATGATGCACTGTTCCTGTCATTTTTACTTTTTTTATTTCATAACAGTCACGTGATCCACCAGCCTAACTTAAAACTTTTCTGAGTTAAGATAAGTTCAGATTGTGAAAGTGTTAAATTTATTGTGTGGCAACCTGAACACTTTTATAAACTGTCATGGGTTTATGATTTTTTGTTGTATTGTTGATATTCCACATCATAACATCACGTGGTGTATTGGGAGTTAGAGAGTTAATGCTACATCTCTGTGGATCATCAATAGTTATGGATATGCCTGTTTCAGAAGAGAGGGAGAACTACATTCCCCAGAGAACTTTGCGATGCTTTGTATTTTTACGTGTTTTCCGCTCTAAGGGAAAAAAGATAAAAACGGTCTGCGGTCACGGGACACTCTCTTTTTCCTCTGGGATCGACTCAGCAGTGGGTGCTCGCTGCCGTATCGCCTTCAACGCTAGCGTAAGGCCTTCGGTTTATCGGACACTCTCTCTCTTGCCCATTTTGTTTGATTCATTGGGCTCAGTTCCAATTGTATTGTATTATATTGTGTTATTTTACTTCCTAATGTCTTATTTAGTAAATTAGCTTTTCCTCCTCAGATCGTTGCCGCCGTTTTGTTTCTTTTTCGGGGCTCATCTCCCTTTTCCCTTTCCCCCTTCCCCATGTCTGGGGTGTGGGCCTGTGGGCCTCCCTCCTTAGTTGTCGCGGAACCGGGCCGAACCAGCCCACAAACCTTCTACATAAACAGAATGGAAAACAATGAAATCAACAAAGGAAAAGTTGTAATGACTTCTGTGAAAGTGATGATCTAAACTTCTGAAGAGTATCCTAGATCCATTTAGATATCTTTCAATGAAAGCTCATATGAGAGTAATAAAAACTCTCCACTAAACCATTAAGTATAATCATAAGACAGATGGTTTTAAAATGCAATTTTTATAAAATATTTGCAATGAATTCTGAAAAATAAAGTTACATATCTAAGCCATAAAAATAAGAAGTTCCTAAATCTAAGGCTGAGAGAAGAAACCTTGTAAATCAACTTGACAGAAAAATACTGAAGACTAATGCATCTGCAGTGCCATCATGATCTGTTTGTATTTGTGTTGTGTTTTTTACTTGTGATTGATACATGACTAACTGAATTCCTAGAAGGCTATTTTTTAGATGTCTGATCTTTAGACTTTTTGTGATGCTTAATACAAATATTTTTTGAAATTAAAACTTAATACAAGTTCGAAGTAATGATGAACCGACTACTGTATGTATGTATCAGAAAAGTAGATGTCTCACTGGCCTAGCTTCTGTCCCTGAAGTCAACAGAAACATAGCAGGCTTTTAATTTTTTTTTTTTTTTTTTACTTTTATACATTTAAAAACTCTTCTACTCTTCTAGGCATGCTTATCACATCCAAAACAGTGGGAGCAGTCCCATGGCCATGCTGATGGCTGAATCACATAAAAAAACTTCTTGGAAAATGTGAGTTGGAGAATCAAAGCCGTAAAAGAATCATTATAGCAATTAACAATTTTGATAACTTGATAATACTCAAAGAGCTGCCATTTTTTTCATAGTAGCACCGCTTTTTTGTTTGAAATGTGACCAATTTTGAAGGCAATCTTTTGTCACACTCCTGAAGGGTAGTAGTGGTATTTTCACTTCAATATTCTCTCAGATAAACACGAAATTAATGTATGTGCATGAAGTCATGAAGTTATAGGTAATGGCTCACTTTATGAACAATGTTAAAATGGACAAGTCTTTTTAACAACAGTTAAAACATAAGCATTAACACAAGAATGTAGGAAACTATATTTTTCTGATAATTTGTACCAAAAAGGTGCCTTTGTAATATAGCAAACTGTGTTGTTGATACAGATTTGTCTCATGATGCAAGTATGTGAGCTTGCTAAAGAAACAATCTGAACAAATTCCAGAAATGTTATGCTTATTCTCAGGGAAGTGTCTTGGGGAGTTTTGTTGGATCCAGCTTCATAATAAAAACTGTCTTCTTCTTAGAAAATGCAGAATTGTACGGAAAGTGAAATCAGTTGCAGAACAGGAGAGAAAAAGAGACAGAAGATTTTGTGTAAGCTGGATAACTGAAAAACAATGAGCAACCTGACCTAAGCTGCGGCAGAAGGTGAGATTGTATGACATTCCAATCTCACCTATTATATATTTGTTGAAAATATTTTGCTTAAAGACTTCTAATACCTTGCAAAAATAGAATGGAATTTCAGCAAAAGAAATTCTGTCTGTTGTCTTTCCATAATTGCCTTAATGTGTTTTTTATTTTTTTTTCTTCTGGCATATGTTTTATAGGTGCCTAATAAACTATCATTTCTTATAGTTTGTTATACATGGCTATTGCTATGTGCTGTATGAGAAAATATAAACTTTTTGTCTTACTTTTTTTTAAGATATTTTGAAGTACACTGTTTAGTATACAATGAAGTTAAATCTTTTTTTCCCTGTTCTAGCTTTGATACACAATATATGCCAAATGAAGAACATTAACAGTTCAAGTACTTGGAAGTAATACAATGCTATGTGCATGCTCACTATTTTTAACACAATTTATTTCTTATAGATTAGACACAGTTATTCTGTGAAAGATAGAAATAACAGATGACAAGCTCATTTTATGATCACTTATCATATACTTGCAATACACCTCTTACTGTTGTCACTTAACATTAGTATTCATGGCACGTTATCTTGAAAACAGAGATAATAAAACAAAAGTACCGTGGTCTTCCCCACAGCAGAGCTCTGCAAGAGATCTGGCTCTGAGAGTCCTCAGTGATTTACAGTCAATCTTATTCTATTGTTTGTTTTTTTTTCTCTACCTCCCTCAGGATAATGACAGTAAATAAAAAAGATTCTTTCAAATCATACAATAAAGTTAGAAACATGCCAATAACGAATTCACTTGCTGATTCTAGAAATCATAACATAATACCATTTTCTTAACAAATAAACAAAGTACAAAAGAACTGTTGGCCTACCAGACATAGGAGTATCTGCTAAGGAAATTTAATACCATAATATGTAGTTAATGACTGTTCCTTCTTGATCAGACAAGGAAGAAAAAATCTTTATCCAAGGAAAGACTGGAACTCATTCTAATTTACTGATGCAGAAATTAAACTTCAGAGGCCAGATATGACTCCCCATTGTCTTTATAGTGGAACTCAGGACAAAACAAACAAACAAACAAAAAAAGCCCCTGTTTTAGCTTTTTTTCCTTTATTTAAACTGCCTTATATGTCATAATATGAGGGTCACAGAAAAGAAAATTGAGGTGGTCAGGTATGAAGGTATAAAGTTCAGGGATAAAGGATGCGTCTCTAGGGCAACCTGCAGAACTGAACACTGCTAAGATTTTCAATAACAATGAAAGATAGGTTAGATCTTCTGGCACAGAAACCCTCAGGACTATTTCTACTCTACAAACTTGCTCTTCAAGATTTGGATATGCTCGCTTGCTGAGCTGGGTGTGCACTGCTGTGAGAAAATCATCTCCAAACTTTGAGAAAATTCAGGACCTCCCAGTACATCTACCAGAGTAATCATCCTAGCATTAAAGGAAACTTCCTTACCAGCTAAAAATGCATTATGGTAGTAAGCAAATTTGATCTTTGCTTCTTATCACACAGATTGGTCTAATAAGAAACATATTCTCTTAATTTTTGTTAACTTTTCTAACACTGCAAATTTCTTATTGTCCATTTATAAAATGTTATGAGGGTTCTTTGGGAAAATAGGACTACAGTATTTGCTTTGAATTAAGTTGGTGAAATATGAGTATTTCATTCTGACCCCTTCCATCTGTCAAAGTCTACAGACAAACAACACATCAGGGACAATATGGAGTTCAGAATTCACTTTACAGATATGTTAGAGTCACACCATTCAGATTTTTTTGTGGGACCTGAGTAGATACTCATGCTCAGGAAATCCTGGATAGATGTGGATATCACTATTAATTACAGTTAAATAGTACACTGCTATTTCCACAATAACTCTTTGACTATATCTCAAGAAAAAAGCATGTGCCTGTAAGACGATCTGGCTCTGACTTCCTCAGTGAGAGAACCAGCCAACACTTGCCTATAAGCATTCAATTTTGTGTATGTGATATGTAAGTCAAAATGTATCTGATTATATGTTTTGAATAATTTTCTAAGTGATTTATGTTTTATTGATACACAAAAAGATTATACATTTTCTGAATTCCTGGAAATGTCCTTATTATTCGTAAGATTTGAACACTGAGAGATTTAATATAATCAAAGAACTCATTAATGTACAAACAGCCCATCAATACTTTAATACCATGTTTTTAGAAAACTCAATACAGAGCAAATATATATCTTATTGTTTCATTTCAGTTGAAAAATCCACACTGAGTCTACAAACACTATTTTAGTTTTTGCATTCACTCCTAAATAACTACTGTACTTATCTCTGAATGACTGTGAACAGAACAGGTCACTCTGTACATTTTCATGAAGATGTCAGGTACATGACAGTGAGATAATGAAAAATGCAAAAATAGAATAGAAAATGTAGCAGGCTTCAGCTCATGAATCTTGCAATAAAATTAAAGAAGAAAAGGTTCAAACCTATGCCAAAAGAGCTAGTGGTAAAATTATGCACAAACTGTAAGAATGATTTGTTTTGTGAATACCAAATATACTGACTACAAAAAATAGCTTTAATCTTTATTTGAGACCTAATCTATAAATCTCATATCTTTTTCATCCCCCTCCCTAATATAACAGGTACGTAGGTCGGTAGGTAGGTAGGGTGGGTAGGTAGGGTGGGTAGGTAGGGTAGATAGATAGATAGACAGACAGACAGACAGACAGACAGATAAATTAGATTCTGTAGCAATAGCTCATATGGCAGCTGAGGACATTAGGAAAGAAAAAAAAAAGACTGCTTGTACTCTTCTAAACTATAATGCAAAATACCACATCAAAGCACAGATTAAAACTGTATTTGTAGAATTATGATTTTAAACACAGAAACTGGAACTGCTTTTACATGGGAATAAAAAAGTTCCAATGAAAAAATACTCTGAAAATTATTCATTTTTCTGAATGTTGACTTCAGATTGTTCTAATTTTAAATGTTAGTTTATTTGAACTAAAATAACTTCTCACATTTAGATTACAATTTTCTTAAAATAACCAATTTTTTGTGAATAATATTTCAAATCAACTGAAGAAAATTACAAATATATTTCCAAAATTAACAGATCTAGTCAGGCATATCCATACATAGATGTCACATCGTGAATCTTCTGTGCCTTATTTAGTGTCAGATTAGACTTTCTTGTTTGAAAATTACATGCCTATTTTGGACATTGTATAAATTGTTGAATATTTGAGGACTTTCATGTTCATTATTTTCAGATGTGAAAGAAGATTTCCCATTTTTTCTTTAATAGAAATAGTTAAAATGATAACACAGACTGTTTTATATATATGTATATATACATTTCCTGCTTTACCCTTATTCTCTCTGCAGCAAGATGTATTAAACTTACCCTGAATAGTTAATATAATTTGATTTCTTTAGACAAATGTTATTGGTTTCCAGAAAATGAGATAATTTTATTGGCTGTAGCTGATATTATGTGTCCCTGTAAGCTATTTCATTGTGAAACATGTGCCAAGTATTTATAAAAAGATGTTTAAATGGAGGCTAAATCATCTACACATAATATAGATATGATTAACAGCTTCCAGACTTCAAGTTAAGGAAGATGTATTAAGGAGGCTTATTAAAGAGATTGAAGTCATTATGTATAGATTTAATCAGCTAGACCTGGAAGATTTACAATTTAGAGCAAGTTTATCACTAATTATGTCCTGGATGATCAAGACTAACAACAAAATAAAAGATAGTCATCAACCCATTGCCTCTAAGCAGCTCATAGAGATCAGAGAAACATAGGCAAAATGGTTATTTTATGAAGTTGTTCAGCAAGGCAATCTTCGTATTTGCTTCCAGGCTTTAGATCAAAGATATGCTTGAAACATAAAATAGGATACTGGAACAGAACAATTCTTTAAAATAGTGGAAGCTGCAGGTGTCATTATGAGTCAAATTAAATAAAAGCAATATTACCTCTCTTCAGTTTCACAAGACAGATCTTTTATATTCCTTCCTTCTCCTCAGTCTATCAATTTGTGAATAGCAAAGTCACTCAGTTGTCTTTGGGTGCTTTGGATCATTTTCTTTTCTACACTGCTAAATCTTGGGTCTTCCCAGATGCAAGAAAGCACAGTTTTATAATGTTGCAAAAAATCAGTTTACTGTATCCCTTTTACTGTTTTTTGTGCTCTGCTCTCTGGAAAGTTCTCCCACAGACAGCTGTCCTTAGTTAAATTTCCTTTGATCTAGAAATTAGAAACTTGGGAAAGGCTTCCTTCATTGCTGCCTTTGTAGAGAACAAAAAATGTTTAGCCTTGATAACAAAATTATCTGTTCTATCTGTTACGTTTTTTGTCTTAATCCTGAGGCTCATCAATATTCTGAATTGTAGAGGATTAGTACAGAGTAGCAGCAAAAAGATGTGGGCATTTTTCTAATGACTTTTGTTTACCCCTCTTGAACCAAAATTCTTCCAAGCAATTCAGACTGAAATTCATATTTGGCTTGAAGAGAACAGCCAGACCAACAGTAAGAAAAGCCCTTGACCAAAGGCTCTTTCCTTGCTTCATATAATAGTCAATACAGCTAATAAGTCAGTAAAGTGTTACAGCTTCAGATGCTTTAAGTTATTTCCTAGCCTCAAAACTTGGCTTGTCCAAAAAGATGTGATTCACAACACTGTATTTCCATCTTCTTCCTAGGCCAGGAAGGTATCTGCTAAAGGTAACACTACTCATAGCTTAGTCTTCAGCAAAAAATGTTGAATATTAAGTAATAAATGTGGATTTCTCTGCTTCTTCGCCACTATGTGAGATAGTGGCTACAAAATCCATTGATATGTTTGGTGAAAGTTTCCTAGTAAATTATAGGGGACGGATATGGATCTGGGAATGATAAGGACAAAATGAAATGATAAGATGCCAAATTTTAGCTCATGTATTAACATACCTCTTGTGTTGTTGTTTTCTCTGTACCTTATTAAACAAAATGTGGAAACTTTGCCTTTTTAATTCAAGAATGTCTTAAAATTAACCTGGAATCAGTAGATACACTCTAATGGCTTTATAAATTTTGTTATTGGTATTCCACATCATAACATCATGTAGTACATTGGGAGTTAAAGAGTTAATGCCTCAGTTCTGTGGGTCATCGATGGTGCCAGAAATACCTGTCTCAGAAGAGAAGAAGAACTATGTACCCCATAGGACTCTGTGTTGCTTTACATTTTTCCATTTTCTGCTTAGAGGAAAAGATAAAAACTGTTCACGAGTCACGAGACACAGGCTATTTTCCCCTTTTGGATTGACCCAGCAATGGGTGCTCCCTAGCCATCTCAGCTTCAGTGTTAGCATAGAGACTTTCTTGTTTGGATACTCTCTCTCTGTCTCGCTCTCTCTCATTTTATTTGAATTGTTAACTTCAATTCCAATTATATTCTATGATATTGTGTTATTTTGCATTCTGATATCTCAATTAATAAATGTGTTTTTCTCTTCAGATCATTGTCGCTGTTCTGTTTTTAGGCCAATCTCCCTACCCTTCACCTTTTCCCCTTCCCCTTTCCCAGGGTATGGGTCTGCACATCCCCCACCCCACAGAACCAGGCCGAAATAGCCCGTAAACCATTTACACGTTGCCTGGGGTTATAGTGGCCAAAGTGTGGAACAGATATCATTGATATCTGTAGCAGAATCACATAGAATATATTCCTGATTTTGAAAAAATCAGAATAAGTAGTAGTAGAGATGGTATTCAGTGCTGATTTCATGCATTAATTGTTCATTAATATCTAACATCATTTACATCTTGTGTCAGAAAGCCCTTTTTCACGATATAACATATTAAAAAAATAAAATAACTGTTATTAAAATATTAGCTCATAAAATTTCTGTAATTGCATTCCTTCTCAATACAACTACAAAGTGTATTTATTTGTGTGTATTTTAACTTATTTTATCTAATTTTAGTAAATTAGCTATTCTCCTCAGATCGTTGCTGCTGTTTTATTTCTTGGTCCATCTCCCTTTCCCCTTTCCCTTTCCTGGGGTGTGTACCTGTGGGTCCTCTTCCCCATACATCACAAAATCAGGCCAAACCAGCCTGTAAACTGTTGACATACACTCTTGCTGTGACAGAGGGTAGAATGCTCTGTAGGGAAAAAAGGCAGTACAGAGGGACGTGGATAGACTGAATTGATGGGTTAAGGTAACTGTACAAGTTTCAATAGAGCCAAATGCTATGTCCTGCATTTTGGTCGCAGCACCTCCAGGCAACCCTACAGGCTTTAAGAGGATTGTCTGGAAAGATGCCTGATGGAAAGGGACCTTGGTGTGCTGATAGACGGTCTGCTGAATATGAGCCAGCAAGTGGCTCATATTGTATGGTGTACATAGTGTATGGTGTATATAGTGTATCAGGAACGGTGTGGTGAGCTGGACTAGGGAAGCAATTCTCCCTTGTACTCAGCACTTGTGAGGCCGCACCTCAATTGCTGTGTTCAGTTTTGGGCACCTCAATACAGGAAGGACACTGAGGTGCTGGAGCAGGTACAAAAAACAGCAACAAGGCTTGCGAAGGGCTTGAAGAATATATCCCATGTTGAGAGACTGTAGGAACTGGGGCTGTTCAGTCTTGGGAAAAGGAGGCTGAGGGGAGATCTTATCTTCAAATGCCTGAAAGGTGACTGCAGTGACAGCAGAGTTGATCTCATCTCACTGGTCACAGGTTACAGGACAAGGGGAAAGGGCCTCAAGTTGTTCCAGGGGAGGTTTTATTTGGATATAAGGAAAATATTCTTTACAGAAAGGGTAGTTAAGCACTAGAATAGGCTCCCCAGGGAGGTGGCTGTGTTCAAAACCCATTTGAAGCAGTGCTCAGTGTCATGATTTAGTGGTGGTTTGTTAGAGTTAGAGTACTATGGTTAGGCTGTGGTTGGACATGATGATGTTGAAGATCTTTTCCAACCTCTCCAGAGAAGGAGACTCCACAACTTCTCTGGGCAGCCTGTTCCAGTGCTCCATCACCCTCACTGTGAAGAAGCTCCCATGCATATTTGTGCAGAATTTCTTATGCCTCAGTAAAGTCTGTCCTGCTTAATATATGTTAAAAAGTATGTCAACAAAAGTTTCAGTAATTTACAGCTTAAATGGTGAAAGAAGGACATGCTTTCATGAAACATATTCTTGCCTGTTGTGGTTTTTCAGGAGCTAGCGAATTTACACTATAATGAGCCATATTCTGGTGCCTCATAACCATATCACCAAAGGTATCAGGACAACTAACAAGTTCTGAAATAAAAAAGGAAAAAAAAAGGAAAAAAAGAAAGAAAGAAAGAAAACTGAAGAAGATGGTAAGACAATGGTATTCAAAGATCTACCGTGACTTAAACAGAAAAATAAATTAGTAGGACACAGAGAGTAAAATTCAGATTTACAAATATATATTAAGGGCAGGAATCACATATCTTTTGTTCAGCAAAGAACTCTCTTCTGCAATATGTGAGGCATTATCCTGGAAGGTATTTTCTCTTCCTTGTGTTGGTCGCAGTAAAGTGATGTGATACGTAACATGTTTAATCATTACTTTAGTAAGGATTTTCAGTATCAGTACAGAAAAACACATCTAGTATATGCACTGGCAGACTTATGTACTCTGTCTCGGCAAAGTTTCAGCATGGGTTGCTCCACATGAACTTGGCTAGAAACAAATACCATCTTTTGTTTAGCATTTAATCTGAATATCATGCTCTGAAAAATGATTAAAATATTTATTTTAAAAACTAGGAGTAAGTGGATTCAGAGAGTGAGAAAGAACAGGGTGTAAAGAAGAAGTTCTAACAGTAAAAAAAAAATGTTAATTTTTTTTTTGTATGAAAACCACCAAGATGTCAGATGGAAATCAACGTCTATGTTTATTCAAAAATAAAGAGATGAAATTAACTCTGGAGTGTAATTTTCCTGGTGGTTACAGTTCTGTGGTTACCCTGAAAAAAAAAAAAATTGTTGCAGCTCTTCAAAGGATATTCTTCTCATTAACAAAAATTTAAGTATAACTGTAAATAGCATCTATTGATCTGCATAGAGACACATGGTGAATTTAATTTAAAGATGGGTTTCTAATGTTTTGGCTTTCCTTTTGCTAGAGAATATAGGAAGATTTGGCTTTCAGTGTCAAGAAATTTTGTTTAGAAGCTTCAATTAAATAATTCAGAAATAATTAATTCAGAAGACAACCCATTAAATTACAACTCTCCCCACTGGTTAACTTAGTGCCAAAATGTATTGTTTAATTTATCATTCTTAGTATTTTTAGAAGGCCTCAAGGCAAGGAATGAAGCAATAATAAATAGGGAATAGTGGATAATTAGAGAAAGAAATGTGGAACAAAATTACTAAGGGCTTTAGGTGAAGTTCATTATTACTATTTAATAGTGCCCAAGAGCATTTGATCAAATTATGGATCATGTTTAAAAGTGGGCTGAAAATTCCTGGTGGAGGAGAGTTTTCTCACTACTACTTTCTGAATTTTGCAGTAAGTTTTACAGAATTTTAAGAAGCAGTAGAAGAGCCAAAGCATATTGACCAAATCTCCTAGTTTCTCACATGAAGTACTCTAGAGTTGAAGAAGACAGAGTTCTTCATTCTTTCACATTTTGTTCAGGCAGAAACCATCACATGATTAAGCAGTAAAGTTCTTCAAGCATGAACGATAAAGTGAAAAATTGTAAGTGCTGCTCCTAGGGATTTTAAGCACAAGGTGAAGCTGAATTTTTTCACTCTTCAAGATTCTTTTTTTCTTCTACTTTAAATTCTATCTTAAAAGTGCACTATTTTTTTAACACAGTTCTTCAAAACTGACGCAAACTTCCCATACACTTTATTTTGTTATCATCATTTACCTTATGAATATTTCATTTATTTGAACAATTGTTTCAAAGAAACAATCCTAAAGATACATCTGAACATTAGTATATATACAAAGATACAAAACTCACTATCATGTCAAAAGCCAAGGTCCTCTCTGTCTTATTCTAAGTTGAAGAAGTTAAGAAAACTTAGGAAGCATGAAATGCGTGACACACAGCAAATAGGAACATTTAATTTATGAATTAAGAGAGTGTTAAATTTATGGAGAATCATTTTCTTTTTAAATATTATTAATGAAAGTCTGTACCATTGAAATATGAAACAAAATA
Source organism: Oreortyx pictus (assembly GCA_036925125.1). Taxonomy (NCBI): domain Eukaryota; kingdom Metazoa; phylum Chordata; class Aves; order Galliformes; family Odontophoridae; genus Oreortyx; species Oreortyx pictus. The sequence goes on from JAUPFR010000001.1 coordinate 30,541,726, forward strand.
AATGTGTGTATTTTACCTTTTTGTTAATATGCAAGTGTTGATCCAAAAGTAATGTCTCCAGTTTTATTATGCCAGCCCACAACGTGAACTGACAGATAGGTGGTATGAAGGTAAAGGTTGAACCTTCCTACCAACATTCTGTTGTGTTCTGTTGCCATGTAACAGATGGCAGCAGAGAGGCAGATTGACAAAATGCCATCTGAGATAGAAGTGCATATGAAGCAAATGTGTGCCACTGAATCTCTCCGTGTGGAAAAAATGGCACCCTTTGACATTCACTGACACTTGATGAATGTTTCTGGGGGCCAAGTAGTGGATATGAATGCAGTGAGATAGTGGGTGGTGTGTTTCAACAGTGGAGTCTGCAACCGTGGGTCACCTCCACAGGTGCAAATTTTTATAAGCCTGGTATGTATGTTCTTGCACGTTCATTGCTGGCAAAAATTGATAGGTAGTTATGAAGACTATGTTAAAAAAAACAGTATTTTGTAGCTGAGAATTTGCTCTATCAAATAGTTATTGAGCTCTTTGTACCTAATGTAGTTTCCATGGAAATAAATAGGATGCATTAATTTTAGAGCAAATTACTTATTTTTTCTGTTTTTCTGTACTTAGAAATAAATGAAATAAAATAAAATAAAATAAAATAAAATAAAATAAAATAAAATAAAATAAAATAAATAATGAAATACAATATATGTTATAGGACGGAGATTCAAATTCCCCAACAATAGTATTATTAGAAAACTCAGATATCTCTCTTTAAACATTTTATTCCAGAGGTAAAGAAGGAACACTTTGAACATTACACTACTTTTTTTTCATTTACTTTGTTAGATAGCAAAAGAACCAGTTAAGTTTACCTTTGAACAGAGTTAGCAATGACCAAGTTGTTCGATGTGTTTAATTTGATATTCTGGAAGTTTGTAAAAGCACCAGCATACACTAATAAATAATTTTAGTGGTAATAGTGCTTGCAGTAATAGCAAGAATAAATCATTATCCCCAAGGTAGAAATTGCTTATAATTATTACTCTAAGCAGAGAAGCAGGATGTTTACTACCACTATCACATCTGGGGATGATTAAAAATGAATACTGATATGTATCCAACAATGAGATTTAAGTAAGCAATTTGAGGCAGCATTTAAAGTAGTAGAAAGCATCAGAAGATTCTCGTTCAGATTCACATGAACAGAGATTAAAAGCCTTTAGGACAGGGAAAATTGGAATGTAAAAAACTAAACATCTAGTTGGAAATAAGTCAATTGTTTGGATGGGTTTTACACCTAGTTTCTACAGCAAGGAATCACACCTTGAACTAACCTAAGGAAGAGAGAGAGCGTGGAACAGTTTTCTGCGAGATTGTGGCTGCGGTGCATAGAGTCTCTTATTGATGGATTCCAGTTAGACAGGCTACAGCTCAGTCAGCTGTCAGAGTCTGACTTTTGTGACTTGGACCACTCCTCTCTGATGTATTCTCTGATTTCAGATGCAGTTTCTGAGCTGCCTGTTTGCCTGTTCTCTAATGATATTCATGTCTACAACCTTGAAAATAAATTATTTACTTTGAAGGTTGGCCATTTCATCATGTGTCTAAATCCCTTTACTATACTTTCTACTGTGCGTATGCAAGTACTTGATGTCTGACTCAATAAACATGGGGAACGTATCACTCAAGAACTCTTATTCTAAACAAATATTCTCCTTTCCACTTTGAAGGTTGAAGAAAATAGCTGAACAGTGTTGAGTGTTATTAGAAAAAGATTGGGTATGTTAAAAAAAGAATAACTATTCCTTCTTGACACAAATATAATGTTTTTGAAAGATTCTCATCTCAGTATTTTTCCTTTGCCCATTTATTTGGTATTCTCTAATCTTCATAATCTTACTCTTACTACTAAAACCATCATTTACTTTTCAGTGTGTCTTCTGCAGTCATTGATAATGTTAAGATCAAAATTTGAGCTGTCAGTCCAACAGCTCACTTTTATGACTTCAGTGAGACTCAGAGAACAATCAAACAAAAACCTATCACTTTACAAATGTAAACTCTTCTTAAATGAAGATTACAAAGAAAATTATGATCACAAATTAAACTTCACAATGTCCTTGAAAATCTGAAATGTAAATTCCTGTTATTTCATACTTCGTACCATAAAGGTCATTAAACTGAACAAGTACAAAGAAAATTTCTTGTTTGCAATATTCTGATACTCTTCTGAAGGAAAAGTTATTGCTACTTTGAAAAATCAAGATGATTTAAATATGAATTATTAATCAAAATCTACAGACAGTCACATTTAGACATAATTTATATTACATATCTTATGATATGTAACTGTTGCAGTCTGCCTAATAATTAGGTCAATAAAAAGACAGTGCCTTCTAGACAGATATTGGATCAGGTCAGCCTGTGAAGTAATTCATCAAACTTGGTATAGGGCCTCACTGGTAAGTAACTACTCACTTTAGTCTGAAAGAGGAAGCAGAATGGTGAGATGCCTCCCAGGCAGAAACTTAAATGGGTCAGCCTTCGAGGCAGCAAATGTAGGTGACTGTTCAGCTCTCCTTGAAAATGTATTAACGTGATAAGATCATTCCCAAGTACACAACTTTTGGCTCTTGCCAGATTACATGCCATTATTCACGGACTTCCTTCCTTTGAAGATCTGCAGCTAACCTTAAATTTAGATCATGAACTGATTAGCCTAATTCTAGTAAGAAGTTTTGTTTGTAAGCAGAAATTTACATACTACATATATTATTGCTGTGGAGACCAGCTTCAAGCAAGTTAGACTGTACTGGGCAAGGGATCTAAAACAAAAAAGGCTTACCAAAAAGTTATTTTTAGGGTTTTTTTTTGAAGCCAGCAAGGCACTGTGCCTTTGCTAGGGCTGGCAGCTTGTGGGCACACTGCTTAACTACCAGGAGTGGAGCTGGCACCACCCACTCTTTATCTCGTGATTCTGACCTTGAGCCCTGGCTGCAAGGTTATAAACAGCCCCAGGGGGGAGCTAGCTTCTGCCCATGCAGTACATCAGATGCAAAAGGGTGTTGCTGCCCACCAGCAGTAGGGAGGGGAAGTCAGAGTGTGAGGAGAGCCAATGCTGCCTATACAGTACTAGAGCAGCAAGTGTGGGAGGTGGGTTGAATAGAAGAGTGTATGAGTGCTGTTCCTTTCTGCTCAAGTGACCAGCTCTCTTACTGGTAGTGTCTGAGATTGTAGGCTTAACCATGGTCACCACCAGGCTAGGCTTGCCAGAAGAAGACTGTAGTCACTCAGACAGAGGGCCTGCCTAGAAACATGGCAGTTCAGACCTCTGTCTGTAGGGAGTGCTGGAACCTGCTGCTGATGGGGGAGGGTGGCCAGCATTTCACCTGCATGAAGTGTGAGCAGGTGGATGAGCTGCACAGCCTGGTGGTGGAGCTCAGGGAGGAGATGGAGAGACTGGGAGCCATCATGGAGTGTGAGCGGGAGGTTGACTGCTGCAGTGAATTGCTGGAAGGTCAGAGGGAGAGATGCTAGGGACATACCCTCAGTAAAGTGGTAGACCCCCTGTCCTGTCACAGTTGGACAGATCAAACATGAAGGAGGGTTGGAAAAAAGTCCCAGCTTCCCATCAAGGGTGCACCCCCTGTCTGCCTACCCAGGTGCCCCTAAGCAATAAGTTTGGAGTGCTGGAAACTGGCGAGCTGATAAGTGGGGAGGCAAGGGTGGATCTGCCTAAGAGGGGGCCTAGGGCAAGGCAGTCATCCCCATGCCTTGAGACTGCCTCTGCTGGGAAAGGCAGAAGGGTAATTGTGGCGGGCGATTCCATTCTCAGGGGAATGGAGGATCCCATATGCAGACTCGACCCAACCTGTAGAGAGGTGTGCTGCCTCTCTGGTTCCCAGGTCAGGGATTTCACTAAAGAACTCCCAGGTCTGGTTCGATCCTCTGATTATTACCCATTGTTGATAGTCCAGGCAGGCAGTGATGAAATGGCTCAGGGAAGCCTGTGAGCTATCAAAAGGGATTTCAGGGGTTTAGGGAGTTTGGGTGGGGGAGTAGGAGCACAAGTAGTGTTTTCCTCCCAGCCTTCTGAGGTGATGAGGGATGTACAGAGCTGTCTAGGAAAACACAGGCTACGAATAAGTGGCTGAAAGGCTGCTGCCATTGTAAGAACTTTGGATTCTTCAGTCATGGGGTGGTTAACTCAGTGCCTGGCCTGATGGATGTGGGTGGGTCTTGCTTGTCTCGGAAGGGAAAGCAGATCTTAGGCCAGGAGCTGGCAGGGCTCGTTTTGAGAGCTTTAAACTAGGTTTGAAGGGGGAAGGATCTTACGAGGACTCTGCAGAGGAGTTACCATTTCAAATTCCTTGCCTGAAATCTTCTCAATTTCATTTAGGGATACCTGCACCTGTTGCTTCCCTGAAGTGTCTGTGCACTAATGTGCATAGCATGAGAAGTAAACAGGAAGAGTTACAGGTCTGCATGTGCTCACAAGGCCATCATCTCATAGCAGTCACAGAGATGTGGTGGGACAGCTTGCATGACTGGAATGCTGGCATGGATGGCTATGTGTATTTTAGGAAAGACAGGATGGCAAGACAGAGTGGTGGAGTTGCTCTTTATGTGGCAGAGCAGCTGGAATGTATTGAACTTCACCTGGGGGAGGGTGATGTACCAGTGGAGAGCTTGTGGGTGAGAATTAAGGCACAGGCTAGTGTGGGTGACACTACTGTAGGGGTGTATTATAGGCCCTCTGATCATGAAGAGGAAGTTGATGTGGTCTTCTACAAGCATCTTCGCAGTCTCAAGCACTTGTTCTTATGGGGGACTTCAATTATCCAGATATTTGTTGGGAAAGTAACATGACCAGGCACACGTGCTCCAGATGGTTCCTGCAATGTGTTGAAGATAACTTTCTGATTCAGGTGGTGGAGGAGCCGACAGAAAGTGGGGGGTTGCTGGACCTTGTTCTTGCTAATGAGGATGGGCTTGTTAGGGAAGTGAAGGCTATGGGCAGATTGGGATGAAGTGATCATGAGGTGGTGAAGTTCAAGATCCTGAGTGGAAGAAGCAAAGCAAAAAGTAGGATTGCTACAGTGGTCTTCAGGAGAGCTGACTTTTTTCCAGAACCTTCTTGGAGCTATCTCGTGAGCTAGGGCTTTAGAAGGTAAGGATGTCTGTGAGAGCTGGTCAGCATTTAAACAGCGCTTCTTCCAAGCTCAGGAACGGTGCATCCCTGAGAGTAAGAAATAAGGGTGCAAGGGTGAGAGGAGACCTGTGTGGATGAGCAGGGAGCTCATGCATAAACTCAAAGGGAAGAGAAAGGTCCATTCAATGTCGAAAGAGGGTCTGATCACTTGGGAATAATATAGCAATGTCGTCAGGGCTTGCAGGGATGCAATGAGGCCAAAGGCAACCTGGAATTGGGCCTAGCAAAGGAGAATAAAGGATGCTAAGAGAGATTTTTTGTTGGTTTTTTTTTTTTTAAGTATGTCAATTGTAAAAGGAAGACTAGGGGAGATATGGGTCTTCTACTAACTGAGGCAAGTGTTCTTGTAACGGAGGATGCAGGGAAGGTGGAGATGCTGAATACGTTCTTTGCTTCTGTCTTCACTGTGGGAACTATCCCTGGACAACTACCTGTGCAACCTGGTCTAAGGAGCTTGCTTTGGCAGTGGGGTTGGACTAGGTGATCTCTAGAGGTCCCTTCCACCCCTTACAATTCTGTGATATTACCAGAACATAAAATATCATTGACTCTGTTGGCTCTATCTTTACTAATTGTACAAAAAGTTCAACTTTGACTGATATTGTGAAACTGAGGCTACATTATTAATATCTAAGAAATTTGCAGTTTCAAACAGGGATACTTATATACACATCTGCCTGTATATATGCCTCTGGCAGCTTTGAGAGTCTAGTGAGCATATGTTCCTGTTGTTCATGTGATACTGACTTGGAAGAGAAGGTTAAGAGCTTTGGATATTTAAACTGAATGTTTGTTGATGTTCAGTTGAAAACTTAAGATAATAATTTATTTAATAAAATAAGGTAGCACAAAATGGAAATGCAGACAGGAGTCGAAGTCAAACAGTAAAGGAAAACTGAAAAGCAGATTAGTACTCAACAAGATTTTTTGTTCCATTTACTCTCAGCTGTTCCCTTTTTGCATAAACTCTTGTCAGCTTGTTCTACATTACAGCTGTAAGATTATAAATGGAAGTATGGTACTATTTGAGGAGAAGGAGCCAAGTGGAGAGTAGAGTGCATCCAATAAACTGGAAATTCTGATAGATCTTGCTGAGTGCCAAATGGCATTTGTGTAGTTATCAGTATTGAAATAATTCTGGCAGTATGATAAATTTGTCAGAGATGATTCAGAGAAAGGGCAGTTTGTATAGGATGGCCAAGAGAGACCAGGTAGGCAGTGGAGTATTTAATGATGACCTTCAAAATATGGAAGGAAGTTAGGGGAAGGGGTAACTTCAATATGGAATTTACTGGAAAGATGCATATACTTCCTATGTAATCCACGGCAAAACAAATTATTTTATAGAGAATGCTAGTATGCTGAGGCATGCACCAAGATACCTTATAATTTTACATTACGGATTTTAAATAGGATGTTAGTAAAATAAAACTTATATAAAATCAAGAAAAGCAACCACAAACGAACAAATGAACATTAAAGTCTATGTTGGGTGAATATCTTAAGGCAGAGTGCTTGTAATGACTGTGCTTTATACAACAAATGTTTAATGCAAATTCTTGAGCTCTACCTGGAACAGATTACATCTCTTTCTTCATATGGATACTTCCACTACTGTTTAACATGACATATTTTGCTCTTCATGTGGTCCCATAAATCTCAAAGCCAATACACTGCAGGAATAGAGAGCAATTCTATTGTTACACTTCAAATTCTTCCTTTTTCTTGGTGTCAGAGTTATATTAAGGATAACGTTAAAACAGAGGTTTGATTACCTGATTACTGGTCTTGTTCCGTAGCTCAGGTGTTCTTTCAGTGCAAAAAAAGGTGTATGTGACATAGCCATAATTGTGTGTCTCATAGGCAGATCAAATCTCCTTGAATAGCATTAATCTCAGTGTAGAGATCTAAAGTGTGCTATCAAAGTTACCATCAGTTGCCCTTTTATATTCAAAGAAGAGAAATGCAGACCACCAGAGTGCCATTCATCATTTGTATTTCTGATTCTGTTTTAGAGTGATATGAACCACATCTTAGAAGTGTCTTGAATTTCCTAAAAGGACTGAAGATTTACTGACTGGCTGAATGTCAAATGCCAGTGCATTTTTTTTTTTAGTGGTTGAAGAGCTTTATGTTTGGTTGGTTGTTTTTGTTCTGAAAATATTCCTGGAAGACAAAAAATATCCCGATAATTACCTATATTAAATGCTATTTTAAATCCCAGAGGAGTCCTTTTAGCACCATAAGACATAGTCCAGAGTTCACTTTATCTGTTCATTCAGCAGAAATTCTATGATGTGTTTTATTGCCTTAAAAATTGTTTTAATACATTGTATTTTATATTTTAATGTTTACATTTGAATTATTTTCTGTGCTTCCTTTAGCAGCAAATATAAATAAAATATCTCATTTTAAATAAGATACTATAAATATTAATTTCATTTACAGAAAATAAGACGTGATATTTCCATTTCCTTTCTACTATTCAAAGTCACAGAAGGAATTATTATTGCATCGAGCATTGTTACTCCCAGTGTTTCTCTGGTGGTGTTTTGCTTCCTGTATTGATTCTGACACATGATATTCCATTAAGATACGATGAACGTAATACACAGATAGGGCTATTGTGTCCTACTCTGCTTTGCTTTTTAAATCCACATTGTCTCATACCTCCAAATAACAAAGAAGTAGATACCTCTATTAATCAGTAGAACTGGAAAGTAGAGGTTCTGTATAAATATCCTTTCCTCTGCCAACAGATTTCCTTGAGAAGTAGGCATGCAGCACAAACCTGTGAACCATTTGCACTTGGTATTGGCATACCATTCTGATCAGTGTTTAACTGTTGCGGTGTTGTGAAATTCATCTCTGGGTTGTCCATGTTTCTGCTGGGTTTCCACTGAGGGCTAACATTCCTCTCACAGCTTTGACAGCGCATAGAATGATTCTGAGTTCTCCCAAAGGACTAACAGTAATACGGACATCAAGAAATAAAGTGCTATGGAAAAGCCAGAAGTGTGCTCTGGCAGCACAGAGGGCTAACTGTGTCCTGGATGACATCAAAATAGAGGTGGTCAGCAGGGAGGGGGTGATTGTCCCCCTCCTGTCCTGTGAAGCCCCATCTGGAGTACTGCAATCCATGAAGGTATGACCTAGGCGAAGGAAGATCTGTTCACTGTAGATAAAGATCATATTTTAGACCATCTTAAGAACCTGAAAGTGCACAAGTCCATGTGACCCAACAAGATCCATCCAAAAATTCTGAGGGAACTGGTGGATAAAACTGCTAAGTTGCTATCCATTATGTTTGAAAGGTCATGACAGTCAGGTGAAATTCCCACTGTCTGGAAAATGGGAATCATACTACCCATTTTCAAGAAGGGAAAAAATAAAGATTCAGGGAACTACAGGCCAGTCAGTTTCACCTCTGTGCCTGGCAAAATCATGGAGCAGAGCCTCCTGAAGGCCTTACTAAGGCACAGGGAAATTAAATTTGAGGTGTTTGGTGTTAAACAAAATGGCTCCACCAAGGGCAAATTGTGCTTGACAAAACTGGTGGTCTTTTATGATGGTGTTACAGTGCCAGTGGACAAAGGAAGAGCAACTAGCATCACCAACCTGGACCTGTGCAAAGCAACCCAGTATTAGCATGACCAGCAGATCAATGGAGGTGATTTTGCCCCTCTACTTTGCTCTCATGAGACATCTTCTGGTGTATTTTGTCCAGTACTGTGTTGGACTCCCAACACTAGAAGGGCATTTAGCTGTTGAAGTGGGTCCAGAGGAGGGCCATGAAGATGATCAGAGGGCTTGGGCCCCTCCCCTGTAGGGACATGTTGAGAAAATTGGGGCTCTTCAGCCTGAAGAAGAGAGGGCTCGAGGAGGACCTTACAGTGGCCTTCAAGTACCTGAAGGGGGCCTATGTGAAAGCTGGGAGGAACGTTTTATAGTTTTTATAAGGGCATCTAGGAACAGAAGACTTTAAACTGAACAAGAGTAGATATTAAGGGGAAATCTTTACTGGGAGGGTGGTGAGCCACTGGAACAGGTTGCCCAAGGAGGATGTGGTTCTCCCCTCCTTAGAGGCGTTCAAGACCAGATGGAGCTTTGAGCAGTGGGAAGCATTCCTGTTTATAGAAGGTAGGTTTGGAACTAGATGACCTTAAAGGTCCCTCCCAACCCAAACCATTCTATAATTCTATAAAATATAGGTGTGAATGTTCTTGTAAGGACTGAATGCACTTTCATTTAAAAATTGCTAAGATGTGGGTATTATTCTACAATGACTGACTCTTGGCCTGCAGATATTGAGGTAAATTCTGATGAGCTATATACTGTTTAAGTACAGAGTGATAATTACTGATTTGTTAATTTCTCCTATAATTATGTGAAAATACTTCCCAGATCAGGATTTTGCCTGTTAACACATGACTAACTAACTTAGTCATGTGTTTTGTTAATGTACAAGAAGTTCTTACTGTCAAAATAAATATTAAATTTTAAATTACCATCAAGCTAGAGTTTCTTATTTTTAAATTGCGGATTTTTTTTTATTAAAAGTACGGAAATTCCTCTCTGGAGAAATATGGTTCATTTTCCTAAAGGAACTTTAATTAATTTAGTTAGATTTCATACCCACTCTTTTACTCTGGGAACCCTTGACATAACTTAAAATGCAAGTATTAAAAAATTCCCTTTATTATGATGGAGATACAGACTTTTCAAAGTGCATTACATTTGTATTACCCCCAAATGACAAACCATACAAATCAGAACGGTAACAGTTCTCATTTTGAAATATATTAAAATCCTCTCCTTTCTTCAAACACTGTAAAGATATGCTGAGTTTTAGAATTTCACCCTGAAGACAGTTAAAATTAACCATCTAAAATAAAGAAGGGAAAGACAAAAAAAGGGAGAAACAATGCCTGAGTTTCCCACAGTATTAGCACATATAGAGATGAGATGCTGCATTTGTGTTGAAGTGTCCCACTGAGGGAATCTCATGTCCTTAACATGATCTGTCCTTAAGAGTGGCCTACTGAATATGAGGAAGTGAAATTGCAATATAAAAAGGAAAACATCATTTTGGAACATGTGAATCAGTTGGTTAGGTTTTTGGAATCACAAAGATTTTAATTTCTTTACTTAGGGTAGGATTCACTTCAACTGATTTACTGCACCTGAAATCAGACCTAAGTCTGATGTAGTTCTTCCCTTTCTAATCAATAACAAGAAATAAGAACATCTAGGGAGTGTTTTATTTACCTTATCTCATAAATAATTTCTAAGATAGGAAGGATCAATCCTCAAGACAATTGCTCATTTGAAGTGAAAAAAAAAAAAAAGAAATTTATTCAAACTTAGTTGTCTAAATTAGAAGATACCTATTGATTACACTGATTACCATGACACAGGAAGGTGTAGTCATGACTTTTCCATGAAAGGCATATACGCTTCCTACCTTCGGCCATCAGTTTAAAAGTAGTTTATCTATATTATCATACCAAATCACTGGGTATAAAAATAAATAATTGCTTACTAATTTCAATAACTTTCAGATTAAAATTTTTGATTCTCCAGTCGAAAAAAAAAATCTGCTCTAGATGAAAATTAGTTGCTTTTCTTTTCTACCTAAATTGCTGGATAATTAAATTATTTCTGATTAAAAAGAATACTTTCCTCTGAATGCAGTCATTACTTGTTCCCAAAAAGTCTTCAAGGATGAGTGACAGAACAGCTCATCAAGCTTAAGTGACACAAGCTGTTGGAATAGATTGCAATTGTGTGTTTGATACTTACAGACTTAAAGAAAACAGATTTAAGAGGAAATATATAATCATAGAATTACCAAGACTGAAGACCTCCAAGATCATTCAGTCCAATCATCAGTCTACCACCAATAATTCCCCACTAAGCCAGGTCCCTTAGTACAATATCTAAATGTTTCTTTAACATCTCCAGGGACGGTGACACAGCCTCCCTGGGCAGCCCATTCCAGTGCATGACTACTCTTTTGAGGAAGGAATTGTTCCTAATATCCAACCAGTGAGCAGATGGGTGGGGACAGAGTCAGAACAGCTGACACAGACTGACCAAAGGGATATTCCATACCATACAACGTAATGCTCGGTAATAAAAGCTGTGGTAGAGAAGGAGAAATGGGACATTTGTCTTCCTAAGAGACCATTGTTCTTGATGAGTCTTGTTTTTCTTTGGGGGCTGAACACCTGCCTGTTGATGGGAAATAGATCTGCTTGTGCACATGGCTTTTTAATTTACTACTAAACAGTCTTTATCTCCACCAAGAAGTTCTCAGAGTTTTACCTTAGGAATTCTGTTCCCAGTACCACCTGGAGAGAGTGAGCATGCAACTCCACAGTGCTAATCAGCCTACTGGGTTAAACCAGAACAAAAACATAAGACTTTACATGGTCATTTTGGCTTAGCAGAAGTGTCTTAATATAAACACCAACTATTGTAGCAATAATCTGACCCAAGTTGAAGTTGCTGAATCAGGTCGTAAGATTGGAGAATCAAATAGATGGCTGATAACCCATAAAGAGTGCCCACAACTTCAGGGGATAAACAACTCATTCATTTAAATGTCATAAAGTGATCTGAATATCTAAGTAGATTTCTCTTAAGTTCAAGGGGGAGCTTATTTTTGGAGCAACCACTCACATTATCATTTGGTCCTATGAATTTTATTAAAGTTAGTCAGGGAAAGACTCTTAACAACTCATCAAATTAATGTTATATGTCTTTTTTTTTTTTTTTTTTTTTTTTTCCCATGAAATACATAGTGCCATCTTAATTGCCTTTCTTTTACCTATAAAAAAATTGCAGTCTTCCATATCTATAGCCTCATTACATCTACTTTTCCTCTTAAAAAGAAAAAATAATAAATTCTTTCAGGACAGTTAAGCATTAATTAAAAAATCTTACTATTCAGACATTACATTGTAATCCTATTACAAGTTCCTATTGCTAGACAGAACAGTCTCTACTGCAACATGTATCCTTGCATACTTATTGTGCGTTAAGCTGTTCAGAACATCTTTGTTGATCTAGGCAGGGCTCAGGGAAACAACTAGGCTGTTCAGTATGATTTCACCTCACAGAAGTCATCTTCTTGTTGAGATAACCAGAGCACAAGAGATTCTAGTCTTTTTGTAATCAATTGGAACCCATTTCCCGTGGTTTTGTATGTCTCAGCATTTTAATTTGTTATTGTAGCTGACGTTTGCTTTTTTTCATTGCTGTTTGGTTTTGTGTCTTTTGCATCTAAGATTTAAGAAAAATATTCAAAGTTTGAGATAACTTTCTGAGTTTCTGTTGGTTTTATCTGTACTACTCAACTGTTTGTGTATTGAAACGGTTGCCTGAATGAATACAAAAACCTTTAGTAGAAAGGATTCTGCTAGTAGCACCAGTAGCACTAGAATACATCTGTATTTTCTGAAGAGTCCCAATTATTTAATGTTGTTTTTCTTTATATAGATAATACAATCATCTTATCTGAACTAGCAAAACTAGTATAAACAAAGAACATAGCAGTGTCATGACATTAAGAAGTAAACATTATTTAGAAAAGAATCAGCCTATCTCTGAATGATTCAAGCTCATTAAATCAAATCATCATTATTTCATCAATAGCCAAATTTAAAAACTGGAAAATATTTAATGACCATATATGTTTCTTTAATTTAAGGGGTTGTTACTTTTTTTTGACAACAAATTATTTTTCAGAGAATTGGTTACTACGCATCATTTAGAGCTCTTCTCCTAAAAAATGTGAGTCTGGGTACTGAACTATGAAAGCTCCATGTGTTAGTATGGCTTGGCACCCATGGATAATAATGCTGATTCCAAAACAACAGCAATACTTATGCAGTATTATTCACACAGGATATCTCATAGTGCTTTATAAAAGAAAATATTATAACAGAAGAAAGAAGCTAAACACTCTGCCAAGAATCTATCTGAAAGTATTGGATTTCAATCCATCTGTAGCAAGAGACAGAGCCTCAGATTTTTTTTGTAATTCTGATTATTTTTTTTTTTTATTTTATTCTAGAAGTGTGGAGGGACATAATGGGGAAGAAAATTTACTTACCCTTAATTGACTTGAAAAATGAGAAACTGAATATTCTACAGCCTCTGTGTTCTGAAGGACCTGAGAATGAAAATTGAGAATTATGAATTGACAGAAATGAAAACAATACAAGGTTCCTGGATTGTTTCCTTTTCTCCAGGAGAGGAGAAAAGACAAATGCGTTCCAGGCAAACATTGTGGAAACTTTAGTTCTGGAGAAATATACAGATCTTATTCAGTCTTAGCAAAAATCTTACTGGAACTAATTTTTATTCAGAGGAAAGAAAATATTGTTTTATTAGAACACTAGAAATAAAGAGTGAAAGAGAATGTTGCTCAATATCACTGAGCTTGATATTTTAAATGTTTCAACAGAGAAAAGTGCGGAAAGGAGCCTATTTTGGAAGGTGCTTAAAGGGGAATTTCCATGCCAGGATGTTCTCAGTTCTGTGGAATATGCCATATAGAATCAGTTGGAATGAACATTAAGGAGGAAGTATATATTAATGGTAGTTTAAAATTTGATAGTTCTTCTAAAACAAACTAAGGAAAAATCCTGAAAACTCACACAAATATATTTTGAGCTGCTGCAATGTTATAGCTATGGCACAAATTGTTTAAAACTTATTAAATATTATCAATTTTGGACTCTTGAGACTATATTTTCTACTTTTCTTTGCTGTTTTGACCTCTCAGAAAGCAGTGTTGTTTTAATATCAGGGTAAATTAGGGCATATTCTTGATACCTTTTCCTTGTTCTTAGGAGAATATATAGTTTGAGGTTGTGTGATGCGATCAGATTGCTTACAAGCTGGAGATGGAGTGAAATTTATTTCAGCAGTTTCCAGCTAGAATTTGTTCTTTTGAGGAAACACTGTCTACAGTCATAAGTCAGAGAAGTACCTATATTCTTCAAATTTATGCAAACAAGGGAATTTTTAGCTTTGTAATCTGAATCTGTAATTATTCTCTTGATAACTACACTCCTAACATATGCACATAACTATGAAGAACCTTCTACCAATTATTTTAGTTTTTCACAATTTAATAATCAATATGTTATTTTCCTTCATTGAAAAATAAGAACAGTCAGAAGTGGTTTAAAGACACATTAGAGTCTTTAGATTGACAAAATAATCTTTATTTAAAGTATAGGGATGTAGAAAAGCTGTACTGATCTGTTAAAGATATGTTTAACATGCAAATTTCTAATTGATAAAAGAGTTACTTTCTAAAATTTAGCAAAACAAAATTCAGGCTTTGAAAGGTAAAAAAGATAATACAAATGTAAGAGAAGGTTCCTTTTCTTACTGGTGAATCCTTGGCAATACTTAATGCGTTGTTTAAGTTGATGCGTGAGTTGGGAGAATATCATATTAATTCCTTATCTGTTCATCTCCCAGTGACCTATTCTCATCCCAGAACTTCAGCTGCTCATTCCATTCTGCTGGAATTCTCTCATGAATCATTGTTATACTAAAATCTGTGAAAAGCTAGGTCAAGGAACAGTCTTGAATTATTTTAACTTCTAATAAAGCAGAGAATAAACAACACCCTAGGGACTGAGAAACAGTGTAGCAAAAAATTGAGGTCAATGAGTTCCATTTTCTCTGGTCATGGGAAACAATACTAGTAAGTGACAAAGTACTCACATTGTACAGACTTTGCATAGGCAAATTTTTTTCACCTTGGTTTCCATAAGACTTCTTATAAAGATAATAGTAGATTTTTGTTGTCAGTGAACAATATCAGGAAAAAATCTGATGTCCAAAAATATTTTCTAGGTATCACAGGTTTGTGTGGATGAACATTAATACAAGTTTTTAGGTGGAGTTGCATATTTTGTATACTACACAGAAGTGTCACTACTATATACCTGGAAAGTATTTTAAAAGCTTGTTGAAAGTTCTCCTCTTCTGTGTGATACTGAACTTTGGTATTCTTATTTATGATGTTGTACAGATAATATGCAACACAAATCAGAACTTCAGCTGTGTTACTACCTCTTGAGTGACAGTTTGATATGTAGCTAGGTTACATAGGTGAATAGTGTAAGACTCAAATTAATTCTGTTATTCTTTTTTAAAATGGACAGAGAAATACTGTGAAGTTATCAGTTTACATCAGTTTTGATAATGCTTCTTCAGAAAATTGTAATTTTCAGAAGTCTTGTTCAGGTTGATAAAACTTTTCCTCTTTTCATGCAGGCAGTACTCTTCCAACTCTGTGCAACTCTAGTAGATGCCATCACAAAACAATCAGGTAATCAACAACAAATTTCCATGAATAACTTCCGTCACTTTCGTTGACATTTTGCTGGAGAACTGTCTGCAAGATTTTCTGTAACAAGATTTATGCAATAACCATACCTTCATCAAGTGTGTAGCTGCGGTGTTTTGACTGCAGCTAAGCATCCACACCATTTGCTTATTCAGTGACTCCTGAATTTCTTCACAATGACATTGTAAGCTTTATGAATGGATGATTCTTTGTGTTAATGATATAGGAAGTGAGCAGATGTAGTTCTCTGGTGATGTCAGGTACTACTTTGAATGGTTGCTTTTCTTATGGTTTGATCCAAAATCCATTAGTGCCAATAGAACTTCTTTCATACTTAAAGGTAAGCATATTCTGAAGGATTTGCAAAACTGGTGCTGAATTACCAGGCCGGATATGCTTTTTAGTTTATTGTGAACAATTTTATAAGCTTCTAGAAAAAAATTCTGTGATGTTTTGTCAAAGACCTCAGTCTTTTGACACTTCTGGTCTAAAAAGTGCTTTTAAGTTATAAGATTTTTTACCGAAAAAGAATATGGGAGTCTTCTTAAAAAATACTGGGGAAAAGGTGACTTTTAATATTGTTTTACTTAAATAAAATTCTATATATATGTTTTATATATATACTCATTTATACATATACATAAAAGTAAAGATGAAGAAATTTCCATGTCAAGACGCATGAAGAATTGCATTAAAGATGTGAATTGAACAATGCACAACATCATGCTTTATGTCTCCTACATAAATCATAATTTTTCATTTTTATTTGATTCAGTTCATAATATATATGCAGTCCCATGTATCATAACACAAGAGCCAGGTGAAATTAGGTAAAGTTAATTCACACCAGTTATTGAAAAGCAGATCCTGGTCCTGTGGGGGCTTCCTCATGGACTTCTCATGGAGATCTGTTTCACCGTGACGTACGATAAGATGCTGGCGTAATGCTTTCTGAGTGATCTTGGCATCCAGAAAGTTGCTTCTATCACAGTTTTTCTCATTCCCTCACTTCACATCTGTGGCACAGATTTTTTTTTTACCCATTATATATATATTATCACGGAGCTGCAAAAAGTATCTACAAAATTGGTTCACTTTTGATCACTGGTATGTATATCCCTTTTGGAGATTGCTGGAACTGGCTGAGTCTGACACAGGGCAGCTTCTGGTTTCATTCCACTGAAGCCACCCCTTCAGTGCCACTGCTACCAATACTTTACCACAAAAATCTAGCTAAATTGTTAATTGTAGCGAGTTGCAGCACAAGTAGTCAGTACTGATTTTTTAAATACTTTTGATTACATTTGATTGGACTCACAAGCCACATGTTATATGATTTCATATTTTATTTCATGACTGCCTGACTGCAACTTTTATAATTAGATTTCCAGCATACACACTCTCAAAATTAGATTGTCATGAACACACTAAATACACAATTAAAAATGAAATTTTCTAGGAAAGCTTCCATTCATTCATTAGAACAAGCATCAAAAGAATGGGAACTGGGAGTCTTAATCAAGAGAATTCTATGAACTCTGTGGCTTTCCACTGAATGTTCATACGGTATTTTTCAAGCCATTTATCTTTCTTTACTGCAAATTCTTGTTTGTTTGAGACAGACAAGTAAGGGAACGGAACATGATATAGAAGAACATCAGTGATAGCATAAAAAATATAAATGATTAATCAGAGTCTGAATAGGACAAGCAAGGTCCTGCTACTCAGGAAACTGGAGGCCTGTCAATCTGACTGATGCCAGGAAAGGCCATGGAGATCATCTTGACTGCCACCACACTGCCCATACAGGAAATCCAGTTGGTCTGTCCCAGTCAGCATGAGTGAAAGATTGGAACGGGCTGCCCACTGAAGTAATTGAGTTAACATTTTTGAGTTACTTAAATGATGTATAGATATATTGCTTAGGGATATGGTTTAGTGGTTTACTTGGCAGTGCTGGGTTAACAGTTGGACTTAGATGATCTTATAGTTCTTTTCCAATTATTCTAGGGTTCAGTGATTGAACTCTAACAGGAAAAATTGAAAACAAGATATTGGGAACAAATAAGTCCCTCTTGGATTTAACAGACTAAATGTGTATATTTGTCATTTCAGTGCTCAAAAAAGAAGACAGTTTATGGAAAATAATACTTCTTCTTAAGGATTCTTTCTGTGTTTCATTGCACTTTCTGGCTTAGTAAAAATAACCTCGAAATGAAATATGTTAATGATCTTCTTTAAGTAGCTATAAATACATAAATCAAAGTACTAGTGTTGTTCTTGCTTTATGATGAAATATTTTTCAGCTAAAGCCAATTATATTTGCAGTGGCTTATCACAGCAATTATATGAAGCAGCAGGACAGTCAGTAATGACTTTTTTTGTTAGGGGAGTGCTAAGAACACTTCCAGTGGAGCTCCATTACCTGGATAACAATCACAGTTTTAAATTAGGTACCAATGCAAGTAATTTAGTTTTGTTTTTGTACTTAATTGGTCATTAACTTGTTCATGCCAATAATTTTATTTCTATACCACTCACTCATTAAACACTTCTTGATACATTTATCCAGAAACATTTTTTGCTGAAAAGAGAGGAATTCCTTACAAAATATTTCAATGTCTGTGTGACACCTTTATATCCTTGTGAACAAATTTGAATGGTAAAGCATTCCTTTTTACACTGCAGTAACCATGTGGTCATTAAAATAAGTCAATAGAAGACTGGTAATTGCTATTCTTGATTGAGTAATATTTGTGCGTAGTCTAGCATCTTGCTGCTGTGAGTTGTTAGAACCACATGCTCATAAGGGCTGGAATGAACAATTATGCAATAGCTTTCCTGAGGCAGGAATTTTTTTTTTCTTTCATTCTAGTGGCTGCCTGGTGTTTTCTATCCTGGAATATGACATTTTGAACCTTTTTTTTTTTTTTTTTTTTAAGAAATAAATCTAATTTAATGCAAATGTGAATGTTCTCATTATCCATATAAATGTTTAATCCTTTTTAAAATTCTTCTAATCTTAGAGGCCTCAGTGATATTTTTGTGGCAATAAGCTCTCTAGGTTAATTATGCATGTGCAACAAAGTATATCCTTTTATCAGTTTCAAATTTAAATCCTGCCTATTTACTGTTACACATAGGAACTTTGTAAATCTATACTGTGTAATTTTCTGCTCCAGGCATTTTACTGAAGTGAGTGTATGCATGAATGTAATGGCTGGAGGATGCCCTAATAGGTTCTTCCCATCTTTCACTTCTTTCCTAGGTCTGTTTCTCCACAAAATGGATTTTTGGATCAGTGGGTTTGGATTGGAGAACAGTGTAAAGAAGAAACATAAATGAACCCCCCACCTCCACCCCCCCCCCAAAAAAAAATAATAATAATAAAAATCAAGCATCTACTCTGTTTGAAGTCAAACTAAATGGATTTCTGGAGGCATACTTTACAGCTCATACCATAATGTGAATATACATATAGACAACAATTAGTAGAATTTTCATTCCCTCCAGAGTGATTGGAATGCAAATGTGTTTTTTTTAATCCAATTCAGCCTTTGAGATGGGAAAGCTCCATCATTTAGTTCAGGCAACAAGGTCTTACAGCTTCTACATGTAGAGATCCAGCTGCTTTTCCTCCAGAAATGTCTATCAAGTTTGTTACATTTTAAATTCAAGCTCACCTATTTTCGAACATGTGCTGCGTCCAGACACTGAAAGGATTTGTGCAAACTGATTTTTATGTGAGAGGAACCATTCTGAAGATTAAACAACCAATCAAAATTAAAGTTGTGAGCTCCTCCTGCTGACTTTTCAACATCAGCCAAGTAACATTTAAATGATCAATTAAATTTCTCTTCCTATAGAATTCTCATTGATTTGAGAGTTTCTTACATAGAACTTTTGTAATGTTATTATTTTTTTTCACTCACATTATTTGGAAACATGGAAGAACAGAAAAAAGAGAAGTGAGATATCATTTATAAGAGTAGTAAACACTTCAGAAAACAAGATTAAATTGAAATATTTGGGTACTGGAGCATGAGGAAGGACAGTAACATAATGGCTAATAATTAATTCCAACAAATAGTTATAGAAAAGCGGTTAACCACACTTTCTTGTAAAACTGCACAACAAAATGTCCAACCTGAGATAAAGTCTGGAGGAGTAGACAAACTCATGCACAACATTTCAAGATAATGGAAGAAGCAACACTTTTTCCCAAGTGAGCAAGTGCCTTTACTCTGCACAAGAAGAAGCTGAAATGGTCTTTTACAGTGGGCTGAGGGAAATGAAAGTTTAGTGATTTCCTTTTCTTTATGTTAGTAACACAGAAACAGCTTGAGAAGCTCCTAATCAGTATCGCTGTGGTAAGCATTTTGTCAAGATCATAGAATCATGGAATCAAAGAATCACTCAGGTTAGAAAAGACCTCAAAGATCGAGTTGAACCATGACCTAACCATACTACCCTAATTCTAAGAACCCTCCACTAAATCATGGCCCTGAGTGCCACATCAAAATGGTTTTTAAACACATGCAGGGATAGTGACTCAACCACCTCCCTGGGGAGCCTATTCCAGTGCATAACAACCCTTCCTGTAAAGAATATTTTCCTTATATCCAACCTAAACTTACCCTGGTGCAACTTAAGGCCATTTCCCCTCATTCTGTCACTTGTCACCATTGAGAAGAGACCAACCCCACTCTCTCTGTAAGAACCTTTCAGATATTGGAAGAGAGCAATAAGGCCTTCCCTTAGCCTCCTTTTCCCCAGACTAAACAGACCCAATTCCTTCAATCTCTCCTTGTAGGGCATATTCTCCAAACCCCTCACAAGCCTTGTTAGTCTTCTTTGGACATGCTCCAGTACTTCAAAGTCATAGAATGAAATCAGGTTTGTCAGAGAGGATCTACTGTTCATAAACCCATGCTGAATGGGCCTGATCCTATGGTTGACTTTTACTGGCTCATGATGGCTCTTGAGATTATCCGTTACATAACCTTCCCAGGCACCGAGGTGAGACTGATAGGTCTGTAGTTACCAGGATCATCTTTCCAGTCCTTTTTGAAGATGGGCACCACATTTGCTAGTCTCCAATCTGACGGTACATCTCCAGTTAGCCAGGACTGCCAAAGAACAATGGAGCGTGGCTTGGCAATCACATACACCAACTCTCTCAGCACTCTAGGGTGCAATCCATTCAGCCCCATGGAATTCTAAGTGTTCAGCTTCTGGAGCAGGTCCAAAACCACTTCCTCATGTATTATTCAGGTCCTATTCTGTTTCCCATCCTTATCTTCCTGTGCAAGGGGCTGTGTTCCCAGGAAGTAACAAGTCTTACAATTAAAGACTGAGGCAAAGAAGGCATTAAGCATCTCAGCCCTATCCTGATCTTTGGTCACCAAGTTGCCCTTTGTATCCAAACAAGGGATTGAGATTCTTCCTAGCCCATTAATGGGCTAATTTAAGAATATGCTGGTGGTATTTTTTTTAGATGGTTATTTTTTTTTTATAATTATATATATAATTAGAAGAATTATATATATATAAAATAAATATAAATATAATTAGAATTATATATAGATATAGAATATATAATATATAGTATAGTATATAGTATATATTATATATACTATAATTATATAATAATTATAATTATATATATATAATTATATTTTATTTTTTAGATGGTTATATTTAAATATATTATATTTAGATGGTTAATTTCATTAGATGGTATTTTCTTCTGCTGAATGAAACAAAGAAAGGTTAAATTTACAGGTATTAGTCAGAACTGAGTAACTGTTGATTGTTTATTAAAGAAAAATGAACTGTCCTGTATCCACAGTAAATCTGGGAATTGAAAAAGTGTTTGATGTATCAAAACATACAGCAGAAAAATGGCTGAGAAATCATAAATAACCTTTTAAGGTGGAATACTTTCACAGTAAGAGATACTCTCTAGAATTATTTAGAAATCTTCTAATTAAAAAGATAAGGAAAAAAAAAAGAAAAAAAAAGACTGGGCTTTGAATGACAGAATAGAAAAAGCTGAGGCTGAAAAGGACCTCTAAACTGTCTTCAGGCTTTAGAGGTTAGGAGAGGATAATGGAGATTAGAAAATGGAAGAAAACCTAAAGTTGAGGAAGTGGGAAATGTATTTTCTGTTTATGATAGTAATACACAGTAACACAGAAACACAGAACTGTAGGGATTGGAAGGGACCTCCAGAGATCATCAAGTCCAGCTCCCCTGCCAAAGCAGCTCCTTAGCCCAGGTTGCACAGGTAGGCGTCCAGTCGGGTCTTGGACGTCTCCAGAGAAGGAGACTCCACCACCTCTCTGTGCAGTCTGTGCCAGTGCTCCGTCACTGCACTGTGGAGAAGTTCCATGCATATCTGTGTGGAACTTCCTATGCCTCAGTTTGTGGCCATTTCCCTTTGTCCTATTGCCACACACTGCTGAGAATAGTAAACATAAAAAGTAATATGTGTGATGAGAAAAAAGCTATTGCATAAAGAAACAGTAGCAGATAAAGAGTATGAATAACAGAAAATGGTCACCAGGAAGATAGCAAACACTGCCATTGCTGAGATCTTGAGGAATGAGGATAAGATAGACACAATGGTCAGCAAGCAAAATAAGATAGAGACAATGGTCAGCAAGCAATTAGCAGCTCTATGTTAATTTAAGAAGATCAGAAAAATGAAAGAAAGGAAGAAGAAAGCAATACTTCTTTAGCTTCTGTAGTGAGATAGTGGAAGTATAGCAAAAATGTAGAAGTGCCCCATTGTGGATTTGAACACATCTGAACTGCATCATCTATTCAGAGAGGCAGAAATAAAAGGAAAAATAGAGCAAAGTATCACTATATTAATTAAATAGTAAACAAACAAACAACAAAAAAAACCCTAAAGATGTCAAATATTACTTTGGAGAAAAGTCCTAGTAGCCATTATACTAGGGGAAAATGTTAAGTATCTATAAATACTTGCTATGTTTTTCTTGTCAAACGCATTTAAAGTGAGAAAAAGAAAGAGAGAAATTCTTTATATAGTAGTAATGAGACTTTGTCCACATTGCTGCACGTGTTTTAATCAAGGAATAAGGCACTAAAAAATCAGCATCTATTAAAGAACTACTAAGGAGTTGGAGGAATAGACAGCATGCCATATGTGGAAAAGTTAAAACACAATCTACAGGACAGTGTAAGAGTAAAACTGAAATGGGTTGGACTTCCAAAAGAAATACCATGAAAATCAGAAAATGTCTTACAGTCATAACATCAGTGATATCCTAGAGTAAATGATTAAAAGATGTGGAGCTGTTGGAGAGGGCACAGAGGGGAGCCATAATGATGATTACAGAGCTTGAGCACTTCTCCTGTGAAGACAGGCTGAGGATGCTGGGCTTCTTCAGCCTAGAGAAGACAAGGCTATAAGGAGGCCTAATTGCAGCCTTCCAGTATTTAAAAGGGAATTTTAAACAGGAGGGAAAACAACTTTTTACGAGGATAGACAGTGATAGGACAAGGGGGAATGGCTTTAAGCTCAAGGAGGGAAAGTTTAGATTGAATGGCAGGAGTTTTTCACAAAGAGAGCGGTGAGGTACTGGGACAGGCTGCCCAGAGAGGTTGTGAATGCTCCATCCCAGGAGGTGTTCAAGACCAGATTGGATGGGGCCCTGAGCAACCTGGCTGAGTGCCAGATCTGGAGGTTGATGGTCCTGTCTGCGTCAAAGGAGTTGGACCTTAATGATCCTTGAGGTCCTTTTCAACCCAAACCATTCTATGATTCTATCATTCTATGATTATTTTTGCTGTTATTTTTATTATTAGTTATTGCCATTATTATGGAAAAACAAACAAACAAACAAACAAAAACATCTGTTTTGATTCTATTTCATTTTCAAGATTGGGAAATTAATTATTGCATAGTGACTGCTTCTTAAAAATAGTACATCAAGACCACAAGTGGGAAGGTCTTTGGAAATCTTACCTGTTCAGAACCCAACTTTATGAGAAAACAGAAGTAAAAAGCAGCAAAGTTGACTGAACAAAATCAGTAGCTAAAAAAAATATTGTCAATCATCTGAAAAGATATTCCAAGTAACAAATAAATCAAGAATAAGGAAAGTACTGTGTTTTTAAGCAAGAAACTGCAAAATAATTTTACAGAATAGTTTAGGCAACTGTATGCAGGCAATTGGCTCCTGTCCATGATGCCTTTCAAATTCACCAATTGCACTTAGCTTATTTATTCCTAGAGGTGCTCCAGAAAGGAGATGTAAGTAAGGCAGAACCGTAGACTTAAGAAGAAAAAAACAAAGGTTTTTAAATAATTGATCCAAATATTAGAATGCAGTTTAGAACTTGTGTGTTGGAATATAATTGCAATTTTATCTGAAAAAAATCTGAGTGTATGCAGAAAAAAGCATTTAATTTTCAGTTTTATGTGCATTAGTTTTATTTATTTTTATTTATTTATTTTTTTCTTGACTTAACACTTTGCCATCTTTAACTTGTGATATACAGTATAACTTGAAAAGGGAATGAATTTATTAAGGGTAAATGTTTCATAGAGAAAAAAAAATGGCAGAAAAAAATAGTAAAAGCAATCCAAAACAAGTGTTCTCCACATTCTTGGGATCAGATGAAACCAAGAACTTTTATAGGATGGGCCCTACATATTGATTACATCAAATGGATTTTGTTTGCTGTTTCAAATTAATTATTCCAAATTAATTTCTTATATCTTGCCAGAGATATAAGAGAGAAATTTTCTAGTGGGGAGATGCTTATCTGTCTTCAGAGACACAGTTCTGGGCACAAGTAACACATCACCTATTTCAGAGCAAAGATCATTTTGGAATATCTGGTTTCCCTTAACCAGGTGTATAGAACATGTGAAGTTACACACAGATGGTAAACTTGATCGTAGTCAAAAGCTAAGAAATTATAGAAATGGGCAGTAAAATGAATGCCTACAAAGAGAATTAAAATAGAGAGATGACAATGTGTTTGTTGCAGAACATATATGAAAGAGGATGTTAAATAAATATATTAATCTACATTAGGTACTGAGGAAGGAGAAGGCAAAGACATGGAGAGAGAGGAGACAGAGAAGTAAAACTACAAGATGATGTTCTATCACTATTTTTCAAGTACAATCAAGAGCTGGCTACAGCTCCTTGGATTGTCAGTTTGTTTTTGTTTTGTTGTTTGTTTTTTTTGAGTGCCACGTTCATGTTAAGTGATGAAATGCCAAAACTTTTTTTACTTTTTAATATTTTTTATTTTTTTATTTTTATATTTATTTATTACATTTATATTTTATATTTTAACAGATCTCTAAAAGTGAGAAGAGATTAGCATAGACCATATGCTGAAAGCCCTCAAATCAAAATAAATTAATTACAGCTGTCACACATAATTGCAACTTTACCAAGAAAGGGCTGAACTGTTATGCCAAATAATTAATGTTTGTAGATTTTTTTAAATAGAAAAAAAGAATCATAGTTTTAATTTTGAGTTCATTTTTCAAAAGTACTGGCAAGCTTTTCAAAGAATACTCAATGAGGACCAGAAGTTAAGATATTCTGATTCCAGAAATATCCTTAAGGTTTGTGAACTCTTGTAAATAGTAAATAATATTAATGCCTAATCATCAAAGAATAGTCCCAACTCTGCCAGAGAAGCATGTGAGAACAGTAGATATAAGACAAAAGACAGAATAGTGTGAAATGGCTCAAGAGATGTGTCTTAACTGTACTTTCAAGATGTGTGTGACACTTTCTTCAGATAATGCCAGTTTTAGATAATCTAGTTTTAGATAATGCTTTCTGGAATAACTGTTTTGACACAGTCAGAGCTGTCTCTAGGACTGTGACAGGACTTAGACGTTAAGTGTTTGAAGATCTTTTTTATGTATGTGATGAAGTTGGTAGATGCAGAAAATAGTTTGTCTAAGTATCCAAAGCATTTTGATCCTATCTGCACATGAAGAAACTGGTGATGATGTTTAAAATTCTGCCTATATTTTTCTTATGTCATTGTATTTTTTCCCTAAAAACAGTAAGAAAATTTTGAAATGGATAGTTTTGCTATAGCTTTTTGTATTGGTTTTGTGGAAACCATGACACACAGCATCATAATTTCAGCTGGTGTAGTGCTACTGTTGAAGCCAGTAGAATTTTATTTTTATTTATCACTGTCAGACAAGAATATCTGAGGTAATTTTAGATGTAGACTAATTGCTACTTAGGGGTGAGGCAGGAAAGACCTGAGACAACGCAGCCAATCCATCTGTCACAGTGCAACATAGCTTCGTGAGCTCAGGTTACGTTAGAAGAAATATGTGCTGAAAAAACATTGAATTATACTATCAAGTGTGTCAAACAATAGTACAGAATTAAAATACACCTCAGACTGGTAATACACTCTGTGAAAGTCTCAAATAGAAGCAAGTATTTTTATACTAAGAATGAAAGTATTTAAATCAGTGAAAAATTAAATATTGAGTTAATGAAACTAAGCTAAACACGTAGAAACTGCTAGTACGTTGGGGTCATCTGCCACAATCTGTTTAAAAGAATATAGTAGAAAATGTGTTGTGACATCTGAACTAGTATGGAAAACAAAGAGTTACATATAGCCTTCATGACATTGTTTTTCCTTTTGCTTCATTTTCCATCACTGTATATTATTTAAACTTACGGTTTTCATTCCACCAGGAGTGAATTTCTAGACGAAAAGCTCATTTTATTTTATTTTATTTTATTTTATTTTATTTTATTTTATTTTATTTTATTTTATTTTATTTTATTTTATTTTTAACAGATAAATTGCTTAAGAACACTTATTTTTATTTTCTATCTTTCTATGTATTTGATACTGTATATATGGTCCACATGCCTAAACTCATAATTAAAGTTTTGAAAAGATAACTATTAAAATAATAGATATAGTAAGTCAATGTATTTACTGTCATGTCTTCACTGGAGTTAGTAAGGATGTAGAGTTTAGAAGATAAAATGCACCTATTGATAGTCTACATAATAGATGCTATATATATTCACCTGCACATATCCATAGTATTTTGTTATTCTACTATTTTACAAATGTTAATGATTAACTAAATTACCCTCAGCAATGGGATTATGTTCCAAAATGACTTGGTAACTCCCTTTCTGCACTCCATCTTAGTATATCCATAGGAAAACAGAAATTAGAAAGCTATCTAGATTAAATTACATAGAAACCATTGTCTATCACCATGTCAGTTCCCTATACATTGTGTAAATCTCATAGTCATTCAGAAGTCAACAAGCTGTTCTCCTTGCTCTAGGGATACACTTTGGTCAAAATCTGTTGTGACATTTCATTTGTGCACACTTTTCTAAATCCTTTATATATCATCCCAACAAAATATTTTAGTATAGTAGAACTGAGAGCAACAAGATTTGTTATCCAATACTGCTATCCTAAGACTCTAAACCAGGAATGGATTTCTCTTTCCATTACAAAATCGTACCTCCTTTCCCCCCTTATATTGTTTTATAGTTCATCTTGGTGTTCTTTTTAGGTAAGAAAGAAAGACTAGGTTTGCTTTGTTCTACTTTGTTTTCCTAAATTATATTAACACTGAAACTGTGTTGTAAAAATGTTAGGACAAATTAAAAAGGAATAAAAAAATAGCTGAAGACTGCTGGGAAAAATAGGCCCCAGCTCTTTCAGACTGTCTCATCCTTTGGTTCATTTTTGTCAGCCTCCTCTGGATGTGCTCCAACAGATCCACATTTCTGCTGTACTGATGTTTTGAGGAACAAACTCTATAACTCAATTAAGGGTTATAAAGCAGGTATGTATTTCACCTGTGGGTGTGAGGGAGATAACCCTGCCCAACTCGCACACCCTATTGTCTAGAAAGCAGCTACTTAGAGTGTACAGGTATATACATAAGCACCTAAAACATATTTATAACCTATCCCCACTTCTTATTATAATGAGTTCTAGAAGTACCTCTTCAAGCTTCCACTTGCACAGTGCCTCCTGGTGGTAGTGGGCGCGGGTCTCAGGAATGAAGAAACCCTCATCTTGTGAACTCTCCATGAACTCAAGCTTCTCCACCTGCTGGTCACAGTTATTTCGAAGCAGCCCTAGATAGCGGGCAGTCATCTCTACAAGCCTTTTTGCTCGTAGTGTTTTTCATTTCATTAAATAAGAATGTGAATGAAGTGCATTGTGTTTGGGATTTGGGATTGTTCTGTTGCCTTTATTAGTCATTTTTTATTTATTTATAGTATTTATTTAGTTCTATTTTGTATATTTTATACTTGTATTTTCATTTAAAAATATTTCATAGAAATATTTTAAAATCTTGTCAAGATATTTTAAATACAAAAAAAAAAAAAACAAAACTGCTTGGTTTCACGTAAGAACAGAACTTCTTGACAATGAAACAAGAAAGTGTAATTCAAATGAAGTAAATTGTTATCATTCAAGAAGGCTGGAAAATATCAGCAGTATTTTCTTCCTCCTGCATTCAGAAACATTATTTTGCTCAAGTTGCTCTCCTTCCTTTACTATCATCCCCTTTAAAGACATGATTGCACTGCTCTCTGAAACACCTGATCAGAGCACTGTTGACCCAGGCAAATATATTCATGCTGCACAGAAACAGTAGAGTTGCAAACAGTATAACTTAACAGCTTGATTAGCTCCACTCAATGCTACTGCAGCCTAGGCAGTCCTGCAGCCAGCAGGTGCCAGTTCTTCTGTCTAAACTGCAATCATCAAAAACACTGCTATAGAGATCAAGGTATCTATATAGGATTACTATAGGTAATAGTTGAAAATAATATCCGTAGAAATATATGATTCATTGCCCTGTACTCAGCACAGGTGTCTATAATACATAGTAATAACTTTTCTCTCAAGCACATGTCCTTTATCTTCAGTGACTGGAGAGAATGTACATGATTTACCATGATTTTTTCAGGCTAAAAATAGATGAGACAGTTTAAAGATAGACAAGACAATTTCAGTCATTTTATTGATCTGTTGAATACTTCTTTGTTGCTTCTACCAGAGAACTGATAAGATATTGTCTATTAATATATTTACTGACTACAATATATTACTACTATTTGTAGTAATGTTTACTGAAGGTCAGGGCACTGAGTAAAAATTTCTAGTATTAAGGATCTAGTTACGGAATTTACTGCAGTTTCGTACAAAGAATAGATAAACTGATTGAAAAGAAAAAAAGAACAACAAAAAACCCACATTCTTAGTCACTGATGTTCCTTGGATATCTTTTGAAAGAGAATTTTTAACTGACAGAAGGAAACACAAGAACTGAAATCTATTCTACTTCATTCATCATCAACAGTTTTGCCAGTATAATTCAGTTTATAGGTTTAAAATCAAAGGAAGACTTGAATGTGATTTTCGTATTTATGTTTGTGCTTGACTTTGAAATTTGTTATGGAAGTCACTCTGAAGAAGTAGTAAGGATTATCACAAAGAAAAGTTGAAGTCATTCTTCTAACTCTAAAATATTCAAACATTCTAATGTTCTAAATCTTTTCTTCTCTTTTCTTTTTTTCTTCTTAAACCAGAAGTAATAGTTATGCAATACTGTAATAACACAGACCTCAATAATGATGCAATCAAAATATCCCAACTGCTAAACACTACTTACAAACTTTTCAGAGTTAGGTATATATGAAATCATTTATTTATTATTTTCTTAACTGGACAGGCTGTGTATTTGTAAAATTTCTTTGCATCTGGGCTTGCATTTTTGTGGTAATGCAGACATGAAAAATCTCACTTTCAAGGAGACACAACATTATTTTCTATAGTACTGAAACTATAACTTATGTGCAGATTGTCAAATGTTGCAAGTGACAACAAATAATTTTATTGTTTGGGTTCAGAACATGTCCTCAGTCTAAATGTTTGCGAACTTTCCACTATTACTTTCCCATATATTCAATAGCAGTTCTTCAGATAAAAAGAACAGAACACATCAACAGAATTTATATGTATTTAAAAGTTTTTTCTTGTATTAGTGTAAAATATAGTCTAACAAAATATTATTTGACACTTTGGCAAAGCAGATAACAGTAATTTGGGCAACAGTTTATGATCACTTAGAAACTGAAGTTTGGTATAAAAGGTAAACAATTTTTCAACTTTTGTTTCAGAAATTCACTGCTGCTTTATATTTTACTTCTTTAATAATCTTCTTATTTCTTACTCTTATTTCATAATAGAAAAGTAAAACTGCAAATGTTTTAATAGAAATATATTACGTATTTAATGCTGCAGTGAAAACATCAATTTCAGGGGAAAATAAAGTCAGTAGAACAACAATAACATTTTAGGCTGTTCTGAATCTTTAGTAATGTTTAGTGTTTCCAAATCAAAACACAATTTCCAAAAAAAAAAAAAATCTGTTGTTTTCAGGTGAACCTGAAATATTATTCTAGCAAGGATAGAAGCAAAGGACATTATTTGGTTATGAAGTTACTCTGCTATCCTGATCTCCCTGTATTAAACTTTCAAGGTGAGAAGACAGGGAGTATTATTTAAAGATTTACACTTTTTACCCTATGAGCTTTGCTTTTTCTATGCTGAGAAAACCTTATACTGTGAAGTTTTAGCACATTTTTATATTGAGATATCTTCAGCAGATAATTAGATTCTATTTGGCAAGAATTTCCACTCTGAAGCTATGCTATTAGGATTGCAAGCTTACATTTTATTTAACTGAATCACTGCCACTATAAAAGGTCAGAGTGGAACAAAACATCTCTTCTATTGCTCCATATTCCTGACACATAATTCCATTAAAACCCTGGTATGTAGAAGAATGCTGTTTTTCCATTGTGGAGCTGTTAAATGACAAAGATTACAGCCATGCAAAACACAGTTAGTCTTCCACTTCATTTTGGTATTTGTGCACTACTGCTCCTTAAAGTATAATTTAATAAATGAAAGTAATGAAGGACTGAATGGTTTAATGAGAGGGAATTTTTTTCTCACTTTTTTTTTTGTCATGAAATGTACTATTGTCTAGAGTTTTGCTGTTTAGATTGTATTTTTTAATCCCATTAAAAATAATAATAATGCCTTAACAAACCTATACATAACTGATATAAAATCATCAACAACTTTTGTGAAAAACAATAATATAAAAAAGTACTATAAAGTCTTTTATGTGACTGGTGTTCACAATTAAAGCTTAAAGAGTTCTTCACTTCAAGTATATATGAAGCATTTTAGCGTTAATTCCATTTTCCCTCCACAAGATTTTTTCATACTTTACAGCTTAGCAGAATGTGTAGAAAGACAATAATTCTGTAAGATATTTGCTAGATCCTTGTATGACACTTCTTTCTTCCCACTGTTTGTAACAGACTAACTTAATGGAAGGCTTACAGATGACTCAATTAGTTTTATCAAAGAACAATCAGATTCAGGTAAAGTTGCTATAGAAGACTAAAAGTATAATTCACAATTTTAAGCTACTCCATAATTCAAAGAGCAAATTTCAGCATGTATTTTCCTCACAGAAGGAAAATCAGGTCTTTATTTTGATATTTTAATAATTATATATTGAAAATATATTATTTGTGCCTTAGCAATCAAATATTCTGAGGGTTACAGTGAAGATAAAAAGGCAGGAATTTTAAATCAGTAAAACAGTCGATGTAGATACCACAGCTAGCCTTGAATAAATATTTTGGGAGTTAATTAAATAATGTAATAGCAGCACATCTTGAAATGTGACTTCTAAAATTATCACTGCCTTTGTTATTGGTCATTTATTTCAAGCAGTTGCATTTTAAGTAGTTTTTATTCGGTAGACTTTACACAGAATTGTTTACACTGGCTTAAATGCAGTCCTTAGTTGATAATGGTAAGATCCTTCTGTACACTATTGAAAGAGATATGCGACTAACCTAGCACTCTGACATGTAAATGAGATTAAATGAAGAGTCAATAAGCCTTGTAATTTCTGTAGTATTTATGTGGATAAAAGCCAATTACATAAGGCCTTTGAGAGGGAAGTATCAATCAAATGTATGCATACACTCAGGTAGCATTTGTCATTACTTAGATTTCTGTTAACTCCTATATAAAAGAATAGAGAACTTGGGAGCTCATAGGGTCAAATCCAGAAATGTAGCTGCAACATCTACTGCAGCTGTTTTGCATTGTGACCATAATTCAAAGAATTGGCTTAAAAGTCCCTTTAAGCTTATGGCCACTCTTGTTTACTAGAGAAGCTAGTATTTTCTGACAATCCAGTTCATAAATTTTGGATCAAATAATTCATAGCATCTCCTTAAATAATCTTCCTCACTAATTCTCTTTTCTTGTCCCCAAATGTGCAACTGAATGCACAGCAAATATAAAATTATGCTGTCTGAAAAATCTCTCCAATACTTATTACGGTAGACATTTAAATCCTTTGTCTCTATCTGAATTAACATCTTGATACTCAATTGCATTACGTGTATAATAAGAGAAGCTGCTACTTATCTTATTCTTTCCATATTTGTTAGCATTATGCTATTATGAGCTTATAAACAGGACTTTTAAGAACAATTTACTGTCTGAATGAGAGCATTTCTCTAGTGAAAAAAAAACCAAAACCATTTTGGTCAATTCTCTCTAGATTTCTCCTTTGATAAAAGTACAGCATTATGAGCCCGTTAACATCTGGTACCTCTTTGATCCTTCATACATTTAGACTGGCTCTGAAGTATCTCAGAACATTTTTTTCAATTAAGGTTTGAAGTGAACTTTCAGAGACAATCACCACAGATGCAAACATAAGCCATGTGAAATCACACCCCTCCTCCATTTCCCTCTGATTATCAATGCTAGGTAGCATCAAGTCAAGATCTATGGTTTGGCTAGTTCTTAATCCATTTAATGTGTTGAATAGTGATAAGATCATAGGGATCACATTTGCTTGGCAATGAAAGAGATTCCTTACTGAACCAAAAATGACATTTCATATATCACATTTGGAGCCTTATCAAAAAAATGATATCAAATCTGTTGCCAATATTTGCTGGAATAAATTTAACTCCTGGCTTTAATTCTTTTCTAACTAGAGAATATATAATGTAGTTTTATGTTTTGCCCAGAGATGATATCTTATTGGCAAGCATATATTACACTGCTTCCTTTAAAAAGTGTTAACCCTACATTAACTTTTGTCTTGCTCTCTTATTTCTCTTATTGTTAGAGAATGGTTTAGCACTTCAAGGAGATTATTTGTTTTGGAATATCCTTTCCACTTAAAATATTCTTACTTTTTCATCTCTGAAAAATATCAGATAGACCTTTATTACTGGAAAACCCTTCTTTCTTTTGATATTAATGTCCTGGTAGGAATTAGTATACTTGCTTTATAAAAGAGGGTTATCAGCTATTGCCTGATCTCCTAGACGTTTAAAACAACTTGGCAAAGTTTTTATGTTCAGGAAATTATTGAAGAAACCAAAAGCTATGCCACCTCCTTCATACTAGGTAAGATCAATGATGCTTCATAATGCCAGCCAAGCGATTTCACTGAATGACAGGTGACAACGCTTGAATAACAATGAATATCTTGGCAAATACACAGTAATGAAAAACGTGGCAAAACTCTAAATCACTACTTTTGTATGCGATGAGATTAGTTAGGTATGTGTTATGAATACCTTGTGTCAAGGAAGTTTGCCAAAGATTAAACTGTGGCTAAGTTGACTTTGCAGAATAGTAAGTAATCAAGTCGTCTATCATCAAGTGTCCTGGCTCAGTTTATTATATGATATGGTACACATGGTGTGTGAGTTTGATATATGATATTGTATATATAAGACTTGTTTTCTTCTCTACATAAAAAACTCTGGTGTAATGAAATAGAATGTATTAATTCTCAAGCATTATTCATCTTTCTACAAATAAATAAAAAGAAAAAAAATGGGAAAAGACTATTTCTCCAAAGTTCTCAATATCTTCCAAATCTGATTCCTTGTATGCTGTAACAGCACTAAACATTAAAGACGGGCAAGTAGAATCTGATTTTAAAAGTGGCAATTGCTTTAATGTTTATATAACTACTGAAAATTAGATGGATCTCTTTATATCACAGAATGCAGTCTGGAGGAATAATCCTTGACGGAACTCTGAAGTTGTTATTTCAGTTAGAAAACAAGTTAGTTATCTTTGTTTCTATTTTAGCATATACTTTGTATGAACAAATGTTCCCAAATTGTAAATCAGATTGGGTAAAAATTGATTCATTGACAAATATACGTGAAATTAGACTGATAGATTTACCTTAATAAATTGGAAAAAAAAAATCTAACCTTAATTATCACAGAATCAGAGAATTGTAGGGGTTGGGAGGGACCTCTAGAGATCATCTAGTCCAACCCCCCTGCCAAAGCAGGCTCCTGTAGGCACCCAGGAGGGTCTTGAACGTCTCTAGGGAAGGAGACTCCACCACCTCTTTGTGCAACCTGCTCCAGTGCTCCGTCACTGCACTTTGAAGAAGTTCCCACACATATTTGTGCAGAACTTCCTATTCTGCAGTTTGTGGCCATTTCCCCTTGTCCTATCACCACACACTTCTCAGAAGAGTGCAACCTTGTCCCTTTACCTCCTGCTCCCTAGATATTTATAGATGTGGATCAGATCCCCTCTGAGTGTTCTCTTTTCAAGGCTGAACAGACCCAGCTCTCTCAGCCTTTCCTCATAAGGGATGTGTTCCACATCCTTTATTATCTCTGTAGCCTTCCACTGCACTCTTTCCAGGAGATCCCTGTCTTTTTTTGTACTGGACTCTTTCCAGGAGATCCCTGTATTTTTTTGTACCAGGGAGCCCAAAACTGAACTCAATACTCCAGGTGAAGTCTCACCAAGGCAAAGTAGAGGGGGAGGATCACTTCCCTCAACCTGCTGGCCATGCTCTTGGCCTTCTTGGCCACCAGGGCAACTACTGCCTCATGGCTAACCAGTCATCCACCACGACACCCAAGTCCCTCTCCTCAGAGCTCCTCTCCAGCAGGTCATCCTGCAACCTGTACTGGTGCATGCGGTTACTCCTTGATAGGTGCAAGACTCTACATTTGCTCGTTAAACCTCGTTCTTTTTTGCCCAACTCTCCAGCCTCTCCAAGTCAAACTAGTTAGACAAGTAGTTAAACCTACTTTCTAGGAATTAGGAAATGCATATTTGTGTCTCTTATCTAGTCTGCTTCAGAAACTGCATTTGAACTGATGCTTCTCATATCTTAACTGAAGATATTTCCTATTTATTTTTTTTTTCAAGTATGGTTTTATGATGTTTGTAATTGGTATTCCATATCATAACAGCATGCATGGGGGGTTGAAGAGTTAATGCTCCAACTCTGTGGATCATCGATAGTTATGGGTATACCTGTCTCAGAAGAAAAGAACTTTGCATTGTTTTGCATTTTTCCTCTTTCCACTCAGAGAGAAAGATAAAAACTGTTTGTATGTCATGAAACATGCTTTCTTTCCCTTTCAGACTGACTCAGCAGTGGGTGCTCCCTAGATACCTCTGGTTTTTCGGACACTCTCTCATTTTATTTATTAGCTTCAATTCTAATTACATTCTATTATATTGTGTTATTTTGCATTCTGACATCTTATTTAGTAAATTAGCATTCCTTCTCAGATTGTTGCCACTGTTTTGTTTTTATGCCCATCTCCCTTTTCTGTTTTTGCCTTTTCCCTTTCCCCTTTCCCAGGGACTGGGTCCGTGGGTCTCCTGCCACAATCATCATGGAACCAGGCAGAAACAGCCCGTACACAATTGACAGATATGAATCATTCTGATAGTAAAGTATATATATTGGAATCTTCCTGTAGGTGTCAACGGGTATGCTTAAGCTACTTCTATTTTCCACGGATATGAAACAAAAGTTAATTGTTCCATGAAACACTATGGGCAACTCAAAGCGTCTGTATGTGTCAAGAAGTAACAACTCAGGTTTTGGGATATTCTGTGCTCTTTTGGACTGGATGATGAATTTATAAAGCACAAAACTTTTAGATATTCACAAGATCTAAAATGATTTTCTAAGCAATGTGCTGTTGCTTGAAGATAACATTCTAAGACACAGTGTGCCCAATGGGAACTAGACGCGTATGTCACGCTCCAATATAAAGGAGGGAGACGAGGTTCTTAGATTATGCGTATAACTGGCGTGAGATTAAGAAGCAGCGGTTCAAATGTTGGTCCGACAAGTTTATTATCCAATACTGACCAGGGAGAAGGGGAAGAGGAAGGAGAGGAAGGCGAACACTGTTACCAATAAGGGCGATGGGGAAGGGAAGGCAAGCGATAGGAAAGATAGGGAAGAAGCAAGGATTTGTACAACGCAGGGAAAGTCACCATCCAGGATCCTAGGGGCGGTCCGGTTGCAAGCAGATCCGAATGTCCGAGGCAGAAGATCAGGGGTGGCAGAAGCGGGGAGAACAGCAGCAGCCTTGAGCAGCAAGCAGTTGTCCTGGAGAAGCGGCACCGGGTCATCACAGGAGAAGCAGCGTGGGGTCAGCACAGGAACAGCATCAGCCAGCACTGGAGAAGCAGCGAGGGGTCAGCACCACAGAAGCAGTGAAGGGTCATCAGCTCGTGAGGGTTCAGATGGTAGAAGACCTCGAAGGAGCGGCAAGGTCCAGGAGAAAGCAGCATGTCTCAGGCATCAGGCCCAGGAGGGAGTTCAGCAGCAGGGAATCAGCTCATGAGTTTTCCGATTGAAGAACACCCACCATCTCATGGTGGTCGATCCCTCTCTTATCCTCCGTTTCTCTTGCCTTTGTGACAAATCCCATGCTAGCGTGCCAGGTCCTGATATGGCTATCTCCCCACGGAGATGAATACCACACAAAAGAGTGTTCAGCAGCCACTGAGCTGCAGCTTATCTCTCTTTTGTTGCCCCAGGACATGCCCATCTGCTTGTCCCTTAGATAATGGATTTCACAACCCTTGCCCAGGACTAGCTTGGACTTGTTCGGACATGTTCATCAGCAAACTTTGAAGCAATGGTATAAAATAATAGTCTCTTACAGCGTAGAAATCTAGAATATGATACCAAGACTTGTAGAAAATTTGTTTCCTTCTGGACCAGTGTTAGAAGGCAGAGGAAATGTGACCCAGGAAAAGAGGTGGAAACTATGAAGTACATATATAGCAATTTTCACTCCATTATTACTGAACCATCTTTCACAAGAGCAACCTGGTCAAAAGGGAGGTTCACTGCCTGTAGCAGGGGTGTTGGAACTAGTTGGTCTCAAGGATTCCTTCCATCCCACCATTCTGTTATTCTTTGATTCTATGATTCCGTGATTCTATGATTTTATGATTCTATGACTCTATGTTAATTTTATTCTTTCTGCACCGGTTGCAGTACACTAATAATAACACTGGATCAAGAATACTTCAGACAAAGCAGGACTGACAAGCTTCAATTGCTGAGGCCATACAGGTCAAACTCAGTACAAAACTTGTGACTTGTTACTACAACTGGTAATACCACATTGCAGGGCTAGAATGTCTTAGTTTCAGCTGGGATGGAATTATTTTCTTTGGAGTGTCTGGTACAATGTTTTACAATATTTTACAATATTTTTTGATCTAGAAGAAAAACAATGTTGACAACAAACTGTTATTTATAGTTGCTGGTAAGCAGGTAAGTAAGACCATTGCACTTTTCTCAACAAGGGGCTGATGGGGACACCCAACAAGCTTGGGGGTAACAGAATCAGGACTGCCCAAAGGGATATTCTATACCACATGGCCTCCTGTGCAAGGAGAGTTTTCAAGTGGATGGGAGTTCTTGCTCTCTTTCACTCACTAGGGGGACTAGTTAAGCATCAGTTAAGTGGTGGTGAGCAATTGCTTGTGCGTCACTTGTTATATGCCTATGTATATATATCCATAACTATAATCCTCCTTTTTTATCCTAGTAAATAGTTTCATCTCAATCCATGGACTTTACTTTGTTGGTTCTTTTTTCCTTTCTCTCCCCCATCCCACTGGGAAGAGGGAGAGTGGGTGACTGTGTGGTGGTTAGCCACCTGCTGTGTTAAACCACAACACAGAGTAATAAGCCAGGATTTTGGCCATTGTTTCTAACTTTCTGTGCAGAAAATAGAAACAGAGGCTAATTCATGAATACTTCTTATAATGCAGAAGAACAAAGAACTGATTATCTACAATTTTGTGAAGGATGTGTAGCTGCACTGCCAGCTGAAGATGCTGAAGTAACAAATCTGTCTATGTTTCTATCTCATACAGTGAGCAATACGTAAATCACTCATATAAAATCTGCACAGACTGTCAAATAGCCCTAGTGCACTATACTAAACATGTCAGGAACTGACTCCACTGTGAAAAATCGACATTCCTCAAAAACAGATGTAAAAATATCTGTATTAATTTTACTTCTGTTTAGCAAAACACAATAAATGTGTTGTTGTTTAATTTACATTTTTCTATTTAAGGCTGTTGAGTGTTTTTTGCAAGGTTGTTTTCCTGAGTAATCCCAGCACACTTTACTGAGACAAAAAAGTAAAATCATGTTTGTGGAGTGTTATACGATTGAAACAAACAGATATGGTGCAAACAAGACTCGCACAACAAAATATTGTGAAAAATCACTTCTTGTTCTCTCTTGTTTTTATTTTTATTTATTTTTATTTTTTGTATGAAGAAATCAGAACACCTATAAATATCTTTAGACTGCTTTATAAAATATTAATGTGTTCTTTCATGGAAGGACATGGCTGTGATTTACAGGAATTAAAAGGAATTCATACTTCAAATTAAGAAAAACTGAACTTATGCATTCAGTCTTAAAATGCTACAGTATATAAAACTACATAACTTTCAAGAGTCTGAGAAAAATGTAAAGTAACTTTTTTGTTGAAAGAAAGAAAATCAGTGAAATAAAAAAAATACCTCTAAAAACCATGGTGATATGAAATATGATGGCCAAACTAATAGTTTTTAAATCAAAGATGCATAGGGAACTAGCAGAAATTTAGACTGCATTTGTATGGCTGTGCTTTTCATCTTCTACATTCAGTAGCCTGGGTTTTTGTTTTGTTTTGTTTTGTTTTGTTTTGTTTTTCAGATGCAAGAGTTTATAGGGACTTCTAGAAAAACAGACAAAAAGGGATGAAAAGTAACATGATTTACTTCTGCAGTTTATCTAAAATGAAGCCATAAAGTCTTTATATTTTAGTTCTGTCTACCTCAACGCTACAGAAAATAAAGTCAGAAAAAATTTGTATCCTATATCAGATGAATAGCTTCAGTTTTCCCAGTTCTAGGATGAAGGGATTTAAAGCATTTCTTTTGAGATCCATTAGGAGATCCTGGATGAAGTAAAATGTAATTTGTGGCGTACTACTGGGAAAGAAAATGTTGTGGGTTTTTTTTGTTTTTGTTTTTGTTTTTGTTTTTTTTTACTAATAGTCTTTTAGATTCCTTTAGATTCAACTGAATCCCATGATTCTATGATTTTCTGCTACATATAGTTTTGGATGGATGGAATGATCAATGGAAAGACCAAGAAACTTCTCTATTAATACAGTACAGTTTGTGTTGTAAATAGTTCATAAATAAATACTGTGCAGATTGTAACAGAATCAAAGAATCATACAGTTGTAATACATAGAAGCATAGAAATGTAGAATCTTAAAATGGTTTGGGTCAGGAAAGACATTTGCAAGTCCTGCCACAGGCAGAGACACCTACTAGGTCAAGTTGCACAAAGCTCCCTCCAGCCTGACCTTAAAGGACCTCCAGGAATGGGGTACCTACTGCATTTCTGGGCAATTTTTTCCAGTGTCTCATCACTCTCTCCATGAAAACTGTCTTCTTTTTTATCCATTGCAGATCTATGATCTTTCAGCTTGAATTCATTACTCCTTGTCCTGTTTCTACCTACATTAGTGTGGCTGTTGCAGCCAGTATCACTCTGTGGACAATTTTACATTTGAAAACATTTCTTTGGAGCTGTTTGTCTTTGAAAGGGAGTGCTCAGGAATGTTTACTGTTGGTAGATCTGGCCTGTGAACAAATAACTAGTATGGGAGACTGGGAGATGATACCATTGTATTCTGTGAAGGAAAGATACATTTGGCATCACCCTACTCTCTCTTATCTGCTGGCCCCGCCTGAAAGGTGGGAACAAAGGAGTTCTTGCTGAGGTCTACAAACCAGAAGCTGCCATTCCTAAGGAAGTGGACCTGACCATTTTAGGCTTGTAAGTGTTTCTACTGTCATTAAGAAGAAGACCACAGTATCCGTCGACCATTGCTACTGAAAATCAATGTGTGAATTAAGAGCCAGCTGAAATTCTGGTGGTGTTTATATCTATCTTGCTTTCTACAGACTCCTTGCTTTTATTTCCTATCTCTTTCTTAGAACCCATCTTCCCTTCCCCATGTCTCTGAGTAACTAGGATTTGTAATAAACTGCTTAGACTAACATTTGATCTGTTGTGTCTTAATCTCATTGTCCGGTACAGAAAAGAACCTCCTCTCCCTCCTATACACTGGAGAGAGACAATTAGATATGTACATACATACAAGACAGAAAATGTTTTGTCAACTACATCAGCATGTTCAGTATTTATTAATTCACTTATGACAATATTTATGCTTTTATTGGTCACTTAAGGTTTATATAAGCTATCCAATTTTTGTATAGCATATTTTTATAAACTAAACAACTACATGGGTGTGAGGAATTTACCAGCTTGTATAGTAGTAGTATTAAATGTTTTTCTAGTAATTAATCATCCAACCAGCCTACCTCAAAGTGTCCTTATAAATTTTCTTTAAATTAAGGGAGATGAAATACAGAAAGTTGTAGTCACTGTTAAAAATTTCTGAAATCTTAATTCATTTCTGAAATATTAGTTATTTCCTTGATTTTAACACAGAAAATGTCATAAGATTATGACCTGCGGAACAACATTTAGACTCACAGAGTGTCAGAATGAAGGTAGTTTATTAGTTTAAGGTGCATGGTGACACATGGGACCAAAACCGCCCAATTGCACCACAGGTGTTTCTCAAGCAGACATATACCACACAAAAGGCACAATTAAGATTCCGCAAAGCAAGAAATGCTAATCTTTCTAGACAATGGGTCGTTTTGCACTAATTCCGCAAATGCCTCCTTGTTCTCCACTCCTCCTTGGGCATGCGCTGTGTATAGGTAGATCTTTTTGAATATGACTTCCGTTGTAATGGTTGGTCCATTTTCTTATCTGAAAGCTTCAGACCTGGAACTCAAGGAATCTAACACCTTGCAAAGTGGTGCAGTGTGAAAAGCAATGAATGAAAGCTTTGCCCTGTTTCTAGAAAACCCCTCCAAAGTCCCTCCCTATTCCTAGGAAACCGCTCCCAAGTCTCTACCTCTGGAGTAACTGTTTCCCTCCCTTGGCTAATTTTGTGAATTCAAGCACAGCCCCCCCCGCCCCCCCCCTCCCCTCCTTGTACATGTACAGGGAGTTCCCCTGCACAACTCGCTTGTACAGGGACCGTCCTGAGGTCTCTGCCTCTGCTCAATTAGTTGTACTACTCCATCAACAAAAATAATTGTATTTATATTTGTGTACACTTTTTTTCTCCTTGGATGAGTTACAAACGATGCCTGAACACTCTACTGTTCCCCTGTAAGTTTTCTGCTATGTAGATGTCTTGGTATGTACAAATTTTCCTCCCGGTGAAAAGAAAGAATAGGAAATTCAATAGAGTAAAAGTACAGTAAGTATAGTAAATGTGCTTCTAAAATCTTTTGAACAAAAGCGTGGACTAGAAACACTGGTTATCATTATAAATTGGAATTGTCTGGTTTAATCTGGTGATATATGTTAAAGAAGA
Organism: Oreortyx pictus; assembly: GCA_036925125.1. Lineage (NCBI taxonomy): Eukaryota > Metazoa > Chordata > Aves > Galliformes > Odontophoridae > Oreortyx > Oreortyx pictus. The sequence goes on from JAUPFR010000001.1 coordinate 30,583,247, forward strand.
GAGTAGGCAAAAAATGTGTAAAATTTAAATGTGTTCTAAAGGCTTGCTTGTTTTTAAACATCTGCTGTAAAAGACAGAAAATTTTGAAGTTTCTGTGGATTTAAGAAGTTCTTACTTTAGATTTGAAACAATTTGAAGAAAAAAAAAAAGTGAATAGATTAGCTGCTTCTTTTATTGTGATTAAAATTGTATAAAATTAGAAAAAAGACCCAACTAGTATTTGGCAAACATCAACAGTGGTAAAAACACCAGTGGAAAATCCAAGAGAATAAATTACAAGAATATGATAAAGATTTTCTTAGAGCTTTATGCTTCAAAGACTATCTGGGCTGGAGGACATGTCCTTGGAAATATCTTTCATTAGTTTTCTCTTGAATGATACTATTTAAATTAAACCATTACCCAATTCAAAATTTAATGAACAAAAGAAAAAGAAGTTAATGCTTGTGAGTGTACAGTGTGAATACATCTTTTCTTTTTGTGTATTTACCTGAAGCAGAGGTCATTTTTGTGCTTTAAATCACCAGAGAAGGAGAAAAATATAAAAAGATAAAATCAGTGGCCATTCATTCAAATCTTTTTTCAGCAGCACAACATCATAGACAAGTACAAATCATTCAAGTTCAGCATCCACAAATAACATTAAGTTTAAATCATGATGCTTCAGGAAAGTAAAGTAAGATTTCTGTAAACAGAAGTCCATAATGAAAAAGCAAGTATGTGGTTCACAGCCCTTCTCAATACATCCCAGAGGAACGGTGTTAAAGCCCTGCAAAAGTAACTTAACAAAAATTGAGAATTCTATAGTCATCTCATTTTTCAGTTTTAGAGAAACTATTAAAGCAAAAGACGGTTATTTTTCATAGTGTGCATGATCTACTTATATACTAAACATTTTTGTTGCTAGTTTTTTAAACGCGTTTTTCCTAAACAATTATTTTAATAGAAAATTTACAATTCAAATTTCTCTTTTAATCATTTTTTTCACTTTAGGGTGGATTTTATCAACATCCAAATCAATAATTCAGAACTTGAGAGAGACTGCAATAAAGATTTGATAAGCATGGAAAGATAAGGTAGCTTCTAGATAAGGGCAGATTTTTCTCAGCTTCCAGCTCCTGTGAATATTATAATAACTTGAAATAGCACCTTTAAAGATTCATCATGTTTGCTACTGCTCTTATATCTCTCTCAAGCTTTTTTTTTTCCTATGAACCTAAATTTATTTTTGAGATCTTTTTTCTGTTTGAGACAGTGTATTCATCCTGACTGAGAATATTAAAAATAGATACAAAAAGCTATTCACCACACATTTCAAATAGATAAATGTCTGCAGAAGCAGATAGCTGTGATAATGGCCTGTACACTGGATTAAAGGTGCTCAGAAATCAGCCTATAGCTAGACTAGTAACATCTAATTCATATCTCTTAACGGATGGGTGTCTGTAGTTGCTGATGAAACACAATTGTCTAGTATCAGGGGAATGATTTACCATTATTAAAGGCCAATCTTACTGTAGAATACATCACTCTAAAATTTCTCCTTCCCATACTAATTGTTCTCTTTACTCTTGACAGTCTAACCATGAGCTTCAGTTACCTAAATATAAGTTAGAAGTGTCTTGCCAAATATACTGGAATATCCAAAATGTTCAGAGACCTGGAAGGGGTCCTTTGAATGTCCACTGGGACAGAGATCTCTGAAAAACAGTTGAAATGTCATTTTTTAGCTATAATAACTGAATCTTCACTTTTAAGAAGAGATTCAGATTACATGTACTTGATTTGGTGTAAAATTTCTGAACTCTTAACAGTGGTCACAGAAAGTAGACTCTAGCCAAAACTGGATAACTGCATTTAGTTGATCTATAGAATGACACAGAACCACCTGTGTCAGTAGTAGGAGATTTATAACATTTACTCTGAGTTTTTTCAGAGACTATAAAATTTTTTCATCCTATAATAAACTCTCTTTGCCATTCTTATTCCTTTAGACTTGGTCTGACTGAGAATTTCTACACCCATATAATCACTTACCTTTCTGCATACAAATATTGTCTGCATACAGATATTGTCCCCCAGGAACAAAATCTGAATGAAGACCTGTTTGTTTGTGGGTTTTTTTGTTTGTTTGCTTGTTTTCATTTCTGTTTGCAAAATCATTTTTCAATAGATGACTGCATTGCAGTGATTGGAAGATCTAAATATTTGTTGTTGTTGCTTAAATAATTATTTTAAAAATAATATACATATGTATCTCTTATCAATACTTTAAGAAGTCTTATGCACTGGTGAGGTTACCATTCAAAAAGGATTATTTGAAAAATAGCATATTTGGTGCTGTTCTATGATGCAAATTGCACAACAAAGCTTCTTTCACAAGTCCTTTCTCCTGAGCAGCTGTTTCACAAAATGATGTGGCAAATGCTGCATACAGATAGAGATAATCTCCATGCTATACACTGGGTTAGCAAGCATTTATTTTCTATAGTAATGTAATGTGGTTGAGTGGTAGGCCTCAGGACTTTTTCCTGTGACATTAACTGAAAAGCTGAGAGGAACAAGCTTGTCCAAGTGAAAAAGGGAAAAGACATTAAGACTTACCGTTTGTTCTTTCAATCTCTCACAATGTTCTAACTGAAAGCAAATATAAAGAACAGAGACTGTGAGCATGTGAAGAAGGAGAAATAGCAAAAGAAAGAATTACAAAATATTTTTGAGTCATATTTCATTTCAATGCAACTTTGTTCTCTCCGTGTTTGTCTTTTCACCTGTATCAAAAATAAGAGCACAATTCTGCCACTCCAAAGGGAAACCAAAATAACAAAGATCTTCCTCCAAGCTGCTGTAAAAATGACTGCTGTAATTCAGACTTCTGCTTAGCACTGGTGTAAATACACTATGCAGCATAAAGCAAGCAAATGTACTGTTCTCAATTTAGGAATTTAGTTTACATTGAAGTATAATTTACTACTCTATTGTTTGTGTCAAATGTTGGATGAAATTAACAAAGAATTGATAGGGATTTTGGAAAGACTGAGAGTGTATTTTTTCACAGCAATGAAGAGAACTGCTGACATTTGCCTGACTGAATTCCTGTTGTGTGATTGGTACTTGGATTTTATTGTAGTTATTTACTGTGCATATTCTGTTTGTGTAGCAATATTTATTCAAGTGCCATTTTATTACTTAAAGTGGAATAAGGAAATAAATAAAATAATTAAACCTAAACCTTTTAAGTTAGAAATACAGTATTTTCTAAAAGTAAAGGATTAAATTAATTTAAAAATGTGAAAAAAAGAAAAATAAAGAAGAAATTAAAAAAAAAAAGTGGGTTAAAGGACTCTAGATAAATCCCTTTGTTGGAGGCAGTTCTGTTGCTAAGCAACAAAACCCAGAATGTGTTAGATTCATAAAATGCTGATTAATTAATGTACTTAGTAGATAATGAACAAAACTATAAGTTGTACTTGCAAGGTTATGTTGAAAAACAGGTGAAAAATTTCAGGCAGCAACTTCAAAATTCACTCTAAATTGGAGCCCGTGAACAAACTTCCATTTCATCTAGTAGAGAGTTAAAAGCTGGATACTGCAGTGAATTTTTAATGTGAATTTAAGATGTATTCTGATGCAGAAAACAAGTATTTGTTTTATTCTTTGGGATTTTATTTTAGCAAAGAACCCTAAAGTTCAGCTGAAAATCATGGGCTATGTGTGAAACATGGCTTGTATTAATTATCCACTTAATGAAGCAGTATTTCATCCTTTTCTTTTTTCTTGGTGTTGAAATGTTATTGATATTGAAATCTGGATATCATCTGGATATCAGGATACAGGTCTGCAAATCTTTGATTGGATCGTGCTGACACAGTGCAGTGCACTGTGGAGGTAAGTGAGGTTGTAATGACAGATGAAGCCATGTTATTTCTTCACTGTCCAGCAACCAGAAAAAAAACATTCTCTAATATTATTGTATTGTACCTGATATTAGAGTATGGGTCTGGACTATGAAGCTTTCTCACCTCTATCCACATCCATTAAAAAATTATATTTCCTGCTAGGTACAATTCATTGGTTAGAGGAGCTATAAGCTTCTCAGTAATTTTCTGTTTTATGTAATGGTCTTTAACATTAATGGAAATGGACCACTTTTATCTTCTTGTCAAATGTATAGGAATAGATTCCCCTGGGTGATTGGTTTTAGTTAACTAATTGTAACAAACTTTAAAAGGGATCTGCATGACTAATTAACTTAAATCCTTCTGAAAATCAATTACTATATATAATCCACTATGCCAATGTTATTTTCATTTCATATGAATTATTTTCACTTTTCAAATCTACATTAACACCTTTATCTAATGAGAAAATAAAACCTTTCCAGTGACTTGAATTTCTGCTTTTTCCACTATAGTAAGTCTGAATAAGGTGCATTGATTTAAAGCCTAACTAGAGATAAAGAAAACTTTTATTCCCTTTCACTGGAATCTGCACCTAGTGGCCTTGTCCTTTAGAAATAGCCTTGCACTATTTAGTTCTGCAGTCCATACTCCGAGTTTCACTTAGTTGTGAGGAAAGGCTCATGGGTACCAATGAGTCTACTCAAAATACTAATATTATTCAGGCTAAGGACCACAGAATCAAATACACAGGAACAAGTCCTCAAAGACATGCTGTTAAACCAATTAGAACTGTAATCCCTTCCGGGATTCCCATGTGTAAATGAAGGCCTAATAACATTCATTTTCATCATGTTGACTTGATGAGCCAGTGACAAACAAGGTAGGAAAGATATGATTGGAAAAAAAGGAAGACTAAAGATAAGGCTTGCATGCAGTGTTATATTTTGTACTGAAGAATTTGAAATAAAGAACATGGTTGGCTGAATGTGCGCTCTCACTGCAGTTTTAATAAATAGTGCTGCTTTGTAAACATCATTTGTGAAGCGAAAAATAAACTGCAGATAGGGTAATGATTCATTTCTGGGGTATATCTCCTTACTGGTTCCATTTTTTCTTAATGTATCTGATATGCCATAGTGTAAACTAATGAACATAATGTAGCAATTAAATACTTATTTAATAATTACTCATTGTTTTTTGTTTTTTTTTTTTTTAAATCATGTCGATCTCACTTTTTATTACTAACATCAGCATACTGAATTGTGTCGCGCACTTATTAATATTTCATAAACTGAAACAGTAGAAAAATGCATCTGTATCATAGAGCTGGAACAAGGAATACCACTAGTTCTGACAATGATATTTTACAAGATATTGCCTAACTTTTGATAATGATATTACTATTTGTAAATATATGCTTAAAAGTTATATTTTTTGCAGGACTTGATTTTCCGTCAGAAATTGATCCTCATTGCACTGAGCTGTAGTGTAGAAGCAGGCAGTTAAGAAGATCCTGATCTGAATGTTTGAAAGCTTCTAGTTTGAAGCTGTAATTCTGCAAAGGAAGCAGTAGAAATGGACAATTTAAGTCTATGGTAGCACAGTCCATGAAAGCTAACAATACTGATTTTGTACAGAATATCATCAATATATCTTTTCTTTCTTTCTGTTTAAATGAGAACACAAATCTCAGCAAAATTTTGTTGCAAATGTAACTTCTTTCAATAAATCAATGAATGGTTTGTGGATATTTTGTTATTTGAACCAAGTGAAATCTTAGAAAGTAAGAACAACATGTTGAGATAAATTTGATATGAAGAAGAAATGCTTTGATACTAGAAACAAACAGCACAGCAGGAGCTTAAACAAATGAAAACAACCTTGGTGTTTGCTATTCTTCTCTGGTGACAGCTTTGTGGAGGGCATCTAGCTGTTAGAGAGCAATTTGAGAGAAGGATCTGGCAGCATATAGCATCACGGTATCACAACAAAGGAAGAAAATGAGATCTTTGTTCTTTTTCCCTCCCCTGCAATCCAGACTGACACTCTCTGCTTTTTATGTGGTGTGTATTTATTTGTGAGTATGTCTGTGTGCGTGTTTTTGTTTTTGTTTTGTTTTTGTTGTTATTGTTGGTGGTTTGTTTTTGTTTTTTGCAGTCCTATACATTAAACTTTTCTCAAGGGATTCTTCGGAACTTCTGGAATTCTTTGCATTGGTTTGGTTCTTCCAAAGACACCCAATAAAGAATTGGTAGTTGGTAAGATTGAAATGGAGAGACACACTCGAGTGAGGGAAAGTAACTTCAGAGGCAGAGACAATCTTCCTTCTTTTTCCCCTTGGCAAGAAACAGTAGAGGACCCCAGGGAAATGGTGAAAATGCGGATATACTTCTCACTGGAAAACAACTTCCATTTTGCATCACTCACTTGTTTGACGACAACTATTGTTCTCCATTATGTTTTGCTCATCTTCCCTCTGCACAGGGATGTAATGTAATCCCTGCAATCAGTAGCACTGTTTATGAAATAGGAGGAAATTTATTCTCACTGCACAGGTTTTCAAATAGTACATTTGCAAAATCATTGTCACCAGAGACCTCTAACATAATGCAGTGCAGCAGTGAATTTCTGCCCTCCCTCATCACCTTCAGTAGTGGTACAGCTAATCTACGTTGCTGCCTCAACTTTTATGGCTATGTTCACTTCTTTTTTGCTTTGATTTCCTTCCTTCGTTGTCAGCAGCTGGGGTCACACTGCCTAAAGGATCATTATTCCTGAAGAAATACAACTTTCCTGCAGTTACAGATTTCCCACTTTCCCTCTTCTGTGTTATGGCTCAGAAAAGAAATGTCATTTGAAACAAGTAGGTTGCTACTTCTGTAAAAATAATAATAAAAAAATAAATGAATACTTTTAAGGTTTTAAACATTGCTTTGGTAGAATCCATGACATAAGGAAATTTCTTCTGTGATAATGATGAATTCAGTCTCATTGATGTTGCCAGAATTTTGAGATACTCCTTGAATTCATAATTGATATCAATTACATAACTAACACTGATAATCACTTTTCACATATCTTTTTAACAAAAGTTATGTACTTCTCTTTTTTCATCTTAATTTTGCTACATGCAAAACAGTTAACATCAGAAAAATGCAGAGAAAAAATATGGGCCATCTCTGAAACTGAGGAAGACATTAAAGTTTCCCTTTGTTTCAGTGATATGGGATGAGGCATTTACAGGAATACTAGATGCCTTTAAAAGACAGGTGTTGGCAATAGGGTTTTTGCAGGGCTCCTCCGTGAAGAGAGTCTGGAGCTGCCCTGTGCCAGGCACAGCCAGGTCTAGCCAGTTCCAATGGCTCCACTGCAGAGAAAACAGGTTATTTAGTTATTAATAAATAGACAACTAATGATTACACTGATCTGTAAAATGACTTGGTTGTCTATTGAGATTTCAGCAAGGAGACAGAGACAAGAAAGTATGTCCAAGTACATTTGGTCCTCCTTGGGCACCTCCAGTGTTTTTATTCAGAGCAGCAGGAACAGGATAGAGATATTCATGGGAGTACATTTGACTTCTGGAAACTACAAAAAGCTAATTTAGTGATTCTTGTCTGTCTCTATTGTAACAAAAACCCTGTGTCAGGTCTGAAATATAAAGTCACAATCACGTTAACAATTCAGGCCTTCTGTAACTTCATGGTTGCATAACTTTAAATCCCTTAAACCTTTCAGGTTTTTTTTTTTTGTTTTTGTTTTTTTCCATATTAAATAACTTCATTAGAAGGAGCAGTAGAGAAGATATTTTGTGTTACCTTTCTCTGTGTTTAAGTGATATTACAACATAAATAAAATATTCAGAAACAAGGCTCTTGTGGCATGTTCTTAGATGTTCTTAGAAAGTAAATAACATGATGCACTCATCTGTGGAACAGATTATAGTTCTTGAAAATCTGTTCTTTTATCTCTTTACCCCGTCCTCCTTATATTTTCCTTTTGAGTTGGGAAAGAGTTTCCAGCCCATATCATCTTCCATTCAGAAGCCTTTTTGTTCTAAGTTATAGTCAATGATTTAGCTATTTAGTTGTAATTCTTGGCAGAACATCTTCAGGATTATTTTCACAGCTAAACAAGATTTTGCCTTCAGATGCCCTCTGAATTCAGTGCCATTTTCAGACAATTCAAGAGTGAAAAGCTGCTGATTCTTTGAAAAATGCAGTATTGTATTTATTGAGTTAAAATGCCAATCTTCACTTACGATGATGTGATTAATGTACATAACTTTTAGCTATAATTTTCAAGAAAACTGTACCTATTTGTAATATTACAGTACATCAACAAAAGGCTATTAGTAAATTTATGTCTCCTCTGTCTTAGCAGTAGCAAGTATAAACAAATGTTATTGTTTTTATCATTAAACAGTTCTGATGCATATTTCAAAGAAAGTTCAATAAGGCTTAGTCTAGCAAGAAATTTTTCAAAATACTGATAGACTGCAATTACTATATTTGATTCCAAATCACATTTTTTTTAGCTCTGTTCCGGAGAAGATTCCTGAAATATGCCCATTTTTAAAGAATGACAGTCTTTTTTCTAATTCATCTCATGGGAGCTGATTTTAAGCTAAAGTAAGAACAGCTCTGGCAAAATTAAAATAAATTACCACATTGTTAAGCCACATACCAGATTTTGTTTTATTTTGTTTTGTTTATTTCTATAGCTACCCTTCCACATTTGAGTAATTTGAACACTATAATTTAACTGAAAAGAAAGATATTGTCCTGCAGAACAGTAACTGTAGAAAAAAGAAAAATGTGTGCAAAAAAAAGAGAAGTAAATTGGGGAAAATGTCCCTTTGGAGGGGAAAGGAAAGCTGTAGCAGGCAATCTTTGTACTTCAGTCTAGTCTTATTCTTTCTTTCGAGTTTAACACTAATTTCTATGTAAAGAGTTATTCATGACAGATAGAATCCCTTTACATATATTCAAATCTTTCCCATTTGGGCGAAATCGTGAGAAAAACTGAGGTTTTTTGATTTGTTTGAAATGTTTCCTTTAGATTATTTCTGTAATTAGTCACGGTTTAGTCTATTATTTCTTCTGGGCAGACATACAGAAGAAATAAATATTGGATGCTTTTTGAAGGACAAAAACAAAACAGAGCAAAATAAAACAAAACAAAACCTTGAAGTTGAAGCGTTTTTGCAGGTCAGTTTTGTTCTTCTATCATCTTCATTTTGCTTATTGATTCATTTGATTTTACATTTTATGTTGTTTGAGAAAAAATATAAGATTTTCTCCCTCTTGGAACAATTATCTGCATGCATGGCAATCTCCAACCTTTATTATATAATGAGTTACTATTAATATCCTTCAATTATCAGTTATCAATCTTTGTATATGCAATATGCATAGTACATACAATGTCTCTTATTTTCTTTCCGTTCCTTCAAAACACAATGCAGATATATCAGGGCTGTCAGGTGTAAGCTCATCCATTCATAAGGTGGTCTCATTTCAATATCCGTAGGTCCAATTCCAGTGAAAATTAAGGATGTTTCAGGCTAACTACTACATCAGTCTTTTAATGTGGGCTTTGAACCAGACTGAATGGAGGGTGATAGATGTCTAAAAACTGAATGATAATGTAACAGTAATCAGGGAAAAAACAACAACAACAGTAAGCAGATTTGAGTGCTGAAGACAACAGAAAACACTGAAGGAGGGTGCGTAGCCTATTTCCTCACATACTCCATTTCTTTTCATACTCATTCCAGGAGTGTTTTAAAGTTTCTTCTAGAAAGGACCTGTAGCCCTGAATATTCCAAAGAGAATACCTTCTCAGGATGTTTTTACTAGAATCAAAATGAAATGAACATTGTTAAAGCATAAAACACTTCCTTCTAAACACAGCTGTATGATTTATGCCTCAAAACAATCTCTAAGGAATGTACTGACAAGAATGTCTAGTTACAGCCTCATGGAATGTCTAACAGAGACCTTTGTTTGTTTCACAGTATCACATTATCACAGAATTATAGAGGTTAAAAGGGACCTCTAGATATCACGGAGTCCAACCCCCCTGCCAAAGCAGGCTTCCTAGACCAGGTAGGCATCCAGGTGGGCCTTGAATGTCCCTAGAGGCGACTCCACAACCTCTCTGGGCAGCCAGTTCCACTGCTCTGTCACCCTCACTGTGAAGAATTTCCCATGCACATTTGTGCAGAACTTCCTATGCATCAGTTTGTGGCCATTTCTCCTTGTCCTATTGCCACACACTGCTTAGAAGAGTCCAGCCTCATCCTTTGCCTCCTGCTCCTTAGATATTTATAGACATGAATCAGATCCCCTCTGAGTGTTCTTTTTTCAAGGCTGAACAGACCCAGGTGTCTCAGCCTTTCCTCATAAGGGATGTGTTCCACACCCTTTATTATCTCTGTAGCCCTTCGCTGGACTCTTTCGAGGACATCCTGGTCTTTTTTGTACCAGGGAGCCCAAAACTGGACATAATACTCAGGTATTGTTTGCTTCATTGTTTCCTGTAATAAGCACAAATTCTCAGACTTTTGGAAACTTTATGATTGTTGTCATTAGGTGACTAAAGAAGATAACAATTGTACTTGTGTCCTTTATTAACAATGATCTTTCATTTAAGATGGATATCTGCTACAATGATTTTACTACTCTGATTTAGTTAGAATGCTTTCTGTTAACCTAAAATGGTCTAAGATCCTCTTTAAGATTTCCAAGTGAGTTATATCATGTCAATTTGAATGCTTGACTCATTCCTCAGATATACAAGGTATGTGTTCTATTCACAGTCGGTAAGTCTCAAGAAGGTTTTTCAGCTCCACTGTTGGCAGAAAAACATGATAAGTTTTAGGTCACCACTTAATGTAAATTTCCCTCACATCCTTGTTAGTTCCTTTTTATTGTTTTCTTGTTTTGTTACAGAAAATGAATGCCTTCAAGATCAGTTTGGAGATATATGTTGTTGTTGTTGTTGTTGTTTTAATACATGTATATAGATCTATAATGCTTAGCATTTCAAAGTATGGAGAAAATCTCCTTTTCGTAAGACTATTATCAAAATTCCTTCTCAAAGCAGAAGTAATTCTAGCAATCATATCCAATACCAATGAAAAAATAACATGTTGGGATTTTATCTAATTTTAAATAACTTGGAAATAAAAAATAAATCTTTGAAATTCAATGTATCTTATTCCTCTTTCTTTGTTTTGCAGTGTTTGGACTTCTTAGGCCTCCGAATTTGTAACAATTTTTTTTTTTCTGTGAGAGAAGGAGTTTAATTTTTTTCAAGAATTTTATTTTCTTTTCTTTGATGAATATTGTAATGATTATTTCATTACAAGAGGAATATTTTCATAAATTACCGACTCCATTTAAAGAAATGTATAGTTTAGAGGTAAATGAAGTCTTTTAAAGTTTTTTTATATTTGAATTCAATGGGCATTACAGCACAGACGATGACTACTGGTAGTAGTATGAAGGTATTTGTATATCTAAGATACTGGAATTGGTCCTTACATATGCACAAATACCTTTGAACCTTGTAATGATGGAGTAATTTTAGGAAACCAGCTTTTCCTTTATTTGTGATCATGGATTCATGAACAGTATATTTAAAGTACCAAAACTGGACAGATGGAGACTGTCAATTGCAGTAATTACTTATGGCCTGTAAATCATAGATGTGTGTGGGCCTGCATTTTCTTTTAACAACAGTGATATAACTCATTTTTCTTGAGTTCTAGAAGAAAATATTTTGGCTTTAAGATTCATAATATAAATTATTGATACCCTTGAAAATTCCATAACTTAATAAAATAAGTAATTCATGCTCAAATCAAACAGGCTCATCATTGCAATGGAGGAAAAAATTAAGAATTGATACATCAAGATGCCAGAATTACATCACTACAGTTCATCTTTATCATTCCTGTTAATTACAGAAACAGAATGAGCTCCTCAGACATAATTAGCACTCATCTGAAGAGCTAGGCACATATTAATAGTAAAGATCAAGCTAAAATAACCATGGGACATCAGTAGGTAATGTGAGATTAAATAGCCATTGCAGGAAGTTTGAGCACTGAAACTGTTAAGTAGCAAATAAATAAATATAGAAGGTAATTCAAAATAATAGCATTAGTTTTCACATCTGATTTTTAATACACTTCTTTGAGCTTTATAAACTTTTTTTTTAAACAACATAAAAGTATATGATGTTCATTGATTTTTTTCTTTCTCTTTCTCTTTCTCTTTCTCTTTCTCTTTCTCTTTCTCTTTCTCTTTCTCTTTCTCTTTCTCTTTCTCTTTCTTTCTCTTTCTCTTTCTCTTTCTCGTTTCTATTTCTTTTTCTCTTTTTCTTTCTCTTTCCTTTTCAGTTTCTCTTTCACACAGGAAGGAAAATAGTGACCTTATAAATGATGTACACACAACAGAAGCATGACCAATGCATATAGCCTCTGTAAGGGTATGCATTGATAACCTCCTCCTCCAATTGACATTGGAATTAACAAGGAGATGTGTTGTCCTGGACCTCATACTCACTGACAATGAAGTCCTTGTTTGGAATGCAGCCTTGGTTGCAGTAGCCATGAGATGGTGGAGTTTAGAATCCTGGGAACAAAAAGGAGAGTGGAAGGCAAGTTCACAAGAGCTTTGTGAGTCTGGCCTTAGCCTCTTTGATAGGATCACCTTTGAAAGCTGAAATGTTTGATAAGGTCCTGGATGGAATAAGGATCCACAAAAGATGGTAAATATTCAAGAATCACCTTCACTGAGCTCATTCCAATGAAAAGGAAGCATCATAAAAACATAGAATGTCCTGGATTGAAAAGCATCTCAAAAATCATCTAGTTTAATCCCCTGCCAACAGCAGGGTTGCCAACCACTACAGCAGGCTGTCCAGAGTCACATCCAGCCTTGCCTTGAATGCCTCCAGGGATGGGGCATCCACAGCACCTCTGGGCAACCTGTTCCAGTGCATCACTGCCTCTGAGTGGAAAACTTTCTCCTAACATCTAATCTAAATCTCCCTTTTCTTAGTTTAAAACCATTCTCCCTTGTCCTATCACTATCAACCTATGTATACTGTCATTCCCCTCTTGTTTATAATCTCCCTTCAAGTACTAAAAGGCCCCAGTGAGGTCTCCCCAGAGCCTTCTCTTCTCCAAACTAAACCACACCAGTTCCCTCAACCTTTCTTCGCTAGTTACACAGGACATGGAAAAGGCTGAGATACTGACAGCCTTCTCTTCATCAGTCGTTACTTGCAAGATCAACCTTCAGAAATCCTAGGCCACAGAGACCAGGGGGAAGCAATCAAAAATTACTATTGGTGGAAGAATATCATATCAGCAGACTGGACATGTTGAGTCCTAGAGCCCTGTTAAGATGCACCTAGTTTTCCTGAACCAGGGATGTAAGTCATATTTACCTTATCTGACACATAATGGACCCTTATTTCAAGTTTGCTTCATGGACTATGGAGATGATATTTGGGCCTTTAATTGGCTTAATTGTACATATTTTTCTCCAAACTTGTTTCACAATTAACTTCCCACTTCTTTTGTTTTTCATTTAATGCTAAATTTTAAGACAGTTGTACCACTGTACTTGTATTGCAACAAAGTTATGTCTATAATTTCTTCTGTTATTTTTTTATTTTCCTATTGTTATCCAAGAGTTCCTTTGATTTGTCTCTGTGTTTAAAGCTGTGCTTTAATCTTAATGAACACAGGATTACTCCAGTCCTGTATTTTCAGTGGATACACTTTCAAAAGTGTAATCAACATCTGTTCATTATTTGTGCTCATCAGCTTTCTGTCTGATTTTCTCATACATTAGGAAAGTCCTGGTGGGGTTTTTTTGGGGAATGCTCTTTTGATATATTCCTTGTTAAAACCACACAATTCACCAATTGACAGTCATGACAGTGGTCTATAAAGATGGGACTGCTGAAGCAGTTATGTGCAGCTTCATCATTTTGTCATGACTGAAACTGTGATTTTTAAAAACTATTTTCTGAAATGAATTCAGGTTAAGAAACTGCAGTGAGATACAACACAACAAGCTCATATGCACATAAACAACTGAATAAAAATATGAAGGAGCAGATTCATTCTGCAAGTTTGTAGGTGATGGAGGTTAACACCATAGGAAAGTAATTGAAGTTAAGTACAGATAAAATGAGTTATGTAGGCACCATATGACAAAAGCTGATTTTACTGGTCAGTTGGCAACTGTACTGGGCATATGGAGCGAAGCTTTAACATCAGGATTTGGGGCAGGAGGGGTGGCCTCTGAACAGCACAACTTCTACCCCATGTTATATCAGAACAAGTTCCAACTGCTCCAAAATGGACTTGTCATTGGCCAGAGCTGGGAAGAAATATTTAATAAAGGGGACAATATGCTGCACAAAAATTGCTGGGAAAGGGAAGTTGGGAAATGTGAGAGAAACAGCCCTGCAGATAACAAGATCAGTGCAGAATGAGAGCAGGAGGTGCTCCAAGCTTGAAGCAGAAGCTCCCTGCAGCCCAAGAGTGGCCCATGAAGAAGCAGTATATCCTTCTGCAGCCTGTGGGTGCTGCACATAGCAGCTCTTGTAGCCATGGAGAAGCCCATGGGGCAGCAGTAGTTGAAGTCTGAAAGAGATCACAGCCCATGGATGTCCCCACGGGAGAAGCCCTGGGCTGGAGCTGCAGCCTGTGCGGAGGAGCTCACAGTGGGGCAGGATGGCTGGGGGAGCTGCTGCCCATGGGGACCTGTGTGGAGCAGCTCCTGAAGGATGGGCCGTGTTGTATGGATCTATGTTGGAGAAGTGCTGGGAGAGCTGCAGCCTGTGGGAAGCCCACACAGGGCTTCAGTTTGGGAAGGACAGAGTGATCATGAAGGAACAGAAGAGGTTAGTGTCACAGACTGACCACAGCCCCCGTTGCTCCTTCTTATAATTCATTCAAGGGAAGGACATAGAAGAGAGTGGATGTGATGGTGAATGTTTATTTTACTTTGCTCTTCATTCTCACTGCCCTAGACTTCTAGTAATTGCTGAAAAATTGTATCAGTCTCCCTGTGGTGGCAGAAAGGGTCACAAACAATGTGTTTGTACATGAGAGCAAAGCCCACAAGTCAATATATTCATTTGTGTATTTTCTTCCTTCCAAAAGATGAGGGAGGACAACAAAACAAAAACAGATCTATTTTTCCTATGTTTTAAGTAGATATTTCTCCTTGAAGAATACAGATGACATGAGAAGATGGACAGGTCACTAAACACCTAGGACAAATTACATCACTTAAATAGCAGGAATAAGCAATCAAGTCTCTTCTGAGGCACATTGACTCCCTTAATATATATATCTATATCTTTCCTTCTCTAATAATGCATTGTTGAAACAATTAGTTTGGTTTCCATGAATGACTGTAAATACTCTGTGATATTTAGGAAGCATGTACAAATCACAGTGTCATTTAACATTGTTGTGAGGTCAACTTAGTAGATACTATTCTTGGAGTTCATAAAATTTCTTCATTCAGTACCTGTCATCTCCTTGGAGATCTATTGCTTAAGTGTTGACCAGACCCAAACTTGGTTTCCTAATGAAATTTGACAAGGCCATAGCAATAAGTACTGCAGATGTATTTGTGTACCTCTTCGCACAGCAAAAATGTAATTGATGTAAAACTGAAAAGTTGAAAGGAAAACTAAATGGGTTTTTATGTTTTATATTTTGACTGGTTTTTTGTTTGTTTGTTTGTTTCCTAATGAGTTTGTGACATTGTCTGTATATTTGTAATAAATTGTTATAAAGAAGTAGATACGAGATGTTAAAAAAAGGTACAGTACTAATTTGAGTTGTTTCAAAGGCAAAGTTTTTATGGAGCTTATTTTAATTATATGATTGCAATTTAATTATATTATAATTATGGCTGCAATTACTGTTTTGTATGTTTCATTAAAGCTGCATACATTAATTGCACCAAACTTCTGTTGATGAGCTTAACTAATATAAGCAGATGTTTACAGCAGAGGAGTCTGGTTAGCCTTCTATTGTAACATTCCTCTTGCAAGGTGACTATCTTCAGAAAACAGGTAGCAACTGACTTTAATAGCAGTAATTTTCACTTCCTCATTAATTCTGTTTGTAATTTTACACTGTGTACACATATATCGATACACATACACACAAATTTATCTATACATTCATGTATTTTAAACTTATTTCTCAGTCTGTGTAATTGCCAGAGGAATGAAATTAGGTCAATAGTTTATAACTATTTTCAAATGGGAACTATAATTGCAACGTTAACTTGAATTAGGAACGGTAAACAAAAGTCTTTTTAGTACCAAGTAATCCAATGGGTAAAATTTCAGTGAGGCCTAACTTTGCTTCAGTGTTTATACTTCCAATAAAATCAATTAATAGAAACTGTATTTCCTAAACTGTGTCTATAATTCAGTGCAATATTTTGCTAATCATTTCTGTACTATTTACATTCATCATTTAATGAAAATTATATATAATTTTCACAAGGCTAGAGTACTCTAAAGCTCCTGCTAGAGTATAGGTACATTTTAACATATCAGCGTTATCGGTATCAAAAATATCACTGCTGCATACAGAGTCACACTCTCGTATCCATGGAAGAGCTGTTATAAAACAGCTGAATTTTTACTGTTTTCTAACAAAAACTGAAAGAAAAGAACAACTAATATTGTTAACTCTTATAATTTTGCTTAATGTCTGTTCTTGTGCTATTTTCGTGACACTGCATATTTTTCATAAACATTTTTTATTTGGACTTCAGAAACTGCTCTTGATCTAATCTCTGCCATCCCTACTCACTATGGTACACGTTTACTTATCATCTTGACTGTGACTAGGAGAATATAAATAAGAATATATAAGCATGTTGATTTTTTTCTTTTTTCTGTTGCTTGGTTCTTTTGTTTCTTTCTTTCTGTTAAAATATTTTAGAGTGTCTGTCATGATCTTTTCTCAGTATTCATGGAAATACTATTGGAGGATGACTGACAGTACTTTGTGTTTTTTTACTCACAAGTTGTCATTCAGGGTGATCACAGAGTGCCTTGCTCCAATTTATAGGAGGGAGAGGAGACTCTTTGATATATGTATACCCACCATGAGATTAAGAAACAACAGTTCAAATGTTGGTCTGACCAGTTTATTGCAAATCTTTATCAGGGAGATGGAGGAGAGTGGACACTATTACCAGTTAGGGTGATGGGGAAGGGAAGGCAGGCAATAGAAAAGATAGGAAAGAAAGAAGAATTGTGTTAAGTGGGGATAGTCACCACCCGGATCCAGTAGCGGTCCCATTGCATGCTGTTCCAATGGTCCAAGGCAAGGGAGCATGGGGGGAGAGCAGCAGCAGCAATGATAGGCCATGGGCAACAAGCAGTTACCAGGAAGAAACGGCAGGGTTCAGAAGAAAGCAGGGCTCAGGTCGCAAGTCCAGGAGGAAGTCCATCAGCATGCAGGGTTCACCTCATGAGGGTTCTGATGGCAGAACATCTATCCTCGTGGTTGTTGATCCCTCTTTTATCCTCCATTTTTCCTGCCTACTTGACATTGTTGGGTTCTTGGGTAAGTGTCATGTGAGTACCTCCTGAGTTGACTATCTCCCCTGAGATCAGCCCACACAAAAGACTGTTCTCCCACCATTTTGCTGCAGCTTATCTCTTTCTCATTGCCCCAGGACGTGTCCATCTGCGTCCCTTAGACAAAGGATTTGGCAATCCTTTCCCAGGACTTGCTTGGACTTGTCTTAGACTTTATCAGCAAGCTTTGAGGCAATGGCATAAAAAATAATAATCTTTTATACAGAGTGCATGCAGTTCGGAACAACAACACACAGTGAGAGGAGAAACACTTTAATATTACTCTGCAATCATATACTCCATTGCTCTCAAGAAAACCTCACTGCCAATGTCCAAAGACATTTCTCTTGCTCCTCTGACACAGTGCTCACTCCATTTCTCCATCTTCCCAGAGGGCTCTCTGGCTACCCAACACTCCTTCCCTGTAATAGTCTCTAACCCCCTCTGCAGATGAAAAGTAGATTGAGGTGTTATTGATTTAGACACTCCCTGCAATGGTGTGGACACACAAGGATTTCTGTGACAGAAGAGTTCTGAAGTATCTCAATAAACTCAAAAATTTCACTTGTATCTGTTGGTTGGGTGAGAGGGGAGACAAGGAGTGGGAAAGAGGTTGAGAGGCTATTTGCATTTGTATAAAAAGGGAGAAATCATAGAAAGTCTAAAGAGAAATTAAAATATAGATTAAAATGTAAGTAATACAAACTGAAGTTGGTGCAATGTACTGTACTGAACAAAGATTTAAGTCCATTATATTGAACAGCCTGAATGTAGGCGTAGAAGAGAACTGCCAAATATACCAGTGTGAATACATCGTGCTGAAAAACCCCATATGTTTGTTTGAATGTGTTTGTACATATATGTATATTTATATATATTAAACAAGAGACATCAAATCAACACGAGATTTTGGAGTTAGCAAAACTGGTGGAAAAAGACACTGTAAAATGGAAAACTGATCTGCAGTAGCAATGTGTGGACTATTTGACCTAAAATATTCTTTTCCATTTGTCTTTCATTCTGCGACAAATTTTTTGTGCTTCAGATAGGTATCAGACAGTCCAGGAAATTTTATCTCTGATTCAGTAGTGTGTCATCAAATAAATAAATACATGGGCACTTTTCAGCTTTAGTTAATTTTTTAAGCCTAAATTATTTATAGTCTTACAAGTACTTATTTCACAGTACCAAAACATATTCTTAATATTTCAGTAGCCTCTACCAAAAATATGAAAGGTGGCTGCATATGCTGTCTTCTAGTTCTTTTTCCTGCCTTACTGGATTCATAAAAAGAAGACACTGTATTTTAAGAAGGTGATAATCTTAAAAAAAAATAAAAAATCAAATTTCCCTATCATGTTGTCTCATGGTGACATCTTAGACTATATTCTAGCTTCACCAGCTGAAAAGGTTGTTCTGGGAAGGCCTCAGGGCTCAAAGTTTAATCCAGCCATACTTTCTGTCTTCATGTTTAGGCTCACTATTAAGAGTGCTCGTGCACACTCATAATGCAGCTGTAAGTGGATTAAGTATTGGATGAAAAAATTGTACCTAGGCTCCATATCTGGATGAAGATCAGTGACAAGAGGTGTCCCTCAGGGTATGGTTTTATTCAACATCTTCATCAATGATATTGACAGTGGGATTGAGTTGACCCTCAGCAAGTTTGCAGATGACACCAAGATGTGTGGTGAGGTCAACACACTTCAGGGATGGGATGTCATCCAGAGAGACCTAGACTGACTCAGAGGGCCCAGGAGAACCTCAGGAAGTTCGGCAAAGCCAAGTGCAAGATCTTGCACATGGGTTGCAGCAGCATCCACTATCAGTACAATTTAGGGGATGAAAGAATAGAGCACAGTCCTTCCAAAAAGGACTTGGGGGTACTGGTGGATGGTAATATGGCCTGCAATATGCCCTCGCAGTCCAAGAAACTGGAAAGTTAGGTTTCCTGGGTTGCACAAAAGAAACTTGACCAGCAGGTTGAGGGAGGTGATCCTGCCCCTCTGCTCTTTGTTGGTGAGACTTCACCTGGAGTACTGTGTCCAGAAGTGGAGTCCTCACTACAGGAAAGACATGGATCTGTTCAAGTATGTCCAGAGGAGGGTCACAATAAACGCTCCAAGGGATGGAACACCTCCCCTATGAGAAAAGACTGATAGAGATGGGGCTGTTCAGCCTAGAGAAGAGAAGGCTCTCGGGAGAGCTGGGAGCAGCCTTTCAGTATCCTATAAGAAAGAAGAGTTTGTTGTAATAGAACAAGGGGAAATTGTTTCAAACTAAAATACAGGAGATTTAGATTGAATGTAACAAAAAAGATCATTTTTTATTATTCTGTGATTCTGGGAAGCATTGGATTAGGTTGCCCTGAGTGGATGTTGATGCCCAGTATCTGGAGATACTGAAGGTATGGCTGGGTGAGGCTCTGGGTATCCTGATCTATCCTGACTTAGCTGTAGGTGTTTCTATTCATTGCAGAAGAGTGGGACTAGATGACTGTTAACTTAATTAACTTAACAGAAATTGTTGCCTAAGTGAAAGAGTTCCCATGAATTGGCAAAATTTATGTCTTTGATAGTTAGATGTAGCAATGTTTTATGAACTGTTATTTTAATAAGATTTTAAATTGTGTCCTGATGACAGTAACTTGGATAGCATTTGATGAAAGACAGTATTTTCACTCCTTTCTGAATGAAACTACTAACCCATTAAGTATAAGCTCCTCACATTAAGGATAAATTAAAATCATACAGTTATGTATCAGAAATAAATATAATTGAGAATTGTCTTTATTTTTATTTGTACATTCTTACATATTTCATACTTTCATAAATGCCTGTTTGATTGTAGAGATCTCCTTGGAGACCACACTAATGCTGGGCATGTCTGAATAATTTCCACAGTAGGAGTTATGAATGGTGAACTTTATTTTAGGCAAGTTTATTATCGTGAGTAAATGTATAGCATATATATATGTGGTTTCCTCTACTATCTGTTGTTAGAATGAGCATACATATTTCAAGATTTTACCTTAAGTCTGGTTTGAGTATTTCAGAGGCTAAGTGAGAACACAGTTAAATACAGCCTTTTGACTCCCCTCCAAATATTTGTAGAATTTACTCAGAGGGCAGTGAGGTATATCTTAACATTATCTCTGTAATATGCTAATTTTTCTTTCCTACTCCTATGGTAAATATTTGTGCTTGGACTTGGGGAGACAATTTGCATTTGGATACAATCATCTTTGAATGGATACTGTATCGTAGCTCTCTGTCCAGTGGAAAGTCCCTTTCTTTTGAAACTAACATGTATGCTCTCATCTGTGCTGCTTATTTTTCCATTTCACTGCACCCTCTGCAATAGCTATTTCAAATTGTTACTGTGATTCACACTGCATTATGAGCATCATATCTGATTAAATCTCTGTGGCAAAATTCCTTCTTTACAAATAGATTTGAATTAGGCCGTATTGTTATCTGATAGTGAGTACATTCCCAAGGTTAAGTATGCGTTGCATTCAAGGGTGGATATTTCTAAACTGGACAAGAAGACTTTCAAATGTTATTTCATTTTAAATGAAGTCACTGAAAAGGGGATGTGTTTTTTGTTGTTGTTATTGTTTGGTTTTGTTTGTTCATTTTTGTTTGTTTTAGTTTTTGCTGTTTCACTTTATTTTTCTTCTTTGTCCATATTCCAACCAAGACAGACATGGTATAAAATTGAACTGGAGCAGAAATACAAGTATAAACTCCATATACTATTTAGTTTTCATCTGTCTCTAAAAAATTAGAGAAACCATTATCTTTCGAGTCTCCCTTTATTTTCTAGCTATCCTTGGTAACAGGATAAAAATTACTTACAAAAGGAGCAAATTAAGGTTCTTTCCTTCTGAAGAAATAATTAGGTAACAAATGGATGAAGAACTCATTAGGTGTTAGAGCTTTGCTTATAAAGCAATACTGCGTTAAAAAATTAAATGGTAATTTATATGCAAAAATATTTAACAAATGTTCTTGCTATTTTTGGAAGGAACATAGACTACTGTAGAACTGCTGGCTCTTAAGCCATTGTATCCGTGTAATCAAGACTAAGTGCAAAATAGGCAGTCTGTTCTAAATATTTACTTCACATATTTTTACTTATCTGCACATCCATAGATTATCCTTTGTTCCTTCTAAAAAAATTGAGACCAACAAAAAATGATAAAAGATAGCAACAGGTTTTTCCGCGTGATCACTGAAGAGATACAGCCTTGTTCCTCAATAGCAGAGAATTAAAAATCCAGATAGTAGAAACTCGGTGAAGTCTGACAGAACACAGAAAGCTAAAATGCTTTCTACTGCCTTTAGATTTGCTTTGGGGAAAGCTTTCAATTCTCAGACTTTTAGATTACATAAACTTTGAAAATGCAAATGTTGTTAAGGAATAATTAATAATTCTGAGAAGTTTTTATTGTGAGAAATAAGTCTAAAGAAGAATAAGTAAAGAAATACTGGCAGTTTAATCAAGAAAACAAATTAAAGAGTGGACTGGTCCAGTTTTGTGTATGGACTTAAGATGAAATAAAAAGATGAAAATAAATCACATGGAGAGAGATACTAAAGTCCATGGTAGCATAGTGAGATTGGGCTTTAAAAGTAACAAAGGCTCTTTAGTGTGTTGTTTTGTTCTATCACATGTAGAACAATTGCAAAAATAATTATTAAACACCTTTTATTTGCTTTTACCCCAGAATTATATTTCTCACCTCCAAAAAAGCTGTACTTCTAAATCTGCCATTTGTACACAGAATGCTCAATTTTTAGTTAAATTAAACAAAATTATGATTACTTACTTCTCAAAAGTTGTGTCGAGGACAAGTAATAACTTTTTTTTTGTGTGTGTGTCCGATTGTTTTCTTGATGGGCATTTATCTAGAAGACTGACATTTGGTTAGAGGCAGTTTTCATTCACACGTCTTTCATATCAATCAACAATGAAAGGATGAGCACAACTCATCTGAAGTTTCAAGATGTATACCTATTTGTTCTGCAGACAATCAATTCATATCGTATGTTGCCCTTATTTTCCCATCTTACCTCTAACTTGAACTTCATGTCAAAACTTTATTCAGGTATTAGAAACTTTTTTTATATATTACTTTGTTCCTTCAGATCTAATCTTGACTATATAACAAAAGCTTTATTTTGATTATTGTTGGAATTCTTATAGTAGTGTCTTTATTATGAGCATGTTCTGTTGGCTCAAGTCTCATTTCTTGGACGCACAGTGGTTCTCCAAGTAATGTAATGGTTTGCTTCATGCTGATTAGCAGCAGGGCCATTGAAAAGAGATTAGGGAGCTCCATCATTAGAAAAAAAAGATACTGATTGCTAGTCTTGAATAAGAATACATATTCTAACCAAGTAAGATTATGTTTCATGCATTAATATTCATAGCTGGTGGTATAATTAATTCTATTTGTCCCATACATTATTGTCTGACTCTTCATGGGAAGAGAGCTTAAGTTCAGATAGAAATCTATCCTTCATCACAAAGTATAAATAGTAACTGCTAGATCTTCTAAGTTTTAAGAAGAAAAAATAAGGCAAATAATGCAGAAAAAAGACAAAATTATGGCACTGAGGATCAAGAAACAAGGATGATGATATGCTTGTAATCTCACCAGAACCAGAGTCATAATTAAAGCTGTTTAGTTTCTGGTTTCTTATTCCACAAGTATAGTTGAGAGTATGATTGTACTAAGTATGGTCATGCTCAGTAAAATTCCTTATTCAAAGTCTTTGAATTAGTTTATGTTATGGGAAAAAGTAATATTTATATGTATATATTTATATTTGGAAATATCAGTAATTAAGTATGCTAGGATTGGAATGAATATTAAACAAACTATAATAAAACTGTTCTGTTAAGTCAAACCAGTGGAAGATCCCCTCTGTTCAGCTTTGTTGAGGCCTTTGTTGAGTTCTGTGTTCCATTCTGAGCTCCCTAGGGCAAGAGAGATTTGGACACACAGGAAAGAGCTCGAGTAAAGGGCCAAATATATGATTAAGGACTTTCTCCTCTAAGAAAAAGGTGAAAATCAAGACTGCGGAGCTTGGAGAAGAGAAGATGCAGGAAGGATCTCATCAATGCATTCAAATACCAGAAGGAAAAATGCGAAGAGGCTGGAGAAAGACTCTGTTTAGTGGTATCCAGTGCCAGGACAAGAGGCAGTGGGCACAAACTGGAGGACAGGAGGTTACATCTGAACACCAGGAAGTATTAATGTGCTCTGCAGGTGATGGAGCACTCGCACAGGTTGCTCAGAGAGTCTCCTCTTAGGAGATCTTCAAAATCCATCTGGACATGGTCTCAGACAACATTGTCTAGGTGTCCCTGCTTGAGCAGATGGATTGGACAAGATGACCTCCAAAGATCCCTTCCTGCCTTAACCATTCTCTCATTCTCTAATTCTGTGATCTGACTGAAATTTCATCTGCTTATATGTAGAAACTGTAAAGCACTCAGCAAAATGAACTCTAGTGACTTTTAAAGTATTGTTTGTTTGTTTTTTATAGAACTGACATATCTTGAGGAAAACAAACAAACAAAAACATAAAAGCAGGAACCATTGTTTGAAGAGACAAAGATAATGATTACATTCAACAGAAAACAGAAAATGGCTGTGCAAAGGAGTCCAGCCAGAAGTTCTGTAGTCAAATGTGGCTTCAGAAATACTACTACAACTCCAATTCCTCGTGGAATAACTGAAAAAATACTGTACCACTATGTCACAAAGCATTAAGGGAAAAGTTTCACTTTTACAAGCTCTGAAAGAAAGAGCTTTAGCAGGATTTTAAAGTGAGGTTTATGTGCCTAAGCATAGCTAAACTTCAAGATCAGTGATGATAGATAGCTGAATCAGTATTCTTAGCTATTTGGGGAAAATAAAAAAAAAAAATAGGAAAAATATGAACTCAACATGAACAAAATTTCTATAGTGTGAGTAGAATGTGCCGAGTGGTCAGTCATCAGTTTCCAGAGATCTGAAGAAACTCAGATCTGAACCATTCTGTTTGACTCAAATTCTTTTTCCATCAAACTGAGATGAGATAAATTTGAAAACAACCTTCTAGTGACTGAGCAAGATCAGAGAAAGAAAACTGCTAAACAGAATATCTTGTATTACGCTGCTAGCTCAAAACAAGATGGTAGTCTACCAGGCAGGTAGAGCTGATTTTTAAGTACTGGCAGCTTTTGAGGGCATTTTGATTCTATCTATCTCTAGATGAATTCCTCCTGTCCAAGCTCAGTTATACTTTGTGATTCATTTAATCAAAGCATGTTAGTATTAACAGTTACATGGAAATACATATTTAAAAAAGAAGTTATTTCTCAAAAACAATATACGACCATGTGTATCATTCCAGATAAGTGAATCACAGTGTTGTCCCTAATAATGACTAATATGCTACTTCATCCATTCTCATCTTTCTGTTATTACTATCACTTTTTACTATTATTATAATTCTTGCTATTATTGTTGCTGTTATTATTTCCTGCCACTTTTACTACCCTAGAAAGGCCTTTTTTGTTTTTTTTGTTTGTTTAACTTTACTTGTCATGTTAGAATGACATTAGTTCAATCTATCTCAGTTGTATCTATTTCTGCATATTTGTGCATGTTCATACATGTCTGTGTTTTTGTATCAGGCTTGCAAAGATACAGAATTGGTCATACCCTTTCCTATTTTAAATTAAATGAGTATTACTGTTAGAGACCAAATAATGTGTCTCACAGATGCACACAGCAGGCAGACAGAAGTTTCTTTCTATATGATCCTAGTGTAATCACACCTGCAAGAATAAGTTCAGTTTCAGGAACCTCAATATCACATACATATTAACAAATCAGAGGGAGTTCGGGAAAGTTCAGTGGCATCAAAAAAGATTAAGTGCTTGAAAGGAATACATAAAGAAATATTCACAACTCAGAAAGCTGGAAAAAAAGAACAAGTTGTATAGTAACAGTGATTGCATATAAGATGTTGAGAGTTCTGATGAGTTTTTTTTTGTCTTTCATGTGCTCAGAAATTACTGCCAGAAGGTTTTATTCATTTAAGACTTTGAGGTGAGATGTCAGGGACCAGGAGAAACATTGACCTGTTGGAGAGTTTCCAGAGGAGGGCCACAAAGATGCTTCAAGGGGTGGAACACCTCCTGTATGAGGACAAACTGAGAGTTCAGCCTGAAGAAGAGAAGGCTCTAAGGTGATGTAATAGCTGCCTTTCGATATATAAAACAGGCAATAAGAAAGAAGGCGACAGACTCTTTACCAGAGTCTATTGCAATGGGACTAGGAGAAATCATTTCAAACTTAGAGAGGGTAGATTTTAATTGGATATAAAGGGAAGTCTTTTGCAGTGAGGGTGGTGAAGCATTGGAACAGGATTTCCGGAGAGGTTGTATATATCCCATCCCTGGAGATGTTCAAGGTCCAGATAGATGGGTATTTGAGCAACCTGTTCTACTTGTGTCTGCTCATTGCAGAGGTGTTGGACTAGACAACCTTTAGAGGTCCCTTCCAACTCTAAGGATTCTATTCTATCCTATCCTATCCTATCCTATCCTATCCTATCCTATCCTATCCTATCCTATCCTATCCTATCCTATCCTATCCTATCCTATCCTATCCTATCCTATCCTATCCTATCCTATCCTATCCTATCCTATCCTATCCTATCCTATCCTATCCTATCCTATCCTATCCTATCCTATTCTTTTAATCTTTTAAAAGATGATTCAGAGCAGGATTAGAATGGCATTAATCTTTTTTGGTGTATCCTGTTTGATCCCAGGAACTTGGGTAGGTACGATTTGCTTCAGCAGTAACTTAACCTTCATCTAATTGGTTTTCTGTTACTTCGAAAATATAGTAGACAAATGCTTTTCTACTATTCTGCTGCTAGAGTTGGAGACTTAGGTAGTCTGTTAGCAAAACTTGTAGGGTAGGAAAAGCTCTGAGTACTTCATGCTTTTTCATATCTGATATAGCTAGATATCTGCTGTGCTCAGCAGCAGTCCATCAGCTTCCTTTGCTTTCCTTTTATTTCTCTACCTACCAGTGGAATTGTTACATTTCACATCACCCATCATTGTGGTGATTTTATATAGATAGCTAAGCTCCATCAGGTACTTCTCTCACTTCCCATCTTCTAAAAAACAGAAGGAGAAAATGTCATGATAAAAAGGCCGTGGATTGAAGAAAAATAATTAAAATGAAAAAAAAAAAAAAAAAGGAAGAAAGGCCATGTGGAAGGAAACAGATTAGACAATTATCCTCTCCTTTCCATCAACAAGCCATGTTCAGCCACACCTTGGGAAGATGAGCCTCAATTATATGTAGCAGTTGCACAGGAAGACAAATGTTTTCATACTGAGATTCCTTCTTCTTTCGCTACTTCAGCTTTTATTGTTGTTTGTGACATGATACAGTATCGAATATCACTTTAATCAGTTCAGCTCAGCAATCCTGATGATGTCTCCTCTACATCTCTTACTCGCCATTAACATACTGGTCTCTGAGAGGGGAGTTGGAGAGACAGCCTTGATACTGTGCCAGAACTGCTCAGCAATAACCAAAACATTGGTGAGGTATCAACACTGTTCTAACAACAAATGCACACCGCAGCACTATATGGCTTGCTAGGGGAAAAGCTGACTTCATCTCAGTAAAATTCAATAGAGTCATTTTCAACTCCAGCTGAGCTTTGGCTTATCTATATTAAGAGAAACATGGACATGATAGAAAGTGTTCAATGTAGGGCTACAAAAATGATGTAGGAATTGGAGAAACTCTCCTATGAAGAATGTTTGAGAAAGCTGGAGGTTTTTAAATTACAGAAAAGAAGACTCAAGGTAGAGTTCATCAATATCTATAAACATCAGAAAAGAAGGTGCAAAGACTCTTTTCAGTGATGCCCAGTGCCAGAACAAGATGCAATGTACGTTAACTGGAACTTGGGAGATTCTCTCTGAACTTCAAGAAGAACTTCTATGCAGTGTGTGAAAGAGCACGGGCACAGGCTGCACAGACAGGTTGTGAAACCCCTTCCTTGGAGATCTTCAGAAGCCACCTGGAAGTAGTCCTGGGCAACCTGTTTTAAGTGGCTCTGCTTGAGCAAGGTAGTTGGACAAGATCACCTCCAGGGGTACCTCCAATCTCAATTATTCTGTGATTCTGGTCCTAGAGATGTAGGTACTCATATTCTATATATAAATAATTATAGGTGATTATAATTATAGGTAATTATAGGCCAGTCAGCCTCACCTCTGTCCCTGGAAAGGTGATGGAACAGCTTGTGCCGGATGCAATCTCCAGACAATTGGAAGAAAAGGAGGTTATCAGGAGTAGCCAGCATGGGTTCGCAAAGGGGAGGTCATGCTTGTCCAACCTGGTGACCTGTTATCGCTGGCTGGGTGGATGGGGTGAGGGCGGTGGATGCAGTCTACCTGGATTTCAGCAAGGCATTTGATACTGTCCCCCATGACATCCTTATAACAAAGCTAGACGATAGACGAGTGGACAGTGAAGTGGGTTGAGAACTAGCTGACTGGCAGAGCGCAGAGGGTTGGCTTTGGCAGTGCAGAGTCTGACTGGAGGCCTGTGACCAGCGGTGTTCCCCAGGGTTCCGTGCTGGGTCCAGTCTTGTTCAACATCTTCATCAGTGACCTTGATGAGGGGATAGTGGCCACCCTCAGCAAGTTTGCTGATGATACGAAGTTGGGAGGATTGGCTGACATGTCTGAAGGCTGTGCTGCCATTCAGCAAGACCTGGACAGGCTGGAGAGCTGGGCAGTCAGACACCGGATGAAATTTAACAAAAGCAAATGTAGAGTCTTGCACCTAGGGAGGAATAGTTGCATGCGCCAGTACAGGCTGGGGGATGACCTGCTGGAGAGAAGCTCTGTAGAGAGGGACCTGGGTGTCCTGGTGGCCGACAGGTTGACCATGAGCCAGCAGTGTGCCCTCGTGGCCAAGAGGGCCAATGGCATTCTGGGATGGATGCATTAAAAAGAGCGTGGCCAGAAGGTCAACGGAGGTGATCCTTCCCCTCTACTCTGCCCTGGTGAGGCCTCACCTGGAGTACTGTGTCCAGTTCTGGGCTCCCCAGTATAAAAAAGACAGGGATCTCTTGGAAAGAGTCCAGCGCAGGGCCATAAAGATGGCGAAGGGCCTGGAGGATCTCCCCTATGAAGAAAGGCTAAGCGAACTGGGTCTCTTTAGCCTTGAGAAAAGAAAACTGAGAGGGGCCCTGATCCAGGTTTATAAATATCTGAGGTGTGGGGGACAAAGTGGCAAGTCCAGACTCTTTTCAGCAATGTGTGGAGACAGGACAAGGGGAAATGGACAGAAGCATCAGCACAGGAGGTTCCGCATGAATGTGTGCAAGAACTTCTTTACGGTGAGGGTGACGGAGCACTGGTACAGGCTGCCCAGGGGGGTTGTGGAATCTCCTTCTCTGGAGATACTCAAGACCTGCCTGGACGCCTACCTGTGCGACCTGGTGTAAGGAACCTGCTTTGACAGGGGGGTTGGACAAAATGATCTCTTGAGGTCCATTCCAACCCCTTTGATTCTATGATTCTATGTCCACTGTCTGTGCTCTTTCTTTTTTTCTTGATCTCATCCAAATTTTCTCTGTTGCCTCAGGTGGCCTCCTGGCACACCTTAATTTTCTACAGATTGGGATGCACCATCTTGAGTTTTGAGGAGATTTTCCTCGATTAAAATTCCATGCTATTATTCTCTTTGCTATTCAGGGCAGCCTTCTGTGGGATGTTGCATAAGAGTCCACTGAGAATGTTGAATTTCATTCTTATACTTCTTTCAGAAGCCCAAGTTCACTACTCTGCCACATAGAAACTGCGCATGAATAGGAGTCATCTCACTGAAAATAAAATATGCCAAATCAGATATATCTTTAATCTCTGAAGGTATTCCACCAGTTCTCTATAAACAAACAAACAAACAAACAAACAAACAATGAAAATAAACAAACAAACAAAAAACTAAAAAAACAACTTAATATCTATTATGCTTAATAATCTTATCAGGAAATAATACATATAGCTATGAAATTCCAATGAAATATGCTGTCTTGAATGGTTTCTTTGTATATTTATTCACAAATTAAATCTTAGATAATATATGGCACTTCTACTCAGTAATATTCATTTAAATACCAATCATAATTATACTATAAGAAAAAAAGTAAAAGTTTCATTATCAACATTCATTGGATAGTATTAAATATTGTATTATAACTATAAAAAATATCACAGTATTGCATTATTTTGAATAATACATTTACATTTAGATAGCCATATAATAAAATCTCAGAAAACAAAGGTTAAGAAGACACTGAGAGGTCATTTAGTCATTTAGCAATATCAGCTCTATATGATTCTGCACAGGCATTTTTCTGTTTAAAGACTTCTGACACAGATTCCCCCCAGCAACCTGTATGTAATTCACTACTTTACCTTTGCATGTCTACTCTGAATTTCTGGCATTGCTTTTGAAGCCCATTATTTCTTGTCTGATACACTGTGATTATTGAAGATGGTTTATTTCCATCCTCCATGCGTATGGATGTCCAATCTGTTTTACATTCACCTCAATGTCACCTAAGTACACTTCCCCATTTGCTTAAGAAAATGTCATATGAAAGAGCAGGATAAATGTAACAAAAATTGAACTTTGTGACACATAGCTTCTTTTCTATTCATCACTGTGTAGCAAGATTAGATTGTTTAGGTTAGTTTGACCTGATTTGTTCTTCACAAACTTCATTTGGTGTGCTCTGTATTTTATTCTTATTTCACTTGCAAATAGGATACTTGATTATTTGTTGCAGAAATTTTTAGAGAATTGATGTTTGAATGACTTATACATAGGTCTCTGCTATAGTTATATTATCCATAATTCATCAGGATGATTATTACAATCAGTTTGGTTATACTGAATTACCAAAAGATATATAGTTAAGTTATGATTAACTATAAAAATAAAGCAACTTGTGTATTTACCCTTTGTCAAACCATTTACTGACCACTGATTTGATCATATTACTATACCATCTATCAGGAGTGAGAAGATATTTTCCGGTGATAATTTTTTGCAAGAAATGAGAAAATACTGCCCCGTTGATAAGTTATCATCAATCACAAATTCTGATTGTGCTTCTGAGTCAGATAAAATGAGATGTGAATAGAAAATATTCTCAGTTGTGTTGACTAAAACCAAAACTAAAACCAGACTAAACCCCAAAATGCAAACGTGTACGACATTATAGGAAATTTTAAATTGAGCCACGTTAGCAGGTTTGGGCAGTTATCAAACATATGGAAAAGCACTGTGGTACATCATAATTTCATTCAGCTGTAGTATTTCATGAACTCAGATCTACTGTTCCATGTATGTCACAATAATTCTGAAAAACTGATTAACGACAAAAAAAAAAAAAGAAAAGAAAACAACTCTGAAATGCCTGTGCTCGAATGGAGTGTTCTTTTTAATTCTTAGTGGAAAGCTGTTGACTTATTATGTACAACCATCAATCTCAAATGCTGTATTAGTAACTCCTAGTCAGTTTTAGGCCCTTAACTGAGTAGTCATGTTTAGGATTATAGTTTTCCAGCAGCTCGTCCAAAAAGCCTTATTTCTTCAGGGTAAATGCCATTACCTGATGCAGTAAACGGTGATAATTAGAATACGTAGACCTAGTGCTTTAAAATATACTCACAAGTACTTTTTAAAGAGAATGGCTAGATTTTATGTGATGTATGTATCTTTACTTTAAGGTGCAAATGTGGACAGAAACTTTGAACTACCCGAAAAGAGCAAAGTTAATACTATGAACGCAGAGATTGCACTCAGTGTGACTAGTTTAGCTGCAACAGACTGTGGACACAATGTATTACTAAACTGAAAATAAGGTAAATCTTGGGGGGAGAAATAAATACCAAAATAATAGCAAAAAATTTGAAGGAATAATTTCATTATTTAGTAATAATAAAATCATTGTCATGATATAATGTACATTATGCACACTGAAAAGAAACATTATAGTCAGTATACAACAAATTCTTTCACTACAAATGTTTCAAACCCTAACCTGGAGTCAGTTTTTGATAGCTGCCATAATCTTCCAAAACTTCTGAATTTGAAAAGGTGATCATCTCTACAGGATCTATTTACTTATCCTGGAGACTAATTTAAGTTCTTCAATGAGTGCCTTAGTGAAAGACTAAGAAAGATAACTTTGTTTACATATACAAACTCCAGGTTCATTACATACGAAAAAAAGGTTTGCATTAGTTTTATGTCATCCATTTTTGTATTTTGTGTCTTCATATTCATCAGATATCTGCTTCTGTGTGTAAAAGAATTCAAACATTTGTGTGCCATTAAACTTGCCTTGCCTTAACCGAAACCAGGACAACTGCATATGATCCTGTTCACATTTTTAAAATAGTTGTGATTTATGAGCAAAGAAGCAGAGAAGTAAATAGTGATGGAATAAATGCTCCCTTGACATTCTTGTCAATCTTTTTTTTTTTTTTTTTTTTCTTGTATTAGTTTCAATTGGGGTAGAATTGTTTTCTTCTGTGTTTGGTACAATGCTATGCCTTTGTTCTAGGAGAAAAACAATATTGATAACACATCAATGTTTGTATTTGCTGCTAAGAAATGCTGTACAGTGCCCAAGCCATACTGAGCGAAGGGCCCAAGGAGCTGGGATGGAACAGAATTAAGGCAGCTGATTAAAATGGACAAAGGGATATTCCGTACTATATGATATGCTGAAGGACAGTTTTCATAGAATCATAGAATCACCAAGGTTGGAAAAGATCTACAGGATCATCCAGTCCAACCGTTCATCTGTCACCAATAGCTCCCACTAAACTATGTCCTTCAACACAACATCCAAACATTCCTTGAACAACCCCAGGGTCGGTGACTCCACCACCTCTCTGGGCAGTCCATTCCAGTGCCTGACCACCCTTTCAGAGAAGTAGTATTTCCTAATGTCCAGCCCAAATCTCCCTTGGCTCAGTTTGAAGCCATTCTCTCTAGTCCTATCACTAATTACACTATTACTATTTTGAAGTGGATGGTAGTACATCTCTCTCTTCTGCTGCTCAGGGCAGTAGCTGGGCATCAGTCAGGAGGTGGTGAACAGCTATGTGGTGCTCAGCCACATGCTGGGTTAAATCACAACATTCATTTTGGTGCCCAGCATGGGGCTTATCATAGAGACTGAAATGACCACAGGACTTGTTATGAAGGTTGTGGCGCCTTCAGTGCCTGCTACAAGTGTTACAGTAATGGTAGGGTCTGTCAAAAAAAGTCAGAGCAACTGCAGGACCCATCACAGGGGTTGGAACAGCTGTAGGATCTCTTGTGGGAGCTGGAGCAAACACAGGACCAGTCACGGATGTTGGAGTAGCCATGGGGCTCATTGCATTGTCATCAGACCAGAGGTATTCTCTTCCCCTTGAGGATGCTCACTAGTGTTAGACAGAGCTCAGAAGGCATAGGCAAAGCCTTAGCATGCTGCTGTGCTTTGTACCTCTTTAGGACTGTCAGGGGGACAGGGTACAATACAAGGTGTCATGCTAAGAGTCGTCACAGTAAGGATGACAGAGCATGGGCACAGGCTGCACAGAGAAGTGGTGGAGTCTCCTTCTCTGGAGATGTCCAAGACCCACCTGGATGCCTACCTGTGCAACCTGGGCTAGGGACCTGCTTTGGCAGGGGTTTGGACTTGATGATCTCTAGAGGTCCCTTCCAACTCCTACAATTTTGTGATTCTGTGATTTCCTGATTTTACTCTAGTTAACATTTTTCTCTGTGGTTGTACAACAGCATTATCCTCTGACAACAGCAAGAAAAAAAAAAAAACACAGGATAGATACCAAAATAAAATGAAAAAAAAAAAAGATGCGAAATATTTTTTATTGTTCTGATTTTTTTTGTCAATGTAATTTTTACCTTAATACAGAAAATCATTTTTGTAGAATATTCTAAGAAATCTTTATAACTGACAATGTATCTTTGAATAAAAAGAATCTGAATAAAATTACATTTTGTCTCCACAATTCTAAAAAAAGAACAACAAATCTGAATTTCAAAAAGACATCTAAACATTTTTAATCACATTCATGATACATAAATATTGAGAACATATTAGTGATTTTGAAATGTTGCTGTAAATTTTTCCAAATAGTTACCTTTTACTTATTGCTATCATTGAACTAATTCACTCAGGAAAAGACTAAGAACTGGAGTTAGATTTTATTCTTAACAGTAAATAGGAAATTCATCCATCCATTTTTATAAAATTCAATTTTGTTTACTGATTGTTTCTTGCCTAACTGGAATTTAAACCACATTTTATTTTAAAATTCCTTATTTACTCTCCTTTCTGTAAGGTCTTGATTGAGAATTGCTATAAGAAACTCAATATAGTGATAACAAAGGATATTTTTAACAAAGTAGTTATAATTTATGATAAATCAGCTAATAAGATGTACTGAAGTGTAATGGTGAAGAAAAATCTACAGCAAAACACGATCCAAGAGTATGAATATTCTTTATTTACGATTTTCAGAAAATACAAGTAGCACAATTTTTATGACAGTGATCTTATATTCTTCTGAGACAGTGTTTAGCATACATAGTCTGGTGTGATTTTGAGACATTGCTCTCTGCCATACACATGCTGAATTTTTTCTATATCTACATTTTTTTTAAATTTTTGACAGTAGTTAGCTTTAACTATAGGAGGCGCTTTATACATGAACCAGTTAATTTTATATCTCTGTAATAATAAAAAACAAAAATATTACTATGTTTTCAGTTCTTTTCTGAAACAAACTCAATAAAATGTCAAGGAAGTCACTCACCTATGCATGCTATTATAACACAGGCTTGAGGCAATTTTGTTTTTTTACTAATCATGTAAAAATGTATGAATTATTTATTTAAATCAATAGAATAACCAAACTACTCTATTTACATATCGAAGTTGGATGTATTTAGAACGAAGTTACATGGACTATAACTTATCTTTGTTGAAAACAAAACAAAAGAAAAACAAGGAAATAAACAAGAAGTAACCCTCAAAGCCTGAAAGATTTGTTTTTATAGCAGAGGCTTCAGAAAATGCTCAACATAAACCACTGCTCTTGGCTTCCCTTGTAAATTCTGGGGCATTTTATGTTGTATATCTATTTATGTATTTCAGTCGAATCAGAAGAAAATATTGATCAGCCTTAACTGATGATATGCCCATAAAGTCACCAACAAGTACTGGTGTCTAATTCTTACGTACACGCAGATGTCTGAGATGGATTATGGTGCAGTAGTCTTGATAGATAAGACTTTGAATATATTTATTTAGATGTCAGATTAATTCTGAGAGATTAATAATCTATTTTTTTCCTATCTCTTTTTGGTTCATGTTTAAATGCTTAGACAGCATTAATAAAGTATTGTTTCCAACTTACCTGGGAAACCCTGGGGTGTAAAGCCTGGTATATGATTTTTCTTGGAGATCTGTATATTGATACCTCATAAACTTCATATAGCTTGGCTCCTGGAAATCAGATATAGACTACCTGCACAGTAATTTTCACTGGAAGCACACTCAGAAATGTTGTGATTTTTGTTAATACTAAAACAAAAAGCAAAACAACATGCAGGCATCTTTCTCTAAATAGTATTCTTCGATACTTGTAAATTATGTTGTAAATTTTTCCACCTATAATATACTCTCAAAATTACAAGGTTTTTAATAAAATTTGAAGCTGACTGTACTGATGTTTTTACCCTTGCTAATTACTATGATTTGTCAGGAAGATTAAAGAACTGTCATTATAGGAAAAAAGTTCTGTATTTGTTAGTACTGCACGTTAGATACAGCATTGCCATACATAGCCTAGCATGGTTTTAACTAGGGTTCAGTGTTACAGAGCTCTCATTTTATCTCTTGTAAGAATTATGGATAAATCATCAAAAGTTATTACTGAATCTCCTGACAAAGCAGACCATTAGAAAACAAAACTTGTAAAATCAGTATCTTTACAAATGACCTCCTTAGGTCACATAAACAATTCACTCTGACTGACTTACTGGGGAGTTTGCATCCTTGGTAACATACTTGACAGTCCATTTAGACTCATGTTCATTCTGCAGGAAGAATATAGAATATTACACACACTAATCACAGACTGACTGTGCCTTGTCCATGCTGATGATGATCTGACTGACAGTTGGTGACATATTGTGCATCCATGAGGACAGAAGAATGTTCACATGGGATGCTGTTAACCTTTCCTATGATTGTTTCTATAAATAAGAAGCAAATAAAATGGGATTATATTGATTAAACTTATGACAATATTGATGATGTGTAGTAATCTTCAAGAGCTCATTTAGCCTCTCAGTTAATATTATACAGCAATCTGGAATTAACAGGATTCTTTTATTTTTTTCTTTCTCTTTCTCTTTCTCTTTCTCTTTCTCTTTCTCTTTCTCTTTCTCTTTCTCTTTCTCTTTCTCTTTCTCTTTCTCTTTCTCTTTCTCTTTCTCTTTCTTTCTCTTCTCTTTCTTTCCTTTTCCTTTTCCTTTTCCTTTTCCTTTTCCTTTTCCTTTTCCTTTTCCTTTTCCTTTTCCTTTTCCTTTTCCTTTTCCTTTTCCTTTTCCTTTTCCTTTTCCTTTTCCTTTTCCTTTTCCTTTTCCTTTTCCTTTTCCTTTTCCTTTTCTCCTTTCTCTTTCCTCCTTCCTCCATCCCCTTTCTCTTTCCTTCCTTTCCTCTTCTTTTTTTCATTAAAGCATAAGCACAAACATATATGATGGAACTTACGACCTTGTGACCAGTGATGATAATGAGAACTTCTGAGTTTGTTTTGTTTGTTTTTGTTTGTTTTCTTGCTTGCTTGCTTTTTCCTTATGCTGCTAAGAACTAGACCTCTTGCTGAAGGAATGCAGTATTCAGTTGAAATTTCTGAGTTGAGTGATTCCTTTTTTGAAGAGAATACTTTCATTTGCACTTCTGATTCTTTGGAGAAGGTCTTGGGAGCTTTTTGATTTAAAGTTCTTTGGAGAATTTTAAATGAGAAAGGAAATTTCTTGACAGATTTTATTTTTAATAAAATCTTTAAAATAATTGACATTTGAAAAATGAGATAAAATTCTGTATTTTGCACATTCCTTTATTACTCTGCATGCTGAAATCTAAGCAATTCTAGCAAGAGTAATGTTTTCCATATTGCAGTGGGATCTACAATATGGTTTTCAAAATGAAGCAGTTTAACAGAAAATAAGCAATAAGTTCCACATTAAACATTTTTTTAATCACAGTGCACAATGACAATTCTGAATTTTGAACTCTTTGGTTTAGGAACAGAAATGTGGCTCTTGTCTTTCATAAGCATGATATTTGAACATAAGAGGCTGGGCTGGAAAGGTGTTGATTTTTAAAACATCTATCAGATTCAAGAGTAAACTTCAACCAGGACTGAAGTCGTTTGTCATTGGCCACTTTCACAGAGATTCTCTACTTATACGTATAATAACATGGGACTCTTTTTCTTCTTCAGTCATTAACTATAGTCAATAAAGTTTAAAAAGTACAAGAGCAGTCACGTATCACAGTTAAAACTTAATAAGTTGAGTTGACCTTGCAATGAAGAACAGAGGATACATAGGGTCATTCTCTTTTCACACAGAAAGGGAAATGACCTTTGGGTCATTCCTACTTTCTTGGCCACTGGCTGTTATCCTGGAGGTGTTCTGCTTGAGAGGCTTCATCAACAATGCTTTATGATTACTAGTGGGCAATTCAAAGAACCACATTAACACTAGCCTCAGAGGAATTTTTTGATGTCATCCCAGCCAGAGGGTAAAGAACTATAAGAGAAGTTATGGAGGAAAGCTAATTAGAAAAGGGAAAGTAGAATGTTACAGAGCATAAAGATAAAATAAATAAATAAATAATATAATCTATTATTCTCAGAGTTATAATGGTATATGTCCTTGTATGTATTTCTAGCTCCTTTCCTCTGATGCCCTGTGACTTTCTCACATTTTCAGTTACATTACATATTCAATCAGACAGCAAGCTTGGAGGAATATTATGCCATCTTTTTTTTCTTTCGGGAATGAAATTCTATACCAAAACTTTTTCATGAAGGTCATCACTGTAAGCTAAAAATTGGATGCACATCATACGTATTTTTTAAAAACACACAAGTGAAATAAAACATAGAATTCAGAACATTTGTGACTAAAATCTGTTAATTTTAGATAAAAGATGGAAAAAATGAAGAATGTTATCTGAATGTTTACATCTTCATGGAAGCTTTTTCGCATAATTTTTTTCACATTTCATAACAAATAGACTGATAAAGACTTCGTAGTACATTCTGGTAAATTTATTTATCATAGCCTTTTCAACCTTTTCAGTTCATACTAATATGAATACATACTTTGGATGCAATTATCTTAGACATCTGTAGTTCAGAAACCACGGCTGAAGTAGTCATCCAAGTCTTCCTTTACACTCAGAGAATGAAATAGTTCATTTGTTTTATTCTAAGTTTATGTTAAGATGGGAGCAAGTAATTCTCTCCAATGATTAGTAAATATGGGACAAACTACTTACAAAAAGACACTGATGACATCAGTGCTCAAGATGTCTATATTTGATCAAATGTGTCCAATCCTTAAAGACAATAATTTCACCATATTTTCTCAGAGAACTAGATTGGCAGAAATCTACATGATGCTTCTCTGTCTTTTTCAGTTGTAGAGACCTCCATAAACTCACATCATCCACCTTGCCACTTGCTTTTGAAGTGTTTCCACTATACTTTACTCAAATTGACAGTAATTTTGAATACTGTCCACTTTAAAACCTGTCATTTATGAAATGTTACAGCTCTTTAGACATTGCCAGAACTCTCTGAACATAGTCTTCATAGGCTGAGCAAACTGAGAGCTGTGTGGTTCCTCTCTGCCATTAAAATTTGCTCCTCTGATAGCTTTTTGAGAAATTTAGTTGATTTCAGGCTAAGATAATTTCATTTTCATTTTTATGAATAATGTGGGATTTTTTTTAACTTTTAATTTTATTTTGCTAGTCTGTTAAAATAACTACCACAATGCTGACTCTAAAAGACATTTTCACCAGAAATAATAGTCTTACTCATTTTACTTCATGAGAGCATGGTCTGTACTTTTTAAAATTCTTTAAACCAAAGAGTTTAGCTTCTGTGGATATCCTGTGGAGCTTTATTCACTATAAAAGTGAATAAAATAGTTTTTAAAATTCTAAAAATACCTTTATTCATGTGCTGTCTGCTGTGATAAAAGAAGAAAATGTGGTAGGTGCTTAATAAAATGACTGACAGGCAATATAATGTATGTTGCTAGTAGAAGTGCTGGTTCTGTAGCATACGCTTCAGTTTAAGCTCCATATCTGTGAAGAATGATAATTAAAGAAGAATATATACTGGATATTTAAAATGCCAGTTCACTGAAAACAGGCATACTGCTGTACTTTTTCAAAAGCTGGAGTATTCTGTACTAAGAACTGTCTGAAGTTAAAATTTAGTAACAAATGCTTTTCTTTCTCAGCTCACAGAAGAGCACTTAACTGAGATATTTGTCATCTATACTTCAACATCTTTAGAGGCTGAACGTTGATGGACTGGTAAACTACACCACACAGCTCACTCACTCCCCCCCCCCTCAAAAGAAGAGGGAGAGAAAATGTTATAGAAAAGGACTCAGAAGCTGAAAGTAGACTCAATATAGAGAAATTAATATAATTTATTCACAATTACTAAAAGACTAGATAAATGAGAAACTAAACTCAAACTGAAAAACACCTTCTCTCTGTCCACTCTCTTAGACTTTCTCCTTCCTGAGCAGCACAGATAATGAAGAATGGGGTCTGTGGTCAGTCCAAAACACTCAGTCTCTGTTACTCCTTCATGGTCCCTCTCTCCCGTGATTCATGTGGGAACCCTCCCACAGGATGCCTTCCTTTCAGAACTGATCCCATGTTGTTTTCCCACAGTCTTCAGCTCTCCGTGCAATGCTCCAGCATGGCTTCATACCACAGGGGCCATTCTTCACAAGTTGCTCCACATAGATCCCTACTGGCACTACTCCTTCAGCCCTCCTGCTCCACCAAGGGCTCCTCCTGAGCTGCCCCCACAGTCCTACTACCAAACACTTGTCATGTAAGCCTAATAACACATCATAAATAAATCCTTTAATGTAAATATGTAAAACTGTACAGAAATCTCTTTAGGACATGAGAATACTTATATATATGTAATGTATATATATTTTTAATCTAAGTGTAAAATTATAAATTTTACAGCATAGTTATTTCCTTTCAAAGTTAATTAAATCTTGGAGAGACATTTAGAGAATTAAACCAGTGGATTGGGAAGTGGCATGTTTCTGAAGCAACACCAAAATAGTTTGTAGGTCTATATGTGGATGTGGATCTGTGTTTGTATGTACACCTTTCCCAATACATTTGGTGAACAAGATGTACTGTTAAGCATTGAAAAAGATACAGTTTAGTTTTATCTTATTATTATTATTCATTTATTGGTTTTTATCCACCTTATTTTATTAAAAATCAGATTTTCTGTTTCAAATAAAGATTCTCCCACAAAATTCCTTTTACAGCCTTCATAGATGTCATGGTTTTATGATTTCTGGTATTGGTATTCCACATCATAACAACATGTAGTGCATTAAGAGTTAAAGAGTTAATACTCCAACTCCATAGATCATTGATATTTCTGGGTATACCTGTCTCAGAAGAGAAGAACTACATTCCCCAGAGGACTTTGCAATGCTTTGCATTTTTACGTATTTTCCGCTCAGAGGGAAAAGATAAAAACCCTCTGCGGTCACGGGACTCTCTCTTTCCTTCGGAATCGACTCAGCAGTGGGTGCTCACTGCCGTATCGCCTTCAGCGTTAGTGTAAGGCCTTCGGTTTATCGGACACTCTCTCTCTTGCTCATTTTATTTGATTTATAAGCTTCAATTCCAATTATATTGTATTATATTGTGTTATTTTGCTTTCTGATCTCTTATTTAGTAAATTAGCTTTCCTCCTCAGATCGTTGCCGCTGTTTTGTTTCTAGGCCCATCTCCCTTTTCCCTTTTCCCTTTCCCTTTCCCCCTTCCCCTTTCCTGGGGCGTGGGTCTGCGGGTCCCCCACACCAATCGTCACGGAACTGGGCCAATCCAGCCCGGTAAACCGTTGACAATAGATTATTTAAATATTAATTCTGCAAATGAGTCTCAAACACATTATTTTGGTAGAAAATTACATCTGAATAAAAAGAACTGATTTCAGATGAAGACCAGATGGCTTTTGTATTTTAGACAAAGCAGAAGGTTTTCAAGAGATCTTCTGTATTTTAAAAGTACTGGCACCTCAATACTTGAAGAATAAGAATTTTATATATGTTTATACAGTGGCATTATTTTCCTATGGCTGACCTTCCTACAAACAAATCTCAGTTAGGAAGTCTTAGTGGAAGAGGAAATCTACATCCTTCTAAGCAAAAATGAAAGATGACATAAATTGTTTGTGAGTGTTTATCTGCTTGAAGGTACGAAGGCTCTGCAGAAAGAATTTTATAGACTGTTATCAATTGGCCATAGCCAGTCATGTGATATTCAACAAAGCTAAATGCTAGGTGCTGCACTTGGGTCATGTGAATTGCATGAAGCAATATGGGCTTGAGGAGGACTGGCTGGAAAACTGCCCAGGATAAGAGGACCTGAGGGTGTTGGTTGACAGACAGTAGGACATAAACAGGCAGTGTGCCCTGGTGGCTAAGAAGGCCATTGGCATCCTGGCTTGTACTAGAAATAAGGTAGTCAGCAGGATCAGGGAAGTGATTGTCCCCTTGTACTTAGCTCTAGTAAGACCACATCCTGAGTACTGTGTTCAGTTTTGAGTCCCTTGCTACACAGGAATAATGAAGGATATTGAGGTAATTGGGCAGAGAAAAGCAAGAAAGCTAATGAAGAGACTAGAAAACAATACTTGATAACCTTCAAGGTCTTTTCTAATCTATTTTTTCAATTGTTCTACAGCTGCTTCTTAATGCCTTTAAGATAATTTCCTTCAAGTTCATTTTTGCATCCACCAGCATAAAAGTGTAGTACAGTAAATTTCCTGTATGTGGTCTCCTAAAAAATATACTGAGATCAAGAATGTGGAAGAAATTTGTAACTGTATTGTGACTCTTTTGTTGATGGTCATGTAGCTGGGTCATGGCAACCCCCACTATCAATAACAGCTGAAAGCTAAAAGAACAGGGTGTGGCCCCAACAAAAAAGACTTGGGGATACTGGTGGATAGTCAGCTAAACATGAGCTAGCAATGTGCTCTCCCAGCCCAGAAAGCCAGTCCTGAGCTGCATCAAAAGAAAGATGGCCAGCAGGTAGAGGGAGGTGATCCTTCCCTCTGCTCTGTGTTGGAGTACCACATCCAGATGTGGAGTCCTCAGTAAAGGAGAGAAACAGAAGTGTTGGAGCATGTCCAGAAGATGGCTACAAAAATGATCCATGCAATGGAAAACCTCT
Source organism: Oreortyx pictus (assembly GCA_036925125.1). Lineage (NCBI taxonomy): Eukaryota > Metazoa > Chordata > Aves > Galliformes > Odontophoridae > Oreortyx > Oreortyx pictus. The sequence continues at coordinate 30,625,485 of JAUPFR010000001.1, forward strand.
CTCTTCTCCAGGCTGAGAGAGCTGGGGCTGTTCAGCCTATAGAAGAGAGAGCACTGTGGAGCTGTGAAAGCCTTTCTATATCTAAAGGGGGGCTAAAAGAAGGAAGGGAACAGAGCCTTTAGCAGAATCTGCTGTGACAGGAGAAGGGGAAATGTTTTCAAGTAAAAGAGGGGAGATTTATACTGAATTTAAGATAAAAGTTATTTTACAGTAAGAGTAGTGAACATCTGGAGCAGTTTGTCACAACACTGATAACATTCAAGGTCAGGCTGAATGAGTCTCTGAGCAAGTCTGATCTAGCTGTGGTTGTCCTTGTTCATTGCACAGAAGTTTGACTAGATGACCTTAAATGGTCTCTTCCAGTTCAGACAATTCTATGATTCTATGATTATTTTCAAAGGCAGGCAATGTAATGGAGCATCTCTAGTCTATGTATGTATATTCAGACTTTGAAAATTGAGGTTTTCCATTAAAAAAATACTTTTTAAAACTTAATTTTCTGTGATTGAATTTTGAAATCTATCTAAATAGCATCTTTGATCAAATAAGCTACTCCATTTATTGTCCATAACCTTTTCCAGGATATATGGTGCATCTGCAACAGTGTGGTAAACACTCAGATGCATTTATAAAGCACAGAGCAAATTATATCATCATCATGTAGCTCATACTAATCAAATATTATTTAAAGGATAATAAATCAGAACAAAATTACATGTCAGGTATTCAAAGGTTATGAGCAATAGAATTACAGTACAAAGTCATTGGCTGAAGGAGAAAATCACTATTGCAATCAGGCTGCAATTATCCAGTTCTAGACTTCTTTATACGAAAAGTGGATTTGTAACAGTTTAATAAAACACTGATAATAATTGCAAGCTAGTATTTCTATCTTCTTCAGATTTGACTCTGTTAGGACGTTGTTGAGAATGTGAAGGAGAAACATTAACAAGACACTAAAAGCCACCTTGTGTTACTGTATCAGAAAACATCTGTCACGATGTCTAAATCTAAATGAGTTAATAAGCAAAAATTCATCAGTGTGCAAAGTATAGTAAAAATGATTCCATTATTTTCTTTATTTGTTATATTTCAAGAATTATTTGTATTACTTGAACATAGGCAACAGAGGTGGGAATTTCCAGTCCGAATCAGAATATATCAATATTACTTTTGCTCCAAATCCCTCTCTGGTAGAATTTCTCTCTCACTTTCTCCATATCTCTCCCTCGCTGTTTCTCTTTGTATTTCTTTATTTTTCTCTCTTTCATTTCTCTTTCTTTTCTTTCCTCTCTGAATAATATAGGGCACCAAGGAGACTTTCAAGGACCTTGTAAATATCTCTTTTTATGCAGATGTAGAAAGTATGTTTGCATTAATAGCATTAACTAAAGTAGATTGAGGTACTGCGCAAGGCACATATGTATCCTTCATGCAAAAAGAGCTTAGTACCTTTGATCACCATGACATAATCAAGGAAAAATTTGGCTGTCTCTCTAAGCAGAAAGTAACTTCTTGATGAATTATGAGTCTATTTAGTTGTGTGGAGAGTTGGACCAAAACAACAACAACAAAAAAGCAGATGGTTACTTTTTATTCTAAATCCCTGAAGTTCAAGATAAGGTAAAATTCATTACTCTAAGATGTTCTAATTTGTACCTATATCTCAAGTGTGTGAACTAATATCCATGAAGAAGAATCTGTAAATGAGTTGTTGAGAAGTCAAGAGACCTATTACGTGAGAAACCACAAAATGATTTTGAAGTCATAAAAGCCCCTAAATGTACTGCAAAATTATTATGAATACTGTCTGGTTGATCTTGTCGTCTTTTGGCAGGCAAGTTTCTCCTTGATGCCAAAGGGAGTTTTGCCATTATCAGAATTTCAAAGATGAGATCATTTATAAACACCCTAGTAGTTGAAAACATTCCATTTTATTATCTCCACGAGTATTATATTCCTAATAAAGTTAATAATTGTGAATAAATTTGTTCCTGACTCATGGCTCTGAGAAAACTAATGCAGATATAAGATCATATCTAAACCTTTCTTAAGTTTATATGTAAGCAACTGGGTGCAGTCTTCATGCCTTATTGATTCATTGTCTGCTACATGCCCTTCTAGTTGTCTGTAAGGTATGAGGGGATGATTGATTCTGCATTAACTCCAGCTGTATATTTAACTATATGAATTAGGGATGTGTAAATTATTAACGTTCCTCAGATATCTTTTAATACATAGTTTTCCTAACATGTTTTAGGATAAATCAGCTTCACTGAGATTTCTAACTAGTTCTATGTAATGAACAAAAGATTTTCACACGGATTTTTGCTTCGTCTTAAAACTTGCCATGTTCCAAGCAATATCTTAAAACCCACGAGGCATAGGAAAATAACTGTGCTTGCAAATGTATCTTAATATGTAATTCTCTATCCCCTGCTGCTAAGTGAAAATGATTTATTTCCATGCTTACTGTGAATTTCTGTGCATTAAAGGACTGTGTCTCTCTTATTTAGCTTTTAGCTACATCTATTGAGTTGAAAAGAAAAGATAGAGCAGAAACTAAACATTAAGGACTAAACCCAAAGCAGGATTTTAATTGCACAAGAGCTCACAGAATTCATGGTTCTGGTTGTTACTTAGTCAGCTTAGATGATTGTGTTAAAAATGATTGTATTATGCAGTGTTAGGACAGATACGTTTGTTAAGTGTGATGAATTAGCAGACATCAGACTGCGTAAATAGCTTGTCAGTGTACTGTATAGTGGCAAACATTGGAAGTACTTACAGTAACCAATCCTACTGCACAGCAATCTCCCCTTGCCTCATTTCCTAGTCACTTCAAATACTGTCACATGGAATACTTCTCCACAAAAACCTAATTTCCTAGTTCAGTGTAGCTAGAGTGAAATGAGCCACTTACCCTAAAAATAACCACCGAAGGTTGTCAGAAGGCAGTTTGATCAGCCACCAGTTCTTTATATGCTGCAGTAAAGTGGCAATACTGTCATTCCTACACATACTTTACGGAATGCAGAGGTGTCTCTTTTTAAACTCAGCTCAGGTCAGTCCTATTGCTCACTATATAGAGTTTGACTGGACAAGTCAGTTGTAAATTCCAAAGACAGTCAAACACACAGGAAGTTGTTCTGGTGTTTCTAAAGGTCTTTCCTGCTGGCCAGCTCCAAACAAATACTCTACTGTGTTTCTGAGGTATTCCTGATGTAGCAGTTTTTTTCCTTTGATTTATACGTGGGGAGGAAAACTACAAAACACACAAACAAAAAAAATACCCACAAATCTACTAAAGCTATCTCTTCCTGCTGTGGAATTTCAAGAATATCTATCACAAGTCTGAATGTTTTATCATCAAGATGAAATGCTACTTTTTGGTGATTATTGATAATAGTATAATTATACTATGTGAAATCAATTTCTACTTTTGCTTTCAAGAGGAAAATATGTGCTACTTATCCCCGTGCAATCATAGGACTAAAGTCTACATGAAATTTGTTACATTTTATCATTTTAAAGTTCCAGCTGAAACTGTAAGAATTACACACACAAATTATCTTTTTATATATATTTAGGAGTGCATAACCACATATGAAACATATTTGGATGCTTGTCTTTAACTTTATATGCACAGTGGAAATGAAAATGATGCTGTTGGTTTATTAGAAGAAAGAATTTTTCACAGACAACTTTTTTCTATCGAGGAAAAGGCATCAGTCACAGTGCAGCCCAGCAAAGTTGTTTTTCTTAAAAAGCAAATAGTGTTGCAAATAAGGAGTCATACAGAAACACCAGAGGCCTAGTCTGATATTTGCATTTTTTGTAATTTTCCATTGAGGTGCCATAACTCCAGATCACTCTAGTATAATCAAAACAAAGCATGCAGTATAGTTCAGAAATTGTAGCTTATTTCTCAAGTCCAGAAGAAAAAGTTTTATCAACACTATGAAAGAGAACACCAAAATACTTCCCATTGTTGTGTTAGTATACTGAATAAATTTTAGATTTGTTCTAACTAAAAAGGCCTGTCAACTGGATATTAAGTTGTGAAGTCTTAGGAATCTTTGAGTAATGCTGTTGGAACTGTTTACTTTACAATCCTGAGCTCTGAGTCCAGAAGTCTTCAATGAATTCTGTTATCAGTAACTTATATTTATGTATTTATCTTTATTCTAGCAAAGAATATTTGCTGCAGCATTTGTAAATATTTCTGAAGATCTATAAGGAATCATTTTATTGGATCTTATGTTCCTGTAGTGATTGCACAAAATAAATATAAGAATGAAACAGGAGGAGCTAAAATAGCATACTTCAGGAAATTAAATTCCTAGCAAGAGTGAAGAGGTTTTTATCCATACAAAACACACAAGGAAGTACTGAAGTTAAAAGTAATTTTACTTTGGTATTCGACTTCAAATTCTATTTTTCTATATTACATGTACGCGGACACATCTCTATAAATTCTATCTCTGAATGTACATCTGTATGTATGCAGTGACATCTGTGTGTATTTGTAAAGGGTTATGCATATTACCAGGTTCATTTATGTGTCTGTTTTTGTACACCAATGCATACAAATATACAGAAATATTTTTACAATTTTTTGAAAACTGAAAACCTCTCTTTTGAAAAGGAATAGCTGGACAGTGACATCTCTAAAGCAATTTCTTGAAATCTGAATTAAAAAACAAAAAGAAAAAAAAACCATATTCTCTGCCATTTAAAGAATTTTTTCCTCAAAAAAGTATTAATTAATTATGAGTGTGATATTAGATAATTTAATAACTGCAACTACTTCATTCTAGTATTTACTGCTTTTGAAGGAATCACAGAATCAATGAATCACAGGGTTTGGAAGGGACTTAAGGAGATCTATGAGTCCAACCCCACTGCCAAAGCAGGTACCCTAAAATAGGTTGCACAGGTAGGCATCCAGACAGGTCTTGAACATCGCTATAGGAGACTCCACGACTTCTCCAGACAACCTGTTCCAGTCCTTCATCACCCTTATCATAAGTGGTTAAAAAACATTCTAAAGAAAATTTATTTCTTGAATGTTATTTTGTAATGGAAGCTATCAGTCAAAGTGGAAAACTGAATAGGCCATAAGAGCTCATCTTTAAGGTAAATACAATTCCACAGAATATGCACAAAAGAGTAACACACAAAAGAGTAACAACTCCTGAATGGACTGAATTTGAGTTACAGATCACATTTGCTGGTAGTGGCTTTTTTCTTCCCTTTGGTATTATTTCTTAAGAAGTAGGTTTTAGTCAGACTTCAACATTACCAAAGTTAAATTGATCTTCTGCAGCCTGACTCTTGTCCAGTGGAAGTGGTTGCAATTCTAGTAAGTTCTGAAGTTTGTCAGAGATTTCTGATGAAATTTTACTCATCCTGTACTTCATCTTTGTCAATAATTGTTCACAAATGTGCATGCTGTCAAGAAATGTTGACATGAATAAGGAGCAGTCATGAAGCAAGAAGTATTTGTCTCTGATAATTCTTATAGAAGTCCATTAGAAAGGTATGGTCACATTTTTGAGCTGAATATCTGATTCCAGCTCTATACATTCTATTTGAAAATTCACAGGTAATATATTTATTTCAAATGAAAATGGAGCCACAAATAGAAACTGATGATTTTTCTTATCAATGTTGATACCTATTCTCAAACTCCTTTTTCAAAACAGAAAGCAAGGCTTCATATTTTGCACTGTTCACAGAACAGTGTTTAGCCAATATAACAAAAAATTCTTAACATCATTTGCCATAATTTGATGTACCTCTGCAGTGTTCCCTCCCTATATCCTGATTTGAGCTCAGACAGTACCAATTTTATACTGCTGTTTGGTTGTTGCTGAGCAACAAGTGCTCACCCAGGGCCAGGCCAGGATACTTGGTGGGAAGAACCATTACATGATGGCATCGGATGAAAGGCAGCTGCAGGATGAACTAGGCTGGGCTGCATGTAGCCTGTGGGCTGCAGGTTGGACATGCCTGCTGTACTTAGAGGCTTATCACAAGTTGAGTACTGTACAGATCTTTCCAGGTACCTGTTCTGTTTAACATCCTTATCAGTGACCTGAAGGAGGCGATTGAGTACACTTTCATCAAGTTCAAAGATAGCACAAAATTGGTGGAATATGTCAATATTCACTAGTTCAGGAGTGTCACTGAGGTGCACCTAACAAGGGTGGAAAAATGGATCAGCTGAAACCACATGAAATTCACTGTAGACAAATGGCAGAGGCCAGCACCTGGGATAGAAAAGTCAGTCATATCACTAGACTGCCAAGCTGCAGAGGAGCAATTCTGACAGGGATCTGGAGGATAAGAACATTAGCCAAGAACATGACGTGACACCTGAGAAGGATAACTGTTTCCTGGGTTGTATGAAGATGAGCATGGTCACTAGGATGAAGGATGTGATCATACCTGTGTAAATGACACTGTCTAGATCACAACTAGGTATTTTAAGCATGTTCTGGCTCTGCATACAGGAAAGACGTTGTACTGAGTACAATTGTAAGTGAGTAATAGGAGAAGCCACTGAAAAACATACTAGTGCACCTTTCTACACTCGAGTTAGACTACTAATTGAAAGACATGCAAAACTGTCTTTTAAAATCATCTTCCTCAGCCAGTTTTTATCTCAACATGACAAATGTACCAGGAAAAATGCCATTAGGTGCTGTACAGCAAAGTAATGCCTATTTTGTTGATGTTGTTGGTGATGATTGTTCATATGTTTGTTGTTTATTTGTTCATTTTGAATATCTTAACAAGCAGAAAAATGTTGGTGCTAACAGTCAACTAACAACTGTGGAAATTATGAGATTGCAGTCAGGGTGGATACAAGAACAGATTCATTATGTAGTGGGCTTGTTTACTTTGTTGAACAAAGGACACATTTTCTCTCTTATTCAGATTTGCTTTTTGATTATGCCCTTTGTTTTGAGCAGAAATCAGGCCTTGGAAAGAGAATGGTGGTATAGTGTATAGCTATGCATCACCTCAGGTTTACAAACGCTTTGAAATTGTTGTATCTGTTAATGAATAGCCATGGACTTTACTAATCTAGTTTTTAATCATCAAAGTTCGTTGTAACATGTACATATTGTGTTATGCCAAGCCACTTTCAACAGTTTAGCAGCAATCCTGACTAACCTGAAAGGACTCAGTTGACTAAAGTTTAAGTGAATATGACTCCAGTCTACAAGGAAGAAGGATCCAGGAAGTGACAGGCCTGTCAGTCTGACCTTGCTACCAGGGAAAGTTATGGATCATATTGTATGACATCTTATGACACGGATGAGACAATCAAATGATCAGATGCAGCCAGCATAGTTTTATGACAGGTGGGTCTTGCCTAACTAACCTAATCTGGTTCTGTGCCCTACTTACTAGATTGAGAGAAAGTCTATTGATGTTGTCTACCTGGGTTTAAGTAAAATGTGGCACTTTTTCTTACATTATTCTCCTGAACACACTGGGAGTTCACGACTTGGACAGTTGCGCAGTCTGCCAAGTGAAAAACTGGGTGGATGGCTGATCTCCAAGAGTCAAAGTGAATGCTGCTCAATTCAGTAGGCAGCTGACATCCAGTGGTGCCCCCGAGAGCTCAGTCTTGGGACCAGTGTTTAACATTTTCACTGGTGATCTGAATGAGAAGATCAAATGCACCCTCATTAAGTTTGCAGGTTATGCCAAGATAGGTGTGACTCTTGATCTCCTTGAAGGTGGGAAGTCTGCACAGTGATACGGATAGGATAGATTAAGGGGCTGATTCTGACTGCATGGCATTCAACAAGGATGAGTGCAGCTGCACCTGGGTCTTAACAGCTCCACAGGGTGCTATAGGCATGTGGAATACAGGCTAGAAAAAGACCACAGGGTACTGGTCAATATCCAGCTAAATATGAACTGGCAGTGTGCCCAGGTGGCCAGAAATGTCACCAGCCTCCTGACCTGAAATAGCGTTGCCCACTTGTATAACTAAGTGATTGTAACTTTGAATGTTGTACTGATGAGACTCCATTTTGAGTTCTGTGTTCAGTTCTGAATCCCTCACCACAAAGTGAATATAGTGCTGCTTAACAGAAGGAACTAGTACACAAGATATGAAGAGTGGCTGAAAGAGCTGAGGTTGTTTAGTCTGGAGAAGATGAGGCTCAGAGGACTCATCACTCTCTGCAACTACTTCATAGGAGGTTTCAGTGACAAGGATATCCATTTATTTTCTCAGGTAACAAGTGATAGGATGTGAGGAAATGGTCACAAGTTGCATCAGGGCAAGTTTAGAGTGGTCATTTCTTTAAGGTGACCATGGTCAAGCCTGGGTTAGTGATGACACTTTGTTTAGAGATGGGACTTCGTAAATCAGGTTGATGGTTGGACTTCAAGCATCTTGAAGGTCTCTTCCAATCTAAATTATTCTACAATGATACAACTTTTAATGTCTTTATGTAGTACATTTTTTAGAAATAGGTAAGAATCAAGAGATTTTTCAGCATAAAAATTTGTATACTCTGTAACATTTGCTTGCTTATTTGTTAGGATAAAAATCAAAACCAAAAGCCTTTGAGTTTAAATTTAAATTTAGTTCTTTTCAAAACCCAGTGAATTAACCTCTATCTCTTATACTTTCCTGATGCTGATTACAGGTGTAAAGAAAAACAATGGCTTCTCTATCTGGCCTGTATCTGTTTTCTCTTGATCTTACGTATGTGTGGGTGTTTTTTGTTGTTGTTGTTGTTTTTTGTTTGTTTGTTTTTAATCCTTTTCTTGTGTAGATAAATGAGACTGGAAGGTTTTTTTTTTTTTTTTTTTTTTTTCCTATATCTCATTTATATACACTAGAGGAACTACTGAAAGGAAAGCTAAAGAAAAGCAATAATTCTTGCATTACTTGTGTAGCTATATGTATGCATGACAATAATTCTTCACAGTTAGGTGTCCAGATACTGTCAGATATTTCACATGATCTTTATACCATTGGTCAAGAGTTCTGGAACCTCACTTGAATGTAATGCCTTGGGAGGTCAGGATCATGCAGAGAAAGACATTTTTTCAGCCAGTTAGTGCCAATCCTGTAGAGAGTTGTAATGCTAGAGAAGAATTCTTGATTTGGTCTCTGAATTTCATGAGGAGATAATGGACCACTGGGGTAATGTGCTCATCATGACCTCTGCTGCTAAGCAGCTGAGCTAACACAGCCTGTAATACCTGGAGGTTTTTCAAGTTGTGCTGTGCCTGATTCAGGGCGGCAACTTGAAGCTAGATCTCTGTGTGTCAGTGTAAGCGTCCTCCTCAATCTCCTGCAATTTCTTTATTATTTTATTTTCTTTAAAGAACTTTTCCAGCTTGCATTGGTAACAAAGTATTCAAAAGTTCATTTTATTCCAAATACAAAGGGAAACATAGAATCACAGAATCATAGAATGGCCTGGATTGAAAAGGACCACAAGGATCATCTAGTTTCAACACCCCTGCCATTGGCAGCTGTCAGCTGCTAGAGCAGGCTGCCCAGAGCCACATCCAGCCTTACTTTGAATGCCTTCAGGGATGAGGCTTCCACAACCTCCCTGGGCAACCTGCTCCAGTGCATCACCAGCCTCTGAGTGAAAAAATCCTTCCTAATATCTACCTAAACCCTCCCTGTCTTAGTTTAAAATCATTCCCCCTTGTTCTATCACTATCCACCCATGTAAAAAGTCATTCCCTTCCTATTTTGACACTCAGCATAAAGTTCCTGATTCAGATTAGTCAGAAAACCAAATTAAAAAAATGTCAATATATGCTAAATATGTATCCTGATCTTCGAGCAAATGTGCCAGTCCTTGACACGATCCAACAAGGACATGAGAGTCACATAACCTGCCTTTTTGTCATCTGTACAAATTCAAAACACTCTTCATAATGTGAATTAAAAGTTAGATGTGTAAAAGGCAAGCAATGCAAACAACTGCCCAGAAACTAACAAAAGCTGACGATAACCAGAAGGGCGATGATGGTATTTCCCTGTATTTAGTTATCCAATACAGGTTTTGCAGCATTCTGTAAGGCTGGAAAAAAAAATGTTGGCAGTAAAGTAGTATTCACCTGATCAGACAGAATTTAATATATTAGATTTCCTTTACAATCAGTGAAAAAAGAGAAAAAAAGTATTTTAAGATGCAGTTAATAGATTTTTAAGGGATGAAAACTGAAGCTTGTTACTCTGCATTAGCAGTACAGATAGCTGAACAAAAATGTTTATATTGAAAACATGTAAATTTAGGACTGCTTACAAGAATGACGTAGGAGAAGTTGTATTAAAGAAAAGTCTGTGCCTTGCACCTGAATCTGTCTTTACATCTTTCTGCTAATAAAATAAAAGCTAATGCAAACTTTGTCTTTTCTCTCTTGCTTACAAAGCTAGTACTGATTAGGGAAGTCTGAGATATGAATTTGAACATTCTGACTGTTATAGGAAAAAAATAGAACTACTCAGTTTGAATAGTTTATAAAAAATCAGAAGAAAAGTAGTTTGTAATTTTATTTATGTCACATAATTAACCAGTAATCAGTGAGCTATACATTTGAGATCAATATTAGTAATTGCATCAGACAAACCACAGTGCTAGATACTTTCAAAATGTTAATCAACAAGTATACTTTTCTAAAATCCTTTTATAATCAAGCAACCTCAAATTTTATTTCTTTCCCCCTACACATACATATATAACTTTTTTGCATCTTTATGTGTGGCACTTGATCAGTACTGTAGGAGATGTGAGCACTCCAACCCTGTGTGACTTCCACTTGGTCCCCCATATCTAGCAGGGGGGTTCCCTGAGTGCTACCTCCATACTGAAATCCCACTGCAAGGTTCATGCTGCTCCTGGCTGAACCATGGGACAGCTGTGCTGCCTGGTCTGGGCTGAGGTTGTGTTGACATAGAGGTTCCATGACAGGTACAAGTCCAGTGCGATTGCTGCTGCTTCCTTTCTGAGGTCTTTCTCTCTTTACAATAAATTTGCATTGTGTTTTTGTTTGTTTGCTTGTTTTTTGTTTGTTTGTTTTCAATGCTTCTTTTCAAATTACCCCATTTTTTGCCTTCAGAAGTCTGAAAATCCAAAAGTACTTTTTAATCCAACTGATCATTGCCTTGCTTCATAACACTGACAGTTGAGAGTCATTTCAGAACAAAGTAGGGCTTGAACTTAGAGAATACTTAGCAACTGCGAAAGAGTAGGTTTCATAGACTCTACAGAAATCCTGGTCTTTTGATCCACTAAAGTCAATAATTCACATGAATACATTGAAAGTTTGTTACTACTAAGAAATATGTCAGAAAATGAAATCCTGTTGTAAGATCACACAGCGTGCTGCATGCGGTCCAGAAGGCTCCTGGAATCCACTGATGATAACTTTCTGTTCCAGGTACTGGGCTGACTGACCTGAGGTAAAGTGTTGCTGGACCTGCTGCTCGTCAGTGCAAAGGAGATCATTAAAGGCATTAAGGTTGGAAACAGCCTGGGCTGCAGCAACCATGCCCTGGCTGAATTAGTGATCTTGATGAATATGGGCCTGGCAAAGAGTGGGGTCATGACTCAACTTCAGAAGAGCAAACTTTAAGCTGTTCAATGGATAGTTGGCCAAGATCCCCTGGGATATTCAGTCTGGAGAAAAGAAGGATTCAGGGTGACCTAATTGCAGACTTTCAGTACCTAAAGGGAACCTATAAACAGGAGGGAAGTCAACTCTTTGAAAGGGTAGATAACAGCTGGCCAAGGGGAAATGGTTTTAAGTTGAGGGAGATAAGATTTAAGTTGAATGTCAGGGGGAAGTTCTTTACTATGAGAATGGTGAGGTGCTGGAATGAGCTGCCCAGAAAGGTTGTGGATGCCTTGTCGCTAGAGGTGTTCAAGGCCAGATTGGATGGGGCCCTGAGCAGACTGATCTAGTATTTAAATGGGGAGGGAGGTGGCCAAGCCTATGGCAGAGGGTTTGGAGATTCACGATTCTTGAGCTCCCTTTCAGCCTGGGCCACTCTGTGATTCTGTGATTCTGTAATTCTGTAATTCTGTGTAATCTCACTTTAAAACAGAGCTGTGGCATGGTTGGGACAGTTGGCTAGACTGAAGGACCTAGAATTATTCTTAAAAGCACTGGTTTAAAAGAGAATATTCAAAGAGAATTATGCTTATATATGTAACAACAAACATTTATTCTGAAGGGTGAAGGAAAGATTTAGATACTTCCTATGGGCGTCTGCAGTACACTGCCGTACCCAAAATGTCTGAACAAGAATAGCAGATGTGACCTAAGATGTATGCAAGACTTGTACATTTCTGGAGTGGCAGCTGGAGGCCATGTAGGATACATAAGGAAATCTTTCCATAGGTGTCTAAATCAAGGCATTCTTTGTAGAAAGGTTGCTGCAGTTCCTCAATAATTATTCTAAAATACCTTGCGTAGAATATCTCTCAAGTAACATACATTTGAATCCCATTAACTTAAAAATGAACAAAGTTTTACCATGATATTTCTCTCATGCTTTTTGTATTTTTTGCTTTTTTGTTCCTTCAAGAAATTATGAAAATAGCTTAGAAATAGTATTTGCAAGTATCCAAACCAGGCAGACACTAGCAATTATGCAGAGAACCCATGGGGTTCTTCTAGCATTCCTAATTGTTGTCATTAGAGCTCTTTTAGCTTGATTTCATATTCCACTAGTGACCTTCACAGGTTCTAAAAATCCTATTTAAGAATTTCATTTTGGTCATGTTCATTATGCTTTTTGTTCAGCATGTCAGCTGTAGCATCCTAACCTCTGCATACCTGAAACTTATATTGCCATTGAAAATTTTCAATAGACATTAAAAGAAAGTCCTACAACTGTAAATCACATTACATTATAAAGAGATTTTTGCATTTTTTTATTATTCTCTACTTTTTTCTAATCTGAAGAGTAAAGCTATTTCTATTTCCAAACATAAAACTACTATGTATATATATATACATTCTACTTTGTACTGATAAATATTTTACAGCTTTATCTAAGTGGAACTGCTGGGAGTAAACTTTGAATAATCTGCATTGTACTTAATGATTATCAGTAATATCTTCTCTGTGACTGAGGACTGAACGAACCATTCTCACACTTTCATTATCTTATATTCTTCAAAACTCAGCTACTGTTCCATGTGAATGGTCTCTGTTTCAAGCTAATTTATGAATTAAGGTTTAGAAATTGTCAGTGTGCTGGTCATTTTTCACTGAGAAATTGTTGACATACGGGTTGGATAAGGAGGATCGATATCTGTCTGAACAGAGGGTTTCCAAAGGGTAGTGGTGAGTGGAGCAAAATATAATTGGAGTCCAGTTATGAATGATGTATTCAAGGGGTCAGTACTGGATCCAGTCCTATTTAACTTCTCCACTAGTAGCATAGATAATAGGGTAGAATACACCCTTGGTAAATTCACAGATGCCACAAAATTGGGGAAGTGATGGATTCACCAGAAGGACCTGCTGACATTCAGGCACCTCAGCGGAGTGGAAAAATAGGCAGGAAAGAACTTCATGAACTTCAACAAAAGGATCTGTAAATCCTTGAATCTAGAAGAGAGTGAAAACCACAGGCATGATGTGGAGTATTTTGTCCTCCCAGTACAAGAGAGACATATATACAGGAGAAAGTCCAGTGTATGAGGGCTGCTCTAAAAATAATGCCTTCTATTACACTGACTCATGATTTCAGAGGTATATATTAGTGATACAGCAATAGAGGTAGAATCTTCACACCAAAATTTCACTACACTTTGTTGCCATGAGACAGATGTCAGCAGAGGAGCAGTGACAAAATGACATGGAAGTGTGTATGAAGCAAAGATGTGTAACTGAATTCCTCCATTCAGGAAAAATTTCACTCCTTGACATTCATCAATACTTGCTAAAGATTAATGGAGACCATAGAGTGGATGTGAGCAAAGTGAGGTGGTGAGTGATGTGCTTCAGCAGTATCATGAAAATCAAGTCATGTTCTGGAGGATCATGCATAGCTGTCACATCACAAAATGAGGAGTATGTTGGTCAGCTCATCCTCATGAATTGATGGATTAGAACCAAAGAACTGTGCACAGAGCAGAATAGTGGTTTAAGTATGTTGGATCCAATGTTGGAAAGACTGGAATATCAAAAGTCCACACCAGATGGGTCCCACACATGCTCCCACAGGAACAGAAAGATCACTGTGTAACTTTGTCAGGATTTTCTTGGATAAATCCTTGTGTTGTATCACTTCTGGCTAGGAGATGTGTCACCACTACAAGCTGGAGTCAAAATGGGAGTCCACAGAGTGACAGCGTGAATTACCCATTGAAGAAAACATTCATGACACAGCCCTCAGCAGGTCAGGTGATCTGAACTGTCTTTTGGGATCGGAAAAGGATGATCCTCGATTTCCTGAAACCCAGACAAACCAGCAGTTCAGACCACTACATCACAACACTTACTAAGCTGAAGGTTCGACTTCCAGACTGAAAAAAGGAGAAGACAACCTTTCTCTTGCATCAGGATAACATCAAGCCCCATACCAGTTTATTGACCATGAGCACATTGTCAGTCTTTGCTGGATTATCCTGCCACACACACCTTGTAGTCCTGATGTACTGCCTTCTGATTTCCACTTTTTTGAGTCAATGAATGATGGACTGCATGAGCAACATTTTCCTAGCAATGATATCATCATAGCAGCTGTGAAACAGTGAGTCACTTCCTCTGATGCAGTTTTTTACGAGAATGGCATGCAGTTTCTTATTTATTGCTAGCAAAAATGCATAACAGATGGTAATGAGTATGTTGAAAAATAGTTTTGTGTCTGTTTGTCTGTTTGTTTGTTTGCTTATTTATTTATTTATTTTTGTAGCTAAGAATTTTCTCTCTCAAAACGTTTTTTTGCACTCTTCACATCTGTTGGATTTTTCATGGACATAAATAGGAGACATCACTTCTGGAGCAACTTATGTCAGTCCAGGAAGATGACTGAGGAAATGGAGCATCTCTCCTATGAGGAAAGTCTGAAAGTGATAGGACTTTTTAACCTAGTCAACAGAAGGCTCAGGGGTAATATCATCAGTGTATGTAAATACCTGAAGGCAGGGTGCAGTGTTTGCATTACTGCACCACTCTCTTTTTAGCAATCAGCCAAACAGGAATGCTATGTTCCATAGCACTTCTTAACTAAGGCAATCCTTGCTAATAAAGCAATTATGTATCAGTATGTAATAAAGATTTTGAAGCTGAAGCATTGCCCAGAATATAGTAATGACTATTAATAATTCATGCTTGAACTACTCATCTACCAATCATGAGATTTACAGGGAAAAGAGGGACACTGGAAAATGACAACCCATAAATTTTGTCACCTGTCATGCTAGATGTTTAGAGACAGCAGATGTTAAAATTATAAATATCAATGGTAGATGCAATGGTTGTAATGTAGAATATTTTAAATTTTCATCCATGTACCTGAATTAGCTTTAAATGAAATCTACTTAGATCTGATAGTGGTAAAATATTTATTATGGCATCAAGCCACCTAAAACTTGAAACAAAACTCACAGAAAATAGTTTTAACAAGACAGTGTATCTCCTTGTGTAATCTGTAGCACTGATATTCTACTTCAAAAAGTATCTGCTTACCTGCTTTGAAAGAAGATTATCTTTTGTCTCTAAGATCCTCTCAGTAGTCAGACTGACTGCAACTGTGCCAATGAGAAAAATGCATTCATCATCCTTGTATAGAAATTATCTGTGCTTTTTGATGGAGGTATCATCCATAATTTCTTTGCTTTTTTCCTTAACATTCCAAAAAGATATTTTAATTATATTATTATAAAAATTATATGCTTAAATAAAAAAATATTTAAAACATTTAGATTGGTAAATTTTAACATTTTTACACTCCATGTTTCACCTGTAAGTTCTGAACTAATGCCTAACCAATGAGTTATTGCTATTCAAGAATTTCAAATTCTTAAAATATTAGACTTCATCATAAAAAAAAGGATATGCTTTCTCCATAAAATTAAAATTCAATCAAAAATTAAAATGTTTCCTTAGATCCTGTCAGGTTTGTCAACTTTTGTTCTACAGAATACATAAGAAAAAATGTGCACCTTAAATTAGGATATTTAATACTTTTGAATTATATGTTTTAGTTTGCTATTTTAAAAGGAGTGACTGTTTTTACTACTATTATTATATTCTAGTATTGTAATAATAATAATTATAATGCCAGGAAGTTGTTTCAACAGCATCTTATAGGTAGCTGTAGTTAAAGCTAAAATGTTTTTCTGTTAAAGCAAAGATAGTTTTAACTTTCTAATGTTTTCATTTAGAAGAAAACAGATATGGGAAATAAATAAATAAACAAATCCTGGAAGACCTGGAGGACTATAAGCCAATCAGTCTCAACTGTGCAAGATTATGTCGCATCTCCTCCTGGAAACTGTGCTAAAGCACATGGAAAACAGGTGTTTTGTGACAGTCAATGTGGCTTAAATAAGGGTAAGTAATGTTTGAAAAATGTGGTGGCCTTCTGCTGTGGGGTAATAGCAGTTATGAATGAAGGAAAAGCAACAGACATGGTATACCTGGACTTCTGCAAATTATTTGGCACTGTCCCACACAACATCTTTGTGCATTTGATGCTGTTCTGCATTACATCTTTGTCTCTAAACAGAAGAAAAGTGGATTTAATGAGTGAACTCAGTGGATAAAGTCTTGATGGTTCAGAGAATTATAGAATCAGTTAAGGTTGGAAAAGACCTCAAAAATCATCTAGTCCAACCAGTTGCACTCAGAGAGTTGCAGTCAGTGGCTAAATGTACAGGTGGAGGCCAGTAATGAGTGGTGTTCTTTGGGTTGGATTTGGGACCAAGGAATGCAGTGACAGGGGAAGAGGTAACAGCTTTAAACTGAAAAAGGGTAGATTTCATATCTAATTTAGATATTAGTAAGAAATTCCTAACTATTAGGGTGGTGACACACTGAGAAGTCCTTTCCAGCTGACCTACTATTCTAAATGAATATTTGAAAGTTTTATATTTTTCTCTGCAAAGAATTTTTTTTTGTAAAATATTTCTTTTGCTCTTGTACTGACTGAGAAATCTTTCCTTTCTCATGATGAGTCATGAACACATGCTCCCTTAACAAGTTTTCCCCTTTTTCTCTTAAAATCTGAAGATTTTCTGGGTTTATCATTGTTTTAGCAAAGATAATTTTAGAATACAGAATTTTCACATTGCATAGGGAATCTTTCTCCATTTTTTCATGCCATTAACATTTAATTCCAACCTTCTTCATATTTCCTTTGATTTCTCTGTATATGAGTAAATATAGTCAACAAATAGATAACAAAAACTTCAGAGTATTGTGACTAAATAAAAATCTAGGCAATAACTATACCAGAAGTAAAGGAGTCAGAAAGTGAAGTGAGATTAAGAAAATGTAGGCTAAAAGATGGATTAAAGTCATGAAAATGCCGGTAAACTGAGAGAGAACCAAGACCAGGGCAAAGGAAACACTTCTCTGGAAAGAATAAAGCATACAATATTTTGAAACAAGTAGAATAGCCAAAAAAAGGTAAAGCACTTGTACTGCTTTGAATATTATGGTAGGCATGTTTCCTGTTGGCTCTCAAAAATCTAGGCTTCCAGGTATTCAGTACTGAAATGTCATTATTCAAAGCCATAACTAATGCATTTAGTTTGAAATAAAATATAGAATGTCACTCATTCTCCAAAATAATTATTCAAATACACAAAGATATAACCTTGAAAACTAAGTTTTTGTTAACTTGGTGTTAAAAGTCAAAAGGAACTGTTAATACATACTTTTAAATTGAGTAATAACTATTTCATTTTTTAAAAGTATGAAGTTTACATTGACACCCCTTTCTTGGAAAATTAATATTTTATCAACACAACACCATGGAAGTAGTTTTATAAATAAATGTTCTAGAAAACAGTGACAGTCAGTCTATGAACTGGTGACTGACTACTGTGAATTCAATTATCATTGATAAATAATGTTTGTTTTCTTTTTTCTTAAGTAAACATTTAGAAAAAAAACCTGTGTCTTTAGTCTACAGCAGATCTATTGTCACAAAGAACATTTCCTGATTGTTCTTCAGTGTCTTTAACCAACTATATATAGATAATATGTGAAAAAGAGTTTTTACCAGTTATTCATTTCATTATTGATAGGGTTATTACCTACTTATTAATTCACTAATTAGTCTTGAAGAGGTTGATGAAATAACATTGAAAAGAGATGGTGTTCCATTCAAGTTATACAAGCTAAATATCTTTTTCTTAGTAGCTTCCAGTCCTTTCAGGATGATGTGAAAGTCTTACAGAATATATAGCATCACATAGCTTAGAGTTCATTAAGTTAGTTATGACTTGAATTGTTAGTTGGATGCCACACAGGACAATACTTAGGATGAAGATGGAACCAAGATCAAGATTTTTACTGGGCTTAACAGTTTTGCAATAGAGCCAGAATCATTTTTCTTACCTATGTTTTCCCTCACTACAATCTCTGTCTGAATCCCAAGAGAAAAAAAAAAAAAAAAAACCACCTCATCTACTCATGCTAACCAATTAGATTCTACCAATGCAATTGAGCTCTGCACTCCATAAATAGTACCTCAAAAAATATTCCAATATGCAGTGCTGTTTTCTGTCCTGTGTTATACTAGTATTGAGAGTGCTGAGACCTAATCAGTTTATGTGTTTGGTTAATTTTCGAAAGTGAAAGGTCAATGTCTTCCCACAACAGAACCATATAAGTTCGAATAAAAAATAATATGTACTCCTGGGATAATAAAATCTATTTCCTTTTCATCTTCTGAGGAATTAACTTTTTTTTTTTTTTTTTTTTTGGAATTTATATGATCATATGTGAATTCATGTCAAGATGCGTATAGCCCCCAAAATAGAATTTTCAACCAAGCTATGATTAATACATCTGGAAATTACACAAGAGACAGTAAACCTGAAGGGGAAAGGCACTCCTCAAGAAAAACAACTTAATTACATATCAAAATTAATTAAGACACACCTGTCAACATTTTTTTTTTTTTTAATAAGAATTTGGTGCAGTCAGCTTATTCCACTGTGGCAGCTGTCTATAATGTCTGTAATGGTATTGTGCTTCCCAAATGAAAAGTGAGGAAAAGGTAGCTCAGGGATGGATAAAATCATCTTACATGTAAGATTTAGTTTTAGCTGATCATTCTACAGATTTATTTGCTTACACTCTGGAAATGAACCCTTGTTATTTTTGTAGTTGTAGTTTGTTTCTTTGGTCGGTTGGTTTTGTCTGCTTGTTTTTGGAAATTTGCTGGTGCTAAAAGATTCCGTTCCTTTTCAGAAAGCCGTGCCTGACTCATATCTTTCACAATTGTTGATGAATAGAAATTGTCCTTTACTGCTGCTTCTTTTGAAGCAATTCTCATTCAGTCCAGGAATAAAAAAACAAAAAACAAAACAACAACAACAACAACAACAACAACAACAAACTGTAAAGAGACTAGGCATAGATAAGTCTGAGCAGGGCCCCTTTCCAAAGAATAACTAGGTGTTCAGTTGGAACTTCCTTTTTTACTCACAAGTGTTTTTGGCTCAGATGCTCAATGCTGCGCTGACTTAGTGATGCATCAAAGAGATAATGTTGTCATGCCTCTGTGTAGAGGAAACATATCTGGGAGTAATGGTCGATGTTCAGCTGAACATGAGCAAGCAGTGTGCCCAGGTGCCCAAGAATTCATAATGGTTTATGGGCCAGTTCAGCCTGGTTCAGTGACTAATGGGGCAGAGGGACCCATGGATCCATGCCCCGAGAAAGGGGAAAGAGCAGTGAGATGGGAGATGGATCTAAAAACAAAACAGTGGCAACAATCTGAGGAGGAAAACTAATCTACTGAATAAGATATTGAAATTCAAGTTAGCACAAAAGGCTAACAAGAGAGTGGTCAAAGACTGAAGGCCTTACTCTAATGCTGATGTTGAGACGGCTACAGAGCATACACATTGCTGAGACAAGTGGAAAGGGAAAAGAGGGAGACATCTCGTGACATGTGAACTGTTTTATCTTTCCCTCTGAACAGAAAACAGAAAAAGAAACTCCTCTGGGGTATGTAACTCTTCTCTTCTGAGACAGGTATACCCAGACCTATTGATGGTTCATGCAGGTTGAGCATTAACTCCTTAACTCCTAGTGCACTACATGATGCTATGATGTGGAATACTGATAACAAAAATCATAAAAGCATGACAGGTATCCTGTCTTGTATAAAAAATAGTGAAAGCTGCCAGCAGGAGCAGGGAACTGATCTTTTCCAAACTTGGTGATTCTAGGATTTTGTGATTCAACGCCACATCATGCATCCTAACTCTGTACAAGCAAATTTGAAAAGTGATTTCAAACTCAGTTGTTTGTTCCATTTAGAGAAGATTCAATAAAAGTTTCTGGCTGGTGGAGACATGCATGATGAATCCAGTGCTACTTGCTTCAACTTCTTGACCCATTCTGCTGCTCCTGATTGAGGCCAATGAAACAGTAATCTAGTATTTCCACTAAGTAACAGAAACACTGTGATATATCATATGTTCCTTCAAAGATATCAGTCTGCAGTGGGATTGCAACTGAAATACTAAATCTCAGTTAAATTCTCTAAAAAAAAAGAAAGTGCAGTACCATAAGAAAACCTTCCCCAACCTTCTGAATAAGCTCCAGTGGATTCTACTGTCATATCAGCTAGCACATAAAGATTATTTTCATTTTCCAAGCAATGGCAATAGACAAGCAATTCATTTCACCCACTTGTAAGACTAGTGACAGGATTTTGGAGGTCAAAGTAAAGGTATTCAGTTTAGTGATCTGAGGAACAAGTTTTCTGTTATACAACTCCTTTAAAAACTCTGCACGGAACAACAAATGAAGGTAAAATTATACAGATGACAAATGATTAATGTAAACTAAAAATAAATAAAGAAAATCATCTCTTATTTTCAGCACTGTATAAATGGTCACATCAGTGTAGACAGATACTATGATGTCATGATGATTATAGAGAATCAGTTCTTTCCTCTTGTGTTTGCTATACATACAGGAGTGTTGCTTCTAATGTAATGCCTACTATTTATTTACATTGAAACTACAACAAATTGCACAATAACACTTCAATAGGACAAATTCTCTGCTACAAAACACTGTTCTTCAGCATAGTCACCACCATTAGTCAACCATTTTCACCACCTATGAACAAGAGCCTGCATGCTATGCTTGTAAAAATCTGTGTGGCCATAGAGAACATGATTTGACTTTCACATCACTGTTGCCACTGCTGAAACACCCCACCCCCTGTCTCACTGTGCTCACATTCAGCAAGCATCAGTGAATGTCAATGGATAAAATTTTTTCCACATGAAGGAACTCAGTGACACACCTTTGCTTCATACACACTTACATGTCAAACACCATTTTGTCGGACTGCCCCTGTGCTGCTGCCACACTGCAGTAAAATGTAATGGAATTTTGGCTGGAAGGTTCACCCTCAACTGCTGTGCCACCAACATCCTCCTCTGATATTGTGGGTCAACATAGTAAAATAGGAGGTATTACTCTCAGACCAGCCTCATACATTCAATAGAAAATATGCTAATTGTTATCCTAAAACCATTTCTGACACCACTACTTGCCCTTGTGCATTATAATGTATGGACCCAAATCTGTGGTTCTTAATTGAGCAGAACTGCCATTGAAAACAATAGGATTTCATTTGATTAAAGCTTGCAGAATACATCCCCATGTGTGCACTTCTTTGTTCATGGTTTGTCAGACATTAAGTCATGCAAAAGCTCTTTTTAATTACATTTTCAGATGGTGACATAATTGGGTGGAACAATCAATATCTTTCTTGATTCCTGAAGGTTAGACTTCCCAAATGAGACCACCACCATTCTGAAATCTAAAATCCCAAGAATAATTATTATCACTTGCTTTCAAATTAATAGAAGATAAGACACAAAACTTACATTTTTGGCTATTTTTTTTTGTCAGAATAATCCAAATGTTTGAAATATATCAAAGCTGATACCTCGCTTTAGCATAATTGTAACAAACCGTATGTTACTTAAGAAAATTCCGTATGCCAATATGGAAAAGTTTCACCTAGTGTCATATTAACAATGTATACATGATAAACAAGCATTCTTAGAATTTAAATAGATTGATGTTTTGTAGTGGTCCTGTTTACAGGGAAAAAGAAAATCCAACGAAAGTGGCTAAAAACTACCAGAAAAATATACTTAGAAAAAATTAATAATCTACTTATCCTCCTAAGAAAAACTGCCTCAGTGCCCTGTATTTTGTTCACCTTTTGGGGGGTCAGCAGGACTAATAACAAATATTAATAAGTTTGACTGACAGAAATCTAAGGAAAAGAAAACAAAATGCATCAGTGTTATTTGTTCTTCTGTTCATAAGCAATGTTATGCAGCTTGAAAAATGATCCACTAAAGCCCAGTCTAGGCTAGTGCATAAGATCTTTTCTTTAAATCTGTTTGGTACTCACAGACTGAAGTATAGCTTAATGTAAGCTAATTGTTTGAAAACACTGTGATTTTTAAACTAGAAAAGTAAATTGGAGCCACAAGGTGGGAGGATCTATATTCATTCTCTTGTGTCTCTTAAAAGATGAAATCCTACTGAGATGAAAATGAGAACAGCTACCACACATCACTGTAGAGGCCATGTTTGTGCCTTTAGTCTGTGTAGCTTATTGTTTGAATTCGGTTTACAGAGATTAATGTTAAAGATTTCACATATTTTTATAGATTTTTTTTTGGATAAATTAAAAGCTTTTCAAAGTGACAAGGGGCAAATGTTTGAAACCTAATAAACAGTAGTTGCAATTATTTTTGAGTAGCAATCAGTTATCTGCTATGTAAATTATTTACTGTTCTTAATGACTTGTGAGATTTGTTAACAATAACATGGTCCAGGAGAATGTCTTTTGTAATGCACATTTCCAGAGACAGAGTAATAAAATATTCTTCCAAAACTGTATTTTAGTTCCTCTCACATGTGACTACTTAAGGGAAACCTCACATGAGTAGGATAGTATGGAAAATCATGCTTCTGAAATGCTATATTCTTGTTGATGCTACTTATATCTCAACATACAGGAAGACTTATGAAGGGTAGTAGTTTGAAAGAATACAGTTGAAGAATAGATCTTCCCTCACTCCCACACTTTTCTATCCATAGTGACAGTCATAGGAAAGTATATGCAAGTTGAAATCTAGGTCTTGCTGTGTGACCTCAAAGATAACTATTTTCCCCTTAATATGAAAAAGCTATTACCATCTGGTTTTCTAGAACTGTTGCTGCAAGGCAAATGTCTTCCAAGGTTTTTTCTCATAATTGTGCTACTATTTCTAATTTTAGTGTTAATATATAAGGTTATAAAGATTGTCAGTGTACTTTATCTGTTGTTAAATACAATTAATAGAGGCAGAATCAGACGTACATTGTACTTCTGTTGGTTATGATGCTAAATGATTTTCTACACACTGACACATAAAACTGTATGCTACAGATTAATTAATATTTGAAAGGATGAGATATAAAAGTACTGCCTCTGAGTTACTCTAACTTATTTGATATTAGCTGAAAATTTGGATTTGTATGAGAAAATGAATATCAGGTACATAAATTAAGTTATATCTAGAATGCAACTGGAATCAGCTTCAATTACAGTAATTAGTGGGCTTAAAGAAGCATCACAGATCCATTGAATATTTATACAATGGATGCTTATGCATCCACCGTAATGTTCACGGGAAACATTCATATTAAAGATGTGTTCAGAAAAATGTTTTTACTACATGGTGTCATGGTGAATGAGGAGTTAATTTGTAGGAAATATACAATGAAGATATAAAGATGCTCACATATGATTACACAGAACACAAATCAATGCCATTTTCAGAAAAGAAGGTTCATTCTAACAGAAATAAATAAATAATTGAAAAAGAAAAAAGATGCTGTATGGAATAAGATATTGAACAGACCAGTCTAACCAGTAAATTGTGTGTTCTGAGAGTGCTCAGGCAAAGAACAGGACTTAGTAAGAACTAGCAGATAAGAACTCATAATACCACTTGGCTTAATTAGGGCATATTAGCTAGGGATCAGCCCAAAAGTATTTGAAATCTCAAGGGGAGGTCCCATTATAACATATTCATGTATCCAAATAGCACACTATCCAGTACAACCACATAATAATCACTTGCAAGAAGGGCAGAGTAGGTCTGCAGCCTTCAGTGTACTGCCTTCAGCCAATGATAAATTTATTTACAGTTTATGGCACATTTTCCTTGTTTTACAGAAACAGCAGGTACTCTACATAGTCAAGGTGAAAAGAAGCTTTCCTGGTTGAGAGACGGCATGCTGATATATATATAAAGCAGCATTAACCAGTCATTAAAGGCCAGATTTACCTCATTTAAATTTAGACTCCTAAAATTTAGGTCCTAACCTAAAGTTATTACCTGCTGTAGGTAGTGGAGAAAAGTAACCTATACAAGGTAACTCACTCCAGGTACCTTAACACATCTCATAGGATGAGATGAATTACTGAAATAAGCTCTCTGTATCTCACTGATTATAGATTTAGTATACACATATGACACCCCTGGATCAACTTTGCAACTTTGTTCTAATCACAAGATCTAGAGTGAGGAACAGGTTCAACTTTCAGCTGTCCTCAGGAACAAGCAAAAGGTAAAAGTGGCACTACACTTGTCATCTTTCTATACAGATACTCATCTGCTCATCTGAAAATTATGCCCTGGGTGTATAATTCAGTATGTTGCTCTTTGCACATTGTGAAACCTGTCCAACTGTCACATTAGGGCTTGTCAGATCAACCTCTGAGCAAGGTTCTTTGTTTTGTAATTTCTATTAACTTCCTAATACTGAAAAAGAAGAAGCAGTTCATTTCAGTATGAGAAAATATTTGTTTTCTGAACTTAATTTTAAGTATTAACTTATTGTAGGAAATTACACTAAGGAATTGAATTTCACATCAGAGAGACGCACATTCCCCAACAAGACAGAAAAATAGAGGTGAAATATGTAACCATGTTACCTAATGACTTTGTTGTTGTTGTCATTCACAAAATGTAATGCAAGAGTATTTGAATTTATTCTCTCATATATAAGGTAAAATATCTGAGTTCAGTGAAAATATTGGGTAATAATATACATACATATATATACCTATACATATATATGATAAAAGACAACGAAAACAGAGTTTATGTACCACAACTGCAAATTATACTGTAAAGTTATGTTTCGTAGAATCACAGAATTATGGAATATTGCACGTTACAAAGGATCCATAAGAATTATTACCAACACACAGCTCCACAAAGGACCACCAAAAATTCAGACTGTATGACTGAGAGTGCTGTTCAGGAGCTTCTTAGAACCTTTTCCTGACAACCTAAACCTCCTCTGGTGCAGCTTCTTGCTATCTCCTTGGGTCCTATTACTGAAAACCAGAAAAAAGGTCCGGTATAGTGCTGAAGGCTTCCGTGAAATCTCCCTTCAGCCTACTCTTCTCTAGACTGAACAAACCAAGGGACATAAATGTCTTGTTCTCCAGACCCTTCAGCACCTTTGTAACCCTCCTTTGGATACTCACTGATAGTTTTATGTCCTTTTTGTATTGTTGCATCCAAAACTGCACACAAAACTCATGGTGAGGCAGCATCAGTGCAGTGTACAGCAGGACAACCATTTCTCTTGCCTGTCTAGCAGTGCACTGCTTGATGTATACCAAGGTATGGTTGGCCCTTTCATCTGACAGGACACACTGTTGACATGTGTTCAGCTTACTGTCAACCAAGATACCCAGATCCCTTTCAGCGGGGCTGCTTTCCAGCGTCTCATCCCTCATTCTATATGTATAGTCAGGATTACCTCTTCCTGGGTGCAGAATCTGGCACTTGTTAAACTTTATGTGGCTGATAATTGCTCAGATCTCTAATTTGTCCATATTTCTCTGCAAGGCCTCTCCATCCTCAGTGAAGGCAATAGCTTCTCACAATTTAATATCATCAACAAACTTGTCCAAAACACCTTCTAGTCCTACATTTGAGTCATTTATGAAAATATTAAAGAGAGCTGGTCCTAAAATGCAGCCATAGGAGCCCCACTACTGACTGTCTGCAAGCATGTTGTTACCCTATTTACCAGTACTGACGATCTTTGATCCTTTCAAAAGTAGTTTCCCTGGGGACCCTACTAACTGGTTCCTTGAGCTGCTTGAAGTCCACTCTACCCATATCCACGGTTGAATTTCTGGTGGCAGTTTTACTGCTATCACCAAAGATTTTACATTTTACTACTTCATGGTCACTATGGCCAAGATTGCACCAATTATCACTTCATCCAGAAGACCTTCTCTGCTTACAAGCAACAGATCTAGGAATGCACCATTCCTAGTAGGCTTGTTTATTATATGTATCAGAAAATATAGACCATCAATTAGATGGTATTTTAGATGCCTTCTGTATCTGTTTGTATCAACTATATGGTGTTCCCAGTCAGCACCTCTCAAATTTAAGTCAGCAATTGACAGGTGCATACAGTCCAGCCCCTCCATTACTAGAGCTCCACAAGCACTGCCTCTCCTGCCCTGCCTGTCTCTTCTGAAGAATCTGTAACCATTCATCAAAGCACACAAGCCAAAGGATTCATTCACTTATACCAATGATGTCATAATTCTGGAAATGAACCAAGGTTTCTAGCTCTTCTTGCTTGTTTCTCATGCTGCGTGCACTGGTGTAGAAGCATTTCCTATGGTCTTCATCGTACCCAGCACAGTAGCAGACTGAAGATCTTACTAGCACACAGTCTCTCTGACTGTAGTGTACCATCTCATTGTTGTTACACCAGCAGGCCTGGTTTTATTTCTTTCTCCCTTCATATCTAGTTTAAAGCCTTATCAATCAGCCCTGATAACTCCTGTGCAAAGCTCTTTCCCCCTCTGAGGAAAGCACACCCCATCAGGCACCAGCCGACCTAGACAATCTTTTTCATGACCTCACTTTATTTTCCTGTCCTGTATTCCACTAACTAATATCATACATTTTTTTTAGGTATGTGAAAACAGCGTGAAGCAGCTGTTACAAAAATTATTTTGTGCAAGCTCCAATATTAAGACTTGTTAATTTATTTTAAAGGCTTATCTAAATGACAAAGATACAGAGAAACTAATATTATGAGTACAGAAAGTTGTTAACAAGAAATGACTGCTACATTTCCAATATGCATCCTACCTCCAAAGAATCATTTCTGCATCTCTGACATTTTCACTTACAATGAAATTCTAGAATACTTCTACTAATTTAGAAGAACAGATAATTCCCCAAACTCTCTCAACAGTTCTCTTAGATCTATAACTGCTGAGAATCTGAATCTTCCAGTAGATTTGATTGCTATTGGAGTGCATGAGCGTCCGGAAAAGGTTTTCCAGTATTATATATCATAAACCATTATTTTAAAGTCAGTTTAACTGACACTGTTTCAAGAATAGGATGGTCACTGATTGAACTAATGCTAAACTCACTCTTGGCCAGCGTATCTCAGTCAGCAAAACCAATAATGGAGTGAGCTTCTCAGAAAATTTGCTTTTAATGGAATCTAAGGAGATAAATTTAATAGACTTGTGAAACTTTATGAAGAACTGCGTCCTGAGTTACTCATTAGTAAAGTGATTGTTCTGAATATTGTTCTTTCAGACTTTCACAAAAATGAAGCTGATGGTGACTGTACTTAAAGATTTTAACTTGTTCTGTAGCCCGTATTTCTGCTGACCAAGATGTGCAGATGTAGGCACACCAGCAGAGAATTTGACATTGCTTCTCTTTCATCTGCTTTCCTCCTTATCATTTGGTAAGAAGTAGTGCAGTGGAATGCTGTTTCAAGAAATTTTTCCATGAGGCATTCACTTTTTCAATACTTTTTTTTAAATTTTTTACATGCCTAATCAGTCATGAATAATAATTTTCACTTAAATAAATAGGAAAACTGTAGCACGTATACAGCATGTTTTCTGCTATGTTTACTTCTTTTTTGAATATAATAAAATAAGAAAAAGAGAGAAAAAAAACAAAAACAAGAAGCTTAAGGATGAAAGGACATAACAACTTGAATTTATTTAATTTTCAAAATGGTCTACTGTCATTTTTAAGATATACATAATGCTGTTATTAATTACTCTGTTGTTACATACTTTGTCCAGCATTCTGTCATCTCTGGAGCTCGCTCTTCTCATGAATCAAAACAGACAAAAACAGTGGAACTGCTTCTCGAGTACTTCAGATTGAGAAATCCCTCAAGTTTGTGATTTCCAGTTCTCCTTAAGTTCAGACAGTTATATGCCACTCATGCCAAACAGATGAAGAGAACCTTTCAAGTCTAGTTTTCTTCCAGGTGTTTCTTGACAGTTCACATTGAGAAAAAAAAAAAGTAAACAGCTCCTTCATATTCATGAAATATAACTGGAGCACAGAACTGGCAGAGGAATGTTAGGGCATGCAGTCTGATCACCTAGCAGGTGACCTGTAAATGTAAGTACTAATAAGCTGTGGAAAACTTGTCAGGATACCTCTTTCTCACTTCTCCTGTTAGAAGGGGACTCCAAGATCTTCCGCCACTGTACAAACCTACGTATCGTACCACTGTCTTTCCAGACTTGGTTGTTTCAAACCTGTTTTGTGCTCATTTGTTTTTGTGGCAATGGTATTTTTATGGTTGCTGTTTTCTGCAGCTACCTGACGTGATACTTAGATTTCTGTAAGCAGTTATGTCATTGCTCAGCTTTCATATTTCTGGACACATTCTCTTGTGTATGATGGAATACCTGTTCTGCTATCATTTTAATATTTATTCTCCATTTAGTTTGTGCTTCTTGAATATGGATAAACAGAACAGTGTCCAGAATTTCAGATAAGGTTTGGATGTTGGACAAAGTTATTCATGTTTCTTATTCTCTTCTGAATGTACCTTGTGTTGTTGTAGTTATTTTTTCAGAATGACATTGTATTGGAAAGCATCATCATCTTGCATCTAACTAATACACACCATGCCTCTCTCCCACGGTTCTTAATATCAAAGGTTTCTGTTTTTGTAGTAATGCTTATTCATTGTTATTATCTGATAAGACATGTGTCAGTGATTTACGGGCCAGTTTGGCCTGGTTCTGTGATAATGTGGCAGAGGACGCTCTGTCCCACACTCTGGGAAAGTGGTAAAGGGGAAAGAGCAGGGAGATGGGAGATGGGCCTAAAAAAAAACAAACAGTGGCAATGATCTGAGGAGGAAAACTAATCTACTAAATAAGGTATCAGAATTCAGGTTAACACAGTATAATGCAATATAATTGGAATTGAAGCTAATAGGTCAGATAAAATGAAACAGAGAATGTGCAAAAAACACTTTAATGCTGAAGGAGAGATGACTAGGAAGCACACACTGCCAAGATGAGCAGAAAGGGAAAAAAGGGAACATCTTGATAGCTGCAAACAGTTTTATCTTTCCCTCTGAGCAGAAAACAGAAACAGAACAGTGAACAGTCTTGTGGGATACGTAGTTCTTCTCTTCTGAGACAGGTATACCAAGAACTATTGACAATCTGGAACATTAACTCTTTAACTCCCAGTGCACTACATGATGTTATGATGTGGAATACCAATAACTAAAAAGCATAAAACCATGACAAAGTCATGTCTTTTTGTCTTTATGTATAATTCTCTTACAATTTTATGTTCATGCTAATTTTTTTCTCTTCCCAAATTTTATTTCATGGCTAGAAAACTGTTTATTTATTTATTTATCAATATATAATGCCATTTATTGACTTTGAATGATAAGTCTATCTACAGTCTAACATGTACTGAAATGTCTGGATATACAAGTAGTTTTCATGGCATGACCAGAATCTCAGAAACGATTTTGATAAGGGCTTGGGAATAGACTGCATTTAAGTGTGTGTTATTAAAGTGTATTATGTTCTGGAATGAGTATGACTGAGAAGGTTTGAATATGTTAAACATCAGTTCCCCCCAAAAAAGAAAGCATAAAATTTAATAAAGAAAATATTGCCAAATGTTGAGAATTCTAAAAGTGGAGATATCAATGTTTTCATCTGAATATTAAGAGCATTATGCTACTTAAAAAAAAAAAAATGTTATCCCTTCCAAGCACGCAGGGCATTTTCAAGTCTGAAAAGAATACTGAGATGCTGAAGGTGTAAAGTTCCTATGTAGACCTGTATCATATACTGTATAATCTACAGACGAGTTTGAAATTTTTTGCATTGCCAGTTGTCAACGGTTTACCGGGCTGTAACAGTAGAAGGTTTTTTTGTTAGCAATCCAGTAAACACAACACAAAGGCTCACTATCTATTCAGTGCAACTGTAATTCAGAACTAGACACAAAATTTGATGCCTGTTGAGAAACTGAATACACGAGTAAATAAATAAATAAATACATGAGCTCAAGGGAAGAGATGGGATCTGGAAGGGATTTCTTTTGTTTTGCAGTAAATAAGAAACACAGAGGCATGGGAAATTGTCTTCTGTATTTCTTTTTTGTTGTTGTCATGGTTTTATGATTTTTGTTATCAGTATTCCACTTCATTACATCATGTGATGCACTGGGAGTTAAACAGTTAATGCTCCAAGTCCATGATCAGATGAATTTCATGGTCAGCTTCGATTCTAATTATATTTTGTTATTTTGTATTCCAACATCTTATTTAGTAAATTAGTTCTCCTCCTCAGATTGTTGCCACTGTTTTGTTTTTAGGCGCATCTCCCTATCCTTTTCCCTTTCCCAGTTCCCCTCTCATGGGGCGTGGGTCTGTGGGTCCCCCACCCTATTCGTCAAAGAACTAGGCCTAACTGACCCATAAACTGTTGACATCTGTAACTACCTTGTTTTGTTTTTTTTTTTCCAAACTGATTAATTTTTGATATGGGACAGTAATTTGACTTAACGTTAGGAGGGTAAGCATGTTTCAGCCCATTTAGTTTGAAATATATTTCAAACAGAGGAGCAAGAATGGAGTACTGTAGCAAATATGATCTCTACATCTTCTAATATCTGATATCAGTGTGCACGTAACATATAGAACTGATAATAAGGGAGACATCCTCTTGGTAAAAGAATATATTTAGAAGATGGTTTAATTGTTTGGAACTTTAGACATATACTGGTATAGGAAAAAATGACTCAGTGTTTTGGAATATTACATTTATATTTAATGTATAAAGAAAATGAAAATAACAAAATCTATTCACAAATATTGCCATATAAAAGAAATACTATGTTTAACATTTCTATCCCTTTATATACTAAACAAGAAAACTAAACATATAACTAGAAATTAGATAATCTCTGTGACATACTGGTTGTAAACATGGAGGAGCCCATTGAAAAAAGTAAAATGAATAAAAAGGCAATGATGAAGATAAAACCATTCAATAATGCAAGGAAATTAACATGTCTTTTTTGTTCATTTTATACATGCATACCCACTTATGTTCATACATACATTTATATGATGCATTTCACATTAGCAAATGTTCATTTGTTCTCAGCTTTGACTTTGCTCATGGAAGTGGTGTGAGTTGCTCTGCTCAATATTTAGTTTCCCTATTTTTAAGGCTAGTAGGGCCTATTAAATAAAATCTTTGACTGTGGGTAAGCAAAAACAAGTTTACACCTTATTAATCAGATCTTCTACACAACAACTAGGGCAAGTCTTATCAGAAACATCTGAGGGAACTGAGATTGCTTAGTCTGGAGAAGAAGAGTCTCACGGAGACCTTATTTACTCTCTCCAACTATCTGAAACGAGGTTGTGGCAAGGTGGAGTTGGGCTTCTTCTGCCAGGTAACAGAGATAGTATGAGAGGGAATGGCTTCAGGTTGTGCCAGAGGTAGTTCAGGTTGGATATTAGGAAAAACTTTTTCTCAAAAAAGAGTGGTCAGGCTCTGTAATGTGTGGTACTAAGGAACACGGATTGTGGATTAGTGGGCAATATTAGGTAGCAGGTGGACAGTTGTACTAGATGATTTTAGAGGTCTTTTCCAACCTTAATGATCTTATGGTTCTGTAATTCTATAAATTGATCCTATTGTCTGCTGATCAAATATTTGTGCTGTAAGTACAGAAAATCAGACTTTACCTGCAAACAAACATGCTACAGGAGAAAGGCAAATGTTATTTACGATAATACAGAGAGAGAAATTCACTCCCAGGTATAGGATCCTATTATGGGAATTTATCTCTCCATAGGAGGTAGTGTAATCTGCTCAGTAGCATCTAGGACAAAAAAAGTTTCAGCAACAAAATGATGAA
The DNA here is from genome assembly GCA_036925125.1 of Oreortyx pictus. NCBI lineage: Eukaryota > Metazoa > Chordata > Aves > Galliformes > Odontophoridae > Oreortyx > Oreortyx pictus. The sequence goes on from JAUPFR010000001.1 coordinate 30,658,007, forward strand.
ATAAATAGCTTGTGTGGGGGAGAGAAGAGAGTTTGAAGATTTCACAGACTTAGTGCTTGCTTTGCTTACTTTTTCATGCTTGAACACAGAACAGATTGAAAAAATCCCACACTGCATTTTGGACACGCTTACTGATTATATTAAGAAATGAGAAGGCATAAATGGAGATTCTGAATGGATGCTTTTGCTAAGGTGAATGGATTTTCACCAAAGTAAGCCAACACAAAAAGGTAGATTCACCTTGTTTTTTTTCTGCCATTCAAATAGTAGGACTTCTTTTTTTTAAAAAAAAAAAAAAAAGCCTTAAAGTTTGCCTCTGTAGAAGAGAGAGATGGAGACAACCTCTGGAGGACAATTTCTGCTTGATGTCTTAGGTGTCTAAAATTTATCTTCCTGCCAGCACTTGCCCCTCTTAAGCGAATATACAAAGACTACAAGAAACTACACAACTGGTTAAGATTACATACTTTTACTCAATTTTATTTATTTAATTATTTTAGGATAGATTAATCTTTCTATTGGTTTCCTGTAAGTTTACCCCGGTACAAAGACTTATTCTTACACATATTTTCTGAAATAATCTCTAACATAAATGCAAAGAACTAGGCTAAGCACTGAGAAATATTCAAAATTCTATTACCTGACTATCTGTAATGATAGCGCACAAATTTTCAAATACTTTGAAGCCACAGAAACCCTACTGTATACCTGAAGAAACTGAGTAGTATGTGTGAAGACTTAAGGTTTGTCTATTTTATATTTATGACATGCTTCTATCTTGTAGCAGAGAAAACAAGTTTTAAACAACTGCAGCACTAGAATCAGAAGAATTTCTTATCCACTGTTCTTCCATCTTTCCAATTATGCCTGTATTTCTATGATTTTGTGATCATCAAGAGAAAGAAGGAGGGCAGTCGCATACGTACAAATGACTCATATCCTTCTGAGGATACTAAACAAAGTTTCAGGTGCTTCCTTCATAATTCTTATCTAGTACATAAATATTATCGAATCATAGCATGTCATGACCTGTTGGAGATGATATGCCAGAGGGAAGAGATGCCATTCAGAGACACCTACATACTCAAGCAGTGGGGCCAGGAGAAACTCATGATGTTCAATAAAGCCAAGTGCAAGGTTGTGTACTTGGGTTATGTGGTACAAACTGGGGAATTAAAGGAGAGAGCACAATCCTGACAAATATGACTTAAAGAGTACTTGTGGATAGTAAGCTGAGAATGAGTCAGCAATGTGCCCTTCCTGGCCAGAAAGCCCACTGTAACCTGGGCTGCATCAAAAGAATCATGGCCAGTAGGTCAAGGAATGTGCCTGGGGAGGAATAACCACATGTATCAGTATAGGTTAGAAGATATCTACTGGAGAGGAGCTCTGAGAAGGACCGGGGGGTTTTGGCGAACAACAGCTTGGTCATGAGCTAGTAGTATGCCCTTGTGTCAAAGAAGGCTAGGAGTATTCCAGAGTGCTCTAAAAAGAGTGAGGACAGCAGAACAAGGGACATAATTCCTCCTCCTCTATTCTGCATTGGTGAGACCACATTTTGGATACTGTGTCCAAATCTGGGCTCTCCAGTTCAAAAAAGACAGGGACCTCCTAGAAGGAGTTCACAGGAGGGCCACAGACATGATTAAGGGTCTGGATCATTCCCCTTTTCCTGATAAGGCTGAGTAACCTGTGCAGCATCTGAGGCACGGACTCGTACATGGACAATCCAAATTGTTTATTACAGGTTCTAATCTCCCTTACACACATTCACGAGTTTTCTCTTTTAACTTTCCCACCTGTCCTTACATGTCAACCAAATACCCTACAAACACTCCTTAACCATGCTTGGAGGTGCTTATCCAATCAGGGTCATGAGTCATTCCAAGCCACGCCAAATTAGGGTCTGTCATCACACAGCTTACTTGATCTTGTTTTCCTTTTCTTCTGGAGTGTCCTTGGTTCTCAGCCTTCCTTTCTGATGTTGTTTATCATGCTCCATAGCTTCTGCTCTGAATATACTTTCCTGTATTCCCACAAACCTGGATCTGTTTAGCCTGGGGAAAAGAAGACTAAGAGGGGATCTGATAAATATTTATAAATATCTTAAGTGTAGGAGTCAAAATGGACGTGGCCAACCTCTTTTCATAGATCTGTGGTGACAAGGGAAAATGACCATGAACTTGAGCATAGGAAGTTATGCACCAGTATGCGAAGGAACTTCTTCATGGTGACTGTGAAGAAGACTGGAACAGGCTGCCCAGGGAGGTTGTGAATTCTCCCTCTCTGGAGATATTCAAGACCTGTCTGGACAACTATCTGTGCAATCTATTGTAGGGTACCTACTATGGCAGAGAGTTTGGACTTGATGAACTCTAGAGGTTCCTTCCAACCCCTGTGATTCTGTGATTCTGCTCCTCTGCTCTGAGTTGGTGAGACCTCAGTAGGGTACTGCATCCAGATGTGGAGTCCTCAGTACAAGAGAGACCTGCTGGATAACAGGGACACAAAAATGCTCCAAGGAATGGAACACCTCCTGTGCAAGGACAGGCCGAGAAAACTGTGGCAGTTCATTGAAGAGAGAGCTATGGGGAGACATCATAGCAACCTTTCAGTATCTAAAGATAGGAGAAAGAATGAAGAGGACAGACTCTTCAGCAGGGTCTGTTGCAATAGGACAGCAGCAAATGATTTTGAACTAAAGGAGAGGAGATTTAGACTGGGTATAAGAAATTATCCTACAGTAAGGGTGGTGAGGCACTGGAACAGGTTGCCCAGGGAAGTGGTGGATGCCCCATTCTTGGAGACTTTCTAAGTCAGGCAGAACGAGTCTCTGAGCCACCTGATCTATCTGCAGATATTCATGTACACTGAAGTGGAGTTGAACTAGGTGATCCTTAAGTTTCCCTTCAGATTCAAACAATTCTATGATTCAATGATTCTATGCTGTTTAACAGTGTGAGGATGAATCAGAACCACACTGCAGTGTTGAGAGTCAGTGGCGCAGATGGTAAGATAGCTATGTATTACATAGTGTCACCATGAAACAAGGGTCCCAGTCTTGAAAATTTCCTTTGAAAGTTGTCCCTAAGCCATTAATCAGAAAAGTAATTTCTAGGCCTTCTCTTCAGTACACACATTCTCATGTTATCATATCTTATGCCATGTTATACAGGGGCTGACTGAAAAATAATGCCTCCTATTTTATTCTGCTGTCCCACAATGTCAGAGGAGGATGTTGGCAGTATGGCAGTAGAAGCTGAGATTCCCACTAATATTCCATTTAATTTTGTTGCTGTACAACAGAAGTCAGTGGATAGGCAGTCTGACAAAATGACGTCTGACATGGAAATGTGTGTGAAGCAAAAGTGTGTAATTGAATCAGTCCATGTGAAAAAGATCACACCAGTGACATTCATTGATGCTTACTGAATATTTATGGAGATCAAAGACTGGATTTGAGCATCGTGAGGCAATAAATGGTGTGTTTCAGCAATAGTAATAGTGATGTGAAAGACGAGAGATGTTCCAGATTGCCATTCACAGCTGTCACTAGAAAATGAGGAGCGTGCCAATCAGTTCATCAGTGTAAATTGACAGATTAGGAGCAACAAAGCAAAATTTGAATACTGCAGTGTTTGCACCAGGTGGCTTTCACAAATGCTCATATATGAACAGAAAGAAACCCATATTTGGAACCTATAGACCTACAGGGCTAGGAGTGACAGTTTCCTGGATTGCATTGTTACCAGTGATGGGATGTGGTGTCACCACTACAAGCTGGAGTCAAAATGGCAGCTCACAGTGATGATATATGAATTCCCCATCAAAAAAGTTCATGACATAGCCCTCAGTGAGTAGAGTGATATGCATTGCCTTTTGGAATAGGAAAGGGACAATCCTTCTGGATTCCCTGGAACCTAGACAAAGCATTGACTCAGATCACAACATCACAACACTGATTTAAGCTGGAGGCTCATACTTCCAGAATGAAGCCAAAGGCAACCTTTCTCTGGAAACATGGTAATGTTAGGCCCCATACATATTTTGAAGGCTGTGGAGCATATTTCCAGTCTTGTCTGGACTGTCCTACCATCCACCTTGTAGTTCAGATTTAGTGCCTTCAAACTTCCATTTGTCCATGTGAAACCTGGACTGTTTGGGCAACATTTTAGGCTGAGAGAGAATAGCCTCAAGTGTCATCACAGAAAGTTCAAGCTGTATATTAGGAAAACTTTATTCTCAGAAAGACTGATAATTCATTGAAATAGAGAGGTGGTACAGTCACCATCCCTGGAGCTTTCAAAAAATGTGTAGATGTAGCACTGAGGGACATGGTATAGTGGGCACTGGGTTCGTGGGTTGAAGGTGGACTAGATGATCTTGGTAGTCTTTTCCAACCGTAATGACTCTATGATTCTGTGATTTTCCTAGCATTGATGCAATTACAGCAGCTGTAAAACTGTAGGTCATCTCCACTGGAGCATATTTTTACAAGTACAGCATGCAGGCTCTTGTTCATGGCTGGTCAAAAAGCATAGCTGATGGTGGTAACTATGAAGAAAAATCATGTTTTATAGCTGATAATTTGCTCTATCAAATACTGTCATTGTGCTTTTGGTATCTGTTTTAGTTTCCATGAAAATAAATAGGGGACATTACTTTCAGAGCCATCTATATAGATATTGCTATCTCATTCCTAAAACTGGAGAAGTGACTACACTCAAGTGCAACTATCACAGTACACTTGTGGAAGACCATGCTAAACATACTTGATTTGGCCATGGTCAGAAGGTTTGGCATTCTGAACAGTCAGGTCCTACAAAGTCCATCACATGATACAAAAGGATACATACGTACTATTTCAATCTACTCTTAAAAGCAAGCTTGTGAAGAAATGCTCAACTACACTGCCTGCCTACCATTACTTGTTTATGTAATATTTCCTGAACCTTCTCATCCCAGTAATGTAAGGGTGAGGAGTGGAGACATGGGAAGATGGTGAATTCACCCTGCCTTTTTTCAGCCGGAGGAAATCCACTTCTTGAAAAGCAGTTATTAAAATTTACAGCTGCTATCCTTCTTTAATTTCTTTCTTTTCATTCTTTTTTTTTTTTTTTTCCTGTCAACAAAGTCTGTTTTCTATTGTGTTCTCTTATCTCTATAATTAATGCAGATCACTAGTCTCAGGCTAAATTTCACCTTGTTTAGTTTTTGAGAGAATTACTTCCTCTTGCATTTGCTATGGATGTTAACCCCATTTCTCTTTACAGCCCTTCTGGGGCACATATCAGTTTTGTTTTGCTCTCTTACCCAGCAGATGTTTTATACTCTCTTTTGCCTTTCAGTAATGTCACCATTGCCATCAACTTCCAAATGTATAAGTCCACCAGGGACACAGTTCAGCCTGTCAGCAGCTCATATTAGTCCTGGGTCCAATCCTGCTACTTTTATTCCTTTAAATCCTAATTTCGCAGGCAGGATTGCCCGAATTTTCTGAAGTACTCAGTGCATGAGTCGGCTTATCCAATGCTTTTCCAAACAGGAGAGGGAAATGAGGCAGCATTTTAAAAGCACAGCAGCTACATACTTTGGATATATATTTTTGTTTGCTTGCTTGTTTATTTGTTGTAATTTTTATGTAGCTTTGTTATTCTTTTTGCCCTTGTGTGCACAGTGCTACATTAACATAGCTTTTTCATGACTGATCTAGATGAGCTAAAGATTTTCTGTGATTAAAATGTTGCTTCTTGAACTATTTTTTATGTTTAAGATGTAAAGTGGAGATAAAGATTTGTGATCAAATTTAAATTAAAGTGTTTCTAATAGGGATTAAACTTAGATTTCATTAGGCAATTTTTGTATACAGCCTAAACATCAAATGTTTGCTACAAACATATTAATTGAGTTTTAATTGTAGGATAGATGTTTACATGATATGACTGTTAAGCTTTCTTGAAACAGTTTCTGATAATGACCTAGTATTCCAAAATACATCTATGAATGTTTCAACTGAATAACCAAGTTATAAGATGAGACAAGATATAATAATAAAAACAACAGCAGTCAGAAACAAATTAAGCACTCAGGCATTTCATGTGACTTTTAAAGTTATATTTAATTTTTCACTTGAGTCCATTGTCTGATATAAAGTTGAATTAACATATATTAACCGCAGAAGCAATAGTACACACATAATTCTGACCTGAGTAAATATTAGTATCAGACAGTTAAATGATATGCACTTATAAAAGATCTTTAAATTCAAAGACCATACAGTTAAACATGAATAATTTTATAATATTGTATCGTCATTAGCACTCTTTAAATCGTAGAATCATAGAATCTTAAAATGGTTTGAGTTGGAAGGACCTCAGAGATCATCTGGTTCCAGTACCTCTGCTGTAGGCAGGAACACCTCCCAATCTACCAGGCTGCTCAAAGCTCCATCCAGCCTGGCCTTGAATGCCCCCTGGGAGGGGGCATAAACAGCCTCTCTGGGCAACCTAGTCCAGGATCTCATGACTGTTACAGTAAAGAATTCCTACTGAATATTCAGTCTAAATCTACTCTCTTTGTTTAAAGCCATTTCCCCTCATCCTGTCACTGTATGTCCTTGTTAAAAAATCCCTCATCAGCATTGCTGTAGACCTCCTTCAGGTACTGGAGGGACACTGTAAGGTCCTCTTGTAGCCTTCTCTTCAAGCTGAAGAACCCTATCTCTCTCAGCATGTCCTTGTAGGGGTTTTCCAGCCATCTGAACATCTTTGTAGCCCTCCTCTGTGCCTACTCCAACAGCTCGATGTCCATCTTGTGCTGGGGGATCCAGAACTGGACTCAACACTCCAGCGTGGAGTCACATAAGAGCAGAGTAGAGGGGCAGAATCCCCTCTCTCAACCTGTTGGACGCTATTCTCTTGAATAGCTTCCTAGTGTCATATACTGTATACTTGTTTCTTGAAATCTTCATATCCTGGTCTTTTTTTTTTTTTCTTCATGGTCAGACAGATCATGAAACTGCGTGACTGGTGCCAACTCTCTTCACCTGGATCTCTGTTTTAGTTCATGACTGTGGAAGTTGAAGCAAACATTTTCAATGACTCTCTTGACCACAGAAGTGTTATTCTCAAATTTTCAGATGAAAGTAGCAACATAAAGTACTGGGTTCCATTGCATTGGATAACTCCCAATAACATAAAAAAGGTATTATGTGACACCCCAGTAAAGTGTACAATATGTATGAGGTAGCATCAATTCCTAGTGCATCACTGTCCTGATCTCTTGATTGTTCGCCATGGTATAGGGAAAGTTGCTGCTAGAATGACAAGTGTCAGGCGAGACTACTTAATTGGATTCCACTCAAATGCATTTTCAACCTTAACTTACTTTTGTTTTTAAAGGTTCTTTTGTTCATTGCAAATAATAATGGATCACTATCCCACAGCACTCATGATATTTGATTAATGTTTGTCAAGTGTTTTGTGACTATTATACACTAAAAACTAGGGAGCGTTAATAACCTTTTACTGAATTTCTCCAAGTTCCAGGTGGCTCATAACATTTTAGGAAAAGTCTATCAGAGTAACACCATTGGTTCTTTTAAAGTAATGCATGTCATGTTTCTACCAATAACAATAATCTTGTTTTTTCAGATTTGCTCCAGTTTTGTTCTCTCTCCTTCTTCTAAGTAAAGCAGGAGACAGGATGATATGCCTGATATGATGAAAGTGGGGTTGTTTCTAAGGCTGTGATTTTTAATCTTAGTAGCCTGTTGAGTAACTGCTGTTACAATATGGTTACTACATTGAAGAAGAACAAGTAACAAAATAAAGGAAAAACTATGAACCATGTCAAATATCTCTCAGGTATTTAGTATGTGCCAAATGATTTTACTGAGAAATTCCCATGGATACACGTAGATCTTAGTTTCTTCAAGTTCGTGTGCAATGCCTTTTCTGTAACAGGTGGGCATCAGAGTTATTTTGTACTGCTGATGTAAAACTCATATTAAATATGTAGAAGTCAATGCAAGGTCGTATGAACTGAGGAGTGAAATTGCACAAAATGTTTGTCTCTGCATGCCTGTACACCTTAATAAACCAGTGTTCCATATACCTATTTAATACAATCTGAACGTTATCTTACTCTACATGTATTTGTTAGTGAATTGCTGCTAGCATTTATTCTTCAAATAGCACAGAATCCTTGTTTAAGGAAAGGTTTATTACATAATTTGTATTGGAATTATATAATGCTTTTATAGCTGCTCAGTACTTCAGGATAAATAGCACTGGACTCTGACAGATCTTTTAAAACACAAATAAAGAACAAGTTTTCCTGATATTCCTGTCACAGGACTGGGTAGGGAGAAAAACACTCAGAGGTAGTCACTCCACTGTTTTCTAACTTGAATACAAAACAAATCAAGAATCACACTAATCTTTGTGTCTCTGCCCTGTCCATCCTTCTTCACCTTTCAATTAAATAAAATAAAATAATAAGAAATAACAAAACCAAGATGTTATATAATTACATACACTCTCCTCTTCTATTTCTTTGAGCTTTATACTTGCAGACAGCAGTACAACAGCAGAACTTCAACAAACAAAATGTCTCTATCAGTTAAAGCAAACTATACGATAAAAGCAGCATGCTATGCCACAGATCTTTACATTCAAACAGTAAAAGAATATACAGACTGGAAAAAAATAAAATTTGAGAATAGCAGAAACTTCCCTGTGTTGCTTAAATTGTCAAAATATGTAACATATGCAGGTGGAAGGGAAAGTCATATAGGGGAGGGTTATCACTCCTCAAATTATTCCAGAAATTAGGTTCTTTTTTTCTTTTTTTCTTTTCCCCTAATTTCTCTTTTAACTCTACTGCCTTCCATTTAAGTAATGAATATATCAGCAGACATACTTTCCTTCTTAGTTTAATTGTTCTCCTTTTAAAATATATTTTACAATTTACACTGCAGAATCTAAGCTTTCATTCAAAAACAGTTTTTTTGCACAGATGGTATTGAAGTTAACTATGGAAACATCAGCTGAGTATAAAGCAGGACAGTGATGATTTTCATAGATTGATATATTGCCAGCAGTTTGAAATAATAGCTCAAATAGATAAATAAATAAATAAATAAATAAAATTAGTCTGGTGGACCATTTGTCTCAGTGCCTAGTTAATTTCTATTGCACCTTAACTGAGGGATCTCACAGCCTCTCCAAGCTTCTAGGTCCGAATGGACATACAAATTACATTTTAAACCCTCTGTAAAGTATGTCTAAGTCTCTTTACCTTTCCCTTCCCTATGCTCTCTTCTGTACAAACATCAACCACAGTGTACAAGTCAGATGATAAGAGCTATGTGCTCCGAGGTCTTTGATATTGATGATCCCATGACAAGACCGCAGGCAATGAGCATGTAGGACTCTTGACCTCTACTCTGATTCTCCTTATTCACAGCAAGGAAGTATTAACTTTGAATTTTAATTTGAACAGTTTTCTGTGTTAATAACAACTTTGCCCTGCAAAGAGCGATGTTTTCATGGGCACATCTTCCTACTTGTTTTTACATCTGATTAGTATTTGATATACACTAACAGATACAATGTAAGGTGCAATTATACTGGAATCCTCTCTGTAATTAGTTTGTTGTGTTGTTATTGTTGTCTGTGTACAGTATTTCACTAGCTAGAGAAATGACAGGTACAACCATATTTTCTGGGGGAATCCCTCCCCCATGCACCAGCTCTTCTTAAACCTTATGATACCCAAGAAAAGAATTACAGGAACAAGCCAGGCAAAACAAAAACAAAAACAAAAACAAAAAAGAAGCAAACAGACAAAAAACAGGACAGCTGCTGCAGGAAAAAAAATAAGGAGAGAAGAAGAGAGCTTATCTCTCTACAGACTTATTTTGGAGAGCTGGTTTCATTTCTATTTTTTCTTGAAGATTATACAGAGAATGTTTTGTCCCTGAAGTAACTTACTGTGTGGCTCATTCCCTACAACCCAGAGTATTTGGACCTGACCCCAAATCTCTAAGCTCTCTATCCTTTATTATTTTTCATCCCATTATCTATCCTCGACATTGTCCCCACTGAGAAATCTAAAATAAATTGGAAAAGCACAAAAACATAAAAAACAAAACAAAACAAAACAAAACAAAGTCCCAAAATCTAAGAATACTGTGGAACAGATCTTTCTGCTTCTATGCTTACCTCCTTCTCTTAATTTTAACTGGCTTTTCTGGATTGTAAATTCAACAGAGCTTTATTTCTGCTTGCACAAGCCCAAAACAGTAAGTTTTATTTGATTCCTAAGAACTTTGCTACTTAGTGTGATAAAATAGAAACTTCTAAAATTCCTGTAATGATAATATCTGTCAAAGAATATTCATCTTATTTCATAATTCCAATATTTTACCCAGTCATTTTAATTAATAATAATTGAAAAAAAATTACAATATGAGTTCCACAATTATAGAAACATAGGAGAACACTTAAAAGGTAAGGCTTCATCCCCTCTACCAAAACCTCGATGTAACCCAGAAGCCAAATATTCCATCTTCTTAACAGCTTTATAGTTCAGTACTAGTGTGCTGTCACTGAAAAAAATCTAATACCAGATACCCTGGTAATACTATAAAATAGATTTATTTTTACATCAGAATGATAGCACATCAAGGACTGCATCTATTTTATTGATTATGTATTAATTTTCACATGTGTGTTTATAGAGAGACACTAAAAAAAGCATATATGGGAGAAGTATTGAACTTTAAACATATAGACCCACATTTATATAAACATTTGTATACATGCAGCATGTATACAATGCTTTGTTCTATATCTGTCTTTATACCGTACTGCTAAAATCTGTGATAAATTGAACTTCCATTGGTGAAGGACTCAATTTTTCTTTAAAAAAAGTATTAAGATTTTAAGGCTCTCTTATCACCAGGAAGCAGTAGTGTTTCTGTTGCAAATATGTTGGTGAAACGTCCACATGACAAAGTCTGTGTGATCTCTCTTCAGATGCTTCAGTGTATCTGTCAGGCCACCACACTGCGAAGACTGCACTGCAATGAAAAGCATATCCATTTTTGGCACGTTTTTTTCTCCAAGAAACATCAGAACACCTTCTGTCCTGTAATTAAACTGAACCTGCTTTTGGATCAGTTTACTCAAGATGGTGCCATCTCCTGACTGACAATCCTGTGATGATATATAGTTGCAGTGCATCGCTGAAGTAAGATGCTGTGATGATGCATTACCAGAAGGACAAGGGAGCAGATTCAGTTTAATCCTGACACCAAAGACAGAGTATTGGGCTTGCTCAGGGCCTCATGACTGTATTGTCCTATAAGAAATTTTAGCACTGCTGTCAACAGGGTGCAGGGCAGGTTGGAGAAGTGTTTGATATAATCAGCAGAATGCAAAGGCATTCGTGTTTTTTTTTCTTTTTTTCTCCTTTTTTATTTTTTTGTGAGCCACACAAACAGGTTGGGCAGTTTGAATTTCCCTAGAGCTTTATTATCATAGGTTAGGAATAGAAATCACAAACCTTTGTTAAAGATGAATCACTTCTTTGAAAGGATTACCTCAATTTTTTCCAAAGAAGTTATAATATTTTCTAAGAATGTGATCACAAGTTTTATTCTATTTCTGGTATTTTTCCTTTTCTCACTTTGAATTCATCAGATTCCAAGAGTCTCTGGATTTCAGGAACACAGCATATTTCATTTATCCTTTCTTTGATTTGTGATATAATTGTATAAATTTTCAGAGATCAAATCAACACATTGTGTCATAAAATTAAATTTGGCATTCAGTAAAACAGGACTTCTTGAGGAGCATCTTTTAAACACAAATGTCTTTAAGCATGTGCTTAAGTCAATAAACTTTACTGAGGAAGTATTTAATGATTTTATTTAATCAGAGCAAAGGTATTCTGTGTTGACACCTTACAGCTTTAAACTTAACATTATTTTAACATTTAAATATGGTTTTAAATTCATCAGTATTTATATATGTTTTCATATCCAAAATATCATATAATAAATTAATTTAATTTTTTAAATTATGCAACCCCAAAAAATTAAATGCTTAAAAATAATGTTTGCATTAATAAACTGTGTCTATGTTGCAGTTTGATGTAAAATGATACTTTCAGGGGGATAAAATTTAGGTTAACACATTTAAACCTATTCACAGAATCATAGAATTGTAGGGATTGGACCTCTAGAGATTACTGAGTCCAACCTCCCTGCCAAAACAGGCTCCCTAGACCAGGTTGCACAGGTAGGCGTCCAGGCAGGGCTTGAAACATCTCCACAAAAGAAGAATCTGCAACCTCTCTGGGAAACCTGTTCCAGTGCTGCATCACCTACACTGTGATGTTATATTCACATTCAGTTACATATGCTTCAAATTCTCACTCCTTCTCATGTTTTGACTGCACTTTTTCTTTTATGAAAGAGTTAAGATTGCTCAGGTCCAAGATGCCATTTTAATTTTCTCTTTAGATTCGCTCACGATGAAAACAGGATTATGCAGAATGGAAAAAAGTTGTACTATGATCTCATTAGATAGTCAAATGAATAAAGATTTTTGTTTGTTTGTTTGTTTGTTTTGAATAAGTTATAACAATGACTGCATTATAAAGATCTTGCTCTTCCCCTGTCCACCAATGCCATCATAGGCCACCAGACTGGTCAGGCAAGATCTGCCCTTGGTGACTCCATACTGGCTGTCTCAGATCACCTCTATCTCATCTGTGCCTTAACATGGTAACCAGGAGGATCTGCTCCACGATCTTCACAGGTACGGAGGTGAAGTTCACTGGCCTATAGTTCCCTGGGTCATCCTTTCTCCCTTTCTTACACATGGGAATATTGTTTCCCTTTTTTCAGTCACAAGGAATTTCACCCAACAGCCATGACTTTTCAAATATGACGGAAAACGGCTCATCAACCACATCAGCCATCTCTCTCAGAACCCTGGGTTGCATATCATCCAGATATCCACATGCATTCAGTTTCATGAGGATGCCTTGGACTTATTTTAGTGTTACAGTGGGATGGAATCTGGTCCGCTCACCCACACCTAGAGGTTCAGGGTCCTGGCAGACATGGGAAGCCAAGCACTAGTGAAGACTGAGGCAAAGCACTTACTGAGCACCTCAGCTTTTTCCATGTCTGAGGAAGCCAGTTCTCCATCTTCATTAATAAGAGGGGGAACACTCTCCTTGGTCTGTTTCTTCCTACCTATGTACCTGTAGAACATGTTATTTTTCACATCCCTTGCCAAGTTCAGCTCCATCTGTGCCTTTCCTGATCTTATCACTGCACATGAGGATGACATCCCTGTATTCTTCCTGGGCTACAAAACCCTGCTTCCACTTCCTGTACGTTTCTCGTTTTTCCCGCAGTTTAAGCTGCAAGGTTGCCCAGAGAGGCTGTGGATGCCCCCTCCCTGAAGGCACTCAAGTCCAAGCTGGATGGGGATTTGAGCAATCTGGAAGAATGGGAGGTGCCTCTGCCTACAGCAGGGGTATTGGAACTAGATGATCTTAAAGGTTTCTTCCAACCCAAACTATGATTCCATGTTTTTCTTTGATTACATTCCAGCTCTTTCAGATTCACACTATTTGAACATTCCCTCTCCAATGCACCTTCTAAAACTGATCTAGCATAACACTGAGTATGTGAACTATAGTCCCATCAACCTCTCACCAAACATTGCCTAAATATTTCAGTGTGCCTTGGGGCTCCCAAAAAGGGCTGTCCTAAGTATCCTGTTCAGAAGCAGTGGTCTAGAACCCCAGTAACTACCCATTTTATTTCTTCTTTCAATGTCAGACACACTGTTGTGGGATTGTACACAAAACCTATGTCCTAATGTACCAGACATCTACTTTTCTCCATTTCATACACCTGGCATTTTATACAGGGCATGATATCCAAGGAGGTGCAAAGCTTTGCTGTCTTCTTTATTCTACAGCAACTAAAGATTTATAAAAAACAGTTCTGTTCTTTATTCAAACTTGCTAGGATAAAAATCGAAAATCTTTATTCAAACTTGCAAAGTAAAATCTAAAATAATATCTCTGAGTTGCAATTTTAATGATCTATCTGCCCCTCTCATAATATGCAACTATCTTAATGAACTTCAAAATTAACCCAAGTGCTTAAAGAAATATTCCAGAGGAAGAATTAAAAAAACAAAATAAAATAATTCTCAATGAAGTACATTTTTTTCCATTTTCCTGCAAGAGCTATCAGTATGGTTTACAGGCAAAATACAAGCATATAGGCTACAAGACAACGAGAACTTTCAACACACTACATGCCTTCAAAAGCTTCTGCTCACCTAGGGAAAACTCATTACTGGTAAACAATGCCATTTTAAGATCTCTAAGGAGGTAAACTATCCAGAAACAACATCAAGGCAACAGCTATCTATTTATCTGCTATTCTGGAAACATGTTTTTTAAAAATAAGTTTTATTTTATTTTATTTTATTTTGTTATATTTATCTATTTTCCTAATTCACTTTCTAGTTGAGCTTCATAGTTAGTCTAATAGGTAGTTAGATATTCTGCAAATTAAAATCTGACATCTGAAGATGTTTTTAACTCTTAGAGTCCCATAGACCAGGAAAGTTTGTTTATATAGGCAATCACTTTTTATTTGTCAAACGTTCTTTAGAAAAGGTTAACAGTTACTAGTTCAAATTAAAGCACGTTTATTAGTTTCACTATTCTTGTTCCAGAGAAGAATATGAATACTTTTTTTCTCTTGAAATTCTGATGATTTGTATTCACACTTTAGTAAAATTAGATCTTTTTCATCAGTAACTTTTTTTTTGATGTTGTGATGTGAAGAATTGAGAGTAGGAAAATAAATGCTTTTCTATCTTCTCTTCATAATATTGTTTAGAATAAAACTGATTTAGAAGGCACGTGGAACATTATTTCTCTTTAATGATCATGTGCTTTAATAATTTAATCAGTAAAGATGCAATGTAACTATATTTATTCCTTTGAGAATTCTTTGGAATATTTACTAGGGCTAGGACCTTTCACTATATAAAATTAGAGCTTTATGTATTCCAAAAAGCGCAGAGAAAGAGATGGGGGGGGGGGGGGGGGGGGGGGAGGGGAGAGAGAGAGAGAGAGAGAGAGAGGGAGAGGGAGAGAGAGAGAGAGAGAGAGAAAGGAAGGAATTCAGAAGGAATGAAGGAATTTGGAATTCGGAAGGAGGGAAAGGGAAGGGCAGGGAAGGGAAGGGCAGGGAAGGGAAGGGCAGGGAAGGGAAGGGAAGGGCAGGGAAGGGAAGGGAAGGGAAAGGAAGGGAAGGGAAGGGAAGGGAAGGGAAGGGAAGGGAAGGGAAGGGAAGGGAAGGGAAGGGAAGGGAAGGGAAGGGAAGGGAAGGGAAGGGAAGGGAAGGGAAGGGAAGGGAAGGGAAGGGAAGGGAAGGGAAGGGAAGGGGAAGGGGAAGGGGAAGGGGAAGGGGAAGGGGAAGGGGAAGGGAATTGGAGAGGAAGCATACCTCAAGTGTATTTAAAAAATAAACAAAAATATTAACTTTCCTTGCAAAGCAAGAAGTCTCCAAACAACTTGTGGAGATATTAGAGGCTACAAATATAGCTCCTTTCTTGATGTATGATAAATTTGGTATCAGTATGAGATTGTTTCTCAGTGTATTTATTACCATCATATTCAATGCTATATGAATACTATGTATGAGAAATGTAAAATCTTGATCCTTATGCATGGTACCTGTTCTTTACCTGAAAAGCAAGCAAAAACATACAAATATGTACTCAGACATTTTTTTAAACAATAAATATCTTATATTCATATTTTTTGTTACTGAGTCAGTTCCTTTGTAAGTGACTACTAATTACTATCATTATATATGAGCACACCATATAACCATATTTTGATACTAACCTTCTTCTTGGAAGTGTATACGTGCTTTAAAAAAGTGTTGATCCACATACTGCAGACAACCATGACATAACTCTAAATTGCTGCATAGCTGATACCTAGCCACAGCAAAGTGTATTCATCCAGTTCACTCTAAATACTACTCATAAAATAAATCTTATCAAAAATATAACTGTACATTTTCCTTCAATATTTCTTCTCCTTTGAAAGATCATTCCTATCCCCTTGCATCTCTAAATGCCTGTAGAAAAAGATATGAGCTTATTATATTTGTGATAGTCTGATAAATAAACTAATAAAAAACAAACCAAAACAGATGTATGTGCTGGCATTTGCATTCAAATAACACACAGAGAAGCACAAAAATATCAGGAAAAAGGATTAATTTTTATTTAATAAATTTAAAGGATTAAGTAAAGATATTCCAAATCATCATAGAAGCATTGAATCCTTAGTGCTGGAAGGGACCTCTGAGAAACATCTAGTCCAACTCCGGTGCAATGAACAATGGCATCCACATTACAGGGCCTGATCCAGCATCACCTTGGAAGTTCCCTGGGACAGGGTACCAACCACATAACTGGGCTACCTGTTCAAGTGCCTCAACACCCTCATTGTAAAAGACATTTTCCATGTATCTAATTTAAATCTACCCTCTTTGAGTTTGAAACCTTTTCCCCTTGTTCTATTACCACAGACTTCTCTAAAGAGTCTGTCCCCTTCTTTCCTGTAGCTCTCATTTAGATGCTGAAAGGCTGCATCAGATCACCTCTTAACCTTGTCTTCTCCAGGCTGAAGAGCCCTGCCTCTCTCTTGTCTCTTCAGGTCCATGTATCTCCTGTACTGAAAATTCCACATCTGAACAGAGTACTCCAGGTGAGGCCTCATCTGCATACAGCATAGGGGCAGGGTCACCACCCCCGACCTGCTGGCCATGCTTCTTTTGAAGCAGTTCAGGATATGGTTGGCTTTCTGGACTGCAAGGGCACATTGCTGGTTCATGTCCAGCTTCCCAACCACCATTACTCCCAGGTCTTTTTCTGGGAGGGCTGTACTCAGTCTCCCAGCTTGTACTGATAGTGAGGATAGCCTCGACTCAGGTGCAAGATCTTGCAGTCGGATTTGCTGAACCTCATGAGGTTCACCTGGGCCCACTGCTCAAGCCTGTCTAGATCTTTCTGGATGACATCACATCCCTCTGCTGTATCAGTACCACCCCACAGCTTGGTGCCATCAGCAAACTCTCAGAGGTGTACTCCACCCCATTGTCAGTGTCACTGATGAAGATATTAAAGAGTATCAGCCCCAGTACCGAACTCTGTGGGATGCACAAGCTTTCAGAAAGTTCAAGTTGTTTTGTTTTGATATTTGGGATAGGCTAGATGGTGACCAAGAATTACAGCTTGTTTAAATTTCAAAATGTATTTTCCAGGTAGCATATATGATGGTATAGGCTTCTTTCAGGTCTGAGGGACAGCATGAAAGCTTATCATTCTGACTCCTTATACATGGGGTTCCTCTTGCAAGTAAGATAAAACTAATCAAAGCCTCAAGTATTTGTGGCAGGAAGGAGTAAATTAATCACATGGAAACCGTGGGATCATCTTGTCTTTAGAAGCAGGTATGATTTGATATGTGCCTCTATATTTTAATTGAAATAAAAATCATAGATGTAGAATACAACAAAGTTCACTCTAAAGAATGAAGTAAATTTTATGTGGTTTTAGATATATATCTAAAATTGATTAGCATTCCATAAAGGATTTTTAACTGTTGTTTCTCTCTGCTCTTGCCATTTAAAATTGAATGATTTCAGTAACAAAAACTAAATTTGTTCCCCAAGGTATAAGCAATTTTCATTCACCTCTACTACACTGTCTGCTTTCTCAGTGGATGGGATGACCATACAATTCTGATTTTAAAATATGAGTTTTTCGAAGTGATATTGAGCTGCTCTGACTTGTCATAGCAATTTCATTTCTAGAATAGATAAGTACATTTCAGACTCCTAAATAGTGTTGCATTTGGAGCATTTTAGAAATCATAATAGAGTTATAAGGCTCAGTATTCAGAACTGTTGTATTAGAATGATCACATCATTTATGAAAACATATACCTACATGCCCTTGACCATTTATGACAACAGTAATGAGAGCAAATACAGCCAACTCCAATTTAAACAT
This sequence comes from Oreortyx pictus, assembly GCA_036925125.1. NCBI lineage: Eukaryota > Metazoa > Chordata > Aves > Galliformes > Odontophoridae > Oreortyx > Oreortyx pictus. The sequence continues at coordinate 30,676,150 of JAUPFR010000001.1, forward strand.
GAATAAATATGAACATTTCTGACATCAACTGTCTTTCCTTTGACACTTTCACTATATGCTCACTAAAGAAAACATACTACTATTTCAGACCAAATTCAACATAAAATACGTTCTGACTCTTTATTGTCAGCACAGAAGAGCTAAAGATGCCATAAAATAATAAAATATCTTTATTTCTTCCTGCTTTTCAGAAATTGGAAGCACAGAGTTTAAGCTTGCTCATGTGGCAGTGTTTCTGACTGCACCATTGATTAATATTACAAAAATAAAAATTAAAAAAAAGATAATTATATTACAAATTTGCCTACAGTTGTCACTTTTTTTTTTTTTAAACACAGACTAGGTTGTTGACAAGTACTAAGTCTGCATTACTTGTTCATAGTCACCTAAGGTTATATTTTATATATGGGTAATATAGAGGGAGAAGAGCCAGTAGAGTCCAGCTAAGCACACCTGTAGTCTTAATCATTCTCTGGAAGCTTCTGTCTTTGTCTATTAACTTTACAAGACCAGTTGGGCAAGTAGCCTATTTACATAGGAACTTGTAGCTAGATGATCTGAATTGGAGCAGGGTGCCCAGAGAATTGGGGGAGGCCCCGCCCCTGCAGACATTCAAAGTCAGGCTGAACAGGGCTCTGAGCAGCCTGATCTGGGTATAAGTGTTCATGGCAGGAGAGTTGGACTAGATGACCTTTAATGATCTCCTCTAACATAAATGATTCTATGAGTTGTTCTTCTACTTACTACAGATCAACATTTAAAAAATTGCTTATATACATATTTGATCAGTATTTTTTTTTGTGGGTCACACAGAGAGCTTGCCTAATTTCGCACAGGATATTGCATTGATCCATGTTAATTAGAGGTCAGACCTCAGGCCTATTTAAATATTCATTGAAAAGAACAAAATGCCTCTTCCAGTTACCTTCTAATACTTCTCAAGTTTTCTGTTGCAGCAGTGTCTCCAAAATTACCTTAACAATGTGATGTCTGTGACAGAATTAAATCCTAAATCTGTTGATGATGAAATGTCTTGCTCTAGGCCAACTTCTCCCTCGTTGTCATTGAGTACAAGATTCACAACATATGCATTCAGGGACATGAACTCTTTGGATTGTACCAAAATTATGTTGATATTTGGAGTCATGGCTACTTGGAAGTCAACTTTTCAGCACCATGTTAGAGGTACAGATTTAGCTCTGTTTTTCCTCCAACTTCATATGTAGGTCCTCCTGAAACAGTAGGCTCAGGACACTATTTCTAGTAGTCTTCAATCCTTACCTGAAACCACGTTTATTGGTATTTTCCTGCCTTCTCATTAGATGGAGTCTTTGCAATCTCAGGTTCTTCAAAACATAATGTTCCAGTAGAAAAGTTAGATTGAGTAAAGCCTTGGGTATGAAAAACAGATAGTAAATTTCTATCTCTGCACTCCGCTGTGTAACTTCTACACACTCCCATATTCAGCTAGCTTCCACTCTTCCCCATTATGTACATAAACCCAAGCAGTTCTTAATTATACAATAACTGCTCCAAAAGTAATGTCTCTTATTTTATCATACTTACCTGTGACATCAGAGGACATGTGACAAATGTCAGCAGAGGGGTAGTCTGATAAAATAGCATCTGACATGGAAGTGCCTATGAAGCAAAGGTATAGAATTGAGTTCCTTCATGTGGAAAAGTTGCTCCCATTGACATTCATCAGTGTTTGCTGAATGTTTCTGGAGATCAAACAGTGGATGTGGGTGCAGTGAGACAGTGAGTAGTGCATTTCAGCTGTAGTGACAGCAACAGTTGTTCACCTCCAATGCTTGCAGGCCCTTGTTCATTGCTGGCAAAAATGCATAGCAGGTAGTGGTGATTATGTTAAAAAACAGTGTTTCATAGCTGAGAAATTGCTTTATCAAATAGCGTTATTGTGCTATCTGTATCTATTATAGCTTCTACAGAAAGAAATACGAGGCACTGCCTTCAGAGCAACCTTCTTAGTTCTAACAGTGGAAATACAAATAGGTGTGTTACAATCTCTTAGTTCTGCAAAAGTCCTGTTACATGGTTTGCAGTAGTAGATGTGCAGTAGAAATTGTGTATATAACATACTCTTACCCTTCTTTGTTCTTCAGCACTGGAAGTTGAGATTTTTGGTTTTTGAAGGTAGTTTATGCCTTTTTCCTGATATGAGACTGAACTAATTTCCATAATTTTGAATGAATATTTTCTCTTCTAGGCTCTTGATACATTTTTTTTTAAATTGTCAGTCAACTTGAAGGCTAATTTTTTTTCAGTCTTCTGGCAAGAAGTACTTTGCAACCAGCTTAGCATATAATACGTTTATTGGTAAAGTAATTGATGTATATCAACTTTATACATTAAACATGACAAAAGCCCATCAGCTATACTTTGCAGTCAGGAAATTACTGTTAAAAGCTGATTGGCAAAAATGTCCTAGTTATTGAACTAATTTGCATTGGTGTCTTTTTAATGACAGATAAGCTCTTAAAAAAAATCATGCTTTGATAATAGAATCTCTTCAGATAAGAATCTGAATGCTACATCTTCAAACTGTTTTTTGTAGACTTAAAACATTTACTCACTTTAAACATTTCATCTAATTCATTAAAACGTATTGCCTACACCACATAAAATCTTACCTACACAAAAGTGAATCAAAATATCAGTTAACAGATCAAGCATAAAAAAATTATGTCATCTACTAAACTCACCAAATTAGGCATGTTGAGTGCAGATGATTCTATGCCCATGCACATGAGTGCATTTAATCCCACTGATACTTACAGTTGTTGAATAGATTGAAATAAGTGAGCACATGAAGTGTCATCATAATCAATATGAAACAGGGTAGTAAAATCAAAGTCTTAAAGAATTAACTTCAGCTTGGTAACATTTATAACAACTAAAAACACTGATCCACAGGGCTGTGCTTACTTATACCTAGCTGGTAAATCGCATCATTTTGGATGTGCTTGAACTAGTAACACAACAAATAAAGGACATATTTCAAGAACATGTCATATTTCCATAATGCAAGTAACATTTTAAGTGTCTTTTGCTTAGAATTCATCCAGGAGGATTCTTAAAAATGCACACACAATCTACCAGTAATGCACTGGAGGTGAAGTAGATAAATAAATGATAGATCTAGTTGAAATGTGCTTCAAATAACACTTCTTTTGAGAAGCCAGATTAATTTCTCTCTGGGGAGCCAAAATGATGTTTGAAAAAGTTTATGCAGAAAAGATAATAGTAGAAAATCAATACAAATTGTGTTTATCAAACACATACTCATTAGTATTCAAATAATTCAAATTCAAATTAATATTCAAAATAATAGGATCAAGCAACAACAACAAATCTGAAATGTTGTATGGTCACAGTCTGAGGTTCGACAGCTCTACATCCAGATGGAAGCTAGTCATGAGCAGTGTCCCCAAGAGGTCCCAAGAGCTCTTTATATCTTTATCAGTAATGTAGACAGTAAGATCAAATGCACTCAGCAAGATTACAGAGGACAGTAAGGTAAGCAGTGCTGTTGATATGACGGAAAGAAGGGATACCCTCCAAAGGGACATGGACAAGCCTGGGAAGTAGGTGTGTGAGAACCTAATGAAGTTCAACAAGGCCATGTACACCCAGATATGTATATAGACTGGAAGAGCAATCATAGAATCATAGAATGGCCACGGCTGAAAAGGACCTCGAAGATCATTTATTTTCAACCCACCCACCATGGGCAGGGTCACCAACCACTAGAGCTGGCTGCCAGAGCCACATCCAGCCTTCCTTAAATGCCTCCAGGGATGGGGCTTCTACAACCTCTCTGGGCAACCTGTTCCAGTGCATCACCACAGTCTGAGTGAAAAAATTCCTCCTAACATCTAACCTAAATCTCCCCTGTCTTAGTTTAAAACCATTCCCCTTTGTCCTATCACTATCAACTATCAGAGAGCACGTTGGGGGTCTTGGTGGACAAAAGGCTGTACATGGGCAAGCAGTTTGCTCCTACAGTCAAGAAGGCCAGCTGTATCTTGGTCTGCATCAAAAGAGGAGTGGTCAGCAGGGAGTGGGTGGTGATTGTCCCTCTCTACTCTGTCCTTGTGAGGAACCTTTTGTAGTACTGCATTAAGGCCTAGGGCCTCCAGCACAAGAAAGATGCAAAACTTTTGGAGAGGATCCAGAAGAAGGCTGTGAGGAACGTCAGATGGCTGGAGCACCTTTCCTGTGAAGACAGGCTGAGTAAACTGGACTGGAGTTCATCCTGGAGAAGTCTCCAGGAGGTCTCATTGTGGCCTTTCATTTCTTAAAGGAAGCTTATAAACAGGAAATAAAACATTATTTTATGATGGTAAATCCCTTGTGAAATCCCCCATGACGGAGAGATTGGAACTACATGACCAATAAGGTCACTTCAAACCTAATGAGTCTATGATTCTATGATTTACCATTCCTTAAATTTTGTTCTACTCTTTATGATAGCCAGAAAACAAGGGAAAAGGCCATTATTGTAAGAATTTTTAAATATCCTGTGGATTATCATAACTTGCACTCATCACATGTTCACTGCAGACATCAAATCCACTATTTAGGAAAAAATCAGGTGTATATTCATTTTTCCTAATCTGTACTTTCTATGCAGGTAAGATTAATATTGTGAGACACAGTTCAATTCTTCATAATTCCTTCAGTATAAGGGTAAAAGACAGAAGAAGGTATTCAAGTAGAAATTGTATTCTTCTCCAGTGTTTTTTTTTTTTTTTTTTTTTTTGTCTTCTACATTAATTGATATTAACCCCTGGGGAGGAGGGTGTTAAGATCTGTCAATTCAACATGCTGCTAGATAACTAATTAATACTAATGGTGGAGCTGTGAACTAATCAGAATTGGTTATTAAAATTAAAACATCACAAACTATCACCACCATGAAAAAAGAATAAAATATGTCTAAACCAATAGGAAAGACAGTGCTGCTCCCTCCTTTCTAGTTCCTGAGGAAGAGGGCAGTGTTGGATTTTATATACCAACAAGAAAGGACTTGCTTATCTCCATTGTATTACTGCCTGTAGTCTTTGGCTGAATGTCCTCTTTTAGCAGCCTGGGGTCCAGTTGTAGAATAATACATATAATTATATTGCAGTTCTTTCAGATCACTTATAACTCTGTTATATGCTAATGCATATAACATAAAACAGAAAATAGATTTGTGCTCTCTAGAGCTCATAAGCAAAAGGGACACTCTAGTTAGTACAACTAAGGGAGACCATTTTTGGTGTTTTGCTTTTAAGGAAAGAATTTGGATTTTGTCATGTCACAGCAGAAGCAACACATAAGGGAGGAACTATTACTAAAAGCAATGTTTAACTGCTGTTCTCCATAAGGGAAAATCGAAATAATCAATTGGGCATCTTAGCAAGTCTAATCTATAGAACCTGATTGGTATAGCATGTGTGATATAATCCTGTTCAAGACTTACTCTTTTGTCTAATTACCTTGACCTCAAAATTCAAAACCTGATTATGTCAGTGGCAGTCTTCTTATTTCATCCTTCTCCAGTACAGATCTATTGCTGGCAACATATACAGTGAAAACCCTAGAACTTTTTCAGAAGCAAATAAACAGCTTGGAAGAGTGACTTGTCCGAGTGGGAAGACCCAGGAGCCAGAATGTGTTTGTGACAGGAAATTTCTGTTGTATGAAGTTTTTCAGGTAATTAATTCAGATCATGGAGCATGGTGTCACCTAAAAGCTTGGTATATTCACACTGCTGTACTCTGAGAATTGTTATTTATTTGATAAATGTCTATGAGGCCCATGGAAATCAAATGATATTCATAAATCTAAACAGAAGGTGATAAAAACACAAGCCTCAGCTTTTAATAAGCAGGGATTTCCATCTGGTCATGATTCTGGTGACATTACAGATGTGTGCAGCAAATACATTTATGGATACACGATGTTACTCTCCCCAGGTTTTCTTCCTGGCATATACAAGTATTGAATCAGAACAAAGAAAACTACCAGAAACTTGCATAAAATAATTAACTGAAATGGAAAGACCTTGTGTCTCACTCAAATTTATAGGAGGGAGAGGAGGTTCTTCTGATATATGTGTACCTGTCTGTGAGATTAAGACTCAAAAGATCAGATGTTAGCCCAACCAGTTTATTACAAATCCCAGTTGCTTAGTGAGATTGGGAAGGGAAGATGGGTGATATAAAAGAGGTAGGAAATAAAAGCAAGGAGTCTTTGTGGAAAGCTAGAGAGAGAGGGTCACTACCAGTATTCCAATGTAGCTCATTGTTCAAATGCTGATCTGTAGTGATGGGTCGTCAGAGGTTGTGTTGTTCAGTTGACAACTACCAACCACTGTACAAACTTCTTATAAGTCCAAAGTGGTCGAGTCAGCTCTTTCGGAGGGACAGCTTCTGTCTTTTAGATCTCAGCAGGAAATCTTTTGTTCCTGTCTTCCAGTTCCTGCAAACTTAAGTCAGCAGAAAAGGGGGAGCAGGGAGATGCCAAATTATATATTGCCTTCACAGGATACAGTGGTATCATCCCCAAGTTGGAGTTATCTGATCACAGTTCAGATCTTGTGCTAGTAAACACCCCTGAGCACCACTTTCCAAAGGCAAGCAGCTCCAAAGAAATGCTTTCAAATGTAAAACTGTCCATAAAGAGGTGCCACAGGACACCCACCACTCTCCTCCTAGATAAGTCAGTCTAATTGCAAGAAACGCCTCAGAAAGCGAGCTTTGAGCCAAAGAAAAGAAAGAAGGGGACAGACACCTTGACTGCAATGAAAATGCACAAGCAAATTGATAGGGATTAAAAATGCACAAGTAAACCTAGACATTATATTCTGCAAGAATTGTGGCTTTGCTTATTCTGCTGTGTATAGTTTCTTCCATGATTCTATTTCACTAAAATGTAAAAAACGTGTTCAAACTAAATGGCCACAGGGTTCTGTAGTGTGCTCAGGTGCAGATTTGTAGAACTTTCAGTTGCGAGTTATAACAGTAGTCAGATTGTGATGTGGCAGCAAGTATGTTAAAACTGATGACAGGAAAGAGCTTGTCAGAAAAAAATACTTGGGGGCAAGGTTTCCTTTTCATCGTGTCTTCATAAAAACACAAGATGGCATGAATATCTAAAGCTTAAATATGGAAAATATAAAATGTAAAATGTAATTAAAAAAAAAAAAAAGAGAACAAACAAACAAGTATACAAGAACAACAAAAATACCTTTTCACTCTAATTTTATATTTTTGTTTAATATTTATCTATTTGTGACTTTTCTTAGATATGCAGCTTGTGTCAGAGGAGGAATAAGCCCTAAAGTCAAATGTCAGGAAAAATATGATGAGTGCTATAATAGAAATAAAAAACTTTTCCAAATCAGCCATTCTAATACTTTTCCTAAAAAATATATATATTCTTTTGAATAATAATTTTAAAAGTTATTTTTATAATACAAAACTATTCACAGAAAAGAAAATGAAAAAGAGAAACCTGAATATTAATATTTTCTAAACTTCTTTAAAGTCTTTCAAATGACACAACTGGTATATTAGATTACTTTTACTTATAGACATCAAAGAACATAGAGTCTCAAAAAATCTCTGAAAAGTGACATTACATGCATTAGCTATTCTCTATAGCACCAGTAGAAGGTCCAGATACAAAATGGTATCTTTGCACTGTGAAAGATCTAAGCAACTGTAAAATAGCTTCAAAACATAGTTGCTGAAGTTCTCCATCAAAAGTAATTAATTAATTGTCTCAATCAGCCCCTGATAAGAGATACTTTCCTTTAGTGCAGACTAACCCTGTCTCTGAGAATAGAGACAGGCTCATTTACAATTTTCACTAGAGCATCTCAAAGCTGTGACCAGAACTAAACTTACTAGACACAAGTATTTCAGTATTTAAGTTTGATTGACAGTTCCCTGAAGTTAGTTAACAAGTAACTATGCTCCCTAGTGATGGTCAAAAATAGGACATAGCCTTGTTCAGAAAAAGAATAGCTGTATAAAGAGATTTTTATTTTCCTCAGATGTCCTAAAAAACATTGTTCAGAAAATACTATGGTTGGAAATGATATTATTGTGATGAAATCTTTCAGCGATCTCCCCCTCTGCCTACATTGTGTCCTCAAGTCCCTCTAAGCAATAGGTTTGCAGTGTTGGACGTTGAAGGAGAAATAAGGGGGGAGGAGCGGGAAGATTCTCCCAAGAAGTCACCAATGGCAAGGCGGTCGACTCCATGCATTGAGACTGCTGCTGCCAAGAAGGAAAGAAAGGTGATCGTGGTGGGTGGCTCCCTTCTCAGGGGTACTGAGGGCCCCATTTGCAGACCAGACCCGTGCTGTAGGGAAGTGTGCTGTCTCCCTGGGGCCCGGGTCAGAGACATAACTAGAAGACTCCCAGATCTGATACACCCCAATGACTACTATCCATTGCTCATAGTTCAAGCAGACAGCAGTGAAATAACACAAAGAAGCCTACAAACTATGAAAAGAGATTTCAGGGGTCTAGGACGATTAGTTCAGGGTGTGGGAGCACAAGTGGTATTTGCTTCCATACCTTCTGGGGCGGTGAAGGACACGGAATGGGCTAGGAAAACACAGGTGATGAATAATTGGCTGAGAGGCTGGTGTAGAGACAGACACTTTCGGTTTTTTGACCACGGGGCAGTTTACTCAGCTCCTGGTCTGTTATCCGCTGATGGAATGCACCTGTCCCAAAGGGGGAAACGAATTCTAGCCCAGGAGCTAGCTGGACTCATTGAGAGAGCTTTAAACTAGCTGTGATGGGGGTAGGGGATGTAACAGGGCTCTCCAGTAAAGAGCCCAGGGGGGCTGTGCTGGAACAAAGGGTGAGGCAAATGTCTCAGCTGAAGTGCATCTACACCAACGCACGCAGCATGGACAACAAACAAGAAGAGCTTGAAACCATTGTAAGGCAGGCTAACTATGACCTTTTTGCTATTACGGAAACATGGTGGGACCCCTCCCATACTGGAGTACTGGGATGGATGGCTACAAGCTCTTCAGAAGGGATAGGCGGGGAAAAAAGGGTGGTGGCATAGCTCTCTATATCAAAGAGTGTCTTGATGTTGAAGAGCTTGAGGTTGGAATAGACCAAGTGGAGTGTCTGTGGGTAAGGATCAGGGGGATGGTCTGTAGGAGTGACATCGTGGTGGGGCTCTGTTATAGACCGCCTATCCAAGATGAAGAGATAGATGAGGTGTTCTACAAGCAACTAGTAGATGCTGCACGATGGCCAGCACTAGTTCTCATGGGGGACTTCAACTTCCCTGATATATGCTGGAAATATAATACCGCACAGAGGAAGCAGTCCATGAGATTTCTGGAGTGTGTGGAAGATTGCTTCCTGACACAGCTGGTGCAAGAACCTACCAGGGGAGGTGCCCTGCTAGACCTGCTCTTCACTAACAGAGAAGGACTAGTAGGAGATGTGAAGGTTGGGGATTGTCTTGGCCAGAGTGACCATGAAATGGTAGAGTTTGCTATTCTTGGTGACGTCAAGAGGGTGACTAGCAAAACTGTTACCTTGGACTTCCGGAGGCCAGACTATGACCTGTTCAGGACGCTTGTTGCAAGGGTCCCTTGGGACTCGCTCCTGAGGGGTAAAGGGGTCCAGGAAGCCTGGGTCCTCCTCAAGACGGAAATCTTAAAGGCACAGGTGCAGGCTGTCCCTGAGTCCCATAAATCAAGCCGGAGGGGAAAAAGGCCAGTGTGGATGAACCGGGATCTTTTGTTGAGACTCCGGGAGAAAAAGAGAGTCTATGACCTCTGGAAGATGGGACAGGCTACTTGGGGAGACTACAGGGAACTTGCCAAGATTTGCAGGCAGGAAGTTAGAAATGCAAAAGCCCTGCTTGAACTTAGACTGGCTACTGCAGTAAAGGAGAACAAAAAATCCTTTTATAAATATAATAACAGTAAAAGAAGAACCAAGGTGAATTTCCCTACTTTACTTGATGCAGCAGGGAATGTAACCACAGAGGATAAGGAAAAGGCTGAGGTTCTCAATGCCTTCTTCACGTCTGTCTTTAATAGACAGACCAGTTATCCTCAGGATACTTTTCGCCCTGACCCGGAAGTCTGGGACAAAGCGCATCATACACCCCCTGTGATCCCAGCAGAGACAGTCAGAGACCTGCTCCTCCATCTGAACTGCCACAAGTCCATGGGGCCAGATGGGATCCACCCAAGGGTGCTGAGGGAGCTGGCAGAGGTGATAGCCAAGCTGCTTTCTGCCATCTATCAGCATTCCTGGTCATCTGGAGAGGTCCCACAAGATTGGAGGCTTGCCGATGTGACTCCCATCTACAAGAAAGGCCGTAAGGAAGATCCGGGGAACTACAGGCCTGTCAGCCTGACCTCGGTATCAGGGAAAGTTATGGAGCAATTGATCTTGAGGGAGATGACACGGCACGTGCATGTCAATCAGGGGATCAGACCCAGCCAGCGTGGGTTCACAAAGGGCAGGTCGTGCTTGTCCAACCTCATCTCCTTCTACGATTGGGTGACCAGACAGGTAGATGAGGGAAAGGCTGTTGATGTAGTCTACCTGGACTTCAGCAAAGCCTTTGACATGGTCTCCCACAGTATTCTCCTGGGGAAACTGGCAGCCCGTGGTGTGGACAGGTTCACTCTTCACTGGACTGAGAATTGGCTAGAGGGCCGTGCCCAGCGGGTAGTGGTTAATGGAGTCAAGTCCAGCTGGCGTCCTGTCACTAGTGGTGTCCCCCAGGGGTCGGTATTGGGGCCCATCTTGTTTAATATCTTTATTGATGACCTGGATGAGGGGATTGAGTGTACCCTCAGTAAGTTTGCGGATGACACCAAGTTGGGAGGATGTGTCGATCTGCCTGAGGGTAGGGAGGCCCTTCAACGGGATCTGGATAGGCTGGACAGTTGGGCTGAGGTCAACGGGATGAGGTTCAATAAGGCCAAGTGCCGGGTCCTGCACTTTGGCCACAATAACCCCATGCAATGCTACAGGCTTGGGGCAGAATGGCTTGAGGAGTGTGTAGAGGAAAAGGACCTGGGGGTGTTGGTTGATGCTTGGCTCAACATGAGCCGGCAGTGTGCCCAGGTGGCCAAGAAGGCCAATGGCATCCTGGCCTGTATTAGGAATAGTGTGGCCAGCAGGAGCAGGGAGGTGATCATCCCCCTGTACTCAGCTCTGGTGCGGCCGCACCTCGAGTACTGTGTTCAGTTTTGGGCCCCTCACTACAAGAAAGACATCGAGGCCCTGGAGCGTGTTCAGAGAAGGGCAACAAAACTGGTGAGGGGTCTGGAGCACAAGTCTTACGAGGAGCGGCTGAGGGAGCTGGGATTGTTTAGTCTGGAGAAAAGGAGGCTTAGAGGAGACCTCATTGCACTCTACCACTTCCTGAAGGGAGGCTGTGGTGAGGAGGGGGTCAGCCTCTTCTCCCAGGTAACTAAAGACAGGACAAGAGGGAATGGCCACAAGTTGTGCCGGGGAAGATTTAGATTAGATTTGAGGAAAAATTTTTTCTCTGAGAGAGTGGTCAGGCACTGGAATGGCCTGCCTAGGGAGGTGACTGAGGCACCGTCCCTAGTGCTGTTCAAGAAGCGTTTAGATGAGGTGCTAAGGGATTTGATTTAGTAGCTTGGTGGGTAGGGATGGTGGTGTGAGGATGGTTGGACTAGATGATCTTGTAGGTCCTTTCCAACCTAATGAATCTATGAATCTATGAATTATTATAAATAATATAACATCCAAAGCAGCTTTGTATAGCTACAACAATGCACCTCCTAACTCAACAGTTATATGTAATGCCATGTGTTTCAATAACAGTGTGGCCTTCAAACAAGTAACTAAAATATTTATGCAATCTCTACAGTACATTTTTTTAATTATTTAAATTTATATCATAAATGGATTTAAAAACCCAACAACTTCTGTTAGTTAACAATGTAACAATATTCATATTTGGCATTCTTGGGTAAAATACATAGTTTACACGACAGTGAGTTTTGTTCAGGACTCTTGGGATATTTCCATCCTATCTTTGTTCTGGTTTTTGACCTTGATTCACTCAAATTCTCTTCAAAGCATACTGAAGTCAAGAAAACTGTGTCCGCTGAGTTTGGAGAAGTCTCTAAAAACAGCTGATGTAGATACATGTGCCATTCATATGGCTTACAGAGAGAAAGTTACAAGGTATAATTTCAAGTGTTAGCGGAAGTACTGTAAATGTTTACTGGCAGTTTGGAGAAGATGTGCAATACTTTCATTATTTAAATAAATCTATTAAACAAATTTTTCTTATTTCAAATTGAGAAGGATTTGGGAAGGTCACAAGTTGAAGCATTTTTTGAAGGACTGGATTCTTCAACTCACAATTCAGAACTGGAGCAGGGAAAAGTGTTAAGGAGTCAAAGAGCTACAGACTGACTGTGACCTTCATTCGCCATCCTCCCACATCTCTAAGGATGGAGAAGAACGTAGATAATACTGAGGTGGAATCTCAAAGTCTTCTGTGCAAAACTGGAGGAAATGTATCCCTTTCTGTTACAAAATTTGCCCAGAATCATAATCCTCATTGGTATCTCTGAGGTTTGGAGCTTCCATTTTCTTAAAATGTTTTGTATATTCAGTGCATATTCAGATAGAACAATACACGGTAACCAAACTCAGAATCAAAACTCTAGATTATGAGAAGGGTTACAGCTTTATTAAAGCACTACTTCATAGAAGCTAATTGCTTATTTTGGGATTATTTGTCTGTGGGGTGTCATGGAGCATAATTTGTGGTTTAAGCCAAATGTGAAACAACAGTGCTGTTAATTGCCAGAGGTCTGATGATCAAGTTTTTTCCCTTGCACTCTACTCATCCATGTCTTGTATAAGCACTCAAAATGGTGTTAGAACCCTCAAAAATAGGACATAAGTTAAATAAAAGTGAGACTCTGTACATAAGCAAAGATCCAAGGGCTTTTTTTCTGTTTTTGGCAGGATTAATTGGTTGAGATTTTTTTTATAACTTTATAATACTGAATATTTTGTTGTCCTTAAGCAAAACAATATTTTTCTCTAAAAGGTAATGCATTAAAAAAAGGAAAAAAGAATAGAAATGTTTATCATACTTGCCTGACTACTGCAGTTACCTTCTAAATCTGTAATTCCCTTTTGGGAATAGATCAACCAACAGAAAAAAGAAAACCACCACTTGATGGGAGTTTTTTTTCCTTTTCCTTGTGGGAGATGGAATAATGCAGTTCCTCCAGATTTTCATGTTCCTGTCTTTTTTAATAATTCCATGGAACAGCTTCTAGAACCATTAGAAAATGGCCCACCGTGTTCATGTTTAATCTGAATTTTCACTTCTGGGAAACCAAATTTCACTATCAGTTCAGACAACTCACTGAAGGGAGAAGACGATCCTGGGAGATTCTGCATTCTCCTCACCTGTGGCTACTATGCACACAGAAAAAATGTTTTCACTTGCAATAATTACAGTGACATATCTCACTCATTTAGTCACATTAGATGAGTGAGAAAAGCACTTAATATATTCTTCTCAACAAGAAAACTCCGGGAGGATTTTCTTTCAAACCATTGCTTGTCACTTATTTTAGAATGTTGATTTCCTTGTGTGGTAGCCTCAAACTTAAATTAAAAAATAATACTATATATATAAATGAATGATATTTGTGTTTATATTTTATATGTTTATTAAAATGCAGTAAAACATGGCGAGTGTGAATATACATCATAGCCATAGAACTTTATATCTCTGAGTAAGCTCCAATGGAGCTGTCATGATCTATTATGCTTCAAAGCAGCCGTTAGGGTCTATTATGTCAATTATCATACACATTCATGACAGATTGTTCTTTTTTGGGGTGTTTTTTTTTTTAATATTAACATTAAAAATAAAAACACGAATGGGCTGAATTGCTCAGGGTATTGAAATGAAGCAGAGAGCTTTTCACTTGGAGTTTGCCCACTGAAATCTAACTCGGGTCAGTGATAACTGAAAATTGCTGTTCACTGATGTGAATAAAAAAGGCTTAATGTCTAAAAACGTGAAAAAAAAAATCCCACCAAAAACAAAAACAAAAAAAAAAGAAAAAAAAAACAAGACTAAAGCACTGAAGTTAATGGAACAACTGAAAATTACTTCAGTGTTTATAGAATTAATTCCTTATTTCATATTCCAACTGTACATATTCCAGCTGGACATACACTGATAATGCAGATAGTAATGCTCTGTCTCTACTGGACAAATAAAAATATAGCCACAGCTTGTCTTCTCAAACATCCTTGTGAATTTTCACGAAAAGTCTACTGTAACTGTTTAGTTGTAACGCAGCTTCACATCATGGTTTTCTCACATTTAAATAAAGACAGAATGAGAGAAGGAACAAGGGTTACTCTGAAAGTAAAGCTTTCAAATTCATTATGTTGGCCCATGGCATTAGAGGCAGATTTAGCACTAAGACAGTAGAAGTTGAACTTTCCCAATTCTCTTAAATTTTATTGCTGTGCCACAGATGGCATCTGAGTGGCCGTCTGAGAAAATTTCAGCAGATACAGAATTGTCCGTGAAGCAAAGGTGGGCCATTTAATTCCTCCAAAATTCTTTGTGGAAAAAATTGCAATTGTTCATTTCTATTGACTCTTTCAGAATGTTACTGAAAAGTAAATAGTAGATGTTAGCACAGTGAAATGGTGGGTGATGCATTTCAGCAGCGGTGACAGGTAGGTCAGTTCTGCTGGTGCAGATTATTATGAGCGTGTCATGCAGGTCCTTGTTCATCACAAGTGAAAATGCACTGCTAATGTCAACAGGTATCATAGCTGAGAATTTTCTCTATCAAAAAGTGTTACTGCTGTATTTATAACAACTGTAGTTTCAGTGGAAACAAATAGGAGGCATTACTTATGGAGCAACAGAAGTAATTATGCTCAAATTCATAAGAAAGCTGTAGCCCACATGCAGTATTTTTTTTCCTATATATTGAATATAATAAAATAAGCAAAAATTAATTTTGGAAGAAAGGCCGTAAGTACTTTCAAAATGGTCTATTCTCACTTTTAAGATGTACATAATGCTGATATGAAAAACTCTGGTGTTACATACATTGTCCAGCATTCTGTCATCTCTGGAGCTCGGTCTTCTCACAAATCAAAATAGACAAAAACAGTGGAACTGTTTCTCAAGTACTTAAAAGGTGTATAATCACACCATTCAAATTGAGAAATTCCTCAAGTTTGTGATTTCCACCTCTTCTTAAGTTCAGACAGTATATGCCACTCATGCCAAACAGATGAAGAGAGGTTTTCAAGTCTAGTTTTCTTCCAGGTGTTTCTTGACAGTTCACATTGAGAAAAAAAATGCTATGATTTTAATGTTTTTCTCCATTTAATTTGTACTTCTTGAATATGGATGAACAGAACCGTGTCCAGAATTTCAGATAAGGTTTGGATGTTGGAAAAAGATAATCACACTTATTCTTTTCTGAAAGTACCTTGTGTTGTTGCAGTTATTTTTTTCAGAATGACGTTGTAGTGGAAAACATCATCATCTTGCACCTGATACACACCATGCCTGTCTCCCACAGTTCTGAATAACAGAGCTTTCTGTTTTTGTAGTAATGCTTATTCATTGTCATTATCTGATAATATCTATAATCTCTTTTTGTCTTTAAATATACTTCAATTTCAATTTTAAGATCAGGCTAAAGACAGTATCACTGATGAATTTATTTTTTCTTTTCCCAATTTTTACTTCATGGCTAGAGATTCATTCATTCATTTATTTATCTGTCTGTCTGTCTGTCTGTCTGTCTATCTATCTATCTATATCTATTTATCAAAATATGACATTGTGTATTGGCTGTAAATGAAATGTCTACCTGCAATCTAAAATGTACTGAAATGTCTGGATGGCCAAGTCGTTTTGATGGCATGACCAGAATCTCAGAATCCATTTTGATAAGGGCCTGGAAATAGACTGCATTTAAGTGTGTATTATTAAAGTGTATTATTATACTCTGGAATAAGTATGACTGAGAAGGTTTGAATGTGTTAAATGTGCTTAAGTACTGGAAGGCTGCCTATGTGTCCTTTTCCAGGCCTTCTGTTTATAAGTTGAACAACCCTAACTCTCAGCCTGTCTTTGCAGCAGAAGTTTTTCAGTACTCTGGTCACCATTACAGCTCTCTTCTAGACACACTCTAACAGACATATGTCTTAGACAAAGGAGAAGACCTATACCCTCTGTTACCAAAACTAACCATCACATGGGATAAAATACAATGCAATCAAGTTACATTGTATGTTAGATGAATCCAAAAGTAATGTCTCCTATTAATTTTCATTCAAACAGATTCAAAGAGTAAAATTATACTATTTCTTAGAGAAAATTATCTTCTACAAACTATTTTTCTGTGATTAGTCATACATTTTCACTGAATGTGAACAAGAGCTAGTATGCCACACTTTTACTTGTGAAATTAAGGTCCCTTCCAACCCAAATCATACAATTTTATGATTCTATGGGTTCTCTGATATACCTAAGTGGCCTGTATTAGGTGGCCTCAACATCCCAGAAAACCTCAACTGGCACTAGGCTACTACTTTAAGGCAACCGAATCCTGTCCCAAATGTCAACATTCGTATTGGAAATGTCTACAATTAAATTAAGTGCACACAAGTGCTAATGATTAAGGACAGGTGAAATAACCCCATGTTTTGAGTCACTGATCATGCATCTCCTATGTCAGTCTCCAAGGTCTTACAAGGATAATGCGTATAGCATCGCTGTCTAGCAGGACAACATACTTTGAATGAATTCTTATCTTATTAGCATCAATAAAACTTCCTTAAATTTCAGTAGGTTGTTCTTTATCTAGCTGTCAGACCAAGTATGAGACAACAAACAAAACACTTTCAAATACAGCTTTTACTCTTTACTCAGTTTGGAGAAAACAACTTCATATTCTTCAATAGGGTAAGACCAACAGTGCAGTTCAATTTTAGCATGTACAGCACTTCATTAGCACGAGTAATATTACAAAAAAAAAAAAATCGTGAGAAGTTCATGGAATGAAAACTTCGGAAGTACTCTCAAATTATTAATGTAATAGGAATACGGAAATTTAAATGCCCTGCAAGAGGAAGAATTTGTCCAACTCATTGTTTCTGGGATAATCAGGCTTGCAAAGTACGGTAGATATTGATGAACTTATTATTCAGGTGTTCTTTTTATTTATTAATTTATTTATTTTATAATGCAGTTTATCACAAAGATGGCAGCTTTATCCACTTCTCATCTTAAGAGAAATTGGTTCTTGTCTTTCCCTCACACATCACAGAAAGTGAAGAATAGCATTGTTCTTTGTGTTTCTTCTAATGTTGAAAATTTGCTTTCTTCTGCTTGCATATAGTGTAATGCAACAATTCTGTGATAGATTTAAAAAAATATGACAATGCTTGCAGTGTATCCAAATGTGAAAAGATCTGCAGTCATTTCAAATGGGAAACCTGCTATTAGCACACACAATGGATTCCCCAGCTGAAAAGAAGACATAAATTGGAGTGAATCAAGCATTCACTGCCAGCAGATCTGCTGCTTGTGTTCACTGATGAGATGTAAATGTGCTTAGCAAGAGTACAGCGTCAGAAAGAGGACCATGAAATTATAATATAGTGACTGTAATGAGAATGGGTTAATTTGTAGCATTTCTTATTCTAATTACTGTATTTGACACATGGGAACAAAACCATTTTCAGCCTTTATTTTTTTCTTGTTACTCTCCCTTATTACAAGAACAAGAAACCAGAGCAATTGGAATGCTTTTCTATTCTGTGAAATACAGTAGCATGCTGCACCGTTTTGACCCATACAATATTCTGCATAGGTAATTTGAGAGAAGACAGTTTAGTCACGGTTTCAGCAAAGAGCATTTAATGAATCCAGAAAAAAGTATAATTTGCATGGAAATAGCCTGAATTATTATTATTTTTTGTTAGTGCACAAGATTGTACTTAGAGAGAAGAAAAAAACAAAACAAACAAATAAACACAAAAATCCCCACAAAAACAAACAAACAAACAAACAAACAAAAAAACCAACAGAAAAGAACACCAGAAAATAGAAACTGCATAACATTTCTCCATCTCCATCAGAATGATCTTTAAAGTGAAATACAATTTGTATGAATTTACCCTATTCTCAGACTGAGGGGTTGCTAGTTCCATTTTGCAGCATGTAAATTATCAATGCAGAATTATTCTGTTTGTAAGAGAGATGTCCAGCTGGTGAAAAATGTCCTGTTCCATGCAATTCAGAAATTAATCCATTATTTTGACAGAAAATAAGTATTCAGAGGTCAAGATACTTGCCACTCAGACTATCTTAAGGCCTATAGCTTCTATATTTTCTAAAAATAGCTACAAAATTCTATCTGTAAAGAACACAGAAACATGAAATTCACATTTCATTATACACAGAATTTCTGATAGCATGAGTGAGAATAAGTAGTATTGACAATTTTGTTAAAAAAGTCCTTCTGCATCTTACCTATATGGACTTGGTGCCTGTTATTTGAGCATTACTGCATTTATGTGGTGACATGCACTTTTCAGAAAAGTGTAATTTAGCTCTGCTTTTGTGAATTGTTCCTGGTATCTGTAACCTGTCTCTCCTTTAAAAACCTGAAATATATTTCAGATTACTGCCCTTCAGACCCAAAAGTATAAGATGAGGGAGGAAAACTTTGAAATGGAAACAGTAAAATATAAAAGCACTCGTTTTCCTACAAAATTTTTCCAAAAAAAGTAAGGTAGCTGCATCCATTTTAGAAACTCTATCAGATACTAGTATGAGAAGGAAAAGCTGAGTAAATTTTCAAAGGGTATTTGTAGGATTTAAGAAAACTTAATTTGACCATTTTAATCAAATACTAAGATTCAGGCTATTTTAGGATACCTACTTGACATATTGATACAACTTGAAAACATGGCATATGTTCAGAATGTGATTCAGAAGTTATCAATAAAGGGATTCTCACCAAGGAATTAGAATTCATGGACTTCTTCAGTCTGTCTTTGAATCTTGATGGAGCTTAGATAAAACATCAAGCATCTAACTGCTTAGTGAAAGATTGATCTAAGGACATCTAAGACCATTTCTTCTGTCATGTAAGGAACTTTGTTTTCCAGAATGGCAGCATAAATAAATTCTAGGCTTCTCCAGCCATAATCCAGAGCCCAGGGAGCAGATGTCTTAATCTTTTTGCAAGAGAAGGATTCCAAATACTGCAAGCCTGAACTTGGAATTCAGAGATTCTGAATCTCATTTAGAAATGTTTATTTCCCATTATTTTTTATCAAGTAATTACTATAATTTTTATTGAATTAAAATACAAATATAATTTGGAAATTAAATTCATAATTAAAAGTAGAAAGAGAGAGGGAAAACAGCACTGTATTTGTGTTATAGACTTCCCAAGAAAAGGACTCTCAGGTAGCCTAGCTGGAGGATTTCATAGAAGAGTGTATTTATGTTGACAGAATAGTTATGCCCACGCTAGTAACAAAGCAACTCATTTCCTTTCCAGTTTCAGTAAATGAAGTAAAAAAGCTATGAATAAAGGTTACAGAAAAATAATTATATGCTGAGAAAAATCACTATATAACATAAATACTACACTATATACACATATGCCTGTGTATATACACACAACTTTAGAACAATTCCATTTACTTATCACTGATATTTCTTACATATCACAGTAAAACAATAAGATATTTGAGCCTTACCATGTTTCCCTTAATATATGCTTCCATTTGAAATGATTGCTTGGCTTCTACCTGTCACTTTTCAAGGGAACAGTGCTCCTGCAGATCCTGTGTCATGGGTATTAACCTAGATGTCTTTAATACGTCATAGTACCTCAAATCACAATAGACACCTGTTTTTGGCAACTAACTTGCATGCCAGGTTCTGGGATCAGGATTCGCTGAATATCTATGCAGCTGTAACAACAGCAGTCAGTGTGGCAGGTTTCAGGTACCAAACTATAAGACAGGTAAGGCAATATACCCAGACTACAGCTGCTGTTCTCCGGCATGCTGCAGATCTTCTCTATGTTTTGTCTCAAACCTGCCAGATCCGTTTAGGTGTATAGCCATCTAAGATGGCACTATATACTTATGTTTATGTAGCTGAATCCTGCCCTAAGTCTCTATTAATTATAATAGGAGCATAGACATCTAGTTCACATGTAGATAATGAGCAGGATACTTCACTTATTACCTCTACTACTGCTTTATTAATAGTAAAAGTTTGAAGGCAGTAAGATGATGAGGCCAAAATATTTTTTCACATTTATTATTTTGTCTTTCTTTTAACCCATTTTCATTTAATTGTATTTAAATTAATGTTGAAGTGAACTTAATGCTATTTCTGGTGGGAGTAATTCAAATCAGGATCTATTTCCGCTTATTCTTACCTGCTCCACTCCACCATTTCTTTACACAATTTATTCAAAAACTGGGATAAAATTTGTGAGTATGGTGAAACAAAGTATTATTTTTAACTTATTTTTAAACTTTCGGTTTAATTGAACTGTGTGCATTTAACAATAAGTATTTTGCAATCAGTATAAAAATAACAAACATTTGTCAAGACATTTTTCAAGTCAGAAAAAAATATGGCTTTAATACAGTATGTGAAGATGAAAGTAAAAAAATTAAAGCTATTAATATATTAATAATTGTAACCGTTTCTAATAAAAGTGAACACAATGTCATTAAAATAGAGGTCAGGTTTTGTGATTTTCCTTTGGTCAGATGCATTCTAAAACTAAAATATTTACTTTTTAGTGAAGGTTGTTATAGTCACTGATTCCTTGTAACTCTATCCAAGGCCTTCTTTGTTTCCATGAATCACAAAGATCAATGCAAAACTACATAGATTATATTCAATCTTCAAATCATCTGGTCAGTTCAGCTTCACACTGTGTCTTCTTTATCTCTGATATTTTGTAGTGGCTTAATGTTTAATTCATTATCTTTTCTGCTGAAGCCTTTGTATCTCTTCTCTCTCTTTTAACAGTCACATAGAACCTCATGTTGTTGCTACTTGCAAATCCTTACTTTGGCCCCAGGTAAGAAATTCAGCCTTGTATGTAACTGTCTTTAAAGGAAACAAAACAAGAATACATACACACACAAAACCTAGGAGGAAATTAATTTAAAAAATATTAGAATGTAGATCAGAATAATTACTTTTTGAATAAATACTGACAGAAGAGAAGTAAAAAATGTTTCTGACAACTGTCCTTCATTTTACTTCATTCTTAGAAGAGAGTTTCTTGCTTTTACACTTGAGTTCAGTTAACCTTATGAACAGAGGAATTACAAAAGATTTCATTCAGTCTTTTTGTATCCTAGGATGACTTTCTCTTAAAGTGGACTTACCTATTAGCTTCCAGCTTGCATCAGTATTTTGTAAGTCTCACTACTGTGCTCTAAACTTGCTTCCTATCCTTCCCTCACATAACCCTCCTTGAAATGCTGTGCCTTCTAGGCATACTAAGTAATCTTAAATGGAAGGAAATCTGGCTGTAGGTTCCGATGGAGAACAGTGATGAGTAGTGTTGCTTAAGGGTCAGTATTGAGTCTGGTATTGTTTAACATCTTTGTCAGTAACAGACAGTGGGAATAAGTGTACCCTCAGCAAGTTTGTGGACAACACCATGCTATACTGTGGGGTCAGCACTCTGGTGGGTAAAGATGCTATCCAAAGGAAGAGTTGGCAAGCTTGAGACATGAGTCTCTGCAAACCTCATGAAGTTAAATAAGGGAAAATACAGGGTCCTCCATCTGGGTCAGTGTCTATCAGAAAGACAGTGTTGTAGTTTTATGATTTCTGTTATTGGTATTCCACATCATAACATCATGTAGTGCACTGGGAGCTAAAGAGTTAATGCTCCAGCTCCATGGATCATAGAGAGTTCTGGGTATCTCTCTCTCAGAAGAAAAGAAGAACTACATACCCCAGAGGACTTTGCACTGTTTTATATTTTTCCGTTTTCCACTCAGAGGGAAAGATAGAAAGTGTGTGTCACAAGACACAGGCTCTTTCCCTTTTGGATTGACCCAGCAGTGGGTGCTCCCAGTCATCTCACCTTCAGCATTTAGTGTAAGGCCTTTGGTTCTCAGACACTCTATCCTCTCATTTTCTTTGATTTATTAGCTTCAATTCCAACTATGTTGTGTTAATTTGCATTACAGTGTCTTATTTAGTAATTGTCATGAAACCAGGCCGAACCAGCCTGTAAACCACTGACAGGTGGAAAGAGACTATCAGAAAGTGTAGTGATAGGACAAGAGATAGTGGCTGCATACTAAAAGGAAACAGATTTACATTAGATATAAAGAAGAAATTTTTCTCTCTGAGGTTGAGGCACTGCAAAAAGTTGATCTCAGTAGTAGATGCCCCATCTTGGTAGTGTTCAATGATGGCTTGAATGGGGCTTTGAGCAACCTGATATAGTGAATGTGTCCCTGCCCATGGCACAAGGACTGGAACTGAATCCCTTCCAACTCAAAACAGGACTCGACAACAAAGATGTAATTAAGCAGTAAATTACAAGAAAATAGGATGTTTTGGAGGTAGTAAAGAGAGAAGGAGAGGGTAACCTTATTTTTTGGAATTTAATATTCTTCAGAGAGTAATTTTGAGTAGAAGTCTCATTTAAGTTATTTACATCCCTCAGGTGACACTATCACTATCCAGTTAATACAAACTGAGGGAGACGATGTCCTATGACAAAGTGACAAAGTTCAGTTATAAATTATGTGGATTCCCTCCAGAATGATCTCATGGATTTAAAGAACTGAGAAAAAAAAAATAAACTAAGTTTTACACTTGAGATCATTAAGAAGAAAATAAAAATGTACTTGGTTCCATGTTTCAAGTTACTTGATTAAAATATTATCACTTCAAAAACAAAGAAGCATGGAGAAACAGTGACAGGCTGAGGAACTCAAGTTTATCAGAAAAATGAGTCCATTCCTCAACAGTTTCCAGCACTGTTGCAGTACAGCATCAGCCCCATAGGAGTTTGGTGAGACCCATCAACAGAGATCATTTGAAGAAAATCTTTTCTTTGCCTCCCATGCTGAAAACAGTCACTATCTAGGGATATGGAACTTACTATGGGATGCTGGGGAAGAACGCTTGAGGACTGTGTTTAAGACTTACTATGAGATACTGAGGGGAAAAATCTACAACACTGCAAAGAAAACGTTGCCTTGTCTGGTAATGCTTTGTGAGCTGTTTGTCCTGTCTTCTTAGCAAACTGCACTTCTAACAAATTTTCGGAGTGAAATACTCCTTATTCTGTTTGCACATGTGTATGGATATCTGAAGGATAGTAACTGGTATAGGAATACAGGTCACAGATGCTAATATCTGTAAGTGCCAGCATCTGGAGTGTGTTATCATTGTACGGACAAATGTGTCTGTGTTATCACATGGAAATACTAAGTTTTACTAGCCCATAAGTAGGACAAGAGATTTAAGAGACAGAAAATGAAGCAGAAAGAAATCTGAACTGGTTAGCAGAGAGACCATATAGTCTGCAAATTGGCAACTGGAGATACCAGAGGAGCCCAAGACCGTACTGGGGAGACCTGTTTACATGTGTGTATGTGTATATTATTTAACACTGACAGGCACTCATCCTGAAAATGTTAGAGAAGGACAAGGTTAGGCAATTGTTTGTGCTCAGTTAACACACTTCTATCTGTATTGCTATGTGTGGCTTGCTGTTTATATACATATGCATCATACATGTGGGTCATTGTCTGCCTTCAGGGAATAACAGGCACACTCTCAATATTAACTGGTCCTGGGAGCCACCAAATAAATCAAAACTTTACTAGCACTTGCTGCCTTTCAAAGTATGGCTTCAAATATTTCCATTTTTATTTTAATATATTGTTTGAATACTTATTTTATATTAACCCATTAATAAGCATTTCTAACTTTCATTTTGTATGATTTCTTGGTCTTTACATTTTAATAGAAAACATACCCACAATTTGAATAGAAGAATGAAGTACTAAAGAACAGGAATCAGTTGGTCATTGAGAGAAAATTAAAATTTTGGTAGCTGGCTTGCTGGCATTCTCAGTTTGGCAGAAAAGTTTCTGTATCTTAGTTTAAATTTATATATATGTATATGTATGCATGTTGTGGCTGTGATACCTGCAGTAAAGCAAATCTGGCATTTATCATCCACTGGAAGAATTTTGTCTCTGTGTGTCTAAGGGGCTCTTATAAATGTTTGTCACCAAAATGTTACCAAACTCCTGGAGCGTTATTCTTCAAGAAGTTATTTTTTTGTGCATTCAGTACATAAAATCTGCAAACCTTAGATAAAATTGTCAGAATAATTAAGTTTTTCTTTTACCTCATCAGTGAATGAACTGCAGTGATATGAAAGTAATATTTTTCAAGTAGACACCAAAAGGGCTGAGGATGATTCATTGTACCTAATACATGGACCACACACTCCACCCAAGCAAAGAAAAAATAATAAAAGCAACTTTACTGGGTCATTTCTGTGCTTTAGAATACAGTTTCCTTGAGCTGAATACTAGAAAAAGATAGATGTATTCGACTTGAGAAAGAATTAAAGTCGTGTTCCTGGTTGGGCAGTAATGTCTCTGATTAGCAGGTAAAAAAAGAAGATTTAGATGTGATAGACACAATTTATAGCATCCATCTTCTGCTGCTACTTTCACAAATTAACTTATTTACAAACTGCTCTTAAGAGTGCTAGCAATTCAGGGAATAGTTGTAAAAAGAGCCATGGGATTTAACAGCTATACTTTCATTTCTAAATGAAAGGGAAAAGAGACAGGCTCATCAAACTGAGAAATATGCATCTGATTTGAATGAAATTTTGGAAAAAATGACTTAGAATAAATGTTATGTTGTCTCCTTGTAAGAGATAGAAACAAATGGAGTACAGCAAATTTAATCTGCTTATATATATGGTCAATATCACAGGTAGAAATGCTTCATATGTAGAGACTTCTCTACATGTAACTGATTACTCACATGCAATAATTACGTCAGGTAACAATATTATCCTTCCTTTAGCAGCATAGTCAGGATTAGTTCAGTTCAATTGCTACAATTATGTGTGAAAAGTACATGCTCTTTCACTCAAATGTAGCCTGAGTGGAGTCTTACACTTGCATTGAACAAGCTTTTCAAGAGCAAAACTCACTGCTATTGTCCAATTCATCTGTACAACCATAGTGCAGCTAGCTCCTTTGAACTTCAGGCTCAAATCAGGCAGTAAAATAAAAAAAATGAAAGCTGCTTTTGAAAGGTTAAGCTATAGATTCATGTGGAGGTGAATGGATACCACTTTAGTAGCACTTGCATTTGGAAAAGAAGTTCCTTTCACATGACCACCCCGTGTTCACAAAAGCAATATAGCTGGCAAGTTTCGTTGTGCTGTGTTTTGGCTTTGTGTATCTATGTGACCTTTTCCTTGGTAGGTAGGCCTGCTGTGCAGTCAGCAAATGTAGCCCTCTGCCTGTCCCAGGCTGGCAACACTTAATGGATCACATTAAGCTCTGCGCTGTGTCATATGCAATTAGAACAGTCTTGGTTGAAAAAATTCCACTTTCGTTTAATTAGAAATCTGAGGAAACTTGGAGCAGAAAAGGATGACAAGAAAAAAAAGTCATAAAGGGAACTTTGGATTCTGTTGATTTTGCTGAAAACCCGAAGAAAGCCAAATGTTTCACCCAGCTTTAATAATGAGGCTTAGATTGCCTCTGCTAGCAGTCTTTGTGCCACCTATTGCAAAAGCTCTATTTATGCTCTATGTAAAAAGTTCAATGAAGCATAGAAAACATATAATTTGTGTAGAGAATTGAAGTTATGTAATTTTTGCTGGCATAAACAATGCAATAACTGTTCAGAAATAGCCTTTTGCATTCATGAATGGGGTCCATTATCTGCACTGTCTCTCTTCTTTGCTCATTCTGAGTTGGGGCATGATAATAAAAGAAAGACATCTTCGTTGCTTCAGAGCTTTAGTTTTCAAATAGCGAGTGGATAATAACATAAGACAGCTCATTCTTGTCTTCTGATTAAGAAGCAACCACATTTTACAGACACTTACTAAGTTGCCAGCCAATTAAACATTTGAATACATTTCTGTGTATTTGATTAGACTAGCTTTGCAAAAATGACTCTTTTGGAGTTATCAGGCAGATTAGACTCGGTAAATCAGTAGATAGGCAGTACTGAATTATTATTATTATTATTATTATTATTACTATTACTATTACTATTGCTATTACTACTGCTGCCATTGCTGTTGTTAGTTGGAATACTTAAGATAAATACAGAGTGGAGTGTTTGCAAGGTAGCTTTCAGGCAGAATGTGTTAGCTGTCTGTAAATAAAAGCTATTAATTATGCCTTTAATCATTTTCTTGGTGTTCTTGTTTGATGCATTTTCTGGGGAGAAGGATTTGTTCAGAGGGGTACTGACAAGGTTGCTAGGGGCACAGCACATGACATGATATATTTGGATTTTCAGAAAGCCTTTTTAACATTCCACATGACAAGTTCCTGCTTAATCTCCAAGATGAAGCAAGGATTCAGGGCAGGACATGGGCAGAGACACAGAACAGGTTGAAAAATAGCAAAACAGTGGCTATAGATAGTTCCTGTGAAAGAAGCTATGTCAAACCAGAGAAAGTGTTATTTGAGATCTACAAGAGCTAGTGTTTAAAAGTCTACTGTGCATTTATGTGTTTTAACTTATAAACATGATCTACACAAACATTAAACTGGAGTCTAGCTGCATTTTCTGAGGGCAAAAAAAGAGAGAGGGTGAATGAAGGCCATACAGACAATCAAACTTAAAAGGGATTTAGATTCGATTTTTAAATAGGTTATCACAAAGGGAATTAAATGTAATGTTGATAAACATAAAGCAATAAAAGTTTAAAATGTAAAAACACTAAATTCTAGAGAAGAACTGATGAGATTAAATAAAAAGAAACTACATAAAAAACACAATTTGCTCTTGGTTGTATTTAAAAAAAAAAAAAAGAAAAGTACTTCATGTTCCTTTTCAAAGAGCATACATTTAGTCTTTTCTACAATAGCAGTCCTAATACTTGCATCTCTACAGTTTTCATCAGATAAAGTAACTTGCACAATTCTCCAAGGTATTGACTATTACAGAGACTACAGGCAACTTGATCCTTATTCCCTGAAAGAAGAAAGAAGTGGAGCTGATATAGGCCACATTTCTTTTTTGTGTTGATGGCTGATAGGAGATCATCATTTTAACCCTGCTTGAGTAAGTTCATAACACTTAAGTAACCATCTTTCTTTTTTCCATTTCTGTTTGGCCATAGCAGCTTGCGTAAAAACAGCTACCTTACTAATCACTAACAGGGTCAGCAACAGGGTCACTAGCAAACAGTTTTATTATTAATATTATTATTTTTACTTGCTGTCTCTAAACAATCTATTTTCAAAAAGGAAAAAAGTGAAGTGTGAAAACAGTTCTGAATGCCTTGTTGCCTGATAATACTCTTTGGACTTCAAAATCCATTTCACTGTGCTTCAAAACTTAACCATCACACCAAGAATAAAGTAACTAGATGAATTTCTTCCTGAAGTGTTTTGTATTTAAACAAAAAAAAAGATGAACAAAAACAAAAAATTCCCAACTACTCATGTGTCACATATTTATCCTTTTGGAAACAGGAAAACATTCAAATATACTTTTTTTTTTCAATTATGATAAATACCACTGAAAGAAAAGAAAGGAGTTATACACAATGTCTAACATTAAATCTCAGCTCAGAGCCTAAGCTCACATTTATTCAATAGAAAGAAATAAACTCTTCGTCGGTGTTGTTCATTTCACTGTGAAAAACATGCATCCTTGGTTTAGGAATCTTAAATAAATGTTTCTAGTTAAACACTGCAGACACACAGCACAGGATGTCTGTCAGATAAAGTTTCAATAGTTTGACATGATCTGTATTTTCAACAGGACTTCTAATGATTGCTAATGCTTTGGTATTTCTGAGTGTTCAGGAACTAAAATCATAAGGAGTTATAAAACACATTCACAATGCTGGCCATATAAATTAAGAATTCTTTTTAATACTTTACTACCCAAAGGGAATATATTTGCTGGTTTAGAAAGCCTGACGTAAACTGTGTCAGAAATAGAAATATAGTGTGAGATTATCCTAATCTGGATCAGAGTCACACATTCAGTTTGGAATTCTGGTGGGCTTTATGAATAGATAGGAATTAGCTGGTAGTTTTGTGTTTATGTTGTTTATTTTTGAAAATATCTTTACATTATACTTACATTTTAAATATTTTTTTTTGTTTTGTTTTGTTTTTTGTTTTGTTTTTTTTTTTGCTTTGTAACAGCTGGTTTCTCCCTGGGAAACTGTTCTCTTTGGAGTAATAGACATCAAAGTAAACTTTGAGTTACAAAGAGAAAGGACTGCAGTCCTACAAGGAATACAAACTTAAAACCTAATTTGTAGCAAAAGTAGCAATATGCCTCAGTCTCCTCCCAGGTAGATATCAGAAGTAGTGTGGCACCTAAACAGGGAGATTAAAAAAAATAAATAAAAAGAAAATTGTCAGCATGCTATTTGGTTGAAAATGTAACTGTCATTTATATCTCATTCGCAGGGAAGAGCAGTGCCCCAGATAGAGCTGATGGTAAGCCTGGCCCTAGGTCCTTTAACCTCTGCAGACCTCAAGTGTCTCTGTTCCTCCCATTTATTATCACTCAGAAACAGCAACAGTATTGGAGTATTTGAAGGATTTAATGAACTGTGTTTGTTTCGGTGTTTTTTATTGTTGCTGTTTGTTTGATTGCTTTATTTTTTTGTTTCTGGGGGGGGGGTTGGTGCAGGAGAAGGGCATTTATTTTCTTCCCCCATGCTAAAGGAAATATTTGAGGAATAGAAACAACTAAAAATTTTAAAGGTTGAGGGTATCTTTTCATAATTGCCTTATTGTTTCACTCTTGATTCAACCCAAGGAGGAATAAACTAAATAAAAAATAGCACAGATTGAAAAAGAAGAAATAAGATTCCATGATACCTGTGACATATATATATATGATCATATCTATGATGTGTACATTTTTATATATATTTATAAGCAACTATTTTATCTCAGTTACAAAAATCTGAATGGTGGATATATTTGGTTTTAAGCTTCCATACCCATACCATATGCATTTCATGCAGTTTTATTCAAACTGACTCTACTTTGATCCCATGAACTGAAGAACACTATTTTTTTTATCTAATTTTATCATTCATATTCTATGAGATTGCTCAAATATATGAACCAAACTTCATTCTCAGAACAACATCAAAGTGTTGTTTCAGAAATTTGTAGCAGTGAAAAATTGTATGTGTCTTTAAGTTGGAAATTGTCCCATCTCGTTATGACCCTTAACATAACCTTGTTTTTCTAATTCTTTAATTTTCAGATAAAAGATTAAAAAAAAATCTTTCAAAATTAGAAAGTTTCAAGAGCCAGATTTTTATCTGTAGTTAGTATTTGTACTTAGTATTACAGCATGGTATTCATTTAGCTTCTTTCCTTAATCTAGTATGCCATTTATGTAGAGAGGATACTAAGATACAGTTGCTAGAATATAGTATCTGCAGCACTGTTGTAGCTGCCTGGGTGCCACCTGATGCTTCTGGATGTTGCTGGTTGCCAGTGTTTGATGGACACTTTATCATTTTTGGCCATATTGGTATGTTGCATACTCTAAGGCTCTGATATTGTCACTGGACTGCAAACATAACCTTTCATTTAAGCATCTAAGGACTGTCTAGCACTCAAAAATATGTTGTCTAAATGGCAGACTTTAAAATGTATATATAGAATATTTAGCTTTTCACAAAATTCTTGTTAGAATGATATTGGCTGACAAAGTGAACAGCATAATTCAAAAATATAGCTGGATTTGTTAGAGAGAAAATCTGAGATAAACTTCTTGTCATGCACTAATTGTTGACACATCATTATCTTCCCTTCTAGGAAATTAACAGATAAGTTTTGTTATCTTTTACTGATATACATTCAAACAAACAAACAAACAAACAAGTAACTAAATAAATTTCTTGGTATTCTCTACATGCAAAGCTTTTTCAAGTTGCTACAGGTTTAACTGTGGATTTCTCAAAAGGCTGTCAAGACATAGAATGAAGGAAATGGAATTAGAATTGATTCTTCACACTTAACTTTAATATACTTTCAGGTTTCAAAAGGCATCAAAGTTAGAGAGACTGGGTTGACTCTTGATGTTTTTAGAAAGTAAACGTTATAACTTCAAATTTAGCCATTAAATTCATTTCTGACTTTTTTTTTTTTTTTCAGGAAGCTTTAAAACATTTCCTTATTTTCTTCACTATGGATGAAAAAAATGCAAAACAAGCAAAACATCAGCACAGGGGATATCTATTAAGATCAGTAATCTTTGAGACCTTTCCTCCTAGCAGAGGGAGACAGATGTAATTATCAACAATTGCTAAAAGACTAGAGCAGGGAGAATGAAGAACAAACTCAAAGCATATAAACCCCATCATGCAATCTCTTCTACCTCCTCCCTTTGAGTGAATTATAGGAAGGAGCAATGGGGGCTGTGGTCAGTCCATAATGCTTCATGACTGTCACTCTTTCCCAAGTCATCCAGCATGTGGTCCCTCCCACAGCATGTTATCCTTCCAGAACTTATTCTGTGTGGGCTTCCCATAGCCTGCAGCTCTCCAAGCAACACAGCTCCATACCACAGGGCCCATCCTCCAGGAGCTGCTTCACATAGGTCCTCACAGGTGCAGCTCCCCCAGTCCCCATGCTCCACCATGGGGCATCAGCTTATTACCTGCTGATTCTTAATCTTTGTGCGGTTAGTCTCTAAAAATACCCATGTATTGCAGTAATTATTAAGGGAGGCATTAAGAATTCTATAAAAAACTCCTAGGCAAATGTCATATATCTGGTTAACATTAAAAACAGGAGATATGCCCAAGATAAAAATGTGAAAAAGCAGAGTATTTTGGTGTCGATCATATAAAGATTTATATCTATAGTTAAGTTATAACACTGTAATAACCTTGAAATTAATGGCATGACTTTAATTTAGGTAAAGTTTGCCTGTTTATTAACTGCAATACCTTAGCAATATATTATAAGAATTGAATTAGTAGGCATAATAATTGTCAAAACTGTAAAAAATGGAGAATAAAAAATCCCCAGAAGCATAACTGAGACTTGAGAAATAATATTTTAATTTTAATGGAATACAGCCCAGAACTTATAACAGAATAAACAAATCACATATAAACCATAAAATGTAGATATCTGTTAATATTAGATACAACATGCTTTTAGAACCTGTTACCTTTCTTCAACTGGTATAAAGTAGGCTGGACACAAGATAATAACATGTCTAAATATGTGCAGACATAGTTTT
This sequence comes from Oreortyx pictus, assembly GCA_036925125.1. Lineage (NCBI taxonomy): Eukaryota > Metazoa > Chordata > Aves > Galliformes > Odontophoridae > Oreortyx > Oreortyx pictus. The sequence continues at coordinate 30,707,764 of JAUPFR010000001.1, forward strand.
TTTTTTTTTCTTTTGCAAATACATTTATTTTAGTGACATATCACAATTTATTGTCAGCTTTATACTGCCAGCATTTTTCATTGTCATTTTTGGATGCTTTCCTTATTCATTGGGTGTCTTACAACTATTGATTAGCTATTATCAAGACATAATGAAAGCCTACATTTCTGTTTTTAAAACGCTGTGGCTACAGTAATCTTGCAAGTGTAACTTTCAGATATATTTAAAATATTTAAATAGCTTTTTCTGGTTAAATATTTATATGATGATTTGTAACAAATAGTCATCTAAAATCTTGTGACATTAACTGATGGTAAAAGAAAATGTTATTTTCAACTGAGCATAAATTCTAAGCACTTTTTTTATATTTTCAAAGCTGCACGTTTATTTTTTTTTCTGTGTTAACTCTATCTACACTTTAACAAAATGTGACTTCAAGTTTAGGAAAGATTTATTTATTTATTTGTACTTCCGTATGTAAGCTAAAAAAAAGAAGAGATAAATTCAGTAATCTTCTAATATGGCTGCAAAATGAATCTTTTGAGGAAAAAAAAAATATTTTTTTTATTATTGACCTGGATTCATCTGGGATAGAGTTGATCATCTTCAAAATCTCTGATATGTTGCTGTGTTTTGGCTTCAAGACAAAAAACTGTGTTGACAACTCACCAGTGTTTATTTATCACTGAGCAGCACTGTATAGAGCCAAGGACATTTCATTTTTTTATCTTCTCTTACTGTCCTGCCAGTGAGGGGACTTGGGCAGCACAAAGAAGGGGACAGAACCAGGAGATATGACTTGAACAGGCCAAAGGGATATTCCATACCATATGAAATCAAGCAAAAAGCAACAACTATAAAACTGTGGGGAGCAGCTGTAGCTTGGGGTCTGGCTGGGCATCTGTCAGGGATTATTGAGCAATTTCATTGTGCACCTTTTGTTTTGTAAAAAAAAAAAAAATATGTTATTATTATCTTTACTATTATGTCTCTCTTTCTTTTCTCTCAGTAAATAGTTTTCTATCTTAGCCTACTAGCTCTATTTCCTTATTCCTTTCCAATTCCCTCCCCCATCCCAGTTATGAGTAAGGGGTGAGCAAAAGGCTGTGTAGTGTTTTGTGGGCTGATAAGTTAAACTCCAACATGCACATGTTTAATTTTCTGCACTTTGGAAAGCACCATTATAAGTATCCAAATACCTCGGCAAACTATATTCATAAATTCTTCTAGATCTTTCAGCCCCTTTCTAAGTTCCTTTCATAAAGTATTGTGTTCTTTTTTTTTTTTTTTTTTTTCAAATTATTATCTACACTACTGTTAGCATTTAACTTACAATTTATTTTTATTCCTCTTCTCAGAATTCAGGAAAAACAAGCAGAACACACTTCGTACATACTGCTTGCTGCCCTCTATATATTGGTTTATGTTTTCAAATAAGAAGCACATTAAAACACACAGGGAGAAGCAAAGGGTGTAATGAAATGTGAAAGAGGCAGGCCTAAAAACTACATGAAACGGAGCAGGGGGGCCACCCCAAGTATATGCTTAAACAAGTACCTTATGGATAGGTATAGGAAGTGGATTCTCTTGAGAATTTCTTTAAGGGATTCTGTTATGAGATAGCGTTTATTATAGTTTCTAAACCACTGACTTGCTTTCAAGTGTAGGTATGATGTGTTTTGTCTTTTTCTTTTTTATTTTTTTTTCAGGGATCTGTTAGAAGAATAGGGCTTAAATACTGTTTCTGCAGTTAACAGGATTTCTTTTATTTTGACCTACTTTTTATTTCTTAGACCACTCATTGAAGTGGTTTCTAGCAAAAAACACTTTTCTGATGTGAACATAAAGATTGAAAGTTAGATGTTAGCTGAGAAGTAAATTAGTTGCATGGTCCTGTTATAGTGGAAGTTCATAAAATTCTCTTCATAACATGCCGTAAGATCAAGAGAGCACCCAAGGAATGGCTGAGGTTGGATTGTAAAGATATTAAACATTAAAAAAATACACACAAACTTTTTAAACTTCAGAGAAACTTCAAGACAGGCAGTGTGTGCAGGAGAAAAAAAAAAGGTTTTCAAAAGTTGATCCAAACTCTTCTCTTTTTTGGCAACTTAGCAACAGTAGTAGCTCATGAACTTGTGACCAGAAGGGTTAACCATTTTAATTCCTCCATTGTTGATCTGCCTGTTTGTCAACCTGGTCACTTGCAATTTGTTCAGTGTGAAAGTGTGAGCTCTCAGTGCTTTGATCCACCATGCTGCTAAAATGAATCTCCTGACACTGGTTGAACTCTAGACAGTATGACCATTTCGAGTGGCATTACCGCTCTTTAAAGGCTTTGGTAATGTCATTCTTTACTTTGTGTTTCATATTCCCTTTCTTGTTCCTGTGCTAATGGTTGTCTCCATTTAATGCATCCTCTGTAAGGTAGACTTAATTCCACATTAATTTGTTAGCTTGTTTCATCAGTATTTCAGATCTTAAAAAGAACAATTAATTACTAATTAAATATTTTCTGTTAGGAGATAAGAGGTACTTTCAAGAGCCGCTTTGTAAGCTTCTGATACCATGTCCCATATAAGGTATATAAAAAAACACAGAGCAGTAGGAAGTGTGCTATGGGACAGTCCGTAATACCACTAAAGAGCTTGCAGCTCTTGGAAAGCCTGCACCAGAGCAGAGGAAACAAAGAAAGAAGAAGCACAAGAAGAAAAATGAAAGAAATGAGAACAAGTAGCAGCAAATAGAAGTCGCTACATCCTGATCTCAGCCTCTGGCACTGCCTGTCACCTCACCATACATCATACCCTGTTTGACAGCAACAGAAGAAGAGAAAAAGAAAAGGAATGAAGAGGTGCTAGGAGTTGAACCTGGGAAAAAGGGAATAACTATCTTTTCCCATGTCTGTTTAATTATTTATTTTTGTTTTTCAACACTCATTTCAATAACAAATATATACTATGGACTTTATTTGCAATTAATTAAATTCACCAAGACTGTTTTACAAATGAAATTTCCAAATCATAATCCAAGGGATACTTACTCATTTTTTTATTTCAAGAATCAAACTAACTAAATAAATAAATAAATGTGAACAGATATGAGAGGACCCATACCTTGGACTAACAAACAAACAAAAAAAGATGAAGTCAGTGAACAGGGGTCAAAAATGAACATGAAGGAAAAGCAGATATGAAGCATTATAGGTTGACTACACTCTACATTCCTATTCCCCTGCACTACTCAGGGGGTAGAGATAGAAGTAGGTGAATGTTGGGTAGGTGGATTTAATTTGCTTTACATTTCACTGTTATTTTAGTTATAAGAAGTAAATGCATTAATCTCATTTATTCTTAGTCTATTTTGCCTCTGATAGTAATTGGTGAGTGATCTCCATATTCTAATAACAACTCATGAGTTTTTTTGGTTGTATCTTTTCCTGATCTCTTGAGAAGAGAAAGTGAGAGAGGGGCATGGTGGTGCTTAGTTGCACATCTGTGTAAGAGTAAACAAAGTTTTCAAATCACATATTTCAGGGATTGTTGCTGAGACCAACTTGTAGATTTGTTCATTAGTTAAGTTCTGTATTCAGAAAAATGTGCAAGTTACACATGAATGTCATTAAAGCAACAGTGCTGAAGTTGTATAGCAGTAATGGCTGCTGAGAATAAACAGAACACTGTGATAATATATTTCAGGACTAATAAAAGAAAGCATGACTCTCCCTGTTATTTTGAGAGTAGTGTTTGCTTGCCCATTGGTTGTTTATTTACTCCATTAATAAGAAAAAACTTAAAGGGTTGTTTAAAGTAATACTATAAAAGATAGCTTACATTTCTGAAACTTTCAATTAAAAAATGAATTGAATAAAATCTCACTTAAGAGAAAAAAAAGAAAAGAAATCCTTGAAAGGAGGCAAGGAAGATTTTGTTCAAAATCTGAGTAAATCAAGATCTCAGTTATAATATGGAAAAATAGATGTGTATTGTTATTGCCTCAAGTGTTTCCATAGTTTCTATGAAAAAAAAAAAAAGATTGTTTTTAAATTTGAGAACTTTCTACTTCATATCAAAGAATAAAGGCAATGAAAATGCTAACCTTACTGTGAAATAGGAAAGTTTTACAATAAATCAAACTGACAAGTATCTGTTAAGCAAAAACTGGTAGCTCTCCATAGCAAAGGGAGGAAATAAAAAAAAGCTGTATTGAGTTTGTAGTATCGAAACAAGCTATCTCTTCTTCCACACTTCAGCAAAGAAACAAACTAAAATTACGTTTCAACCATTACAACACTACAACACTATACATTTTTCACACATGTTCCCTGGGTGAAATTGTAAGAGGGTAGTTGTTGAAGGAAGGTTTGTATGTATAATAGGCTGTCACAGGAACAGGAATGACAAACAGATAATTTACTCTTCATATATTTACTCGTAGGGGTTCTATTTTTAAAATCCTTTCAGCTTTATTTAGTTTATCAACCAAAATTGACTTTGATGGATGAAACAATCTCTATAATGCATGCAACTACAGAGTTTACTAATATTAGTACTTCTTCTGTGAATTACCTGCACACCAGAAATCTCATCATGCACCACTGAAGTCAGTGGGAAATATGCTGTTGACTTCTGTAGAAACAAAACATAAAAGGTCACCAAAGCTGTTTTCCTGTTACTGAAGCATTCTTTTTTCCCAAGTCTCTTTTCTAGTATTTTTCTCTGATCTAAATGTAAAGAACTATTTAAGCAATACAACACAGTGGCGAAAATTGCACTTTTTCAGAAAAACTGACCAACATGTATATTAACCATAAAAAGTGCCATACTGCACATCAGTGGCACTTATGGCACACTGTTAGGCTGCAGGGAGGTGATCTAATTACTCATCCACTCTACCTGACAAAAACTTTCTAAGAATTCTCACCCTATTGAATAGTCAGACTCTGTTTTATTATCTGTTATTATTCTCAGGCAACTGTGGTTAATTCTGTCTATCTTTCCCCTCCTATAAAGAAAGGCTGAGTGAGCTGAGGCTGCTCAGCCTTACAAAGAAGAACTTTATGGAGAATCTCATCAGTGTTTATAAATACCTGAAGGAAGGGCGCAAAGAAGATGGAGCCATGCTATTTTCAGTGGTACCCGGTGTTAGGACAAGAGGCAACGAGCACAAACTAGAACACAAGTGGTACTCAGGAATAACTTTCTTACTGTATAGGTGATGGAGCACTGATACGGGTTGTGCAGAGATATTGTGGAGTCTCCTTGGAGATCTTCAAAAGACATTTGGACAAGGTCCTTGGCACCATTGGCAGGGGAGATAGAACAGATGATCTTCAGAGGTCCCTTCCAGCCTTACCAACTCTTTGAATTCTATGAATATTAAAATATCAATTAGAATCTTAAAATTCCTCCAAACTTATCTATCCTTGCAGTCACATAAAGCTCCATCCCGTGGGCAGTTGTACAGTATCATTCCGGAAGGATTTTAAAAATTCTCTGAATTTAAATGGACTTCAGCCTATAGAAATTTAGATTTATAGAAATCTATATTATGGCAGTACAGTGGTTGTACCATTCATCAGGGAGAAAGTGGCAATACTTTAATAATTTTTTTCTTATGGTATTTGCCACATCTTCAGATACAAGCATACCTGAAATGGTACCTGGAAGTGCTTTCCATGTGTAGAAATCCAGTGGCAAAAAAGAAAAAATAAAAGGTCTGACGTTTGTTACTTTTAGTGAATTTAAAGAATCAGACTTTGAACAAGTTTACAGAAATTTTGACTTTCTGACTCCATGATAACTTCATATTAGCTCGGGAAATTTGTGATTTTGCTGTTGAAGTTGTGATGTCATCACCCATACATGAAAGATGACACTGTCATCATGTGCATTGATCCACCAGTCTTCAAACCTCATTCATCAAGGCTTTGAATTATGGAACCATATTATCTGCATAATATTTATTTGATTTATAGAGAAAGAATGACAAGAATGAAGTCATTAACAAAAATAAAGAAACTTTACATCTCATTTTTTTCTTCATAGTTCTTCAACTAGATCCCTTCTTTAACATTGCAATTGATGCCTATGAAGCAAATTGACACATAAAAATTAACGGCAAGATTAATCACCTGGTTTCAGATAGTAAGCATAGTTATCACACGCCTGGCTTTTTTTTTTTTTTTTTTTTAGTTCTTATAGGTCAGCAGAGAGGTTTGGTAGTTCTGGACCAATCTAACTTTAATAATAATAATATTTCCTATTTTATACTTGAATAATATTAAAGGCACAGCACAAACTGACAAAAGCAAAGAAAGTCACAGTCATGATGGATACTGCCTTTCACTTACCCTATTGTGCACAGTTACAGGTATTGCAGAACAAATCATTCAGTGACCTGAGAGCTTCCCTGCTATGGCTAAATATAATGGAACAAGGCAAGCCTGGGCTATTATCCTTCACACTGATTTTTTCCCTTGCTTTTGTCAGTTTCTGTCATAATTTGGTTTTTAGCCTGCTAATTTCTGCAATTTATGAAATGCTCCCCATGGATGTAGCTGTCTGCCATGGGGATATGCAGTCTGATATTTCTTAAAATATGCATTGTGTAATTACATATTGAAGTACCACTAGAGTAGCATTTTTTTAAAATATTTCAATGACTATTCTACCACACAGCATTCTCTACTACTACTTACTCACATAGATAATCGCTTTGTAAAGAAATCAGAAATGAGATTTTCTGTATGTTTGAAGTTACCCAGTTAGTAATTGTATGGTATTGCTTGTCATAATCAGTAATTTTTACCAGAATATGAATTAATTCTCGGAAATAAATGTCAAGTAACATTGAAGCGATTGCCTGTTGACACTGATTGGCAGACAGAAGTGAGCCTTCCTGGCAGACTTGAAATGTAATAGCTATTGAAGAACGTGAGCAGTGAAAAGCTACAGTTCTTTAAAATGTAATAAATAGAAGGAAATATGTCAAAAACTGCTATCTTGTTTAGCTACCAACAGGCTCTGGATGGAAACAACATGGAAAAAGTACATTCCTTATTTAGAAGGACCAAAAAAAAATACAAAGCGCAGAGGTTTTATTTTTTGTAATCTATATACTGTTTGTTTTATCCATCTACTATATCAGCAGTTGCACTTAGGGTGGACTATGTTTGCAGTGTGTATGAATATTAAGAAGGCAAGGTAAGAAAGTGTATTAGACATTGTCAGTTAGTAATGGTGGGAGACAATCATCTAACAGATTTGCAGAGACAGGCGGATCTTCTCAGGAGGATCAGGGAGTGTAAGTAGAGCTCGGATGACACATGGTTGCTGTTAGCCTCAGCAGGAGTGACAGCAGAGGGGGAGGAGGACTGGCTGTTTGCACAGCAGGTAGAGCTTGGGGCAACATGGCCGTTGTTTTTCTACATGAGATGTTGATAGCCAGACTGAAAGAGAAAAAAAAGAATGCTGTGCAGAGGAATTTTGTAGTGTAATTTCATCTATGTAGTCTATGTATCACCATAAAAATGTAAAATGCAAATCAGTAGGGGGAAAACTAAAAGCCATCTATTTGTTTATGATGATTTAAAAGATCCATTTCCAGCCCTTAGAATTCACAGACATTTTCTCTCTGTGTAGGGCCCTCGCATTACACTGTTTTTCTCCATGGCTAAGTGGCTTAAATGTTACTAGAATTAACATAATTTGTATGGAGTAATAGAAATTACTTGTTTAGTGGGCCTCTTTATAGACTGCCCCACCTAATTCTTCTTCTTTTCTTGCTTCGAGTAAAACAGGAGTATTCTAAGCTCATGTTAGTAGCTTTCCTATTTTAATGTTGTGTTGATGTCCTTCTTTTGCAACAAAAAGCCCATCAGTTAGCACAGCTCTTTCATGATTGTGCAACTCTTTCATATTTCTATTAAAACAAAATTAAATAAAAATAGTACAATAAACAAAGTAAAATAATAAAGTTGAAGAAAACTACTTAAACAGCATTATCAGAACATTGGAACTTTATATTTGATCATTGCTTGGCTCCAATAACCCTTGAAAGCTTTTAACAACCGCCTACTGTCAGGATTCAGTATGGCCCTTCAGAACAAGACTTTAAACACAGTTTCTCTTATTTAGATGTCCCTGTCTAAGGGATTGCCATTCCCATTGTTGTAATTTCTTTCTACGTGAAGGAGAACTTCCAAATTCATTCTCTGAAAAACTAGCACAAATTTCAATCATCTAGGTAGTGTTCAAATCTTTGTTTTTAAAACTTAAGTTAGAATATTCAAACTATAACTAAGGGACGGGAATGACAGCTCTTGAAAATAATTCAAGATTTGTTTTTCAGCGAAAAACTGCTCCATTGAAATAATTTGAACTAAATGAATATCAAAATAATTCAGTGCATTATTAATGACACGTAATTAACCAGCAATCAGCAAGCTATAGATTTTGGATCAATATTAGTAACACAACAGTTAAACCACAATACTAGATGCTTACTAAATGTTAATAAGCACCAACAAATTTCTAAACACACAGTATTAATAAATCCTAAAAAAAATTCAATCTCCCTGATACAGCTCCCCTTCCTTTAGTTGTGGCTCACCAACACCCCTCTCCTGGGAATGCAGACTCCCCAGCTGATCATCCAATATTAGAGAGCTGAGCACTCTGGCTCTCTGTGAGGAAGCTTCCACAATGTCTCTTGCAGCCAGCAATGGGGGAACCTGGGTGCTTCTTGACACCCCAATACCAATTGCAGGCTGCTCCCACACATGCATCCCACAGTGAGGCTGAACTGCTCCGCTTGTGATGGGGTCAAATTCTTAACGCAATCATTTTTGGACCAAAAACCCTTCAGATAGTTTTGTTCAATCTCTGTATAGACTGCGTGTGCTCACATTATTATATATTATCTAGTCTATCTGCAAAGAGGAGTATGCATGCACTCTCACAAAATGTCTCTTGAAGGTTCCCATCTCTCTTGCTCCTAGCTTCAGAGGTAGTGCATAGCACCTGGACTTCTGTTTTAGGCATCTCAGTTATATCTACTACAACAATTGTTGACCGGTATGCCTAATCATAGCCCAGGGCTGTCATACTCAGTAAGTTCAGCTGGAAAGGTGCCTACCTATTTCAGGACCATAACTAACTCATGAAGAGTAAGATGACATCTTGATTCTGGACAGTCTGATTTATGCAGCTGATGGTCCACTCTAGCATCATCGTTATGCAGTATTTTTCTTGTAGCTAAAGAAAAATAAATTTTATTCCGGCTCTGTCTCTTATTCAAAGATTCCAACCCTCGATTTTATTAGCAAAATCTGGTGAAAATTTGGAGTCTTGTCTGCAGAAAAAGCACAATATACCTGAATTTATTTCAATGCTTGTCTAAATAGTGCAAAGACAGTGAGTGCCATGAAGCATAAGCAACCTTTTTTTCTTATTCATATGGATATTATGCAAGAACTAGTCTGTCAGGAATATTTCAGAAAGTTTATTCTGTAACTGCAGCACTCTATGAAAATTTTATTATATGATCAGAAAGTGTATCACTGAATAACATACCACTTCACTGTTTTCCAGTCCACACTTTATTTATCAGCTCTCTTTTAACTCAGCAAGGGAACAACATATCAATATGCAGAACATGTCTAAATGTTCCTTTATGGAGAACATTAAAAGTCATTAATATATTTTAGAGCAGGCATAGGCCCTCAGTGTGTAAACAGCTGATTCAGCATCTAGATTCTCTACTCTCTAAAAGGGGGGAAATTAGCAAATGCCTTAATAGTTTTATTTATTTTAATTTATTCCTTGTTATGCACCTTGAAGACTTTGACAGTACAGCACTTTGATGAAAATGGAGGGTAAAAAATATTAGTTTTGTATGTTTTAAAGCAAACTATCTACAAATTCACTAGTAAAGATTTTTTTTCTTTCTTTTCCAAGAGGCAACTTTTTATAGAATTGATATCCAGCAGAATGCTCGCTTTTATCTGTATGATTAAATGAAATTTAGCTGATCTTTTAACATGGCTTTCTTTAACATGTGAAAATAAAAGTGGACTTAGGCATATGTGTCAGTATTTGTTAAATCACAATCACAAGACAAACTCTTTAAATATATTTTGTTAAATTGTTTTTATGATTAGGTCAGTGGAATATAATGAGTACTTAGTAGCAGTTGTCACTGTCATTGCTGGAAATGATTTGTCTTAAAATTTTCGAAAAAGCCATTTTGAACTTATTATTATGCAAAAATACACAATTTGAAGCTTAAAAATTAAGATGCAGAGAAGTAGTGATACAATGTTGCCTGTTTATAGTACTTCGGAGACAATATTAGTTTATTTTGAATTCAGATGTCCCTCCAAAATGAAATGAAATAAAATGAAATAAAATGAAATAAAATAAAATAATAAAATCAGCAAATGTTAAAAAATTCATTTCCACAAATTTTTGTTTTTTTGACATCAGATGTTTCAGTAATGCTAGTCAATGTCCTTCTATCTATACCAAGTCTTTCATAATCCTGCTTTTGTTCTTTTTTGCTCACATAATTTGTAATGCAAATGGATTCCTCTATAAAATTAGCCTGTGCACATACTCTGCTACTTCAAGTTCTCAAAGACATTTTGTCATTTCTCATACTGTCATTTAGACAAGTTCAACCATGTGAATATATCCTTTTTTATTGCCAGTGATTCTTAAAGAAAAACAAGTATGAGGTTACCTTCAGGAAAAAAAGTATTTTCTGTTGTAGTTGATTCTCTAATTCTTGCTAAACTATTATTTCATGTTATTAGAGGAAATAAAGAAAAAAGAAGAGACACAATCTAAAGAAAGTCAAATAGAAGTTTGTACAGTTGTAACAGCAAGCTGGTAATATTTCCCAAAGAATATAAAAACATTTTTATTTCAGAAAAAAAAAAAAAAAAGTCTGGGAAAGTAAAAGAGTGAGGTAACATCTGATAAAACTAAAATTAAACAACAACATTAGTGTTATGCATAGCATTTTTGTCGTAATTGTTTCAGAAACTCCCATTTGTAAGCAGGCAGAAAATACCCTATTGATTAATGATTTCATTACTAATTAAGTGGATGAGGTCAGAGTATAGAAGCGACATAAAGATATTCTATGAGTAATGTCTACTCATTCTTCTTCTTCTTGGTGCAGTATTATTTCAGGCTACTTTATTCAGTCTTGTTCTGTTATACATTTGACACAACTTTATGTCTGAGCAACTATTTCAGAGTTTTCAGAAAATGTACATATTTTTATTCTTTTTCCCTGTTGTTCTTTGATGAACATTCATGGATGCTGAACAGGGGATGTGGGCTACATGAATGTGGGATAAGGTGACGGGTGATACATTTCAGCATTTCAGTTCAAGAGTCAAACTTGTCTTATTCTGACTGGTTCTGAGATGAAATAGTACATTACAGATCAAGACCATACCAAATGATTACTCAATATGGTGTGATCCAGAGCCAGAAGACCTCATATTCTTAAATTAGTGTGAGTAATAAAGTAGTCTAGAGTGTGTAGCTGGCTAGATTTACTGTGCATCTAAGAGCTATGGCACATATGAAGCAAACATTTGCTCAAAAAAATCTGATCTGTTTATATCCTGTCCTTACATTGGGATGCAAATATCTAAATATTAAGCGCAGCCAAGACTAGGATACCATGTTAAGTCTTACTCTTGAACAAATAGTGAAATCAGCAGCATATTTCTAGATAACATCTTCAGCTGACTTTCAAAATCTCATATAGAATGCCTTGTGGGTGCTCAATTTTCTTAGGCATTAGGTAAAAAATGCCAAGCATACTAAAGAGAACCATCTTGTAGAGAATATCTATGATTGTTAACACAAACACTGTTCACATTAATTAATCTGATTTCTTTCATATAATACAGACCAAACATTTTCAGTGCCTGGGTTAAAGAAGCTCAAAGACAAGTTAGTAAGTTTAATTTTGAAACTAAATGAAATAGAGAAGTCAATGCTTGCTTAGGGAAGTTATTCTCTCAGGAATGACCTTTATAACTAGTTTAATGTACCTAACTTTGCCTTTAAACCAACACATCTCATTCTGTCTAATGCCATAAAGTTTCTAATTTAGGCATTTGTAGATTGCAATGCAGTTATGTCCTTGAAGAAATTGAATTCATGGGGTATTGCAGCTTCTCCACGTGAAGCAGTCTCCTCAGCCTTCCTAACTCCCATACATTCAAACCCTTCTAAAACTGTCAATCTATTATTAGAGCCCAGACCACCCAACATGTCATAATAATCAATGAATAGCTTTATTAATACTGCATGGAAACTCACAAATAGTCCTTTTCTTCTTACATAGTCAATGATGATGTTTGAATTCTGATCTGAATCTGGACAATTAGATTCATTTGTCTATCTATGGGAGTAATACCGACTCAGGATTTCTCACTTGTGAAGTCAAAATGGTGGTTTGAACAACCATAAGGATATTTCTTTTATGAGAGTGGAAGGTCAAAAAGATCAAACTGGAAATAAGAAGACAAATCGTAAGAGCATCAGGTATGTGTAGCCATGGAGAACAGGGTTCTAGGTGCCAAATGCTCCTTAGGTATAAAGTTCAGCTCTCAAATTTGGCAACAGTGCCTTCTTTTACTTAGGTTGCTCCAAATGTAATGCCTCCTATTTATTTCCGTGGAAACTACAACAGCACAATAACACTATTTGATATAGTAAAATTCTCAGCTACAGAACAGTTTTTCAACAGTCACTATCATTAACTATGCAATTTCACCAGCAATGAACAAGAGTCTGAATGCTGCACACATAAAAATATGCACCAGCAGATGTGACCCACTGTTGCTGTTGCCTCTACTGAAACACACCATCCACCACCTCATGATTTGATGAATGCCAATGGATGCAACTTTTTCCACATGGAGACATTCAGTGTCATACCTTTGCTTCTTACACACTTCCATGTCAGAAGTCATTTCATCAAACTTCCCCTCTGCTGCCATCTGTCACAAGACAATAACGTGTAACAGAATAGTGTTGGTAAAGTTTAAGCTCTACTACCGTATTGCTATCATCTGTATCTGATGTTGTGGGTCAAGATAATAAAATAGGAGGCACTACTTTCAAAGCAGCTCTCATATAAATTTTTACATCAGTCTTTTTAATGGAAGCAGCAAGGGAAGGAAACACTTTAGACTGCACAGATAAAGAAAAAAAGCAGACCTCTACTGTTCTGTGAAATCTGAAGTCAATGAAACCTAGATAAGCATCTAGCCATTGTGTATCTCCAGATCCTGCTAGTGTGATCTACTACTTTAACTTTTATACAATGTTTCTCACCTTCTAGTTGCAAAATAAGTTGTTAACATGTACTTAATTCTACGAAACAGTACACCTTACTTGAATGTGCTTACTTGAATTACCACTTTTTGTACATATATTTTTGCCCCTTTGCCAGTTCTGGAATATTCAGTAGTTTTATTCATTCTTTTATGTTGTCTTCTTAATTATGAGTATAAACAGGGAATAACATTTAGATGAGAAAATTCTTGCTTAAAATCTCAGGAAAATTCATGCACTGTGACTAGTAATTTGCTATCTACAATTACTTATCACAACATAGTACTACAGCCGATTATATGTATATTAAACGTGGATACCTTCTGTTCCTATTAATCTATTTTTAATACCAGAAAATCATGTAACGTAAAGCCAATTGCCGTACAGAAGTTTGAATATTTTACTCAGCAAAATGACCTTTATCAACCAAGCTTGTAATCTTATAAAGACACTAAGCAATTTGTATAATAAGGCTTATTTTCCATAAAATCTCGTTAGCTACCATTAATTGTTGATGTTATTGACTCTTAACTGTTTACTGATTGCATCTGAATCAGCTCTTTGATAACCAGCTCTGACTGGTCTCAAGCATGTTAACCTTTAATTCCCACCTTTAATAACCTTTTAAAGCACTAGTACAGCATTTTGGTTATTTCAAATTCTCTGTGACTTTTTCACTGTTGCAGTGAAAAATCTGTTCTCATAGTTTACGGGAATTTCTGGATTATTCTTTGGATTTTTTGCTTCTGAATCTTAACAGATGTTTAATTTCATTATAGTTTTAATAATCTCTCTGAGATACAACTAATTATCAGTGTGAAATAACGATGTCTATTCCTTTGCTTTGTTCTTTTTTTTTTCTTCTGCCCGATGACTCAGAGCACAAATAAATTATTTTTCTGCATTGTGAGAATAAGTTTATTATACATGATAATACTACCAGTAAAAGTCACTATATGTGGTTTTTATATATGTACATTGGAACAGATGCATATACTTCTATATACCCATATGTCTTAGACAATTTCTTCATTTATAATTATTATTTTTATTATATTTATAATTTTATATTTATAGGATTTTTGATTCAGTAACTTAGAAGAAATGAATGACATGATAATAAGAAACAACAATGTTTACAACAGTTGGAGACTGCTCACATAAAGAATAACATGTACAAATATAGAACAGAAAACAATATACAACAAAACTGATGAATTGCATTTGAGACAGGCTAGGAATTGTTTGAACAGTTTTTGATGTTCCAACATACGTTGTTTTTAATATGTATCAGCAGTCTCACTAAATAAAGAAGATAGAAGCAAATAAAAGAATTGGTGTCATAATAATTTTGTGTCCCCCAGCTCAATCTGATTTTCAGGTGAATTGTTTCAGTGTACCTGAATTGCCTACATCACTGGACATAGTTATGTAAATAAAATGAGAGATATGCCTTCGCTGAGTTGAAGATGAAGCAGACATGTAAATGTGCAGTTTGGTTCCCTGTTTTATTCTTTGCTAGTTTTTCCTGACTCAGTGGAACAGAGTCTTTCCTATGTGTGGGAGGGAAAATGAGAAGGGAGAAATAAGTTATTTGGTTTTGTATTGTACATAAAATCCCCTGTTCAAAAGCTACATTGATGCATTCACAGAAAACAGAATTTTATCACATATTGTAGCATGACTCACAAGTAACAACTTTATATTAAAAATTATTACAGATTTTTCCTGTAATTTATAATTAAGATTCAAATTTGTATATCCATGATTAGTATCTACTGTTCTTGTTGCAGTTCATGCTCACTCCTCAAAAAATCAAACTCCTGAGGTGAAAATGATTCAACACACTTAAAATATACATTTTAATTTTGAAAAGAACTCTCGAATATTAAAAACAGTAAATAAGTATATTTTCACAACCATTCAGATATCTTAATTTAGGCAAAATTGAGGACTGTTTGTAGTATAGAAATAGCTTTTCACAACAGTGCATCAGCAACAGTTCACTCCAAATGTGGTAGATAATTAATCTAATTTTCCCTCTGCTTCATTTTGTGTTCTATTAGTTTTCTTATTCAAACTTTCAAGTCACAAATCTAATTTAAAGCCTCTTAACTGGTCTAATGTGGTAATGTGTTCCATCTGCGTTCAGTGTCTAGCACTGAGTGATAGGGACAGAATACTAATTTGCCTCCCAGTGTGCACAATGCTCAATAAATAAATAATATATTACCTGTGCTCACTTTTACATGACTACAGGAAGTGTCAAAAGCAACAAAAATGATGAATGTAAGTTTGAGGCTTGTAATGGAGACTGAACTGAGCAGAGGTGTGTAGGGAGAAAAGAAGGCAGAGAGAGTGATTAACAGTACACTATAACAAAGTGGCAGTTATTCTGTTAACCTGGCTAATTATTTATATCTTTACACATAGTATATATTAAATTTAATGCTGACTAATGTTTAAATATGAAATACTCCCATGGAACAGTTTTGTCACCTATGTGTTCTTTTATTTCTCTATGAAAATATGTAGATTTTTTTTACACGGCTTTAGTTTCTCTTTAATTATTCACTTTCAGATTTATCCTTTTCATCTTCTTTTTTTTTTTTTTTTTTTTTTTTTTTTTTTTCCGCAACATACTGATTTTCCTCTATTATTTGGTTTTGCTTCCTTACTGTGTGTTGGAAAAAATCAGAGGGTTTATTTAAGAAGCTTTAGCTTTCATACAAAGGAAAACCCTTGTTAAATAATTGTAAAGTTGCTCTGGGCTCCACTCTGATCTTCCACACAGTTATCTAAGCCTGAGGAAGCTCCACTGTGGTCAGTGAAGTCACACTGGTGCAAAACTGGCATCCAGAAGATTACATTCAGAGTGTTGGTATTAAAGAGGAGTGAGCAGGTAAGTGTGTGTGCATGTAAGAAAAGAGGGTGTGCTGGCTATGTACAGTAAAATTCTTGGAAGTAAAATAAAAGCTTGAGAAGTTAAGGATGCAAAAACAAAGGATGCAAAAAGCATAATAGAATAAACAAACAAAACCTGGCAGTGTCGACGATTATTAAAATATTATTTTTGTAGAAAACGTCATTACAATTTTGTTTATATTTAATGCAATTTACCAGACCATAAAGAACTCCTTAGATAAATGGCTTGTTTCCAGGAACAGCTACTGTGCTGCTGATTACAATACATTCTGACATTTATGACAGTTTTATAATTCTTGTATTCTGTACCTAGCTGTGCTCTGAAGTGTCTCTACTTTGCTGAAGGCTTTCTCCTGGGAAATGGCACTAAAGTTTTGTGGACTGAAAGGATAATAAAACAGTTTGACAGAAAAACACTATTACTATAGAATAAAAGCCTGTTGCTCGTTTGTCTGTAACTGTAAATAAATAAATAAATAAATTCTATAGGTACAAATACATATTATTGTCACAAAAAAAGGCTGTTTCAGTCAATATTCTCACGTGAGTAAACCTACCATTATTAGTAAAGCTTTTTCAGACTCATGCCTAGAACAGTAAGTACTATTGCAACAACAAATACATTGATTTTTAACAAAGGATGAAACTCAGAAAGGAGTGTAGAAAAAAAATGGCAGACCATGTTATGAACGAAAGAAACACTAAAAATATGTAGGAAGATTTTAAAGAAATTTTAGTAGATAGACTTTGACCTTCTTGCTGTAGATCAGTACACAAAAGGGCATTTAATCATATCTTCAAATGTTTCACTAAATGTTTGCAATAAAAAATGTAATTGGCGCAATTCAGAGGATGGATACATGTTTACCTTTAGAGAGAGACAAAGTTGAAGCATTTCTGTAACAATGTGAATATGTTTCAATAAAAACATAAGAAACAAATTCAATCGAAAATGTTATGAACATGTCCACAGTAATAATTAAAAGGTTTGTTGTTGTTGTCATCATTTTACATTTTCTTTAGAAAGAAGTCCTTTTGAACATTTCAACTGACAATTTTTGAACAACTTTAGGAAAATATATTTTGTGGGTTTTATGTAGGTTCATTTTTTTGACATACATGCATTTAGGGAGTAAGAACTGCAAGCAGACAGCTAAAGTTCCAGCAAAACTGTAAAACCTAAATGACATAGTGGGAAAGTAATAGGGAGATGGATTGAGAACAGTTCAGAATATGCTGTACTGCAGGTAGAACATGTATGCTTTCCAATATCTGTAGTATTTAGGGCATAGAGACAAAGCTTCATTCATTACCTGTAACATTACAGCTTACCTTTCAATGTGAGAAAGGAAATTCAAAACAGCAGCGACAATTCTATTCTCTCTTCTGTTCTCCTATCTGTTTTTTACTGCAAAGGGTTATTAAAAAGGTACTCTTAGCAACCCCTTGCCCTTATATTGCCATGCTAATCAAACCATAGATTGTACCGAGAAGGGTTTATTTCTAAGAGTGCTGCTCCATTTCAGATTGCTGGCTGAGAGAGATAATGCAATCATCTGTAGTGCTGAGGAAAAACAAGTTTAAATTGTAATCACATGAGAACACCTAAATTAAATGAGGTCAGTTTGGTCAGTACACAGTTGGAAGAAAGACCTCTGTGGACTTTTAAAGTATTTAAAGATATATTATTAATGAGTGATACAATAGGCAGTTTTTTTTCCATGTATTAGTTCTGCCTAGACATCATGACAAAAGAAACCCTAATTCTAGAGATGTCATCTTTCAGATAAAACACAAAAACAAAATCCTGAACATAACTAGTGATTAAAACTTGTATGGCATTTCTCATATTGTTCTGTTAGCTAAATTTAAAGTAGATAATTGCATTCTGCTTGCCTTAATTAACCCTGAAGTCTGTGAAATTCATGTTTCATCTTAACAGCTCTGTAATGAAGCTTTTCTCCATACTCAGTATTCATGGACTGCTGTCTAAACAAAAAGAAATAGCTGTTACATTCAGTTAAAAAGAACATACATAATCAATAAAGAATTATAGTAGCTAGACAGATATTTTAACCCTCATCAAGGGCTGTGACATACTTCAAAATATTTGATTAAGCTCTTACATGAAATATTCTAGTGATTAGTTTTAAAAGATAAATCAAGAATTCTTTAAAAGTGGAAACACTGTGGAATCTGGAAAAAGCTCCAAATGGGTAATTATTTACTAAGAACATGGTATCGGTTGTATTACAGAGGAGAACTGTAAATATCAGTAAGGATTTATGATTTTCTTACTAGTATTCAAAACAAGAGAATCACAGAATTCTAGGGGTTGGAAGGGACCTCCAGAGACCATCAAGTCGAACCGCCTGCCAAAGCAGCTCCCTAGCCCAGGCAGGTCTTGAACTTCTCCAGAGAAGGAGACTCCACCACCTCTCTGTGCAGCCTGTGCCAGTGCCCCGTCACCCTCACTGCGAAGAAGTTCCCACACACATTTGTGCAGAACTTCCTATGCTTCAGTTTGTGGCCATTTCCCCTCTTCCTATTGCCACTCACTGCTGAGAATAATCCAGTCTCCTCCCTTTGCCTCCCACTCCTTAGACATTTATAAATGTGGATCAGACATCCTCTGAGTCTTCTTTTCTCAAGGCTGAACAGACCCAGGTCTCTCAGCCTTTCTTCATAACCCTTTATCATCTTTGTGGCCCTCCGCTGGAATCTTACCAGGGTGTCCAGAACTGGACAACTGGACACAATACTCCAGGTGAGGCCTAACTAGGGCAGAGTAGAGAGGTAGGATAACCTCTCTTTACCTACTGCCCACACTCTTTTTAATGCACCCCAGGATCCCCTTGGACTTCTTGGCCAAAGATACTACTTGCAAATGCAGTAAGAAATAAACATCAGAGAAACTAAGCTGTAACATTCAAATATTGCAGTAGAAAGAAAAGTCAGTCCATCAACCTCCAACAAATGCTTAGAAAATAAAACAAAGAGGAGAGGAGAGGAGAGGAGAGGAGAGGAGAGGAGAGGAGAGGAGAGGAGAGGAGAGGAGAGGAGAGGAGAGGAGAGGAGAGGAGAGGAGAGGAGAGGAGAGGAGAGGAGAGGAGAGGAGAGGAGAGGAGAGGAGAGGAGAGGAGAGGAGAGGAGAGGAGAGGAGAGGAGAGGAGAGGAGAGGAGAGGAGAGGAGAGGAGAGGAGAGGAGAGGAGAGGAGAGGAGAGGAGAGGAGAGGAGAGGAGAGGAGAGGAGAGGAGAGGAGAGGAGAGGAGAGGAGAGGAGAGGAGAGGAGAGGGAAAGAGGGGGAAAAAAAAGGGGAAAGGGGGAAAGGGGGAAAGGGGAAGGGGAGGGGGAAGGGGAGGGGGAAAGGGGAGGGAAGGGGAGGGAAGGGAAGGGAAGGGAAGGGAAGGGAAGGGAAGGGAAGGGAAGGGAAGGGAAGGGAAGGGAAGGGAAGGGAAGGGAAGGGAAGGGAAGGGAAGGGAAGGGAAGGGAAGGGAAGGGAAGGGAAGGGAAGGGAAGGGAAGGGAAGGGAAGGGAAGGGAAGGGAAGGAAATCTGCAGAGAAGGACCTGGGGTCCTGTTGGACAACAGGGTGGCCAGGAGCCAGCAGTGTGCCCTCGTGGCCAAGAAGGGCAATGGTATCATGGAGTGCATTAAAAAGTACATGGCCAGCAAGCTGAGGGAAGTGATTCTCCCCCTTTATTCTGCCCTGATGAGGCCACATATCCAGTTCTGGGCTCCTAGTTCAAAAGAAGACAGGAATCTCCTAGGATTCAAGTAAAAGGAGAAAAGATGGTTAGGGGACTAGAGCATTTCCCTTCTGAGGAAAGTCTGAGTAATCTGGGTCTGTCCAGCCTCAAGAAAAGAAGAGTGAGAAGAGATTTGGTAAATGTTTATAAATATCTAAAGGGAGGTGGGAGGCAAATTGATAAGTCCAGGCTCTTATTGGTGACATGTAGTAGGACAAGGAGTAATGGCCTAAAACAAGAACACAGAAAGTTCTATACAAACTTGTGAAATAAGGAAGATGGAGCACTGGAACAGGATGCCCAGAGAGGTTGCGGAGTCCCCTTCTATGGGGATATTCAAGACCTGTCAGCATGCCTTCCTATTGTGATCTACTGTAGAGCACCTGCTTTGTCATGGGAGTTTGTCATGGTTTTATGAATTTTGTTATTGGTATTCCACATCATAACATCAGGTAGTGCATTGGGAGTTAAAGAATTAATATTCCAGCTCATGGATCATCAATAGCTCCAGGTACATATCTCAGAAGAGAAGAACTACGTACCCCAGAGGACTGTGTTGCTTTGCTTTTTTCCATTTTCCACTCAGAAGGAAAGATAAAAACTGTTTGTGTGTCATGAGATAAAATCTCTTTCCTTTGGGGTCAACCCAGCAGCGGGTGCTCACTAGCTGTCTCAACTTCAGCATTTAGCATGAGGCCTTCTGTTCTCGGACACACTCTCCTCTAATTTTATTTGATTTATTAGCTTCATTTTCTTATTATATTGTATAGTAATATATATATATTATATATATAACATAATATAATATAATATCATTATATTATATAGTATTATATTATGTATTATATTATGTTCTTTTGCATTCCAATATCTTATTTAGTAAATTAACTTTCCTCCTCAGGTCATTGATGCTCTTTAGTTTTTAGGCCCATTTCCCGTTTCCTTTTTCCCTTTCCCCCTCCCCCTTTCCCAGAGCGTGGGTCTCTGCGTCCCCACCCCAATTGTCACGGAACTGGGCCTAACCAGACCGTAAAATGTTTGACTTTTTTTGGTGCCCAACACAGGATTTGATTATCCCTTGAATTCCCTTCCAAACCAGTAAACTGTTGTTTCCAAAGAGCCACATTGAGACTCCTTATGCCTCTTCTAAATCCTATTCTATTAGTGGCTGATCTGTTGAAGATCTTGGCATTCACATTAAACTGAAATATTTAGCATAAAAAGTATACTTCATTGATTCATAGCATAGAATATTAAAATCTGCTAATAAAGAAAAGGAGTGGGATAACATCTCACAATTTTATCTTACCATCTTACTTATTTTTTCATTCTTCAATCAACATGCATGTTCTTTTACATGCAGTAGGATCTCTATGTGTTTACTTGTGAGGTATCTATAAGTGTCTTACTCAATTGTATCTGCTACCCAAAGAGTTGAGAAAGAAAAACATATCTTTATTCTAGTACACACTCAGAGTATAATTTCTATTGTCATTATCCATATTTGAAACAATTACCAAAAAATTGAAGAAACTAATTAAAGGAATTAGACACATTTAGGAACTTTTAGGAACGTAGTCACAGACTCATAAGTAAACATAATAGTGTTAGACGTTCAAATAATTTTCTTCTCCTTTATAATTCTATGAACTCTTAAGTCCTAGCTAAAAATCAAGCAGAACAGGCCCAATTCATCCTTTTTGATCTGAAAGGAAAACACCAGCTATGAATATAACATTCTTGGCAGCTCTGTTTGCAAGATAGTTTATCCACTTCAGGAAGAAAAAGAGCAAAACCAATAACATATGAACAAAGGAGGAAAAGGTGGAGAAAACATGCACTGAAACAAAGCTGCTGAAACAGCTGGGAGTCATTGAGTTCTGTGCAAAAGTAACTACACTAGGTAATTCTTAGATACACTTTTTGAAGACATTCCATGTGAATATATGTGCTATTCTGGTTTCTTTCTGAACGCTACCCAGAGTTTCTGTGTTATCAGCTGATAAAGCACCTGTAAAATTTAATGGTTGAATCACATATTTTTTGTCTGCATTGTGGAATGTACCTCTTTCAGCAGGAAATAAAACTCCCACATAGCATAATGGATACGAGTGAGCACCTTGCTTCAGTCAGTTGTACAGTGAAATGTCACCTGCTGTATTTGATGTTCAGCCCTGCACCTGTTCTGCCACCTTAACAATGCATAATCATCAGAGTCTATTAATGAAAATACTCTCTGAATTCACCCTAACATTTTGTATTTTGTTAAATTTATGAAGTTCTTGTAACATCCATTTCTATTTCATGATAATGATATAGCACTTCCAGCATATTTAAGAATTTTTTGAGAAAATGAATATGTAAGGGGCTCTTGTTAAGGAGTTTCAAAAATTTTTTTATGCTTGGATATATATTTTACTTCTTTAGGAAAATTTTGTGGGCACAGAGCTCCCAGTGTCTTGAAGATAAAAGAAAGTGGAAATTTTGTTGAAGCCTCTTCAAGAAAATACTGTTTTTCTAGAAAGAAGGAGAGGAATTTACATTGAAGATGAATTTTGTTGCACCACTTGGTGACTAAATTACTACGCCTGTTGATTATGAAAAACACTCAAAAAGAGCTAAATAACCACAAATGCACATCAGCTGGAGCCTGAGTAATACTAATACTATAATGTGATACTACTTAAGACATAAATCCAAAATTCATGTAGATTTAATTTCAGCAGTGGTTGTAGGAGCAGAAACAACATTCAACAGATCCAGAAGAGAAAATGCCTCCTCTTCATCCCAGGTATCTGAAAATATTTCTAAAAGAACATTCACTGCTAAGATCTGTATTATGGAAAACTAATGTGCTAACAAGGCCAGACTGTTTTCAGAGACTCATAAAAGTCAGCTTGTGACAACTTTTGACTGTTAAAAGCCCCATGGTACTTTTGTAACCAACAGTGTTAATCGTCAAATTATCCATCCAAAACTAGTGCTGGTACTTGGATTCCCTCTATTTTAAAAGCTACAATTGTCCTTCTGAGAAAAGTGTAATTTTTTTTTCTCCTCTAAATATCAAGTTGGTGTACGTTGTCCATCAGGTACCAGGTTCTTAAGCTTGTGATTATGTTTCAGTATCAGTCACTTCAAATTTTAAGCTCAAATAACCTAATGTTTAGTATGTAAACTTCAAGGCATGTATAAGAAGTTAGGCTATCTTCTCCACACATTTCCTAAGATCTAAGTAAAATACTAAACGACATTTACAAAACAGTATTGAGCTTTGTGATCCAAATGATGTTAATGGGGATCTTTAACTGATTTCTGCTGACTTTGAATTATGCCCTTCTGGAACAATTACACAAAAAAAGGATTACAAGAAAGAAAGAAAAAAATCTGTCTCTGCTGAAATTAGCAACAGTTTTATAAGTCATTTCAACATAGCCTGCTTTTTATCCATATAGAGTTTTTGTTTAACTTCATTTCATTTCAGAGGAGAAGAAGAGGTGGTAAATGAGAAGAAAGGATGGTTTTTGGCATTAAGAAGTGCTGCCAATTCAGTTCCTTTGGGCATTGGCAGGGTATGTTAATATAAAGGAGTTACTATGTAAATATATGTATTAAACCATTAAACAGTAAATGAATATAGATCAAACTCACTTTTCTGGGCAACAGGAAAGGAAAATGAATTTTAAAATCAGAATCTCAGTATATTAGCATTTAAATAAAAAGAACAAGTTAAAGGATACATTTAGAATACCTATAGTTCACATCCACTAGAAAGATCAAAACTCTCAGAAAGTTTATTTGTGGCTTAAAATTTAATAAAAAATAAAAGAGCATTTAATAAACAGACAGTGCATATATAAGAACATAGCAATAATAATAAAAAAACATCTTAATATATAAAATTCTCCCCAAGAGCTCTATCAGTGCTAACAATAGAATTGTTCAATAGAAACAAAAACCTTACTGAAAGTCTCAGTTGAAAGCTGAACTTAGTGGAATGAATGACAAAAACATAGAAGGAACTGGAAGCATTAAGTCATAGTTCATGCAGTATAAGTCACAAAAGGAACAGGAATACAAAGGTCTCCAGGGACTTCTTGTTAAACAAAAGAAAATTCTGTTGAACAAATGCCCTTACAGCCGATCTGTTGCCACAGTCCTTGGTGTGGGGCATGATAGAGCCAAACAGGGGCAGAAGAATGGACTGGAACACATGGAGCTCCATCCAGTAATTAGTAGGCCAGGGAAGACCTTGTGAGGCAGTACAGCCCTTTTGCTTTTTTGAGCTCAGGAGCGATTCAGGCCCAGCTGTACTGAGGACCAAGGGAGGCTGGAAGCTTGGAGTTTGTCAGTAGCAGTTGGCAAAACATGACAAAAAATTAAAAACAGGAGCTTAAATACTTTCTGTGTCTCTTTCTTTTGCTACATTATACATGTAAAGAATACAATAGATATGCAAAGTACTTTTTTTTGTTGTCATTTTTTGAGACTGTTTCTTGGCTTTACACACATTTTCTATTAAAAAAAAAAGATGAAAAATTAAGGTTTTCTTATTATCACAGGGTAGTTCATTACCTAGGCAAGGTGGTGTTACAAAGCAGCCACACAAAAACATTTTTATTTTATAATAAACGTGAATAAATATCTAAATGTTTTATCTGGAAGAGTATGTTTAAAAAATATGTTTAAAATTACAGGTGCTCTACATTTAAATATTGAATTTCACTGTGTAGTTAGCATGATTTACACTTAAATATGTAGAGGTGTGATTATTGGACTGATTTTTCCTTTTCTTTCTCATTTTCTTCATTTTTGTCTTTTTCTTTCTCTTCTTCTTTCTCTTTTTCTTTCTCTTTTTCTTTTTCTTTTTCTTTTTCTTAGTGATTGTTCAGATCAAGCCTGGCTGTTGTTAGGACTGCTAGGAATTTTACAAACACAGCAATGGAAAACTATCAATTCAC
Organism: Oreortyx pictus; assembly: GCA_036925125.1. NCBI lineage: Eukaryota > Metazoa > Chordata > Aves > Galliformes > Odontophoridae > Oreortyx > Oreortyx pictus. The sequence goes on from JAUPFR010000001.1 coordinate 30,732,763, forward strand.
CAAAGCATAGACCTTGTAATTCTTACGATGAAATACAAAAGAATACAAACAATGAGGGAGAGAGACGCAAGAAAATAGTATCATTTAGTCATCCAAATAAGCAATGCATAAGAATGTCACTAAGTGCCTCTACATTTTCTGATACAGTTGCTGTAAAAATAAGGGCCAGATTTATCTATTGAGTTACATCACTTAACTAGATTGGAGATACATCAATCTGTGGGCCTTCTTTGCTCCAGACATTCTGAATATTGCCTAGTCATGAGATATGTTCTGTAGAATATAACAGCGTTCAATGTCTAATCCAGGTAAATTTGTGCAATGATAACGTTTTCAATCTTAGAGAGAGTAGAATAAGGTCAGATACAAGGGAAGAGTGTTTTGCCTTGAGAATGGTGAGGCACTGGAACGTACTGCTCAGAGATGTGGTTGATGCACCATCCCTGAAGACTTTCAAGGTGAGGCTGTATAAGGCCCTGGGCGACCTGATCTAGCTGTGCCTGTGCCTGTTCATTGCAGGAGAGCTGGGCTAGATTACTTTTTAAAGTCCCTTCCAACTCAAAGGATTCTACGATTCTATGATTCTTCGACATAGGAAATTAATGGTGGATACTGAATTTGATCCTATAATCAAAACTCCTTTGGATGAAAAGAAACAGTCTTTCACTTTGCATAGCATTTAGTGATACATGTTCTCTGTTGGATGTTGTCATGCTTTTTTGATGTTTTGTTTTGTTTTGTCTTTTTTCCACTATTAATATTTCCCATACATAATCTTAGGGATTAGAATTTTTCCATGTTACACATTTAAATTTAATCTTTTTTGGTGGTTGTTATAGTTAATAAGCATTTTCTCTTTAAACTAATCATCTTTTTTTTTCAGTCTCTCCTCTTAAGTAGCTCTGAAGCTCAATTTTAAGCATATTTCGAGGTTCCTTTGTTTCCAATTAAGTCTGCACTATTCTAAATACACTTAATGCAGCAAAGATGATCTTTTCTCTGATGATGGCCTAAAACTAGCAATTATTTGTTGTTCATAATCTGTCTCTCTCTATATATATATTAATTGTCTTTTCTTTTTTTTTAAATATATTCTCATTAATGTTCTTCAACTGAAGAAATGAACTCCAGAGAACAGGACTGATTTGGATTCAACTTGTTTAAACCAGCAATTAGTGACACCCAGCACTTTGACAGAGGGCACAGAGAGCCCAGTATTGTGAGTCACTGTGATCCAGCTGTATAGTACAACTTCTACACTGTGCTTACTTAGAGATTTCAGTGGGTTGCTGTACCACTTTACTAAATCAAATCCTCGCATAACATCAAATATCTTAAAATAAGCAAAGTTGATATTAAAACATTAAATCCTTCTGATGTGAAATATCTAAAAGGACATGATCCAAGTATTAGACTCAAACATAATGACTGCAGAATTCTAAGACATCTGATATTGTCACATTACTAACCGTATTTAATTGTTTACAATGGACAAGATATTCATATGGTGCTGATTAATATCAAATGTCTCAAAATCCACATCAGTCATGTCTCTCTATGTTAGCCTTTGATGGGACTTAAGGATTAGTTTTGAGTTATTCCCTTCTAAATTATTTTTCTTTCTTCAAATTATTAGAGAAAAATAGCAAACAAGTTTGAAGTTATATGTAAAGGAGGCTTCTGAGTTTATGTTGTAGGTGATATATGTATGCAGAAAAATAACACCCCTATGAGTCAAAAGATGCCAGGCACAATTCTGGATTAGATAACATAAGCAAATGAGAAAGGGCTGTGAACATTAATAACACGAACTTGATAATACATTGTGTGCTACAAGATTTGCAAAAAGGGTTCTGCTTACATCAGAATCACTTGACAACTTTTTGCAAGAGACAGCTTGGCTGATAAATAAGAATTAAACGTGATGAGGAAAAGTATCAAAATGCAAAGGGAGTAACTGCAGACTGAGGACTAAATGAAAGTATTAAAGAACTTGATGAGAAAATAAAAGAGAACACAAAAGACCGATAATGAGTAAATACAGTGGGAGAATAGTAGAAATCGACAGAAAAAAGAAAGAAAATGTGGATTTAAATAAGTGGAAAAATAATAGGAATTAAAATATAAATTAACACCTGGTGGAGGGAGGAAGAAGAATGGAAAAGGAAACAACAACAACAAAAAAAAAGCTGAAATAATCAACAAGAGAAATATAACACTAAAAGCAACTGTGAACTGAAAAAGCAACAAGATCTTGGTGCTGAGCATTAAGAGAGATCTTGAGAAATGCACACATTTAGGATAAAATTGACTGAAAAGGAATTTAACTGAAAATAAATGTTATCTAAAGTACTATTTCTTTATATCTTGTTACTTGTATTATTTCTTACAAACTAATGAGGAATGTGCAGTAAATTCTAGCATAGTGTGTTGAATCAGAGAACCCTTTCCCATTTAATTCAGGAGATGTCAAGATGAAAATATGGCTCGCTATAACTCTTGTATGTCTGGACTGCTGCTGGTGGAAGGAAAGCAATGAAGCCCAAAAAAAGCATTGGTCAGTCTTCCTATCAATAATGTAGCTTCCCTTCTCTTAAACCACAGACCTAATCCAATGGTTAAAATATAAATAAATAAAATAAATGTTTCTGTTTCTTTAAAAATGCAAAATAAATACTTAATATTCCGTGTTCTAGTTTCAACTGATGAAGATTTGTGAAAGCATTCTCAGTTCTGAAAGTTTCACAGATAGTAGCATGAATGAATATTTGTTTTAAAAAATCTTACCAAAATACATACATTATTTACTGTTCATTATTCATTGTTCAACTTTTGTTATTTATTATTCATTCATACACTACAGCGATGAACTGCTCCATTATAAGAATATAAATAGATAGATGCTATAGCTTAAATAGTTTCAGTCCTTCAATTAGGTAGAAGTAATGTCATGATGATGTAGAAGACTAATCACACATCATGAATACTGAACATTGAATAGCCTAAATTAACATTTTGGAAACAGCCTGTAGAGCAGGCTTTGTTTGTCCAAAGTATTTGTCCCACACTTACAAATAACTAGACATCAAAACTGGCATCTGAATGATTCATGAATAGAAAATAAGGCTAAAGGCCTATTTCTAAGCCCTTTAATATCAATGAAAAGATCCCTGTTGGCTTCAAATAACTTTTAGAGAAGATCTTCAAATGTGCAATTGATAATATTCATAGTAAATATTCTAGCCACACAGTGCCTCAGCATACATGGTTAATATGAATTTTGTGCTCTAGGGGAAGATATAAAAGATGCAGTCATATTTCCTCCCAGAGATATCATTTAGAAAAATTCTGGCACAGCAACAGTTTCCTTATACCCTTCCTATCTGTTTCTATTTTAAAAATAAAAATTAAAAAATAAAAATCCTGCGTGGCCATGAACACAAGTCTATATGCTCTGCTTTTTAAAAGTCAAAGCAAAGACAAAACAGTCTTGCTTACCTAATACTGAAAATACAAATGTGACATCTTTAAAAGTGCATTCAATATCCTTGTATTCATCTTGATATACTAGATAGACTGTGGATAGTTTAGTCTGGATGCAATTTACATAGTCAAGCAGTAAAAATAGTTCACTGTTTTTGATCTTTACATGCACTGAGACAAACATGTCAATTACAGTTTGTTTTCTTGAAGCTAAAACTGTGGTGCTTTGCATTGTTTAGTACAGTAAACACTGAAAGAATTTGATGTTTATTCTGAAGAGCTTATGATCTAATGGAACTTCACATGAAGAAAATGAAAAGGTCTTGCACTAAAGCTTAAGAAACTCCTGCACTGATTAGAGTCCAATTCAAGATCTACGATGAAAGCTTTCCTTTTGATCTATACACCAAAAAGATTATTCAGACGCAGAGTGATATCTAAAAGACTAAGTGTTTTTGCTAAACAGTGTCAACAACTTTTCTTTAAATAGTGGATAAGATTAATCCTCTAGCACCAGTTACATTTTTGTATATCGTCTATTTAAAGCACAGACAAAAAAAAAAATGTTAATAGCAGCTACCAAAAGATTTTGAAGAGAACTCAAGAACTCAGGTATCTATCAGTCTTTTGATGACTGGTTTTTGAATAGATAATAACATAGCACCTTGTACAGTTAACATAAATTACAGGATTACCAAGGAATATATATTTTGCCTCTCTTTCTTCCACCTTTTCAAAATCTGGTGATTCATAAAGCAGTTCCTGAATTCTATTAACATTAGGTATTATTTAGGAGCTGTCCTCATTAAATAAAAATAGTCTGCATAGAAATAAACTTAACTTGTCAAGCTCATGATTATCTTCTATAATAAAAAGAAGTTATCACTGGAAAATAAACTCCAGCAGTGAATTTCAAAACTTTTGTTCAGATTTCCTTTTAAAGTTGACCACACAATTAGGGTTCATTAGAATCGGTTTCCAAGTTACTTTTTATGTTCAGTTTTCCACCAGCTGGGAATCAAGAGCAATCATTAATGGAAGCACAATGCAAAATGGTATTTCTTTTCTAATACTTAATATAACTTCAGAGCTTTGTAAATATATTGAATCATACTGAAACTAAGAAAGCAGTCAGGGTCATTCAAACAAAAGTCAGACAGGTAGCATGTCAGGGGAAATAACATTTTTTTAACATTAACAAGACACTTTCTGTGCTATCTCAAATATCTGATGAGTTTTACATTGTGGTTTGCTGAGAAAACAACATAATGGTTTGAAATAAAATTAGTATATGGACAGTTTCCTTTGAATTCTTCATTAGAATGCTTTTTTTTAGTTTGACATTCAATTCATAAAGCTAGAGGAGACAGATTGTATTCTAATATAAAACTTATCCTCAGGAAAAATAGATGTTTGCCACAGAGTGAATTGGTGAAAGGATGTATTAGTAAGAACTGTGGGAGTCAAAGACTACAGGCTGCAGTGTTTTGGAGAATGAGGTTCTATTAACAGGCTTGAACATAGCAGAATTCTATTACAATCTCTGTAAGACTTCAAAGAAAGCAAAAACTGCTTGAGTGGGAATAGAAAAGGAATGTATTTCACTTCAAGACAAGTCTTTGCAAAAGAATAAAACACCTCACTTGCCCAATTTCAATCATTAAGGAAAAATATGTTTGAAGTTACACATAAAATTAGTGATTTTTGAATATTTAAGTAAAATCACCTGTGCCTTATCTTACATAAACAAATTCTTCCCTGAGAATGACAAAATGCGGTGAAAATCATATTTTATTGGAATGTGAAAAAAATAACCTTCATTTGAAAATTCTAAGGTGAAAAGGTACTCTTCTGGAAATGGCAATGTAATTTGAAAAATTTTTCTTGTGTAACTGATCAGTAAAACTATAGAATCACTGTTGTTGTTTTATTAATTATTTTTATTATTATTATTAGGAAGAAGAAGAATTTGCTCATTCACTTAATATTAGTTTAAATTATGACCTTCCTACAGGGAGGACAGAAACTCAGCAAGTGAGAGAAACCTTATGAAACAGCAAGATACCTGGAATTCATCCTGAAATATTAATTATACATCTGGCAGTACAAAAAGCCTGATTCATACTCCATTGAAATAAATTAATTATGTATCTGGCAGACTCCAAAACTCACTGAAGCCAAAGTAAGTCTTAGTAGTCTTTGACTCCACTGGGCTCTGGATCAAACTATAGGAAGATGAGCAGGTTTAGGCAGAGGAGCAGATCACCAGCTCTGCAGGAAGCAGAGCAAACTGAGATCAAGGACCTAAATGCGGCAGGTGGCAGTGTATAAATGTCGTCAAAAATGTGTAACTGACACAGGATAGAAGGGAAGGGGTCTGCCTCCCACTGAATTTGTAAGTAACATGTACTTTCATTCTCTGTGAATGTCAGTAAGATGTGGCAAAGAATTTTGAAACAAATAGCTTCCTTGTGAAAGAATAAAGTATGAAAACTTACCTTGTTCCCTGGAGTACAGTAACACTTGAGCTTCAGCAGTAGTTTCCTCAGACAGTCAAGTATGCTTGAAAGCTATCAACAGAGTTTTCCCTAGGGATACTGTGCAATAAATAGAAAATCAAAAGTCCAGCCTAATTTGAATGAAAGGGGCTAAAACCTGAGTATTTTTTTCATTAGAGAAAGGCATGTTCCAGCTATTGAGAAGACAGAACTCCATCTTTCATGGACTACTTGGTGTCTTTGTTAAAACATATGTTTTCGAGAGTAAAATATAAATCAGGTGACCACCCCTGGGGGAACGAGAGAGAGGATACATTTAGAAACATCTTGAGACAGAAGAAAACAATGAGACAATTATGATGAGTATGAAAGCAACCAAACTTCATTTTCAGCTTTCCTGCTTGTGCACTGCTTGCACATAATTCTCCTTCTTTACTGAATAATGCCTCCAAAAGTCAAATGAGTCAAGATTTTCCTTTTTTAATATTGTTTTAACTGAAGCTAAGCACTGTATTATGTCTTTTCAGTATTTAGCTTTTAAGATGTATGCACAATAAGGAAAGTACAGAAACCTTTGAGTAGAATTTCATTCAGTGGCCCTCACTGCCTGTGAAATAAGATTGTTTCCTGTTGATTTGTCTTTTTGTTTTCCTGTGTTTTCAAATGTATATTTTAGACCAAAGACGTACAGACACATATGTATATTGTGACAAGCACTCATTTACTCAGTGAAGGGGGAGCTATAAAATCCTACAACTTACATTTGAAAAATAAAAACAAACAAACAAAAAAAAAACAACCTAGACCATAAATACACCTGATATAACATTTAACCCAGAAAATAAAACAGAATTACATTGATATAATATTATATTACGTGTTCCTGTTCTTCTCATATCCATTAAAGAAAAATGGATCAACCCTTAACTCTACAAAAGTATGATTCTTCCAACAATTTTTCCCACTTTCTCAGTTTTCTACAAAATAACAGCAGGAAAAATTAAGGAAAGACAATACTTCTTAGAAATGGTAGAGATGGAACCTGGATTGCTCAGTACCCACTTGAGCAGCAGAAGCTTACATGACATCCTCTTAATTTCATGGTAGAGAACAGATATTTCTTGCAATGTTATAGACACAGAACTGCAAACTAAAAAGAAAATACAAAACAAACAAACAAACAAACAAACAAACCCTCATATCACAGAAGATATGATTGTAAAGTTTGTCTTAACAACAGTGAAAAATAGGAAACTTCTGGAGGGACTGGTGCCAGTGAAATACAATAAGCAAACCTGATCAACCACAACCCTAACAAAACTGGAGGATTATGTACTCCAAATGCATATACTAACTGCTATTTAGAATATTTGTTCTGTGTTTCTAAATCTGAATAATTTCTGTTTCATCTTAAGATAAATTTGAAAAACTAAAGCTTCTGTATTAATAGTTATTTTACTGATAATTTTATTATTGGTTGATCTTTTGGGATGCAAATTAATAATTCTATATGACTGCAAACTTAATCTCATTACTATAAATATCTCAGATGTGCAAATTAAATCTTTCTTTGTTGAGTAAAGAAACATTAGAAACTTTTAGTAATATGAAAAAAATATATATGCATTGACACAAGCTTAATTTTTCAAAGTAAATCTTTAGTCTTTTGATTTTTACTAGGGTGTATGGAGATGGTATGCACACATCGTGATGGTTACTTATACTTTATTACTTTACACTACTAATTATTTAAAAATAAATACATGTTGTTGTACTGCTTAAAGATTTGGTTCAAATTATTATGAACATTACTTCATAAATTGTTAAAAATATGTTTTGAGTACTATTGCCTACTTTTTTATGCAACAAAAGACTGTGATAGACCTGCATCTACATTAGTATTATTTAGCAGTGACATAACTTTATGTAAATAAATGATACTAAATTACTTCAGAATTGAACTAATGAAATGATCATGCTATTTACTTGCATCTAAGACTTTGACAGTTCAGTTTTCCTGAGGCTAAATTCAAATATAAATTGAGGATAGATTTCAGAAGATACTTAGCTGATGTATTAAGGTGTTCAAATTCTACTTTATTCCTCCCATTGGAAGACATTCTTGACATTTTACACAAGAGGATAATATGCAATCTATACATCAAGGACAATGGTCGGTGCAACTATGATGTGGATTTTCCTTATAGATTTCTCTATTTTTTACTTTTTCTGAAACAGCTTGTGATCTTGCTGTTGTTTATAAATATTGTTTATCTTGTTATTAGATGATTGTTTATATGTTTTATACTAAGCTATATTTTAAAAATTCTGAATACAAACTTCTGACTTACCTCAGAAACACAGAAAAGTTTTAAATCCAAAGATTTTATGCTGAAATGCTGTTTTAATTATCCATTAATTACCTTAACTTGTTATTCACCATATATTCAATTGGTTGTTAGAATTTTCATATCAATTAACACAGAAAAATATAAATAGATGAATACCGAAAGAAATATTAAGTTTATTAAGGAGCTAACTTAGAAATATGAACCTGTTAAATATTGGAAAAGTAGAAAATCCAGTTTAGCCCAGACCAAAGACAGTATTAAAATAGTACTGGTTTTCATCACTTCCATATACTGGTTCACTGTGAGGTTTGTAAATATAAATGCAAATTGTGTGCTAATGATTTTAAATAAAACTGAAATTAAAGAAGAAATCACATGAATAATTTACACTAACCAAACAAAAAATTATAACAAATAACACTGTGTCAATGTCCCAGTGCTGTAATGATTTTAAATTAGAAAAATAATGTTAAAAGAACAGGTTGCTCATTTAACATTTTTAGTATCTGTCAATAAGATCACTTTCGGCGTGAAACAACCTATTTATTTTGATTAAAGGAAAAATTCTCATGAAAATACTCTTAAGCAAATAGCAGGAGGAATGCTTGACTTGTTCCATGCCTAGAGCATTCCTGCACAGGCCAAGAGTTTAGGGTAGAAGCAAATAGTGCTTGAAGATCTAAAAATGTTTATGTGATATGTGGAGGTTGCTAAGAAATGTTGTTCCAAAAATGGTAGAATTTTCTGCACTGTTGGCAATGAGTTACAGTGTACCATGTCATGAACAATAAGAGTGCTCTGTGTTATTAAAACAAATTTTCTGAGTCATTCATGCTCAGTAGATATCTGTTAATACTTAATAAAGTCTAGCTGGTTGCCAGATTCATTTTGGTTTGTGTGAAAAATAGTTTTATCTGTTAAGAACTCTGTTCACAAGCCCGTTTATTCTGCTCCGATACGTCCATAGTGTCTTTGGAGACATTTGCAGGTAAGAGAAGTCCAGTACATAATGGGAATATAATGACTACAGCAATACAGTCTGACAAGGACTAGTTTGCTAAGTATAACAATGTTATACTTGCCATTCTAATTTACTTTTTCTGCTCCAAAGTCTCTGAGCTGACTTTGTAAGGAGACAAGGTGTCATCTGCATGAGGGAAAATGAGGACATGAAGTACTTTCTTCAGTTATTTTTATTCTAAAAGTTTAAAAATCTTACATTAAAAAGTAAATGACATTGAGGCAAATACAAAGAACCACAGTATCACAGTACTTAGTGTCATATTAAAAGCAGAATCAGATCACATGCTTTTTGAAGAAAATCATGAATATATCAAGGTCTTCTTTCTGAATAAAATGGTTTTAGTTTGCTTGCAATATATTTTGTTTTCAAGTGTTTGAAAGGCAAACACTTCCACTTAGAAAAGTTAAAATATTGCTATATTAATTATTTAATTCTAACATTTTGACTCTCCTGGATCATCATTCCCTTTTCAACAGTTTTGATGTTTGCCTTCTTGTCTGCCCAGTCATAGTAATATCTGAGACAATATTATAAAATTATATAAGCCCAGAAGGAAAGTAGGAAGTCCTCATTATTATACAAGTACATGATATACCATTTCTTGTATTTATAGAACACCTGAAAATGTTGAGTCAAAAGGAACTATTTCTATTCACAATTTGTGATATGTAGGTTGATTTAAAGTAACTGCTGCTTTAAAGAACGTGATTTTTTTTATTTGTTTCAGCTATTTTTTATAATTGATATTTTTTATAATTGATCTTTGCACATTGACTACTCAGTCAAAGGAACAAGTGACTCTGCTTATCAAGTTTAATATTATAATGATTTTGTTGATGTCCTGATAACTCATTTTTTAAATTGCAGGCACAAAAGTTTCCAATAATTGTCCATTTGCATTGTATTTATATAAAAAATCAGTTATCATCCTTGATTACATGGAATTTTTTACAGTTAGCAAGACCTCTTCAACAATTTGCAATAAGAAGTTCAAAAAATAACATATCTTGCAAGAGTGAAGAAGAATTAATGTGCATACTAGAATGTTACATCAGTAGTAATTTCCTAAGGTTAGCCCAGAAAGAACAAAGCATATAATATTAGTGAAATCACACCCAGAATAATCTAGATTTTCAAGGAATAGATCAACACTTAAGTATTCTTCATCACAGTGTAAATCAATAGAAGATTTTGACAACTGGTACTGGATTTAGTAGCTGAGCTTTTATTTTTCTGCCACACCAATATACTTCTGGATGAAAATGTAACTACAATGTATCTCCTGCAGATGACTATTTTACTAACACACATTTTTGCACAACAATTTTTGTTTGTACTTATAAATGCATCTCTTCTGAGCTTACTTGATTACCAAGTTCTGGAAATAAAAGCGTCTAATTTATCTGACAAATAACATATAAGACAATATAAATTGCAAGGACTGCTAACAGAGGAGAGTAGAGGCAACATCAATATCAACCTTATGTTTAGCAAATCAGAGGAAAATGTAAAGCACGTGTAAGTATAATGACAGCATATAACTTCAGTATTTCAAAAAAATACATAATTACATAATATACATAATATATAAATTATGCCCTCTGGCATTCACTGACACTTGCTGAACATTTATGAAGACCAAACAGTGAATGTGGACACAGTGAAGTGCTGGGTAGTGCATTTCAGCTGTAGCAACAGAGACACGAAAGACAAACCATGCTCTGGGCAGCCACAGCTAACATACCATGAAATGATGAGGATCTTCATCAGTTCATCCACACAGATCAGCAGATTACGACTGTCAAACTCTGTATAGAGCTGAATAACGACTTCAATGTATTGGAAATTTCGATGGCAACATTGAAATTTCTCAAAATTTGTGCCAGGTAGGTCCCATGAATTCTCACAGGAATGGAACACAGGAACACTGAATGCAAGTTTTTCAGGACCTATTGAATCAATATGAGGCTGAAGGAGACAGTTTCATGGACTGTATCAAACAAGTGGTGATGTCACCACAACGAGCCAGAGTTAAAACAGTAGTGCATGGAGTGGCAACATGAATTCCCTGTCAAAGAAAAAGTTCCAAACACAGACCTAAGAAGGAAAAGTGATAAACACTGTCCTTTGGGATAAGAAGGGAGTGATGCTTCTAGATTTACTGGAAACCAGAAAAACCATCAACTCTGACCACTACTTTGTTATGCTGACTAATCTGAAGTCTTGAAGTTCCAGAGTGATACAAGAGAAGAAACCTTTTCTCTTGTTTGATAATACCACTGCAGAGGAGACCAAATTCAAGAATGGTTAGACTGCCTTGGGCAAGGGATCTAAAGCAAAAAAAGACTGACAAAAAAAGCACTTTTTAGGGCTTTGTTGACACCAACATAGCACTCTACCTGTGCTAGGGCTGGTGGCTTGTAGGTGGGCTGCTTAGCTAGCAGGGGTGGAGCTGGCACTACCCACTCTTTATCTCTTGACCTTGACCCTTGGCTGCTGGGCTGCTATAAACAGCCTCAAGGAGGGCATGGGTACTCACTGACAACAGGGAGAGGGAAGTCAGAATGTGAGAACAGTTAATGCTTCCCATACAGTGCTGCAGGTGTGGGAGGTTGGTCAAGTGGCTGGATGTACAAGTGCTGTCCCTTTTGCTCAGGTGTTCAGCTCTCTTAGCCTCTGGACTGTAGGTTTAACCATGGTCTCCACCAGGCAGTGTGTCTTACTATGAGAATACTGTGGTGACTTAGATGGAGATCCTGCCCAGAAATGTGATGGTTCTGGCCTCTGGCTGCAGGGAGTGCCTGAGCCTGCTGCTGCTGGAGGAGAGTGAACAGGATTATACCTACGTGAGATGTGAGCAGGGGGATGAGCTGCTCAGCCTGATGGTGGAGCTCAGGGAAAAGGTGGAAAGATTGAAAGCCATCAGGGAGTGCGAGCAGGAGATTGACTGCTGCAGTGACAGGGTAGAAGAAGGGATGCCAGGGAGATAGCCTCAAAAAAGTGGTGGATCCCCTGCCCTGTCACAATCAGACAGCTCTGACACATGAAGAGGAATGGAAAAAAGTCCTGGCTTGCCATCAAGGTTGCACCCCCTGCTTGCCTGCCTGCCTACCCAGCTTTCCCAGGTCCCCCTAAGCAATAGGTTTGGAGTGCTAAAAACTGATGAGGAGGTGAGTGTGAGGTGATGGAGGACCCACCTAAGAGGGAGACTAGGGGGAGGCAGTTGTCCCAGTGCCTTCAGACTGCCTCTGCCAGGAAAGACAGAAGGGTAATTGTGGTAGGCAATTCCCTTCTCAGAGGAATGGAGGGCCGGATGCATGACTGACCCATAGGGAAGTGTGCTGCCTCCCTGGTGTCCAGGACAGGGATACCACCAAAATACTCCCATGTCTGGTTTTATCCTCTGATTATTATCCATTATTGACAGTTCAGGCAGGCAGCAGTGAAATGGCTCAAGGAAACCGCAAACCATCAGCAGGGACTTCAGAGCTTTAGGGAAGTTACTTGATGGAGTGGGAGTACAAGTGGTGTTTTCCTCTATGCTTTCTGGGGCGATGAGGGATATGGAGTGGTCTAGGAAAACTCAGGCTATGAATAAGTGGCTGAAAGGCTGGTGCTGCCACAGGAACTTGGTGTTCTTTGATCATGGGGCGGTTTACTCAGCACCTGGCCTGATGGCTGCAGATGGGTCTCTCCTGTCTCCTAGTGGATCCTAGGCCAGGAGCTGGCAGGGCTCATTGAAAGAGCTTTAAACTAGGTATGAAGGGAGAAGGGGAGAAAATATTGCTTGCTAGGGTGGAGCAAGTAGTTCACAGTTGTCAGCTAGCTCTGATGGGGAAAGAGGGTGGAGGTCAACAGGGTAGAGAAGGGCTTGGGGATGTTGTTGTTGTAGGTGATAGGAGGGAAATACCTCTGGATTGTCTTGTAGAATCTTGTGAGGACTCCCCAGAGAAGTTACCATTGTGAATTCCCCACCTGAAAACTTCTTGCATCTCTTTAGGGTTACCTGCTCCTGTTGCTTCCCTAAAGTGTCTGTATACTAATGCACTCAGCATGGGAAATTGACAGGAAGAGTTAGAGGTCTGTATGCAGTCGCAAGGCCACGGTTTCATAGTGATCATGGAGATGTTGTGGGATGGCTTGCATTACTGGAATGCTTTTTAGTAAAGATAGGATGGCAAGGCAGTCTGGTGGAGTTGCTCTTCATGTGAGAGAGCAGCTGGAATTTATCAGACTTCACCTGGGGGAGGGTGATGTACCAGTGAAGAGCTTGTGGGTGAGAATTAAGGCACAGGCTAGTGGGGAGACTGTGGGAGACACTGTTGTGGGGGATTATTATATTCCCCCACATAGAGGAAATTGATGAGGCCTTCTACAAGCAACTTGAAGTAGCCTCGCAGTCTCAGGTGCTGGTTCTTATGAGGAACTTCAATTATCAAAACATTTGTCGGGAAAGTAACTTGGACAGGCACACGTGCTCCAAGTAGTTCCTGCAATGTTCCTGCAAGATAACTTTCTTATGCAGGTTGTGGAGAGCTTGTGAATGGGCTTGTTAGGGAAGTGTAGGTTGGGAACAAACTGGGATGTAGTGATCAGGAGATGTTGGAGTTCAAGATTTTGAGCGGAATAAGCAAAACAAAAAGTAGGATTGCTAACCTGGACTTCAGGAAAGCTGACTACGGTTTCTTCTGGGACCTTCTTGAAGCTATCCAATGGACTAGAGTGTTAGAAGGCAAAGGGGCCTGTGAGAACAGGTCAGCATTTAAACAGTGCTTCTTCCAAGCTCAGGAATGGTGCATCTCTGTGAGTAAGAAATTGGGTAAAGGTGGCAGGAGACCTGTGTGGATGAACAAGGAGATCATGCATAAACTCAAAGGGAAGAGAAAGGTCCATGAAATGTGGAAAAAGGGTCTGACCACTCGGGAAGAATATCATCTTTGAGAGGTCTTGAACAATGGAAGAGGTCCTTGAAGACCGGAGGATAGCCAACATCACTCCAGCCTTCAAAAAGGGCAAGAAGGGTGATCTGGGTAACTACAGGGCAGTCAGTCTCACCTTTGTTCCTGGAAAGCTGATGGAACATTTTGTTCTAGATGTTGTCTCCAGGCAGATTGGATGAAAAGAAAGTTATCAAAAGTAGTCAGCATGAGCTCACCAGGGGGAGGTTGTGCTCCACCAACCTGGTGACCTTCTATGATGGCCTTCTACTGCCTGGATGGATGGAGGAAGAGCAGTGGATGAAGTCTACCTTGATTTCAGCAAAGTATTTGACACTGTCTCCCACGGCATCCTTATAACAAGGTTGAAGAGGTGTGTAATAGATGAGTGGACGGTGAGGTGGGTTGAGAACTGGCTGAGTGGCAGAGCTCAGAGGGTTGTGATTGGTGGTGCAGAGTACAGTTGGAGGCCTGTACTTATCAGTGTTCCTCAGATCCAGTCCTGCTCAACATTCATCAGTGACCTTGATGAGGGGATATCACCCTCAGAAAGTTTGCTCATGATACAAAGTTGAGAGGATTGGCTGACATGATGCAAGGCTGTTCTGTCATTCAGTGAGACCTGGACAAGCTGCAGAGTTGGGCAGAAATGAACCAGATGAGGTTTAACAAGAAAAAAAATGTATAGTCTTGCACCTAGGGAGGAATAACCACATGTGCCAGTTGGGGGGTGACCTCTTGGGGAGGAGCACTGAGGAGAGGGATCTGGGTATCTTCATGGATGATGGGTTGGCCAGAAGCAGTGTGCCCTGGTGGCCAAGAAGGTGAATGAGATCATGGAGTGCGTTAAAAAGAGCATGGCCAGCAGGTCGAGGATCCTTACCCTCTTCACTGCCCTGGTGAGGTGTCACCTGGAGTATTGTGGGCTCCCTGGTACAAAAAAGACAGGGATTTCCTCAAAAGAGTTCAACAGAGGGCTACAAAGATGATAAAGGGTTGTGAGGAAAGGTTAAGAGACCTGAGTTTGTTCAGCCTTGAAAAAAGAAGACTCAGAAGTGATCTGATCCACCTATATAAATATCTAAGCAGCAGGAACCAGAAGGATGAGACTGTACTCTTCTCAACAGGGTGTGGTGATAGAACAAGGGGAAATGGCCACAAACTGAGGCATAGGAAGTTCCTCACAAATGTGTGTGGGAACTTTTTTGTAGTGAGGAGCACTGGAACAGGCTGCCCAGAGAGATTGTGGAGTCTCCTTCTCCAGAGGCATTCAAGACCCACCTGAATGCCTACCTGTGCAGCCTGGTCTAGGGAGCTGCTTTGGCAAGGGGGTTGGACTGGGATCTAGAGGTCCCTTCCAACCCCTACAATTCTATGATTCTGTGATCAAGCCCCATATCAGTTTGAAGACCATGGAGTATATTGACAGTCTTGTCTGAACTGTCTTACCATGTCCACAGTATAGTCCAAATTTGTCCCCTTCTGATTTCCATATGCTTGGGCTGATGAAAGATGGACTGGATTGATAAAATCTTTCTAGCAATGATGCTGTCATAGCAGCTGTGAAGCTTGGATTTTTTTGTTTGTGGCATGCAGACTCTTGTTCTTCGCTGGTGTAAATGCGTAACTAATATTGGCGACCATGTTGAAAAGTAGTTTTTTTGTTCTTGAGAGTTTGCTCTATTAAACAGTATTATGCTCTTTGTGTCTGTTGTATCTTCAATTGAAATAAATAGAAGATATTACTTCCAGAGCCCAGTAAGTATAAATTAGCTCTATCATATGCTTTCTACATGTCCCATAGGTTTATGTTCTTCATACTAGCAAGATAAGATTTCCCATATAAATAGCATGTTCCATGCTTTCCACACCAGAATTATATACAGTGTCTTACAGTTATCATTTTATACCCAAATGCTTCACTTTTTGAACCTGCTATGCTACTAGTACATAGCAATACATTCTGTAGTGTTCAGGAATACCTACTGCAGTAGAAGCACCCATTTTAGAAGTATATTAATGCATAACATTCTTTTCCACTAGTGAAACAGATGTCTTACTTCTATAGCTCATCTTGTTTTTCCTGTTTCTACATGAAAGTTTGTCTTCCTATTCTCACCACAACTTCTCACCTCTCAGCTCACAGTTATTTACCTTACTGTATCTCTGTCAATTATTTTCAAAGAGATTGTTCAAATGCATCTTTGTACATTTATGGAACATAACTTTCTTCAAAGCAGTGTGCCAAATGTGCTGATGGCTTGATGCCATACCCTTAAGCCAAAGTAGTGATTGTTCTTCCTGAACTGATTGGCCTTTTACTTGTATTTTGTTTTCACCATTTTTTCAGAGAAGATGAGATGAGGCCTTAAGCAAGAGGGCAAATGAACATCATCAGCAGATAAAGATCAAGATCCTTTATGGATTTACATTTGTAAGAAAGCAAGAACAGGAACTGGGGGACAGATAGCTGTAGAACATGATGATAAAGAAATACAGTAGAAAAAAAATATGTTAATTTACTGTCAATTGCAGTTTTTATTCCTTAAACTGTGTTTTCATTTGTTTCCAGATATTGTAGTTTAACCTGGCAGGCAGATAAACACCACACAGCCATTTGCTCTCTCTCTCCTGAAGTGCTGAGGAAGATCAGATACCCCTGGAAGGGGAGGTAGATGGAAGAGAGAGGTGATGAGAGACAAACAGCATGGCCTCCCCAAGAGCAAGTCCTCCTTGACTAACCTAGTAGCATTCTATGATGGCATAACTATATTAACAGAGAATGGAAAAGCCATTGACGTCAACTATCTTGACTTCAGTAAGGCCTCAGCATAGTCCACTATAACATTCTGCTCTCCAAATTGAAAAGGTATGGAATTAATTAGTGGGTTGTTCAATGGACACAGAACTTGTTTCGACGTTGTACCCAGAAAGTAGTAGTCAATAGCTACTGAATCGGTTATGAGTGGTGTTTCTCAGGGGTATGACTGGGACAGATGCTCTTTAATATATTTAAACAGTGGAATTCAGTGCACACTCATGAAGTATGCAGGTGACACCAAGGTGCGTGGTGCAGTCAAGGCAACTAATGAACAAGAGAACCTGTGTCATATTTCTATCAACGAGCAACAACAAAATATTGGTGCGTTATTAACTCTGTTTCAGCTGAATCCAGGGCACTAGATTGTTACATGCTTGTAATTGTATATCATTTCATGCATATAAATGCTCAAATACAAATATTAGATCCCTTTAGGAAATGACATCTAGCAATACATCAATTTTACTAATTACGTAAAGAGTTAAAAAGCGTTTGTATTGACACAGCATAATTATTATCTTCAGTTTGAGCTACACTGGTGTTCTTCTATATATCTTTTATTTTTACAGAAGCTCAGTAACTCTACCACGAAAATCTTTCTGTTTTGTTCTAGTTTACTATCTAACTTAGTCAAGAATAAGCCTTAATCTTTTTTATTAGTACATATTTTCTTTTGTGTGGCTTGTCTGGCTTTCACAGGAGGTAGTACAGTATATCCACTAGAAGCATGCACTAAAAATGTTGTGTAGAAGGTCTCACAGTGCATAAATCTCAGGATTTCTTATTTAACTACAGGTTTTAGTTTTAATGTTTATACAACTTAAGTAGAAAGAAATTTTGCTTAAATAATTTTGTCAACTCAGTTTGGTTTTCAAGTAATTTTATTTGCTATTTTTCTGCCTACCTCAGGATAAAAAGATACAATAAAGCCTGTTATCGGAGAGTGTCACGACTATATTTTTTATTATCATTATTTCAGTCGTGCAGATAAATCTTGAGCAGATTTATTCATGTAGACTGCAGAAGATTTATCTCCTGCACTCCATATATACTGTACCCCAAACAAGGCAAGACTCAAGCAGAAAGATAAGAAAGAATATTCACTACTTTAAAATACAATGTCAAGAGACAATGCTTTTTAAATAGACAACGAAGAGTAAGAGAAAGGAGATGTTATTTTTATAACCAGCAGAAATGGAACAGAGATTTTAACTGAGTCTTAAATATTTCTGAACATTTTAACCTGAATGACTTGCCCTAGATCAAATACTTTATTTCTAGTATAGCTAAACCCAGATTTCTTGAGATCCTGCAGTATGAGAATTTCTCTAACTTAAAAATATCTTGATTCATTTTCCTGAAGTACAACTGCTAGAAAAATACTTAACGTCCTTCTGGAAACTCAACTTACAATTTTACTTGCTCTGCTTTGTATCCAGATACTTCACTGATGAGTGCAAAATCCTTTTACTTAGCCGGTGTAATATACTGAAGTTCTTTTAGGCAGTAGGCTATACTAGTGAATATTATGACTTGTGAGTTCATTATTACATTTCACTACTATAGACTGAAATCTGTTAGCTACTTTTGAGCTCATGAGCTCCTTCTCTGCTAATCCTTTGCAGTGTTTTACCTCTGTTATTCCACAGTTGATAGTACTGCAGTGATTCTAATACAGCTTTAATTGTGGATGTGTTTAAAATTTTATCCTATTAAAGACCATCTGTAAAGTAGGTAGATAAAAGTGATATTAACATGGAAACAGGGAAACATTTACTACCTGACAACAGATCTATTATATTCCCATTTTGCTTCTTTAATGAAAGAGTAAGATATGATTGATCTCTACATACTGTCTGTTAATAGCTGAAATTTGATTTAAATTGTTTATACATTGAAAAAAAGACATGAAGTAAACTCTCCTTTGTCTCTTTATCATTGATAGGGAAATAAGGATACAGACATCAGTTGGAGTTTGGAAAACAAATCACCTCTAAAATGCATTTTTTACAAGTGGTAGGAGGTTGTCACAAATATAAACAACTACACCATACACTTCACTCCTAAGAGAGGAGTGTTGGTATATTTATTAATATAATATAGGTATAATGTGGTGATTTAACAGAGACTTGGGACTGTACAGGAGAGCTGAAGGGGTTCTTGGGCTGCCCACTGTTTATAGGGTAAGATAATTGACTCACAGTTGGAGACTGCTTTTTAGGTGCATGCTCAATTGGCTCTAAGCTATTGAACAAGATTTCTTTCATCAGTTCTATCAGAATCCCTAGTCTGAGACAAAACTGTGGTCATGATCAGTACTGTTGGTCATTGCCTTCCTGTGCAAAGCCTTGTGTGCAAGATCAGGCCAAGCAGGAAGCTGAAGGAAGAAGGGTCATGGGGAAGTTCACTGTCACATGAGGAAAGGACAAGTTAAAGCACGATCTGACACCTTTTCTTATCATTTAGGAAGGGTTCATAATGTTTCTAATGAAAATAATCTCATCTGCTTGTCCATACTTCATCTATAGGAAGTGAAAAGTAACTCAGGAGGATATATTTTCCTAAAAATTTTGCTCTGAGATTTTGATATTAGCAGAAGCTGATAACAACCTAGAATTCCACAGGAAGTTTTGATCCTGCCCTTCTTACTTATTCAAAGCTTAATCAATTACCGGCATGTATTCAGGTGACCTTGTACTTTCTTCTCTGTCTTTTGGGAATGTATAGAATCTGCACTCTGATATTAATCAGAATCTTTTCCTTTGTTACATTACTTTATACTGTGCTTTATTTTGCTTATTTTATAAAAGGATATTTCAGATGTAAAGTTTTCCTGATCAAAAATATAAATATTTATGGATTATGTGAATTCAGTGATATCAGAAAATATTCAGATCTGTAGTTATAAAAAAAACATTAAATTGTTGTGCAGTATATTATACATGTTTTTCATAAGAAATGTGAAGAAAAAACTATTATCCATTTAAGACAGATAAATGTAACTCAGATTGGAATTTAAAGCCCCAGAATAATAGAATCAATGAATATCTGAAATTGGAAGGGACCCACAAGGATCACTGAGTCCAATTTCTGACTCTTCATAGAACCACC
Source organism: Oreortyx pictus (assembly GCA_036925125.1). Classification (NCBI taxonomy): domain Eukaryota; kingdom Metazoa; phylum Chordata; class Aves; order Galliformes; family Odontophoridae; genus Oreortyx; species Oreortyx pictus. The sequence continues at coordinate 30,752,988 of JAUPFR010000001.1, forward strand.
CCAAAAATCAGGCTTTATGTCTGAAAGCATTGTCCAATACTTCTTGAACTCCAGCAGCTTGGTGCTATGACCCGAGGGGCCTGTTCAAAGCCCAACATACACTGTTGAAAGAACTTTTTCATAATACTTAGCCTCATTCTCCCTGGATGCAGCTCCACATCATTTTCTCTGATCCTGCCACTGTCACCAGAGAGAAGAGTTCGGGGTCTGTCTATCCATTCCCCTCACAGGGAAGCTGTAGGCCACCAATGAGGTCTTCCCTCAGTCTCTTCTTTTCCATGCTGTACAAAGAGACAGCCTCTTTTCACACCATTGTCACTTTCCATACCCTTGTCTTCCCTTCACCACCTTTGAAGCCCTCCTTTGGATGCTCTCTGTTTTATGTTATTATATTTTGGCTCCCAAACATGCACACAGTGTTCAAAGCGGGGCTGTACCAGCTCAAAGCAGAGTGGGACAATTCCTTTCCTTGTCTACCTAGGAATGGTGTGTCTGATGCACCTAGGGATACAGACACGGTTCTATGATTTTTATTATCAATATTCCATATCAGAATATCATGTAAGACACTGGGAGTTAAAGAGTTAATTATCCAGATCCATGGACTGCCAAATTTCTGGATACCGGGTTCTCAGAAGTGAAGAACTATATACATCAGAAGACTTAGTGTTCCTCTTTTCCACTCAGAGGAAAAGATAAAACAGCACTCAAGTCCCGAGACTTCCCTCTTTTTGCTGTTCATCTCAGCATTGGAGGTTCCCTAGCTGTTCCATCTTCAGCTTTAGAGTAAGATCTTTGGTTTTGGACACTCTCTCTCTCTCTTTTTACTTGTATTAGCTTCAATTCCAATTATATTGCACTGTGTTATTTTGCATTCCGGTATCTTATTTAGTTTTCCTTCTCCTCAGATCATTGCTGCTCTTTTGGTTTTAGGCCCATCTCCCTACTCTTTCCCTTTTCCCCCCCTACCATTTCCTGTAGCATAGGTCCATGGGTCCCCTGCCCCATTAGTCACAGAACATAGCTGAACCAGCCCACGTACTGTTCACAGACACAGCTGGCCCTTTAAGCTGCCAGGTCACATTTTTTACTTGCATTCAACTTCCACTGACCAGAATCCTCAGATGCCTTTCTGCAGGGCTGCTCTTCAGCCTCTCATTCTCCAATTAGTACATATACCCAGAATTTCCCTATCCCTGATGCAGAATCCAGCACTTGCTCTCATTAAAATTCACATGGTTGGCATTTGTCTGGCCCTCTAATTTGTCAAGATCTCTCTGCAATGCCCTCTCTACCGTCAAGGGGATCAACAGCTCCTCCTAATTCAGTGTCACCTGCAAACTTACTATGCTCTTGAATCCTGCATCTAAATTACTTGTATACACATTAAAGAGATCTGACCCGAAAATTTAGTCCTTAGACTTGACCTATAGCTGCACATTTGATTTGAAAGTGATCTTGGTTTACATGAGAGACAGCTGAACATTCATTCATTTCCCACAGAAGGAGAGAATCAAATGGGAAAAAGTGAAAAAAAAATAAAAAATGCGTGTCAACATAAAGATAGTTTACTAACTGAAGGAAAAATAAAAGTAAACCAAAGATTATTAAGAAATCACCCACCAACACCAGACTGTAGCTGTCTCAGCAGTGGCTACTTTGGAAAAAGTTCTTCCTCAGTTTTACAGTTGAGTATACGGTGTTGAGGACAGCTGTCCTGGCTGTGACCACTCACACATTTTTGCCCACCCCGCTACAGGTGCAGAGTGAGATATAGAGAAGCCCTTGACACTTTGCAACAACTGTTCAGACAGAGCTAAAACAATGATGTGTTATTAACATCGCTTTGGCTATTAGCCTAAAACGTGGCACCATACATGCTGTGATGAAGAAAATGAACCTCTCTGTGTGCTTTGGCATAGTTTCCAGGAGGACCTGCTCCATAATCATACCATGCACAGATGTGAGACTGGCTAGCCTGTGGTTTTCCAGGTCTCTCTTTCTCACTATTTTGAATATGGAGGAAATGATTCATCTTCTTCAGTCAGTGGGAGCTTCACCAGAATGCTAATGCTTCTCAAATATAATGGACGGTAGATTAACAATTTAGTGGTTTATCATGTTCCCTCAGGAACTTCTTATGCATGTTACCAAATCCACGGACCTTCAGGTTCTTTAGATAGTCTCAGACCTAATCTTCTCCTACAGTGGGCAGTTTTGTATTCTCTCAGTCCCTGAGTTGTCCTCCTTCAACTTGGCTAGAGCACTAGTCTTTGAAGACTGAGATAATTACTTCAGTCTTCTCCATATCCCCGGTAACCAGATCTCCTTCTTGAGAGGGCCCACACTTTCCCTAGTCTTTTTATCAATAACATACCTGTAGAAGACTTTATTGTTGTCCTTGACATCTCTGGACAGATTTAATTCTTTTAGGGCTTTAGTTTTAAACTTAACTGTGTCTTGGACTTCCCAATTTATCTGTATTCCTCACAGCCTACCTATCCTTGCTTCCACTCTCTGTAGGATTTTTTTTTTTTTTTTTTGTATTTAGTTAAGCCAAGAGCTCCTTGTCCATGCTCTGTCTGAATTTTCTGTTGAAATGAGGAGCTTGGAGGAAGTGATTGTCTACCAGCCTGTATTCTTAGACCCATCTTTCTTCCAGTACTTTATCCCACAATATTCTAGTAAGCAGATCCCTGAAGAGGCCAGGTTCTTCTCTCCTAAGTCCAGTATACTGAGCTTACTGCACATCCTCCTGGTTGCCTAAGGATCTTGAATTCCACCCTTTCACGGTCACTGCAGCTAAGGCTGCCCTTGTGCTTCATATTCACTACTAGTCCCTTCTTGCTGGTGAGAATGGGACTCAGCATAGCGCATCTCCTCACTGACTTCTCTAACATTTGAAGAAGAAAGTTATCATCAATTAATTTCAGGAACCTTCTGAATTACTTATGTTTTTCTGTGTTGTGCTTCCAGTAGACACTGAGGTGTTTGAAATACCCTTTATGGACCAGGGGCTGTGAATGAGGTTGTGTTCATATGCCTATAGAGGCCCATATCTGCTTCATCTTCCTGGTCTGGTAGCAGACTCCCCATCATATTATCACTTGTTCCTGCCTTCTTTTCAATCAAAAGCCATAAACTGTCAGTTGGCTCCCCATCCTTTCCAAAGCAGAGCACTCCAGTTGGTCATTGACTAGATGGTGATACCTTCCCCTCATGTGCCCTGCCTGTCCTTCCCCAAGAGCCTCATCTTTCCATTTCAACATTCCAGCCATAGGAGCCATCTCATGCACCTCTGCATGTCAGTAAGATCACAGTTCTGCAGGACTGCACATCTGTATCTCCTCTTGTTTTGTGTTGTTTGTTTGTTTGTTTGTTTGTTTGTTTTACTCACACTATGTGTGTTTGGATAGAGGTATTTAAATTAGAAAACGTGTGTCATCCCAGAATGTATCTATGGTTAGGATCTGCAAAAAGTTTAATTTGGCAAATCTTAGATATCTGGTATCAGTCTCAGGAAATACCTTACTTTTCTAAGTACCTATTTCTATCTAATGTGTGTATAGAAAGCCTGTGGTGAAAAAAGATATCTATAAATTATTTCTTTATGTTAGCTGAATCCCATTTTAGATACGTGCAAGGCTTCAAAAGGACAAGCCAGGAAGGAGAAAAGTTTACTGCTGCCTGCAGATGCAGTTTAAATTGAAAAAGCTTCTTCCTGTGCATTTCAGCCTCTGGCTCAGCCACCAGCACTCCAGCCAGTCACTGAAAAGATGATCATTTAGTGTTGTCACCACAAATAACTTCAGTTTCGAAGGAATGGGGGACGTTCTCACCTAAGCATTTTGCTACTTTGATATGATTTCAATAGCCCTGGTTACTGATGAAATGATTAAAGAAAATATTCCACTTCTGGAAGCACAGGTTTTGAAACTATGGCCATGACAAGTAAATGTATTATTGCAATGATATGGACCATTGCTTCTCATTCCTGCAGTCTGCTTGTTCTCCTAATCTCAGAAAGCACATGCATTGTTTGTTTTCATAACTGAAGTAATTTACTCATCAAATATTGTCTTGAACACTCAGCAGAAAAACAAATGGCAGTACTTAATAACAATAATGATTTACTTGTTTTAGCAAATATCTGTATTTGCAAAGGTAAATCCTGAAACTGGATAGAAAGTGTCAAGATGATCTATGCTGTAAGTACAATGAAAAGATTACACAGTTGAGGTCAAGTGAGTCCTGGTAACTACTCTGTGTCCTCATTAAAGTATAAATGATTCAGAAAAGTAGAGTAAAAGAAGTAAACTAATCTTGTTACATTTAAGATATACAGAGCACACTGGCCCTTCTTATAAACAGGTCAGTCTGTATTTGCAATGCTAGTATATGAAGTGTATTAGATTGTCAGATTTCTTAAAGAATGCTTTGTGTCATAACAATGAGAATTCTAACAGTTTCTGAATCAGAAGTGAGATTCAGAACAGGGAGAGGCTAAGCCATCTTTCTTCCTCGTCTTTTGTTTTGGACTTACTCTGCGCCAAACCTAAGCCTGATCAGAAAATATCTGCTCAGAATTGGATTAAAGATTTATTTCTGTACACCTTTATTTATTATTTATTTTTTCCCTGATAGGAAGAATTCAGTATCAGACAGGGATTTAAGAAGAAACGAATAAGGAGAAAAAAAACTGGCAGTGATAGAAGAGGAGAGAAAGAGATGAAAAGATAATTTTGACAAACATTTCCATTTCACTTTTAATGTATGAGAAATATATTATTCTTTGTGCACAGGTAATTTCACCTGTATAGTGTATTTCAGTGGTGGGTGTCACAGTTACAATAGTTACAAAAAAATATGAACACAATTTGTTTTAGAGGTTTATACTGCTTTCACATCAAAGCAATAATATTCCCTTTGTATTTCTCTTTTATTTTTAGCCAAGTAAGAGACTGGATTAAACTAACTATTTTCTAATAGATTTTCTGAAGTGTATATTGATTCGTATCTTTGGCTTCAGATTACATTCTGATTTCACAAAATGACTGTGAGTTTAATTTAGATTTTCCTTATTTGTATTTACTTTAAAGTGACTGGGGATTTGAACTGGGTAAAAATATGTACTTCCATCATGTAATTGGAATAGTTTCAGAGACATATTTTTGTAAAGCCAGTAGCTCAAGTAGTAATGGATTTTGATACATTCACTCATTTTACTCTCCACTTTATTTTACAAGGAGTCCAGTAAAAGTGAATGGACGTGATTCCACTACACTTTTCCTTTGGTGCTGAATAATAAATTACTCTGTCAGTTTTATATGCCTGGCTCACAGAATAAGATAATTCAGAGTTTCATGGAAACCTGCTTGAGTGAAAATTAAATGCATCATTTTTCTGTCCTGCTTTTCATTGATCTGAAAAATAAGTAGTTGCCACCTCTCAGAATCTGTCCTTTACATATTTGGAAATTATCATTATGGTCTAAACAGGCCTTCATTTCTCTAGATGAAAAAAAAAAATCCGGTTTCTTTCATCTTTCCTTATAGATTTAATTTTATAAACAGATGATATTTACCTTCTTTCATGGTTTTATGTTTTGTTTGTTTGTTTGTTATTGATATTCCACATCATAACATTATATAAGGCACTGGGAATTAAAGAGTTGATGCTCCAGCTACAGGGCTGCTCTCAGTGAGCTCCTTTCAGTCTGTATGCATATAAGAGTTTGTCATGATCCATGATCTTGCTCTTGGATTTGTTGAACCTCATTAGATTCCTGTATTTGGCCTACCTGCAGGTCCTATAGATTTTCCCCAGAGTGTTAGCTACTGGAGGAACTGGCTTGAACTTACCTGGTGCCAGCTACTGGGGTCAGAACAGGGGTGTAGATGCCCCCAGACTGTGGCATTATTTACTGGACCCAGTGGAATCCTAACATAAGGTACTGGAGTGAGTTGAAGTCTTCTACTCTTTAACACTGGGTCGAGAACAGTGAGTGTTCCCAAACCAGCTACTAATGAGTGAGGCAAGTGTGAGACTTTGCAGCTGAAGTGTAATTCTGCATCACAGCAGGTGCCAGCTGCTGTGGGAGGCAAGTGTCTGTATTTTCCACAAACACAACAAGGGGAATGCAGCAGCCATGCTCCCTGGGCTGGTCAGAGAACACAGATCCATTGCACCTCAACAGCCAGGCAGGAGCCTGGGAAGTCTAGAGGAGGCAGATGTTCTCTTTACATTTTGTTTACCTTAACGGTTTTTACAAATGTCAAAAAATATTTTATAATTTTATTTATTCAACTGTGTGCTTACTTCACAATCATTTCACCTAGAACATTTTTCTCTGGTGTGCTTATTAGTTTATGTCAACAGCTTTTACTAAATAAAGGGTCCTGTTTTTTTTTTATCAGCTCTTCCCCATATTTTTCACCTCTTACAATTCTACATGGCTTGTTGATAAATCTGTACTTGCTGATTCTTATTTCACACAGTCTTTGACATACTTAGACTTTGTTTAGTAAGTAGCTAGCAGTATCATTCTGCTTGCTGATTAGCATAGATTTCTGCAGGCTCTTTTTTTTTTCATCTGCTAAAAACTGGTTTAGCTGTTTAGCTGAGAAGTATCTTTCACTAGTTCTCTAATACATATACCAAATCTCCTTGGTTCTCAAAGCCTATAAGTAGCAATTCAGAGATAACTATGAGAAGTCCTATAATTGCTCTAGTATAAATTTTGTCAGGCTCTGAGGTATTAAATGTCATTAAGCTTTAGCTAAATGCTCTCTAAACTGTTCTGTCTGCCACCCTGCCCCTATGTTTCCAAATGCATCTTATTAATTGTAGTTGTTAAGCTTCTGGCCTCTATGTATGTATGTATGTATGTATGTATGTATGTATGTATGTATCTACCTACCTACCTACCTACCTACCTACCTACCTACCTACCTACCTACCTACCTACCTACCTATCTATCTATCTATCTATCTATCTATCTATCTATCTATCTATCTATCTATCTATCTATCTTCAAAGGGGGCAATTCAGCCTCACGTTTTACTTTTATATCATCTCTAATTCAACCAGCATTAGTTTTAAGATGGAAGAAAGATGCGTTAAGCTTCATAGCATACTGTGAGGCACTTGCTCAGTGCTGACCAAGTAAGGAAAGCACAGGACTGCTTTAATGTTTGGTATAAAAGTGATTAGAATTCAATAGGAATATTTTCAGTGACTTCAGCATAGTTTGTGTAAGGCATTTAGTTGTGATATGAGACTCATTCTTTGAGCATAAAATGTGTGTCAAAATTGCAGTTTCCAACTTACTCCCAATTTTCCATCAATTTCACCATCTTCCACCTTTCTCTCAGTTTACTCCTGGCTAAGTTTCCTATTTCCTCTCATACACGTATCCTTTCCCAACATAATGCAAAAAGCCACGGGTAACAGCAGAAATAGAAATAAAACTTCTTTTCTCAAGGTTGTGCTGTAGCATTGGGCTGATAATGAAAGAACAACACACAGCTTGAAGAACAGAATGAAGAACACAAGACAGTTGCTGTATGATAGATGTTCTAGATAGCTGTTGCTTCAGTTTCTGCAGTATCACCTCCTCATTCCATCAGCATCAGTCTCACAAAAGGAGGAACAACAACCTGATTATGTGCTGGGTCATGGAGGGCTCAATATGTGAATAGGTACAGATATTCAGATAAAAATAATGGTCAGACCATTATTCATGATAATCTCTTGAATAGACAGAAGCATCCTGAGAGCAAGGGCTAGACCAGGTAATCTATCAGTTAGTCCAGACTGATTCACTTTAGTTATTAATAGCTTTCTGACAGCTGATGAGGTGTTTGAATTGTTCAGTGAAAGAGAATCATTGAGTTTAGACAGCACAGATGTAACAAATGAATATGCAAAGTAGCAGTGAAATCTCTACTTTCAGTCTTAATGGAAACATTCTGCATTCTCTTAACTTTGAGAGAAATCGGAAGCAGAATTCCAGGCAAGTGGGCTGCAAGTGTAGAAAGTCATGTGTGTACAGTGAAGTACTGAAGTTCTGGATTTAAGACCTTTGCACATGCAGTTTGACTAATTGGCTAGTCCAAGTAGGACTCAGTCCACCAACTGCAGCAATACCTTCTGCATTATATATGAAGATTTTTAGGCATGTAAATCATGTCACATTTGTCCAAGTTTCTCTCTAAGAAAATGTATCAATAAACCACATATTTCTACAGAGCATTTGAATATACTGGTCTTTCTGCTGTTCATTGAAGAATGATTTGATAAGCTTATCAATTAATTCAGTGATTGCACTTCTAAGTAATTCCTGTACTCATTATTAGCAAAAAAAATAATTCCTAACAGGTACGATAGATGTGATCACAACATTTTGGAGGGTCAGGGAATCCAATAGCAAGGATGCTGATTATTCTGAGCTGGTTGGCATTAGTATTAGGAAATGTTTAAGAGCATTGTTTCTTCCACCACTATATATGTGGCTCTACAGCTCCTATAATGGGGATACCGAGCTTCCTCCAATGTCTCATTTCAAAATTCTGAGTTCAATTCACTGCACTTATTTTAGTTCTATCTATTCTTTATGTATTTTATAGAAATGTATACTTCTGTTTGTTTGTTTTTCACTGAGCTCAGTAGTCAAGCTGTCTTTCTAAAATTGACCTCATTTCAACCAGGATGTCCTGCAGATCAGCTTTTCCAATGCAAACGATTGATAGCAACCCTCTCATTCTTAATACCTGAATGCCTCTTTCACTATTATTCATATCTAATGATAATTAGAAAAGAATCCTGCTCTTCTGTGATTATTATATTGTTACATAGGATTCTTTTTTAAAGCATAAGATAATTGGAAATGATATGTATATGTGTATGTGAGCTTGGGTGATATGAAACTTAGGGTAAAAACTAGTACCAGGATTTTGGAACAGAGTTGGTAGAAAACACAAAAAAATTGAACCTAAAAATTAAGAATTCTAAAAATCCAAAGATTAGGACGGAGGTGAAGGCAAACAAGAACAGAAACCTCTCAGCAAGTCTAGAAACAAATTTTTCACAGATTATTACCATGTTTCTCTTTCCTTTTCCTTCCTTTTAACTTACTTAACGCTTTGTCTGCTGTTTCTACTGTAGTTTTACATGTGAACAAAAGATGGGAATGTTCTTTTTAATTGCTATAATGTTTAACATATTTTTGTACTTATTTATATAGTTATAATTGTTATGACGTTTAACAGGCAGCTAGTAAGCCAAGTACATGACAAAAAAGTATAGAACCTTTTTTGTTCTGAATTTTTTTTTAATTTGGAAACTAGTGAAGCAAAGAAAACATGTATATGAAGTAAGTAATTGCTGCTCCATGTAATCACAGTCTTTCATTCTATATAGTAATAGACTAATTAAAAAAACAGAATAAAAGAACTATATAACATGGTTAAGAAACTAAGCTTGAGATATCATTTACTAGAGGCAATGTACACATTGCTTACAAATTTCTAGCAATTTGATTTCTGAATAGCCTTACAAGCAGCAGCATAGGGATAGAAACCAATGGAAGAGAGACAGTAGTAATGGAATATTATATGTGAAGATAAAATGAGTCTTTGTATAAAAATCAAAGACATTCCTCATGCCTATGGGAAATGAAGTTGAAGAAATCCAAACTCTCATTTGGGCCTGATTTATATGATTGCATTTTGCAATAATATAAAAAAAAGCAAAATATAAATATAAAGCAAAATAAAAATAAATATAAATATAAAGCAAAAATATATTTTGCTTTGCTACCCATGCAAAGGAGAACATTTATACATTTGTTCAGCTTTTGATAGTGTGATGCATAATCTAAGGAACCAGGGTTTATTTTCTGACCATGAAGCAGAATGATGAATAAAAAATAAAAGAATATACTGCAGTATACTTCAGGTCTATCAGGAAAATGAACAACTGAGAGGAAGGTATTGGTTGGGATCAGCTTCCAAAGTGCTCAGTTTTTCTAGACCTGTGAGATAAGGGGGAATCACGTGCCTCAGGGAGTGCTGACAGAATTCCTCAAATGTGGACATCATGTGGAGTAGTAAACTGGGCTGAAACTGCATCTGTACCTTAATTTAACAAGAGACAGTTGAGGGAAATAAGAAAAGCAAAAGTAAGGAATCCTGAAAGTAGCAAATAAAAAAGTTAACATAAAATTGTCCAATACAAGTATTACTGTGTTAACGAGATGTCAGATATAAAATAAAATGCAAATGTTTCCACGTGTGTTTCAACAGAGATGGCTGCAAGCTGCAAGAATCAATTCAGAGTGTTCAGGTATGGGATTTTAATTTAACTCATATCAGAACGATCTTTAGAGAGGATGGCTTTCCTTTGATACTAAATTTCAATATTCAATATAACTGAAGAGCAACTCCACTGAAAAATAACTCATTTATGTCAGTATAATATGCCTATCAGTGAAAATAAAAACAATTTCTGTATCTACATTGGGTTTTGAAGCACAAGGAACGGTAGAGAGCAAAGGATTAATGCCAGCTCTTCATTGAAGTTTATGTGTACTTAGAAGCCTATTCAGTATAGTTTCACTGAGTTATATACAGGGAAGAGAGGTGGTTTCAAAAATTGAAATTGTGTTTTAGACCCTAATCTTTCAAGAAAATCTCTGCAGATATATTTCTGTGTATACATATCCATAATGACTACTGGATGATTCTGATTCTTTTTTTTTTAAACATGTATGTGGATCATATTTCATAATAGAGCTGATTGATCATATGTAAAATAACAGTATTTTAAAAACATTTCTCCTTTCTATCCTTCGGGTAGTGAAAGGCAGTAGTGGTAAGCAATTTGTTGATACCATTGATTCAGAAAAAAATTTAGTAGATTGCATGCTACAAGAAGTAGAATTTCTCTGTATTCCCAGCAGTAAGTTGGCTGAGGATGGATACTGAATTTTCCTCTTACCTTCTAACTTAGAAATGTGATACATTGACGATACATTGAATGTGATACAACAAAAGGAAGATGGCAATTCTTGTGTTTACATTCTGTAGTTAAAGAGGAATCTTCTTCCACTACTTCATATCAAGAACTACATATTCCCTAAATTAATAACAAATAAATAACTCAAGCAGCATACCAGCATAGAACATACATAGATTGCTCCAAAACTAATGTCTCCTGAAACCTACAACAGACACAAAGAGCACAATAACACTATTTGATAGAGCAAATTCTCAGCTAAAAATTGCTAATTTTCAACATTATCAAAACCATTAGCTATAAACTTCTGCAAGCAGTGAATGACAGTTTGCATGCTGTACTTGTAGAAATATGTATGGCTGTCCAGAATGTGTCTTGTCTTTCATGTTGCTATCTCCACTGCTTAAATACACCTCCCAGTTGCTTTGCTGTGCTCACATTCACTATTTGATCTCCATAAACATTCAGAAAGTGTTGATGAGTGTTAATGATGTAGTTTTTTTCATATGGAGGAATTCAATGACACGCCTTTCCTTCATATGCACTTCCATGTCAGACTCCACTCTGTCAGACTGCCCCTCTTCTACATGTTGCACAGTAACATAATATAATGGAATGTTGGAGGGAAGGTTCAGCCTCTACTGGTATACCACCACTATATGTCTTTAACATTGTGGGCCAATATAATAAATTAAGAGACATTACTTTTGGAGCAACCTTCATATATTAAGGCAACAACTTCTTAAAAGTGGAGGGAGAGAAGTGGAGAGAGAGATCACAATTGCATCACCTCCCTCTTCCAGTATATAGTACAGTTGGTTTTACAAAAACTTATTTTTGGAAATGACAGCAATTTTTATTTCATGGAATCATATTTAGTTATGGTTTTGGCTAAAAGGTTCATTTTTCCAAGACTACTGCTAGATTTCTGGACCCCTGAAACATTGCTTTTGAATAGTTGTTAAGTCATAACCACCAGTGTCTCTACTGAGAGCAATTGCACCTTAATATATGACTTTTTGGATTCAAGGGTAATTATGTACCTTTTTAATTTTTTACTGTAGGATGGATATGTCTCCTTCACACAGCCTTTTCTCAAATTTCTTCTTTCACAAAACTTTTTATTATTTTTTTTTTTTTGTCTTTCATTCAAACTCTCTCCAATTACCTTTCTTTTTCTTTCTTTCTTTTTTTTAATGGGCTACAGCAGAATTAATGTAGAGTTCCAGTTCAGCCTGTACTAAGGGTGGGGGGAGGGGGGGGAGGTGGCACAGGGAAAGGGATGCAACTCTAACCTTTTGAAAGAGAATATTCATATGTATTGAATGTGTCAGAGTGATTTTAGCAGGAGATCTGCAAGAATTGTAGAGGAAACAGACCTGGGGATATTGATCAATGGTCGGCTGAACGTGGGCCAGCAGTGTGTCCAGGTGGCTAAATATTCCAATGGCATCCTGACTTGTATCAGAAATAGTGTTGTCAGCAGGAACAGGGAAATGATTGTCCCCCTGTACTCAGCACTGGCGGGGCCGCACCTCGAGTACTGTGTTCAGTTTTGTGCCTCTCACTGCAAGACAGACATTGAGGCCCTGGAGTGTGTCCAGAGAAGGACAGTGAAGCTGGTGAGGGTTCTGGAGCACAGGCCTTATGAGGAATGGCTGAGGGAGCTGGGATTGCTCAGTGTGGTGACAAAGAGGGTCAGGTGAGACCTTGTTGCTCTGTTCTTTATTATGCTTCTATATCATTAAGAGAATATTTTGGTTCCTTAATTCTTTAGAAGTTTAATCCAAATAGAGGTAAAAATTCTTTGATCTTAAGGCATAACAACATTTCAAAATAAGTGTTTAATACTGAGACCAAAATTACATCCTCAGAACTGGAACTGAACAAATTTCTGGCTGCTGCTCTTCTGTTAATTTCTGTTTATTATATAACCTCTATATTGTTGATTGAGAAAACACGGGTATGTCTATATTTCTAGGATGAAATAATATGTTTAATAAAATGCTGATATTTTGTTTTATTTTGTTTTGCTTTATTGGGAAATATCATCTTCTAGGCTGCTTGGAGTTCGTCCTCCAAGCTCTATGATACCTAGAAAAATTGCAATGTGGCCTGCCATAGTCTAGGAATTTCAGTATCTAAAGCTAGTCCACATGATATGTGGGTTCCATGAAAGTCAGGGATCACTGAAACAAATGAACATGAAGGATTTAACAACATATTCAAAAAAGACTCACTGAAGACTGGGATCTTGTTGTTCCTGCCTATCTGTTTCCAGCCTTTGGGCCAAAATTCCCAAATGACTGAGGTTGATAGAGTGCCTGATTATGGTCTACTTGTGTGCTTTTCCAAATCTGAAATATTATTAAGTACTGACTGATAATTTCTGATTCTTCTTGTTGTGTCTTGTGATCCCTCTTTCAATTATTGCTTAAAATATGGCCTCTTCTGTTGTGCTTATGAAGAAAACAGAACACATACTAGGCAACAGAATTGCCAATAACATGCAACAGGAAAATCAATATGCATATTTTTACTTTAATGAATTAAATATGTGGTGCCATTGTTACATTATTTACTACATATATGTGCATGTATATATATGCATTTATTATTTTATCCATATATTAGAGCCGCTTTTAGTCATTGTATTATGTGTTATATTGTTGCCTAAATTCCACTTCAGCTTTCTCATGTATTACATACATTGACTAACAAATCCCTGAATTTCTGCTTAGCAAAAGAGATGAAAAAATAATAAAAAATAAAAATTGGTTACTCCTATGGGAGGTTTAGTTTTGATGAGGTAACAACGCCTCTGTTTTATTCTGGTCAGGATTTCTGAGAGTCAGTAAGGGTTGAAAGGGCTGCCCCAGGGGTAGGATATGTCATTGTTTTTCTTTTGGCCTGTGTAATATTCTCACATAGGGGAATATTAACATGATAGATCCTTTGTACAGCATTTCTCTTTGTCAGCATCTTGCTTTGAGACTTCTGTCATCCTCAAAAAATGACACCTGGCATATGACTGCAGTGACTTGGGGATTGGATGGATTCATCTTCTGTTTGTCATTCAGTAAGAGCTTCACATTGAGTCCTCCACATGCCTAAAATAACACTGAAGTGTAAAATTTATTTTTGATATTGTAAGTCCTTTGGTTGTAAAATTTGCTACTTAAGTAGCAAAGTATTAAGTATTCTCCGTACCCCATGTTCTCCTATTTTTATTTCTAGAATTTAACAATTATTTTAATTCATATGCCCACTGTACTAAAACATGGACAACAGGTACTAATTTAATTTCCTTACAGATTTGTATAATTTGAAATGTATAAAGGTATACCTATGTTAGTTACATTCCTGAAATTATATCATAAAATCACAGAATTATAGGAGCTGGAAGAGACCTCCAGAGAGCATTCAGTCCAACCTTTCTGCCAAAGGAGCTCCCTAGACCAGGTTGTGCAGGTAAGCATCTAGGCGGGTCTTGAGTGTCACCAGAGAAGGGCAATCCACAGCCCCCCTGAGCAGCCTGCTTCGGTGCTCTGTCGCCCTTGCTGTGAGGAAGCTCCTTCGCACGTTCATGTGGAGCATCCCATGCTTCAGTTTATGGCTGTTTCCCCTTGTTCTGTCCCCACAGAGGTTTGCTATGTCTCTTTGACTCCCACATTTAAGATATTTATAAACATTAATAAGATCCCTGGGACTGGATGATCATGTAGGTCCTTTCCAACCTTGGTGATTCTATGATTCTGTGATTCTAAATTACAAATAATTTAAAAAATGCAGTTACACTGAGTGCATACTTCAGAACAGGGAATGGAATGTGCTATTATGTTCTCTGCTGCTGCTCAGCATGCAAGTCTTATTATCAGCAATTCTCAGTTCTATGAAATAACATAACAAACAACAAAAATATCTTCAGTTCTTAAAACTTATTCTATTCCACGGTCTCAAATATTGGTGCAGAACCTAAGTAATACAGCTTCTGCAGTGAGAGATAGTACTTCAGAAAAACCCTATGAGGATTAGAGAAATGGCTTGTGTTTAGAAGATAATCCTTGTTATGTGTCATACGTGGTTCTAAAAACTGTAGAAAACTTTCATAGAATCATAGAATGTCTTGGAACGGACCTCAAGGATCATCAAGTTCCAAGCTCCCTTCCACAGGTAGTACTGCTAGCTACTAGATCTAGTACTAAGTCCTTTTTCCAGATAGTCTTCACTGTGAGAGCACCGTTGGGAATAATTATTGTTCCACAGCTTTTTTTTTTTAATTTATTTTTTAATCCCACTCTGTAAAAAGATGATTTGAGATTTATTTCTTGAAAATTAACTAGTGTGTTATACATTAACATTCATCTCCAGTGGAAATTAAAGCTATGAAATCTGTCCTATTTTTTTCATTCTAGTGATGGTCCTAGTATTAGCCATAGGTGATTGTTTATGTACATCAGATTTTGGAGCTTCATCTTGATCCAATTTTTAAGTATGATTTCAGGGCATAACTTGATTGTATGGGGATCTAATGATGCATTATAGTTGTTTTGGATAACAGCCCCTTTCTACTGTGCTAGGCAGAGTTTTTGATGTGTTGTATGCAACCTTCTGAAGATTTCTAAATCTGTGCTTATCCATTTCAAGAGCACTCATTTAGAACTTTAATGGACTATCACTCATGATTATCTTCGTAAAGTATAATTGATATCATTGATTTATCATTTTGTTATACATAGGATAGAATGAAAAGTGATAAGATTCAAAAAAAAAAATAAAGGACACGCAATTATCTTTGTAATTGTTAGAAGATTTTAAAAATTTCCCCAACTGACTTATATATGAACTCTCTTTATGTTTATAAAAATACATTCTCAAGAAACTTTTTTTGAGTTACCATATCTCTAACATGTCTGTGTAACTGAAACTCAACTCCAAGAACAGAGCCTGTCAGTCAAGGGACACTACACATACTTCTCAATAAGAACCATAATTATTAATCATTTCTAATGCTGACTTACAAAGTGGAATTAGAATAATTGGGCTTTGTGGTTTGTATGTCTGATGGAAATTTCATAAAAAAATTGCCCATGGGACACCTGACATTTCAAAGGGAATTCAAAATGATGTCATTTCTGAATGAAATTTGACTTAAAAAGAAGAAAAACAAATTTTAAGATATGTCTTTCAAGAATAAACAAGGCTTATATGCATACAAGTTGCTTCCCGTTTCTTATTTTACACTATCATTCACTCACCTGACTCCTATGACTAAGTTAGACTCAGGAGATTTGATATTTGAAAATATATCTTTCTATTTCTGGTGTGCAGAAATATTTAATCATTACTGCTTGATTGTTCTACTGAGAACAGCTAGAGTAGTCTCAGGGAAATCCTGTTTGACAAAACTGAACATTACTGTTGTTCTTTAGCTGTACCAGTAATAAAATATGTTCTTTAAGCATGATCATGTGAATCATTTAATATCTCCATTTGGATGGGATCTATGTGAATCACTGAGTCTAATTCCCAGCACTGTACAGGATCACTCAAAAATTACTATTCATAGTACTGAACTCATGTTTTATTGATAAACTGATGTGGCTCTATGTTTTTCAAAATGTTTGAAAAAGCCCAGAACAACTCCTTTTGAAGTAAATTTTATAGTTAAGCTCATAGTAGGCGGGAATACCTTGACCTTGATATGGCTTAAAATACCTTATTTGATGATTTCTTCACTTAAACTAGTTTTCAGAGTAATACTGGGCTTTGGAAACAGTACTGCTCAATGTGTCCAGTGCCTGAATGTGAAGCAGCAAGTGCTTACATTCTATGTTTATATGTACTTCAGTTCTGAATTTTTTTTTTTTTGCTTGCTTGTTTGTTTTCCCTCTGGGTCTTTCCTATTTGCAACACTTGACTCTCACTTTAAAAATACTTCTGACATGACTATTCACACTATGACATCTCCTTCATTCTCCTCAGTGGGAGATTTCTGTTTTGTTGCTGTTGTGACTCCGGCTTTCTAGGAAAGTAAAAAATAAAAGAAGCAGCTGTGAAAGTAAAAGCCAGTCAGCCTTGCTTCAGTCTGTGAGAAGGAGGTAGAACAAATAATCCTGCAAACGATTTTAAATTGTATAAATGACAAAATGATTATTAGGTTTAATACTCATGGATTTAGAAAGAGGAAATCAGGAATTTATTTCACAAGAACAAGGAGCATCAAAATATTGCATATTCTTAACAGAAGATTCAACAGATAAATATTTGTGGGCTGAATATTTTAATGCACACAAGCAATTTCATTTAACATCTTCAGATTTTCTCTTTAGAGAACTGTCAGTAAATTTTTTAAAGTTTTAGGGAATTATGAACATGTTCACTATGTATTTATGAAATGGAAGAACTGCAAATACGCAGAGCCTACACACTTCACAGAGAATAAATAGAATGGTATAGAATTCAGATTTTAGTAACTGCTGAGATACACTATGTCGTTACTGAACAGAAGTTTTTAGTGAGGTTTGGCGTCTTCTCCCATGTAATTAGCTACATGACTAGAGGGAGTGGCCTCAAGTTGTGCTAGGAGAGATTCAGGTTGGACTGAAAGCGTGGTTATGCGCTAAAACAGGCTGCCCAGGAAAGTGGGAGAGTCGATATTCCCAGAAGTGTTCAAGGAACATTTAGATATTGTACTACAGGACATGATTCAGTGGGGGAATATTGTTAATAGGTGAATGGTTAGACTGGGTGATCTTGGAAGTCTTCTCCAACCTTGGTGGTTCTATAATTTTATGATTCAGTATATCTACAATTTGTAATATGTTAAATATATAGGAAATCTAAGTGTGAAAATGCTATAAAGACAGTTTTATGTCTCACAGAGATATCTTTTCTCACTGAAGATTGAGTGCAGCAGACTGATCCCACTTTGGGCAAAATAAAAATGCTGTTTCTTTCTCCTTCACTATCACTATTACAGATAATCTGATCTATGGCAGGTCACTAGTCAAAGTTTATTTTACTGGAGGCAATAAAGATAATATCTAATATCACTGTCCAGGTTTCACAGAGCTTGCAATGCAGTATGTACATTTTTGAAGTGAAGGGCGTATATTTGACTAATGATCTTATGAAAACATAGAGATTTTTAGTGCTGTTAGTAAGAAGGGTAAAAGTTATTCCTGGGCTATAAATGAATACCACTTTCAAACACTAATATTATCTAATATGTCTGCATGGAATTTTGACACAAGATAAAAAGCTCACATTGTAATTATGAATCATGTTATTTTTAGTAGTCTTCATACACTTCCTGCTGGTTCATACAGATTTGAACTGACTTATAATGGACTGCTGTTACAAGACCAGTGCACTGGTTGGAACAGTATTCTTTGCTTTTCTAAATAACACCACATAGTCTTTTCATAGTAGCAACTAAGAGTGACAGGTGACTTTTTGAAAATACATCCTAGCTGAAAGCTTCTGCATGAATGCAAAACTTTGTCCCAGAAGATCTATAATCTGAAACTAATCTTGACTACTCATTGCGAGATGCACAACTGAACTTATTTTGACCTTTGTATATGATGCAAAATAAATAAATAAATAAATAAATAAATAAATAAATAAATAAATAAATAAATAAAAGAGAAATCTCTTTTTCTTTCAAAAGTGGTTTCATCACCTCCAAAATTGAATACATTACTATCTGCTCCAAAAAGAAAAGGAAATTTTCTGCTGTATCTTTTTGGAAACACGGTGCAGTACTAGAACTGTGGCTGAGGGTGAGTAATTCCATAGTGATATTAATGCTTAAAGGCACTCAAAACAAAGCCTTGAAGATACTTAGAGATGTGACATATCTCATCTAAGCCTGACTGATCTCTAAATATTTCCAGTGTAGACATGTGTCAATGTAGACAGGTGTGTTTGAACTACTCCTGGTATTCACCTTCCATGACCAGTACAGAAAAAAGACATTTGCCCCCCTTCACCTTGAGCATTCATGTGATTTATTAACATGCCATCATAGAGAGTAAATTACACCCTAAAGTGCTTCATGATTTTTTTTAATTTGCAGGGACCCTACGTGATTAAATCAAATACAGATGTCAACATCTTATGATACCAATTTTATTTTCAGGGCTCAAGACTCAGAGACTTAGACCTCACAGGATTTCAAACACCATTTTATCACAAGAGTCACCTAAAAATTATCAGTGTGTCCATTTTGAAGTGCTCTTAAAGCTTCATAAGGTGATACTGCCTCATGTTTATAAAACATAGATGGAAGCTAGGAAATGACTATCCAGTATAGGTCATAAATTAGTAGAGGAGAACCTGATCTTTGCTTAATCACATACATGTGTTGTGCTTTAACCACCCTTTGGGCTAGCACAATACAAGTTAATTTGTACCTTTAATCTCAGGCTTAATAAAGTTCAAAAAAATGAATACTGGTTTCTCCTACATCTGAATTCCATTAACTGCAGCAATACAAATATTATCAGGATACAGAATCAACAAGTACAGACAAATTTGATGTGTCATAAGAGTAGTCAGTTGGGAAAAATAAATGAAGTTTGATTCTGATTCATTGGATACAAAACAGGAAGAGATGAAATGTCCATTTCCAAGTTTCTCGTGTTACTTTAAGAAAGTGTAATGCTTTGAGAACAAATGTAATCAACTGATAAACTGATCTTTGTGTCTCTATCAGTAGTATTATTCAATTACACATAAACATATTTAGACAAATATTTAGGTGTATATCAGCATGTATACTTAGCATGTATATCAGTTTTCCAACTTTGATTTTGAACACTTGTAGAGCTCATAGACATTTCCAGACTGAAGTCAATATTAATTGGGATTTGGATGAACGATAGCTTGGTGCTGTTGGCTAGTAAGATTAAAATTCACAAAATTTCACATTTAAAATTTATGTAAAACAGGGACTAGAACAGTTTCAGCTCAGAATCTGTACAAGAATGGAAGCTCTAAGAAATAAAGTAGTGATCAAAATGTATTTTAACGCTCAGTAGCAAATGTTTCTGTGCTGTGGTATTTCTAGTTAAATGCAAGAAAAAACGGTGTGGACTGAGGTTCTGAAAGTGGAATGAGTAACCACTGAGATGCAGAAATACCTTTAAACCATCTGAACACAGGCTTCAACACACAGAATCTTTTGCTAGAGTGTTTAGGCTGGGCATTAGTCTAAACTAGTAAAAATACAGGCTATTGTCCTAAGGAAGGTGGTGATTAAATGGAAATGAAGTGTTCTTAAGAAATCAAACAGAAACCACATTATATTTGAGGTTTATTTTCTTGACTAGATCTTCTTTCAAAATTTTATTAATTAGCCTTTTAATATATATACATGTATATAGTTTGAAATGGTAAAAAATACTATTTAAGCTTTTCAGAATCAATTTCTCTTAAATAGAAAGATAAAAATACGCAACAATCCTTCAAGGATAAGTAAGAGAGCATTGAGAGGAAACCTACTGTCAAGCCAACTCTTCAGTACCCCTTTCCATTCATTATTGGCAATGTTGCACATTTAGTGAGAGACATTTTCTGTAAGCACATTTTCAATGACAGATCCTATAATACTGTACCACACTTGTTCAGTCATAACAGCATTCCACTATTACTTTAATATTATTAAATACCCAGTGCTACGAAAAAAAAATTGCAGAATTATGGATCACATAGTGTTACATTATAATGATAACTACTAATCCCACTTATATAAAATGAATTTTAAAATGGACTTTTCAAAAATATGTAGTTAAAGTGTATTAGGAACCACTCATGCTTATTGCCCTTAAAATGTTAGACTGATCAGAATTCAAAAAATGCACTTAGTCCTTATTTAAGAGAGCTGCCTTTTCTGGGTTTTATGTTGTATTAAATTAACATGAAATCACATCTATTTTGCTGAGTTAAGTTCTGCAGGGATACATATTTCCTGGGGTGAAGGAAAAAAAAAAAAAGAGGAACAGTTTCAATAAGATACACAATTGGAATTCCTATAATTGTTAGAATCATAGAATCACCACGGTTGGAAAACCCCGAGATCATCCAGTCCAACCATACCACCAGTATTTTCTCACTATATCATTACTCTTAGTACATCTCAAGACTTCTTGAACACCTCCAGGGATGGCAACTTAACTACACCCTTGGGCAGCCCGTTTCAGTGCCTCACCACTCTTTATGAGAATAGATTTTTCCTAACATCCAACCTCCCCTGGTGCAACCTGAGGCCATTCCCTCTAGTTCTGTCACTACTTACACAGAAGTGGTTGGCCTCCACCTTGCCCAACGGGATGTAGAGATGAGATGTAGAGAGCAATTAGGTCCCTCCTGAGCCTTTTCTTCTCCAGACTGAACAATCCCAATACCCTCAGCTGCTCCTGATAAGAATTCTGCCTTGCTACCTTTCTCTGGACAATCTCCAGGGCCTCAGTGTCTTTCTTGTAGTAGAGGGGCCCAAAACTGAACACAGTATGTGAGATGCAGCCTCACCACTGCTGAGTGCAGGGGTACAATCCCCTCCCAGCTCCTGCTGAAAACACTATTTTTAACTAAGACAGAATGTCATTGGCCTTCTTAGTTACCCAGACACAACACTGACCCATGTTTAACTGAGCACTGACCAATACTGTCTGGTCAATTTCTTGCTCACAGAAGAAATGTTATCATTTTAATATTTCCTTTTCCTGCACTGCACTTTGAGAGGGTGGATACAGACACTGCATAATTGCTAATCTAGATGTGAATATATTAATTTTGTTATTTCTTCATGTTTTAGAGGTACCTGTCCAAAATGCTTGTTTGGAAATACTCCTGATTTGACAACAACTTGTTTTCCATTGGATTGAACGGTGTTTAATCTTTGGAGTGAGATCCATTTTTTGTATCGTTTTTGTAGTTACAGACAATATTTATTCTTGTAATGCTTGTTTCTTTTGCATCTCTTACTGTAGTGATTCATATATCAGGTCATTCTTTCATGTCCAGCCAAACACTTCCATCAAATGGAAAAAAGTTCAAAAGCTCTTGCCTTGCAATTTAGTTCTGTTATTGTTGCTGTTGTTTTAACTGCTATTGTGTATGATTTTATAACATACAGTCCATGAAGAACAGTCACCTAAAATTCATGAGGCATTTTAAGTTTCTATTCTCCACAGTATTCTCTATCTTATGATTACACTGCTTATCTACTCATAGCCCATATCTCTTGAAAAGCTTTCAGTGTTTGAGACTGTCAACTTCATAATAATGTAACTAATATAGGAGCAACTTCTTAATTTTTTAATCTATATAGCACATTTTCATTTGATTCATTTCAGTTACAATAGTAGTAATAATTCTGTAAATTATAGAGATATCAACATTTTAGGAATCTATTTTACTAATAATTATAGTGCTTGTAAAAACAATGTTCTGGTCAAAAGCATTAATAGTCTTAAACAAACAAGTGGTTGTGAGAATGGTCTAGCCATATAAAAATGAATACATTATTCTTCTCATAGATTCACTGAATGGTTTTGGTTAGAATAGACCTCAAATATCATCTAGTTCCAACCCCCCTGCTATATACAGACAGGGACAAATCCCTCTAGACCAGATTGATCAAAGCCCCACCCAGCCTGATCTTGAATGCTTTCAGGGAGGGGGCATCTACAACCTTGCTGGGCAACCTGTTTCAGTGTCTTGCCATCCTCACAGTAAAGAATTTCATCCTAATGGCTAGTCTAAATTTACCCTGTTCCAGTTTAAAGTCATTTCCCCTCATTCTTTCACTACATATCCTTCTAAAAAGTCCCTCCTAACTTTCCTGTATTCTCCCTTCAGGTACTGGAAGGCCACTATGAGGTTCTCCCAGAGCCTTCTCTTTTCCTGACTGAAGTGCCCCAGCTCTCTCAGCCTGTCCTCACAGGGGAGGTGCTCCAGCCCTCTGATCATATCCATGGCCCTCCTTTGGACCCATTCCAACAGCTCAGTGTTCTTATATTGAGGCCCTAGATATAGGTGGAGTGCTCCAGATGGAGTCTCATGAGAGCAGAGAAGAGGGGCAGATGTCTTGATCCAATTAATAGGAGGGAGAGGAGGTTATTTTGATACTTGTATACCCAACAGTGAGATTAAGACACAACAGGTCAAATTTAGCCCAACCAGTTTATTACAAATTCTAGTAGCTTAGGAAGGTGGGGAAAGGAAGAAGGTTGATAGAGAAGAGAAAGAAAATAAAACTAAGAAGTCTTTGTACAAAGCTAGAGAGAGAGTCACCATCAGGATTCCAATGTAGCTCATAGTTCAGATGCTGATCTTCAGTAGAGATAGGTTGTCAGGTTGGAGTTTTCAGTTGATGACGACTTCTTCTTTTCCATTTTAATGACATTACCACCTTATAAATATGTCCAAAGTGGACGAGTCAGCTCTTTTTGGAGCAACAGCTCCTAGCTTTTGGATCTCTGTGAGAATTCCTTTGTTCCCATTTTCCAGGCCTTGCCAGCAGATAAGAGGGATCAGGGAGACACCAAATTGTATCTTGCCTTCGCAGGATACAATGGTGTCATCCTCCAGTCTCCTGTAGCAGTTATTTGGTCACAGACCATATCTTCCATCAGTAAACATTCCTGAGCACTCCCTTTTGAAGGCAAACAGCTCCAAAAAAAAGGTTTCAAAAGTAAAACTGTTCACTAAGTGATGCCTGCCATGTGACACAAACCACTCACCTCCTAGACAAGCCAGTCTTATTGCAAAAAATGCCTCAGAAAGCAAGCTTTGAGACACGAGAACAAGCAGTTTTTGTCTCTCACAGCAGAATCATCTTCCTTGACTTTCTGGTCACTCTTCTTTTGATAGAATCCAAGATACCATTGACCTTATGGGCTGCAAGCATACACTGATGGCTCATGTTGAGTCTTTCACCCACTGACATCTCCAAATCTTTCTCCTCAGGGCTGCTTTCCAGGCATTCTCTGCCCAACAATTATTCTTCTACTAGTTGCTTAGTGTGGAACTTCTTTTGTGGCATTTTGTTGATTTTTTGTTGTACAGTTTCTACTTTAAAGGATTCATCTGCTTCCATTTGATGCAAACAATTTTGTTTTCATATGTAAGATTATATACTTAGTGATTGAGATTTTTGTGGTGACTGCTTTCTGCATAGTCCAAAGTAACTGAAAGGTGGAAGTAGAGAGAGGGAAAAATGGCATGTCTTGGTTTCCTTTATTTTATTCTTGCCAGGATAAGAATACTCACCATAATATTAAACAAAATCATAAAAAATATTAAAAATGATCATAAAAGTGAGAAATAGATCAAAATTAATAGAATAAAATAAACAGAACTCATGAAAATAAGAGAGTTTTCTCATGATGATTTAAATATTCATGTTCAGGAAACAGGGAAAATGGCTGAACTGTGGGAGCAAAGATTATTTAATTAAATGTGCACCTGTTTAATGTGTTCATTAGAACAAGAAGCATATTTGACTAATCATTACAGTATTATTTAAATCTGTGCAATGCAAACGTTTATGAAAATCAGTGGTGTAAGACATTGACAGGAGAATATACTTGCAGTGTTCAACACTGTAGAGAAAACATATGAGAATCTCTGTTGTACTGAATGCTATTTATCACTGACTTTTCCTTTTTAAACATGAAGAGAATATGTAACAGACTTAGAAACAGTGAGGTATACAGCTGCCCATGACTCACTTTTCCCTTAAAAAATCAATTGCATGTTTGCAAAAGCTGCTGTATGCATATCGTGGTTTATTGATATAGTTTAGGCAAATAGCCAAGATGTATGATATTTGTCTTACAGGGAAAAACAAAAGAAACAGCAGCAAACAGAAAAAGAAAAGTCCCGTAGATCTTTTCCTCTTACAATGTGACCTTCTATGATTCCTCAGGAATTAGTGCCCATATCTCCATGCAGAGACCTCAGTTATGATTCCTTACCATATTTGTCTTTCTCATTCAACTGCACTTCACAGTGCCTAAGTATAGAAATTATGTATATTCAAGCTAACTTAGAGAAAATAAGACTTCCATTTACCTTTCAGTATCAATGGATAATTCCTTTGTTGCCCAGATAATTCCCAGATGTTTCCTTTTGTTTTTTCAACATTGACTCCTAAGGAATAAGCCAGTTGCTTTCCTGAAATTGGTACTTTTTTCTGACTCATACTAAGGAATAAGAGTAATTGAGGACCACTTTGAGTTTATGCTTTTTTTTTTCTTTTTTTTTTTCCTTTAATTTTTTGGGTACATCAATGAGTTACTTTCTTTCCTGCTTGGTCTAAGACTGTAACAGATGTGTTTAATCTCATAAAGCCTTGAACAAGTGTCTGAATTGTATGTAACTTGATTCATTCAATAATGTACTTGCATGTGCAAGAACTATTAAATTTAATTTTACAAAACAAAACAACATGTTTGGCGTGTGCAAACATATGTTTATGTGTGAAAGGCTAAGGTGTGCATTGTAAAAATATGCAAAGCATACAATTGTTTTCCTGAAAGCTCTGACAGAAGCATCTATAATTACTCTTATGTTACCATTTGAGCTGCAGCATGAAATTGTGAAAGTGGTTCCAAAATTGTTAGGAGTGTAATTGTAATTGTATGTATTTGAATTTTAAATATGCTTATTGGTCTGAATCATGAGTTTTATTAGGGCCAGACTGGAACATGTGATTGCAGTAAATGGAGACTCTCCCTATCATGTTTGCAGAAAAGTCCCTTAACCCAAGCAGGCAGCAGCTGCTTCTACTACTGCTGGATACAACCTGTTTTGCTCCATCAGTTCTTATGCCTGTAGGAGTCAGTCACTAGTTGATGGTGCTCTCTTATTTCATCCCTTCCCCCCAAAGAACTACTGAAGCAAAGTATTCACTGTGAGCAGTAGTAACAGCTTCAGTTTGGAAAACATTTTGAACCATACGGAAAAAAATATGTTTTAAAAAACAAACAGAGAACAAAAAGTAGTATATTGATTCAGATTTTACTATTATTTTAATTAGTAAAGAGTTTCCTTTTTATTTTCCCTGAAGCATTTCTATTTCATAAACAAAACAACAACAACAAAAAGTTTGATCCATGTAATAGAGGAGTATGTAGACGTGTGAATCTCATTTGAACATTGATATCTAAGATTTTTTATAGGGATATTTTTGTATAACAGATGGGCTCCTTGATAGAGAAAATGGCTCACTGTACAAAAATTCATCACATACAAAGAAATTCAAAGAGAGAAAAAAAGATAGAAAAAAATAGAAAATACAAATAATAACAGGAAACGTAATTATCAAGTATGGATTTTCTTTTTCTATTTGTCTACTAATCTGAACAAGTAAACTTTTTTCCTCTAGAAATCTGGACTGCTTTCCTATATAGCGCTACTGAAAACAAAAACAAAAATCCACAATTAAACCAAAAAAAAGGAAAAGAAAGAGCAGAGCAATCTTATACATAATAGGCAAAGATCCAGTATACTTTCAGAGTACATTTTTTCATTCTTTGATACTTTATTTCAAAAAGCTTATATAATGTTTGCTCTTTTTTTTTTTTCCCTAAAATAGTTTTGCTACTGAAAGCATTGCAACTACTTGCATGAATTGCTTTCACTCTTAAATGGAATTTAATGAATGGAAGTGCATTACACTCAAGGGTTATTCTCTTCTTGCTAGTGAACTGGCCTACATGACATCATTATTATAGTCAAGTACTTTAAAGCATGCATAAGAGATTGCTACAATAAAAAGTGGGAAGGATGGCAGGAAGACAGGAAAGAAGGAAGACAGGAAAGGAGGGATCTAAGAAGTGAAGATATGTTAGAAGAAAAATCTTCATGTAAAGTAATTTCAGTAACTAAAGGTTAGTAAAGCTGTGTAGATATCTGCAGTACCATACTGTCATACTATGTTAGTAAAAGGAAATCATTATTATGACAGTGCTAGTTATAGTAGACATTTTATGTATGGACACAAAGGCATGTAACATTAAGCTTCTAGCTTCTCTAATGTAAATCTCTGTTCCAAATGCTAACCGGTATTGTCATTGTTTCCATTATTATATTAAGAAAAAAGTCTGAGATCAAAAAAATGGTCTGGTCAGCAGTGTTAATGTGGAGAGTTAATGTTTATAACAAGAGCTTGATTAAATTCAAGACTAGGAGCTGATTAGTGGTTAGTGATCAGATGGAGTCAAGATAGTCCAAACTCATGTCACTTTATTTTAAGCTCTTTAATGAGCTAAGAATTCAGGCCACCTCATTTAGTTTCCCCCAGGATAGAAAAATATCTCCTCATCCTCAGAAATTACTTAACTCAGGAAGAGCACTCTCTTGTATATGTCTCTCATTCCTGACTGTAGGGCAAAATAAGAATATCTAGATTTCCAGGTTAAAATGTTTTGTGAAGCAGACTTTGCCTTGTAGTCAAAGGGTACAAGATGTCTTGTGCTGTGCTGGTGACAATCAGAATCTTTAATTCTGATGAGAAAATAATTGGAGACATCCACAATAGAGTCAGAAAGTCAAATTAAACGTTTAACTTAGCAATTTTGTCCACAGCTTTCAGACATCAAATACTGTGAAATAACTATTCTACATTCAAGTTACACTCCGAGAGACTAAAATTCTGATTGAGATAATTCATTATTGTAGAATAAGTTTGGCAATATTCACAGGGCTAAACAAAAAATAGGAAGAGCATATACTTGGCAGACAGAAAAGATGCTTTAATGAGAAACAAAGAGAACTACCTATCTAAACTAGAACTTTGAAAGAAGTGTACAGGAAGAGTAATACAATGCTCATAAATCTTTCTTCAGTGCCACCTATCCTTATTATTTTCCAATTTTAATTTAAAGTTCTCTGAGTACGGACAAAACACTTTTCACTGCTTAGTTTTTCTCACTGTTGCCTTTAACCAAGGCTCTTGGGGCAGGCTCTTTGACCTCACAAATATCAAAGTGTATTTTTAAACAGGTGAACTTACCCATAGGATAACTGGCTTTCCTATTATTACGTTTCCTATGTATTTCTATGATGGGCAATAATATTAAGAAATCATTCTTAACAATATGCATGAATACAAGTAAATTCAGAAAAAAAATGAGAATATGTGTAGAAAGTATTTGAGAAAAAATGAAAACAAAAGATGTAAATGGAAACTGGATACCAATTATGATCTTAATCTCTTAATCGGCTCTGAAAAACTCAGGGCATATATTAATTTTGACTCACGTTCAGCTGATCTAAAAATATATATATTTATAATAGCTTTTTGATAAGGCAGAACTAGCAAGCTTATGAGAAATAAACAAGACTGTCCATGATGTGGAACGTTGGTGCTGCAGTTAATAAGTCTGTTTTCAGAATCAAACACAACAGAGTGATATTGTGTACCTTCTATCACAACATTCAAAACGGCAGTTAGTTAGAAACACAAGGCAATTTTACCTATCATATAAAATTTCTTTTTATCTAAAGAACCTTAATACATTCTGACGATCTGTCATCAAGCAATCTAGTTTTCAAGATAGCTTTTCTGGCTTAAGCCTTCACAGCAGCTGGAGTCCTACACAAGGAACACCCACTGCCCTGAAATCACTGTTCTTCCCTTTAATGTACTCCACAGGTTACCAGCATGAAAAGCAGTTGCACTTTTTCTCTTTGAGAAAGAGACTGATTAAACTATTGCATACCCTTTGTACGATGAAAATCCCATTTAAGAAGAACCTGCTGCATCTCTTCTTAATTGTCACTGTGTTCACATTATGGAAATCAGTATCAGACAAAAAAGAAAAAATAACATTTACATATTCTTTATTATGCTTAAAATTAATCTAATTAAGAGCTAACTGAAGGAAATTTTTCATTTAGAAACATACATTTGTTTATTTGTTTCCCATTCTACAGTTCAATAGCCTTGGGTTTCTGCCTTCTGCATAGCTTTTTAACAATGCTGCACACAGTCTGGTGAATTTAACTCTAAATTAAGAGTCCTTAATTTTACTTCCTACATGTGAACTAGGAATCAAAATTCTCAGGACAGTTAATTACATAGTCAAGACAGTAAAGGAAATGTGTTAACATACTCAACTCAGTAGATGTATATGTGGAGTCAGCTGACTGTTTCTCCATTCAGTAGACCACATAAAGTCAAGAGTCACAAAATAAAAAATTCTCAGGAGATTGGAAGGGACCTCTGGAGATCATTGAGTCCAAATCCCTGCTAGAGCAGTCTCCCTGCAGTAATTTGCAGAGGAAATAATCCGGGTGGGTCTTGAATATTTCTGGAGAAGGAGACTCCACAACAGGGCAGCTGTTCCAGTGCTTCATCTCTCTGATTTCACTAAAGAAATTCTTCCTTGTGTTAATATGTTAATGTGGAACTTCCTGTGTTCCGGTTTTTGCCAACTACATTTTGTTCTATTGTTGTTCACCTTTGAAAAGAGTCTGCCCCATGGATTTGACTCCTGACCTTCTTCCACCTCCTTCAGCATCCGTGAGTGCATCTTGATGGGGCCTATGAATTTGTGTGTCAAGTTTGCCTAGACAGTCTCTGACCAGATCTTTGTCTAACAAGGGGAAGTGTTTCTTTCCCCAGACTCTCTCTTACTTCCAGGGTCTGCAATATTCAAGGGTCAGTCTTAGAAGTAAAACCTGGAGCATCATTTCAGATATCTTTTGATGTCTGAGTAATTTCCAAGGGCTTATAGTTATGGTAATGAACCTGTAAAACAGCTACATTTGTCTGACAGATGGAGATCAAATAGAAATCCCTAGATCATGTGCAATAACAAGCATCTCCACTGTGCATTGGTACAGTTTTGTGTGTGTGACACACTTCATTTACAGAGTTACAGAATCACAGAATTAGAGGGTCTGGAAGGGACCTCTAGAGATCATGGAGTCCAACCCCCCTGCCAAAGCAGCTCCCTAGACCAGGCTGCACAGGTAGGCGTCCAGGTGGGTCTTGAATGCCTGCAGAGTAGGAGACTCCACCATCTGGGCAGCCTGTGCCAGTGCTCTGACACCCTTACCATAAGGAAGTTATTATGCACATTTGTGCAGAACTTCCTATGCCTCAGTTTGTTCCCTAGCCATACAGTTGAAAAGAGTCTGGACTGATCCCTTTGACTTCAGCATCTGAGATTTAAGGACAGTGTAAGTTATAGACAAGTCAATATGTGGATATCTGCATATGTATTCGTTAACTGAGATGCATTCAGACTGAAGCTGAATTCAATTATTACTTATTCAAGTAATGTCTAAAAACAATAATATTTTTCATAGACTATAAATAATTTAGTTATGACTATACGTGCCACATATTTTCCCCATTTTAATTATGAATGTCTCATATTTTCTCCCCCAGTACACATTTTTTTCCAATTTTTAAATTTTATTTATTTATTTTTAATTCTAGAAAATTGTGTATCTTGAAAAAAACAGTTTTACACAGTTTACCACTGATTATATCCTTTTTTCTTTCTAAATTTATTCTAATTTGTATCCAAATTTTCCAGTATGTTGAAGAAACCATGTACATTGTTACTGCACCTTCACTGAGAAACATGCATTTGCTTAATATGATGCACAAAAGAAAAATAATTTTCATCCTTAAAATAACAACTTAAAGGCTCATCATCCTCTACTTCATTCAGTAGGTTTTTACAGTAAAATAACCGTGGGTTTTTTGTTTGTGTGATTGCATGTGACTGTGTGGGGTTATTTTTGCCACTATAAGCTGAAGGAAATTTAATTATATGACTGTTCTTATGGGACGAATCGTATTATATCGAGTTACATTTTCAAGGAACACATAAATATGCATAGAATCTTTGTAGCAAATATGTCCTTTCATAAAGAGATTGTCCTGATGCAAATATACCAATGTGAAATCTAGATTTTGAGATATTTTTTTTTTCTGGATGTATTTCAGGTCTAATTCTGCTGTATGAAGTTGGAGATGTAATCCTTTGGCTTCAAGGACACAAAGGAATAGATGTGATCAGTTCGGAATGAAGTATTTAATGATGAATACTGGTGGAAAGGAGACTGTCAAGAAAAAATAAAAGTGAAGTAATTGATGTTGTTCATTAGAAAATATATTGCTTTTCTCTGATGGAGTGACTAAAGAGAAAAAGAAACTGATGTAGTCTGTCTACATTCCTGTAAGGTCTTTTACATGGTCCTAAAAAAAATCCTGTTCTCTAAATTAATAAAATAGGGATTTAAAGGTTGAACTGTTCATTGGATGAAGAATTGGTTAGACGGATGCATCTGGAGAGTTGTGGTGTCTATGTCCAGATGGATATCTGGGACCAGTGGTATCATTTCAGAGGTCCGTACTCGGACCAGTACTGTTTGGCATATGTTGGAGCTTTTGGAGAGGGTCCAGAGAAGTCTCTAGGATGACCAGAGGGCTGGAACACCTGTCCTATGAAGGCAGGTTTTGATAGCTTGGCTTGTTCAGTTTGAAGAAGAGAAGGGAGACCTCGCTGTGAGGGAGAATGGTTTTAAACTAAAGGAGGGGAGATTTAGATTAGACGTCAGAGGTAAGTTTTTCACTGAGAGATGGTGAGGTTCTGGAACAGGCTGCTCACTGAGGTTGTAGATGCTCCATCCATAGAGTCATTCAAGGCCAGGTTGTATGGGGCCTGGGCAACCTGATCCAGTGCTTGATCTAGCAGTTGCCAACCCTGTCTGCTGTAGGTAGTTTGGAAATTGATGATCTTTGAGGTCCCTTCCAACCCAAACCATTCTATGATTCTATAATTCTATGATTTTACAATTCTATGATTCTGTGATTCTATGAGTATCATTATTAATGACATAAACAGTGAAATCATTCTTTGTACAATCATTTCTTTGTTGCTTTTTAGTTTGTTTTCAGGATTCAGTCTGGAGACAATATAATTGTTGAGCATGCATTAAATACCCAAACATCATTTTAGATCAGTCATTTGATAAATACCTGAAAAAGTCATAGTAGCACAATAAACATGCATTACATTTGCACTAAAGGAAGAATGTTCTTAATATATAATACTTAAAAGAGTTTTAGTCAGTGTGAGGGAAAAATTACAAGAAATATACTAAGTACATTACTATCTGCAGTGTACATGTTATTTACGATCACAATAAGAAATCATGGGGTCATTTATGTTGGGAGGAATATCTTGAGGTGATATCTCTTCTCAAAGAAAGGCCAGCTTTAGCAATGGAACACTCTGTAGCAAGAAATCGGTGTGGAACAAAATCTTGAGTCTAACCTACTATGAGTCTATACAAATTTTATGAAAGCTACTACAAATTTTGTAAGTTCAAATCAGTATACTGAGTTTAGTTTAAATTCCTAACCCTAATGAAAACAGTAAACAGTTAAAAATGTTGAATTATTATACTAATTGGCAATAAATTAGTTTACAGTTATGTTTGACAGCAGGAAATTTGAAGATGTTCTTGTGGTTTAACTCAGCAAGCAGCTAAGCACCATGCAGCTGTTCACACTCTCCCTCTGCAGCACAAATGGGAAGAGAACCGGATAAAAGGAAAAACTTTTGAAATTATGTAAAGATGATTTTAATAGGATAGAAATAGATGGAAAAATCATTCTACTAATAATGAGAAAATAATAAGCAAATCAAGTGATGTGCATCACAATTGCTCTCCACCTGCTGACTGATGTCCAGTCAGTTCTTGAGCAGGTGTCAACCTGTCAGCCAGTTCCCTCCAGATCTGTAGCTAAGAATGATGTGATATGGAATGGAATGTTACCTTGGCCAGCTGGGAGCAGTTTTCCTGGTTCTGTACCTTCCCAGTTCACTATACATCCCCAGCTTCCTTGCTGTTGTGACAGCATGAAAAGCTGAAAAGTCTTTGACTTAGTGTAAGCACTATTGTGCATCAATAAAAAGCAGTGTTTTACCAACATTATTTTCACTCTAAATACAAAACAGAGCACCTAACCCACTACTAAGAAGAAAATTAACCATATAACAGTGAAAACAAGGACAGAGTTATAGGAATTAAGTGTAAGTGTGTATAGCACATAGAACTGGAAATGTTGGATTAATCTCATTGTTTCATATTCATTGACATTATTTTATGGAAATTAAGATAAAATATGTGGACTCATGCTTATTTACATTTACCCCTTCTCTTCGTACCTTTGCAACAAAAATCTGCAATTTTCTCTTTTTTTTTTTTGATAGTTCAAAACTATTTTACTAATTACCCTTTCTTTTTCCTTCCAAGTTCAAACCACAATTAACTTTCAACAACATTTTACTCCACTGCACAGAAGCTGATAAAGCAGAGGTTCCTAATCTGACACCAGAAATATAGGAAGCAATAAATGTACATCGAGAGATTTGGATTTTATATACACTATATGTTTGTATTCATACATGACTGATTTCAAAGAACTATCATTCAAGTTCACCTTTGGAAATAAGAATATCCTTGAAAACAAGTGTCAAATTCTACTTCCTTGGAAATAAGGAGCCGTGGAAGTTCAGACTGAGATGAATGGGACAATTCATATCTCTTAGAGGCTTTGTTCTGTTTTGTTTCTTGCCTCAGGCAGAAGACAGTTCATCAGCTTACAGCATCCTTAGGTGCTAGAGGTTACATCTCTTAAAACTGTAGAGGATTTAACTAAACGGAAATAGTATAAATCATGGAGAACATGTATTTAAGGACCGCTGAATTAGGATAATGGGAAACACACAGTTGGATTTACACCAAAAAATATGGACATCTAAGAGACTTCTGGTGAGTAATTAATTTGCAGTTCTTCCCTATTCTTTCCTATTCTTTCCTTTTCCAAGACCATAAAAAATAAACAAACTGTACCGAGTAAATAATAATGAAAATTTGAAAATATCAAGTAAAAATCATTTTGCTTTTAAAAGCTTAAGTGCAGATACAATCAATCATGTCTGTATCATCAACATAGTATCCTGTGACTTGCTTGAATACAACGAGTGTGATGCGGAAGCTGTAAAGAATATAGGGGATGTTACGACTTTTACTGAAGGCAAAATCCTACCAATAGGACCGAATCCTGTAACTATAACTCAAAAGTTAACACAGACTCTGTATAAAGTGAAAGTATGTGTATGTTTGTCACTCATCCCTCTCACACATGTAAAAGAGAGAGCAAATTTGTTTGCATGTGTGCTTTCAGTAACTCAGAGTACTTAGGCTAACATAAATAAATAAAAAAATAGAAGTCTTTAATAGCCACATACAATTGATCATACGTCTTGAGAGATTAAGTTACTATTCCTATTATAATAATGTTACTGCTAAATACTAGAAAAAATATTTAAATTATATCTCAAAGGAATATTTCCAAAGTTAGAGGTAACATGCATGTCATTAGTATTCAGTGGGAGCTGAGTCCCTAACTGTTTTTCATGCTTTTGAAAGTCTCTCTCTCTTTTTTTGTCCCTCCTGGAAGACGTTTACAGCCTGCTCTAAATCAATCAAAGTCAATTCAAAGTTGCTCATTCGATCAGGAGTCTTTAGATCTGTCTGAGTTTGTTCCCACTGGTGACACCATGAAAATCTGTTGACTTCTGTCTTCAGGATGAGTCCCTAAAGTACCTTTTGTCTTACAGTGTTCACCATTTTCTTTGATATATTTATTTTCTACAAAATACTGTTATATAATTTACTTGTAAATAAACTCTATGATTCTGATTAATTCTTTCTTTTACCAGAATTCTAAATGATTTCACTCTATTTCTAATATTTAAATTAACATTCTGGTAGTCCTTCCTCCAATTCAGTAATTAGAGCATTAAATGGAAGAAAATACTTTCTGCTACTGAACACCCCTTTCAATTTTATGCTTGCGGTACACTCATTGAATATGTTTTTTAAAAAAATCCTTCTCCTAAATGTGCAATACTATGAAAATAAGAGTAAAAAAAAAAAAAAAGAAAAAAAAAGAAAGGAAATGTACAATGAATATCCATATTTATTGCTGCTAAGTAATTGATTATTTTCCAAGAAAAAATGACCCATTTACATTTTAGTACTGACTGCAAGTTCCTGAAACAACCAGCTGTGTTTAAAATTATTGTAATTCTTGAGCATTTCCTCTCCTTAGATTACTGTTCTGTATCAATTTTTTTTATTATCTTATCATTCAGTGAAGAAAATACTCAGTTCCAGATGAATAAAACTGAATTTTTAAATCAGTGGCATGCAATACTTTAAAATTCATAGTAATTGGGCTGAGCAATAGACTGAAATGATATGATACCAAAAAATGTAAGTCAGTGATTTGTTTAGAAAGATTATTTTTAGATATTGCTTCCACGATAAGGGACAACAGTAGCAGCATTTTGTTTCTTTTTACTAGCTCTGTGTTTATTGACCAAAAACATCTTATAAAAGGTACTCTGTCACTTCTGGAAATAATATTTATGATAAAATAAAAATATTTTAGCTTTCTTGAAAATTCCCTTTAGGTACTGGAAGGCTTATATAAGGTCTTCCTGAAGCCTTCTTCAGTCTGAACAACTCCAACTCTCTTATCCTGCCTTCATAGAAGAGATGCTCTCGCCCACTGAGTATCTTCATGGCCCTCCTCTGGACTCATTCAAGCAAATCCATGTCCTTGTACTGGGGATTCCAGAGCTGAATACAGCATTCCCATGGGGTATCACAAGAGTGGAATAGATTGAGATTATCATTTTCCTCAACTTGCTGGTGTCTCTCTCCAATTTATAGTAGGGAGAAGAGATTCTTTTTTATATACGTATACCTGATGGCACGATTAAGACACAATGGGTCAAATGTTAGCCTGACCAGTTTACTACAAATCCTCATTGCTTAGGGATATGGGAAAGGGAAGATGGGCAATAGAAAAGAGATAAGAAATAAAAAGCAATGAGTCTTTGTAGAAAGCAAGAGAGAGGTAGTCACCACTGTAGAAACAGCAAGGTTTTTAGTAGGTCCATTGAACTTGTCTGGTCATCACGGGGGATACAGAAAGCCACGAAGCTTCTCAGAAAGTAGGCCCTGGGGGATTCTTCCAAAAAGATTTTCACCTCAGGGAATTCTCTGTCAAGGGTGTCTCTGTCAGTTCTTCTAAGTCCTTAGTTTAGTGACGGCCTTTTCTCTCCCATTTCGCTGTTTGGGTTTTTTTTTGTTGTTGTTTTTTTGTTTGGTTGGTTGGTTGGTTTTTTCTGTTCTTTTCTGTTAGTGTGCCATATCTGTTGCCATGGACAAACATTTTCACCTTTTGCAGTGGTCAGCTCCTTCAAGCAGCACTCCTGAAAAAGACTGCTTGTCCCACTTATGCTTATCTTCATAAACAGAGGTACTGCGGCATGGTGAAACCGCCCTCGATAATTTGCAGTTGTCAGTTAGAGTCTTATCACTAGAAAGATCTCACAAAGCAAGCTTTGAGACAAAAAACAGTTTTGTCTTTCACAGCTGGATGCATTCTTTTGATGTAGTTGGTTTTCACAGCTGCAAGTGCATATTCCTGGGACATGTTCAGTTTCTTATCAACAAACATCTTCGCAGGACTCCTATCAGTCTCACCCCCTAGTCTGTTTGAGATTGCCTGAGCTGAGTGCAGAATCTTGTACTTCACCTTATTAAACTCCAAGAGATTCGCATTGGCCCACCTCTCAAGCCTGTCAAAATCTCTCTGCAGGGCGCCCCTTTCCTGTACTATGTCAACCATACCACATAGGTTGTTGTGGTCCACAACTTGGCTGAGGGTGCACACAATGCCACGGTTCATGTCACTGACAAAGACGTTAAATATTGCCAAAGAAGTGTGCAAGTATGCTTACTTCTGTCACTGAGTATAGAAAAGATCCTGTGTTTTTGTTTTCTTCTTTTTGTTTTTTTAATCTAAATCTAATTATCTCTTCAGAGTTTTTTTCCTACATTTTATCAATTACTTATACAGTTAGAAGATTTGAAGGGGTCTAAGTGATCCGGTGAACCTGAACTCTAGTGTTTTATTTGTAAATGCCTCCTAGAACAGATGGAATTTTTCAAACAAGTAATTATTTTGCTCCGTTTATTTAAGTAATTATTTATTCTTCCTCTTTTTCTTTCAATTTCTCTCTCTCTCTCTCACTGTTTTTTTCTTTTTCCCCTGTGAGATATTTTTCTACTAGCAAAAATTCTTTTCCTTATCATTTTGAAAGTGGAGGAATTCTTAATCTGTTAGTACTTGTCTATTGAGCCATATGGGTTTCCATATGGCATTTCTTTTGATGACTGTGCCATATTTGATATCTTACCCATGTGCATGTCTGCGTAATCAAGTGTTTTATCTTTAATTTCCTGCACTGATGTGTAGAAGATACCTCTGAGTGCATTAGCACATTTTTCTTTTATCTGTCTATCATTAGCTTGGAGAATAGCATGTTCACACATTCTCAAATTGAGTAGTTAATTGTTCTAAGAGAAGATATGATAACATATAATGTCTTCTGTCACCAGTAGTATGAAAATCTTGTCTTTGGTACTGGACATTTTATTATCATAATAAAGCAGAGTTAAATGCATCTTGAGGAATTTAAAGAGAGAAATAGGAGATTAATAGAAGAAAAATAATATAAAATAAACATAAAAACCAACCTTAAAAATGGAAACAATAAAAACAAAAATATAAGGGAGATTTTTAATTTCTGTTGTTGTTCACATGATTCAAGAATTTCATAGAATGAGAAAACTACTTGTTTAGAATGTTGTAAGCAGATGGGATTTTATTTTTTTTTTTTTATTTATTTTTACTTCAAAGAAACTTTCAAGCTTCTAACAAGGCTTTAATAGATAAATATATCTGAAGATGCAAACCTCAATGTATTTAAGATTAACCAAGATTCATTACATACTTGTATAAGTAGATGCAGTTATGATTTTGTGCCATGGCTTTTCTCTATCTATCTAAAGAAATAAGGGAATTCACCACTGTATATAAGGCTAGATGCAATTAAGGAATATCAAATATGCACGTGTCATGGTTTTGATTGAATCCAGGGTCATGTAACATTTCCACCACAGCATGTTCTCTTAAATAGTAGATGCCCTTTTCCATAGCGGTCAATTTCTTTTTCTCAGGTATCAGATCATCTCTGAAGGGGCATTTTTTCTTTCACAGCTATTAACATCCACTTCCAGAAAGTGAAAGATTCATATTGACATGCTCTAATGCTTCTGTCAATGGCAGAGTCCCTGGCAATGCTACCCAACTGGTGAGCTTCTCTACCATCTAGCTACACACTGTTGGCCCCATTGTCTCAACAGCAGAGTAACCAGGTGACAATGAGTGCATTTCGGTGGCATGAAAATTCTTTTCCCAAAGCTCAAATTTCATTCACTTTCAGAGGTTAAGTAATATGTTGTTCAGCTAGGAGGGAATTCAGTTCAGCTTTGAGCGTGACTTAATGAGCCTTAACGTGGGGTTGTTCAGTTTGGAAACTGAATATTGTAAACTGGTGGGCATTTCGCTCAGTTCTGAGGGAGTCTCGTTCAGACTGGAGGGCATCTTGCTTGGACTGGAAGGCATCTTGCTCAAGACCAGAGGGTGACTTGTTGAGACTGGAGGGTATGTCTCTCAGATTGGAGGATGCCTGGGTCATACTGAAGGGCGTCTCGCTCAGACTGGAGGGCGTCTTGCTGAGAATGAAGGCTGTTGAGTTTGTACTGAAAGGGGTCTCTCTCAGTTTGGAGGGTGTCTAAGTGGAATTATAGGGCATCTCTCTCAGACTGGAAAGTGTCTTGCTCAGTTTGGAGGGAGTCCCATTCAGTCTGGAGGGTGTCTTGCTCAGACTGGAGGGTGCCCAAGTCAGATTGGAGAGTATTGAGGTTGGACTGGAGGTTCTGTTTCTCAGATAGAAGACTCTCTTTCTGGATCTCGAGGCTCTCCCTCTCAGCTCAAAGACTCTTTCGCTTTATTTCAAAGACTCTATGCTTCTCTGGGATAGTATTGAATAATGCCAGATAGGCATAAGCCACACCCTAATTATTTGGGCCTCCTGAGATCTGTCTTAAGTTCTCAGGATCTTGCAGATGTTCAGGAGAAAAGTTCCTTGACACTGGTGATACCCATTTCTCTAAAGTCTTTATCAAGTCCCTCCAAACTCCCTGCCAGTCAGTATTCGCTGGCTTTGGGAAGACTTTCTCAAAAAAATATAAATACAGATAGTGATGAAGAGTACATTCAGGGAGACTGACACCATGATCACTGTCAACTGGGGGTTGGACTTGATGACTTCTTGAGTTCACTTCCAACCCCTATGATTCTACGATTCAATGATCATTGAATGAGTATTCAAAAAATGCGGAAAGGATTCAAAGGAAAAAACAGGAGACTATTTAAGAATCACAAGTTCTGTAAAATTAACAACTCCCTCTGGAGTTGCTTCCTCTGAAACTGTATCCCACATTGTATATAAAAACCAGGTAGGTGTCACCTACAGAGTTCTTAATTTATCATATATACCTATAGCTCCATAGATCAGAATGGGAAACTTAATAAACTCCATAGATAGTACTGGCAAACTCCCAGTACATTCTGAGCATTAAGAGGGAAAAAAGTGATGAAATTCAGTCCCTGTAAGAGCAGTTTTAAAAGGGAAAGCTTTTTTTTTTTTTTCCTCTTTACTAAAACAAGCTGTTAGCACCCAAAAAAGTTTACAAATATCCCAGAAAAATCAACAGTCCGCCTGGAGTTCAAGGCCGTGTTTTCAGTACAGCACCTGCAGTATAGATAAGCTTTCTAGTGAAGATCTCTGAGAGCAGAGAGAGATTCGCTCTAAAGGTATGTCTCTACCCAGCCAAGGCAACTAATTGTCCCATGTTGGTCATCAAAAATATCAGTGGTTTATGGACTGATTTGGCCCAATTCCATGATGGCTGGGGCAGGGGACACAGAACTACGCCCTGGGGAAGGGGAATGGGAAAAGGGAAAAATGAAAAGGGAGATGGACCTAAGAACTAAACAGAGGAAACAGTCTGAGAAGGAAAGATAATTTTAAGATATTGGAATGCAAAATAACACAATCTAATTAGAATTGAAGCTAATAAATTAAATAAAATGAGCAAGAAAGTGTCCGAGAACCAAAGGCCATACGCTAAGTGCTGAAGGAGAGATGGCTAGGGAGCACACACTGCTGGGTCAATCCAAAAGTAAAGATCCTGTGTCTTGTGACACGCAAATAGTTTTTATCTTTTCCTCTGAGTGGAAAACAGAAAAATGCAAAGCAATGCAAAGTCCTCTGGGGTATGTAGTTCTTCTTCTCTTCTGAGACAGGTGTACCTGAAGTTATCAAAGATCAGGGAACTGGAGTATTAACTCCTTAACT
This sequence comes from Oreortyx pictus, assembly GCA_036925125.1. Lineage (NCBI taxonomy): Eukaryota > Metazoa > Chordata > Aves > Galliformes > Odontophoridae > Oreortyx > Oreortyx pictus. The sequence continues at coordinate 30,793,398 of JAUPFR010000001.1, forward strand.
CCCAATGCACTACATTATATTATGATGTGGAATAACAATAACAAAAATCATAAAACCATGACAATATTGAAGAATGAACTGAACATTTGGCTTGATCTATAATGCTTATGTGTTAACTGTTTAGTGTGTCTTTTCATATGGAATAGTCGGCTAGCTTTTACAGGGTCTTCAGACTTATAAAGTGTACTTTTGTTTCTGCTATAGTGTCATGGTTTTATGATTTTTTGGTATTGGTATTCCACATCATAACAACACGTAGTGCATTAAGAGTTAAAGAGTTAATACTCCAACTCCATAGATCATTGATATTTCCGGGTATACCTGTCTCAGAAGAGGAGAACTACATTCCCCAGAGGACTTTGCGATGCTTTACATTTTTACGTATTTTCCGCTCAGAGGGAAAAGATAAAAACCCTCTGCGGTCACGGGATACTCTCTTTCCTTCGGGATCGACTCAGCAGTGAGTGCTCGCTGCCGTATCGCCTTCAGCGTTAGCGTAAGGCCTTCGGTTTATCGGACACTCTCTCTTGCTCATTTTATTTGATTTATTAGCTTCAATTCCAATTATATTGTATTATATTGTGTTATTTTGCTTTCTGATATCTTATTTAGTAAATTAGCTTTCCTCCTCAGATCGTTGCCGCTGTTTTGTTTCTAGGCCCATCTCCCTTTTTCCTTTTCCCTTTCCCCCTTTCCCTTTCCTGGGGCGTGGGTCTGCGGGTCCCCCACACCAATCGTCACGGAACCGGGCCGATCCAGCCCGGTAAACCGTTGACATATAGGTAAGTTATTATTGCTTTGCTTGCATCTACATTTATTTGCTATTCAAAATAATTGTCTCTGTTGAAAAGAAAAAATGAAGCCACTTGGCAACGTAATATTTTTCATAGTTTCCCAATATTGGGTGAAATTATAATGTTAAAAATCTTACTAATTTTGAAAAGGAAACAGGAAAAAAATCATTATTATTAATATTTCTATGTGAATCTATAGTAATTTGACCACTTAAAAGGAAACTGAAAGAGTTAAGCATTACTCAGCAACATCGTCTTTCACTTTTTAAATTCTGAAATATGCAAACAAGTAGGAGCATCTTTTTCTTGAGAATATAGAACATTAATTTTAAGGGCGATTAGCATCTCAGTTTGATTTTGAGGATAAGAGATATGATCTGCTCATGGTCTAAGCTTGTTTCCAGAGTTTAAATAGAAAAAATGAAACCCACTTCAAGAAACACATCAATATTTTGAAAATAGATTTTAAATAATTGCTTAAAAATTAACCTATTAGTAGTTACCACCAAGCAAGGAACTTACTATTTTGCAAAAGGGGTAAAAACAAAAAGCATACAAAATTATAAAATAAATTTGGAAAGACTTCATTTGGAAATATTTGGAAAACTTCACACACATGAACACTCTGCAAAGCTGACTTTTTCATCCATGAAAATTTTTTACCATGCATGTGCATGCAGAGGAAAGTTTTACTGTATCATCTTCAATTTTGTATGCAGTACATCATTTTACTGCCCCATACTGCACTGATTCACATAGCAATGAGTAATACATATTTACAATGAGAGAACATTAATAGTCTTCCAAAACTCCCATTCCCTTTTAATATGTAATTAATTAAATAGACGTGATAATATATAACTTATCTTTGCCTTCTTGTTTACTTGTTTGATTTCTGTGTTTACAGCAACACACACAGAAATAAAATCTCAACAATATGCTTTCTCAGTTTTGTAAATGTAACAAATCTGTCAATAAAATATTTTGCAAATATAACATATTTTAACTGATATATATGTATAAAATTTCATCATTTTCTATCATACACAATAGCTCTCCTAATCAAAATTTAACAGATATAATGTTGCATTGAAAGATATTAATGGTAATGTTAAGAACTACTACTGTAAAGATTTTTCTACTAAGTAGAAGGAAAAATAAACAAATAAATTTATTTCTGTCTGTCTGTCTGTCTGTCTGTCTATCTATCTATCTATCTATCTATCTATCTATCTATCTATCTATCTATCTATCTATCTATCTATCCTGACAGAACTTGAAAGTTTTCTTCAATATTTTGGTGTTCTGTATTTATCTGATTATAATCTCTACATCTCCCTCACGAGGAAAGATTGAGATACTTGGGTCTGTTGAGCCTGAAAGAGACTGAGGGGGAATGTTACCAATGCATAGAAGTATTTATTGGGCAGAATTGAAGTGGATGAAGTCAGGCCCTTTTCAGCAGAGTCCAGTGCCAGGACAAGGGGTTACATCCACAATCTGAAACATAAAAAATTCCATGCAGACATGAGAAAAAACTTGTTTGAGGGTGACAGAACACTAGATCAGGCTGCCCATTGAGGTTGTGAAGTATCCTTCTCTGGAGATACACAAAGCCCATCTGGACGCTTTCCTGTGCAACTTACTGCAGGGAACCCACTTTAGAAGAGGAGTTGATTTAGATAATCTCCAGAGGTTTCTTCCAACTCCTACAATTCAGTGATTCTGTAATTCTCTGATAATATACAGAATTGTACTTTGTGTGCATTGACTTGGGCAATAATCGCCCTATTTTGCTTTCACAGAGAATTATAATTTATGGCAACAGAAAGACAAGTTCATTGTTCATGACATTGTTTGAAGGACAAGAAAGCATACTGGAGCCCCCTTGCATTCTTTTCACACTGCTTCTAATTCTTCATGTAATCACATAACTAAGTAGGCTACTTAATTAATAAAGATCTGAAGTCAGTTTTGTTAAAAGTAAAATCGAACTTGTAGGATATGGAAGTGAGATCAGGTGCAAATACTAAAGATTCTAGTTGAGTATACAGTTTTTTGTTCGCTTGTTTTTTATAGTGATTGCATTTGCATGTTTGTTTTAGGAGAAGTGGTTGTTGGACAATTGTTTTTTTTTTGTGTGTGTTTTTGGTTTTGAGCTTTTTATTTTTTTGTTTGTTTGTTGATTTTTTTACTATTCAAAACTAAATCTGCATCTATTTTTGTTAAGAAATTTTTTGTTAAGAAATGAAAATGGAGACGGAGAAGCAAGTGAGAGTAAGGCAGAGTGAGCCAGAAAGGGAGCAGGTGCCACTGTAAATTTACAACCTTTTATTCAGTTTTTATCTAAAAAGGAACTGTCCTTACTGCGCTGCTTGCAGCCTGAAATGCACTCCATCATTCCACTCTGAAACTCTAATAAGTCCAGATGTGTGATGGCCTTCAGCACTAAATCAGACTGTACTTCTAACATGACCTTCCCCTAGGCATCTCAATAATATCACTAGTTCTGACTTCCTATGCACGGATTAAATCAAGGTACCTTAGACACATTTTCCTTAGCAATTTTGCATATTGTCTAGAATAATGGACATCAAAGATTTTTCGGTTTCTGACTTACCCTTTTCCCAACTTGCACTGTTATAATAATTACGTGTTTATTCTTTAGATCTGAAAAGAGAAAGGATTAAAATACAATAGGAAAAAAAAATAGTCCTGTGCATTCTAGGCATGGCAACTGAATAAAAAGCATGCAAACTTCAAAAAAATTCTTTTGTTGCTTTTATTATCTCGCTTAAGATGAGAAAAAAAAAGTCTGATAAAATAGCAATAGCATGCTATTCTTTCCACAAGCTCCTTGATTTGTTATATGTATATATATGTGAATATAGTTAGTGTTCACAAGAATTAAATTAAAACCAAACTCCAAGGGACTATATGTAGAATTTTTGGTCAGTGTTCCTCTCAAAGGGAAATAATTTTGGCCTACCCACTAAACATTCCCCAAAACTTCCAAAATTGAGGAATGGGTAGAAAACAAAGTTTCTTGAGATTATGATAAATTATTGACTAGATTACTGTTTTTATCTCCACCAGAATCAGCAGGAAACATTTTTTCTTATCACCTCAGTTTAAAGCAACTTTCTGTCTCAATTTGGTGGTTGATTTACATTAAAATTTTACTCAGTAAATGGTGAAAAGAAGACTTGCTTTCAAGAGCATAGAAATTTCCATAAAATTTCTGTTTTTCTTTTTTTTTTTTTTCTTCAGTTTAAAAATAGAATTGGTGTTTAGAACAAAAACTCCTCCAAAAGTTTTTTCTTCGAAAACAAGTAGTTGAAGAGACCACTTCTGAGTTCAAAGTTCTTCACAGAAGTCAAAATTAAAAATGGATTTTTCATGTCCTAACACGTTCTAAGTGCTATGTGTTCTACTCTATTGGGAAAAAGAAAAAAAAAAAAAAGAAAGAAAAAAGTCTTTACATTCTGGAGGCTGGAATCTCAGTCATGAGATAGAAAATCAAAGACAAAATTATGGCAGCAAATTTACTCTACATTAATACTATGTGGAAATCCTTCTGAAGAACAAACTTAAGCCCATTCTTCCTCTCCTCCTACCCTGTAGAGAATAAGTGCTATCAGAAGGCTGACTGCTTGTTCTTTCTCTTTTTGTCAAAAATATACAACAAAATAACAACTACAAATGAAAAGCAGCATAGTGCTAGAATTTGGGACAAAAGGCTCAGAAAAAAAGCTTTAGTCAGTTGACTAATGTCTTGTTTGTGGTAAGGCACTTCAAAGGGTTTTTGTTTTACCTGACTGCAGAACTGAAATATTTATAAAACTTTACAGATGTTGTTCTGTTTCTTGCCACACTATTAATTGCTGCGTAAAACTCTATAGCCAACAAGTACAATAACAGTTCCCAGTGCCTCTCAGTACTGACAGTCCTGTTTGCTTTTTCTTTTTGGTGAAGTGGGGGGGTTGGTTGATTGCTTTTGAATTATTATTTTTATTTTTAATTAACTTTATCCAGGTCTCACATCAAAAAGTTTTAGAACTGTTATCTTTATCTGAACTTATGATCAATAGTTTTTCTCAGATTTTCAGCCACTTTTCAGCCACTTGAATCATGTTCTGTAAACAGCAATCATGAATTTACAGAATATTAACCACTTCAAAAGTATATGGCTGTACCTAGTTACACACAGAAGTATTAAATAATGTGTAGTAAAGATATAGCATTTTTCATATTTTCATTCAAAGCAAATACTATGACCAAATACTGAAATATTTTTATAGATACATTTTATGTACATAGCAATATTAAACAGGAAAATTTAGCTGGGTTTTCCCTAGTCTCTAAAATTATTTCTGAAAATGGTGTATTTTCAAACAATCATGACTGATCTATTAAAGACAAGTGATGTATTAAAACACAAAAGATTATTTTTTAACTTAAAAGTAAATTAAAACCATATATTTAATGTGTGCACAGATGAGCCCAGGTTTAGCAAACAGTAGTCACCAGCTGTTTAATTTTCCTGGGCTGGATTGCTTTGTATCTTGACCTGATGAGCCATTTCAGTTATCTCCCCAACCCTTAAATGCTTGACATTTACTTCATTAGGATTTGCTTTTCTGATTGCCACAATGCAAGATAAACTGTTTTATTAAGAGGAAATGATGGTGTTGCCTCTCACTAATTGAATCTGGAAGATATATCTGCTTTCTTTAGAGTGACATATTCAGGATGCCAAATATTGAACCTCAGGGGAACCGTTTTCTGTGCCTGAGAGATTCAGGTTGCAGAAATACTTCATTTTGCTGAAAATGTGAAGCTTTAGTCAAAACAATCCTGCTCACCTGATAAATAATCATGTCAAATAGAAAGGAATGTTTTTGCTAAAAATGCTTTAAAAATATGGTTTGGAGTACTAATTCAGAGAGAATGGGACAGGAAATGGTCCATTCATCACTATTGTCTTATAAGGGTTACATTCCAAGACTATACTTCATGTGTTCTGCTGTTTGGCTTTGTTTTCTTTTCCAAGAGATAAGGACTGTAAAAGAAATGATACTTTAAATAAGTGTTGAGAAAGAAAGTCCTTATCTAAAAATGCAATTGGAGATATTTTTTCCTAAGTATAGCTAAAACAAACACTTAACTGTAGAATGCATTCTTTCTGTAGGGAAGAATCAAGGACACCCAGACATTGTTATCTATCTACCTCCTACATTTTCCATCCCTGAAAAAGCATTATGACATTGTCAATGACAGTAGGCAGTAAGAAACATGCAATAGAATCTTCATAGAATTAGAGAGTAAATTCTCTCTGATTTACACATGAATACATCTACATGCAACAAATCTAGTAGATTTTTTTTCTAGAAGGCGTTGAGCAGAACACAAATAATTTTGCTATTCTGTCCTGGATTTCTGTATATTTTGCAGTAAGTTTAAAACTTCATAAGCCTTAAAAACATTCTATTTTGCGTATTTTCTAGAACTTTTTCCTTAGATAATTTTTCAAGGGCTGCTCCAAAAGTAATGCCTCTCGTTTTATTATGCTGATGCGTGACGTCAGAGGTGGATGTTGATGATACAGCAGTTGAGGTTGAATGTTCCTGCCAGTATTCCATTGCATTTTGTTGTGTATGACAGGTAGCAGCAGAGGGGTAAAATGGTGTCTAACATGAACGTGTGTATAAAGCAAAGGTGTATCACTGAATTATTCTATGAAAAAAAAAAATTGTTGGTTCTTTCTTATACAACTTGCTTGTACTTTCAGGTTGGATATCAGGGAAAGGTTCTTCACCAAAGGGTTATCAGCACTTGAACAGCCTCCAAAGTAATGCAGTCATGGCACTGAACTTGCCATTGCTCAAGAAATGTAGAGACAACCCTTGCAAACACATGTTTGTTTGTTTGTTTGTTTGTTTTTCTGAGGGATTCTGTGGGGAATCATGAGTCTGACTTGATGATCCTTATGAGTTTCTTCCAACTCGGGATATTGTGTGATTATATCATTCTATGATTCTTTCCAACAAGACAATTTTGAAGGAGAAGGTAATGCTGTTATTTCACAATTGGACAGCCTCTGGCCTTCTCTCACTGAGGACCCCTTCTGCTAGTACTTTGACATGGACATCCAATATAACTGCAAAAAGTACACCTCAATAAAGGTATACATATAAATTAAACTTTGGAATGAAGTCATAAATCTCTATTTTACAAAACCTGTTCAAATAATGTGGCAAACCATTGGAAGATCAAGTTTTTGCACATCAAATATAAATTTCAGTCAGAATAATGTCTAAAAGCAGCTTTTAATGTAAAGCCTCTTGAAAAATGGGATGATATGTACCTAACAGTGACGCAAAAAGAAGGTAAACAGCACTATGTTGACGTCATCTTGCTGACGACATATATTTTATCATATGATTCTTTATATGATAATGACTTTGAAAGGTACAAACTATAAAACAAACATATACCGCCTTCCCAAAGTAAAAACTGTTTGAAAATCAATAACCAAATCCTTGAAATGTTTACATTATTGAGTTTTATACAGCTTGTAGAGGGGTTTATTAGAACAACACACCTGGTGTTGGGAACCTGATTTGGCAAGGGGGTTGAACTCGATGATCTCTTGAGCTCCCTTCCAACCCCTATGATTCCATGATTCTATGATGACAAATTTAAAGTATTTACCTATTTTGAATTAAACTATATATATGAAATGATGAAAAGGTTTTTTTTTGTTGTTGTTATTTTTTGTTATTTTATTTTATTTTTTAAGTAGTATCAGTATTAAGCCACCCTATAAAGAACAGTCCTATCTCTGTTTAGGCATACTGCCTAATATATTTAAGTTTCTTAGCCCATCCCTCTTTTTCCAAGTTGATGTCATATTAGCACATTTTATGACTGTGTCTCATGCATGAGTGTTCTTACTTGGTATGCAGAGTATTAACATCTCCTTATGACTATTTAGACTTTTGTCAATTTGGGGGATCACTGCACTTGTGATAGCTTCTACTTATTGAACTTAACTTCCAGACCAGCATTTCATGCTCAGTGCTTCTACTGTCTTCAAGCGATTTCCTCCTGTGTCAAAACAAGCCACAACCAAATTCTCATTCTATGAAAATATATTTTGATATTCTATCAGATAAACATAAGCAATATTGATATTTCTATTTTTCCATAATTTGGACATAGTTGTGATGAAAATGTTACTATTGGAAGATATAGGACCTTAGAAAAGAGGAGGTAGTGATTCATGTGAATTTTCATCATTTCTTTCTCTATTTTTTTTTAATTTGTTCTGTTTTGTTTTGTTTGGGGTTTGGATTATATTTTATTTGTTAAAATATTTTGTTTTTCTCCTCTCTTTCTAGCTGAGAAAAGTGAAAAAGTTATATCCACTGAGCCACTGGAATTTATTCTGCCCACTAACGCTGCTATTACACAAATAGATTCATACTGGAACCAGACAACCAGTTTTTATGTGGTGTTACCACAGTGCAGGCAGAGATGTTTTTAACTTCTTCCAGGGGAAAATGCAGTGGAATCTTGCTTTAGATTCACTGGGCTAGAAATATGAGACTCTTGCTGAACCTGAGGCATCCAAATGGAGACAAATGCTTCTAATCTCAAGCTGATTTACAATTGATCCAAAATTTCAAATGCATATTAACTTTGTATTACCAGCATCCTAATTTTTTTTTGTAAAGCTCAGTAACAAGTTGTAACACATTTTGTAGTCAAAGTTGACTTATTCCTCACCTTGCCTTTTTTCCTAACTTTCTATATGAGAAAGGACACTAATAGGAGCAAACTCCAGCTCTTAGCAAACTGGGTTTATGATAATTCCCAAGGAGCAGCAGTGGAAAGGGAATGTAGAATCTTTTTTCACCCACTTAATCACGCTTGGGCTCTACATTCGCACAGTTAATATTTTGAGAATGAAGTGATGTGGTAGGTTATTTCAGACGTAATAATCTCTCAAAATCTTTTAACTCAGCTCCATCCTTAGCTAAGATGCTCATGAAATAATGATTTTGAATTCAATTTTCTGTTTTCATGTAAACATTTTGTAGTGTATAGATTATTATAGCTTCATAAAAGTTCACTTGTGTTTTAATAATCTGTAAGAGTTCTTGCCATCTGTGAAAAAGAATCATGCTGTGAAATCTTAATTCTTATGTTATTATGAAAAACTGGTTTGTTAACTTAAAAAATCTCATTTAGTTTCTTTATAAATGCTTTTTGTCTTAATTATTGTAAGATATCCAAGCAGATTATGTCAAATTGCCTTACTTTTCTCACTAATGCAAGCAAGGATTAACTAGAATGACACAGTATTTATTTATGCTACTTTATATTCAAAATATTCAGAAATTTTGGAACAATTAGAGAAAAAGAGCAATGGATTGAATCATGTTAGGAACACACAAATTAAATCCACATTGCATAAAGTTAGATAACATGTTTGTCACTGGATGCATTTTCAAGCCATAGCTTTCAGATGAACAAACTTTATTGGATTTGTGTATTGTTCAATGCATCAGCTAAGAAATTTAGTTCATAATATACTAAGCGATAGAAAAGCAAAATAAGTGTTCAACATTCAAAAAATATTCTATAAATAAACTTTCAACATAGGTTACTCAGAATATAATGCCTTTTATTTATTTCCGTGGAACTGCAACAGATAGAAAAAATAACACTTTTGATAGAGTAAATTCTCAGCTTCAAAATACTATTTCCCAATATAGTCACCACCATTTAGCTATGAATTGTCACCAACAATGAACAGAAGCCTGCATGCTACTTTTGTAAAAATCTGCACTAACAGAGGTGACCCACTGTCACTGTCACCTCTGCTGAAATGCACATCTGTCTCAGCGTGCTCACATCCATTGTTTGGCCTCTATGAACATTCAGCAAGTGTCAGTGGATGCTAAAGGGTACAAATTTTCCCTTGTAGAAGGGTTCATTGACACATGTTATCTTCATATGCACTTCCATGTCAGACACCATTTTCTCAGACTGCCCCTCTGCTGCCATCTGTCTCATGGCAACAAAATTCAATGGAAAATTGGTGGGAAAGTTTGACTTCTAATGCCATACCAACATCCCCCTTTAAAACCTTGGCCAAAATAATAGAATAGAAACAGAAAACAGAACAGAAAAGAACAGGGCTAACCAAAAGTTAACATACTGTTGAGAGCATTTTTCCAATCAGCCTCTTGAATGCTGGCAGGCATGGAGCATCAACCACCTCTTTAGGAAGCCTGTTCCAGTGTTTGACTACCCTCACAGTAAACAATTTTTTTCCTTACATCTGATCTGAACATTTCCTGATGCAGCGTTGTGTTTTGCACATGTATTCTACCACTGATTACAAGGGAGAAGAGTTTGTCACATCCTTCACTTTTCCTCAGGATGTTGTAGAGCAATGAGGTCACCTCTTAGCCTCCTTGTCCCCTGAGCCTCCCCTTCTCCAGACTGAACAGTCACAGGTACCTCAATCTTTTCTCACAGGAGTGATGGTCATGACTGTGGCCATTTATTGGACTTTCTCTACTATGTTCATGTCTCTCTTGGACTGCTTAGCTCAGAACTGGATATAGCATACCAGTGCTCAGTATAGGGGAAGGACCAGATCTCTTAACTCGCTGCCAATACTTTGTGTAACACAGGCTGAGACACTATTAGATTTTTTTTTTTTTGGTTGGTTTTGTTTTGGTTTTTGCAGCAAGGTCACACTACTGGTTCATGTTCACCTTGGTGTCCACACAAAAGCCCAAGATTCTTTTCAGAAATGTTGCTTTCAAGCTAGGTGGCTCCAGCATGGACTGGTGCTAGGTGGCTTCAACATGTACTGGTGCCTGATGCTGCTCCTCCCCAGGTTCAAGACTTGCCATTTCTACCTTGCCATTTTCAACCTGTTGTTGTAGGTTCCTCTCAGCCCATTTCTCCACCCATCTGAATTGCCTTTGTATGGTGACACAACTGTCCAGCATATCAGCTGCTCCTTCCAGTTTCATGTTATCTGCAGACTTTCTGAGGGTACACTCTGCCCTGTCATCCAGATAATTTATGAAGATGCCAAACATCCTTAGACTCAGTATTCATCCCTGAGGTGCACTGTTAATTTCCAGACTACAATTAGGCTTTGTGCCACTAATCACCACCCACTGGCCCTAGCTATTCAGTCTGCGTTCAATTCAGCTCATTGTTTGCTCATCCTGCTAATATTTTATTAGCTTTTTTATGAAGACCTTGTAGAAGAAAGTGATGAAGGCCTTACAGGTTAGGTAGAATTCCTTCCCCTCATCTATCAAGCCAGTCACTTCATCAGTTTGGTTAAACATAACTGTTTTGTGTGTGAATCTATGCTGTTTATAGTCCAGTGGTGCCAGAAACTTGTGACAGACATTGTGAATAATAGAAAAGTCGATGTTGGGAGACATCCCTGGCGGTCATCTGGTCATGATGTCTAGTTCAAAGCCAGATCAGCTTCAACAGTATATCAAGAAATGTTGCCTGCTGCCTTCTTGCTAAACTGTGGCTATAAAATAATCAAGCATGGAGTTATTACAAGCCGTCATAAAAATATTCTAGTGCATAGCACTCTCATTGTGAAGAATTGAAATATTCCTTGTTGCAGCTTGGGACTCTATTCTTGTATTCTCTTCTCTGTCCTTCTGTGGTAAACCTTGCCCATACTGAGTGTGGTTGGATAGGAGTTAACTTTCTTCACAATGTATCATGTAGTGCTGTACTTTGCATTCATGGTTCTAACTGTGGTGAAAACATACCAGAGTTTAGGCTATTGCTGAGAAGTATTTCCCCAGCAAAAAAGCTTTCTCCCTTAACAACACCAAAGATCAGGAGACTGCGTGTGGTCTACAGATGGGGAAGTGACCAGGGCAGCTGATCCAAACAGACCAAAGGGATTGCATACAGATTGGAACTAGGTGAACTTTAAGGTCCCATTCCAGCCTAAGCCATTCTATGATTCTGTGGTTCTACGATGGACCACACTGCATGACAATTAGGAAATAATGCTAAGATAAAGGAAGGAGTAGTTGGACATTTGCAGTTAAGGAATTTGTTTTCTAAAGCAACTCCTATGCATATTGAGTTGCTGGAATTTTCCTGCTGATAGGAAGTAGGTAATAAATCTCTTAGTTTTCTTCCATGTATGCCTTTTACTTTTCTTATTAACTGCCTTTATGTTAACCCATGATCGTGACCATTTTTACTTACTCCCCTTGCCTTATTGAGTAGTGAGAAATAGACATACTAGATAAGGGTCTAGCAGAAAACCAAGGGCCACCCACCACAAAAACTTTCTGCATTTTAGTCCTCCAGGTAGCTATGACTAGGTCCCTCTTTAGTATTTTTAAATTTAATTAGAACAGAACAGAACAGAACAGAACAGAACAGAACAGAACAGAACAGAACAGAACAGAACAGAACAGAATAGAATAGAATAGAATAGAATAGAATAGAATAGAATAGAATAGAATAGAATAGAATAGAATAGAATAGCTTTGGTACCACAGAGAGGAGATCAGCACTTCCCTCTCCACTCACCCTCTGTAGGAAGCTGTACACAGCAAAACCTCCCAGTTTAGTACCATCAGCATGAACCTGTTTATCTCACAGTTGGACAACTCATCCAGAAGGATGCTGTGAGAGACAGTAATCTAAGCCTGCTATCTCAGCTTTTCCTTATATTATGTGTACCAGCTCCATAACCATCTTATGAGTTGGAATGTACACATAGACAGTGTTCTAAGTAAGACATCATAAGTACCAACTAAACAGAAATAAATCCCTTTCCTTGATCTATGACCTATGCTTTCAGTAATAAATTTAAGTGGTCAGCTTTCATCACCACAAGTATACGCTGCTGACTCATGTCTGACTCATAAACATGTCTTTAGTTGCCAAGACTGATCATAGAGTCAGCCTTCAGTATACATCATTGCACAAAGTTAGTCTGTCCAACCTGTAGGACTTAATATTTTCATTTGCTCACAGAAAATACAATGCAATACAATACAGTACATTACAATGAGAGGGAGAAGGAGAGGGAGAGAATATAAAAATAAATAAATAATAAAGAAATATAATACCAACGATTATTGCAGGAAAGGAAAAGAGATACTAGATCATATTTTTTCAGGAAAGGAAAAAGGAACTGAAAAAATGAGAGGAAGCACTGTGCTCATAAAAAGAGGTCCTATTTTTATTCCCTTTGAAAGGAAGTGAAGAAGATTGGAGATGTAACATAACACTGAAAAGTCATACAGCAAGGGACAAAACATCAGATATAAGAACAGACAAATATAGTTAGGAAGAGAAAAAGAAAAAAGGTTGTGGAGAAGTGGGTTTGACCTTCAGATTACTGAGTTAAGATGGATTTGAACTTTAAATTAATGAATTTACATTTTCCTTATCTCTGTATTGTTGTACTTAGCACTAAGGAAACTTTACCCTTTAAAACTCTGATCAATCCATCAATTTGAACTGTATATGAATCCATAGAAAGAATACTAACCCTGTTAAAAATGTATTTTTCTGAATTCTTACTCCCTAACTACTAGCAGAGAGCTAACAGAATGCTGGAGTTAATCACTGATGTTGCTGAGAAAGTACTTTTGAAAGTTCTCAGAGCAGCAGTTTAGATTTTTTGGTCAGTATGGTTCTTTGTCTATCATACTGTAAACATGCTGCATCTTAGTATTGTATTTAATCTTATGTTATTAACAACAAGGAGTCAGATTATGTTTAGAATTTCTGTGCACTGATGAGATGTGAGGGCTGCTCTGAAAGTAGTGACTTCTGTTTTATTATGTTGGACCACAGTGTCAGAGGCAGATGTTAGTGGTATAGGAGCAGAGGCTGAACTTTCCTGTTGCATTTTGTTGCCATGTGACAAACAGCAGCAGAGGGGTAGTCTGACAAAATGTTATCCGACATGGAAGGAAGGATGAAGAAAAGGTGTGCCATTGAACTCCTTCATGTGGAAGAAATTGGACCCACTGACTTTCGTCGATGTTTGCTGAATGTTAATGGAGACCAAGCAGTGAACATGAGCACAATGAGGTGATGGGTGTTGTGTTTCTGCAGTGGCAACTTGACAGTGGGTCACCTCCATTTGTGCAGATTTTTACAAATGTAGAATGCAGACTCTCATTGGAAACAGCACAGATCTAATGGTGGCATTACTTTGGAAGTGATTTATATGCATGACCTCCTTGTTTGTTTTTGTAAATACAGTCAGGTAAATGTTTATGCTTTTTCTTCTCTTAATTCTTCAAAATAAGTTTGCAGGAAAAAGAAAAAAAAAAATCCAGGAGTGTCTGGAGGAAAATAACTATGTAACAGTGTATTAAACAGTCTGGCATTTGCAGCAAGCGAGCTAATGAATCTGTTAACTTAAACTCAAGTTACAGCCCAGCTTGAATTTACCTTGAAACATTTCCCATGCAATATGACACTGGAACTAAACTTTTTTGTTCGTTTGAGTTTTGGGAGGGAGTAGGAGCAGTGGCTATAATAAAGAATATATTCATATAACATTATACAAAATTGATTTTCATTCTGTCTGGTAGAATCTATAAAAGTTACTTATTTGAAAGAACATTGTAACCATATTTAAATAGTAATAAAGTTTCAAAGACTAAACAATTCTGAAAACTTGATGGAAAACCAAAGCCTATCCAGCAAACCAAGGTTAAACTGAAATAGTTTAAGTTCAGCGCAAAAATGGAAACTTTCTAAGTTCACACTGCATATGCATCACCAGGTAATTTCTCTTTTAGTTTTATGTAAGTTAGCAATTAACCTAATATAAAAATTATACATTTTAATTTGCTGATCTTGTTTTCTTTAATTTAGATCTCAAGTCTTTAATTTTAATCTCTCAGTCCCCTTCCTCAACATAACAGAGAGAGATGAAAAAGCTCATAATCTGAGACATGAACAATGGGATAACTCACCTGTTACCATCACAAACAAAACAAACTCAACTTTGGGAAAATTAATTTCATTTATTGTCATAAAATACAGAGAGGTGGAGAGACACAAAGACAAAAGTAAAACAATATTTCTCCAAGTCTGCCTTTTCCCCAGGCTCAACTTCATTCCCAGTTTCTCTGCATCCTCCTCTCCCCAAGTGGTGAAAGGAAATAGTGAATGAGGGCAAAAGGCAAAGAAATCCATGAGTACCCTCTCCACAATTTCTTCCTTCATTCCCTCTGGTATAGCATGGGTCCTTTCTGTCTCATTTCTGTGCCTGGCAAGATCATAGGGCAGATCTTCCTGAAGACACTATTAAGGCACATGGAAAATAGAGATAAGGTGACTGATGGCAACCAGCATGGTTTCACCAAGGGAAAGTAATGCCTGACAAACATGGTGGCCTTTTCTGATGGAGTCAGAGCATCAGTAAATAAAGGAAGAAAAACTGACTTCATCAACCTGGACTGGTACAAAGTATTTGACTGTCCTGCATGACATCCTGGTCAACAAATTGAAATAAATAAATAATATTAGATAGATTGACCAGGATACTGGGTAAGAAATTGGGTGGATGATTGAACTCAGAGTGTTGCAGTCAATGACTCAATGTCCAACTGGAGACCAGCGATCAGTGGCATTCCTCAGGGATTGGTACTGGGACCAGTGCTATTTAACATCTTTGTAAGTGACATGAACAGCGTGATGAAGTGCATCCTCAGCAAGTTTGCAGGTGACACTAAGCTGAGAGGTGCAGTTGATGCACTTGCAGAAAGGGACCTGGACAGGCTTGAGAGGTGGGCCCATGCCAACCTCATGAAGTTCAGCAAGGCCAAGTGCAAGGTCCTGCCCCTTGCTGGGTTCAAACAATTTCAAGCACAGATAAAGGCTGGGCAGAAAATGGCTTGAGAACAGCCCTGAGAAGGAGGATTTGGTCATGTTGATTGATGAAAACTCAATGTGAGCCAAAAATATGAACTTGCAGCCCAGAAGGCCAACTGAATCTTGAATTGCATCAAGAAAAGTTTGACAAGCATGTCAAGGGAGGTGATTCTGCACCTCCACTCTACCCTAGCTAGACCCCACCCAGAGAACTGTGTCCGGTTCTGGAGCCCCCAACACAAGAAGAGCATGGTGTTTTTGGAGCAGGTTCAATCTAGGGCCACAAAAATGATCAGCCAGCTAGTGCACCTCCTGTACGAGGAAAGCCTAAGAGATCTGGAGCTCTTCAGTCTGGAAAAGGCTCCAAGGAGACTTTATATAGCAGCCTTTCAGTACCTGAAGGGGGCCTACAGTAAAGCTGAAGAGCGACTTTTTATAAGGGCAGGTAGTGATAGGATGAGAGGAAATAGTTTTCAACTGGAAGAGGGTAGATTTAGACTAGATATTAGGAAGAAATTATTTACTGCAAGTATAGTGAGACACTGGAACAGGTTGCCCAGTGAGGTCGTGGATGCCCCCTCCCTGGAAGTGTTCAAGGCCTGGCTTGGTAGAGTTTTGAATGCCCTGGTCTAGAGGGATGTGTCCCTGCCTATATATAGCAGAGGGATTGGAATTGGATGATCTTTGAGGACCCTTCCAACCTGAACCTTTCTATGATTCTGTGATTCATACGTGCTGGCTGATCAGAGAACAAAATCTCTAAGGCATGAAATAAATGCTACACTTTTCCCAAAGTATTAACATGTATACTGAACTCAGACAGAAATCAGATAATATTAATGCTCGCCTTTGAACTTGGCACATCTTTTCAATGAGTTAGCAATTACAGAGAATGTCAAATGATGCTGAGAAATCCACAAGCAGAAAAATGGATGACTGCCCTCTATGTTCTGACAGCGTGAACCATCTATCAATGCTATTTGTATTTTATCTGAATTTAGATTATAATGAGTCCCAATAATCACTTACAGTTGTATAAATATGGGGTTATAAGCTGTTGTTTTTTTTTTTTTTTTTTAAGTGATGCTTAGCTTCTTAAGGTTTTGCATTGACACCTGAATGATAATACTGAAAACAGGAAAAGAATGAAAATTCTAGAATCCTGAAACAGTGGCACAATTTATACATATGTATACATTTACATATATATATATGTGTGTGTGTGTATGTGTGTGTGTATATATATATATATATATATATATATAGCCTCCATGAAAATAATATTTCTGGGTTTTAAAAGAGTCTTCTCATTTATACTTTTAAATTTTTACTATGGCATTGTTTGCTTGTTTGTTTGTTTTTTGAAGAAAAAAAAATTTGTACTTATGATTCTGATGCTATAACCTCTGTGTTTATCATGATGCTGATGTTGCACATCAAAAACAATTGTCAGATTCCAATGCTTATTTAGAAGCCCTCTTTAACTCTGTACCCTCTCTTTAAAATGGAGGATTGCTGTTGAACTATAAAACCAAACAACTGCATTTCAATCCTATCAGTGCTGTTCCTGTAAGCTCTCTTCTACTCTTGCCATAATCTCAGAAAGGATAAGAAAGATGGATAAAGGAGTTGAGATAAGCAATTACATATGGTTTACTAACAGCAGTGAAAGTTTTTGTACTCCAAATCAAAAGGAGAAAAAAAAAAAAAGTGATAACATTCACCATCCTTCCATTCAGAATGGTTACATGCAAAAAGTTTTAAAGTCTTTTTCTCTTCTTCTTCTTCTTGTTTTTTTTTCCTTGTGTTTTTTTCTTGTTTTTTTTTTTTCTTTTTAATTTTTTTCCAAATGTTTTAATTGGCCAAAGCCCCATCAACCTGAAAATTGCCCTTGACTACTGTTATTTTCTTGGCACGACAGGTGTTCTTGCACAGTGTGCAGTAGAGCAAGAGATGTAATTCCACAGAGGATTTCAAGAGACTAATTCCAAGAGCAAAAGGCAAGGATGGGGATTGCAACAAATGAAGTGGTGACAAAATGAAAATTTTATTTGTTGCAAGTTAGAGTGGAAACAGAATGCAGAGCAGTCAGAACTTTGAAGTCCATATATAAAGAAATATGTTTTAAGCAAATTATTTCTATTCTCAGGAAGCAGGGATGTTAATTGGTAAGAATTAGCAAGAAATTAAAGTAGGTGTAGTGGAAATTGTATTTCACATATATCCTGTAAACTGCATAGGGTTCTTTTCATGTAACAGTTCAGTCTGTCATAAATGTCCAGGATTCTGCTTTGCAAGTGGATGTCTCATGTCTGTCAAAATGTTTCTGGTTTGTACTTTCCAGAATTAGGTGGCACACACTCAACTAAATCCTTGTTCTATGTATTTACATACACTTAAAACTAAGTTTATTTTTCACTGAATATTTGTGCCTAAAATTTTTGGAACGTTGTCTCCTGTGAGTTAATTGAACTCCACAAAGTCAGGAGTAGCATTTTCTAATGACAGAATTCCTCATTCATTTCTATCGGTATAACATATGCCTCTCCTTAGCTGCTCATTGCTAGCTGCAAACTGCCCTCTCTTTTACCACACCATTTGCTGGTGTTGCATAGTAAACAGGGCTAGAGAAAGGACCTGGATCAAACTAATTATGTAGAAAGGGAGAGTAGCATATGACAGGAGGACACTTTTCAAGCTGGAATGAAAAGTTCTGCAAGAAGCATATCTGGAACTATACCCGCCGAAGCACTGAGTTCTGATACCATGTCTGCTTCCATCAAATTCCTGTGTACTTTAGTGATTTAAAACAGAATAAAATAAATGTGAAACACACTATATATATATTAAAAAAAAAAAAAGGAAGACAGAAATAATACTTTTAAAAGTATTTTCTTAGAGAAAAATAGATGTTCACATTACAAAGGCTCAAGGTCATCTGTAGAAATTTTATCTCCTCACATGTCATTTTGAAGCCTAGTTCCTGGGAAAAGTTCTGCAAGCCATATTGACAAAAACGTGTTTCTGAGTATCCTGGCCAGGGGCTGTTGTCATAAGCATTTCCAAATTACTGTATCTACAAAGCACTGAATTAATTAGGCGTGATATATTTTTGGCATGTGACTGCAGAGAATATAACATAATGTCATGAAATCTACCAGCCTGAACTGCACTGTTTGCGGAGGTAACAGTCTCTTGGGTATCTTTTCAGCTCTGAATGAATGCAATTTACCTTGAAAGTAAACTGCTAGCTGACTAATGCAACCTCTCTTTTTTCTCCATCTTTTTCAAGAGTCAGGCTTAATAGGCTGTTTGTTGTTCTTTTTCTTTCTGATCACACTTTACTGCACAACTTAATAAGAAAAAATAAAATAGCGTTCCAACTAAACTCCCAACACTTTTTAAAACTAGAAAAGAATCAGAAATAGCAACAGTGTAATAACCACAAACAGCTTGGAAATTTTATCCGTCTATTTCACTGTACGGTGGTTTTAAATAAGTAAGGAACATATGTAGGCATGTCTGTGTGCATATATATATATATATATACACATACATGCTAAAAATAGAATCATTAAATCATATCAACATTTATAGGCATAAGTATACATATGTGCATGTTTATGCTCAGGCAAATGATTTTTTTTTTCTTTTTATGGACATGTTGAGATACCTACTATGTAGAGATTTTTCTAATAAAAAACAAGCATATGAAAGAATGAATCTACTTTGCTCCAGAGCATAGTTAGTTCTATAGTTTTAACAAGCGCTGCTACAAGATCGTGATCTCAGTGATATCAACACACTAATTTGAGATGTAATTTTGCAACTGATAAGCTATGTCAGTGACTCCACAACCATCATAAAGAATTAATGAGGCTTTTTAATTGAAGTGCCAAATTTCACACTGACTGTCTTGTAAGCTTTACCTAAAATACATAATTTCTGAGGTACATATTAATTTAGATATTTGGCTCAAAAAAAAAAAAAAAGAAATTTTCTTTCTATTTACTATTTATAGAATTTGATAATCATTTGAGTTGGAAGAGATTTTTAAAGGTCATCTGGTCCAAATCCACTGCAATTAACACCTAGTTTGATGTTAAAATTTATTGAACACTATTTTGTATTTTCTCTTTTCCTGTATCTTTAAAAAACAAACAACAATTAAAAAAAAACTAGGAAGGTACACAATAGTCTACATTTTTAACTAAAAACTGTTCTGAGAAAATGTACTCTACTGGAACATGCTCATTTTGAATACACTCTGGAAAAAAAAAAGTAAAAAAGAAAATATTTTATCCACTCATTTTGAAATGGCAAATGTTTCATTTTAAAGAGGTAAAAATGTATTAATTAACTGTATCATTCTATATCACTACATGCAGTTCAAAGACCAATATTTTCTTGAAGAAAATATACTTTGCTTTCTCAGAAACTAAATTGTTTAAGTTTCTTCTTTTAAACCACAGAATACCAGGACATGACAGGTAACAGGGTGAATCATATCTTACTTCATACTTTGAATCCTATGAAAAAATAAAGCTCATAAATTCGCTGTAGGTTTTTACGATTGATGCTGTAACCATTATTATTATGAACAGGAAAGGGAAGCAGCAATAGCACATATTTTTTTCCTGTTCTAAAATACATGGTAATATAATGTCAGTTGCAAGAGAAGAAAATTATGGGTAAATAGATGCAGTAGATCAACATTGGTTCCACAAGTAAACAATTTGATAGTATTGTTTAGCATGTAATAGTCTAGTTTAGGAACAGTTTTATTAGGCTAACTTCTTATCTGTTGCCAAGGCTTTCACATGCTTCTTTTTTCTACGTTATATATCATAATAAACTGTCTTAGCAGATATTTATAGACATTTCTAAGTCAATAACGAAAAGATGAAAATAAAAAAGATCTTTGAAAACCTAGAAAAGAAAGGCTCGCTTCACTGACCCAGTAAAGGTAAGCATTTAACATCTCGACCCAAGATGTTAATCAGAAATGCATAGCATGCTTCTAGTATATTAGAGAATAGGAAGCCAAAAAAGGATCTAGGAAGAGTTATATTATCTAAGTAGTGTTGTGAAACATATAGGTAGTGCAAGAGATCAGGGATGAAATGAACTGTCTCGTGGTCATGAAATATTTGATGATTTCAACTATATGAAAACAGAAAATTTTATTCTATTGTAGTTATGAACGTAGACTGTATAAATGCAGATTGAAGAACAAGTTCCATATTTTTCAATGTTTAAAAACACAGTGGTAATTATTATCAGTTTCAGTACATACGGTTTAAAAAAATTGTTAAATCCCACTGGAGCGTTGGTGTTGCTGGACTTGAAATATTACAGAATCATAATTGTTTGAATTGGAAGGGACCTTTGAAGATCATCTAGTCCAAATCCCCTGCAATAAACAGGGACTTCAAGAGACAGATCATGTTTTTCAGAGCCTGGTCCAGGCTGACACTGAATGTTTCAAGGGATAAAGCATCCACTACTTGTCTGGGCACTACCTTTTCTAGTGCCAGAAAACCCTTATCACAAAAGGAAATTTTTCTTATATCCAAAATAAACTTCCTTTCTTTTAGTCTTTCCTTTCCTGATCACCACAGAACCTGCTGAAGAGCGTGTCCCCTTCTTTCTTATAACCCTCTTTTAGGTACTGAAATGCCACAATTAGATGCCTCCAGACCCTTTTCTATTCCATGCTGAACAGACCCAGCTGTCTTAGCCAGCTCTTAACAGGGGAGATTTTTCATCCCTTGGATCATTTTTTGTGGCCCTTCCAACAGATCCATGTCTCTCCCGTACTGAGAACTCCACATCTGGACACAGTACTCCAGGTGAGGTCTCACCTATGCAGAGTATAAGAGCAGGATTCCTTCTCTTGACCTGCTGTGTCAAATGACATGTGGAAGTCCAGAGAGATTTCATCAGTGGCTTTTCCTTTCTCCACTGATGCAGTTATACCATAATAGAATGCCACTGTGCCAGCCAGGCAATACTTGATCATAGTGAAATCATGCTGGTTGTTTTGTGTTATCTCCTTCTCTTCCATTTATCTTTGTATAGCTTCCAAAAGGATCTGTTCAATTTGTGGCTGACGGGTCAGTAGTTCCCTGGGTTGCCCTTTCTATCCTTAAAAATGGATGTGAGATTGCCTTTTTCTCCAGTCACTACAGACTTTACTTGACTGCCATGACTTTTCAAATATAATCAAGAGCAGCTCAATGACTATATCAGTCAATTCTTCCTCAGCCCTGGGATTTATCACCTCGGGATCCACAGACCTATGGATGTTCTTTTTTTCCACAGGTAGCTGTGAATCTGATATTTGCTTTCAGCAAGAGGGACTTTGCTCACCCAATTCTCACCTTCTGACTC